>CM057459.1:671005000-672255000 GCA_016271365.2 Neoceratodus forsteri | reverse complement strand
AAATACTTGGGGCTGGTGATGCCACACTGGTAACCGAATATTTCAGGCATGTAAAATACTTGAGATGGGTGATGCCATACTGGTAACCAGAATATTTCAGTCATGTGAAATACTGGAGACTGGAGATGCCATACTGGTAACTGGAATATTTTAGGCATGTGAAATACTTGAGAATGGTGATGCCATACAGGTAACCAAAACATTTCAATCATGTGAAATACTTGAGACACGTGATGCTATACTGGTAACTGGAATATTTCAGTTATGTGAAATACTTGAGACAAGTGATACCATACTCGTAACGTAATATTTCAGTCATGTGAAATACTTGAGACAAGTAATATCATACTTGTAACCGTAATATTGCAGTCATGTGACATACTTGAGACTAGAGATGCCACACTGTTAACTGCCATATTTCAGGCATGGGAAATGCTGAGACTGGAGATGCCACACTAACAGCTGCATTTATGCACACAAAATACTTGAGACTGGTGATGCCACACTTGTAACTGCCATGTTTCAGGCATGGGAAACACTGAGACTGGTGATACCACACTAGTAACTGCCATATTTCAGGCATGGGAAACACTGAGACTGGTGATACCACACTTGTAACTTTCATATTTCAGGCATGGGAAACACTGAGACTGGAGACTACACACTATTAACTGCCATATTTTATGAATGTAAATACTTGAGACTGGTGATGCCACACTAGTAACTGGCACCTGGAAAGCTGTTAAAGGGATTGATGGAATATGGGCACGAGCAATACAGGGATGAGAGATGTAGCAACACCAGTTGAGGATTTTGTATTGGAACAGCAATCAATGGGTGGGTGGCAGTTTTAGGCACTGAGAACTGCAGGGCATACTTGTTCAAAGAATACACTATGACAGTGTAAGTAATAAAGGAAAATGGTACTGGTCACAGATTTGTGTTAGTATGACTTTGAATATGAATGTTAACATGCTTATTTGCTAACAGAGCAATGATGGTTAACATAGAATAGCTTTTGTATGGGTCAATACTACAACACACAAATGTTGTATCCAGCACAAGACAGTTATTTAATGCAATTGTTAATGGCTATATGTGTAGCCAAGGTGAGGTAGATTTATTTTATAAACACAAGTTGTTCCACATGTACTGGGTCAAGTGAGGATCGGTGAGATTCCACCACATCCCAGCAGTGCTGAACATTCATCCAAGCGGTATGCTGGTGGGGGCAACAGATATATTTAAGGACCAACTGTGCCAAGTGTGAGATGCTTTCATCCTTTTGATCCAGTACTCCACTGGATTTATGGAGAATGACTCCAGAGGCTCACTGAAATAACTGTTCAGCAGATTGGGTGCCGACAGTGGTTGCTGTTCTGCTGTCTTCCACTACTCAGCCTGTAGTGATGAGCTGATTTCAGCCCAACAATCATCCCCCCTTCTCAAGGTTTTCCATACTGCTTTCCATTTGTGATCTGAGACTGGCTCATCAGTAGGGTTACCTGCTGGTCTCATCGACCAGGATGCAGAAACTAAGTTCTGAGCACATCTGCTTTTGAAAGTTTGTAACCCTGTGAATGGGCATTGTAGGTGTAGTACCTCACACTTGAAACATGGATCCAACATAGTGACAAATATATGCATTTTATTGGAACAGAGATCAGAAAATCTAACTTCTAGTTCTGCGGTAAGGTTTTCCAGAAGGGATATCACTGTTCCTGGTGTCTAGTTTGGATCTTTCTCAGCATTTCACTGAATCTCCTCATGGCTTTTTCAGTATCTGTACAGCAGGAATTACCTGACTTGGCAGTGCAGAATCAGAGCTAAGGTCATGAGTGCTCCATTCAAATGGGGCTAAAACCTTTACCAAGCCCTCAATCACAGCCCAGTCCTGATGTCCAGGACTCCTCCATATCAGTTTCATGCTCATCTCATGAAGGGCCGCTTTTGCTCCAGAAGCCTTTGCAGCATGTAGGAGGTGGAATTCCACTGGGTCTGTACATCCTGGATGAGATAATGCTGTGGCATTTGAAGATACTCTTGTAGCTGATGCAAGGCTTTCACAGAGTGATAGGAGTGGCTGCATATGCTTCTGGCTACTTTGACTGTGTGATCTGCCTCCACTGTGTTTGCCAAAGCCTTTGTCACCACCAAATTTAGTGTATGAGCAATGCAGCATATCCCTCAAAATTGCCATCTCTAAGTGCTTTTATCATATTTGTGGCATTGACTGTGACCACAAACCCTACCTGCAAATTGTTGCCATCAATCCATGGGCTCAACATCTCTTGCAGGAATGACAGTATGTTTACAGCCCGGTGATCCTTTTCCATAACACTGACATTTAGCAAAGCAGACCTGCAGGGAGAGGGGAAGAGACAGAACCAGCACCAGTGCCATCATCACCACCAGTGACTACCACCCTCTGCAACACGCCAGTGTGCTGCCAGTGACACATTTGCACAATTTGAATTCATGCTGGTCCATATGTCAGTTGTGCAGTGGAAAACTCCACCAACAGTCTATGCTAGTAATCTGGCAACTTCTTTTCTCAAATCATGGGAAATGTTGGGTACTATAGTATGTGAAAATGTGGTCCGTGATGGTATATTATTCTTAGTGTGCAAATGCTGCAGCAGCCTAGAAACCTGTGTTTTCCACAATGGAAAATGCTGCAGATCCAGGCCATCTTATCACCAAGTAAACTGGTGATCTGCTGTGCTGTTGGGTGTGATGCCTGGTATTTGGTGCGGGCATGGAAGGCTTGCATGATGGGTGTAGTCAAAGTGTTACCACATTGCATTGATTTTGACTTTGAACCCACAGTGGAGGGTGTTACAATAATAAATGATCGAAATGAGGAAGGCAGAATAGGTGATGCTCCTGTATGGGAGTATATAAGTGGTGTGGGGAGTATAAGTGGTGTAGAGAGTCGAGGCACACTGTCTGTCTCAGTAGTAGAATCACTAACAATACTTTATGCATCTGCTGGACCAGTACCAGAAGAGGAACTGACAGGCACATGTTGTGGAGGGAGGAACAGCTGTGGATCGTTGAAGTGCACTGGGATGTTTCATTTGGAGGTGGTTCATCATTGATGTTGTTGTGAGATTTTAAAGGTTTTTACCATGACTTATAGTACAGTCACACACACAGCATACTGCCTTTGTTGGATCATATTTTGCAACACTAAAGTACAGCCACACCACACTTTTCCTTGCACTGACAGTGGAAGTACGGGCTCTAATAGGGTGACCATGGGCATGTTTTGCCCCTTTCCCTTATCAGACCTGGGTGCAGTGGATGCAGTTGTTCTACCCCTTTCATTCTCCTCAACAGATGTAGTTGTAAAACTACTTTGTGTATCAGATGGAGTTGAACTTGACACAACTCTTTGAAAGGACAGGGTGGACTGTTTGTTTTTTAGGAGGAGGAGGAGGAGTGACCTGACTACCTGCTTGCCACGACAAGAAGCATTGCATTTTTGGCAGCTGCATGTTCACACTTCTCACACAAATATGCGCATTTGGCCTCATCGTCAAATTCGCTTAGGTGGGTATCACTCTCAGATGATGTACTTAGCAAGTCTTGAGGCTCTGGTAAATATTCAGAAGCAGATGAATGCTCTTCTTCAGAATCCTCCACATCAGCAAAGGAAATGTGGTGAGAGGAAACTTGCGAGGCTGAGCAACAGTACATTTTGGCAACACAATTGATGCAATCGTAACTATCTCATGGTCAATACTAGTCACAGTACCTATGGTCATGGGCACAGATGACAAGGTAGTAGCCCTGTCAACACTAGTCCTGTTGCTAGAATTACAATCTGGAGTTACAGTCGAAGAAATTGGCATCATACTACAGCTAGTTGTAATACTGGCAGCAGAAGTCATGGTGACAGCAGGACACTCAGGACTACTAATGGAGGCAAAGTTTGCAGTGACAGTGGCTGTGCAAGGGCACAAATAACAGTGCACACTGTTATGGCAGTGGTGGTGTCAACAGTACACAAAGGATTTGCTCTGGTTGCTGAAATCATGGCACTAGTGGTGGTGGGAGGAGCACACTGATAGGCGATGTTGTCTCTATGGGGTAGTTGTGTGAATAGTACTACCACTGGTAGTGGGGTGGGTTCTTGTTTTTGTATGACTGGAGATGTAAGCTGTAAAGTCCTCCTACTTCTATAAAATGATGGTGCTGCAAATGCAGTACTAGTAATAGTAGTGGCAGCAGTTGAAGTTATAGTAGTATTAGTAAGACCCCCAATCTTACTGACTCCAGAACATGAAGGCTTATCAGGGAAGAAAACTATTTTAGAGTGGCAAATACGAACAGACCTTCTTTCACCCTGTTCCTCACTGTTTACGACTGGTGGTGAAGATGACTTGCTTGGGCTGGACCACGTACATTTATGGGATTTGTGAGACATGGTCCGAAACTTACTGTGTATATTATTTGTGATTAGTGTTTTTGTTTATGTTGGTGCTTCTTGCAGAAAACAACAATAGCAACACCGCTTATGTAGCAGCTAATAAAGACAAGCTGATACTAGAGAGAGATGGAGTCAGCAAACAACTTCTTACTTGTGCGGTGTTAGTTGTGCAGTCATACAGTACAGCAATTCAAGCTTTGAAGGTGCACCAAACAACTTACAACACACAGAACCCAATGAGTCACGCCTGACACAGAGAAATACTAAAGCAGTTCAAGGAAATTTACATGTACACACTCACAGTAGTGCACACACAGGGGCAAAGACACAAAAAGAAAAACTCACACGCACAGGAGGCCACTCAGGTGCAGTGAGCTGTGGAGGAGGAGTCACCTGCGACACCCTCCTTACTCAGTTGTACAGGGAACTGAGCCAAGAACCAGACTACAGTCAGCAACAATTCAATGGGCCAAGCCTGGCCCAGTGAGAAAAAATACACTGCATTATAAATCACAAAACATAATGCATGCAGACAACTATGCATGCATTTCTAGGAAACAGATTACAGAACAACAATACAGACACACGGATGATGTATGCACCGTGGTAAGCTGCAATGCAGACAAGAGGAGTCAGATGACGATCACACCTCACTTATGCAGGAACCGAGCCCAGAACATGCTTACAGCAAAATACCAATTTGCTTCACAAAGAAATAGAAAATACCACTGGGGCTGTGTGTGGATTTGGAACAAAAAGCTAAGCAAGCACAGCAGTTGGGATGGGCAGTCAGCAAAAGCTTGAGCCACTCACTATTGCTGGCCCAGTAACAGTTACTCACTACATGCAAAAGCCAAACTGGACTTTGTTGACAAACAAAAATCCTGATAAAACAAATTGGTTCTTAAGCAAAAGTCAAACCACACTGCTTCGGCTGAGCTGTGAAACTGTAAGCAGTGGGGAGGAGTCAGCATGCAGCATCACACACAGATTCACTCACACACAGACTCTCCTTTTCCTTGAAACTGAGCCCAGTTTCAAGGATGGCAACAAAACTGTAGTCAGATGCAGTCACAAGGTGATCAGATGTGAAAACTGGATCACACACAAAATGTTTCTTAAACAGTTCTAAAAGTTACAAGTGGTAAACTAAACAGAGCTTGAGCAACAATGGTGTTCCTGGCTCTGAGCTCTAAAAACAGCCTCTGATTGGCCAGTGAAGCTCTGTGAGATTTTGAAATCTCACCACCAAATAGTACATCCCGAATAGCAGCGAATAGTGAACTATTGGGCGTCCATCGAATATTCGACAAGCCTACTATTCATGGTATTTGGGAAATACTATTTGGACCATGCACAGCCCTACTAGAAATACAGCACAGACAAAGTCTCTGCTATCCATTTCTCAGTTCAATCATTTGTTACTTTGGCAAGGGCCAAAATAGTGCTGTGTTTAGTTCTAAAGCCAGATTGCATAGGGTTTAGTAGGTTATTGGATTTGAGGTAGTCCCTTAGTTGGTTGCTGACAATCTTTTCCAGAAGTTTCAACAAAGTTGGGAGGAGGAAATTGGTCTATAATTGTTAAGGTCACAGGGATCCCTGATTTAAACAAGGGATAACATGAGCAATTTTCGAGATCTGGGAATAAGCCCTTGGGACAATGATAAGTTAAATAAGTGGGTGATGGGAACAGCTAGGACATGATAGGCGATTTTAAGGAAATAAGGATCAAAGAATCAGCACCAGCACTTTTCTTAATATCCTGTTGGAGCTTGAGGTCTTCAACCTCTTTCAGAGAGACCAGGTGGAATGAGAAGCCAGGTACCGGGCAGGAGAATCTGAGCATGGGACACTTAATTGGGAGTGGACCTGGGATGCAGGAATTGTCAAAAGCTAGACCAGCTGTGGCAAAATGATCATTAAATGCATCTAGGATTCCCAGTTTATCATTGATAGTAGTACTCCCAGTTATAATCTTAGGTGGCAAGGAATTACCATGCGTATATCCGGACATGTCCTTGATTGTCCTCCAGAATTTGGAGGCACTTTGCTGCAGAATCCAATTTGGTAAAATAAAATACTGCCTTAGAATCCTGACCATTTCATACAAGCATTGCATGCCCTACTGAACTGACACCAGTCTGAGTCAAGCTTTATTCCACAACTTATCCTTACCAAGCAATGCAGCTTTCAGCTTGGCAGAGGACAAACAAAGGTTTTGTTTTTACATGAATTTTTACCATAGGGGCATACATATATATGATATATAGGGCATCAACAAGTATATCATGGAAAATATCATATGCTGCGTTAACCGTGTTAGCTAAGTAGAAGTCTTTTCAATGTGGCGAGTGTTCCAACTCATAGAAATAGGCACCCACCAAAGTTACAACGGGACCTTTTAGTAAGAAAATTAGCTGTATGATTCACTTCTTCATATGGCTCCCTAGGAATAGAGAAGTGTTAATCTCCTAAATCTGAACTGGTACACCAAAGCAGTCCATACTGGAACCCTGTGTATTTGGCTTTCAGACAGCCACCAACCTTACTGAAACAGATTGAATTTACCCTGAATGATCTTTTCAGTTTGGATTATTAACTGTTTGGGAATCCCCTGGTGCTTCTCACATCCAAATTCATTCAGTATACAGTGGAGACCTTCAAATAATGGAGGATTATTAGGGATGTCTACCTGACCCTGCTCAACATTTTCAACTGCTGTTATACTGCTGTTATACAATTTGACACTTTATTCCCTCTCAACAGACAAGATCTGGGTACCAGAAGGTGGAATAAACTGGGCCTCCACTTCTATTTTCAGCTTCTGGACTCTCGTGGTGTGCTCCCAATTCCTGCTCTGCCAGCGTGCCAGCCACCTGCCACTGACCTTACAGATATATGCAGATTTGTTATCTGTCAGCTCAGAGAATATCAGTCTCAGTATGCCAGATAAACTCTTGCCACTTAGGCAGGTCCTTATCTCCCACCTCAAAGGTGAGGTTCAGACGCATGTTATTGGTCACCTATAAAGAGCCTTTTATATCGCATCAACAGATACCACAGCTAATATTCTGCAAAGCTGGAATAATGAGTTGGAGGTGGCACATTCCTTAGACATCTGGCACAAATATGCCCTAGCAGCTTATCATCTCACATCTGCAAGCTACTGGAGAAATTCTCCTGGAAATGCCCATTCCATTTATTTTGCACCCTGGATATTGTAACAAAATGTGCAAGTCCACAAAAGTTAATGTTGGAGAGGATGCGGACAAATGTCAGCTAACCATACCTACATCCTCTGGGAATGCCACACCTCTGTCCCTATTGGCGGGAGTTATTCATGAGTTGGAAACATTTTTAGCTGCCCAGGAGCCATTAGTCCCTCACTGATATTAATCACTACCCCCAGGAGAAAAGTTCCTTAGATGATCAATCCTGAAATTACTATTAATTGTAATCCTGTCCACTAACAAGGTGATTACTAGGCTCTGGTATGCCACAACCATCCCCACCATAAAGGGATGCTGTAAAATATTGAGATCAACTTATTAGCAAGGCTGACATACACCCTCTCAAATAAAGTTGACTTGTTTAACACCAGTTGGCACAGGTGGGTAATGTATCAATTATATACTTATACTGACATTATGATATAAGGACCCCTGTCTCCCTCTCCTTGCCTCTCCCTGATGTCTCCTCCTGTTCTCCTCCTCTAGCTGACCCAATCTCTTTCTTACTTCTGACATCTTTTTCTTTTCATGCAGTTGAGACTCAGTGCTGAGATGCAAGAAATTGTAGTGCATTTCTATCTGGTACAATATGGGCAAAAGATTATTGTTTGTAACCCCTGCTCATGCTAACAAATTATACTTCAAGGTAACATACTATTATAACTGATCAGAGGGCTCAGCATACAGCATATTGAGGTAGCTAAGATGCCTCAAAACAGAAGATTCAGTCCTACACATTATTTTGCCTCTCTTGCTGAAATAAAGGGCAAATAACAATCTGCCTCTGCCAAAGAGCTTGACTGTAATAACAACCAATTATTTATTTGTGCTAAAACAAAACATATGGGACTCTGTACCAACTCTGTCTTTCTGTCTGGTCCATATTATATTTTGTTTCATGGAAAATGTAATAAAAATTAAAATTGAAGAAATGAACAAGCAAAATACACTAAAGGGATCTACTGTACTAGGGACTTGGTGAAATTAAATACTTATTTTACACTTAGATGGTGAATGTTTTATTTGTTGGTTTACAGTATAAATCACCTGTATGTTCTGCTGGACATTTTAAAGAAAATGTTGTACTGTGTGCATATGTGTGTGTGTGTGTGTGTGTGTGATATTTATATAATTACTGGCTCTGCCTTTTTCCCATAAACCGTGGCATAATTTGCCATTATAAAGAGGCGTTTATAACGGTAAATATCTTACGATTACCCTTCCTCTGCGCATGCTCGCTAGCAGCGCTTACCAGCCAAGAGCACTCCTGCTTCCCTGTTATTCAAAACCGAACCGCTAGAACAACTCAAGGTAAGTCTCCTTTTTCTCCCCATTATACCCTGCACAGAAAGACCTGAAGAAATGGGGGTGGGGAATTTAAAATACAAAAATCTCGGCACCGGGTAAAAGGACCGACCTTGGCATAAACTGGCAGGATACACAGACCTCTTTATTTTATATAATTGCTGAGGCAAAAAAAGCAAACCAGCAATTATATAAAATAAAAATAGTCGGTATCAAACTCGATTTACACATACCCTCGTTGTGGGATGCTTTTCACAAACCCCTCGGACTTAAGCCCTCGGGGTTTAGTAGCATCAACAACTCGGTGTGTAAAATCTCATTACCCTGACCCATACTTTATTCTCAATATTATGCAGTGTTAGGCAACAATAATTAGAGATAATATTGCTGTATTTGTTGCATATTTATTTCCTTTGAGGACAATTTTCTTTTAACTGGTTGTTAACTAATTTTCCAAAAGCTTTGATAGAACAGGCAGAATAGAGATGGGTCTATAATTGTTCAGGTCACTTGGGTCACCTGACTTGAATGGGGCAGTCAGAATGCTGTTTCCCAGGAGAGAGAACTGTTCCCAACATGATTGACAAGTTGAATAGGTGTGTTATAGGTGCTGTTAAAAGCAATACCCTAACTTTAAAAATCTGAGGTCAATGCCATAGGTGCTGGCGCTCTTTTGTATCCAGTTTACAACTAAGTCCTCTACTTGCTTAAAAGTTACTGGAGAGAGACTAAAGGACTCCTGATCCTGCTGGTCAGCAGTGGCATCCTTTGATGTGGGGCAGTCTGCTAGACCAGAAGCTGGGAGAAGTTAAATGCTAAACCAGCTGTCATGAAGTGGGAATTGAGTTTCTCACGTGTGGTATCTCGGTCATATATCATTCCTCCTTATGAGATTATTTTCCAGTATTGACTTGAGGGCGTGTTCTATGACTGTCAACAGATTTGATTGTTTGCCATATTTTTGATGGGTAGCCTTTAGCAGCTTCAAGGATAGATATCTAGTAATTGATTTTGATGGTTCTGATCAACTTGGTACAGCTATTACATGAGGCTCTAAAGCCGTCCAGTCTGAAGGGTTTTGAGTACGGCTGGCTGTGGCCCATAGTTTATGCCATTAGGTTAGAGCTATTTTCAGTTCAGGAGTAAACCAGGGTCAAGAAACTTATTTTACTCTGCATTTTATGAATGGGGTATGTTTATTTGTTATAGTTATAAGAGTTTTATTGAAGATGTCAATAGCCTCGTCCACTGAGGGGCTAAGTAGAATCTATGCTAGTTGATGCTGCTAAGATCAGCGAGGTAATTTTCTATTCTGAACTTGTAAAAGCTTCATTTGGTAATAAATTTAGAGCAAGGGTTGTGTTTTCTAAACTTCATAAGCAGAAAACTATATTATGATCACTATGATCATTATGAAATACTGCTGTGCATGATATTTTGTGCGGTCTATTAGTCAGTATCAAGTCCAGTACAAAGCTATTAGTGTGTTTTTGAGTTAATTCTGGTCGGTTCAGATATGAACTGGGAAATACCCAATCACACAGTTCTTTTAGGGTGTTTGCTTTGTGGCTGAACCAGTCCATGTTGAGGTCTCTAAGGATAATAGACTCATTGGGATTGGTGTCCATAACATTTCTTAGGTTTGGGAATGGTTTTGACCCCTCCGATGGGGGTCTGTAGCAGCCAGTTACATTGATTGCTTCAACTGGAGATAATGAGAGTCTTACAGCTTGACAGAGAACCAATCCTCTTAAAAACTCCAGAAGGACATGCTAGCCATCATCTGGAGCTCAGGCCTAAGAAGACTGGGCCATAATAGACTCACAAGCATTCTCAAGAGGTGGAATGTGCTTAGCTAACTTTGATCTCAAAGAACTGCACATGCAGTTTACCAAATTACATCCACCAAAACAGAAGACACAGGCAGATCCCTCTAGATGGATTGAGTGAGATGAAGCTCTCCTAGCTACAAAATGGGTAAAGGGTTTGTTTAACAAACTCCCAAGAGGACTCAGTCACAACCCACACTCAAACACTCAGCATCAGAGTGGGGCAAAGCGAACAAACTCACAAAATGGTCCCTAAGTCAGTCTACTCTCCTCCCCTCGGCCAATGCTCAGATCCTTGTTGGAAGAACCAATGATCTGGCAGGACTGGCAATGGAAAGGATCAATATGCTGCAGCACGTGACAGATGGAGCCATGGCTCCCTTAAATCCTTCCAGCAGCTTAAGGAGCAATATGACCGATCTCCGCAGACCCATCAAGGGAGGTACCCGTAACTGTGGTATGCTGTAACCCCATAGTGGGCCAAAATTCAAAACACATAAACCGGTGCTCCAGATAGGATCCTCCTAGCACCTCTACCCATTCACCACAAAGACAGTCTTATAAAACCCTGCTACTGCAACAGCTGGATGCCTGTTTGAAAACCAAGAGTCAGTGGGTACAGGAACTTTACTGTGAGATCTCAGATCAAGAGTGGAGAAGCTGTTTGAAAAAGCTGGCCACCAGAGTGAAAGAATTAAAAACTACTTTACTCAACAGAAGACCATACAGATGTGGCATAGAACCCCACTTGTGGGGGTGATGAGTTCAGACAAGTGCTGGAGGTGCAATGCAGGTACTATCATATACTTGGTGTGGAGCTGCCCCAGTCTTGCCACATACTGGTATGTATTGCAGAAAGTACGCAGAGACACCTCATCAGTTGATTTCTTTTCCTCACCCCACCACTGGTCATGCTGGGCCTCTAGCTGACTGCTGAGTCCTGCCCATACCAGAATTAATTCAAGGACAGCTGGCTGATGGGTGCCCTCATTAGTGCTAAACAGATCATCCTGACATACTGGAGAGATGAGAACCCACCCCAGCTAGAAGAAGGCTGACTGAATTAGGAAAACAGCTTGCTATGAGAGGATCAATTGGTCCCCTGGGAACTACAGAACTTCAGAAATACATGGGCAGGGTACCTTTACTCTAAATATTGTAAGATCCCTGAGGGTATTGTATGCCAGGCTACTTGTTGGTCCCCTTAATTCCCATCAATATAGGCCGTTAGGATGAAGCCATGAAGGTCCTGAACTCACAGGCATCGGGGCCCCTAGAAGAAGGCACAGAACACTTGTAACCACCAGAGTAGTTGGGGACCCCTCAAAATAGTCCCATACCCCAGCGTATAGTGCAGGCAATACTGTCGAAATGACAAAACCAGGAACATAGGACCTGTACAAAATAACTAATTCCACCTAAATAATGCTAGTAAAATGTAGCAATGTACAAAACACAGGGGTTTGCCAAGTTGTTATTATGTAATGTTATGGAATGGTTGCATTTCAAGAGATTTATGCCTAGCTAAGATATTATATAGATATATAGAATTGTTGGCAGATAAGGACCTCTTGGCCCACCAATCTGCTTTATCAATCCTTACCTATTATGAGGCCTGATGGCAAGACTAAACTCTGGAGCACCCCCACCTCCAGGATATCCTGTGTATGTCCTCTTTCTTAAATCCGTGACTGTTTAAGCCCCAACCATCTCTTCTGGGAGGCTATTCCATGCATCCACCACCCTCTCCATGAAAAAGTACTTTCTCACACTACCCCTGAGCTGTCCCTGTCCAACTTCATACTATGCCCCTTGTCTTGGAGCATCTCTTACTTTGAAGATGCTCCCCTCCTGTACTCCGTAAACCAGTGAAGTATTTGAATGTCTCTATCATGTCCCACCGTTCCCTCCTTACCTCCAGAGAATACATATTTAACTCCTTTAGTCTTTCCTCATAGGTATTCCCATGCAGTCCCAGCACCATTTTAGTAGCTCTCTTCTGCACCACCTCCACCCTGTTTGTGTCCTTTCTCAGGTTGGGCCTCCAGAACTGGATGCAGTACTCAAGATAAGGCTTCCCCAGTGTCCCATACAGGGCAAAATGACCTCCCTCTTTCTACTGGTGATACCCTCCCTATGTATTCAAGCATTGGCTAGGCTTTCCCACCATCTTCTCACACTGTCTAGCCTCCTTTAGGTCATCCGATATGATAACTCCCAGGTATCTTTCCTACTTTCTGGCTCTCAGTTCCTCCCTCCTAGTTTGTATGTGCCTATATGTCATGATGTTGCACTTTTTGCATTGAATCTCAGTTGCCTTACTCCAGACCATTCCTCCAGCTTTTAAGATCCTCTCTCATTCTTTCAAACCCCCAGAGCATGTCCACCCTATTGTTTACCTTTTGTCATCTGCGAATAGGCATACTTTTCCTCAGCCCCTCTGTAATGTCCCCAATAAAGAGACTAGAGGACTGGCTCAACATCGACCACAGCACACTTGTCTCCTCTTCCTCTCAAGAGTGTTCCCTATTTCCACCACCTTTTGACTCCTTCCAGTAAGCCAATTTGGCACCAATTTTACTATTCTAGGACACACCCCTAGGCTGCACAGTTTATCAGTCTTCTATAAGGGATGGTGTGGAAGGCCTTATCGAAGTCCATATGGGCCATGTCTACTGCCCAGCCCTGGTCCACCACCTTAGTTACCCAGTCGAAAAACTCTATTAGATTTGTCTAGCAGGACTTTCCTCTGGTGAATCCATGTTGTTCCAGGTCCAGCAAGCCACTAACATTAAGGTTTTCAACTATCCTGCCCTCAGAGTGTCTCTTTTACCTTGGCCACTGCTGAAGTCAGGCTGATTGGTCTGTAATCTACAACCTCTTCCCTATCACCACCTTTGTGGAATGGGACCACATTCGCTCTATTCCAGTCACCTGGTACCTCCCCATCTCTAGCGACAGGTTGAACAGTGCCATAAGGGTGCAGCCAAAACTTACCTGAGTTCCTTCAATACCCTGGGGTGCATTGCATCTGGACCCATAGCCTTGTCCACCCTTAGTTAGCTCCTCAGGACTCTTTCCTCTGTAAAGAGGTTGGTGTCCACTTCCCTTCCCTTTGTGCCCTTATCCTGCATCTCTGACCCTGTCCCCACCCCTTCTCTGTGAATACTGAGAAGTACTTGTAATCGTCCACTTTTTGATGGTCCTGTTCTCAGTGTACCTCCCTCCCTTTCAGCCTAATTATCCCTCCTTTGTTTTCCTTCTTTCACTAATGTACCCATAGAATGTTTGACCCTTAATTGTCTTTTCTATAGTCTCTTCTATTAACACCTTTGCCTTCCTAACTGCTCTCCTACATCCCTTTACCTTTCCTGGTAACAATCCCTATCTTCCTACTTCTGAGATCTTTTGTATTTTATGAAGGCTAGTTTTTTGCCCTTACCACTTCCTACCTCCCTAGTGAACCAGATTGGCTTCTTCCTCCTCCTGTTCTTGCTGACCTGCCTGACACATAGCTTGGTAGCTCTATCAATTCTCTGTCTTATTGCAGCCAACTGTTCCTCCATCCCCTTTTGCTCCCCATCTCTGCTAAGTGCCCTCAGGTATATCCTCATTTTCACGAAGTCAGCCCCTGAAGTCCAGGACACTTATTTTGGTGTGGCTTGTCTCCGACCCAGTTCTTAAATTAAGCTTCAATGACCAGTAGTTGCTGATCCTCCGGTGGTCCAACACCTCTATGTTATTGACACTGTCCCTGTTTGTTAGTATCAGGTCCAGCACCACCCCTCCTGAGTGGGTTCCATTACAAGTTGCCTGAGGCATGCCTCCTGTAGAGTCCAGTATGTCCCTGCTCCTTGAGGCTGCCGCTGCTGGGAGGCTCCACTCTGCAACTGGAAGGTTGAAGTCTCCCACCAGCAACAACTCTTCCTTGCTAGTCATTATTTTTGTACTGCTTGCAGCAGATCCTTATCCTCTTCTTCTCCCTGTGCTGGAGGTCTGTAAACCACCCATGTGTATGACCCTTTCGTCTTTTCCAGTGCAACCCACAGTATCTCTACTCCCCTGTCCCCTTGCATTTCTGTAGCCTTTATGTATTCCCTCACATAAAGAGTTGCCCCTCCACCACTTCTCCCTTTCCTGTCCCTCCTAAACAGAGTAAAACCAAGAATGGCCAAGTCCCAGTCCTGGTGCTCCATGCAGCAGATTTCAGTGATGGCCACTAGATCCATGTCCACCCCCCACGGCTATGGTGGTTTCCAAGTCCACAATTTTGTTTCCCAAGCTACAGGCATTTGCACATAGCTCTCCATATATTTTCCCCTTTCTTTGTACCATCTCCTGTTCTAGTCCCATTCCCCACTTTTGGGGTAGTTCTAGATAGGTTCCCTCCTCCCTTGCCTACCCTTTCATTCTTCCTAGCCTCATTCTGCCCTTTAATAGTTTAAATACAGGGACTTGTCTATGTACCCTTTTAGTTTCTCTGAGGACTCTTTGAGATCTCCTCGTTTAGGTACAACCTATCCTTCCAAAAAGTCCTTTATCCAACCATCTGTTTCCCATCCTCCAAGACAAATAAAACCCTGTGCCCTGCACCAGTCCCTCAGCCATTTGTTAAAGTTCTCTATCCACATTTTCCTCACTTTGCTGGTGCTGGGACTGAAAGAACCTCAGAGAAAGCTAAGAGCTCACTACCATCCTGCAACACTCTGCTAACTTCCTGAACTTTTGCTGGACCACATCCACCTCATTTCCCATCAAATCATTTGTTCCCAGGTGTATAATCAAGTGCGGTTTATCCCTCACCGTGTGCCACTTGCATGATCCTAGATGCTGCCTTCCATGCTTCCATCCTGGGTTCACAGGTGACCATTGTCTGTGGTTTGGGTTCCATTTTCTTACCAGTGTGTACCCTTTATGATGGAATCTCCAAAGACAATCACTTTTCTTCTCTCACCGACTTGCTGTTTTCCCCTGGCTGCCCCTGGTGAGCTACCCTCCTACCCACTTAACATATCTTGGACCCTCCCATTCTTCCGATTGTGCAAATGCCACATTGCTCTATTTCCTCCACTGTCCCCTGCATCTCACATTTCCTGATGTCCCTGCTGTCCTCTACTGCGTTCTTCCCTGGTTTCTCCACTGTCCCATTTGTCCCTCCATTTTTCTCCTCTTTCTGCCCTTTGTTTCCTCTCTTGCCCTCTGCTCAACTCCACCTCCCTTGTTCTTTTATACTGCAGATGTTTTTCATCAAGGTTGTTCTGAGCCCCAACTACCTCATGTGCCCCCTAGTCTTCCAAACCTGCCAGTGCCACAAACCTATTTGATGCAGGTCTCTTTACCCTGGGGAAGCTCCTGCCTCCCTTTTCTTTTCTGTTCCATAGTTTTCCAGGTATAAGTTTCCCCTCCATTTCCCATTTCTCCTTACTTTCATCATTCACCATCTCAGCACCATCCATTTTGTAATGGCCACTACTTCTGTAGGTCTTAGTATCCCCTGCCTTACTCCTGGATGTGCCACCCACTTGATCTGTAGCAGCCCCAAACTGCCCCTTTTCATATGTATTTCTCCATCCAGCCCCTTCCTTCAGATTTCCACCTTAGCCAGTTTATCTCATCCCTCAGTTGCCCTAGGTACCCACACCAGGCAGTCCCCTGCTCTCCACATGTTCAAGAAAACCACCATCCTGCATCCATTGCAGTTTACTATTTTCCCTTCCTTCCCTGCCCCTTAAAACCTCCTGCATGCCTCTCTTCCCACCCCATCCTGCTTCTCCACTGGAGTGTACTGGCCATGGTCACATCCTCCCTCTACCAATTTTAATTTTGCTGTTTTGCTTGGCTGCCCTAGTCCCTTCCTCCTGTCCTCCCCAAGTCTTAGCTCCAAGGTGAGATATAAATCTGGATTTGTCTACTGCAGCATTACTACAGCCCTGCTACAGCAGCAGTAGCAAATTAAATCCCAACAGTGACCCTACAAGCAATTGTCCAGAAAAATAAACACAGTGGCTTCATGCAGCAATATTACTATTCTAACCCAGTAGCAGCATTAAGTGCACTATACTTTAATGGTGTCAGTGGTAACGGCTTTGTATAACTTATGAAGTCTAAATTAGCCTTGTAGTACTGGAACATAGTGACTTAATAACATATGGCCTGTATCATAATGCAAAGCAAATTACCCTAACTTATGAATAGCAGACAGATTACAGCAATCTAAAATAGCCTTGCAGTACTTGATCATAGTGACTTGATAACTAAACTAAAATAGCACTGCAGTACTAGAACATAGTGACTTGATAACATATGGAGCCTGATTCACAGAAGCCCTAGAATGATGCATGGTGCCTGCATCAAACATAAATGACACAAGTGGCACCTTCTACCAAAAGATGCCCCAGGAGCAATTCAGAAAGGCAGACTGCATCAAACACAGGCTGCATGCATCAAAGGGACATGTGTCAGCCTTGCACCACAAAATAGGCTGTGGCATGGTGCTAGGGGGCTTGCTGCAGATACAGGCTATCATATCCCCATTTCGTATTCACAAAACCCTTCCAGAGGACAACATTCTAAGTTACCTTAGACTAGCCAAGTCTGGTCTAAGGGTACTTAGATATGTTCTCTGGGAGGGTTTTGACATTTACAACAATGTGCCATGTCCCGGCCACACCCAGTCCACAGTAATAAAGAAAACCCTGGTGTTCTAGCGGACCATAAATCAGCCCAGTTCACATATATTAAATACATGAAAAAACAGCTGCCTTTCAGCCCTGATCCCTAGCTAATACATAATAATCCCTGCTGGTCCAGTGGACTGATCAGCCCCAATCCCATGTATTAAATAAAACAAAACATCCCTGGTGGTCCAGTGCCCCCCAGCCCCAATCCCAGCTAAGATATAAAAATGCTAAAATACCTGATGGCCTGGCAGACCCCCCATTAGCCCTAATCACATGTGTTAAATAAAACACAACATCCCTGATGGTCCAACCCCTGGCCTGATCCCCATTTCTGTACACATCCAACCCAGTGGTCTAGTGGTCTGTGTGGGATCACAATGGTTCACTCCTATGGAGATACAGTACTCAGCTTGCCACTGCCACTCTGCTGGAGATACAGTACTCAGCTTGCCAATGCCACTCTGCTGCCAATCTGGACACCTGTGTGGCCCATGTCATCAGGCTGTACCCTTAGTGTCTGGTGTGGTCACATCATTGAGGTTCATGCCAACAGGTTGGACTTTATTGTCTGGATACATGCAAGTTTGTTCCTCCCAGACACGGACAACAGGTCTGCATGAACGACAGACACAACCTCCTAACATGCATCCAGGGCACAAGGGGGTACCACATAGAACAGACAACTCAATGGCATGGACATCTGTGAACAGAATATAGTATGCCACACCATGTCATACCCACCATCCATGCTCAGCATCCCCAGGATGTGCTTAGTGCTGCATACCTGTCCATGCAGCAGCTACACCAACCAGCATCACAAATCACTAATGCAGTGGCATATGCTGGTCTCCCTCCCACAAATGCCACACTGATGCACACTGCTTCACCATGCATGTATTTGTTTTCTGATTTCCGGATGTGGGGAGTGTAATTTCAGTGAATTGTGTGAGTTGCTGTACAGCAGAGTGCAGCTTTAAAATGATAAATGTGGTACTCTGCTACAAACATTTCACTGCATCTATCTTCAAATCATCACTTAACTTGTGTATTTGTGCATCTAATACACAAGTGATGATTTATGGTTTGCATATGGCTTGGCATTATAACGGGCATATGTGGAATGTGTGTAGTGTATATACATTTGCAGAGCTGGGTATCTCTCTCTCTCTCTCTCTCTCTCACTGACACCATCAAGGCAGACATTTTAGGGTTTTTATAGAGAGGATTTTCAATCAGGAGAGGCTTTGTTTATAATTTTCAAATACTATGAAACTGCATTTATCCTACTTTAATAGCTGTAGTTACAGTATAAATGTAAACAACATCCTCTCCTTTACAATCACATGGAGTCATTTAAAAGATGTGTAAAAGAGTTTAGGTGCCCTTTAACTAACTGCAAATCCATCATTACATAGTCTCTACCTCTGTAACACGTCCTCCCACCACCGCTCATGCAGTACTCTTCTGTCTTTTTCTTTCCTGCCTGCATCTCCCTACGGAAACCCTCAAGGCTTTGCAGACTCTGTATCCCCAAACAGCAACAGCTCAGACAGTCTGGACCAGGGCCTTCTCTCTTGTTGTGCTGCTCCTGCAATCCCCATCCCATTCTCTTCCCTCCTAAACCTCTTATTCACCTCATCACAGTTCTCAGACCTGGAATGTGGCATGAGTTATTCCATAAGGGGGGATGCAATCCTACCTAGCAACTACAGCCCTATCTCCTCCTCCTGCCCTTGCAAAACTGCAAGGATACTCTGTACACATTAAAATTATAGCTTTCCTCTCCTCCTCTTCTTTCCTCAGCCCTTTCCAGTCAGATTTCAGGGTGAATCACTCCGGCATCATCCTCCTGTTATAGCTAACTGAATTCATCCATACTGGACTGGATCGGCGCGCCTGGCAGCTGCCACTTTATTGCCATCTCAAGGCCTTTGATACAGTCTCCCATCCTTTATTACAAAACAAGTTGTCTAGTGCTGGGTTGTCTGTACAGGCCTTCTCCTGGGTTAGGGCTTACCTATCCAACTGAGTCCAGTTTGTACTTGTTAGGGGTTCCACCTCTTCTCACTCTCCTCTGACAGTTGGGCTATTCCATGGTTCTGTCCTTGGCCCCATTCTCTTTTCAATATTCCTAAAATATCTTCCCTTGACCTGTTCTTCATCCCTCATACACATGCATATGAACAATACAGTTATGTCTGCCAGTAGCCAGGCAATTCCTCCTATGAAATCAGTTTGCAGCCTGTCTTGGAGGCCATTCAGTAATGGTTTACTCAAACCAGCTGACCCTAAATGCTAAAAAGTGTGGAGCCGTTTTGGCCACCAACAAGATGGCAGCGTAATCTCTTGAGCTCGCTCTGGGTTCGGTGAGTTTGATGCTCCAGTGTCGAGACTCACGGTGCGGTCCACTCTACATTTGTTGCCTCTGGCGTGGTAACCCTCCCTTGCCTACGCGCTCGGTAGAAAACATATAGATGCAGTTATTTTATTTCGAGGATCGAGTGCTGATCCAGAGTGAAAAAATGAGCATTAGGCCATGCAGGCCCCACCAGCACTCTGACGCAGCAATAACTAGCGGCTAAGCGGGTAAACAGAATCGGCGATCCTTGCGCCCCGCATCAGCTATCTGGAGCTGCCAGAAACCTGGCCAACTTTGCCAGCTTACCCAACTTTCACATGGCTTCTCAGGCGATAATACTCAGCCAGACCCCTGTCTCAACCACCTATGAAGGAGCCCTCAGTAAGCGGGTCACTACAGTATATTACTCGGATGTTGGCGACTGTGTTGAATAAAGTTGAAGATATTACAGTTACTCTTTCAGGCACAGTGGTCGAGGTTGAAACCTACAAGATCGAATGAATGTTTCTGAACAACGTTTAGAGGAATATGAGCAGCAGCAATGAAACTACTACTCTGGCTGCAAGCACAGGAGGAAAAGTCAGCGGTGCTTTGAGAAAGACTAGAAGGCCAGGAAAACAGAGCTAGGTGCAATAACTTGCATTATTGGCTTGCCAGAGGGGTTGAGGTCAGAATATGGAAAGATTTCTAAATGATTCCCTGCCTGTAATGTTGGGGAGAGGTGGAGGGGCAAATGGATGTGGAAGGCGCACAGGATAACAACAAGGAGGGACTGGAATTCTTCTCAGCCCAGGCCTATCATAGCCTACTTTCTTGGTATACTACCAAGGAAAAATATTAAAACTGCAACAGGGATATAAAGAAATACGATGGCAGGGGACCCTGGTCTCATTCTACAGGTACTTTGCTCACGAGGCGGCCAATAAGAAGGGCCTTCACCCCACTCAAGAAATTCTTGTACAATTTAAACTTTAACTTTAATTTCAAGGCTCACCAGATTACTCGTGGCTAAGGATGGCAGGGATGCTAGCTGAACATCCGGCAGCTGTGGAGAAATGGGTAGCGAAATTTTGGCCTGATCTACCTCTCCCTACTACATATCCCAGGAGGCTCTGGGATCCCAACATGCGAAAGGGAACCTGAGGGCAGGAGCAGACAGCTGGAGTGCAGCATTGAACACGGACGTCCGGCACCTCAAAGTGTTCCCCAGTAACCAAGGGCCCTCCCGACTGCTCCAGGCTGCGATCTGGTATGGCTCCACCCTCTCAAGTCAAAGATAATCCCTCTCTGCCTCCATGGTCAGCCCTTATATCAGACAGCGTCAGAGAGCTGAAGTGGGAATCATCTGCCTCAGGATGCATCCGTGATAGCCCTTCAGCAAAAATGTCTGGGAAGGCAGAATGTCTCCTCCTCATAGTGCTCATTCTGAAGGTGTGGAGTCTCTGGAAATGGACACTTGCACAGGCTCTGACTGGGCTGACATCTCGGAGGACTTGCTGGTTGAAGCAGTGGACATTTGGCGCCAGTTAGGCGGAGCTGATCTCATATGCTGCTGCGGTGACCAGGGATACTGTCAAGGCTGGACCTGCTCCTGTTTTGAGAGCAGATCATGTGGAAAATGTTCCTGGCTGAATCTGTACTATGTATTGGTTTAAGTAACAGTGGCTGGTTACTATAATTTAGCTATTTGGTGGGCTTAGGTAGTCTTTTACCTGCACCTATACCCAGGAAAGTAACTGGGTGGCAGTTTTCTAAAGTCTCTGTTACCCTAATCCAGGTAGCATAAGTAGCCATGTCCACATTCCAGCATATATATCTGTTGATGGTGCTGGTTAGACCTTCACTAGCAGTTTTATAAAAGCTAGTGTACAGAGGGCAGTACATGGTAGCTTCTGTATTCTGGGGTATAAATGCTGGGTTGGGTTTGGGACCTCTATATTGTAGACAAGGCAGTTGCCTTCTCTATTCCTTCCCTGAACCCATACCCTTACTTCTGGTGTTCCCTCTCAGGGCCCCCTCCCCTCCCTGCACCCTTCCTTCCCGTGGGTGTCGCCCGACCTCAAGTATGCTAGGGCCTCAGAGGACTCGAATCCACATGGTTCCAATCCCTCCTAAATATTAGGATCTGAGAGTTTGTGAAGCCGAGGCTAAAGCTTTAGGGTAGCCTCTTTCGCTGGTAGCCTCTCGATCCAATAAGCTGCTGCACAGGGTTACATTACTATTGGGTAGATTTAGTTAGCAAGTGGTTTTGTAGTTAGCTGTGATATATTTTCACTTCTGCTCCTTAATTGTTACTGTATACACTGTTTGTACTTGGTCATAATTTCTGTTGTGTGTTTGTTCTACTGTAGCTTCTCCAGTGGGCGTGTATCTCCTGCTATTTCCTGAGTTTCTTCTCCTTCTCATCTGGCAGTCAAAGGTTAATACAGGGACTCTCAGGATGGTTTGGGTGGTGAGTTATATCCCAGGTGCAAGCTTTGAAGTGTCAGTAAGTACACCCCTTCTGTTATTAGAATGTCCTCGGACCCCACTACAGCCTCGATCAGTCACACTAATTCTCCAACCGTGGTGGTATCTTGGAATGTTAATGGGTTGAATCATCCCATTAAATGAACCAAGTGCTCCAGCCCTTCGATGCGTTCATACAGATATTGCCCTGCTCCAAGAAACCCATCTCTTAAGAGAGGTTCCATGATTAAAAAGTCTTGGGTGGGCACTGTCTGTGCCAGCTAACTACCTCAAAACTAGAAAGGTAGCCATCCTTATCCGGCGTGCGTTTAGCTGGATAGTGGAGAATCAAACATGATCCACAAGGTAGATGGAGTGCGTTGCCAAACTATCCTCCCTCTGGGCAGAAATTGATTATTTGCAACCTGTATGCCTCTAACACTGATCACACAGAATGTTTTTCCTTCAGTTAGTCATGCTATCTCATTGATATCTGGGGCTGATGGCGCCCTTCCTCTAATAGTGGGTGGAGACTACAATATGGTACTTGATGTGTTTTGGACAAGTCGAGGCCCACCCTCAGAGCTAGGTCTAAGGCCAGTTTGGCTCTTCATGAATTACAAGAGAAATGGGGTTTAATAGACCTCTGGCATAGAGATAACCCTCTGGACGGGATTATACCTTTTATTCTCAGGTACATTCCACATATATCCAGATAGACCTTTTCTGGCCAACTCGGCAGCTACCCAAAATGTCTTCAAAACCACAATTGGAAATATTTTGATCTCCGATCATGCCCCAGTGATTACTTCTTATACAGTAGGGGTCAGTCCAAAAAGGCACTCGGTGGCGATGTAATCCTTTGTTATTGAAGGACCGGACTTTCTCAAAACAATTTCCAAAACTACCAAGGAGTACTTTGCCATCAGTGCAAATTGCGATGTCAGCGCTGGTATGGTCTGGGAAGCATTTAAAGCGGTCCTCAGAGGCTGCATAATTGCCTTCTTGGCTGCTAAAATAAAATGCATAAAGCTAAGTTAGCTGAATGGCAAGCAGAGCTGGAAGGCCTAGAGTCCCGTTTTAAAGCCTCTCATGTCCTACAGAGAGACAACTCTCTTATTCGACGTATTGTGGGCCTTAAGTACCAAATTAATGTCATGCTGAATCAAAAGTCTGAGTGGCTTTTACTGCGATCAAAACATGCATACTGGGATGGGGAGAAAATGTAGCAGACTGCTGGCATTTCATCTTCGAAACAACAGGCTGCCACGTGCATCCATTCTCTCTGCAACACAGCCGGCAAGACTGTGCATACTCCTCAAGAGATTAATGACACCATGAAGGCGTATTACCAGTTGTTATAAGTCCAGTCTCTCCTTGTCATCTATTGAACAAGGGCTGTTTTAATTTTGCCAACAATTTGAAGTACGGGTCTTACCCCGACACAGGTATTTGCACTAGATGCCTTCAAGCTCCAACCAGATACAACAAGCTTTTGTTTCAAATGGCCAAAGGAAAGATCCCCGGACCAGATGGCATGGGTTGAACTATATCAAGCACTGGCACAGGATATATCTCAACCGTTACTTCTTGTTCTTCAGGAGGCGCATTTAAAAGGTATATTCCCCTGTCTATGAGAGAGGCCCTCATTACCCTTTTACCAAAAAGTCTAATGACCCTCTAGATTGTGCAAATTTCCAGCCGATATCGTTACTTTCGGTAGATACAAAGATCTTGGCCAAGATCCTAGCCCCAGGATGCTCGAGGTGCTCCGACCATCATCCACCCTGCCCAGGTTGGATTTATGAAGAGGCAAATCATGGTCAGACAATACTAGGCTTCTCCTTAATCTAAAATGGATAGCCTCCATTCCCTGTCCCAATGGCTGCATTGGCAATAGATTTTACTAAAGCCTTTGACTCCGTGAAGTGGCAATACTTGCATCAAATATTAAAGATATGGCTTTGGTCGGTGTTTTGCCAGTGGGTGTCAACACTCTATGGATCCCCGATGGCTAGGATTTTGACCAACCGACCATCTCTAGGCCTTTTCCACTACACAGGGTACTCGCAGGAATGCTCCATCCCTCTTCTTTTTTGTAGCGCTAGACCCTCTCATTCGGTTGTTTATCGTGTCGAAAGAAATCATGGGCATTGAGGTAGTGGGGAAATCTTACTTGGTAGCGGCATATGCCGATGATTTATTGCTAACCCTGTCTCATCCAGAGCAGGCAATACGGCATATCCTGTCCTTACTACAGACATTTCAACACTATCAGAACTCTGTGTAAATCAGAGGAAAACACTCCTGGCCCCGCTAAATTCAGCATGCACTAAAAATTGCTTACAGGAACTGAGCTTCTTTGGGCAATGAAAGGCTTTCCATATCTTGGCATAACCATCCCTTTTAAATGGTCTGACCTAGAGCCAGCCAATGTCTTGCAGCTTTTGTCCCAAATTTCTGCAGAAATAGAGATGGAAAAGACTTCAGTTATCACTACCTGGTAAGATAGCAGCAGTCCGTATGCTTTTATTGCCACGATTCATGTACATTTTAAGAATCTCCCAATACACCTGTTGCCTTTGCTTCAGTTGAAGCTCAGGTGTCTCGATTTTTGTGGGATGGGAATCCCTAGATGGAATAAGAGCAAATTGAGGAACACATTGGTCCAAAGGAGGCTAGGTTCTCCTGGTTCCAAGGGTATCACTTGGCATGTACCGCTTCTATGGCTACTAAGTGGTTTGTCCCTAGTCCAACACCTCTCCCACTTTGAGTCAACTAGAATCTAACCTAGTGGCAGATACAAACCTGCATCTGCTATTACACCCTCAGAGTTGGAACCAGCTTACATTTCCTCCCTTAATAGCAGAAACCAAATGGGCGTGGCACTCGCTATGACTCTAGCCCACACACCCGGGATGCCCAAGCACCTCCATGGCTCTACACTCCTTTGTGGCATAATCAGGCCCTGGCAATTGGCAAAACTCCCATACACAGGTCCATGTGGGAATCACAGGGCATCCGACACATACATGATCTTTGCATTCCTGGCTTATCGGTATTGATGTCATTTGAACAAGTCCGCATAACTTTCACCTTCCAAGAAATGACCTTTGAAATTTCTCCAAATACACAGTGCTATATTAGCCAATAGGGCCCATATGCATTCAGATTCCAAATGGAACTGGCTAACTCATAGACACAAGTCCCCTGCATCTGGAGGGCTCATTGGTAGATTTTATAAGACATGGCGAGATGCCCAGCCAGATCCCTCAGATGTCAGCTAAAAGGATGGCTATCCTGAATACTCATATATCCAAGGACTCCTGGAAGTATTACTTCCGAGTGCCACCACTCCTATATGGACACCAGAGTGGGTTGTTGCAGGTGAAGATTTTGCTGCTATGGTATCGGACACCCCGCATCCCTATATTCACATGGCCTTATAAAAATTTTGACTGCTGGCGATGTCAAAAGCAGGCGCATTTACTTCATATTTATGGATGTGTCTTCTGCTTTCACAATTCTGGGCATCTGTAACTCAGGACTGCTCTATAGTGCTGGGCCTCTGGGTTAACCTCTCTGATCCTAAACTCCTTTTGGGTGACACCACCTCCCTGGACACTCTAACTCGACCCCAGAAACAGTGGGTTGTACTGGCACTCATGGAGGCTAAATGACTTATACTTATGTGCTGGCGCAAGTTCTCCTCCAACTACTTTCACAATGGCATGATGCACTAGCTAGATTAGCCACATTAGAATGCCTCTCCTGTACTCACCTAGGTCATATGGACCACTATACTGCCAGATGGGAAGCCTGTCTTCAATCTTTCTCTGTAAAACTTGAACTTGGGTGATAACTCTCCTTTTGAACATGTGATATCTTATTACATTGCACTATTAGTCTGATTTATATTTGTCTTTAACATTTAAATATAGTGGAACACTATCCTAGTATATTGGTAGCCACTTTGGATTAAGCTGTACTTTAGGATAATCTATATGTGAATACCTTGTAGCTTGGTTTTGCAAATACATTTTCTTATTTGTATGGCAATGTAATAACTGTTGGCTGAACATAGCTGCATATGGAATGTGTTATCATTTACTTACTTATGACCATGTGTGTATGTGACATTATAACTGTGTGTGGATTAGAATAAAATAAAACTTATTCTATGATTAAAAAAAAAAAAAAAGAATGTGGCTATAACCTCCAATACTAACCCTAGGCTGGCATCACTGTCCTCCTGCTCTCTACTTAGAGCTATGCATCTCTCCCTGAGATATGTCACATTTTTCTAATATCTAGGTGTGTGGCTAGACCAAGCTCTGACTTCTCTAGCCACACTAGTACCATTTCCTCTAAGGTTCTGTTAAAGCCTGGCATCCTTCACAGGAACATATCTCGCCTTCCTATTGCAGCCAGATAAGAGACTGTTCAATTAATGATTCGCCCTGTCTTAGAATATGGTGATATTATCTATGGCACTGCCTCCAAGATCCTGTTAGCAAGATTGGACCTCCTGCACCATGTGTTGTGCTGATTGGAATCAACTGCCTACATCAAACTCACCACTGTGACCTCTCCTGCCCTCTACTTGCACTACCTTGGGAACCACCATCACTTGCACTCTGCATGTTCAATTCATAAGTACTTATCACTGGTCTAACAGCATCCCTGAATTCCTCTCCTATCTGCTGACCCCCATCCCACCTTTGGTCTGTCTCTACAGACACTCCAATTACCACTCTATGTTTATACCCAGGTGTTGCAGGTCACTTGGGAAAGGAGCTTTCTCTTGGGGTTCCCTTCTATATGGAACTCCCTCCTTCTTTAAACCTTCTCCACACATTGGTCACTGAAGGTGCACTTAAGGAGCCAGCTGCTCCTTAAGTCATGTATCTGCTCCTCCATGCCCTGCTAGACTTCTGTCCACTCACCAGCAATCTTTGCTGCAATATTCCCTTCGGGTGTTTGTTTCTTTGGTTGTAATAATCCCCTTGGTGGATTGCTTCTTTGATGTTCTGTTCTTATCATTCTTCACCAACTGTTTAGCTTGCTTTGTTTTGCACACATTGTTTTTTTTTTATTGTTATATTTGCTGTATTTTCTTGTGTATTTATATTATTCCATTATCCTCTTCCATAGGACATACCTGGAAATGAGCTGTATAGCTCAGTGTGCTTTCCTGGTCAGTTCTTTAAAATAAATAGGTAAATAACAACAACTGGGCAGGAACCAGTCTCAAATAAGGTCTGTCATCAGCAGGTGGCTTGACGTAAATACTCATTACAGAAACATAGAAACATAGAAGTTGATTGCAGATAAGGACCAAGGCACATCCAGTCTGCCCATTTCTTTTCTACCTTATGAATGTGCCATTGGCCTTGCTCTGTCAATGGCCTATCTATTCATACTTATCTGTATTGCTCCCTTATGCCTATCCCATGCCTGTTTGAAGCCATGCACTATATTCTATCCACCACTTCCTGAGGTAGGCTGTGCCATGCATCCACCACCTTTCTGTGAAAAGAACTTCTCACATTACCTCTTAATTGGCCTCCTCTAATCTCATGCTGTGTCCTCTTGTCTTGCTATTTTTCTGATACTGAAGCGTGTTAGACTCTTTCACCTTGTTAATGCCCTTAAGGTGTCTGAATGTTTCAATCATATCACCTCTCTCTTTGCTCTAGGGTATACATATTGAGCTCAGTTAATCTGTCCTCATATGTTTTCTGATGTAGTCCCTGCACCATTTTGGTTGCCCTTCTCTGGACTGCCTCAATTTGGTTAATGTCCTTATGAAGGTGTGGTCTCCAGTACTGCACAAGTACTCCAGATGGGGCCTAACCAGTGTCTTGTAAAGAGGATTATTACCTCCTCTTCCGACTTGTGATACCCCTACTAATACACCTCAATACCCTCTAGCCTTACCTACTGCTTTAGTGGTCTGCTTGGATAATTTCAGGTCATCAGTGATGATGGCGCCCAAGTCTCTTTCTTCCTTTGTGACTGCCAGCAACTCCTCCCAGCATATAGGTGGCTTCAGGGTTTCTTCCCTAGGTGCATGATCTTGCACTTCTTTGTGTTAAACCCTAGTTGCCACTCTTCCCACCATTTTGCTAGTTTATCCAAATCTCTTCTCATTCTGCCCACCCAATCTGGATCATCTGCTCTGTTGCAGATCTTGGTGTCATCTGCAAACAGACAAACCTTACCCTCCAGTCCATCTGCAATGTCACTGATGAAGATATTGAAGAGGACTGGCCCCAGGACTGATCCCTGAGGTACCCACTTGTGACTTGCATCTCTTCTGATTGTATACCATTTACCACCACTCTCTGATTTCTGCCCATCAACCAGTTTGCCACCCAGTTGACCAATGTCTGACCCACCCGAGCCTACAAAGCTGATTAATCAGTCTTCTATGTGGAACAGTTTGAAAGCTTTGCTGAAGTCAAGGTAGGCGACATCAACTGCTCCCTTGCTCCACCACTCTGGTTACCCAGTCAAAGAAATCTATGAGATTAGTTTGACAGGACTTTCCTTTGTAAACCCATGCTGTCTTGGATCCTGTGCTCCCATGGATTCCAGGTGTTGCACTATCCTTTCCTTAAGGGTGTCTACATAATCTTGCCCACTACTGAGGTAAGACTGACTGGTCTGTAGTTCCCTGCCCTCCCTGCTACCACTCTTGTGGGCGGGATCACATGAGCCCTTCTCCATTCTTCTGGGACCTCTCCTGTGCTCAGAGACTCACTAAACAGTTCTTATAATGGCTCTGCTAGTTCCACCCTTAGCTCCTTTAGTTCCCTGGGATGTATGCCATCAGGTCCCATTGCCTTGTCCACCCTGAGCTTATCGAGCTCTTGTAGGACCCTTTCTTTTGTGAAGGAACTAGTGCACACCTCCCTCCCTTGTGTCCATGGTGCTGAGCTGTGGGTCCTGCCCTAACTTCTCTTCAGTAAATACTGAGCAGAAGTATCTATTTAGGATAGATGCTTTTACATGGTCCTCCTCCTCACATGCCCCCTTATCCCTTATCCCTATTATAAAATGGCTAGATAAAATAAAGCACAAAGACTGGCTGAGACCCATCACATTACCCTATGACAATATTACTTAGTGCATAGGCATCGGTTTTGGTTTCTTTTTACATATTTACTTGTTAGTGACCCATGTTAAAAGTGCAACAACACTCTCTAGTGTATATTGTTTTAATCACCACTTATCCCGAGTACCTGCATCCTTGTGTCTCACAACAAACCTTGGACTTATGGTGACATAGCTCAATATACTCCTGCTGTGTGCAGTGGTCCAGTTAAGGGGTGTATCAGAGTATTTTACATCCAGTTTGCCCTTTTACACCCTGTGTAGAGTCCTGGGTAGTATCATCACTACCAGGTGTTTCCACGGACTTCACGCATTCACACTTCAGTTCACTAGAACAGTGTGACCGTGTCACAAAATACTACCTGGCATACCAAAATACTAGCAGTTTGGAAAACTATGAATTTTTACTTCTGGCCTAAAAGTTATCTGAGCACTGGCTGTTTGTTACTGCTTACTGAATATGCCAAGATCTCATAAGAAAAGCAGTGCCAAAATGGATGGAATGGATATATAGTAGAAACAATACCTCAACAGATTTGGTTGATGGTATTCCCCAAATGAACTCACCATTTAAACCCGAAATGAGAAAACTGGATGATCTTATGACCATACTACTGTATGTGACACATCTCTGGATTGTATTTAATTTTATATTAAAATTTCTTGGCCAGAAAAGGCAATGCTCATTTCAATATGCAACCCATTTTGTACCTTAAAATTAATATAGTTCAGTACTGATGAATATTGATTTTGTTAAAATATTTAACAACTTTAAAATATATATAAAAAAAATTTCCTGTATTTGTGGTAAGAAGTAATGTTAACATTCTCAAATTGTTAAGTTAGAGCTTCTTCATAATTTCTTATAAGTGATGATCATTTAGAACATTAACCTGCTGTAGGGCAAATATATATTCACAGTGGACTAGTTTTCGGCACTATCCTCAATGACATCAGCAAAGAGTGCAATATTAACATGCCAAACAAAATTGAATACATACAATATTAGAGACTAAAGTGTTATATTGATCTGATTTATTAAACATCTAACTCTTTTGTTCATTAGATTTCCTTTAATGGGTTTCTTGTTGTTTCAACATTAAGGAAAGTTTTATCAAACAGCTGTTTTTCTTTTGAAAGTCTGGAGTGTCTGGATAAGGGTGTCAAAATTAATCCACAGCAGCATTATTTGCCATACTTCACAACTATTGCATTTTTCTAAATAAATGAGGCTGGGGTATGTTGCTTCTACATCATCCAGCTGTGATCTATCCATCTTCTTGATGGACGGCTTTTGGACAGATTTTCTTGGCAAGGATGACGTTGAAATGTCATCTAGAGAGGAATATGTGGAAGGAAAATGTCATCATCCCTGAGGATAAATGGAACCATATTTGCTTTCTTGATCTACTAACCAGCTCTTCAACCTAGCTGAACCTCATTGAATAAAACCAATGAATGTGTGCCATATGCATAGCACCTTCGATAGTTTGAACACTTTTGGAACTTCTGTTTCATATTTTGGAGCAATATGACGTTGTTGCTTTCAGTTTAGGAGAATGAAAACTACGTATGCAAATAACTGTCATGTTTCATTTGTTATGACATCTTTCAATGAAGAGGAAAGCATGGTAATTCACAATGTGTCAGCTGTTTTAAAGAGCTGGTGTATTGTTAGCAAATAGTCAGCTTTACAATAGTCATATTTACAAATAGACAGCTATCACTTTTATATCGAAGTATTTTCTCTGTTCTGTTTTGCTAATTAAAATATATTGCACCTGGCAGTACTAAGTGTGTTGTGTGCAACATCACTCTACCAGGAGGATGACATAGTCAGTTCTATCCCTCCTATGCATCATCAGAACTGTGACCTTTTGACTGTGACATCACTAGTAGCCAAGAGGAGCTAAACTCCTGCTGCTTGATTGGAAACTTGTGAAACACATTAAAATCAGGCAGCAGGGGCTGTGATGCAAAAATAAAAGAGGGCACATACTGATGATGTAGCAGAAGGAAAAAACTAACTATGTCTTCCAAGTAAAGCATTACTTTTCACATCACACCCAATAAAAAAATTAATGAAAACACAGTAAAAGAAAATCACTTCAGAAATAAAAAGTAATACAGGATGACTTTAGCAGTTACTAAACTGTTCTGCCTGCTAGTTTTTGGCACTACTAGCTCTTTAATATTGTAAATAATATCTAGAGAATGCAATCTAGAATTATAGATACATAGTTTTTGGATATTCCATTCACAAGAAAACATAAGGCACTTTTACACACAGGTTTATGTAACTGGCATTGCTATTACAGAAACAGTACTCAGTTACATCCCTTATGTGTAAATTGCAACTGTTTCGATCTCTAGGTGAACGTTCGTCAAACTGCAATCTCTGCTTATTGCGATTTGCACCGTTTTGTACCGCTTTGTCATGCTGTGTAAAGGCGCTTTTACACACAGGTTTATGTAACAGAATAACTGTTATGGAAACAGTATTCCGTTACATCCCTTGTTATTTAAATTGCATCTGTTTCGGTCCCTAGGCAAGCGTTCGTCAAACCGCCAATCTCTGCTTATTGCGGTTTGCACCGTTCATGTACTGTTTGTCGTGCTGTGTAAACAGCCATTCTGGCACAAAGGCAGAAAACAACATTTGTACAGCAGCAAACTCTGGGGGAGCGAAACACATGGAGACAAATGTTGCCGGAATACTCGCAGTGTGTAGAAAGGAACCTGAATGCAACAGAGTACAACGGCACCACACAGGTAACGCTGATTCCGCTTTTAAAACCTGTGTGTAAAAGCGCAATAGTTTAAACTAACCTAGACCAGTGTCTGTTTGTACATTTATAATGAGCCTGATCACAACAGATACAGTATAAAACAATGACAAGTCAAAGGCGTACCCACTACTAGAACATTGCCATGTGAGACATATGTCAGTAGCTATGCTCACCTCTGGGCTTCTTATTTCCTATTGACTTAAAAGGTACATTATTAAAAAGCCATATCCCTTGCTTCCTGCATCAAGAACTGAAAAGTCTATAGTGTCATAGGTATGGTTTCCAAATGGAATTGCTGCTTCTGAGTTTGAACTCATGACCTTAAGTCATCTAAGGCTCATCACAGCAACACTCATTGTTTTGAGCTAATTTGCCTACAAGTCACTCCAATTTTAAATCATTGCATATATATATATATTTATTTGCTTAAAACAATTCACTGGTTGTGCTTTCAAAAGAAAGGCAAAAGGATGATTGTTAGATGCTGCCTTTGAAAGCAGTGTCATCCATATTGCCGGAGAGAATGAAAGGAAGCCATTGCCCAGTCTTGAATTTGCAAGACCAAAATGTAACTTAGAATTACATCACTTAAATCCACAAAGAAGCTAAGCAGTGATAATCAATTTCCACATGCAAAACGAGTTTGCATGCTGCCAGAAAAACAACAGTAGGGAAATCATCAGAGAAACTTGTTCCAAATCAAACAATCCTTTGAATAAGCATTCAGTATATTAAACGTTTCTGAAAAGATGTTTTGTAGAATGTTACACTCAACTGGGGATATTTTAATAGTCAGTAAAAGTGCTCTACAAATTCTACAATCAAAATGAGCATCTAAGTATAATTTAACTTTTATATCCATGTTCTAACTTGTATATAGAGTTTTATATGTCTCCATGGAATTTTAACATAAAAACACTCCTTCATTTGTCCATCTATTTCCTAATACTGTTCTACTCTCTGGGACAGACAACAATGATGGTGATTTACTCTTTCCTGTAGCTTTTAAAGCAAGAAACACCTTCTTATGCCAAAGGTCTCTGTTAACAAGTCAAGTTTCTTCTATTTGCTAAACAGGTCCATTCACCATCACCCTTGAAAGAAGTACTACAACCTCATATCTTGTAAACGTCTGTACATAGTGGTGGGCCAGGTTTAGGAACATCTGGGAGCTGGGGAGGCATTCAGTCAATCATGGGCTCCACAATGGACACTAAACAGTGAATAAAGATGGTGTCAGGGCACCGCTATTCACACTAGGGCAGCCAGGAGGGCGGCTCCCCAGCCTCCTCTAGCTCTGCCACTGTCTGTAAACAGACATCTCTTTTCATATAGCTGTTGGGGATATGTGCTTTGCCTTACTTTATTTTGTACTGTTCATACCAGTCCCTGTAACTACCCTGGGGAGGGGCACTTTGTAGTTGTTGAAATCTCATTGTGACTGACAGCTACATTAGCATATGAGAACATAAGGTGTCAGCACCTTTAAACTCCAAAGTATGTCTATCTGCATACTTAGAATTCAACTAAACAAGTTGCACCAAAGTGTAAAATACCACATTTGCCTTCAATTAGCTTAGCAAACTGTCTTTGACATAATGTAGTTTTTCCATTAAACTGCATTCAGTCTGTATATTTCTAGAGATTTTTCATTATGTATTCAGTACTTTCAGCATAGAGTTACAAGGTGTAAATGGGTGCTACATAGTGCTGTGTGAATTTTCAAATTCTGGTGGAACAAAATTTAATGGAATTTTCAAAATTCCGCTGAATTTCACTGGAAACAGAATGGCAGAATTCCACAGCAGAACAATGCAGAATTAATTTTTCCACAGCATTTCTGTGGAATTTTATTCTGTAATTTCAATATTTTTGCAGAACTGATTGCAGAAAGATTTTCCACACAAAAAATGCTGTTCCACAGAATGTTATCAGTGGATCTCATTGTTTTCCATGGAAATGGCTGTGGAATGATTTCCCACTAAAAAATGCATATTCTGTGGATAGCAGGAGGCAGAATTCTGCAGAAGAACCAGTGAAATTCTGGCAGAAATTCTGCTGGTGGAATAGTCAATCCATGCTAAGTTTGCTGGCAGAATTCCACATTCTGCACAGCACTAGTGCTAATGACTTTATGTTCTCCTATGCTAATACATCTCTCAGGGTCAATGAGATTTCAGCAACAAAGAAAAATGGAAGCGCCCCTGTCTAGTTACAAGGGCTGGTATGAACAGTGAAAACAAACTACAGCAAATACATAACTCCCAAGAGCTACATGAAAAGAGTCATCTGCTGACAAGGAAACAAATAACATTTACAAGATATGAGGATGTAGTACTTAGTGCAGTTCCAAATTCTGAATATAACTTGAACCAGTTAATGCCAGATTCAGTTACCAGGGCAAATTATTTATTTCATTTTGTTAACCAGGTATGCACACTGGACAAATAAGTTCCATTTATAGGCATGACCAGAGTACATAAAACATTTTTAAAATCAATCACATGGCGGCCCAGTGGTGCTGAGGTTGAGGCTCTGGACTTCACACCTTGCACCATGCGGCGAGCAGGTTCGAGAAACGAGCACGGGTCGTCGAGGTCGACCAGGCGAGAAGAGGATAGAGCACCCAACGGCAGCTCTCCTTCTCTGGGGTGGGGAACTGCAGGCTCCTCAATGCCGCCACCTGGAGAGTCCAGGTGGATGGCACAGTAGGTGGAGAAGCAGCAAGTAGATTGGGTGACAGTCGGCAGAGGGTGGAGCAGGAGGTAAGTCTCAGCATGCCTCCTAGCTCATAGCCCTCATTGCACCCCGACCTCAGGGGAAGGAATCAGGAAAACACCTCGCTCCCTCCCTCCTAGGAGAAGATGCCTCCATTGGACATCTCCGGGCTTGTCGGGCAGACTCCGCTGTGCGGATCTATGCACACATACAGAGTGCTGGTTTGGAGAGGTAAGCACCAGGGGTACCCTCTCCACCCCTACCCAGGGGGGTCTTCAGGGGCGCATGTGGATAGAGGCGCTCTGGGGCAGATCACAATGGGGTCTGGGGGTCCACAGAGGATGTCGGAGAGAGTGGAGGGAGGAGGCAGATTAGGAGTATAAACACAAGGTTACAAAAAATCACATAATTAATACTGATAAACAATACAATATTTGTACAATAAAATGATTATTTATGCGAACAGTCAAGGATTTATTAATATCTACATACAGCCATGGAAAACAGATAAGTTGTTAGTTCCTTTTTTAAATAGAGAGTAGGATGATACTCACTGCATGACCTTCTCCACTCATTTGAGCTCAATTTCCTTTAGTCCTACCTTCAAAATTCGGTAAAACTAAAGCTGTAGTACACATTAGACACCCTCTGCAGTGGAGCTGAGATAGGTGGGAGTTAGCTCTTTGATCCCCTTTCCCTCACCACAATCACTATTGTCAGGATCCAAAAAAGACAATGAGATCAGGGTGATGTGACCTTAATGTGCCAGTCAGGTGGTAGAAGCTAACTTAACCAACAAGGGTACAAAAGTTAAATGTTTGACCATGCCAAGAGCACATTCAGCACTGTCTCTGCCAGGACACTCCTCAGCAATGTGGGGTGGGTGCTAACTCTTTGCTCCTTCTCCCTCCACCACCAATCACCATTGCTGGCACCCGAACCATAACAGAACTGGGAGGTCTGGGTCACGTGACCTTCATGTGCCAAATTGACCATGGAGATAGACTTAGTAGGTGGTTCAAAATGGATTACCTCAAGCAGTCCTTTGCACAGTGGGCTGGGGCACAAAGGCAGGAGTATAAGGGCATCAGACTGGGGACCTCAGCATGGGGCATAAGTCAGCAGCTGATAGTGTTCCTCAAGTGTTACATGCTGCAGAAAACCTGCTGTTACTCTTTATACTATTCCTGTCAGTGGCGCTTAATTCCTCCTGTTTCCTATACATCCCTATGTGTTAAGCCTTGCCTAAGCTCACTGCAAAGGGTCTACAAAAAGGGTACAAACGGATGAGTGAATGAAAGGATAGGCCAGAACTAGCTAGGAATAGAAGCAACACCCTTTCTAAGGTAGAGTGTATAAAGGTATAACAAACAACATAAGGGAGAAGAATTCCAAGTAACACAGGAGATTAGGAATTAGAAATGTTGGGAGTAGTGTAGTGAATGTGAGGCAGCAGTTTTCAGACAGATGTTCTGGAGACTGTGGTGGTGCCCCATCTGTGTGCACCTCTCTGGGCTGAGGTTGCTATACTCCAGACTAAGTTGACTAGGTTCAGGGGACCTTCTGCACCACCAAGGGGCTGCCAGCTCTGATACCGTTACCTTAGAGGATTCTAGGAAGGAAGAGTGGCTGGACTATAGTGGGCTTGTAAAGGTGTGGGGATCAGAGGCACATTCCTCAACTGGTACCACTACAAAATTCCTATGCCTCTCTGGTGGGTGGAACTGCCAGGAGGAGGCATCCATGGTGAGTGGGGATGATGTAGAGGCCTCCGTGATGGAGACCTCAAGGAGTGGGAGATAACCCCAGAGGAGGAGAGGAAGCAGCTTCTGGTGGAGGATCTAACTGTCAAGGTAATAGATTTGGAAATAGCGCGTAGGACAGAGAGGAAGGTCAGGTGTCTACCTGGCTCCACAGCCTGGAGGGATGGGAAACATATCCTAGGGACTGCCAGTGCAGCAGAAAGGAAAGGGAGCTGGATGTCAGTGTCCACCTGGGGACAAATGACCTGGATAGGGACAGAGTTGGGGTAGTGCAGGGGAGTTTATGGAACTGGTGAGGGGTCTATGGTGGCATGCTCAGTAACTTCATTAAGGTGTTGCCTATCTATGACAGGGGTAGGAGAGGTTCTACACATCAGTAATTTCAACTCATGGCTGATGGAGTTGTGCAGAAAGGAGGGTTTCAGCTACATTGGAGACTGGGAACCCACCTGGCTGGATGAGGCCCTATACAGTGGTGATGGCCTGCATCCATCCGGAAGGGAACTGCAGTCCTCACTGGATAGTGTAATGTTACTTTGATGAAAATTTAAACTAACTGAGGGGAGACAGAAAAACATGGGGAGGCAGAATTACCCCTCCCAGGGCTGCAGTAGAAAGTAGGGATATCACGGGAGTGGCAATGTGGGTGCAAATTAATAAAGGAAGCAGGAAATAAGTGGGAACAGAAACATTAAAAAGTGGGGAGGGCAAAAGGAAAATGGGGCTCACAAGCAGAATGCTAACAAAATCTGGAAGGCCATGTGTGCTAAGGCAAAGTCTAGGAAATAAGATTCCAGACCTAGAGACCACCATAGCAGAGGCAGACCTGGATATTGTGGCCATTACTGAGTCATGGTGCACTGAAAACCATGTCCGGGACATGGCCATGGCCATACAAGGCTACACTCTGTTCAGGAAGGACAGGATGGGAAGGAAAGGAGGGAGTTTGGTGCTTTATGTGAAAGAAAGCATAAAGCAACAGAGATACAGGGAATTCAGCAGGGCAGAAGAGCTGTGAGTCACCCTGGAGTCAGGGAACAGAGCCACTATTTGCACTGGCGTGATCTATAGACCTCCTGCACAAGGAGAGCAGTTAGATAAGATACTGTTGGAACCCACTGGAAACATTGCAGAAAGGGAGGTACTGCTGGTTGGGGCTTCCAATCTGCCAGAGGTGGATTGAGACTCCCAGCTTCGCTTCAGCTTGAAGCAGGGACATCCTGGATTCCTGCAGGGGCATTACTCAGGCAACTAGTCAGTGAGCCCACTTGTGATGGGGCAGTACTGGACCTGGTTCTAACTAACAGGGACAGTGTTGCAGACATCAAGGTGGGAGGCCACCTAGGGACCAGTGATCACTGTACACTGTGGTTCAAATAAGAATGGCTACAGAACTGAGCCATACATGGTCGAGGGTCCTGAACTTCAGAAGGGCAGGTTTTGTAAAAATGGGTAAATGCCTTAGGATGACGGGGGACTGGGGATGGAGGAACAGTGAGTCAAGTAAGAAGGGGGCATAATGAAGCCAACATACCTCTGCGTCAAGCAAGTAATCAAAAGTAAGAGGAAAAGACACTGTTATGGTTCTTGAAAGATGTAGCAGAAAAGGTAAATGCTAAAAGGGTTGCATTCAGAAGGGACAAGAAGATGTGAGGGATGGGGAGGTGTAACAGGAAACAGAAGGAAGCAGGGGAAGCAGCAAGGAGCACAAAGGAACAAAACTGAAAAGAGAATAGCACAGGCAGCATCACAAGGGACAAGACATTTTTAAGGTATGTAAGTGAAAAGAGGAGACCAATAATAATAATAATACATTTATTTATATGGTGCCTTTCAATATCAAGGCACCTAACAATAGAAAATAGACATACGACATCAAATAATCAGTTATTACAGATAAAATCAGATACCACTACAACAATTACTCATTTCAATTAATTATGAAAGCTTTTTCCACAGGTAGGTTTTGATTGACTGATTGAAACCCTGCTTAAATTCCTCCACAGTTGCAGCTGCCGTAACCAGCCAGATAGAGAATTCCAAAGGGTGGGAGCTGCATACACAAAAGTTCTACAACCAGATGACTTCAAATTCACCTCGGAATCTCTAATAACCCCTCGTTGGCCGAGTGGAGTGATTGACCAGGACAGTAAGAAACCAGAAGTTCTTTCAGATAGTCTGGGCCCTGTCCATGTAGGGTTTTGAAGTCAGTAAACCGACTTTAAAGGTGATCCACCACTGTACTGACTCGCGTAGCACTAGGGTAATATGACAGGATCGCGAAGATCCTGTCAAAAGCCGTGATGCTGCATTCTGCACCAGCTGCAAGCAATGGTTCAACCCCAGAAAGCCCTAGATAAAGGGAGTTGCAGTAGTCCAAGCACGAGGACACGTAGGTGTGGACCAAAAGTTGAAAGGTCGTCAGGCGGAACTAGATGCTTAATCCTGCCGATATTCCAAAGATGATAAAGGAAGTTTTGATGACAGCTGACACCTAAGAATGTAGGGTCAGTCCATCATCAAAGACTACCCCAGGTGCACCAACACCCGACCCCCATCCGATGACCTGGGTCCACAACCAGTACCTCAGTCTTTTCTGAGTTCAACTTCAGCCAACTGGAATCCATCCACTCCTGGATTTCCTTCAGACAGTTGTTAAGACCGAGAGAGCTCCATCCTGGTCCGGTGCAAAAGAAAGGTAGAGCTGGGTATCATCTGCATAACAGTGAAACCTCAGCCTATACCTTCTTACAATGTCTCTGAGGGGTAGCATATACACCGCAAACAGCATGGGTGATAGCAGTGAAGCCTGAGGTGCTCCCAACAAGACAAAGCATAGTTGGGCCTGAAGAAAACCCCAGACACAACTCTTGTGTCTCTACCTTGCAAGAAAAGATGTAAACCATCTGAGGACTGTCACCGACATTTCACAGATATGCCTCAGGCATCCTATTAACACCATGTGGTCCATGGTGTCAAGGCTAGAGAGATCCAGAAGGACCAAGATGGAATGGTTCTTCTGATCTCTCACCATCAGAGATCATTGAGCACCTGAACCAGCGCTGTCTCAGTGCTATGTCTTTTACTAAAACTGGACTGGAATGGTTCATAGATGTCATGGATGGCCAAATGGTTCTCCAGTTGTGCTGACGCCACTTTCTCAATCACCTTCCCTACAAAGGGAAGGTTAGAGATAGGTCTGTAGTGTGCATGGCTGTCTGGGTCCAAGGTAGCTTTCTTCAAGAGTGGTGTCACCACTGCCTCTTTCAGAGAGCTAGGAAACTCCAGGTTCCAAGGAGCACCAGACTATCCAAACAAGGACTGGACCGATGATGTTAATACAACCCAAAATTAGGAGGTAGGTCCTGGATCCAAACTACAGCATGTAGGACACATGCTCTGGATGATCCTCATGACATCCATGAAATTGGGTCGACTGAAGGTACTCCAGGAAAACTAACGTAAGGTGACCCCATACTGATCACAAACAACCCCCATAGTGTGCCAACTGAAGAACACGCCTGATGTCGGTCACCTTATTTGCAAAGAATTGAGCAAGCTCGCCGCACTCTAATTGCAAAAAGCTTTCTGAACATGCAGACAGACTGGGTTGCACAGTCTGTCCACAGTTTGGAATAGCTGAGCTGGTCGATTCTGAGCAGACGCAATCTCCCGGACAGGAATTCTGCCTTCTTACAGGTGATTGTACATTGATAGACTGAATAATGGTCCGTCAATCTAAGGTGGTCGGCATCAAGGGTGGACTTCCACCAGCAATGCTCTAGTCTTCACCCTAGTCTCCGCATCTCCCTCAAAGTCCCATCAAACCAAGGGAACCTGGGGTGAAGGGAGAGAGGGTGAACATGGACAGGAGCAATTGAATCCAGAGCCATCTAAATGGCTAAATTATAAGCTGATACGAGGGTCTCTGGGTCACTGCTTGCCACAGGGAAGGATGAGAGGTCGAGCACAGCCGCCAGGCCATGGGAACTTATGTCCCGTGAAAGGGTGGTACCTAACCATCTCCACAGAGGTAGGCCTATAAGGTAGGGGGCTAAAACTGAACCCCATGGTGTAGTGATCGGATCACCCAACTGGGATCCACCCCAAGTCTGATGTTTCGATCCCTAGGAGAAAAATTAAGTCAGAGAGAGTCCATGTTTATGAGTAGCAGTGGCAACCACCTGTGTAAGGCTCAGCGATGTCATTAGCTGGAGGAAGTGCTGACCAAATTAAGTAGAGTTCGTCGATCTAGGCGTTGAAGTCACCCAGAACCATCAATCTGGGGTGACTCAAATGGCATGTTGATGATGAAGTCCACCACTTCCTGAAGGAATCACTTTGCATCACTGGGTGGATGGTAGATGAGGGCAATTCGAGACCCACACCTGCTATTACTGAACACTCAAAGGACTCAACCTCCTCAACTAGTATGCTTATGAGGTTCAGTCCATTCTTGAAACAGACCGCCATCCCTCCTGTGATCCAATCTTAGTGTATCATCAGTACCTTGCTGGAGTCATAGCCTCCAAAATGAGGCCTGCATTTTCATCCAGCCAGGTCTCGGTAATGCATGCCAGGTCCACCGTTTCAATAAGATCTGCAATAATTGCAGTCTTGTTCTTAATGGACCTGGTGTTGCACAACACCACCGAGTTGGACAAACCTCCCGAGCCACCGGGTCATCTGCCTACACAATCTGTAGTGCCCTTGGGTATGGTCACCAGACGTGGTAAACCATGATCTGGATTCCATTTCACCCCAGGGCATCTTCTGGGTCTGACCACCCCAATTCGATGACTCTCTCATTTATCACTATTTATCACATTTATCACTGTTCTCACCCCCACCCCTCCTCCTCTTAAGCATAATGTCAAGCACTCTACAGTACTAGTAGGTCACAGATTGAAGAGGAGGAGTTGAGAAAAGGTGAGCATGAAGAACAGAGGATGAATAGTGTACAACTGTGAGGACCAGCATCTGACACATTTTACTATTCAATAAACAAACCAAACTAAAACTAATAAATTCCCTCCAAAAACCCAACTGAACAATTGTCCCAAACTATAAACTATAAGTGACACTAGCAAATAATAAAAACACTCCCAACTTAATACACAAAAACTACTTAAAATATATACTACTTAAAATATATATAATACCCCACCCCTCATATACTGGATCACTTGATCTGCACTCACTATTATATGGCTGTTACAATCATCCCTCAGAAAATAACATAAAAACAACAAATAATAATAATATTTCAAAACAAGAAAATCAGTAAAGAAAAAATCAACTGGCACTCTCACTGCCCGATGAAGTCCACATCCATAAAAGTGATGAAAATAGCCAGTTTCTTCATATAGCTGTGCCCTCCACCAATTCCTCTCATGACCGAGGGGCAGGATTTTTGGCACTCACTACCCAAAATTTGAGATCGGCTTCCATAAAACAGTAAAAATCCAAAGAAAAGAAAAGAAATCAGAAAATAATCAACAGAAAAATGGACACCTGGTCTTCTCACCACCAGGGATCCAAAATAGATGAAACCATAGAAGGCTGCAAACCGTTTCTCACTGCCCACACAGTGCAAGAATTCCATAGTCCAGCACAGGGTAGGGAAAATATATCCACAAAATCTTCAGCAAGATTTCTAGTGGCTCCCTTATTCCGCTAGGCCACGTCTAATCAGTCTCTCACACAATTGTTTCAAAGTCCAACTCGCCACACGAGGAGAATAAGCTAGGGTGTCCAGACAACTGCGGTTCCACTTCACCACTCCACCAAGTTCCTCCTCATACCATCCAATGAGGGCTGAAACAGTGGTCCAGATGCCAAAAGACGCTGAGAGCACACCATAATTCGGGCAGTGCTGGAAGGTCCACCAGACCCCAAAACCTCTACCCAGACCCGTTCGCCACTACAGCTGCCCACTGACTACTGAGGAGCAAAAGTGGAAATGCTGAATATAGCTGCCCAACAGCAGCAACACCATGGTACTCACCAGGTCAAGGTCTGGGGCCAAGAAGGAACTTCCCCAATGTCACGGCTTCTGCCACCGGTTAAACGCTGCTTAATCCAAGTCACTCTCGCACCACCACGAAACTCACGCCCTGCTCAGCACACTCCTCTCCATGGCAGAATAAAAAGAAAACTCTATGGATAGTACTTATTTCCAGAGGCAGATCGTAGACAGATCATCGTAGAATGCAGATGTTGGTAGGGATATCCACTAGTCCGGTTTTCCACTTGTAGAACGACAGAGGTTAAAATGTTCTTATATGGACCTAAATAGTGAAAAGACATCTGACTAGAAGCAGAACTAGGTTTATAAATAAAATAAAATTAACAAAATACAAATTAAACAAATTAAACTAGGTTAAAACAACATGCAAACAAAAAAACACAGCTCTGATCCTGTGTCCATCAATTGAGGTGAGAAAGGTTAAAAGGGAAGGGGACTGTGCAGAGGGGACTAGCGATCATAATCCAGCGCCTTGTGTTGTATATAAATGCTGCTGCCATCTCCATGATAGAACGAGCACTGCAAATAACAAAAGTTCCTGTTTAAATCTGAGCTGAAATCCAGGCATGCTCTCGAGAGTCATGGACAAAGATCCAGCGCATGCGCAGGGTATGCAATTAGGCGCGCATGCCCGGAATTTCAACTCAGATTTAAAGCAGAACTATTTTCAGTGTGGTTGTCGTGGAAGTAACGCTGTTCTACTTTCTGCCTAAGGCGCTTAGATTAGTATTCTTTAGGGCACAATGTTAAAATCTTGTAGTACATGAACGCTGCTCCAGCCAGCCCCGCTTTCACATCTTGATGTGCTTCCGACGCGGACACTTTCAGTCGGGACGGATGAAAATAAATGAAATCAGAAAATGAAAAACATGGTAAATATTCATTTATTTCAACCACATGGGGGTTTCTGCAGTAAATGTTTAATCAGTCTGTGTAAAGTGGTGCATTTTTTGTATCAGGCAAAAAGCGAGTAAAGCTGGCAGTGCCCCTTTAATGCAGCACACCAAGACAGAAGGAGCTAAATGCTTAATTATAGGGCTAATGATGTCAGAGCATTAGCTTAGCTCCTCCCCTCATGACATCACTCTCTCCTGGGTCTATAAAACCTGTCAGTCTGTGGGCAGCCAGCCCCGTAGCAGCACCTGTCTCAGCTACTGAGGACCTATATCAGTAAACAGGTTAACTATACTTGATATTTCTATGGAATCATGTTACCTTTTATACCTTTTTCTTTTTACTAGAAGAAAAGGGCATTTATCTTGGAAACCCAAACAGACAAGGGCACGCTCCTCTATCTGTTTGTTTTGCAAGGTATGACTTTCTATTCCAGAACCATTAAGAAGGCAGAATCAACATTTTCATTTGCAAAGGACTTAGGATACACATGGCTGTAACTAAAAAAAACCATGCCTCCTTTCTTCATTTGGAAACAGAAACCTAATGATAACTTTTTGAACAGTAGCCTTGGACTCTTAGTACACAGATACCTTTGTTTTCTTAGTTATGACTAAGGAACGTGTGTAATGGGGAACATGTTTAAGGACGTCTTAAAGACAAAATGGGGGGTCAGACTGCATTTCAGACAAGGGATAGATAAGAATGAAGAGTATCGGGTTGGCCACCCTGATATGAATAAAGGATAGTCAGAAAAAGGAAAGAAGATAGGAGAGAGTGAAAAGGAAGTTGAAATTTTAAGCTATGCCTGATGTTTGTTTATTAACATCCTAGCACACACAGAAAGGTGGTAGATGCATGGAATGACCTGCCCCATGAGGTGGTGGGAAAGAGCACAGTGCAGGGCTTCAAACAGGCATAGGATAGGCACAAAGTAATCACAGGGAAGGGAAAATCAGCTAAGGTCAATGACGAAGTAGAGTCAGCTGACACATTCAACAGGTAAGGTAAATGGGCAGACTAGATGGGCCTGGGGTCCTTATCTGCTGACAATTTCTATGTTAAAATGTTTCCTTTTTATAATTCAAACTTTAAGTTTTTAACAAACTATAACACACATAAAGACAAGGAAAATTTGCAGGAGAAAAAAAACGAAATATAAAACTCAGCTAAGAACCCACTAAACCCACCTCCCACAACCCCCATTACAAGAGACCCCAAACCTCCCAACCCCATTCCCATCCCAGAGCACCAAAGAAATCCAGATAAATCATAGGAACATGACAGAGAAATATCAAGTAGGTGATTTGGAACCAGGTTGGTCCCGTGCAGATCAGTTCTGTAATGAAAGAAGCTTATGAAGCTTCCATCTCCAGGAGAAGAGGTCAGAATGGTGCATAATTTCATTATGCCACTCCCTATAGGGAGGCGAAGAGACATACCGCCAATCCACCAGTCTAGGATGGCTAAATAACAGGCCCTTCAAAGTACTCATGCTAGCAGTCCGTCGAGCCCTTCTGCTTCTCTTACTCCTTTCTGACAATATTCATCCCAACCCTGGCACCCTCCACTCCCTTAATCAAGCTCTCTGCAGCCAGTGAGCTTCAGATTGCATCCCTCAACATCTGTAGCCTTCTTAGGAAATTTGACATCCTGCAGGGCTGGGTTGCCCAACAGCAACCTGACATCATCTCCGTAGTTGAGACCTGGCTTAATAATAGCACCCCTGACTCTACAGTTTCACTTACAGGCTACACACTATATCGTGCAGATAGACTTAGTAAATGTGGGGTGCCATATGCATCCGTGACTCCTGCTAGGACAAGTCCTTGCTCCCCAGCCCTGGAAAATGGTGCACAGGTTCTCTCGCTGAAAGTTACTACCACCTCGGCAAGGGCCCCACTTTTCATCTCCTCGGTTTACATACCTCCCCAGAACCAAAATGTTACCTTCCAGTTAGTCATTACCTAGCTCTCCCAACTTACTGACAAGGCTGAAATCATCGCACTAGGTGATTTCAATACTAATTGGCTCTCCCGACACTTTTGCTCCTCTAAAGGATGCCATAGCAGCCTCTGACCATTAGTTCACTGCCACCCACTATATTCCAAGAATGGGTACCTCAACTCTCCTTGATTTTGTACTCACAAATCGCCAACACAGATTCATGAAAGTTAATGTACTACCAAACTCCCCAGTCCTATGCCACTGGACCTATCAAGCTAAAAATAACCCACCCAAAACTATTTTGCAACGGTGGCTCAAACCTCATAAATTGGGATGCCTCAGACAATACCTTTGCAGCACGGACTGGACCTCTATCACTGAAGCTCCAGACATTGACTTCGCCCTAGAATACTTTATCCATTCATTCAATGCAGCCTGTGACCTCTTGCCCCTCTCAGCAAACAAATCATCAAGGGTGCTGACACCCCTGGATCACCCAATCTCTGCTATATCAAATGCAGGAAAGGGATGCCCTTTGGCACAGAGCCCTGAAGACTGGGTCACCAGCCGACAGGCAGCATTACCAGGTGGCCAGGAACAAATGCACCTGGAGTATCTGCAAGGTTAAGGTCAAATACTATCAGACTACCCTAACAGCTACATGGGGCTCAGGATGAAAATTTGGGAAAAACCTAAAAGAACTTAATGGTAAATCTGTACCCCCAAATGTGTATAAATGGGTGTGTCACAACTGACCATAACTCATAGCTAACTCACTTAATCCCTCCTTCTCTGATCTCAGCTCAGTGCTCCCCACCAATTTCTTTGCCCTAACCTCAACAGTTGCTGCTGCCTCTAAAGTCCCCTTTTCATTTCAGAGTAGCCTCCCAACACGAGACTGCCCCATTCGTCCTAAAGGCAATTAGCAGCTCTAGATTTAGCAGTGATTCCCTGGACCTTAAATTGCTGAAACTTGCTTTTAATGAGGTACTCCACCAACTCACAGCTCTCCTAAACCACTCCCTATCACTAGGTCATTTCCCTGCAAAATGGAAAACTGCCCTTATCACACCTATCTATAAATGCGAGGACCATACATTTGCGGGTAACTACCACCTCATATCAATACTCCACCTCTCTCCAAAGCCTTAAAAAAAATCATTGCACTCAACTCTCTGACCATCTAACCAAATTCAGCCTCCTTTGCCAGGAACAACATGGCTTCCGGGAGAGCCACAGGACCACCACCACTGCTCTTCTGGAATTCACCAATGCCTTACACATCTCTAAATGCCAGTCAACTAGCAGGCGTTGTATTCATAGATCTGTCAAAAGCTTTTAACACTGTTCACCACTCACTGCTACTATCCTCCCTTACCCACCTCGGACTGGCACAGATGCCCTCTCCTGGTTCCGTGACTATTTTACCAGCAGAATGCAACAAGTAAAATTACCAATACCCTATCCTCTCCTCCTAGTTACATCTGGTCTCCCTCAGGGATCCATTTTCAGTCCCTTTTATTCAGCCTATTTCTCAACACCCTCCCAGTGCTTGCTCTAGTAAACTCCTTCTATATGCAGATGATGCGGTGCTGTACCACACCCACCCTGACCCTACCACCCTCCAACTGTGCTTCAAATATCCTTCACTGAGGCTGAGTCATGGTTCACTGACCATAGACTTGTACTCAACTACAAAAAAAAAACAAAAAAATAATGTTGTTGCCCACCCCAAAATAAGTACAGTTCACACCCCTGCGCGTAAAAAATGTCTGTAATTGAAACACTGGAACAAGTCATTTCTTTTAAGTACCTGGGGTTACACTCAACTCCAGGGCTAACATATCATGAACATATCCACCTCCTAACCTCAGCTCTCTGCACAAGCATTGGGCTCCTACACCACTACAAACACTGCCCCCTGATGCTCTTAAGCTGGCAATCTCCTCATCCATCCTCTCGCTTATTGACTATGGAATCTTGATCTATGGTGCAGCTGACAACACAGCCCTTATTAAAGTCAGGTCTGCTCTGAATGAAGTCTGCAGGCTGGCCACCGGCTGTGACTGCCTGACCCACACATGTATGCTTTACGCCCACACCAACTGGCTCAATTTTGATGGGCCATTGAAGTACTCAGACCTGGCTCTTTGCCCAAAAATTTAGGACAACCCCCCACCAGTCTCACATCCCTTCTGAAACAGGCTCATTTCACCCAAAACACACGCCACTCTGAGAAGTCCCCCTTCATGTCCCCTCTACAAAATCTCGATGGGACAGAGAACCTTCTGCTATAGGGCTCCACTCTGGTCCAATGCACTCCCATGCCCATACATTCAGCCCCCAAACTTGGCCTTTCAAAATCCTTCCTTCAGATCCACATCAAGCAGGAGGCTGCCTGTGACTGCTATTGTCCCCTTAGAGTTGCCGAGTAGGCCATGTCCTTGACTAAGGATCTTTTCTATGCTGGTCCTGCTGAAAATAACACACTGTTAGTAAGAAGCTCTCACCTAGACTCCACTGGTTGCCCTCGTGGCCTAAGAATTTGATGTCTCTGTATTTTGTTTTCCAAAATATTCATTGTAAACACTTGTTATTCTTTTCTACTCTATGTTAATTGTCTTATGTAATTACACTGTACTATCCTGAGGTGGAGCCTTTGTAAAGGAATCTCTGACTCAAAGGTTGTAAATTCTGATATGTATCAATAAAATAAATAAAAATAAATCAATGTTGCAGAATAACCACTTTGGCCACTATCGAGATCATGGCAATGTGGGCCTTGTGGTGGCTAGGTAAAGTATATGGGTAATTGATTGCCCAGAAGACATATCTCGGCATAAAACATCATCAAGACCCAAAACAGATCCATGAGGATTTAGTTTTTTGTCAGAAAGAGACTACCTTAGGAAACACCTCATAACATATGCAGGAGGTGCTCAATCATCAGGCCACAACGGAGCAAGCTGGAGAGACAGATCTTCCCATGGTATAAAGTTTGAGAGGGGTATAATATATATCTTGCAATATATGGAACTCGGTCCATCTATACTGGTCCCTTTCTATGTATTTGTAGAGACTGTGCCAAATAGTTTGCCAGCATTTTAATTCATGTTGTAAGCCAAGCACATTTTGCTAGTAATAACAGACCCTGGCAAGGGCAGTAGGGTCTGCAGTTTGCGTAGGCATATAAACTATCTACAGGGTGGGATTGGGTCCCAGTGAAATAAGCTGGGGAAGAGCACTATTTCCATCCTTCTCTCATGGTCCACGACCGAAATAGGATGTTAAGGCATTGACCAATTGTAGATATTTAAAGGGTGAAGTAGGGTTATCGAGAAAAGGTCTTGCAAACACCCATGGAGTGAGCTTACCCTGCTCTATGAAGGAAGCCATGGTAGCTGAGTGCAAACAGGAACAAAATGAGACAGGAACTGGGAGGCCCTGATAGGAATGTTGGGGTTTGACAAAACTGGTTGAACCATGGATTGGGACCAGTCCACCTGAAGACAACCCTCCAGTTGCTTTCTGACCTTGAGAGACCACATGAGTGGTAGATGGCATAGTGCTGCTGGCAAACTAGATGGTTTTACAAACAAAAGGCTAGCCAAAGAAATGCCAGCCCCTTTGACAAAGGGAATTGTCAGTTTGCAACCAAAGAGGCTGGTCACCATGGTATACCATTACCACAGTTACTCCGGCAGCAGCGAAGACCACCTCAGCAACAGGTACTGGGCAAAATCCGCCCATCGCTGTGGTGGTCTGTGTGGCGATCGGGACTGCCTCTCTCTGGGTGTTTGCCCCGGTCCAACTCCAACTTGGAGTTAGAATCCTAGAGACCGGGGTTCAGGGCACAGCCCTCAATTGTGTGCACTGACATCCCCATGGCTACAATGCCAACAGTTGGCATTGCAGCCATCGCTGTAGATGTTGGTGCTAGTGCGGTTGAAGTGCTATAGGTAAACTGGTAACCATTCCTCAAGCACAACCTCACAAAGTCCCCATTGTAAAAAATTTTGCCCTACGCGGCTAAGTAGAAGGTAAAAGTTAGGTGCCTTCTCTCTCTCAGAAGCGTGAGTTTAGAGTATGCCTGGCAAACCACACCCTCCCTCCAGAGGAAGCTGTTCAGTAACCATTGTAAATGCATGAATCAAACCTTTGGGAGATAAACCCTAATATCCCTAATGGATATAACAACTGCAGGAGAATGTTCAACTTGATTATATTAAAACATCCCTAGAAAGACAGGGATAATGCTGACCATCTCAATAAATCATTCTTAATTGTCTGGAGGAAGGAGAAAGATTTAAGGGGACCACATCTGAGAGAAAGCACGGTAAACAGACTCTCAGATACTTAAGGGCTTTGGGCTTCCATGCCAGTTCTAAAGTCTGGATCTCCTGCTTAGAGACCAAGGGGATGAGAGGCATACCTGCAACTTATCCAGATTTAGTTTATATCCTCTAACCTAGAAAAAGAACTAATCTCAGCCAAAGCATCTGGGATAGAGGAGGTAGTCTTTTCAACATGTAAAAGTAAATCATCAGCATAGACTGAGAGTTTGTACCTTGTGCCTTCAATCAAAATCTGATGACATGCAGTTCTGCAACCTAAAAGGTAGGGGTTCCAAGTATAAATTAAACAACAATGGGGAGAGGGGCACCCCGCTGGGTACCACGCTTCAACTAAAGGGAAGAAGGAAAGCCCATTACAATGAATTCGAGCCGGTTGGTGTACATAACCCTCGATCCATGCACAAAAATTCTGCTGGATACCAAATTTGTTTAATACCTCAGACAGAAAAGCAAGTGAGACCCAATCAAAAGCTCTTCTGACTGAGGGAGACAGAGCCAAGAGGACCCCGCCTCTCCTGGGATGAGGAAACAAGATAGAATAACATTCTAAGGTGATTGTTAGAAAGGTGGCCAGCCATGAAACCCACCTGTACTGGTGAAAATGGGCCCACACCGATTTTAACCTAGCTGTTAACACCTTCATTAAAATCTTAATATCTGAATTTAGTATGAGATCGAGTGGTAATTAGATGACAATAACTTGTCCTTACCGGCTTCAAAATGAGTGTTATCAGGCCTGGGTAAAGGAATAGTCTACCAACCCTTAATCAAAAGAATTAAATAATTGTGTGTAAGAAGTGGGCTAGGTCTTCCTGACACAGTGTATAAAAGTTATTAAAGAAGCCATTGGGGCCGGGCTTTATCCAAGGGCAACTGATGAATAACTGCCTGGACTTCAAGACCTCTAATGGTGCAACCACAAATCTTGCTGGGAAGGGAGAAAGATGGAGGAGAGCTCCTCCAAATGCTACAAAATCAGCACTCAGTTCGAAGTCAGGGCTTTCATCATATAGACCTTTGTAAAATTCCTAAAGGCCTCTACAGTATCCCATGACTTAATGAGGATCTCTGCATCTGGGCCAAGCCTCAGACGCTGGATTGCCCTTGCCACCTCTAACTGCCATAGACGCCAAGCCAGTAATCATCCAGCCCTCTCATCAGGTTCCAAATATCAGGATTTGGTGTACAATATAGCTAGGTTAGCTTCTCAGCTAGCAGTTCTCCGTACTTTAAACCAGCAGCATTGAGCTGTTGCCATATCTTGGTGGAGATTGAGAAGAAAGGTTCTTCTCGAGGTGCCTGATTTCAGAGAAGCGGTCCTCCTCCACAGATCAGACTTTTTATGTTCGTTGCCAGTTTGATGCATTCCCCGAATAGTGCATTTGAGGGCCCCCACAACAGGTCCAGCCTGGATACATAGTCCTTGTTGGTTTCTATGAAGCTCTTAAGAAAATCCCAAAATGGAGGACCACAACTGAAACTTTCAAAAGCTGGGAGTTGAGGCACTAAATCCCATTCCTCTCTTCCTCCTCCTTGAGGATCTGAGTCAGTTCAACGTGCATGGTCTGATAGGACCTTAGGAAGTATTTTAAAGTGATTAGCCATTGATGCAATTTTAGACAGTAAAAAGAAATCCAGCTGAGAGGAGGTTCCGTGGGGGAAGAAAAAAGTTTATTGCCTTTCTTTAGGGTGCAGAACTCACCACGGTCAGTTAATCCCAAGAGATTTGAAAATCCCAGAAACCCTCTGACCAGGAGATAGAATCCACCTAGTGAGACCGGATCTATCCAAGTCATCCTGGTAAGCTAGGTTCCAGTTGCCCCCCAAGATTATGGGTAGCCTCTGGAGGGAAGAAAGGAGAACAGCCAAGTCTGTGGAATCGACATTAGGTCCATATTGTATATAGAACCTAGAAGGACCTCTGTGGAACCCAAACAACCCTGCAAAAGGACATAGCACCCATCTTGTCCCCAGTATTCCTGAGTAAGCTTAAAAGATGTACCTTGTCACCAGGATAACAATGCCCCCTCTCTTGTAATGAATACCTACAAATGTCTGTGCCACCCAGCACTCTTGAAAAGAGAAACCTCCTCCCTTTTTAAGTGGGTCTCTTGTAGCATGACCACATCCAGGTGGAGTTTCTGAAGAAGACCCAAGATCATATACCTTTTTGTTTACAATGAGTCTCCTTTGTACTCAAGACACAAATTTATAATTGACACTCATATGCACTAAAATTCAAGAAAAGATGACAGCAATAAAATATTAATAGGAAAAAACCTATCAAAGATGCTCTGGAACCCCACCCCACAGTCCAGGAACCATATCCCCTCCACCCACATACATGCAATCCCCTTCCCATAAACAGCAAAATCCCACAACAAGACACATATTGGATATAACCGAGAGGCCAATTCATCCATGCAGCATGAAAAAAGGTACAAAGCAATCTGGTATACATAAGAATCATAGTATAAGCAAAAATAAAAGTCAAGTCAAAACCAGACTGGCCCAAGAGGAAAAACTGTCACCCCCAAATCCGCCACCCTAAAACAGAATAACACAAATCTAAACCAAAACACTCCAACCCCAGACCTAGTGTCTGTTCTCCCTAGTAACATTGCCCATGATGAGTGAGAACCGTCTGTATGACCCCCCCTCCCCAGTCATCCGTCAAAATCTCCAGTGGATTACAATGCTGAATGAAACAGTCCTAAAGAAACACCAAGTGGGATGAAATTAGCCATAGTATGGTACATCAGCAAAGTGTTAATTCTGAAATATGTAGCTTATCCTAGTAAATTGAAGAACTAGACAGTCTAGCACAGGGAGCAATATTATAAACATGGCATATAGTCCAAAAGTCTACTGTAGGTCCCTCAAAATTAAAAAAAACACTGACCAAATGAAAAGCAGATCAGAAAGTAATACTTGCAGTCTGAAGAAGTACAGAAAAACAATGTCCAAAGTGTTGAGATTCTCTCCTAAAGTCAGGCTGTCCTGAAACAGCATTCTCAGCAAGACTGAGATCAGAGATGGAGCAAATAAGAGGCAATTGCCCCTGAGCTGACTGCAGTCTCAAGCCTTAATCCTCCCATGGTAGACTGCAGAGATGCTTAATATGGCAGGCTGTGTCCGAGGGAACCATACCCAACAAAAAAAGAGAAGCCTGGGAGTGAGAAAATACAAGACCATCCACCATAGCAGAGCAAGTCTTTGCCAACCGTGGAGCAGAATAAAGTTGAGTCCCTGCAGAGCAACGGTGTTGCAACATAAATGGAGCCAGACTTAAATCAAGCAGCTTAGTGGAACCCCAGAACAGGCCCCTTTCATTCTGCAACACCGTAGAGAGCAACAGATAGCAAAATGATCAGTGTCCAAACAATCCTGCGAACAAGATAACAAAGTAAAATAGACAGACCTGGAGTCCATTCCAAACAGTCACTTAAATAGATCTGGGTAGATCTTCTTGAGCTCAACCCGATGCCTTGCCTGGTTCCTCAAAACTAAGCCATCTCTCCCATCATGGTGCACCTGGAGAGTAGGCAGGATAGTCGGACCCTAAACTTAATACTTGCAGCCAGGAATTTGGTAGCAAAAGGATGCCATCTGGACTCTTTGTTGCCACACTGAAAAAGGCATATGCTGGGCTATACATAACGCGCCCTTCCCAGAAGATTTCCTTGGTCTTCCGGACTTTAGCTAAGGCGTGCTGCTTATCCAAGTAGTTCAGCAGTTTAGAAATAATCAGGCAAGGTGGAAAGCCAGGAGAAAGTGGAGGCGTAAAGACCGATGAGTCCGTTCTATCACGTATAGTATGTCAGCCTGTTGGGGAGGGTCCATATCTTTTCAGAAGCTTCTGCACAAATCAGCTGACCTTGGGACATAGCCCCTTTGGGTAGACCTACCACAATTAAGTTGATACGGTAGGATTGCCCTCAAATCTTCTATGTGATCCTCCATTTTGCACAACCGTTTGTGAAGGAGACCACTTTGAGGGTCAGCTGGCTTTCCAATTTTTCAGGGACGGTCTGGGCCTCTTGTCCCCACATGCGAGTCAGTGAGTCCATGGACAAGCACATTTTTGTAGCTTATCTGTAAGAAGCTGCAGGGAGCTTTTTGGCGGAAACATCTCCTCCAGAAATGTGTCCACCATGAGGGTTTTAGATATAGAAGTGGAGAGGGAGGCCTCTGCGGCCTGCTGCTTTGAGCGTTTGCTGTTTTCTTGTGCTCATGCATTGACAGTGTGTGTTGGGGTAATGAGGGCATCATTTTGGAATCCATCCCAGAAACTGAGAAAATTCAGCTGATACAAGCTGCCTGACTTGAAGACAAGTAAGCCATTCCAACAAAGCTGCAAAAACTCAATGGAAATTAAGTAAAATTAGGCAGAAATGGCAGAGGGACGGGAGCAAACAGCAGGCATATCCTCTCAGTTGACCATCATGTGACCCCTCTCCACCCCTTCCTGAATGTCCACCCTATTACAGATTTTAGTGTCATCTGAAAAAGGCATACCTTCTCTTTCAATTCTTCTGCAATGCCACTTGGCAAAGAGACATTGAGGGACCGGTCCCAGTACAGAGCCAAGCAGCATCACTAGTCATTCTCCCACCATTGGAACAGAGTGCCGTTAACCACCACCCTCTGTCTCCTATCCATAACCAGTTTCTCATCCCATTCACCACTTTGGATCCCACCACTAGGCTACTCAATTTTATCAGCCTCCTGTGTGGTAGTGTCAAAGTCCTTGTCTAAGTTGAGATATGCCATGTCCATTGCCCTCCGCTGATCTATTTTCCTGGCTACCCAGTCAAAATCAATCAGATTCATTTGGCATAACCTCTACCTGTGAATCCATGCTGCCTGCGGTCTTGGAGTCCATTGGATTGAAGATACTCTGCCAATCTTTCCTTGAAGAGGGTTTCAATTAATTTTCCACCACTTGGGTGAGAATGATAGGTCTATAACTGCTAGCCTCCTCCTTGCTGCTGCTCTTATAAAGAGTGACTACATCTGCTGTCCCCAGTCCTCTGGAACCATTCCTGCTTCCAGATAGCTGATAAATAAGGCCATCAGTGGAGCAGCAAGTAGCTCCTTTATTTTCCTTTATTACCCTTGGGTGTATCGTGTCTGGTCCTATAGCCTTGTCCACTTTCAGAGCTATAAGTCCCTTCAGGCACTTTCCTCTGAAATTGGACTTGTGCCATCTCTCCCCTTTGTTCTTGTTGCTCCCTGCTGGTCCATCCCCCGCATTGTGAAGACTGAACAGAAGTACCTGTTTCAGGATGTCTGCTTTTCTTGGTTCTCTTCTGTGAGATACCCCCCTGCAGCCCCTTGCCCCTTTTCCCTTACTGTCCCTCCTTGCCCATCTCTTTCTCGTTTATGTACCAGAAGAAAGTCTTTTCCCCTTTAGCTACCCTTTGTCTATCCTTTCCTCTTTTTGCACCTTTGCTGCCTTTCCAGCTTGCCTCTGTTTACCTAGTACACCTCTCTGTTGTCCTCCGTCTGCATTTCCTTATACCGCATTAATGCCATCCTTTTTTCTTCACCAACCTGGCCTCCCTTGAGAATCATAATGGTCTGTTTTCTTCTGCTTTACTCACTTCCTTCATGCAGAAGCTGCCTGCCTTAATTATGCCCTCCCGTATTTTCCCCACTGTACTTCTACTCCTCCCTCTCAATAACCTAGATGCAGTTTCTGAGGCAGTTTCCCATTGTTTTAAATATGCCCTCCTAAAAATCAAGGACCCTTGTCCTCTTGTGGCTTGCCTTTGTTCCTACTTAATGTTAAACCACACTGTACAGTGATCACTGGTACATAGAGGGCTTCCCACTGCAATGTCTGCAATGCCATCCCTGTTTGTAAACACTAAATCCAGTAGTGGGTTGACTGACTAGCCGCCTGTGAAAGCCCCTTGTCAGGAATCAAGGATGTCCCTCCTTATTGCTAAAGCTGCAGTTGGAAAATTCCAGTACACATCTGGCAGATTGAAGTCACCAGTTAGCAGCACTTCCCCTTAGTTGCCATTCTGATGATAACTTCCCCATGTGCATTATCCAATTCCTCTCCTTGTGCTGGAGGTCTCTATACCAACCCTTGGTTTGATAGTGGTCCCACCACCTGTCTCAAGGGTGACCCACAACATCTCCAGCCCTTCCTTTTCTTCCAGGTGTCCCTGCACTTCCGTGGCCTTGATTACCTCCCTTAATATAATGCAACCTTTCCTGTACTCTTCCCTTCCTGTGTCTCTTGAGCAGAGATTATCCTAGTATGCCCATCTCCAGTCAGGGCTGTCAGTGCCATTGACTTCATTATGGCCACCAAATACAGGCTGGCTTCTGCCACCTTGTGTGTATTCCTCTGGAGCCATGGCTGTGTATCTGCCTGCAGTGATTGTACTCTACCGTGCCACGTTTACTCTATGCTTATCGTGTAATTGACAGTTAATGTGTATGTTTGTATGCCTCCTATTCATTGAAGTACACTTGTAATGGACCTTACTGTTTATGTGTATGCTCTCCCTTCCCCTTCCCCAGGGCGCATCTGAAATTGAGCAGTAGTCTGCTCAGCATGCCTCCCTGGTTAAATGTAAATAAATGAATAAATAAATAAATGATGGCCTTCAGGTCTCAAATTGTATTCCCAGACAACTTGCATTGGGGCACATGGCTATCTATACCACTCTCTCCTCCCTGCTTCCTTGATTCCCTCCCATGCCTATGCTGTTACCTGACACCTCCGACACACCTCTTCTCTTGTTACCTTCTTTTATTGCCTGTCTAACTAAGGATGTGTCTCCTTAAATAAGGTATAGGTGGATTATTCTATCTCCAATTCCCTACTGACCAAATCCAATGCTATTAATTTTACATAGCTATTGAACTATAAGGTTATTTTGTCTGACACTATCAAAGGTGCCCCTGTTATATTTCAAATGGTTAACTGTTAACTGTATGATTTGCTTGCTTCTGACTTCTCATGCTACATACATACGAACATACTAAATTGCCAGACAGGGCCTTATGGTCTATCAAATCTGCTTGGTTATGCAGCTAGCAGCCCTTATAATGCAGCTGCCTCCTCTCCTCCCTCCAGTGACCTTCTCCCTTGCCCTGTCCCATCCCCTTTGAAGCAGCCCACTGTTCTGCGGATACCACTTCCTCTGGCAATGCACTCCATCCAGTCGCCATCCTCTCTATAAAAAGTGTCTCCTCATTTCCTCCTGAACCTTCTCCATTCCAATCTCAGATTGTGCCTTTGAGTGTCCCTCCCCTCCTTAATTTGAAAACCCCTCTGTGCCCATCTTATTTATTCCTTCATGTACTTGAGGTTTCAATCATGTCCACTCTATCCCTCCTCTCTCCTGGGAGTACATGTTCAAATCTCGACCTGCTGTCAGGGGTAAGTCCTCAGCCCCGGATCATTTGTGTTGCCTTGTGCTGCACCCTCCAGTAACCTAATGTTCTTCACAGGTACAGTCACTAGAGCTGCATGCAGTACTTCCAGGTGTGGTCTAACCAGTGACCTATATAGCGGCAGGATCACCTCCCCTCCTGGAGGATATGCCTCTGCAACACAACCCTGCATCCTATTGGCCTCTGCAGCTGCCTTTCTACACTGTGCTGAGTTGTTCCTTGCTCCCATTATGGTCACCCCAGATCCTTCTCCTCTTCCATCTTGGTTAGTTGATTCCCCCAGCTGGTAGCTCCTCCTTGGTTTTGCACTGAAATGTAGCGCACCTTGCATTTCTTGGCATTGGAACCCCAGCTGCCAAGTGTCCAACCAATTGCCAGATCATCTTGTACCCTGCCATCCTTCTAAGTCATCCACTACTGCTCCCATCTTGGTATTGTCTACAAGCAGGCTGATTTGCTCTTCATTCTATCGAGATGTCTGCAGTGAAGATCCCAAACAACAATGCCTCAGTACAGAGCCCTGTGGCACCCTGCTTATCACCTCCTTTGGAGATGAGGCGCCCTCCCACCACCATCCTCTGCTGTATCCATTGCAGCCAGTTCACTACCCATTCCACCATCTTCACCACTGCCCCGTGCCTTCCAGCTTACTTCCTAGCCTCCCATGTGGCACTGAATTAAATGCCTTACTGGAAGTCCAGGTACAGGACATTTACTGCATGGCCCCACCTAACTGCCTGGTTACCTAGTCATAGTACTCTACCAGGTTGGTCTGACAGGATCTGCCTGAAACAAACCCATGTTGTCTGCTGTCCTCCAGGCCATTAACTCATTCACACCACAAGAGCTCTTTAGACTTCCACCACTTGTGCCCTGTATACTCTAGCACTGCATCCTGTGCCTTTCTAAACAAAATCAAGCCATAATCAGCATGCCACAAACAAATGTGAATGTCTCTTGAACCGTAAGTGCTACAGACAAAGTATGAGTGGCAAAGTTGTTCCACACAACACTACCTTTCCAGTGGTGCTATGTAATCAATTGCAATCAATTTTGTTTTTATTTTATACTAGCTAAAATATTAAACAACTGTATTTTCGGATTTTTTCAAGGTGCTTAGGTGAGGCTTGAGAGACAAATGTCAGCCATGCACCATACCTTAAACAAATCACGAATAACTCCTAAAGTATATGGTAGGCTACAAAGTATGAGCAGCAAAATTATTCAGCACAAAATTACCTTTCCAACAGTGCTATGCAATCAATTGTAATCCATTTAGTTTTTATTTTATATTAGCGCGAAATACCAAACAACTGTGTTTTTTTTTCAGATTTATTCAAGGTGCTTAGGTGAGGCTTGAGAAAGATGTCAGCCATGCACACTATACCTTAAATAAATGCAGATAACTCCTAAAGTATACATGATAGACATAAAGCAGCAAAATTGTTCAGCACAAAATTACCTTTCTAACGGTGCTATGCAATCAGTTCTAAGCAATTTGGTTTGTTTATTTGGGAAAAACTGCTGACTTCCTCTGATGTTTCCAGGCTTGAGTGTAAGTCAGCTGAGGATGTCTACAGGCATTATTGGACTGAGTGGCTATGCTTTCAGATGCCACCTGTAGGTGTATCTAGGCCTGAATGAGTTAACCTCTAGGAAGGAAACCAGCCTCTCCTTCAGGATTGTCTCCATCAGCTTTCCCATGATGGATGTGTGGCTTACTAGTCTGTAATTCCCTGGCTCGTCCTTAGTGGCTGCTCTTGTGGAGGGGTACCAATGCACCATCCTCCAGTCCTGGAGGTACACTCCCTGAGTCCAGGGAGGCATTGAACAGGTCTGTCAAAGTTCTTCCAGGATTTCTGCCAGCTCCTTCAGCACCCTGGGGTGTATGCCATCTGGCCCTGGTGCCTTGTCCACCCTCAGTGCCCTCATGCCTCCAGTACTCTGCCCACTGGGATTCACCCATCTGTCACCTCCTGTCTCCCCGTGCCCCACCCTCCCACCCTCTTGAGGTACAGCTCCCCTTTCTGTTTAGTAAATACTAAGCAGAAGAACTGTTAATACCTCTGCCTGTTCTGCCCTGTTTCCACCCACCCCTCATCCCTCTTTATCCTTACTATTTGGTCCTTACAACTCCTTTTCTCCTGATGTACCTGAAGAGTCCTTCTCCCCTCTTTGTTGCTCTGTGCTAGCCTGAGTTCTCTGGATGCCTTAGCTTACCTGACTGACCTTGTGCCTCCCTCGACTCCTTCAGGTATTCCTCTCCGTCCTCTCCCTCCCTGTTTTGTACCTTCTAAAGGTGGCTCTTTTCTTCCTTACTTTTCACGACCTCCCTGCTCACCCAGCTATATTTCATGGCCCTAGCCCTCTTACTCTGGACCCTTGTATGTGTTATGGTTGCCTCCTCAATTCCTAGTTTAATGACCTCCCACTTCTGGTTAGTGTCCATGTTTGGATGGATCCTGGCCAGATATCCCTGTCATCTCCTTCATCCTCCCAAGGTGGCCCTCCTGAAGTCTAACACCTTGCACCCATTTCTGCTCCCCTTTCCCCATGTTTCTTTTGAACCACATTGGTGGTGGTCACTCCCCACCAGTGGTTCCTCCACCTCAGCTCCTTCACAAACTCACGATTCCCCAGCACAAGGTCTAGGGTGTTACCTAACCTGGTTGGCTCATTGACCATCTGCAATAGGAAGCTGTCCTGTAAGGCATCCAGAAGTACTTGCTCCCTCCTATTCGTGTGACTGGGTACCCCAATCCACTCAGACAGGTTGATGTCCCTACAATCACCATGCTGCCCCTCCCAGAGTCTTTCTGATCTGTCCTGCTAGTTATCTGCCTAACTCTTCAGTCTGAGAGGGTGGCCTGTACACCACTCCCATCCTGAGAGTCCTATTTTGGAGTCCTGAGCTGCACCCATAAGAACTCCATGCTGCCTTCCTCCCTTTCCTCCCTGACACACTTCAGTCCTTCCCTCACATACAGCGCTCATAACCCTCCTTTTCCTTTAACCCTGTCCCTCCAAAATATCCTATACCCAGGTACCTGCCAGGTCCCAGTCATGATAACGGGTGACCCATGTCTTGGTGATGGCCACCATGTCCGCCTCCCCATCTGCCATGAAAGCCTGTAACTCTGCTGTTTCTTTCCCTAGACTCCTAACATTCAAGGTTACCACACTCCACCCTGCTTCCTTCCTCCTTTCCTACATGCTGTCCTTCCAAGCATCTACTCCCTGACCTCCCCTAAGTCTCTTGCTGCTGGTATGGGGAGTAAGCTATTCGGCTTCCCTACCTGTGGATCCTGCCTGACACCTATGCACTTGCCACTCCCTTCTAGTTTAAATTCTCATTGTTTGCTAAGTATTCCCCAGTTTCTATTTCAATACCCTCCATCGCGCCTTACTTAGTGTAGCCGTCCTAGTGTAGAGGTCACTGCCTTCCTGGTCCTTCCCCCCACCAGCCCATACCTTTGGACAGACACCATTCTCTTAGCCACATTTAAATCCCTCTATCCTCAGCTTCCTTGCTGTGCTCGCACTGGGTACTGGAAGCACCTCCCAGAAAGTTAATGATCTTCCTGCCTCCCCACAAATGAGCCCCAGCTCTTCAAACATCCTATGGACTACATCACTATTTCCACCAGGTCATTTGTTCCCAAATGCAGAACTGTGTGTGAGGTTTCTCCCACCCCCTAGCATACTTCTGAACAGACTGACCCACCCTTTCTGCTGTCATGCCAGGTGTGGCCTCCACCCATATGTGACTATGCCTCCACCTTGCTTCCCCACCTGATCCCTTTCAGAATTGAGCCTCTCAGCATTGGGATCACCACCATTTTCATGTTCACCTCGCCTTGTCCTTTCTTTATTCCATCCCTTCCTCTTCCTCCTCCTCCTCCTCAGTGCAGTTGTTCCCTTCACTCCTGTTGTAATGTCCCCTATCTCTGCTCTGCCCTCCTTCTCCTCTTTCTCCTCTGATTTTACCTCCCCTCCCACGGGGCTCAACTTGCCTCCTCCCTGATGCATTCCTACCTCTTTCTTCTCATACCTCCCTTCCCCCCTTCTCCACATCCTGCCTTACTCTATCTATCCCATACCATGTCCCTTCAACCTTGGTCCCCCCTCCCATTCTCTTCTCACCTGGTCTGTCATCAGCTCCTCTGCCCAGCACTTCACCAAACACATCCCCAATCCTGCCAGTACTATTAATTGATTTTTCAATGTTCCTTCACTGCCATCTATCTCCTCCTTCCTTCTGCTCACACCCCACCGCTGCTGACTCTGTGACTGTTAGATTCTTCCTTCCCTCCCATCCTCCATTCCTTCCCTTTCCCATCCTTCTTTGTCCACTGAACCAGGACCCCTGTCTCCTTCCCCATCCTACCTTCTTCCACTTCTCCCTCTCTCTTTGATCTGTCCTCCCCCTCAGTTACCTCCTTCCCTCCCCAACTGCTGAGTTGTCCTCCATTGCAGTCTGCATTTCCTCCTAAGCTCTGTTTGTAGCAGCAGATCTCGTTCCTAAGCTCCCTTATTTGCCTACACAAACACTCTCCTCTTTCCATGCAATTTTCAGAAAGATTGCCACTTCACGGTTGTTGCAGCCTACCACCCTTCCTGTCTCACTTTTCACCCACCAGCATCCTCCCTTGTTTTCAGTCAAGGATGCCCCTACCATCTCCATGACCGTCACATCCACCTTTTCCAGATCTGCCCATGGTTATTCCAGCTCTCTGATACTTTAACCTCATGTAAAGTTAACCAATCAACAAAGCTTGCCCCCATCAATAAGTCGGTCTGTCTCCTAAGCACAACCAAAAGCAATCTGCCCTTTTAACCTTGGTTACACTTCAGTAGTACAACAAATCTTACCTATAATCACTGTGCCAAACATATCAATTCTGGGGTTTCCAGAAATGCCCTGCTAACACAAACAGTATAGATGTTTTTTGTACACTTTATTTAATCTCATTGAGGCTGGGGCATCTCTTGAGGTACCATCTCGGACTGCCCTCTGCTCCCCATCAAGACCCTCTTCTTAAGTCCCACCCACAGGACTTCAGCCCCTGGATCATCCCCCTGAGGAAGGGCCCACCACCTACCTGGTGGCACTTTCTGTATATTAGAGGATCTGTCCTGTGGGTGGCACCTGAGACTATCTGAGTGAGGATCCGGTGTGGGGATGTGGGGCCTAGACCCCTTGGGCCCTCATCATCTCCCTGGTCCTCCAGGGTTTTCCACTGTTTCTCCCCTCAGAGTGTAAATGTGCAATGGTGTTGATGGCACAATGCACTGATGCCCACCGATGGTCCACCCCTGCATCTGCACTATGCTGCATGTTCTGCTTTGCTCCATCACCTTTAGGAGCTATGTGGAAGTGGTGCTAATCTTTAATTCCTTCCCAGGAAGGGAAAGCAGTCCTCCTGATGCTCGATCCTTCCCTTCCCAGCTGACCCCTCAACGGCCTGAGTCCATTTCTAAGCCCAGGTTGCGCTCCAGCACCTCAACCCTCAGCGCCACTAGGCTGGCAGTATAGGATGTATTTGTAAGCAATAATCACTGTGCTAAACATTTCAACATTTGCACTAACCTCAACTAGTAAGTTACAATGCAATAACTGTATAGCATCTATTGCTGTTCTATAACATTATCTTCTACCTGGTGTATCAGTCTTGTCCTGTATATTCTTCCTAGTTACCTGACATGCTATGACTCATATCCTGTGATATAAGGATATTATGTGGGTAAGCGGAATAAAGGGATGTGAGCTGTGGGTGGGGGATTACACATCGGCCTCCTCAAGAAACAATCAGACCAGCAGTGCTCAGAGCACTAGAGCTCTGTTTTGTTCCCTGAGAAAGCAGCAGTATCTAGATATTTGTACCTCAATTGTGCTTCAGTTGCTAACTGCTTCTAGGGGAGAGGCAAGTTTGCTCAACAACCTCCTAAAAATCCCTGAGCTGCCCTGAAGTCAGAAACACATGCTGCTGTTTATAACTAATATCTAACTCTGCAACTACTCCATTTACAGTACCTGCAATAAAAGAAAGTAACAGAAAGCAAAGCAAGGCTAGCAAAAATATCCTAAACTCTGTTAACTTAGAGCAGCACATTCTGTTCTTTCTATGCATCCAAAAAACATATCTCAACACACCTTAGAATACTGTAACAGAGTACCTAGGAAACAAATCTAATAATCCCAACACCTGGAAGAACAAAAAACAAAACAAAATATGTATATATATACTATATATATATATATATATATATATATGTATATATATATATATATATATATATATATATATATATATATATAGACAATAATAAAAGTACTTTCCTTTCCTTTTGGCCAAAAACCTCAGCTTCCTGACTTCCTCCCTTCCTCCAGCCCTATGCCTCAGCCTTCTGATGACATAGGGCCCAGTCCTGGTGTCCTGCTCCTGTTAATCCTCACTCTATCAAATCCTAATGGGATAACATAAAAGGCTTAAAAGTTGCTCATCTTATTATCCAAAGCCTTCTTGTAAATAAATATGAACTGGAGGCCTGGGTTGTCCATTACAATCCTGACATTCCTGAGATTAGTGAAACCTGGCCACAGTCTCATATCCCTAACTTAGTCTGCTTGCTTCCTAACTTGATTAGGCTTCTTGTCCCTGCCTTACAAAGGTGGTGGGCTATTAATCTACTTTCAAGAGTCTATCTGTCCTTACTCGCCACCTTCTCTGCAGTCTCCTTGTGAATTATTTCCTCTGTCCTCCTGCTAGGTGACACAAAATACTTCATCGTGTCTATGTTTATAACTCTCCCAATAATTGCCTTTGTGGCCTGTCCCTAGTTGATCATGCTGGGTTGCATGTTAGAAAGAAAAGTGCATGGTTAATTATAGCAAACTTGAATCTCAGTTGGTTTTGGCTCAAAACTAAATCTCTTGATTCTACTACTAGTAACCTAAACATAAGTCAGCTTATCTCTGACCCTGCTAGACTTTCTAGTAATTGTGGGCATAATACCTGATTGATTTGATCTTGTTAACAGGAAGAATGTAATCCAATGCACTGGCGTGTTCCTGACTCTATTACTGACCATTCTTCCACCTTCTGTGTTTGGAGGCCCTGCTCCCAAAGACTTCTTCCAAGGGTTGTTCTATTAAGATATTTCTCAATGTTGAATGATGACAATTGTTTGCTGATCTCTCCTTATAGACTGGTTTCCACTGTCTAAAGCCTATGTAGCTTCCTTTGCTTTTCCTCTCCTCTTATCCAAGTTCTCTGAAATTCAGGATAGACATGCCCTACTCTTAAAAAGTAAAATAAGGGAGCATCAACTAGATGGATTAAAATAATCACCTGTTGACTGTATTCAAATAGTTGAAAGTACTTTTAATTGTATTTATTATTTTCTTATGATGTAACATAGCGTGAATGTGTGTTGGGATGTCATTGTAAATGAGCCTCAACTTAAAGATGTAACCTTAATAAACTTAAAACTTGAATACATGAAAGTTAGGGATAAATGCTGCTCTAGATTTAAGGCTTTATCTGTTATCTCTGACTGGGAAGAATAGGTGTAGGTGGAATACTCTGTCTTCGGAACACCTGTAAGAAGGTCATTCTGGCATGCTAGAGTACTTATTGTAAGGATCTTCTTACTGCTTCTGCTAGTAACTTTCACAGCTCCTGGTGTCACATCAAGGGCCTTATGGTATAGAGACTGTTTTCTCTGAAAGGTGTTGATTCTAGATAGCGTGCACTGTACTAACTTGTTTTATATTGCTCATTCCTTTAATGATCGCTTTTCTGATTTGTCCATCTACGTGGCCCTCACCTGGTTTAACAGATACTCCTGCTTTATTGTTATACATCTCTGCCCTTTCTGGTCCAGACCATCTGCAAATGTGTATGAGGCTGGATTGTAGCACTGAGGACCTTAAACTGCTTTCAATAACAGTGTGTTCTCAGAAGGTGTAGTCATTAAACTCATTAAACTCATTAAACTACTGTAGCCGCCTTTTCTCTTGTAAACCACTCTTACTTGCCCTTATTGCTGTTCTGTTGTATGTAACAACATTCTTTAAAAGGGTTTTGATCAATTTATAGCCTACATCCAAAATTACAACCTTTTGTCCACTGCTGTCCAACATGAGTTTAGGAAGGGTCATTGTACCTGTACATCTACTGTAATTGTAAACTTACAAATGAGGTCAGTGGTGCAAAAGAATTGGGTCATCTGATGGATGCTGTGTTTATGGACTTGACAAAGGCCTTTGACTGTGTAGATGATGCTCTTCTGTGCTCCAAGCTACTTACCTTAAACAGCAGCTGATGCCTTTGGGAAAACTTTGAAAAACAAAATAGCTGGACACAATCCAGCTTGTGTATCATGTATCTTCTATAGATTTCTCATCTCTGTTATTTATTACTGAAGAAAGTCCCACAGAAACAAGATTGTTATCCCTTTGGTTCATCTGCCTCTAAAGCTTACTCTCTACTTGAACTCATAATACTCTGTTGTGACATCTCAGTCTGTTGCTATTGGGATAACTGTGATGTTACAAGTAGAGTATTATGACACTAGGAAGGACGTAGTAATAGGAGCTGATGAAACCTCAGGGAACAAATATCCTGTTTTCATGCATATCTCCTCAGTAATAAATAATGAGGAAAAGAAATTCAGAGCTAAAAAGAAATATAAGCTGATTTGTGTCCAATTTATTGTTTTCTGACATTCTACTTGAGGTGTCAGTGGCTCTTTAAGTCTACCCACAATGCTGTAACCTGAGTTTATTTTTTTTGGAGGGGTACCAAATTCTGTATTTGTGGAGTTTTTGATAAATTCTGTGAATTTCATGAGACCATTAATATTTGATGTTGTTAACTGCCAAATCTATTAGTAAGGAAATAAATATTTGTAATGTAGTCTTTATTAGTTGTAAAAGTTAATACAATGAAGAATGTTGTACTGAAGATATATTTTGAAGGAGATGCTGATTTTGAGCAACAGATACGATTAAGTCATTACTTTCAATTGCTCTTTCGAGGGCTACAAGATGAAGCAGATGGAGACACACATTGATAAATAAATTTAAAGTAAGTACTCTGTACTTTTCAGTGGATATATATATATACACACACAAGACATATATATATATAATCGTTCTTTTTATTTGACTAGTGTTCTATATTGAAATAACTTAACAGGGCATGTCTTGACATTACAGAATTGATTTTTCACTCAATATAGAATTACATATTGTTGCTTTTCCTCCATGTTATGGACTAGAGCTTTGCATTTATATACACTGGACATATAGTGTTTTTCTGTTTTATTGTTTGTGTATGTAATTACATTTAAAATCAATAAAATTAAGTGTAAACAATAAATTGTAAGTTACTGATGTTCATAATGTCACGTTTTGTTAGTAGAACTTTTATGAAAAAATATTCCAGAATATTGTATACTTGTGGCTCCACTGCAATTGCAGGTGTACCCCAAAATGTGGCATGCATACACAGTGTTGAAGTATTCTAGAATGGAACTAAGCTAGAGAAATGTAGTTTATGAGTATAATGACATGACATATCCCAATAGTCCATGAAACTAATTATGTATTATGCCACAGTATTTACTGGCCATGAAGGGAGACAGGGCCTACAATGAGTGTGATATAAAGAAAATTAGATTGACTGTTCTGTTATTCTGACCAAGAGAAAACTAGGCTTACAAGAGTATGTGACATACACAGAAATGCTTACTCATGGTGAAACATATGAAAAGAATTTATTTTTCAGTCTTTTGACAAAAACAGCCTTTATCTATAGGTAACAGAGTAGTGTGACTTGCAACTTCTGCAAGCTAAGAAATAGAGAAAGGCCTATCATCAGTGTGAGGCCTCCAGAATTTCAGTGTGATGATATGACTTATTGACGTAAGATGTTCAGCATATATTCAGAAATGTTTTTATAATGAGTATTAACCCTTTTCAGTAGGAAATATTATTCATAATTTTGTTCTAAGAATTGTTTTGACAAAGTAGCTATGATGACATTTCTCAGCAGTATTTTTGAAAATAATATCTCAGTCTTATGTAAGCAAAATATAATGTTACTATGCTCATAATCCTCACCAGCCCTGTTGGTCATTGAATTTATCTCTAACTTATACATTGCCCCAGCACTGTATCTGGGTGTACCTTCCACGTAAATGTAAAAACTGTAAAAATTGTCTTTTCTCCTGTTTTTGTACCTGAATGTATTCATCTGAACCAATTACTGTATCAATGTACCTGTTGTACCCTTTTGTACTCTCCCGGTTGTTCCTGAAAATAGGCATAAAACTTGTGTAGTGTACTTACCGGTAAACAAAACTAAATAAATATAATGTCAGCCGGGACCCTGCTCTGTCTATGTACTTCCATGGCCACACCAGAAAAGGGTCTGAAGAAGCTGCAGCAGATCCTACAGAGGACTCTGATGATGACGAGAGCCATGTATGCTGCCGATAGCCATAGCTGTTTATGGAGTTTGTAACCTACTGTAAGTTGTATCTTTTCTTTATTCCTCTAATAAAGATTTTGTTTTGAAATGTTACATGAGTGCTGGAAGGTCTTATTTGATCACAACTTATGAGAACCCATATTATTTGTTTATCAGTGCTGCTTACTATTATTTTATTGTTGCTATTGGTTACTAAGGTTATGATAAACAAATTCATTCCTAACATTTTGGCATCCCAGATATTGGGTACAGTTGTTGACTAAGACCTTTTCCTGCTTATAGATTGTTGTGGTGTCATACTTTAAGTGTATTTAGTATCTTAATTTTTTGTGTGTTGTTGCTATATCTCCAGACGACTCTGGGTAACACTGCCGTAGCCCATGGAAGGAAGTTATCCACAACACACAGCCACAACACGCTGGCTGCCTCTAGTGACCAGGCAGATCAGTTAAGACATTTCATAGTTAATTATGTTTCTAAATGGGCTGTACATAACCAGTTATTAATTTGGGCTAAGAAAATAAATATATACAGTCATATGTTTAAACCATGTCCAAAACATTTTCAGAAATGGGTAACGTGTAATACTTTTATGTTGCTTGGTAGCAAATAATGAACAGTTTAACTTATTACAATGCTTCAATTCTAATTTGTGTCAACAAGTTCATAGTTTAACCTGACTTTAAAACTGCTCCAACAGCAGGTCTCAATTACATAGCGTTACTAGTTCTATCAATGCTTTTAACCCAGAGTCAGAGGTAGGAGCCACCTTCTATTAATTCTAGTTTTATGGGTGCACATGGTTCTCTCACTGGTAGGGATGCAGCATCTGTGCATCCCTCTAACATAACACTCAGGGTCCAGCTCCACCACCCACTTTACTGTAATAACCTCTCCCCACCCCCTTTCGCCCCATCTAGTCCAACTACACCAGTGTCTATTCCAAATACTGTAATATTCAGTGTCAGTACACTCAAGTTACCAGTCAGCTTATGCTTATATCTGTCTTACCAATATCGACTTGCAGTAACACTGCTGCTACATTTTACACAGCCAAAAGGTTCTTTTATGGTTGAGTTCAGTTCCTATGCAGCTGCTCTGCCACAATATCACTCTTAAACCAAACTTTAATCCTTTCAGTTCCTCTCCATACATCTACAATTCATGTAGCTATTTGTTTTATTGCTTTGTCTATGTGTGCTGTCTTGATTGCGGGGGTCCTCCATTGTATTGTCACCTCATCTAAGTCACACAGGTTTTACCTTAATGTTTTCGACAGTGCACCTTGCACTATTATAACAACCCACCAGTGTTAAGTTCTTTGGGTACAGCCACTCTGTATGCTATCTATCACATGCCTTTCTGGGGTGGGGGCAAAGGTGGCCTCTTGTGCTTGCACCAGCTTCCCTGACCGCAAAAGCCATCTGTACTATATCCATATAAACTAACCATTTTTTCCTTAAAACTACTTATGAAGGGACTCAATTTTCCTTCTCATAGGGTGGCCACCTTTGCAAGCACTGTGAAGCAGAATTTAGAATTTTGGATTTAAAACAAATGCGGGAAGCAGACACCCACATAAAACAATTCAGAGCACAAATCAGGATAAGTGATCAAGACCCTTCAAACATGTATGTGGATGAGAGATCAGGGTTATTGATGTACAAAAGTCCAAAGACAAGAGACACTCCATTTGTTGCACAAGAGCATATGAAACATGAATTGTTGAAGTTGTGCCATGATCGGGAGGACAACAAGGGTATCAAAACCTGGCAATTGATCAGAAAATTAGCCTGGTGGCCAAGGATGATCAAAGACATAGAAAAGCACTGTTCTAGTTGTATAGTATGTGCACAAACCAATTCAGCACAGCATACACAAAAGACCTTGCTGAGACCACAAATTAAGCATGGCCCAAGGTGTAATTTGCAAATTGATTTCATAGGACCATTGCCATCTACTGCTGGGGTAGCACTTGCTGTACATCCTAACTGTTACAGACTTGTATTCAAAATGGGTAGAAGCAATTCCAAGCAAATCTGACACAGCTTCTGGTACAGCAAAGCATCTGTGGAAAATGTGTTTTGTGCTTGGGATCTCCGGCACCATTAGAATCAGACAAGGGGACACATTTTACAGGTCATATTATGCAAATTGTCTGGCTCTTTTGGGGATCAAACAGAAATATTACATTCCCTATCATCCTCAGTCCTCCTGTCAGGTGGAGAGGGCAAATAGAACTATCAAAACAATGCTGAGAAAATATGTCTCAATCTTTGGGAAAGATTGAGATGTCAAATTCCTCTAGTATTTATGGCAATTCAAGCAACCTCAAATTCCTCCACTGGACTCACCTCGTTTGAAGTCACGACAGGGAGGCAGATGAGGACACCTGCCCACCTGTGGTACGACAGTCTAGGGACAGCTATCTGTGATAAATTACAGCTGGACAGGTACATGTCTGTTCTGAAGGAAAATCTCCAAGCCATTAACAGGTTTGTGTCCACTAATTTGGGATGACACAAAAGATACAAAAGCAACATTCTGATGCCAAGATAAACCCTTTGGAATACAGTGGAGACAGGGTCATGATTTTGGATTATTGAATCCCTGATCATGCCCTGAACTAATTTTTTGGGGGCCCTTTGCAGTAACAGACAACTGTCCCCAGCTGCCATATAAGTCCAAATCACAGATAAAAAAAACCTGTGGAGAAGTGGTTACATATAAATCAAACAAAACCCTTCAAGGGTAATTGACTGCCACAACTTGTACTACTGTTCTTTTCTTTAGTATTCCTCCCTTTTCTAAGGCTTTATCACCCAGATCCCATTCAAATCCAATCGAGATGAACTGGAAGGGAAATAACCACACCATTAAAAGCAGCAAGGTGCCGGTCATTTCTCCCAGGAAATTCTTAGGACAGCATGGGTTTTCGTGCTACTTAATTGAACTGACAGACACTACAGACATTGAACTTTTACATATTTATTCACTCCAAAAGCTGCAAGCTTCCACTGTTCTTGCTGAGACTTTTAAAGACTAAGAAAGACTTATTTGCCTGGATCATTCCACCTTGGATTTTGTTGCTTCAGTGACTTTGTACTGTGTTCACTTTGCACTTTCATCATGAACACAAAGAAAAACTTTGGTGTGTTTTATCTCACTTCTGGTACTGTGGACTTCAGTTATGGTAGCCTGCATGATAAAAATATGGCTATCTTCATTTCACTCAGAAAGATGGGACGCTACCTTTAGGGGTGCTCTGCTAATATGACTTATGAGATAAGCAATCTTCATGATTCCTTTCAGGCTACTAATGTTACTTTGAATTTAGGTCTCTTGAGAAAGCATGAACACTTAAAAGTGGCCTACACTCAGTGGGACACGCCCATACATGTGGGCAAGGGAACTGTTTATGATCAGTTGATATATCCGATGTTTCTAAGTAATCAAACCCTGGTTATACCTGTTAAAATTCCACTGAGCCCACTAGGCCTTTATAAACAAATGATTAGGGGTTCAAACTATATAACCAGTTGGTACAGAATAATGAAGAGGATGGTCTCTTTGGGATTCAATTAGTAAAGACTTTAATAATCTCTATAATACCTAGAAGAGAAACATTCCTAATTTTGATTTCTCCTTTGGGTATCCAAATTTTGTTAAAAGGAACCAACAACAAAAGTGTTTTGAAGCCTTCAACCTGTGTGCTGTCCTTACTCTCAGGAACAACCCTGATGGTATGCTTGGGGCATGTGAAGAAATGGAGGTGTATATTATTAGGGATCCCATGGGGCCATCCAAGGTTATAAACCAAACTGCAATTGTACAACACTCAAAATTTTATCAGACATTTCTCAATGCCATGGCTCACCAGAACATTAAGTGGAAGAAAATGTCTTTGCTACTTTTGTCCCACCTTGGCATCAGTATAATTACTATCACAAAAAGCAAAACGGAGAGTTGAAGGTCAAGATATTTCTGTAGCGGTGCTGCATTGCTATAATATAAACACAATAAATGGCAGTCAGCATAATATATTCACTGCTACTTTTGACTCTCCACAGGAATTATGAAATGCAATCCAGACTTCTTATACCTGTGCAGACATTACTGTTCAGGGTGATGAGTCTGGAACCCTTTCTTTGCCTATGTCTGTAGGGACAGTCATCCACTGTACTATGCAACTGTAAATTTTACCTCTCGGTCCTGCTAGCCAAGGAGTGTGTTAACCAACAGTGGGATGGACACACTCAGGGACTGTGCTGTAAGCAGCTGCAAAGTCTTGGGCTTTGTAGCCAAGGCAATGACAGCTACTTTCATGAACCAGTGGACCCGTTGTTATCAGTTCTCAAAAAGGCCTATTTTTGGGTCTTGTTGGGGCACTTCTTGGAGTATATGACGCTTGCTGTCCCAGCGATAAATGTCCTCAGTAGTATTCATACCGCACTCAACAAAACTGAGAGAAATTTTCTAAATGTTACTTTGGGAATAGAAATATCTTTTCATGTTATACAAAAAAATATTTTAGAGGCTCAACATGACAGTGTGATTCAGGTAGAAGTGCACAGCATATTGGAAGGAACCTTTTCTGATTTAAGGAATGGCATCCTGCCAATGGAATTAGTGGGGCCAGACTTTGTCCAGTTATTAATATACAGTCTAGACTCAGGAATTGCCTTTTATTGGATTTAGCAACCATGGCCTTTGCAGCCATGGTAAATCCCTACCATTCATCTTCTAGGGATTGTGGTTCTTGTTTAGAGTTTATTTTCTGAATGCCTGTCATTTTAAAGGGGCAGTCTGGTACTGGGTATTCTATGCTTGATTTTGGGTTTTATTCCCTGATAGAGCACTACATACCATCCCAAAAATACCTTACTTTTACATTACATATCGAGAAGCAAGCTGGAAAGCCTTTCCACATGATGTTTGTGAACTATGGCATAACAGCTTGTACACTTGTGAGGGAGAGCCTACACTCCATCTGAGATATCTCAGGCCTGTCCACTACAAGTTAGACGGGTCTCTGGCCCAACTCATAATATAGTGCATCGGCTGACCAATGGCTCTTATATCATTTTAAACCTTGACTGTTTTCTCACTGAGGATCCACTTGGCCTACACTGATCACTTTCCTAACCCACGTCCATGTACGTGATTATGACTTTTGCCCATTGTGCCAGCTGTATACACTATCTACCCTGACATTCAATCTATCAATTTTATTCAGGTGCCATATGACCTAAAGGATTTTATCAAACTACAAAAAGTAATTACCTTAGCCTTCCTTGTTCCTGACATACAGAACAGTACTAATTAGCTGTTTTTGCAGCCCAGCATATGAACAATACTCTTTTATTCCAACCTCAAGCTTTATAGGATGCTGTTTCCCAAATACCAGATTGATTTTCCAATCTCATACCTGGGTTTGGCATCCTCTGGGATTGTCTTTCAGTGTTTCTTCTCATTGTGGGCGTCTTTCTTGTGCTTCGCATGATAATTCCCTTATTTAGCTGGGTACTTTTGCACATCTCACCCTGAAGTTAGAACTACAACTGATTGTTTCAAATCCTTATGGGAAAGAAACATAGCAAAGTCCTCTGTTTAAGGAGCAGTTAGAAGAGGAAAATGGCTGTGGTTGAAAGCTGTTCTGATATTTTAAACGTGAAGTTTCCTGAGCTTGTTGTGTGATCCTTTGCCTGGCTAAAACTTTATCTCAAGGGTCAAGCTGTTCAGAAAACTCAGCAGAAAAGGAATGTTCATATTGGTTCCTCTAGTTTGACCATTAGTGCTCTGCACCTAGACTCTGGTCTGTTGCTTAACCACAGTACAAGGGGAGTCTTATCTATCTCACAATATTGGAGGGTCCCTTTAGCCCCTCTCAGTGTTGGAGAGTCTCATATAACTTGAATATATTGCTTTTCATGTTTCTGCCTGCTTCTTTAAGATTTTGCTCGGCTGAGTGAGTGTGCATTTTATTTATTTTTTTGCTTGGTGAACACTTGTGAGTTACACACTCTCAGGTCTTCAGGGAGGATTGTCATGAAATGATGTATTACCCCAAAGTTGGGATTCCCCTGCAGTTTCCAGTACTCCCCAGTTTCTCAGTGTACTCCAGAAAAGGTGCCCAAATCACAGAGCACAGAATAAATCATGCAAGCCAGGTTGCTGTGCCAGCAACAGTAAACAATATGCCCAATACAGAATGCTATGCTGAGGTTGCACATGCACAGCGTTCTAATAAAAAATCCAGAACTTAGAGTGTTACTGTTTAAAAATGTTTAGTTCAGTTAGAGAGTTCCTGGCAGCTGTGGAGGAGAGAGGACACGACAAGTGTGGAGGGGCAAGGAAAAGGCTTACTTGGTGGGTTGAAGCCATCCTGAGGGCTTGCCTGCATGCCTCCTCTGCTTCCAGCTACTGAAGCTTGTCCTGCTGCTGTATTGTGTGGTCGGTGGTGCCATCAGAGCACCAGAAAGAAGAAAGCCATCTGGTTCTTGCAAGAAGGGCTTAGTGCCCCATTTTATTATTTTAATTATTTAAAGTAAAGTTAGATCCCCGTGGGTGGTGGTAGCAGAACTGCATCGTCAGTTTAGAGAGCAGAGTCGGCGTTGGAAAGTCCCAAAAGGCCCCTTTCATCTGCCATGTTGCCTGCACCTGAAGATATCCTCTCACTGTCAACAAACCTCCACCCCGATCCAGTATCCTCATCTCCATCGCGGTCTGGTGCGATGAGTTGGCGGCAACACACCAGCAAAGTGCTGACCTCCAGAAAACTAGCAGAAAGTGTTAATTATTTATTTAAAAGTGTGCACTAGGTGCAAAATAAAATAGTTGAGCACCGTGGAGGAGGCGGTCAGATGGACCCTGTAAATTAAATTATATTCGGTTGGGGCTAGTGACACTCACGGGAAGACTAGCTCTGCAAGGCCATAGAAGGGGCCATGAATATTAATTAAAGTGGAACAAGGTGGGGCAGAAGTTAAAGAGTGTCAGCAAGGCCTTGGTCAGGCCCACAAGTGTTAAAAGGGCAAGTAGAGGCCCACAGTGGCAAAAGGTCCAGTTAGGCCTATGGGTTAAAGGGGACCAGCCAGTACAGGAGGCTCAGTTCATTTAAAAGGGGTCCAGCCATGGAAGGCCCAGATCTTAAAGGGGCCCAGTCAGATGGGCCTAGCCAGAGGAAAGGCCACAGGTCTCCCAGGCCTAGTAAGGCCTAGCATTTAAAGGGCCCAGCCAAGTTAGGCCCACAGGAGTTAAACAAGGCAACTAGGCCCAGGTCTTTCAAGTACAAGTTAGGCCCACAGGGATTAACTAGGGTGACTAGGTCCAGGTCTTAAAAGGGCAAGTTAGGCCCACAGGTGTCAAACAGGGCAACTAGGCCCCAGATCTTAAAAGCTAAATTTAGACCCACAGGTGTTAAAGGGCCTGGTCAAGGGAAGGCCACAGAGACTTAAAAGGGCAACACAAGGACCAGAATCCATAGCTAGCCATTGAGGGCTCACAGATGTTATAGGGGCCCAGTAGCATAATCAACCTCAGGTGTAATAGGATTCTAGCCAGCCACGTAGACCCACAAGTGTTAAAGAGGCCTGGCCATACATCCGAGTTTATAGCCTTCTGGAGAGCCTATTCCCAACTGTAGTATATCCACGTAACAGGAAAACCCAATTTAGCTAGAGGGACCCCTCGTAGTTAGGTCCACTGAAGCTAGGGTTCACCCAGAAGAATAATAGTGCCTGTTTACTTACTGTGGTCTGGACACTGAGACTGTATACAACAATTGACCACTACAGTAGGAACTGTGGCATTTCTTGCATTGCTATTCATCCTATGAACATTAGTAAGTGTCAGAACTGTTTTGCATTGTTTTGTGCCAGCATTTCAGTGCTCGGAAAGTACCCAAAACAGTCTTCAACAATCTTCAGAGTCACTTCACCCTGGTGCAACCCTATCAGACTTCATTATTTCTTCAGGAATCTGCTTCCAGCTTATCCTGGAAGCAGCCAACAGCAACTCCATGAAGAACCATGTTGCAGTTGTCTTAAAGCTGCATCGCCCTGTTTATTATTTTCCTCTTACAGTTTCAAAGTGCGGCTTGGACCAGTGCGAATCTGCCAGCCATTTCTTATTTTCATATCCGCGTAGTACTGTCCAGATCGTCAGTGTCAGTTTTCTGGTGATGATCCGTTTGTTGTTTTCAGTGTGTTGGCTCATCTGGTCTTGGACCCCAAACTTGGTTGCAGTTCGACGTACGATTTGTTGTTTTGTGTGTGCCCTTGGCTCGTCCGGCCTTGGGGCTCAGAAGACTGTTGTACTCTGACATCCAGAGACTTCCTATCCAGACTTCTGTATCCAGTGGAGTCTGTGTCATCCTTCCCAACCAGAAGTCCAGAAGCAGGCTGTGGCAGGAGAATCTTCCTCCTCTCCTCATTCTAAAATCCAGAAGCTGGCTGTATCTTCTTCTTCGTCTTCTCATTCAGCAGTCCAGAAGTGAGCTGTATCTTCTTCTTTGCCTTCTCATCTGGCAATCTGGAAGTGGATTGTGGCTGGGTGGTTTGCATCAAATCCTTCACCTGGCAATCCAGAAGCAGATTGTGGCCTGATGGATGCATTGTTTCCCTTTTCTGGGCAGTCCAGAAGTGGACTGCAACTGGATCTTGTCTGTTCTTATTCCGGCAGTACTCTGGGTTCTTAGCGAAGAAATCTCAATCCTGCACATGTATTCCGGTGCCCCTAGAGAGGTGGGGTATGGCCGAGAACTCACGGCTATTTGTATACATCCATTGTATAGACTCTTCCTATAGCATAGAGAGTGAATGATAGTGTGAAATCTAAGTAATAGTTAGAGGTGCACCTCAGGGTTGGAGTAGAAGTCTGAACAAGGGTTAGAAATAAGATGCTCTTACAGCATAGCTGTTACAGCCAGTTGATCCATTCTGTCAATCTTATTATAGAGTTACCCTCTTACAGGGAGTATAGATAGGATGCTCTTACAGTATAGCTGTTATAGTTTATTCTTTTACTGTCCTACTCACATAGGAAATTAGAGTATTAGTATAAGGCCTCAGGGCATTAGGAAGATAACAGTAGTTATATTTCATGTTGTCGTTGTTATTCCCCTTTTTCTTCTGTTGCATACCCTGTGGTTTGTTGCTGAATAAACTGGTTCCTTTCTCAAGCTGTGCCTCTTGCCTCTCCATTTTGGTGAAGAAAAACATCAGGTAACCAAATAGGAAAAGAACTGCCTTACCATCTAGTGGATGTACTTTGAAAGTCTGATTCCTAGTATTCAGGCAATCAAAACATTCATCCTCGTACCATTTAATATATACTTTTCTAATTTACACTATCTCGCTCTCCTTTTAAAAAAATTAAATAATTTCCCATCTCACTTCACTTGGCATCATGGACAGGATACTTTAATGGGAGTCAAAGCAGGAAACCATTATCAGAAATGGAATCCAGAAGACCAGAAACCTCTGGTGGAGCTGGAGAATGGGCATGGTTGAACCCAATTACGATGCCATATTACTTTGGTGCACCCTGGTTGCCACAGTTCTCAGGGGACTCTACAGATTTTCTAACACCAATTTGGGAGAGTTCCAAGGTAAAATGCTCTCCATGTTCCGATTATGAGATTCATGGCGACAGCAAGTAGAATTGTTAATTGGACAACTCACCAGTGCAGCCCACTGAGAAGTTAGTGCATGGCCAGAGCGTGAAAAGGCACAGGTGGAGCAAATCTTCAACAGGTTATGTAGAATGTTTGATACCCATACACTGTCTGATCTGAAAATGAAATTTTTCTCGAGGGTGCAAGAAACTGGTGAAACTTTATGGGATGTGCTCTCAGCTTGCAAGAGGCCTTCAAGGTGATGAAAAGGTTGGATCCCCATGATCTCCACGATCCTGATGAATTATTAAAGGAAAGATTAATAGAAGGGTGAGAAGTGAGACTCTCTGCTGGGAATTACAGCTGCTGTCAAAGCAGAACCAAGACATGCAATTTTTAAACTTTAAAGAGGAAGCTATTGAGCTGTTGGGACATGAATGTCCCAGTGACAGATTGGATATCCAGCAGTGTTGTGGGATAAATGAAGCATTATTGGATGGAACATCCGGTATGCTGTTGAACTGCAATTACCACTAGCTGATATGACAGAGACCAGAATATGAGGGATTCTGCATCAAGTACCTCCAACCAGGAGATGAACAGAGAAGGGCAGAAGTCTTCAGAGAAGGAGCCATCCATGGAAATATGGCAGGAGATGAAGAGGAACTCCAGAATCTCAAAGAAGATTTGAAACATGAAATGAGAGACCAGATGGCAAAAGAATCAGTGTGGTGCCTGTCTAGACCTCAGCAGCCAGAAATATGGGAGAAGCTTCGGTTCCCCCTGATGATGATGGTAGCCTAAGACAACTACTCTGATCCCCTTCCAAGAAAATCCTCCCTCTTACATCCAGAATCCTCAAAATAATATGAATACAACATGCACAAGAGGGAAAAAAGGTCCCACATCTATAAAATTAAAGAAAATGGTTGATGTCATGGAAGTTGATCCCAGATCGAGTCCGAGATCTTAAAGTCCGAATCGGTTCAGCATAAAGCGTGCCATCGTCTGCTAGGGCTACCCAGCTGGAGTATCGCACACCAAAGAACAGAACAATAAAAATTAAAGTAGATATGATATACCACGAATTATGTGCATTCAGGGTGGACATTAAACAGCTGTACTCAGAAATACAGAGAGATGTGCAGCAATTGGAACAGCGAGCCGATGATTCGAGTGCCAAATTACAGCAACAGAGAATCGAGTAGATGACTTGGAAAATGCAATGCAACAAATACAAGAACAACAAGGCCTCTTAGAAGCACACCAAGAAGATGCTGAGAATAGAGCATGCCATAAAATATTCGTCTTTATTGTATCCGGAGAAAGTGAGGCTCTAAAATAAAAGAATTCATATCTGCCTACTCCTCAGCTTTAGACCTCCCTGAGGACTATCAATTTGATTTTGAGAGAGTACATAGAGCTTTGGCTCCAAACCCCTCCATGGTGACTGCTGCACCCAGATCCATAATTGCCAGATTCAATAAATATGCAGTGAAAGAATATGTATTGCTGACAGCTTGGCACAAACAAAAGATCTTCTTTGGACAAACCAGATTCTATGTGGATCATGATTATGCACCTCAGACAATGAAACACCAGGGCATCAAGTTTTAGACCCCTTATCCGGCGAAGCTTGTTGTCTTCATGCCTGAGGGAAAGATGGAGTTCTCCAATGCTGAGGAGGCCCGTGAGCTATTAATGGCAAAGGGTCTGATGTTCCCAGAAAGGCCGCGAGCCTGGTGTATCCCACTTCACACAGCCATCGCTACTGGCAAACAGCACAACCAAAACCAACTGCCATAGAAGAAAAAGAAATCAGATAAATATAAGGGACCCTAGTCAGCAGTTGGCAAAGTTTGTTCGGGACACCACTACTATTCCTGAGAAAGAAGCCTGAAATTTTTGAAGGTACTTTTAGTGACATCATTACGCATTTAGTCGCGAGTGGCCTGGGGTGGGTGGGGGCTGGAGGTGAGACAGAAGCAGTGAGGTACTAATTCAGATACCTCTGAACTAGGCCTGGTGGCTGCCCTTGACTCTAGCTCCTAGTTTTCAGCCCTCTAAAATCTGAGCGACATTTGGACGCTTGTCAGGGATATGCAGATGGCCTTGTTCCACTGCAATGCTTTTCCCTTAGCCAGCCCTTCCTCAACAGACCCTGGAAACAACATAATTGAGCCCAAGTGGGCATTTCATGCTTCCTGATGAATTATCTGCAAAATTGATACCAAGCAGATTTGAGAGGAGGCACAAATTAAGGTTACCACCTGGAACTTGCGAATCCTGCCTCTCCCTGTAGGAAGCACATATGGCTGAATTATGCCCATATCTATACTTACTTATCGGACATATCAACTAACTGTCCTGGGCAAAGAGTGCTTGAAAACAGACCAGAAGTACTGTTAAAGACTGGGACTAGAATATGAAGACCTGAAGTATATCGATTTTCTTTAGGGACAATCCATGCAGGAAGGGATTGGTGTTTGAGAATTGACTTTGTACAATATCCCTTTGGGATGACCATCAATTTACTTTTATAAATTGGGACGTAGTGTTTACCATTTTTTGATTTGTTATTACATATTTTGTCCCTCTTTTTATTTGTGGGCCTTAACTGCTCACGAAGGGCCTGAGGCAAAATATGCCCCGATCTTAACCCTCCCACTGGGTTTAAGTCTTATTGCACCAATACACACCCAGTACTTAAAGGAAATGGGTAATAGTTTCCCCTACCTTGAAAGCTTATACATTTTTATTTTTATATTATTTGTAAGAAATATGGCAAAAGAGATAACTGCTTTTGATTGGTCTGTGAAAGCCCTAATAGTATTGACCATGCTTAAAGTTTTTTTTTTTTTAGGGTTAATGAGGTTCTTAATGTTTAATCATGCCCTGTTGGCATGCGAGTTATGGCTTAGGATTCAACAATATGCAACACAGCTTATTAAGGTGTCAGGCAAGAGGCCTAATATTTGTATCCTGCTCAGAAAGAAATTGCTAGGGGCCAATCAAAGTGATAAAAAACAACTTCTGGGGATTTAGATCTAGGCCCTATACATATCAGAATAGTCAGGATTGTGGATCCCTGTTGGGCTGGAGAGACAAAGAGGGGAGTTTCTGTTCAGAAACAGATTACTTTCTTTATAAATAATTATGGCTAACTCTGCTCTTATTATGTCATTTAATGTAAATGGCATTCACAATCTGGTAAAACATAGAAGATTACTACGTTATTTTAAATAAAGTAAGCTTGGATATGATTATGCTTCAAGAGACTCATCTTTCTCAATTGGAACATTCAAAATTAAGGCGTGAGGGTTTGATAAAGTGGTGGCCTCAACCCATGCCTCTGGACGAAGGCAGTACTGCAATCCTAATTCCACATGGTATGCAGTTCCAAATGCAAAACAGATCATAGACACAGATGGAAACTATGTAATTGTTGTGGGTCAACTTTATTCAAGGCAGATCACATTAGTCTTGCTCTACCTTCCCCAGGGAGTAAAGTGATGGTGGCGCGAAGATTCCTGGATACCTTATTGCCAGCCATTCAAGGCATGTGTGTTATTAGAGGTTTAAATATCACCCTGAATGTTAGGTTAGATTCATCTAATTCCACTAAACATCAGCGATCAGCTATCCAGAAATATTTAAGACAAACCTTCCCTGAATTGGGCTGATAGATACTTGAGGCCACTTTTTCCCTCAGTAAGGGCTTTACGCATTACTCACCCAAAACTAATACCTCAGCATGACTAGATTATTTTCTAACCTCGATTGAACACCTTGAGTATGTTAGAGACATATCTATAGGGACATCCCTTTTATCAGATCACACTCCTGTTTTCTTAAAATAGATGTGGAGAGACCTAAAAACAAACCTTTTGGAGGTTTAATATAACCCACTTACAGGATCCAGAATTCATTCAGCTGGTTAAGTCCCATACTGATTATCCAGGCAGATAATGCTTCTCCTGATACAGCAGCTACTATTAAATGGGACACTCTCAAAACAGTGCTCAGGGGTGATATTATCAAATCGCTTCTTTGAAAAAAGAGGTAGAGGAAAAGGAGACGGAATTGCAAGAGGCTTTATAGAGTCTATAAGCTAAGTTATGTCAGGGTGATAACTCTGTCAAATCTGAGATGTTAATAATTAGCAAAAACTTCAACAAATAACTGATCAAAAAATAGAGCAACAACTGCTGTACTTGAAACTAAATTCAGTGGAAGGGGACCCGGGGAGCCAGGAACTTGGCGAGATGTCTTGAGGGTCCAGAGGCAGGGCTGTGGTTGCCAAACTTGACATCCATAAACTAATCAATTATTGTCCCATCCCACTGCCATCAGACAAGCTATGGCTGATTTTACAAACTTTTATATACTGAAGATATTTCCCGAGTTCACATCAACTAGCCACATACCTCCAGAGCACTAAATTACCACCGACTAAATGTTCACCAAGTTGAGTCCCTGATACACCCTATTACCACCAAGAGATCACAGCAACCTTAAGTTGACCAAAACACAAAGGCCCTGGGACCAGATGGATACCGAATGAGTTTCTTAAACAATTTCAGAAATTACTTATACCCATTCTGTTACTGGCTTTCAGAGAAATACAGGAGGAGGTCCCCAACCTGGTGATATGCTGAAATTACAGCTGTTCCAAAACCTGGAAAAGACCCAACCCTGGCGCCTTCATATCGTTCGTATCTAAATTAAACTGTGACTATAAAGTTTTTATGTCTATTCTGGCTATCGAGATTAGACATATTTCTCCTCAGCTAATTGATAGAGATCAAGTGGGATTTGTTATGAAGTGCCAGGCCCATGATGCAGTACGAAGGGGTTCTACTATTAGTTGCACATACCACTCAAAGAAAAAATCCTTTAATTTTACTTGGGCTCGATGCGAGAAAGCCTTTGATAGGGTGTCATGGCCCTTCTTATGGGCTACCCTAAAGAATTTAATTTCCTGAAAAGTTTATATCCCAAATCCAGGCCATGTACCATCTCCCAGTGGCCTATCTGAAACTAGACTGCTCAGTTTCTTCACTTTATACAGAGGTACATGACAAGGGTGCCCCATCCCTCTTCTTTTACACTTTATTTGGCACCCCTAGCTGCCAAATTAAGGGAAAACGGTAATGATCAGGGATGCCACTAGGAGGCAAAATGTTTAAATTACCCCTTTTGCAGACAATTGTGTTGACCCTGACTTCCCCAGAGACATCTGTCCCGTGGTATGGGAACAACTTCAGCTTTTAGCACCTTATCTGGCTATAAAATAAATTGTTCAAAACCAAAGTACTTAATTTTTCCTTCTCCCCTCCAGATGAATGAAACTGAATTTCCTTCCGCTGGAACAGACTTGAGATGAGGTACCTAGGATAAAATCTCAGCCAAGCTAATACATCTTGAAATGGTGCATATGGAACCAATTACACAGCAAATCACTTTGGAAATGTCTAGGTGGACACAACTCCTGGGTCTAATTAATCAAGTGGAAACAATCCAACAAAATATTTTTCCTTGTTTATTATTTTCCTACAAACATTGCCAACTGTTCCTCTGACTTTTATTTTCAATCCTGGGATAAAATCATCTCTAGGTTTATCTGGGAGGAAAACCCCAAGGGTAAAATACACCTTATTACAACTTCCTAGGACACAGAGAGGGCTAAATTTACCTAACCTGAAAGAATATTCCAGAGCAACTCAAACCTGTGAAGCTCTATTACTCATTAATCTCTCTTACAAGGCACACTGGAAAACAATAGAGATAACCTTAAATGGACTGAAATCTTTCCAAGCAGCCTACTGGAGACCTCACCAGGTGCTATCCCGATCCGTTTCTGAAAATGACTGCAGAATTTTTTAAAATTGGCTTTATGTGACTCGGTATAGGTTAACCTCTCAGGAGAAATACTTTTAAATGCCTTAGCTTCTAATAAAGATCTTTTCCTTCCTTGCTGGAGACAGATCTACTAAGATGGAGCATTACTCCATCAGATATGTATTCCAACTGGTGGGGCCTTCGAATTCATCCATTCACATATTTACAGTCCTCATATGGATTACCCCAGAGACAGCTCCCAACTTATGGGGCACTACATGCTGCTCTACTTGAGATGGTTGACTCTTTAACTGCAATAGCAAAAGCCCCATCTAGAAAAGGTACAATTGATTATCCAGGCCATAGAAGGTAGATCACAGGAACACATTATTAGTAATATATATCAGGCAATGCACTCTATGTCCGCACAGGAACATGACCAAGTGATAGCTAGATGGGCAAGGAGCTTAAATTGGAACTAGACCCAGCTAGATGGTTACAATCCACCTACTTTTATTCTAAGAATTCATCAACATCTTATCAGAGGAATTTGCCTGGAAGACCAGGGTTAGATTCTTTAGAACTCCAGATATCCAGGAAAATTTGGGGTACCTGATGGATGTCTTTCCTAGAAAGGATGTGGATATTCTCCTGCAGGCCAAAACATATATTATGGGCTTGTCCCTCCTATCTGATTATTGGAGGGATATCATAATGGAACTTAACAATATTTTTGGCACCCCTGATCTATTTACCCCAGGATTTATCCTGACAGCAACGCCACCACAGGATATACAGATCAACTGGTCTCAGTATAAACTTGTCACACTTTTAATCTTATAGCTAAAAAGTTATTACTAGACTATGGCTCACTAAAATGGCCCTGATAAAGCCTTTTGGAGAAACCTCACCTATGAAGTATATAACTTGGAACGTCTCTTATATAAGATACACAACAGGATAAACACCTTTAATACTAGATGGGGACTATGGTTGCATATCAATTAGAGACCTATCTGGATTTTGTACCATGGAACAAAAGATGAATATCTTATGGTTTTCAAGTTAATCATAGTTGGGATAGTATATTATCTTGGAGTCTTGGTTGATAAGGGAGGAGACCCAGACCGAGAGGGACGTTGATCTGGAAAAAACATGGGAGGGGAAGCCAGGGAACAATATTTATTTAAGACTACAGTCTATCAGATCATATTCTGGTCTATTTACCAAACAGAAAAGATAGTATGATGCTACTACAGGGATATGTTAAACAGTCCTATGTGTATAAATTAAGTGCCTGTAAATTCATTGCCTGTATATGCTGTAACAAGGAACCTCAACAACTAACATGTTGCATAAAAATGTGATAATGTATGTGCTATTCTACCTCAAAATAAAATAAAAAGCTATATTTAAAAAAAGAAATATGGGGAGAAGGCCATCTGATCAGTTTGACGTGAATGGGAGGCACATATGCAGAAGGTGTCGAATCAGTGGGCACATTACGAGGAAAAGCACTCAGAAGGCAAGCACACCAGCCATGGCTTTAAACAAGGAATCCCTGGGGTGGTGTACTGAGCCTCAAGACAGTTCACAGTAGGTCCATTAAGAAACTCAGCTCAAGCCAGGTTCAACGGAAATTGTCCGACCACCACTATAAAGGTTAATGGAATTGAGGTGGAAGTCCTATTAGACACTGGCTTACAAGTGATGACACTACAGGGCAAGACTTTCTTGAGTACTGGATGAGAGAGCAATTAACCCAACCCCACAAGAAGTGCATGAATCTGGTAGCTGGAAATGGCCTGGATATTCCTATTATTGGCTATATGGAAGTGGATATTAAGTTGAGAAGGACTGAACACCCAACCAGGGGATCTGATCAGCAACCTCTACAATGATAACTTACCACATGTGATCTTGGGCATGAATCTGCTCCAGCACTGCCAAGAGGACCTGATACAAGTTCTGAGAGAACAGACAAGTTCACTTCCATGGAGCGAGAAGCAGGCCTTATAAGGAATAGTTAAGCTACTCCAGTGTCATCAGAGATTTGCTAATGAGACTAGAGAAATTGGAAAAGTCTGAGTCATGTATGAAAGGCCAGTACAACTGAAACCTGGGGCTGAGAAGGTACTGATGTGCAGAACCAAAGTAGGATTGTGAGGTAAAGATTACAGCCTTAGTGGAACTAGAGTGGATGAAAGGAGAGGATCCAGTTGTGGTGGCTTGACGTGGGTCATAGTAAAGGGTGGTAAAGTTCCTGTCCCCTGCTCAATTATGGCACTCAGGCAGTGACAGTGTATAGGCAGTAGGCCATTTGTCAACTTATGAAGGTTGAATGGGAAGAAGTTGTAACCTAGGTGAGGAAGAAGAGGAAATGTCTTCCTTGGCCAGCGTCACCATAGTGCTACAAGAAGATGTAGTTGATGGTGAAACCTCCAAAACATGATCCAGGAAATTGACATGGAAATCCAAAGACTACCAAAGAAGAAAAGTCAGAGCTGCTGGAAGTGATAAAGAGACATGCTGATGCCTTCTCTCACCATGCCTTAGACTTTGGCTGTGCAACAAATGTGAGACACTTCATTCCTACAGAGAATCACCACCCATTCTGGAATGGTTCAGACCCATAACCCCTGCTTTGTATCAGCTGACCAAGCAGTTACTGAAGGAAATGATGGAGGCAAATGTCATAAAGGAGAGTCACAGCCAATGGGCAGCACCAATTGTGTTGGTTAGGAAGCAAGATGTACAGATACAATTTTGCATCGATTATCGCAAACTCCATCAAATCATGCACTGGGATGCCAATCCATTGCCCCGCATTGAGGATGCCTCACATCATTAAGGTCAGCAGCATCCTCTCTACAATTGACTTAGCAAGCAGATATTGGCAAGTACCCATGGCACCAGAGACCAAGAAATCACAGCTTTGTGGACTCAATATGACTGAGTTTTCAACGGATGCCATTTGGACTTTGCAATGCACCAGGAACACTTCAGTGCTTAGCGGAGCAGTGTTTGGGCAGTGAGAATATTGACACAGTACTTCTGTACCTAGATGATATTATAGTATATTCAAAAACATACAAAGAACATCTGAAGTGGATATTGGCAAGTACCCATGGCACCAGAGGACCAAGAAAGACAACTTTGTGACTCCAATGGGACTGTATGAGTTTTCATGGATGCCATTTGGACTTTGCAATGCACCAGAAACATTTCAGCACTAAGTGGAACAGTGTTTGGGCAGTGAGAATGTTGACACAGTACTTCTGTACCTAAATTATATAGTCTATTCACAAACATACAAAGAACATCTGAAACACATGAAGCTGATTTTGAGCACTTAAAGAAGAATGGACTAAAAATCAAACCTTCAAAATGTCATTTCCTGAAAGATGAAGTAAATTATTTGGAACATGTTGTATCCACAGAAGGATAGCTCCAGATCCAGAGAAAATCAAAGTGGTAAAGGAATGGCCATGTCCAGTCACCATTAGAGATGCAAGATGAATCTTGGGATTTGTAAGATATTATCTGAATTTGTGAAAGATTTCTCAAAATAAGCAGCAGCTTTACACAAACTGTTATGCCACTCAAAAGGAAGTAAAATCAGCAAATACAGTCGAGTAAATTGGATGCCAGAGTTTGGATTGCATTTGATCACCTTAAGGCAGTGCTCACCTCAGTACTGGTACCAGCTTACCTGGATTATCAGAAACCTTTTCACCTTTACACAGATACTAGCAGCAAAGGCCTAAGAGCTGTACTTGCTCAAGAACAGGAGGGAAGAGAATGAGTGATCGCCTATGTGAGTAGAGGATTGAGGGTTCAGAAAGGAACAACGAACAATATAGTTCCTTTAAGCTAGACTTTTAGCACTTGTTTGGGCTGTAACAGAGAAATGTAGGTACTACCTCATGGCTACTTTGTTCACTGTATATACAGATAACAATCCCTTGGCACATCCTGACACAGTGAAGTTCAAGGCATTGGAGCAGCAATGGGCCTCCAGCTGACCAACTTCAATTTCACAAAAGTACCAGTCAGGAAAATCTAATGGTAATACTGGATGCTCTCTCCAGATTGCCTGATTGTGACAAAGAGGAAGTAGTCTAAACCGAGAGATAAGATTTGGAGATGCCACCATTCATCAGAATTCCAGCACAAATAGTTCAATTATGCTGTCAGTACTCACAGAGTGTCGATCACAATTAAGAAACAATGTCTTCATTGCCATGGATGAGAAAACAGATTTATGGACACACTTACTGAATCATAATCCTCTGATATAGAAGCTCAAAGAAATATTTAGAACCAAACAAACAATAAGAGCACAAGAAAGAAAGACTCTGCCCCAGAACTGACCAAACTGTTGAGACGAGATACCTCAGCTTAGAGCAAGGAAAGACTGTACAGAAGACTTGAGATCCAAGAACACGAGAAGAGATTGTTCAGATCCTCATTCCACAGGTGGAAGCAGACACCGTGCTGAGGCCTACAAATGGGTCAGGTCATTTGGACACCAAAAGACTGAGAAAACAATGAGAGAGAGATTATATTGGATCAGCATGAGAGAGGATATTAGACGATGGTGTGAGAACTGCATGACCTGCAACTTAAAGAGAGAGCAGATAGTAAACAAAGAGCACCCTTGCACCTGATTGCAACCGAGGAACCATTGAGATTGTTCCTTTAGATCATTTAAAGATTGAACCTAGTAAAAGTGGATTCAGTATGTTCTAATGATCATTGATCACTATACAAGTTCATGCTAGTGGTACCAGTAAGAAACTTGTCAGCTCAGATTACGACTGAAATACTTTGGAAACATTTCATCCATCCGTATGGGTCTCCATCTCAGATATTGACTGACCAAGGGGTGCATTTGAATCAATATTATTTAAAGAACTGTGTTCTATGTACAGCAGCAAGAAACTGAGAACAGCCCCTATTACCCGCAAACAAATGGTTTATGTGAACAAGCAAATTGCACCCTACTGGAGATGTTGAGAGCTATGTCAAAAGCATCAGAAAGTGAAGTGGCCTGAACTGCTTCCTGAATTTTGTTACCTGTACAACAATACTGTTCACTGTTCCACAGGATACACGCTTTATTATTTAATGCTTTGTAGACATGGAAGACTCCCAATGGACATGGTTCTAGATGTACAGCTGACATACAGAAAGACAGAGGAGCCAACCACATTATGGGTGGAATAACACCAGCGTAGACTCAAAGAAGCAGGTGATATTGTGTCAACTCAGATAGGATATGCACAATAGAGGCAAAAGAACAATATGACCATTAAGCACATGTGCTGTACTTTTGTCTGTAGAAGATAGAGTTTTTGAAAACACACATAACATAGGACATAAGCTTGCTTCCAGTTGGGAACCTACACCATTTGTGATAACTGGAATTCGTCACCAGGACTTCCAGTGTATAGAATCAAATCAGAAATGGGAGGACACTCGAGTAAGGTAGTGCACCAAAATATTCTGAAGCCTTGTACGTTTCAACCCTCTGGTCTAGACAATGGTCAGGATGACAAAGAAAACAGATGGAAGAGGCAGGAGCACACATGGAAAGATACGGCTACCCCTGGAAACCCAGTAGAATGGCTTTCATTACCAGGTATTAACATGTTTAATCTTGGTTCTACCTGGTCAACCAAAGGTTCTGTACATAACTCTGCACATATAACAAAAGGTATTCTTCAAAACATTGAATAGAAGCAATCCAATCTCATAAGGTCACCTGTAAATAAAGGAATAATGAACAACAGGGTGTGTGTGGTACTGGGATAACGCCACACCCTGGGAGGTTGGGCATGAGGACGCAGGCCAAGTGTGTCCAAAGTCCCAGGCGGGCGCTATCCCAGCACCCACACACACCCTGGAGTGCATTATTCCTATTATACAATGGCTTGTTGTTATACAGAATAAAAAAATTTTAAAGAATGTTTTTGTTAGTGTGGAAAATTATTTTGTTTCCTAAGAGAAGATGCAAATAGAGCACATCCAAATACAAATCCTAGTACAAATCTTAGACCCTTGGTGTTATGCTGGATAACACCACAGGTCCAACCAGACTGACAAATCACAGTCCAAGATTCTTTCTTGCCATTGTATAATAAAGCAAAAATAAGTACAAAGTTAGCATATAGAATGATCTTACAGTTAGAAATGTTAAAAAGTAGAAGTGTTAAACAGTAGAAATGGTAAATGGTAGAAGTTAAGAATGTTTAAAGTTTTAAAGTATTGTATCTTCTCAAGACGTTTAGGAGGATACATGAGGACATGTAGCCTTTAGCGGGCCGACTATGTAATACCTCTAAGCTGGGGTTTCCCCTGCAGTTCCTCAGTAGTCCACAGTTTCCCCAGTGTACTCCAGTAGAGGTGACCAAATCACAGAGCACAAAACAAATCATGCAAGCCAGGTTGCTATGCTAGCAATAGTAAACAATGTGCCCAACATAGAATGCTATGCTGAGCTGCACATGCACAGCATTCTAATTAAAAATCCTGAATTTAGAGTGTTACTGTTTAAAAATATTTAGTTCAGTTAGAGAGTTCCTGGTAGTTGTGGAGGAGAGAGGAAGCAGCAAGTGTGGAGGGACAAGGAAAAGGCTTGCCTGATGGATTGAAGCCATCCCTGAGGGCTTGCCTGTGTGCCTCCTCTGCCTCCAACTACTAAAGCTTGTCCTGCTGCTGTATTGTGTGGTTGGTGGTGCCATCGCAGCACCAGAAAGAAGAAAAGCTGTCTGGTTCCTGCGAGAAGGGGTTGGTGCCCCATTTTATTATTTAAATTATTTAAAGTACAGTCCCTCTAGAGGCAGTGGTAGCAGAGCTGCATCGTCAATAGAGAGTGAGAGTCAGCGCTGGGAAGACCAGAAAGGCTCCTTTCATCAGCCATGCTGCCTGCACCTGAAAATGTCCTCCCACTGCCAGCAAACCTCTCACCTTCCGATCCAGTATCCTTGTCTCCATCCGGTCTGGTGCGGTGAGTTGGCGGCAGCACAACAGCAAAGTGCTGACCACCAGAAAACTAGTAGAAAGTGTTAATTATTTATTTAAAACTGTGTGCTAGGCACAAAGTAAAATGGCTGCGTGCCGTGGAGGAGGTGGGCCAGAAGGACCCTGTAAATTAAATATTTAAATTCGGGTTGGGGCTAGTGCGCTTACAGGGAGGAGTTAGCTCTGCATGGCCATAGAAGGGCATGAATATTAATTAAAGGGGTTGAACAAGGTGGGGCAGAAGTTAAAGAGTGTCAGCAAGGCCTCACTCAGGGCCACAAGTGTTAAAAGGGCAAGTCAGGCCCACGAGTGGCAAAAGGCCCAGTTAGGCCTATGAATTAAAGGGGCCCAGCCAGTACAGGAGGCCCAGTGCATTTAAAAGGGATCCAGCCATGAAAGGCCCAGATCTTAAAGGGGCTCAGCCAGATAGGCATAGCCAGAGGAAAGGCCCACAGGTCTCCCAAGCCTAGTAAAGGCCTAGCATTTAAAGAGCAGATATTCACTTAAATTTGTCTTTTTTTTCAGGTACTGACCTGATGCAACAATGCTGATTTCATCAGAGAATCATCTGAAGGCGTCTGTAATCCTGTGTTTGTATATTTCCTACACCTATAGACAGCTACACCATCATGCTCAGTATGTCTAGCATTTGAAATACCGCTCAGTTACTGGCGGTCTTAGGCGATCTCCACTAGCGTCAGTTACAGTGCAGCATTGATCTCCGTCGGGAGTTAGCTAATTGCCATGACCTGAGCTCATTTCCTGAATGTAATCAGGGATGTGCAAGTTAGCAGCGGGTGTTTTCGTGGTGTGGGACTAGCGCGAGCTCGAGGGAGGTACTGTTTTCTTTCCTGAGCTGACTGGGCAGACGTCCGTGAACGTGCCCATTGTCATTATTTAATCCTCTGCCGTGTTAAAAATGAACTATTCAAGTGAGTTATTTGACTGCTGAGTCTGTGTGCTCTGTGTTAGTGTGAATGTAGATGATGGTAAATAATGCTGTGGGATGGGTGGTTCTGCACAATATGTGGTTATTTTACCGCAATCTGGGCACACCAATACTTATGAGAGGCAGTCAGAAAGCTGTATCAACTGTCAGAGGCTTGCCAGAAGTAGGAATCGAACTGCCTTTGACTCAATAAGGGCTTCACACATTTCTGTATGAGTAGCAGTTTACCTCATAACTGACACACAGCTTGACTTGTAATGAATAATGATGTGTATAGGCAGGCCCCATCAGTTGTAAAGGTACTGCATAAATGAAAGCGATGTCAGCACATTATGAATGAAATACACTTGCTGTACTGCTTTCATGCCCATATTTAGACCGATTCTCCTCCATTAATCTTCAAGCAGCTGATGAATGGCATGTCAAGAAATGCAGCTGTACGTCATAATAGCAGGTATACCAGTCATACGATGTGCTGTCTGGCATTTTGGGTGTCAACTTGCAAACTCAGTGTGAAATTCTTTTGGGTGTGGGGTTCTTTTGTTTGTGTTTCAGTTGGTGGTGGTGTACTCGTGTTATACTGTGTCAGTCATGTTTTTGATCTGTGCCCTGCATGTATTCTGAGAAGTCTTGAACTAACAAAATACATAAATCTGCAAAGATCAGGTGACTCAGTTGTTCTGCACTGCCAGTTTTAAGGCCACACCATTTCAGTGTTCAAGAAAACACATCCTGCATAACATTTGTAAATGTATGTTTTGCTTAGGCTTAATACAGAATGAGAGAGCGGGCTTGCTGCAAAACACAAATGCCCTGCTGCTTCAAAAGTTACTCTCTTAATCATGGGGCATGGTAACAGGAGTCATACAGCCATTAAACACACAAAAGCTTATGAATAAAAGAAATTACAAAATCTGTGAATTATGAAGTTAACATCAATCATTAAAAAGCTGTGTGTCCATCAGAAGCACTGACATTAGGAATTAATGTTTGCTTTCAAGGAGCCACGGTGACTGTGTTCTGCTTAAAGAAGAAATTCATAAACAGCAACTATGTGACATCAAAGTAACACCTGTGAATGATAGCCTTGAAAAGATAGAAGAAAGCATTGTATCTGTGATCCAAACATGTGCTTTTCTTGCTTTTGCATTATTTGTTTATCTCGCCGCGTCTCCTGGTGACCCCATCCTTCAGACCCCTTTCCAAGTCCTCACTGACCCTACTGGCCTTATCTGATCTCCTTCGTCTCAAACGCAGCCAGTCCCTGGGATATCTCGGATGTAACCTTCACTGGGCGGGTCCCCTCCTCCGAGGGGAAGGCACCAGTGGGGAGTCCAGCACTCTTCTTCAGTAGGGCCCAGGGATGCTGCTGAGAGAAGGAGGCCCATCAAAAGCACCAGAGGAATGGGGATGGAGAGCCGTCATCCAGCGGCCACCAGCGAGCAGTATTTCCGCTTTTTCAGGTTCCTCATCACGCCACTCCTGCAGTACCTCCAGTCTCCACTGGGGCCACTGCTTGAGTGAGGCAGTCCCCAATCCCACCCCAGGATAGAGAACAGTCCTTTGGACGCTCAATCCTATCCTCCCCTGCCGACCCCGGCATCCCGAGTTGGTTCGAACCTGGGTTGCGGTGTAGCCAAGAGTACAAACATGTGCTTTTCAATATGTAAAACTTTGTGCCATGGATTAGAGCAAAAAAAAAATATATAGGGAAAGATGGGTAGGGTGGGTTAAAGAAAAGGATACAGATAGAATAGATACACTGATTACCAAACTCCTATATAGAGGCCGAGAGAAAGAAAGAACAACCCTGAAAAAGTAAGCAAAAAAAAAACATTATTAATACTATTCTATTATGTACACAAATGTACAAATACAGTGGTATCCTGTGTCATGCACCATTACTCTATCCTCATATGTTTTTGATGCAGTCACTGCACCTTTTGAGTTGCCATTGTCTGGACTGTCTCCATTTTGGTAATGTTCTTGTGCAAGTCGGCTTCCAGTACACACACAATGCTCCAGAAGGGGCCTATCCTGTGTCTTGTAAACATGGATTATAAAATGGCAGGGTAAAATCATGTAATCTGATTGGCTCTTATTTATGTGTAAAACATGGTTTACATATAGTTAAAAAGGACTGCTCAGCAGTGAGGAGTCTGCAACACAGATCAATGGGCATTTGGAACACAGACATTTCAGATAGCCCTCTATTGACAGAACTGATCTTTCACCACAAACATGGCTGCTACTTTTACACTGTAAAAAACTTCAACTGGACCCTAAAAGTAAAACTACTTTAAATAAAAATGAAACAAATTAATTAAATGCTGTTTCCTGATTATCACACACTCCTTACATACATAAACACATTACAAACAATAACTATTGTTTGTAGTTTTCACTACAACTGTTTCTTTGCTGACTGTGAAAATCCCCTTCTGTCTTTACCTGCTCATCAGGAAACTGTCTTCTTCTTGCCCTGACAGTGAGATAACTGAGTCTCTGGCTGAAACAAAGGCCTGTTGTCTGTGTGTACAGTGTGTTGGGAGAAACATTCTGTCAGTGGAACTGAGCAGAATTTTGAATCCATGTATTCCATAGTAAACATTCCTTGATAAACATTCCATATCTTGAATGTGGAGAAAACAGAGAAAAAAAACAGGAAGAAGAAAGTAGGCAAAATACAATGACATCATCAATGACATCAATTGCAGTAGGCGGAAGGATCATTTTATCACAAATGAACAAAGTAAATCTATTTTTCTACATATAAACATGCTTTTCCTAATAGTCAAAGTAAAAAAAGGAGCAAATTTTATAAAGTGCAATAAGGCGCACTCAGGGTGTTAATAGTAAACCATATTTTACAACACGGCCAGCAGCTGAAGTCACCTGCTGTTGACCAGGCCTTACGCCCCTGGCCGTGCTGTAAAATATGGTTTACACACCCTTTGTGCCTTATTGCTTACTTATTACCACCCTCTTACGACTTTGTGATACCCCTACTAATATACCCCTACATGCCTCTAGCATTACCTACTGCTTTAGTGGTTTGATTGTATGATTTCAGGTCATCTATGATGATGATGCCCAAGTCTCTATCTTCCCTTGTGATTGCCATTAACTCCCCTCTAATCTATACCACATGGCTTCAGGGTTTCTCGTCTCTATGTGTGTGTTTTTGCACTTATTAACTTTAAACCCCATTTGCCTTTTTAACATTTCTTCTAGTTTTCAAGATCTTCTTCATTCTGCCTGCCCTATCTAGATTGTCTTCTCATGTACTGGCTCTAATCATGTAGCATCCATGCGAGTACTCCTCCTACAAAGTTGTAAAGATTTGTATGGGAATTTTCATGGTCACCAAAGAAACATCAGGAATGGAAAAGGTGAATAGTAATTGACTTTTCTGTTTATTTGTGTATGTGCATAAGGGGACTTATGGTGTAAATATCATTAAACTATTAACTTTCTTTACTCATTTACATTTGTTAAATGTTCATAACCAGCTCCTTATCTTTCCATTTAAGCAGCCTCATTCCTCTCTTTGCTGATGTTAGAGTACGGTATCCCATTTATAGATCTGCTGCTGATTCAAAAGATTTCCTTCGTTTCTGTTTGGTCATCGTTTAGTTTAAATGATGATTGGTGACCAGATGTCTGCGATGCTGATTCAAAATTTTGACTAGTATTGTCCCTCTCGTGCTTGAGTGATTGTATTGCAGATGCATTAAAACTGATGTATTTTACACAAATGATGTAAACTAATCATTAAATTTTGATTACACAGAAATGGATGGTGATGTATCTGATAATGAGACTAGTTTCTCAAGTGATGTGAACTACTCTGGCAATGATGATGAATATAATGATAGCAATACAGACGTAGATAATGAGGATGAAGATGAAGCAGTTCAAAGCAACAATGACGTAATTGAGTAGTGGAATGGCTAGTTCCACAATAATGCCATACAGATTTGAAGAACCAGCAAGACGTAATCAAGCGTCCACTGATGATGAAGATCATGATGATGAAGATGAGGCAGAGTTGAATTTGAGATTAAATAACACTGACTGATAAGATAACAATTTTCATGTAGTAGGCCTGAGCTGATGGGTGTGGTAGGCAGACTGGGAAGGTGAAAAGGATTGGCTGGCAGGTGGTTCAGCCAGGTTAGGATCCCTTTCCTCTCTAAAAGGATTGCATTACATTTTAATATAGTATCACCCATGCGCTGTCACTTGCACTGTAATGGGCTATGAAGCCTATAACTGTAAGAGCCAGCTATTGCAGCCTTACTTTGCAGAACACGCTTGATAACCCATTGAACTGAAACATATAGATAGAGACTAATTAACTCAAGACTGAGCAAGCAAATTCTGTAATTGTAGTCATGTTTATATCTACAGATATGTATATTTTTCTCATTTGCATAGGTGTTCATGCCAGAAATGCATTCCAATGGATGACATTTTGAACAGTAAATGCTGTCATGAGATAGCACAGATTGTTGAAAGGATAAAAGAGGACAGTATGTCTGAAGGCAATGCTATTACGTGCATTACTGAGCATGATGGATTTTCACCCGTTTGCCTGAACCAACATATATTGGAGTCAGCTTATTATCAGTACCGGCAGGAATTCACTGATGATGCACATCTTCTCCATCACGATCACGATAAGTGGTTACTCTATGTCAGTAGTCTTCAATTGAGACTCCACACTATTTTTATGTTCACAGTTTGAACAGCCCCTCCTCCCAAGTTAGTAATTAATATTGCTCACATTTTCAAACCATTTAGTTTTATCATGTTATCTATACAGAGGATTAGGGTGGGGTATCAGTAACAAACTGAACTTTTGTATGTACAAAACTTTAACTATCCTGCTTACTCAATGTGCCATGTATAAGCGCAATAATACCCTGCAATGTGAGCAATATTTGCTATACCGACCTTGCAGGGATATAAGGCCTCCCAACCCTCATTCTTCTCTGTTTGCTAGTGCTTTTGTGAGGGCTAACTGCCATGTTGACATAGTCAACCTTCCTAAAGTCTAGTACCCTCTCTTTTGTATGGCCTTAATCAGGGTCTGTGTTTATTGTGAACCACACTGTTTGTTGCTCAGTTGCTCCCAGATGGACAAGCACTTGTATATCTGAGATACTCTTTCCTTCCACATTGCAAGAGTAGCTGCTTGGCATACATGTGGGACATCGATAATGACCCTGATGTTGGACATCGTTGTCCCAAATGTGCTCCAGTTTCTGCTAGTGTAATTTTATGAAATGGGTAACATAATATGAGCAATATGATTGGACACTAGGTCTGTGCTAAAGTGTGTTACACACAGGAAAAAGGTCCAACACTGGCCAGTGGGCATTGAAATAGGTGATGCTGCCCACTCATACCCTTTAGAAAACAAAACACAGCCATCTTATTTCTGTCAGAGGTTGTACTAGCCTAACTGTGAAAGATAAAAAAATGCCTATGACCTCCTGTTCACTTTTCCTCAGTCTTTAAATACTGCCACGACAACCAGACCTAAACCACAGAAGCCTTTGTAGAACAAAATTCTACAGCTAAAAAAAAAAAAACAGGACACTTACGTGCAGGAAATATTTTATTGAATCTGATGCAAACATACATGTTTTTCCAACTTAGATTTGGGAATTTAAACTACCACAAGCAGTTGCAGTACAGATGGTAATTTCATAAGCACAAAAAGCTACTCTATGGTGTGTGTTCACACTTTAACATAAGGGTAGGAGGTTGACTATACCTCATAGCCATGTGTTAAGGTGTCTAACACACAGTGTGGAGTGGCTATTGATTACATGTTTCCTATCATGTCTCTGTCTATTCCCCACCCCTGAGAGCCTCTCAGATAATTGTAAAGTCTGACTATCTTAACACTCTAATGTGACACTTATGCAATGGCTTTGTAAAGATATACATTGTATGGTGTTTTTTCCATTTACAGTTAGTAATCATATGCATTGTAATAAAATAGCAAAACAAGGTTTAATGCTACTTGACTTTAAATAGTAATGGAGATTTTCCACACAGTAAGCTGATTCAGTGTATTTCTCCTTTCAGAAGATACAGATACACTTAGTATCGTCAATTTGTCCGATGGTGTTGGGGCTGGTTAGGCCAAACAAATCGTGTTTCACTTCCATCTTGCATGATGCATAAAATAAGAAAACATTTCCTTCTGAAGGAGGACAGTATCAAGGTTTCAGACTTGCAGAAATAGTAATACATTGTAATATAAACCGAATGACTCCACGCATTTTATGAAGTTAAGAATAGTTAAACTATTGATGCAAATATCATATATATTATTTTCAGTATGTGAACTTAACAAATGCTATAGCAAATAACAAATGTAAATACTCATCAACATACTAGACTTATTAATATTTTCTCCATTCTCTGATATTAGTAAAATGGTTTCAATAACCTTCATGAGTTATCACAAACTTAGCCTAACAATCAATAGTAAAATATATCTAAAATGATCATATCCTGAAAATGATTGGGGGTGTTGGGAGGTGTCACAAAAGTGATGTGACTTGCAATTCTGAAACATACCTAAGCATCTTGGACTTGCAACCATTTGTGACCATATTAATATATGGTGCAGCCCTGGTCATGACCCGGAGAAAGTCAGAGAGTTGCCTCCAAAAGTAATGTCTACAAACAGTGGACTTAAGTGGGTGTCTGACCACAGGCATACTGCCACTCTGCAGACAGCATCACAGCAGCCTGACTACAGTGGCAGTCCAGTGATCCCTCCATCCCTGCCCTTATCCCAAGTATGTAATAACTACAGCCAGTAATCCCTATGAGTGTAGTTGTTAACTACTTCTACCCATATCCAATAATGACATAAATCAAACCAGTAACCCCTTGTGGTTGTACAGTGGTACCCCACCCCTAAACAACACAGGCACCCCATCCCTGCATGCATAATGACCCAATTTGAATGTATTGGTTGGTTCCTCCTCCCATATACTAAAATACAAATAGACACTATTACCATTCTGAATTAAGACTGTAGGCTATATTAATTCTGAATCTTTTACATGTTTCTTCTATTTAGTTTAAAATATTGGAAGAGGATGAAGTGAATATACTTAATCATATGATGTCATCAATAGTATATCAAGACAGGAAACAGTCAACCGAGTTATATGCAATAATGTATCTGTTGTTGTTTCAATAAAACTACAAAATCTTACAATACCTTACTTTGTGTAGGCCATGGAATAGATTTTAATAAAGTTTGTTCTTTGAAATTCATTTTGTTTTTTAACAGTTACGATTTCTATTGTCAGTAAGAACATCAGCAACTTCCATCTAATTGATGCAAATAAAGGCTTCTTGAATATAACACTCATCCTTGGAGTACTTATTCAGTATGTCAATTTTTGTATATTTCATTCAAATATGACATGAAAATCAATAGTTCTTTATAGCAGAGGCACATCATGTTCACTGAACATGTTCAATGCACACACTGGGAATCTTGCTTAGATTTGACTCTGTGATGTCAGGGATGTTTATATGCATCGTCATTTTAATTATGAATAATGACTTATGAATTCAGTTGTTGTTTCTTGTTTGTCTGGTCATTCCACCACTCCAGAACAAAGTGGTTGTGGTACTGTACTTCTCATGTCATCCAAAGATTAGAAATCTTGAGAGGGCCAGCTCTGTATTCTCGCTTCAGTGTTTCTAGCAAGTCTTCCACATAACCTGTAATAACATTTAAATTGAATACGCGACTTAAGTAGATTACATTCAATAAAATTACAAAATAATATTCTAATACTGCTTAAATTGACAGTCTGTTAATCACCCCTAGAAGTGTAACGTGGCCACGAAGCTCAAATCTCTCCTTGGCTCTAAAATGAATTGTACCTGCCTGCACTAATATGAGAGTACCTCACCCCAGTTTCCAATTTACCTACCCCTCTACATCTTTCAGCTATATGCCACTTTTTTCTTAACCCTCCCTACCCCAATTACCTGATGATGGCCTCACTTGGTTGAAAGCTCACCTCTCTCCCACCTCAGACGATGCCACCTTGGCTGATTCCCCTAACCCTCTTATCTAATCAGTCTGTCTGTTAATATTTATTAATTTGATGTGTATATGTTCAAATTTTGCTATTACTGCCTCTGTATATGCTTCAATGTTTTCTCTTTTTTTCTCTGTAAACCTTGTATTTTTATAATGTTTGTTCAACACTGATGTGGAACCTTTGAAAAGAGTCCTTGACTCAAAGGTATTAATCCCAAACTAAATAAATAAATTAATAAATAAAAATATTACCCATAGTGGGGGTGATTAAGTTAAGCAATAAGGCATTACAGGGTGTGCGTCGTTAGATAACATTACACCTAGGGTGGATTCAAAAACACAAGGCCACAGGCCGAGTCTTCCTCACTAGGTGTGACATCATGCAGTAATGAGCACTACAATTTGCCTCATTGCGATTACAACATGGCTACAAAATTCCTGTAAATAACTGAGTGGGTGTTTCCTCCTAATCATAAAAAAAAAAGCACATACACAAAAATAAAAAACATATTGTGGACAATGTTCATTCTCAGTGGCAGATGGTAAGGAACATTCTAAAATCTGATTGGCTGTTGCTCATGTAACAATTATGTTCCATTCATGGTAAATAAAAGTGCTGCCAAATGTGCACTGATAATTATTGGAATCAATCACTAACAAATTTTAACATTGAACTGGCAACCATTGTTTTGCCCTGTAACTGTAAGCATCACATTTATTGCACTGGGCCTAAAAATAAAAGTACCTTAAATACAAAATAAAACTGATTAATTATATGTTGTTTCACTGGTGGTCTGCGGTTCGTTACACACATAAAGAAATGATAAAGATTAAGTATTGTTTATAGATTTCTTTACAAGTGTTTATTGCTAACAAAAAAAATCTCCCAGCTATCTACAAATAAACTTGTGTTCACACTTGTAAAGGGCCCATTTATGAGCACAATAAGGCACTCCGGTGTGCGTGGAACTCCTTTTACTGCAAGGCCAGCGGCTAAAGTCACTCAGCCTTTGTGGTTATTAATCAAAGACCTTACATTATACTATATATATATATATATATATATATATATATAATAGTGCGTTGTGCCACTATATTTAGGGTTATGAAGGCACTTCTATGTCAAAGTCAAAATATTGCACATTAATAACTTTGGACCCATTCAACGAATGTGCCTGAAATTTGGTATGCATGGTGAGGCATGGTAGATCTCTTGATTTGACAAATTTAATTTTGGTTGGACTTACAGTCTTTGCACACGAAAACACAGAAAATGCAAAATTATCCAGTTTTGGAGGCAGTTTGGAGGATTTTGTCCATGGGTCTGCATGGCTGATATGTGGTGTGCCACTCTATGACATGGCTCATCTGAAAGAGCTTGGCTGGCAGAATATGCTACTTTTGTTTGGTGAAAAATATTAAGGCATTCAAAAGTTATGCCACTTTTAAGCTCCATTATAAGTTAATGGGAAAATTTATATGGTTGCTGCGAACAAAGAATGGGGTTTGGGCCATCTCTTCCCACCTGGTGGTCAAAAATTTGCAACCTTGAGGTTCAAGAATCTTTGTCCCTGAGAATTCTTTGATCGCGATGTCTGCCATCTTGTTTTAAATTCGATTGTAAAAATCAAATATCTCGGCTCTGGGGTCACTCCTGAGTAAAACTTTCATGGGGTTTTACTCAGGGCCTTTGATCTATCAAGCCATGCCTTTGGTTTGATGTAAAATGGTCAAATAATAGAGTTATAACATTTTAAATTCTTTGACCGTGGCTCGCTAATGACCTTTGATCGCAAGAAACAATTATTTGATCGCGATCTTGCATCACGAGGTAAAATACAGTTTTCAGCTCACGTAGGAACACAAACGTAGGGTGGGGTTTGACCACGGGCTTCGCCTGTCGAGGCATGGCAGTGGTTTCATCTTAATCTTCCAAAAACTCGCGTTTCACCATTTTTATTCTTTGATCATGAGTGTGCAATTTCTTTGATCACGAGCCTGCAAATTCTTTGACCGTGAGATTCTTTGATCGTGATCTTGCATCATAAGCTAGGGACAAGATGGCCCTTTGAAAATGCAAATTTCTTAGCTCAGGTGTCGCCTAGGAACACAAATGAGGTAGGTTTTGTTCAGGGGCTCGTTCTATCGCGGCATGGTGGTGGTTCCATGTAATTCTGCCTAAAACTCAGGTTTCAGCATTTTTATTCTTTGATTGTGAGCCTGCAGATTCTTTGATCGTGAGCCTGCAAATTCTTTGATCGTGAGATTTTTTGATCGCCATGTTTGTTCACAGATAGGGACAAAATGGCCAGATTTAATAATGCATTAGATAGGGCAATTTCACCAATCTTTAAAGAGGACAGGCATTAGTCATTCACGTTTTGAGTGTTGTTTCAATAAGGAATCATCTTAATAGGCATATTTCCACCCAACACCTGTGTCTTTTATTCATTTTGTTAGTTCTTGACTTATTTTAATGCTACTGTTGTTACAGTACCTAAGGTTCTTAAACTGCTCGCGGCGACTGAATGGATGTGCAGAGTTGTTATGCTCGTTCCTTTATTCTGAGCTACTACCATTGTCTATTAAGATGCTGTTAAAAGCTGCAGATACTTTCAAATGTCGCTATTTAGCTAGAAATATGGTGTGTATCATGGCTTAGATAGTAGTATATGGGTGTTCCTCTCAGCATACTGAAATGTCTGCACTCCATTTTTTCGGCATTCATATATGTTGAATAGAGACATGATTTAAAAGTTGTGTGTTTCTGTGTTGTACAAGTATTACCTAATCTTAATAAAATAACGATTTGTTTCTGATTTTTTTTTGGTTTACATATGTCATGCTTCCCTACAGTCATCTGTTATTTTAAAACCTTGGTGTACTGAAGTTGGGAGTCTATCAAAGTGATTTCAAAAAGTATAACATGGAATCAGTGGAAGTGTTGGGCTACAATTCTCTTAAACAAATCCCAGAATGGGATGGGATCAATTTGTCCACATCGGTTGTAAAATATATTTTTTCTGATCTTAGTTTGCAGACATCTAATTCATACAACAGACTGTCTACAAACATCAGGGGCTGGGGAGGGGCATAGAGTCAATGAGGGAAAAGAAAGATGAAATAATGAAAAATGGTGACAGAACACAGTTCCTTTAGCAGAAGTGGGAAACAAATTGGTAAAGAATGAGAAAGGGTCACTACTAAGGGGACCATGTGGCTTTGTAACATTAAACAAAAATTGATCATGCCAGCTGCAGCAAGCAACATGCAGAATGGACTCATTCTTCACTAGGGGAAATGAGAGGTGGGATGTGAAGGAGCAAAAGAAATTACTAAAAGCTGAGAAGGAGAGAAAATCAAGGAGCAGTAAGAAAGACAATCAAAAGGCAATATTACAGACATGGGGGCTAGATCTCATGGAAGGTTCAGAGTTTTGGCAAAGCTCCTTGGCACAGCGGAGTAGACAAAGAAATTTACCACAGGAATGGAAAGCCAAGTTGCTAATGACAGCTGTCAAAGAGCTGTAAAATAGACAACGAGATTGACTCATGGCAGCTGCATCAGATGGCTAGGAGCAGAAATCTCAGCAATAAAACAAACAAGAGATGGGAGAGGAGGAAGTTCAAACTGCAAGAAAATGAGAACTAAGTGGAATGATTGCAGAATGAGGGAGGCAAACAGTCTTAAATCAAACTCTAAAACCCGATCCAGCACCTGATACAGTATACTGCTGACCACTCTCTCCATCTCTCTCACTTTCTTCAGGTGCTTCCAAGATCGACAGGGTACTCAGCAGAGGGCGGTGACTCTGGTTTGTAGCAGACTGAAAGTGGTGTCACTGAATACCTGACTGCTTGCTGCAAAGCCGTGGAGGGTGTGTGCAAGCAGAGACAGACAGTCATAAATCTAAATTTAAAACCCGATCCAGCACCTGATACAGTATACTGCTGACCGCTCTTCCATCTCTCTCACTTTCTTCAGGTACTTCCAAGATCGACAGGGTACTCAGCAGAGGCGGTGACTCTGGTTTGTAGCAGACTGAAAGTGGTGTCACTGAATACCTGACTGCATGCTGCAAAGCCGGGGAGAGTGTATGCAAGCGAGAGACAGGCAGTCATAAATCTAAATTTAAAAACCTGATCCAGCACCTGATACAGTACACTGCGTGCTGCTGTCTGTTGCTACCTCTCTTCTGGTGCTTCCAAGACCGACAGGGTAATCAGCAGAGGGTGGCATCTCTGGCTTTCATTCAAGAGTTAATATTGGTTACTCCTGTATCTCTGTTCAGTGCATCCCAGCTTGAGCCTGGTGAGAGCATTTCACACTAGTAAGGAGTGGCAATTCTGGCTTTGATGTTTTCATTGTTTTATTCCAGCCATGACAGCATTGAATTGCACCAATTAACAACAAAACATGGCGACAACACCTGCTTCAATAGAGGGAATATTTTCATAGAGCACATCAGATTCCATTAAAGCATAATGGCCCTTAATGAGCCGATGGGCACATGTTAACTGCTATCTCAGCCACCACCCATCCACCACTCCTGGTTCCTGAGCTCCCACTCCATTTCCTGGTTCAAAGCCTGTCTGTGTATTGTGTCCCTCATCCCCAACACTCCTTGTCCACCCACACCCACCCTCACACTCATTCCAGGTAAAAAAAAAAAAAAAAAAAAACACTGCACTTTATTTCTGATCACTGCCTGCCTTCTCTTACCTGTACTAAATGCGCTGATCTGGAACACAGCATTTGTTTTCATCACTGTTATCAAAGCAGTGGTCTGGGGCACAGCACATGTATTTCGCCCTCCTGATCCTGAACAGTGATCTAAAGCACAGCAAAGGCACTGGTTTTATCAAAATCAGATGCTGTTTCTGCACTGCAGGATGGTGAAAGCAGAAAACCACAGACTGCATCACTGATCATAATCCATGTCTGGAGCAGAAAGCAGTTAATAACAGTGGCACCTTTGGAAGTCCTGGGTTTGAGCCCGCAACATCCACTAGAGTGCTGTGTGGTCCAATCTCATCAAACATCAGGTGAAATGTTGACAGATCAAAATTAAATTACCAACTCGTGAATGCTAGCCCTATTTTTTTAAAGAGCATAAATTAAAGTACTGTAGGTGAGAGACTGGCTCACACAGCTCCATAGATGGGAAATACAAAACAAAAACTCAGCTCCGAAAGACTGCACACTGTTCAGTTTTTTTTTTTGAAGATTGTCTCAGAAATACCCATGGCAGTGGCACTCCAGGCTTAGAAATCACAACAAAAGAAAACACAATGTTGATTGCCAAATTGTACATGTACATACAGTAATTCAATGTCTTAAGCACCACAAAAACAGTTACTGTAATAAGAATTGCAATACTAACATAAACAAACAATAAAAAGAAATAAAACAACAAACTAACAGCAAGACACCAATACTGATTATAAAGTTGGGATTCACTTCCTGGTCGATGTCAGTTTCTGACAGCTGTACGGGAGCCTCATAAGTCCATGAGCCATGTTGTTAACATGGAATGCAAGAAGGAGACGCCAGCATTAAGCAGGCTTGTTGCAATTCATGGCTGGAAACAGGAAACGAGAAATAGTATAACCAGACGGGGTGTGTGTCATTGGGGTTGTGGAAGCTCTAAATGTCACTCCCATTCTTATTTACTGTGGCTTGTGAATGTAATTTCAGATGGAATGGGGTGACATTTAGGCCTCACAACCCCAATGACACACCCGTCAGCTGTCAATCTTGGGATTGATGGACGGTCCAGGGGAGGGGCAACCCTAAGGTCTCATTTCCTGACTTTTATGCTTTAAACCTAAATGATGCATTAACACAGTTTTTGCATAGAATATATATATATATATATATATATATATATATATATATATATATATATATATATATATATATATGTAAAAGACCAGTGCATCCTCTTGGTCATGTTTCAAAAGTCAGACTGCACCCTTACCATATGTAACACTTTTTCAAAGTTTCCATACTGTATAACCCCTTTTTATACTTTGGGTATCTGATTACATATTGATGTACTCCATCACGCTGGACTGATTGTTCTCTATTCACATTTTCATTAAAGTCCATTCCAGCTAGAATGATACACACACACACACACACACACACACACACACACAGTATTGTCACATTAGACATATTGTATTAGAGAAATTACAGTCTGGCTATTAGCATAATAATCTAAAGAATGACTTCCACAATCTGTACTATACCAGATTTCATTCCGATGTTTGAGAAGGCCATGTGCTTCAGAGCAAAATGCAGAATCAAGCTCTGGAATGCCTCCAGACTAGATGTCTGATAGTTTGTGGACAGCTGTTTAATATCGTTCAGTAACATATTGCTCATAACTATTGCCTCAAGTTTCACTGCTGCTTTGTATCTGTTTAAACATGATGTAGCATATAATTTCAATGCTCAGTGTGGCAATTTTACTGTCAATAGGTGAAGGAAGTTCAATTAACAACCAGGAATCATGCTATCTACGCTGAACATCTACAGTACTACTTATGTAGTCAACAAACATGGCATGTTGTTAATAGCCATCCAGGTATGACACTCTGGGTCTGATTCCAAGATAAATGCTGCAACTGTGGGTCATGGGGGTGATGGTCTTGTGGCACTGATATGGGGGGCACATTGGCACAATGCTGAGCATGGTGTGCCAGTGGGTGGCACCCCAGTATGGGGTGACACTCTGTGTGTGGGGGTGGGGTCCGTGGAGCATGGCCATGTGTGGGTTGCAGTACTCGGGTGGGGGTCAACAGTCCATGTGCCATGTCGGAAGCCCTTTCACCAGCCAATAGCTGGTCTTAACCTGCAGTGCCACAGTAGCTCTTGGAATGGCATAGGTGTGTTACGGCTGCTGCAATTTTGGGACAGAGTGCAACTGCTGTAACCCCTTCTGACGTGTTGCAGGGATGTTGGGTGGCGGAAGTCCCTTTGTGCAGGATGCCCTCTGTCTTTTGATTTTGTACACAATTACTGAAATATCGATTTCAAGTTGTTTAAGAATGACAATAGAAACCAAACCACAACTAAACCAACCTGGCACAATCTGCTGTTTATCTCCTTCTTCTCCAATTAGAGCACTGTGTGAACATTTTGCAAATAGCTCATGATGGACCTCATAAATGTCCATGACATGATTGATCACACTTGATCACTTTGCTGCTGTTAGGTCACCACCTTGGTCAACACTGGAAGTGGCACACGGTACAAATGGTTTACAATAGATGAACACCATAGGCCTACATATTCACATCCCTTTTGTGTTGACAGTACATCGATTTTCTTCCCAACACCTTAGAAATCAAATATTAACATCTACATAAACATCACTTCTTAATTTTGTTCAAATATTTTAGGGTATACAATAGCCTGACCCAAAATATGCCAATTATCTTCCTGTATGATGGGGCAGGACGTAACTCAGGCGTAGCAGAGCCATGGTGACTTATGAAATTCCTGCCCACTCACAAGTGAAGATAAATCCCAACACCTTAGAAATCAAATATTAACATCTACATAAACATCACTTCTTAATTTTGTTCAAATATTTTAGGGTATACAATAGCCTGACCCAAAATATGCCAATTATCTTCCTGTATGATGGGGCAGGACCGTAACTCAAGTACTGAGGCCACATGAGTGACTTATGAAATTCCTGCCCACTCACAAGTGAAGATAAATTGCATGTTGTGAGTTAGGCTGTTGTATGCCTGATATACAGAACATTACTTTGCAAGTTATAGATGTTAAATCAGCAGTTTAATTAATAATTTTGCTGCTTTTGTGTAAGTTTTAACTACTTGTTTAAGTGCTGCACTAGGCATCGAAATGTCATTTGCATTAGAAGCTGCTATCTGATAGGTTCAGTATTATTTCTGAGTAAACAAATGTAAGAGACACACACTTACTTTTGGCCACATGCCAAATATCTTACTGGTGTTTGGTGTCTGGCAGATTTTCTTTAATCCACTTTGCAATTTGGCGATGCTGGTCTGTAACAATTGTGTCTATTGACTGATTATTGGACTCCAGATACTGAACCATACATTGTAACCCTCTAGTTCACACCAGTAACTACTCTTTACCTCATTGCTCTGTGTTTTAAAAACAATAACTTTTGTTAGTATAATAACTTAAATGCGGAGTTGTGTTATTACTGAATCAACAAAGTAATAAAGCAATAACACTGTATAGCTACATATAAATATTACAACAGTCTGACAAATACTGAATCAGAATTGGTTGATACAGTTCTAACAGCCCTATGTTAATTGTTTTAGTTGTAATAATAGCAGTAAGGTCCTCCCTTGGGTTATGTTACTATTTAAGTTACTACCCCCTGGGGTAATACTGTTCTCAGTGTTAGATCTTTCTTCATTCTGATGGATTCAATAGGTATTGAGACTGCCCAAATTGGCTCAGACTTTTTAGTATGATCTATTGAAAACAACTGTCACCACTCCCACATGGCCATTACAACTCACCTGCTTCCATTTAATGACCAAATATCAAAAACATACCTGTACAACCTCAATGTTCAGTACTTTTTTTTCTCTGTTCGATAACACTGTATGCACCATACTTGGCACAATGACCTGGGCTATCTGAATTTGTTTATTTATTTATTTATTTGCTTTTGTTAACCGGTAAGCACACTAGACAGCCAAGTGCCTATTTTCAGGTGCGACCCGGAGAGTTACAGAGGACAACTTTACATAAACGATTGAGGAATCAAAAGAAATACATTGCATAATAACAGGCAATTCAAGACAGGCTCTAAGAACAACAGGCAAATTCAAGACAGGCACTAGAAGACAGTAGGCACAGAGTACATTCATGGACAGCTGAGGGATTGAATAAGTTACATAAGGAGTAAACAGGGATTTCAAGGCTGACTCTAGAGCGAGGATGGCACCATGTTCATACAAGGACATTTGAGGAGTCTGTAAAAAATACCAGAAATAACAGGCATTTGAGGCTGGCACTAGGACAAGGTTGGCACAGTGCACTGCAATAGAGAGGGGTAGGTGGAATGAAATGGGAGGTAGACAGTGGAGTAAAATAGAAGCAAGACAGTGGTAAGTGCCTGTGGGGGGAGAGGCCCTGGGCAGAGGCCCAGTCCAGGATTCCTGGGCAGTTACCAAGAAGAAGTGCAAGAAGTTTGAGGCCTTTCAATTCACTCAGATTGAAGGGAGGAGAGGGCAGAGGAGTAGGACTACAAGGGCAGGAACAGGGAGGGAGGTTTCAGGGCAATCACCAGCAAGGATAAACGCAAACATCCATACTGTTCAGTTGATCAATCATGCTGGCTTGATGTAACTTCCACTTGCTGAATATAACAGGTTGAATGTACTGTTGCTGATGTTTAAAAAGGTGTCTGTAAGCTCTAGTGGTTAATTGGAAACTTGCAAGAAGTCAGGCATGTCAAGTGATGGCCTTGACTATTCTTTTTTATCTTCTGTTTTCCTCTTGGACTGCTGGCAGGCAGGTACTGGTAGTCTCGTGAGAGAGCTCACATCCACCCTGACACTGCATGTATCTCCTGACTCCCAGCCCAGATGCCAGTGAATCCCCATTGATTTTCCCCTGTGGAGGGGCCAGGGAGGAGAGGCCATCCTCCCCATTACACAATCCAGCTTACCAGGCATTGAGTCCTGGACTGGGAGTATGGCAGGGCATCATGTAGCCTACCAGTGCCTCTCTATTTTTCAGCTTCTTCCTCCCTTCTGCAGTGCAGAGCATGTACAAAGCAGCCATGATCATGCCTCCCTAACTCCAGTGTTGCCACCCAGCCTCCACCAGGAGGCAGCCAAGAAGTGGGGCAATATTCCCTCCCTCCCTCCCTGGGACAGGATAGCAGTCCATTAGATGCTCATTCCTCTCTCTCCCTGCCAACCCCTGCAAACCAAGCTCACTCCAAAGCCTGGGTCACCAGTGTGTGGAGCTGTGGCATCCATCACCTCAACCCTCAGCACCCCCAGGCAGGCTGGCTCTGACTATTCTTGATGTTTTTCACTCAAAATACTGATTGACATGAGGGTACCTGACATTGAGCACTAATGCAGTTTTCCAATGGCATCCCTTATGAATGCTACATTATACCGCTCTGCCATGCCTTTTGCTTCCTCCTCCTCCTCTACAGCGCCTCAAGTGTATGACTGGGCAAAATTAATATATATGACTTTCTCAAAGTAACACAAAATGTCACAGTTTTCACAAAGACCAATGAAAGTAAACTTAACTGATGGAATTTTGCAATTTTGGCTGCTTATGACTCAGCCATTCTTTAGGCAAGACATTAGAAAATTGGCACTTGCTGCCTCATTTCTAGAGTAAGTATTGTAAACCTACCAAATATTGCATTCTCTAGTTTTAAAGTCATGTGGGCTTAAAACTGCAAAGTTTACATATTTTTAAAATATATAATGCAGTCCTCTAAGGTTAGAGATCGGAAACTTGAAACATTTCTCTAGCAAGTAATGGACTACAAATATTCCAATTTAGTGCAATTGGACTATTACTTTTAAAATTATAATTACATGAATTTAAATAACACATTTTGGCATCTTTTGTGACATTTTGTTGAGATTTTGTAAAATTTCACAGAAATGGAATCATAATTTGCCAGAATTCTGCATTTGCAGTTAAATTTTGTCCATCCCTACTTGTTTTAAAAGCTACAGGTGCAGTCAGAAGCAATTTGTAAAACTGATCGTTGTTCTTCTGATACCACTCCAACTAATGTTGGTATTCCACAAGGGTCAGTTCTAGCCCTTTTATTTAGTCTCTTTTCTCTAACAGTCTCTGTCTTGGTAATTTCTTCCTGTACCTTATTATCGTATGTCGATGCTCTTATACAACATTACAAATCTAATTGCTTGACTGAAACATTCTTCAAAATTCTGACTTCCTTAAAGTCCAAGGATGGTTTTCTGATAACAAGTTGGTTTTATGCTAAAATGACCCAGTCAGTGCTGTTTTCCTTTGGTCCTAAGCTTTGAGTTAGCTCAGTCATTTATCCTTCATCCTTGTGTGTAGGTCACAACTCGGTTTCAGCACTCATTTTAAATACTTAGGCATTACTTATACTCCACCTTAGACTTTTTTGTTTAGTCTGTTTATTACGGTTTCTGAAAATACAAGACACTTCAAATAACAATGCAATATAACTCAGAACATAACAACAACAATATAACTGAAATATAATATAACATATTTTTCCTTGTTCAAATGTACAATATACAGGAGGTACTAGAGTAAAGATGAGAAAATATATATTTTTAATGTGCTGATTAATTTGACCATGATTCAGCCTCTCTAAAATCTATAAATGCCACCTGCTAGGTGACTTGGACTGACTCAAGATGAGAGGATGAAAACCCCCAATCCCTTTCTGCAATTGGGCCAAAACTGCTCTCCCATCCCTCTGCCTTCAAGGATTGAGAGAAAAAAAGTCAACTTCCTGTAGGATCCCTTGTCTAAGCACATAACTTCCCCAATCAGAAGGAATCAATATAGCATTCACAGCTATGAAGGAACAGCTCTTCCCTATCATAAGGCTCACTTGGCAATTACAAATGAAATCCTAATTTCCAGACAAAACTATGGTCTATTATCCATAGCAATAGTTATATATAAACATGTATATATATATAAATTCTATGCAAAAAAAACTGTGTTAATGCATCATTAAGTCAGGAAATGCCCCTCCACCTGACCAGCCCATCATCCCAAGATTGACAGGTGATGGGTGTATCATTAGGTTGTGAAGCCTGAATGTCACCCCATTCCATCTGAAATTACATTCTAAGCCACAATAAATAAGAATGGGGTGACATTTAGGCTTCACAACCCCAATGACACACCCCTGTCAGCTGTCAATCTTGGGATAATGGGCTGGTCAGGGCAGGGGCAACCCTAGATTTTTCATTTCCTAACTTTTATGTTTTAACCATAAATGATGCATTAACACAGTTTTTGCAGAAAATGTCCTTACTTTTTGAGAAATAATAAAAACTGAGAACTTGTGAAACTTAGTGTGAGTGCAGGCCCTTCAGGCCTGCACTCCCACCAACTCTCTGGAAGGTGGTGGGAGTGTGGTCCTTTGGGTGCTGCTCTCCCACCAACTTGTAAATGTAACACCATAATTCACATCTACGGACATACTGACAGCACCCTCCAAATTTCAATGCAAAAGACCAAACCATGTCTGAGATATAACATGTTAAGTTTGAAATTTTCATTCATCAGAGTTGCAGAATTCTGCACCTGTTAACATTTTACAGGCACAGTGACTGACTATTACATCCATGACACTATGGCTGAGTACCCTATCAATTTCAAGCCACCAGCACAATGCAAAACACTGTCCATGACATGTAAATTGCATCACACAATATCTACAAAAAAATTGTCACTGACACATAAGCTCAGTAATTCACATCTGCAGGACATGCTGAGAACACTCTCCAAATTTCAAGTAAAAGACCAAACCATTTCTGAGATATTTAAACTTAAAGATTGCTGAAATTGCCCTATCGAATGCATTATAAAATCTGGCCATCTTGTCCCTATCTCATGACCAAAGATGGCGATCAATGAATCTCATGATCAAAGAATTTGCAGGCTCACAATCAAAGAATAAAAAATGCTGTAAATAAAAATTAGAAGGAATTCCAGGAAACCACCACCATGGTTTGACAGAAGGAAGCCCCTGTGCAAAACTTACCCTCATTTGTCTTCCTAGGGCACCCCAGGATGAGAAATTTTACTTTTTAATTCAGCCATCTCATCCCTCCTCATGATACACAAGCACAATCAAACAATTTCACGATCAAAGAATTTGCAGGCTCACGATCAAAGAACAAAAATGCTGTAATTCAAAATTAGAAGGAATTTGGTAGACCACCACCATGGTTTGACAGAAGCATAACCCCTGAGCAAAACCTACCCTCAATTGACTTCCTAGGGTACCCTGGGCTGAGAAAATTGATTTTAAATTTGGCCATCTCATCCCTCCTCATGATGCACGATCGTGATCAAAGAATCTCACGATCATTAGTGAGCTGCGATCAAAGATTTTAAAAGCTTATAACTCTATTTTTGACCATGTTGGATGAAACCAAAGGCATGGCTCGATAGATCGGAGCCCCGAGTAAAACCCATCTAAGTTTTACTTCAGGAGAGACCCTTGAGCTGAGATATTTGTGTTTTTAAGAACGGAAATCTAAAACAAGATGTCGGACCTTGCAATCAAAGAATTCTTGGGGACAAAGATTCTAGAACCACAAGGCTGCAAATTCTTTGACTGCCAAGTGGGACGTGATGGCCAGAACCCCATTCTGTGTTCACAAAACATTCATATAAATTTTCCCATTGACTTATAATGGGAACTTAAAAGTGGCATAACTTTTGAATGCCTTATATTTTTTTCACTAAACAAAAGTGACATGTTCTGCCACCAAAGCTCTTTCAAACAAGCCATCTTGGAGCAGACACCACATGGCAGCTTCACAGGACCACATACAGAATCCCAAAAGCTGCCTCCAAAAGGATAATTTTGCATTTTCAGTGTTTTGTGCTCAAAGTCTGTAAGTCCAACTGAAAAAAATTTGGCAGATCATGAGATCTACCATGCCCCACCATGCATACCAAATTTCAGGCAAATCTGTTGAATGGGTCCAAAGTTATTAACGCACAAAATTTTAACTTTAACATAGAAGTGACATCTCAACTCTAAATATAGTGGCACAATAGGGGATGTTGGGGGGTTCAACCCTAATGATATCATTCCCTACTTTTATTGCTTCAACCCTAACTGATGCATTAACAAAGTTTTTGCAATTTATTTCCACACTTTTTGAGATAGTATAATAGTATTTTTATTTTACTGTGGGAGTACAGGGTCCTTCAGACCTGCTCTCCCATCCTCCACAGATGCACATATGTATCTGTCTGTGGAAACACAGGGTCTCTGGCCCTGCATTTCCACATATTAAGTTACAAGCAGGCATAGCAACATTTCAACATATAGTCATTACTGTGCCATCTTATTTTTCACCCCAAATGTTCAACATAACCTTCTTATCACCTCACGCATGTACCCAGTACAGAAAACTTTCAAATCCCTGTCAAAATGTAATTCTAAGCAACTGTAATGCCATGTTGCACCACAGATGCGAAAACATTTTTGGCAGGATCTGAAAATTACAGCTGTACTATTCATGAGGTGGTGTGAAAAATGGTAATGTTGAAAATCTGAGTGAAAATATGAAAATTGGTGAAGTTACTAGCGTGTTTAGAAGCTGCACAATGCATGCTCATAACACAGTCTTTTGTTGGAATGTTTTCACCAGATTTTCAAAATGGGCTTTTGGGCTTCCTTCATAAACAGTGGCACTGTGATTTTGTTAATCCATCCCAAAGTTGATGTCACACAGTGGCTGTCTCATTCTTTGCCACAGGTGCAAAATCACATTTCTGGCAGGATATGGAAAATGACAGCAATACTGTTCAGGAGATGTGAAAAAGGCAATGTTGAAAATTTGCAGTGAAAATATAAGAAATTGGCAAAGCTATGAGTGTGTGTAGAAACTACGCAATGCATGCTCAGAATACAGTAATTTTTGGATTTTGTTTACCAAATTTGCAAAATGTGCTTCTTGGAACACCACCTCATGAACAGTAGCACTATCATTTCATTACTTGGTCCCAAAAGGTGATTCCACTCAGCAACCTCAAAATCACTTTCCAGGACCAAGTAACAAAATGACAGTGCCAGTGTTCATGAGGCAGGTCACAAGAGCCCCATGTTGAAAATTTGGGCCAAAATTCCTAAAAATGGCTGAGATAGCAACACAATTTGAAAACCCTATTGACTGCCATTATGCGGAGTTTACCTTGATTCTTCAGTTTGTGGTTTGGCTTTGAAGAGTGCAGATGTGTCCTGGTCCTCAGAAGATGACAGCACCCGACCTCTGGAAGCAAGTATAGGGTAAGGGTGTGTGGGGAAGTGGGTGTACAGAGGGAGAATGGGGATGGGGAGGATGGTGGCGGGGGCGATGAGGGACTGTTTTCTTTATTTTACAGTTTTTTTAAATAACACATTTGGGCACATTGGGGTGGGTTCACAGTGTGCCATATTAGTGGGGATACATGCTGACATGAGGATTGGGCACCCCAATGTTGGCAATATAAGTATGGGGCAGGGGAGAGCATCTGACATCGGGAGTGGGCATCCCAGTGTCAGAAACATTAACTTGTAAAATAAAATGATTTTAGCACACTGAGGTGGGCTCCCAGTGTGCCACATTAGTGTGGATGGGGACACATGCTAACACGAGGATTGGGCACCCGATGTCATTAAAAAAGGAAAAGAGGAGCAGACTAGTTCAATGCAGAGTCCTGCATTAATAATTTTGATGCAGGATTCTTCATCAAAAAAGGCATCAGGGGACTGTTTTCTTTTTCAGCTACATTACAATAACAAAACAAAACAGGGGAGGCATCAGAGGTGGGGGCCACTAGATATCTTGTTTTCTCCTAAGTGAGAAAACAAAATGGCTGCTGGTGAAGACAGATTTTCTTGCGAAGAGGATTTTGTGAGAATTCCAAATCCTCTTCACAATCCTTTCACCATACATCCTCGACCAGGGATCCTTGATCAAAACTGTGCATCTATCCCAAGGACTGAACTGAGCATGCTCAGAACCGAAATGTCAAAATGTAATAACTTTAGAATGGATTAATATTTTTCACCAAACCAATGCTGGATTGTTCCTTTGGATAACCTCTTTTCACTTGGAAAATTTCAAGGCAAAATTCCCGATGATGTACGCACAGCACGATGTTGAAAAATAACCCTGACATTTGCCAAAAAGTGAAAAACATGTTTTGTGACACTTCACTGAGCAAAACCTGCAAATCCAATTGAGACACAATTTGGTAAATCAAGAGATCTGCCACCTGAGACCATGTATTCCAGATTTTGTGCCAATTCATTTAACAGTTGTGAGGTTATTAAAGTGCAAATTTGGGGTTTAACATTAAACTGCCTATGCAACCCTAACTATGAGGGTGTGACCACGCCTATACATGCATATATATATATATATATATATAGTATGTTAGTATGTTGTATTCCCTCAAGATCTATATTTCCCTAGTCTTGTTGTACCATTGATGTGATGATCACGATGTTGTTGTACCATCCTGAGTAAGTCCAAGCGATGGTACAACAACTCTGATGCATTTAGCATACACAAGTTGCAGTTCGTGGCGTTGAAAAATGGCCACGGCAGTTCATTGAAGGCACAGGAGAAAGTTCAAATATGTCAGCAAGTGCCCATTTTATGTTTGCTTGCATGCATGTGCAAGAAACATAGTGCCATCATCCGAGATTTCAGAGATATGTCACCTCCTCCTCCAATTCAGTCAGTGTGTTGGCAGGCGTGGCGCCTGTAAGCCAATGCGTGCTGGAGCTGTCTATGACAAGCTCCAAAATGCAGTGGCATACAGTTGAAAGGGGAGCTACGCTCCGTGAGCAGCGATAAGATATCGCCTGCCCGCGCGCAGCCCCCTACACACACACACACACACAGAAACGACGCATACCGCGTGCTGCCCTCCCCGCACACGCATAGCCGACGAGGGTGCCCAATCCTCGCTGTGCTGTGCCCCCCAAAGTTTTTCATATGCCACGCTGGGTGCCCACCCCAGCGGCAACTCATAAACAGCCAACGGGGTGCCCAATCCCCTGTCGGCTCCACTGTCCTCACCCCCGAGTACTGGGTGCCACGCTGGGAGCCACGCCAGCGGGCAACTGATCATATGGTCGATCTGGTGCCCAATCCTCACTGCTCGACGGCCCCCCAGCCGCCCTTTGTATTGCTGGGAGCCCAAACATCCCACGTTGTCTTTTTACCTGCAAAGTAAAACGGTCCCACGGCGCTCTCCCGCCCCCTCCCCAACCCGCACCCACCCACTGCACACCCTGCCTCCCACACCCCCACCTCACCCCATACTTACCTCTGGAGCTCAGCACAATGATCTTCGTGGACCGGGAACACGCCTGCACTCTTCAAAGCCGATTGCGAACTGAGGAAATGCCGATAAGCTGTATAATGGGCTAGATAGGGTTTTTCAACTTTATTGCATATCTCAGGCATTTTTGGAATTTTGCACCAAATTTTCAACATGGGGTTTTGGGACCCCTTCTCATGAATGATGTCACTGTCATGGCATTATTCGGCCCTATGGTGATTTCGCAGTCACTGCATGAAATCACCCTTTGGGCCTGAATAACGCCATGACAGTGACATAATTCATGAGAAGGGTCCAAAACCCCATGTTGAAAATTTGTGCAAAAATTCCAAAAATTGACTGTTTTATAAGCTGCTTTATGCAGTTCCTACGCAGGCTCGTAGTTCACGAATTTTCAATATTTTCACTCCAGATTTTCAACACTGCCATTTTACCACACCTTCTTATGAGTAGTACAGCTGTCATTTTTCACATCTGACCCAAAATGTGTTTCTGACCATGTAGCACACAATGGCGCAGTCGGTGTGAAATCAATGTACAGGACAAATTAAGAAAATCACAGTAACACTGTTCATGAGCTGAGGTCTTAAAATGGCTATGTTGAAAATTTGTGAAAAACATTCCAAAATGACTGTTTTACCGAAGCTGCAGCATTGTACAGGTTCCTACACATCGCCGTAAGTTCGCGAATTTTCAATATTTTCACTCCAGATTTTCAACATTGCCATTTTACCACACCTTCTTATGAGCAGTACAGCTGTCATTTTTCACATCTCACCCAAAACATGTTTCTGCCCATGTAGCGACAATGGCACAGTCGGTATGCAAAATCAATGTACAGGACAAATTAAGAAAATCACAGTGACACTGTTCATGAGCAGAGGTCTTAAAATGGCTATGTTGAAAATTTGGTGAAAAATTCCTGTAAATGACTGTTTTACGAGCGTGCATTACAGTTCCACGCACCGTAAGTTCGCCAATTTTCAATATTTTCACTCCAGATTTTCAACATTGCCATTTTACCACACCTCCTTATGAGCAGTACAGCTGTCATTTTCACATCTTGCTCAAAATGTGTTTCCACTCATGTAGCATGGCGCAGTCCATGTGCAAAATCAATGTATGGGACACATTAAGAAAATCACAGTGACACTGTTCATGAGCAGAGGTCTTAAAATGGCTATGTTGAAAATTTGTGAAAAATTTTAAAATGACTGTTTGACGAGTGCAGCTATAGTTCCTATGCATGCGTTCGTAGTTTGCGAATTTAATATTTTCACTCCAGATTTTCAACATTGCCATTTTATTACACTTCCTTATGAACAGTACAGCTGCCATTTTCATATGTCGCCCAAAATGTGTTTTCGCACATGTAGCGCCAATGGTGCTGTTGGTGTGCGAAAGCAATGTTTAGGACAGATTAAGAAAATCACAGTTACACTGTTCATGAGCAGAGGTCTTAAAATGGCTATGTTGAAAATTTGGTGACAAAAGTCCATAAAATGACTGTGTTATGAGTGAGCATTAGTGAGTTTCCATGCACCCTCGTAACTTCACGACTTTGTAATATTTTCAGTCCAGATTTTCACCAGTGGCATTTTTCCACACTTCCTATGACGGTACAGCTGTCATTTTCACAACATGGCTGAAGTGTGTTTTCACACTTTCAGTGCAGAGATGCGTGGTTGTTGTGGGAAATCATTGTTCAGCACAGATAAAGAAAATCACAGTGACACTGTTCATGATCGGAGGCACCAAAATGCCTGAGTTGACAATCTGCTGTAAAAATCCCCAACCTAATTATATTACGGTGTGCGTTGCACAGTTTCTATGTACGCACATGACGCCACCATTTTTTAAATATTTTACTGCAGATTTGCAACATTGCCATTTTACACCTCCCCATGAACAGTACAGCTGTCATTTTACATCCTGTTCGAATGTTTTTGCACCTGTGGTGCTAAATGCCGTAGTCACTGTGCATAAGCAGCTTGGTAACAAACTGATATTCCTCTGTTCATGAGGTGGGGTCACAAAAACCTGCTGAAAATTTGGAGTGAAAATACCAACGAATGCCTGAGGTATTAGGGTTTCCAACCATAATGCCCAACCCTGTAGAGAATGACAGGCATCAGGGGTGTGACTTGGGATTCTTGCCTGTAATGCTCATACCATTCCACAGCCTGCAGCCAGTGAGAGGCATCGAGGTATGCCTTGGACTCTTTGGCCCCAAAGTTCCACCCCATTCTCCTATATCAGCACCCACTCACTGTTTCCCAATGAATGGGGTGCACATAAGGCCAAAAGATCCCAAGGAACACCGTGATACTTGTCAGTGTCTGCAGGGTGGGTGTGGTGAATGGCTGGCCGCTATGCCTGATGACCCAAAGCACACCCAATGCCTGTCACTCTCTTCAGGGTGGTGGTGGGGTTGGCTTCAGTTCAATATTTCACTGCCATTCCTATTACGCAGCTCTGTAACTTCTACACTACCACTGCCAATGCCAGCAAGCAAACATTCGGCATTGACAAATGCTTGTTTAAATAGTAGTTGGCACACAGCAGGACACCCATATTTTTTTTAAATTTACCAAATAATAGTATCTTTGTGGACCGGAAGGAGGTGAGTGTTTTCATGGACACGGAGGGGCGAGGGTCCCCGACATCATGGCATGAATGTGGAGGAAGTCACAAGCTGTTTTGTTTACTTTTGCCCATATGCTATAAAAGACGGTGGATGGGCAACAGTAAACAACAAAACTGTTTTCACTTCTCGAGGTTTCATGAATTGAAAACCTCTCTAGCCGCTCTCGAGGTTTACTTGGTTGTCATGACAACCTCTCAAAGTGAAAAACAGTGTTGTTATTCACTGTTTCCCATACACTATCCTATATATATGTATAGAGAGAGAGAGAGAGAGAGAGAGAGAAAATGTAATTATATTTTAGGAGTTTCAAACATCACACACTTCAGCACTATAACTTTACTGATCCTTTCAGAATAACTAATGACAATTTAACATTTCTCTGGTTATTTTGCTTCCTTTGAATCTTTCTGGAAGCTTCCTGCCTAGAAAGTGTACAACTTATATTATGTTTAAAAGATGACCCAAACTAAAAGCTGTCATGGGGACCTTGATATCATTGCACTCTTCAAAGAGGTGTGCCTTTAACCACCCTGTTGCCATCCCACAAAATGTCATTACCAGTCTATTCAGAGTGTGTGAAGTGTGTAGGGGGCATGAGGTGGGGCCTGGGGAGGGAACCCTCAATGTGTACCATTTCAGATTCATGGCTCACTCATATTTCTATGCCTCTTCATTATAAGTGCACCAATTCTGATAGCTGTTCCATTATATAATGAATCCAAACAGTTAACATATTGGAAAGGTCTGCACTTGCCGTTGCCACCAATAAGTTATATTTTCCATCCAATACATCTGGTTCATCAACTCATGCCAGTTGGCAATAGTAAGCTGGTTGGTGCTGAGCCAGTTTCTGGCCATTACTTTTTTGCAGATGCTAGGAGGATTGCAAGTTATGTTCTGTTATATTGGTGTCTATGCACAAAGTCAGAGCAGTGCGTGTGGCAGTGCACAATATGTGTATAAGGGTATACATCTGTATACTGTGCACACCACAGCCAAGCAGCATGCCTGTAGGAGGCACAGTAGCATGCAAACAGGCCAGACATGTATCTATGCATTGGCAACACTACATGCATGTCTGGGAGATGGCTGCATACCTGCATGTGCACAGCACACATATACACCTGCACAATGTGCACTAAGTCACCCTTAGTGCATGGAGCTGCATGCACAGCACTACGCCCTGTGGAGGGCTGCTGAAAACTGCAGGCACACATGACAGGCACACTTTTACAGCACAGAACACCAACGTGCATGATCCCCTACTGATGGCCACAGACCACACATGACATGAGCAGGTGTCCACAATGTCCCTCTGGGGCCCACAGATCAGACGGGTGGCAGTGCATCACTGCCTGGAATAATGACGACACCAGTGGGTATACAAAATATCTTTAATATGCATTTACATTTTAAAGTGTTGTACAGACACAAACAGTACAAACAGACCATCCTGGCCATGCCAATTCCATGGTGATGGACCTGTCAATGGACAGTCATGCCAGGCAGGGCCCAGATAACAGTGCTACATCAGCCTGTGCCACCACCGTTACCCAATGTACAGGCCTTCTCATCCTGGTACCACCACTGTACAAAGGACCAGCTGGGAGAGAGGGCCATGATACCCTGTAAAGCAAGGCAAAAGAAAACAGTCATGAGTGATCTGTACATGCAGGGCCTCTGCTGTACACACATGCCCCATAACACTACAGGTACATACCTTAGAGGGCTTCCTGATGGGCCACAGCTCTCTCATATTGTCCTTGTGGTCCTGTGATCCTACCCTCCATGAGAAAATGTAGGGAGAGATGGGGCACATGCTTCACCTGAAATCACCAAACAGCAGCATCCAGCTGCTGCATATACTGGAGCACAATCCATTCTGGACAGTCATGGTAGTCCCATGGAGACATAAGGAAAAAGGATCTTATAAAATGGGTCTGACATTTTCTTGTTCCTGATTGGCTGAGAGGTACCTTTGCCCATGTCCTTATCAGGGCATATTCTGCCAACTGGTACCTCTTCAGCCACTTGGGACTCACCACACACAAATCATGGTGGACCCTGCCAACATACTAGATCTGTGAGGCCGAGCTGGCACACCCAAAACATAGTGTCTGTTACTGCACCCACCTTTTAGAGTCCACAACTCCACAACGTCACCACCATATGGAAGTTTTCAATGCATTTCCTTTGATTTAAGCATAAAAATATCACCTCTGTTGCTTCTGTTATAAAGACTTGCCCTGATCGATTGAGCATCGCACATGCCGCCATGGACGCAGTATTTAAACCACATCAGAAACCGCTCCTCTACTCTGTCAGTCCTTCTAAGCTGCGCTGTATTTACCAATAGTATGAAATATAAAATAATTAGCTTTCCTTTTTTAAAAATAGAGACCTGCTGTCTTTTCAAAACTGGGGCTATCAGTTCGGTAAAGCAAAAGTGCTATCTACAGCAGCTGATATGAGACATGCTCGCTTCCGCTTGATCTTGCTGCATACTCCCTCAAGCAACAAAGCAACAAAAACACTGGCAAGGTGATACATGGAAAAAAAAGTAAATTAAACATACTGTGTGGATTCTGTGTGTGTGTGTGGGGGCACGCTTGTTCCTGCACAGTATGTCCACATCAGTCAGCATAAACCACCTCCTTGCTCTCAATGTCCCTTGTAATGAAACCACCCACTCCAAGTGAAATGAAAGCTATGTTAAAGCAGCTGGTATATTTAAAATAGGTATGGATGTGGGGTTACAGCTTCAAAACACTGTGTTTGGTAGGGAGACACAACATAAGGCAGCATCGCTGTGTTGGGGTGGGGAGGAGCACCCTATAGTTGACATCATATAGTTGTACAGGGACTATTTTCATTATTACTGCTGTTAAAAGCTCCTTTTAAAAAATTGAGGATTTTTTTTCTTTCTTTCTTTCTTTTTTAATTTATTGGTGGGACCCATTTTATAGCGCAATAACACACTCCGAGGTGTGGGTTATCTCATGCAAGTGCCTCATGCCTCATAATGCACTTGGGCATGCTCTAATCAGGAGATAACCCACACTTCATCATGTGTTATTGCTTGCATATCACTGACACAACACCATACCCAACAGACATACACACAGGGCCCCCAGTTAAACTACAATGTATGCTACCTTAACTAATGCTCCATCAAGTTGCTCTCAGTTACAAGAGGTGTCCTGGTTAGGATAGAGAATGATACTGACATGATAGGACATGCATCATGACACAGAAGTAATCAACAACGATACTGCAATACAACAGAGTAGAATCCAATATAGAACTGTGCAACATGGACATTAATGTTGCATGCAGGTTCTGTGACCTACCGCAGCTGACTCCCATCCAGGTCATCCTGATAGGAAATGGAGGACACCCTCCACAGCTTACAGGGTATACCCCAAGTGTCCAACCTCCAGCGCTGTTGCAGTCTTTGGTCATGGAGCAGCTGCCTCCACCATACTGTCATGCAAGTCAGCACACTCAGAACATCAGAACCTGTGGCTGAATTAAATCAGGCAGAAGCCTAAAAATTAAGGCAAAATTTTTATATATTTATTCAATCACAGGTAAAGGTAGAAAACCACAAAACAGGACACGAAAAAAAGTGCCCATGACCCAGTGATGCCTGCTTACACTGCATCACGCCACTATTATGTCAGTTTGCCTCCCTTAAACGGGCTCTCTCAGCAATGGACACCTGAACAGCAGAACAGACAGTGCTTGTATGTAGTTTGAGGGGTTGTTGATACTACACACCATGGGTGACCACAAGGGGTCCATAGGATGTACCTAGGCTACTTCTAAATGTCCTCCTGGTGGAGGATGAGCAGTAATGGGCTATGAAGGTGCACCCAAGGCCATATATATTCAGGCTTGGCTGGAGGCCAGACAACTGTGGGGCACACACTGCCTTGAAAGATTCTGCCTGCAACACACCGCAATTGCAGGGCTGTGTGAGATGCTTCGTGCTATGGGGCACCATGAACATGGAGGTCACGAGCAACCATCACTGATGGTTTGACTTAGTCTTCTTCAGAAATTATCTAAAAGAGAAAAAAGCAATTAGTTTTTCTCTTTAGATAATTCCTGAAGAAGACCTAAGATCGAAACATTGATTTTAACTCTATTTTGTATTTTCAGAGTGCATTTAATATTACCATTTTGTATTGTTTTCAGACCACACCCTGACATGGTACCATATTTTTGTTCTTACCACCACTGATAACAACCATTGCTGCACACATCCATGAGCCATTACCAGACACCTTATCTCCACCATCTACCATGCCATTCAAGACACTCCTTCAGGACCCTTTATGTAGTGGAGAAATGTACAGAAGAAATTGGGAGAGAACTGGAACCTAAAGACTGGGAAAGGAGCTGAAGCAAAGCAGACAGGGTAACCTCGTCCCATGTTGCCCAGAATACTGTTCTGGTTGTGCTACCAGCTGCGCCACCAAGGTAACTGAAAACGGGCCATCCCAGAGCACATTACTCTTTCTTTAATGCACAACCTGCTGCTGCACAGACAATGACATTTTCAATTACAAGAGTGCAGTGTGAACATTTATGGAATACATACAAATAAAAGAGAGAAAGAAGTAGTATCTCAGCTGGGACATGAACCCAGCCCACTCAAAATACCATTCCAATTGCGCTACCAGCTGTGCCACCAAGTCAACTGGAAACTTTACCGTGCGAAGCATATTACTCTTTCTCCAATGCGCAATCTGGTGCTGTACAAATAATTACACTTCCAAGCACAAGAGGCGGTATGCACATTTATGGAACATATAGAAGCAGAAGAGAGAAAGAATCAAGTGCCTTATCTGGGACTTGAACTGAGGCTGCCAGAATATCATACCGGTTGTGTTACCACCTGTGCCACCAAGGCAACTGGAAATTGGGCAGTGCCAGAGAATATTACTCTTTCTCCAGTAAAACCTGGTGCTGCCCAGATAATTACATTTTCAATCACTGTGTCACCAATGCAACTGGAAACTGGGCTGTCCTGGAGCACATTACTCTTCCTCCAATGTGCAGTCTGGTGGCTGCACAGATAATAACAGCTGGCAGCAGTAATCCTGGTGGCCTGGGTTCATGTCCCATCTGAGGTGCTTACTTTTCTCTGTTCTGTTTGTATGTGTTCCATAAATGTTCACACCACACTCTAGTGATTGAAGAAGTAATTATCTGTACAACACATGGTTGTGCATTGGAGAAAGAGTAATGTGGTCTTTGCATGGCCCAGTTTCCAGTTGCCTTGGTGGCGCAGCTGGTAGTTCAACAAGGATGGTATTCTGAGCGGCCTTGATTCAAGTCCCAGCTAAGGCACTTACTTTTCTCTGATCTGTTTGTATATAACCTCATCCCATGTCTGGCAAGAATATGCCTGAAGTAACTAACCTGCTTCTTGAAGACTGCAGTAATAATGGCCATGTATGGGGGAAGCAGTGCTGCATGCTGGAGATAATGCAAGGCAGCAGGAGCACCATACATGCATATAATGTGGGCTTGCACTTCTGGCAGACTTTCTCTAGAAACTGCAAGCAGTTATCTCTGAGGTGCTCCATGTTAGAGTAACTCTTTACTCTAAATTTATTAAGGGAAGACACTTGAAATACATACTAGCATAATGCTGGTGGCAGTGTAGAAATGCACCATGAACAAATGGCTGACAATGCAGGCACCTGACCTACCACAATGGTGGAAGACAATGAATCATGTCTATGCAGTACAGCTGATTATATTTGGGCTGAAATGATCAGGTAGAGGTCTTTTCCTGAAGATGGGCTGATTGGTTCCTCTATGTCATGCAGCATGACCCCACCGCCATGCAGGGATTGGGGTTAAATAGGTGGAGTTCCTGCAGTACAGTGGAAGGTTGACACAGACAAGTAGAGGAATATGCTAATGAGATGGTCCGCAGATGCACCCCTTCACTCCCCAACAATGTAAGAGAAGCAGCTTCACCTGAGTGTTAATATTACAGAGAGCTCCTGCCTCCCATGCTGGGCTGGAGAGGCGGGTGCCCTTTGAAATGGTTCCTTAACTCTGATGGTATGCTCTATATGCAAAGTATGGTCCCTCTGTATTCTTACATATGTCTACAAACAGAACCTGTAATGTGCACAAGTTACCTTTTGTGAAAAGTTGAATAAATAAATGGTCAGACAGTGATAAGAGGTAAAGAGTGTATGCTTAGCATAACGGCTACAACTCTAGAAAGGCCAAGCAGATTTGTCAGGCTTCAGAAATTGTACAAGCACAAATGAAGACACTAGAACAGGATATGAGCCAAATGACTGTTATTGCTGTACTCAAAAGCAAATTCAAAGAGAAATCTAGCATGAAAAGTGACAGGGAAAGGACTCTGAGAGAACACCCTATTAAAATGTGGCAGCTCTCATGCTTATAGAACATATCTGGCATATGGACACCAGTGCCATAAATGCAAAATATAAACTCTTTTTTATCAGTATTTTGCCTCTTTCTGTCTTCCGTACATTGACAGACCCCCAGTCTAATCCATGACACATATGGCAGACTTACCAGTTAACCACGCAAAGGATGGTTTGTCACCTGGAGTCATGCAGAGTCTATGGGGAAGTCAGGTGGCTGGGGAGCATTTTGTCTATTTTTGCTCCTGGGAAGTTTCTGTGCAATGATGCGGCATGTGCTGACACCTCCCATGTTCTGCTGCCTCACTGGTGCTTCCATCCAGCCTCCACCAGGTGGCAGTCATGTAGCTAGACACAAGTTCTCCCCTTCCCAAGAGGACAGCAATCCTCCAGATGCTTAATTCTCCCTCATGGGCCAATCCCCAGCAACCTGAGTCCATTCCTCAACTGGGATGGTTCAGCAAGAACTTATAAAGAAAATGTCAGAGCCCATTGACTGGGTGCATTCACTGGTGATAGTGGGGAAAAAGACGGCTCCTTGAAATTTGTATAGATCAAAAACATCTCAGCCAAATACATTAAGAAAGAATACTGTCACCTGCTTCAAATGAAGACATCCTTAGTGAACTATCCGGTGTTAAGCATTTTTCCAAATTGCATGCATCTGCAGGGTGTTGGTAAGTTCCTTGAATGAGCAGAGCTCACCGCTTGCACATTTAATGTACTATTTTAGAGACACTGCTTCTTACAGCTTTCTTTTGGGATCAGATCCACCTCTGAGGTGCTTCATTGCACAGTGCAGCAGATTTCTGATGGCATTGTTGGTGCTAGAGTTTACATTGATGATATCCTTATATGGGATTCTAGTGCAAAGGAACATGATCAGTGATTAAAGCACGTGCTGGAATAGGCTCGTAAACATGGTATAAAGGTTAACACAAATAAATGCTGATTCAGAGTTCAGGACATTGTCCATTTTGGAAAGAAACCAGCTCCTGAAGGGGCAGACAGATTCTGAAAAGGTCAAAGCTGCTGTATATTAAACATGCCTGAGCTCAAATGTAAAAAGGACTTAACAGAACTTTTGAAATGCTGAACTATCTGGGAAAATTGTAAAGAATTTGACATCAAAGCTTAGTTTCTTATGCAGCCTCCTTCAGGAAAAATGAATAGCAGTGGTACAGACAGCATTACATGGAATTGCTTCCACTGAAGCAACTGTTGATCGAAGAGACAATTCTAAAGTACTATGACCCTAAGCTTCAAACAAAAGTGTCCACTGATGCCTAGAAAGATGGCTCAGGAGAAGTCTTACTGCAGCTGCATGATAATTCATGGTTCCCTGTAGCATATGCCTCCTGTTCTCTGACCAGTGTTGAGCAGAATTATACTCATATTGAAAAGAATCATTAGGACTAGCTTTTGGTTGTGAAAATGTAGTTAATGCATCCTAGTAGTGACAGAAAATGATCATAAGCCTCTCACTGCCATTTCAAGAAAGGACTCCATAATGCACCTCCTCGAATACACAAACTGCTGTTGAGACTGCAAAAGTATGACATACAGTTGAAATACAGACCAGAAAAAACTCATATTGACTGAGAAGTTGTCCAAAGCAGTTATAAAACAGAATGCAGGGACTTGATTCACAAAAAGTCACAAAGCACAGCACAAATGTTTGTGGTACATGCATTGCCCAGGTGTCAAAGGTTGTTATTTAGTCGGACAATGCACCTGTGCTATCCAACTGTGAATAGGGTCAGTATGAGTCAGTGCTAACCACATTACGCTACTGCAACCCCACTAGCACCACCCAACAGGCATCTTGGAGAATGTCTCCACAATGAATAGCAGGTGCTCTTTTGAATTCACAAAACAGCCATGTAAATGAGCCATTGGGCATGCAAGGCACTATGTGGCTATTTGTATGATCATTATGGGGCCATTTACATAGGCCAGACCAGAGTTTAGTGCCCCCATCTGCTGATCGCTGACCCAATTAGGAAAAGATATGTTTTCCCTGGTGCTAGTGGTCCCACCAGCTGATCACCAGCCGGATTGTAAAATAACAATTTTCCTGATGTCCAGTGCCCCCCACCCACCCAATGCCCTGCCTGATGTAGGAAATATGTTTTCTTTGTATCCAGTTGTCCCTCTCCACACCGGTCCTTTTCCCAATGTATGCCAAGTGTTTCCCTAGTAGCCAGTAGTCCTCACCACGCCGATCCCCTGTCCGGATGTAAGAAGATATTCCTGGTGGCCAGTAGTCCCTGCCTCAAATTCGATGCCTGCCTGTAAAACATTTATTTTTCCCTGGTGTCTAGTGGTCCCTCCCCCCAACCAATCCCTCACCCGATATAAACATACATTTTCCTGGTGTCCAGTGGTCCCTCCCCACCTGATCTGTGGCCTGAACTGTTAACATATTCCTGGTATCTAGTGGACTCTTCCTCATCTGATCCCCATCCTGGGTGTGACAAGCCCCCCAAAACAGTGCTCCGCCCCAGTCTTGTCATATGATCTCCACCCCCAGCCAATCCATCATTGTGGCCAGTGGCCCCCTCCGAATCTGCTTTGTATATCTATATGTACATCCCTGGTGTCTAGTGGATCCACCTTCCAACCCCAATCTGATGAATGTTCACAATTATATTTAATTTCCTGGTGTTCAGCAGACTCTCCCCACCCTCACCCTGGCAGGTAGTGCCTCACCACCCTGCTGCCATATAATCCCTTCCCTGAGCTGGCAATCATCACAGTCCTCTGCTTTCCACCATGGCTGGCCTCCGACTGAGCTGTCACTGAACACATACTGCATTCAGTACAGTATGTGATCATTTCTGAGATGTCAATCAATGATCGCGACTGTATACAGTGTGTGCTCAGTGACAGCTCAGTTGGCATCTGGCCATGGTGGAGAGCGAGGGCTGTGCCAGTCATTGGCTCAGGGAAGGGACTGGGGAGGGAGCAGTCTGGTGGGGCATTACCTGCTGGGTTGGGGGTCTACTGGACACCAGGAAATGAAACATAATTGTGAGCATTCATCAGATTGGGGTTAGGAAGGCCCACTAGACACCAAGGATGTACATATAGATATACAAGCAGATCAGGTGGGGGCCACTGGCAACCAATGAGGGACAGGCTGGGGAATGTAGATCACAGGACATTACCAGGGCAGTGTTTTGGGAGAGGGGTTTGTCACACCCGGAATAGGGACTGGATGCGGATGGTCCACTAGACACCAGGAAATATGTTTAACAGGTTGGGCAAGGGATTGTGTGGGAAGGAGAACCACTGCACACCAGGGAAAATGTAATTTTACATCAGGTGGGGGAGGGACCACTAGACACCAGGGAAAGACATATCTGTTTCTTGGGCAGGCATCGGGTGGGGAGGGACACCGCCACCAGGGAATATGTCTTCCTACATTGGGCAAGGGTCCACTGGACACCAGGGAAATGGATTTCCTACATTGAGCAGGACATCAGGTGGAGAGGGTCACTGGATACCAGGAAAACTTATTTTTTACAGTCAGGCCAGTGATTGATGGAGGAGGGCCACTAGACACCAGGAAAATGTATTTTACCTCAGTCAGGCATCGGGTTGGGGAAGACCACTGGACACCAGGGACTATTGTGCTGAGGGTAGGGGTGGGGGTACACTGCAGTACATCCACCAACCAGTAGGGTTGCATGGGATTAAGGCAAGGTCTCAATCAGCAGTATTTGCTCCACACTATGGGATCATGCAAAAGGCCCTTGCACAGAGCAAATGTGCTGTGAATCAAACTATGCTGATATTCAGGTCCCTCCTCTTCATTTGCATTGTGCACCCTCCACACTTTGCACCAGTGCAAACCCAGCAAAAAATGGTTTCTCCAAATACCAGCTCATCGAAAACCTGTTTTTTTCTGCACAAAACTAGGGTTTGCGCTGGCAAAGTTTTGTGAATCCTGGCCCAGGTGAGCAAAATTACACTGAAAAGGATGCAGGTGTCTATGTTACCTCAACAAAACATCCTCATCTTTCTCCAAATGCATGTGAGTAAAAATTGTAAAAGAGACAGGTACAGATGAGACCCTTTGAAAGGTTATACAGTATATTCCATTGTATGCAGACGAAAAAGACAGGTCTGTGAACAAGCCATATTTCCACTTTCATGATAAGCGTTCAATGATTGATAGTGTTCTTTAAAATGGTCTTGCACTGTTATTCCTCTTACACTGTTATTCCTCTTTCCTTAGGGCATCTAATGCTTCTAAGAATTCATGAAGGACACTTAGGCTTAGAGAGAAATTGAAGAGAGAAGTCGAAAAGTGCCATTGTGACCCAACAAGAATAAGAACATAGAGGATATGGTGAGCAGCTGTGGCATATGTCAAATGTATAGGGCCAAGTAATGAAAGGAACTCATGATTCCCCATTAGCAACGGCAAAAAGGAAAAGTGGGATTGATCTGTGTAGTCTTCAAGGAAAGGATTTTGTTTTAATCAATGATTATTATTCAAACTTTGAAGTCACCTTACTGTCTGATGTATTGGCATCCCAAGTAACCACCCACAACAAATCTGTTTCTGCCAGACATGGGATTCCAGACAGCTGATGAATGACAATAGCCACAGTCCAGCAGACAGGAAATCAAAGCATTTGCTGCTATTTATGAGTATGAACACATCACTTCAAGCCCCAGGTATCCACAGTCTAATGGGCTTGCAGAGTGATGTCAAAATTGTGAAGCAACTTCTTAAAAGGACAAGGAGAAAAACGAAGACTCTTGTCTTGCTTGACTCAACTACAGAGCTACTCCACTGACACATGGGAAGTCACCAGCAGAACTGTTGTACCTTAGGAAATGACACACATGGCTTCCTGCAACCAAACCCATCTAAGATCTGCATCACTACTATCTACAGTGTGCTCGTTCTGAAAACAAACAAAAGCAGAAAGCATATTATGACAGAGGATCCAAGGAGCTTCAACAGTTCCATAGAGATGATACAGCTGGAATCAGAGATGATGGACATTGGATTGCAGGTGCCATAACGCTGCAGCAGGTAGCTCCACTGTCATACAATGTTATGACCATGATGGATGATGGCAAAATCTACCAAAGAAATCAAAAACACCTTTTAAATACAAGGAAACCATTTCATCCTAATCCTAATGACAGCATTAAAGATGTTCCTCCTGTAGTGATGTCTGACAATGCTGAGACCAAGGATCTAAATGACCAAACACCTTTAGCAAGTCAGACTGATGGCTACAACTCTGAAAGAGCAGAGTCACTAATGACTAATGAACACCTGAGATCCAGCAGAATCATTAAAAGCCTGAATGACTTACCAAACAGTAAACAAGTTAACAATGACAATATTCATTGTCTTGGTTTCTTCACTGGTGCTTTCAAAAGTAATTATTGAGTACATTCTTAAAAATGTTTATACAGGTAATGCTTAAGATAACATTTCTTAAATCCAGTAAGACCAAATATATGACTCCTCATGGAATCACAGAGATAAAGATACAGTCTTGGTAGAAATTATTTTTCAATGATCGTAATATCTGTTGTTGCTTAGCAACATACTAGTAGATTTTCAAGAATATCTGCTTTAAAATCTCAGTGTAAAATGTGCTACAGCATATTCTCCATGTGACACAGAAGGTCACTGAGTGATGCCCCACCTACTGTGGAACCGTCAAGACATATAACTTGAAAAAATAGAAACAGAGAAGCATGGACATTGCTAGCAGATAATTAAGGGTCTAGTCTATCTAGTCTGCCCGTGCAGAAAGTCTTACCTCACCTCTTGATATGCTGTCCTTAAGGGATATCGATGCCTGGTTCCTCCTGAATACCCTGCTTCTCCAGTTTCTCCAATTGGAAACATTAATCCCTTAACCATATTCCAGCTGTGTTTGAACCCATTTAAAGTCCCTACCCATATCACTTCTATCGGAAATCTGTTTTATGGCTCACTACTTCTCAGTGTGAAGTAGAATCTCACATCTTTCCTCAGTTTTCTCCCTACCAGACTCCATTTGTGTTAACTCATACATCCCTCTTCTCATTAAATAAGACTTTTCTGTTCACCTTTTTATTCCCTTAGGAAATTGTGAGTCTCTATCATGTTGCCCCTCTCCCTTCTAGCCTCCAATGAGTACATATATTGAAAAACAAAAAGAGTGCACACACCACACACAGGCTAGAAGGCAAACTTCAATTATTTAGAAATCTTCAGTACTCCAGACACCCCATGAAGTACCAGTTGGCTTCATCAGGGTGTGGTGCCAGGAATGGGATTTGTGCAGCTAATTATACACCCTCATGAATATTCATAAATCTGTCCTATAAATACACCAATCCAAACAGCATTTCAAAACCTTCCTTGGGCATACATAATTATTTATTTATAGAAATTTAATAAATCTATGCTATAAATCCACCAGTCAAACAGTTCATTACAAAACCATTCTCATGCATGCATACGTAATTATGGACTCAAAAACAGTGCTAATATTGATTACAATCAAAACCTGTGCTATTTAAAAGATTACGTACACCATTTAAAACCCTAAATATTCTCATTCTTCTACAGTACACCAGTTCCTTAATCCCAGAGACCTTTGTTGCTGTTTTGATTTCTATAGTTATAGCTCCACTGCTTTATCTAACAGCAAGCTAGGGAAAGACTAATGGTAATGAACTTCAAAGATACTAGGAAGGGAAAAGTATGGGGAGGGGTTGAAGGAGGAATGAAGGGACAAGCATAAGGAGCTTAACAAAATATCACCAAAATTTCTAATGTATGACTACAAGACATAAACTATTAAATGAATAGTGATTAAACATTATAAATATATTGTAGAACCAGTGTCATGAAATTGCAACGCTACCCTTTAAAGTGGCAAAACTGCAGTACTCAGAGTCAGTCATTCTGGCATTTGTAAGTTTCCACAAAGATATGGGCAGATATAGTTGCATGACTGACTCCTGCACAAATTCCACTCCTGGCACTGCCTCTGATTAAACTGTTTGTACTACATAGGGTGCCCGGAGTGCTGGAGAAGATTTCTAAATAGATGCATCAGAACAACAGACAATCAACTCCTTCTCAGTGCAGTTTAAAGAGGCCACTGCAAGGCAAATTTAGACCATGAATTAAAATGAAAAAGGAAAATGTGAACCATTAGGAATTGAACCTAGGACCTCTAACTTTCTGTGCTAGTAACTCTATCAACTGAGCTTATGGTTCACACAGCTTCAGCAGCTGTCCCAGATCTTCCTTCAAAGTCACATTCCCTTCCTCAAGTTTTGCAAAACTTTGCAACCTCAGAAATACATCAGAACAACAGTCAACCAACTCCTTCTCAGTGCAGTTTAAAGAGGCCACTACAAGGCAAATTTAGATCATGAATTACAATGAGAAAGGGAAAAATGTGAACCACTAGAAATTGAACCTAGGACCTCTAGCATTCCATGCTTGTAATGCTACCAACAGAGCTTGGTTTCACACAGCTGCAGCGGCTGTCCCAGATCTTCCTTCAAAGTCACATTCCTTCTCTAACTAAATAAATGAAGTCAGCCATGTAACCTGCATAGTGTGTGCAGTCTTGTTTGTTTCTCTTTGCCTGTAAGTCCGGTTATGGTAACATCTTTGCTGTTTCTTGTGTATGTGGGTTTTTTTACCATGGTGAGTACATGTTTATGGCCTCCAGCCATTCCTTATAGGAGCTCCCCTGCTGGCCATGGATTAGTCTGGTGACCTCCATTGCACCAACTCTGACCTATCACTATCATTTCAAAGGTGCAGACTCCAGGACTGAACACAATATTCCAGCTGAGGCCTGCCCAGAGACCTGTATGGGGTTATATTACTTGTTTTCTCCTACTGTCAAACCCTCTCCCAATGCAACAACATCTGCGTTGCCTTACTACAAGCCTTATTGCACTAGTTTGTTTGAGGTAGTGTCTGATAATGGTTCCCCTTCCTCAGTTGTAGTGGTCAGCCCAAGTCCTCCTATGCAGCACCATGTAGTTCCTCCTCCGATGTGCATCACTTTGAAATTGTTGAAATTAAATCTTAACTGGCATGTATTTGGCCACCTTTCCAGACTTTCCAGTTCACTCTGCAACTGCATCCCCCATCTTCACTGTCTACCCAGCCACATAACTTTGTGTTGTCGGCAAAGAGACATATCTTGCCCTTTATGCCTTCCCTATGTCAGGTATTAACATATTGAATAGGACTAGTCCCAGGACTGGTCTGTGCAGCACCCTACCATGCCCCCATTGTCTTCTGATTTGACCTGTTTAACTACCACCTTCTGCTGTCTCCTCCTTAGCCATTTCTCTCTGATCTAACTCATTCCACATGCCCATATCCTCTAACTTCTTCAGTGGCCTTCTGTGAGCACTGAATCAAAGTCCCTGCTGAAATCAAAGTAGAGTAAATCTACCACCTGCCCTCTACCCATTGTCATTGTGATCCAGTCAAAGAACATTATTTGGCTGGTCTGACATGACCTATCTTCCACAAAATTGTGTTGCTTGCTCTCCTGTATCTTGGACTCCTCTAGCAGGTTTCTAGGCTTTCTTCCACCAGGGTCTTCATCAGTTTTCCTATAGTGGAGGTAAGACTGACTGGCTGGTAGCTGTTAAAATCTCCCTTGTGGGGCTGGACCACATCTGCAGTCTTCAGTCCCATGGCACCACATCAGATTGTAGGTGCCATTGAATAGCTCAGCCAATGGCTCATCCAGCTGTAAAGCCAGTTCTCTGAGCACCCTCGGGTGTAAGCCACCTGGGTGTGGCACTTATCAGTGCTTAGAAATAAGCCCTTTTCTTACCATATCAATTGTAATCACTACATACCCTATTTCCTGAGCCCACCAAATTTTCAATTGTGAGAAAATAGCTGTTTCTTGAGTTCACAAATGAGTTAAATAAATTACAGTCATTTGAACTCATTGAGTAAACAGCTCTACTTGTACCTGTGTTTAATGAACACAGATGCTTGGTAAAATATCAAATAGCTCATAGACTGTTTTGGAGTAACAGACCCAGTATTTTATCATTTCATTTTTATTTTAAACATAGCAGAAAATACAGATATACATGCCAACCAAGAGCAAAGCAGTTGCTGAAGAGAAGCCTGTTAGCGTTAGGCACTAAGTCATAGCATCACAGAGAGACCGAACAAGCCAAAATAGAAACCTCAAAATACTAATGAGCTGGTTAAAAGATGATTTCAGGTGGTATGGCCCATGATGACAATTATATTTTTTTCAAGAAACATTGTTTTATCCATGGGTATGTTTTTATTCTACACAGTTTTAAATAAAACATTTAAAAGTTAAAATGTTGGGTAAGTGGGTCAGTTATTTCAAAACAGTCTGTGAGCTTTTAAGGTTCTTTTAGAATAGACACCTCCTTGTTATTTCTTTTCATCTGGGGAAGTGATGCCTCACTGGGCTCTTAATCTAAAGTATCAAATTACATAGGAAAATACATAGTATTTTTACCTGAACCCACAAAGAACATTGTTTCAAAGAACCAAAGACAACAATGTTTCATAATACAATCTGCACAAATTTTACATTTATTTTTGCAGGGCAATTTATTTAACTGTGCAACAACAACATGTATTAGCATCTTGCTGGCCAGGTTGAGGATGTTAGAGGGTTAAAACTAATTTATCTGAATGTCAGAAGTTTCTTTGCTAATAAAGCAGAAATTGAATCCTGGGTATACTTAAAGGATCCAGATATATTATGTTTTACTGAAACTTGATGAAACCTGACATCTGTGATGACCTTTGTAATATACCTGATAGAATGTATAGGAAGGACCGCTCTGGCAAGTGGGGGGATTTTAGTATTCTATAAAGAATGTCTGGATGCTCAAAATTGTATATTGATTTTCACCCTACAACTGGTTTAGAGTGGTTAGTGATTGAGCTAAAAATGGTGGTTGCTATAGTGTTAAAATTTGCACACTTTATAATCCCAAAAACTTCTAGCAAGGGTTTGAGGATGTTTTGACCCTAGCAGGAGCTTTACAATCTGAGGGTGACCTGTTAATAATAGGGATCTAAATTTAAACTGGACTCCAGCAACTGAGCCTGAATTGGAATCCCTTATTTTAAGTGCTGGACTTACTCAATTAATTAACACCCCATACGTTTAAATTGGCAACTGGGCATCATACAACTCTGGACTGGATACTTACACATAGATTAAATAGGGTAAAAAGTCGGAGTTTTTTTCGGATATAATTATTGATCATATGTCAATCTATCTTATTTGGAAATTTAAAAGGTTAAACTACCCCAAGATACATAACTCTTCAGAAATGTACTATTGAGTTAATGGCAGACATCAGGAAGACCCTGAGTCAATTGACTAGTCTTACATTGATGCAATCCCTTTGTGGAAGAAGATGGGGATTTTTATACTACTTTACTTAAATTACAAAATACTTACTTTCCAAAAGTACTTAGAAGAGTCAGGGTTTAATAAATAAATGGATTTCACCTGAATTATTTAAACATATGAAACATAAGGACAAACTATGGTTAAAGTATAAAACAAAATGGTAGTTAATGAGATTTAAATGAGTGTCACAAGAATAGGAATATTTGTAAATATTGATTACACAAGCAAAGTCTGATTATCACTTAAAAAATCAGAAGAAGGGTTTAAATGATCCTAGGAGATTTGGGGATGCAAATAAGTCTATTACAAATCCCAAGACTAAACAGTACCCTACTTCATTACAGAATGAGGGTACTATTGTTACTGACCCTTAAGATCAGTGAATTGTTTCTTCATAAATTTACTGATTTAAGTACTTATACAAATGATTTTAAACAAAATGGTCAAAATTCTGTAATTAAACAGTCTGTTAGTACTCCTGACTCATCCCCTTTTATTTTCGGTCAGTTAGTATAATCGGGTCCTACAATTTTTGAACACTATAGTTGTTCATAAGAGTTCATCTGGGAATGTTCTAGAGCCTAGGTTTCTGAAATTGGTAGCTAAATATATTTATGTTTCTTTGACAAAATGTTTAATTTATTCTTGATTACTGGTGAGTTTCCCTCAATGGAAACATATAGTGATTATTTCTATTTTTAAAGGGGGGAGAGGTAAAAGTGGAAAATTATCATCCCATATCCCTTTGCCGACTTTGGGGAAAATGTTGGAGAGGATTGAAATGTACAGATCTCTGGGTATCTCTTTCTCCGTGGCCTCCAGTCTCCCATACAGCATGGTACAAAAAGGTTATGGTACAAGTACGGCCTTGGCAGTGTTCACGAACCATCAATAGAGCACTTGATGACAAGAAGCTCTCTGGTGCTGTGTTTGTGGATCTGTCTAAGGCTTTCGATTTGGTGGATCGCCCACTGCTGCTTGGGAGACTGGGGAACATTGGATTAGCAGATTCTCCACTTAATTGGGTTGCTGGCTAGCTCACACAATGCCCTTTGAGAGTGAGTAACAGGGCCAGATGACTGGTGTTGCGTTGATGATAAAGGGCATGCCCAGGGTCTATCCTTGTGCCTTTTCTGTTTTCTTTATTTATAGATCCTCTACCAGCTGTCCTCCAAAATACTCACATATTGATATATGCAGATGATGTGATTCTGTATCATAGCTCTGACTCAGTTGATACATTGAACAAATCACTGGGATCTGATTTTACATTACTGGAAAATTGGTTTCAGGGACATAGATTATTACTAAACAGTAAAAGACCAAATCAATGATCTTTGGTCCCACCCAAACTAGCACACTATTCTCTATTACAACTTGTTAATAGTAGGGGTGACATGATTGAGAAGTAACCTTTTAGATGTTTGGGAATTTTGTTGGACTCACAGTTGACCTTCTCTCAGCAATTGAATTCAGCTTGTTGTCTGGTTAATAGTAAAATTGGGGTTTTATTTAAGTTAAAAATGATCTTACTCTGCCTGCTAGAACTGCTATCAATAAGATTGTTCTCTTACCTGCTTTATTTACAATTCTTTTTTATTCACCCAAATTTCAAAATTGGATTTATCATTAATAACCACCACATTTAATGCTATATGTAGATTTGTTTTGCAACTACCTTTTGGGACACATCACTGCACTAGCTATAGTACACTGGATTGGCGGCTGCCTAGATTTAGTTGTGAATTTAGTTTATTGTCTTTGGTTGATAAAACATTACAGCAAGGAGATGTGTCTCCTTTGTTTTCACTATTTGAATATAAAGCAGAGGTTAGGTCTTTGAGATCCTCAAAAATTCTTTCTTGCTATCCCTAAGGTTAGGACTACTATGGGGTCGCTCCTAAGCATTTGTGCAGTCAGACACTGGAATAATCTTCCAAAAGTGTTACGTGAAGGGACCAGTCGTGTTTCCTTCAAACAGGTTTAAAACAATTTTTATCATGAACAAATGTGTTGCACTTGTTTTGACTGACTTTTGTTGTCAATGATATGTTGTGTAATGTTTGTATTCATGTTATGAATTTATGACTATGTTATTTAACTTTCTAACACCACTGGCTTCGGGCCGGGGCATATATGAAAAAGGGCTTAGTCATATACTTACCTGGAAAACAAAAGTTTAAATAAAAAATGTTTTAAAAATGTTCACCAAGTGACTGCATCTGGTGTGGACAATCCAAGAACTGGGACACACAACCTGTCAAGGTGGAAGAAGAAAATGGCTGGGGATGTCCAGGAAGGTGTGGTCACTTGGGACTGCATAGTTCATAATTCAAATTATCATTCTGGGTGTGGTGGCAGGGGCATTGCTGAATCAATATGGTAGCCTAGGTGAAGTGTGCTGCCTTTGTGGAGTGCTAGTTGAGTAAATGCTATCCAGGGACAAGACATGCAGCTGGGGGATTGCCATTGTTGTCCAAGATGACATGATTAAAAAGGGAACACAAGTTCTGAGGATATAAGATTGTTAATGGAAATAAAAGGTATCAGAGTAATTTCTGTTGAGATCCTCCTGGTCCTGGTGACTAGTGAGCAGTGGCAGAAGACCACAAGGTAGGAAAATACTTGGCTGGTGCCTGAAGAGTTTGGGGCAAGTGGAGGCTTTTGGGACACGGATCCCTGTATGTCCAGGATGGTCTACAGTTGTACCAGAAGGAGGTGGGATGATACCCAGGATAATGGACATAGTAATGTGGGATTTAGAAAGAGAATGGGAGAGTGCTGGAATATGGAATCACCAATGGCAGCAGGCAGATGCAGAGAACTACAGAGGGAAGGACAGTTGAACATGACTCGAAAACAAGATATCTATGAGGAGCTTTGTTATTTCTGTATGATATAGTACATGATCCTTACTTAATGGTGGAATTAGGGCTGGAGTTTAAAGGTTGTTCCTATAACTTGAAGGGCCATCCTTACAATTAGTTGGTAGAAATAGTATTCACATTAGTAGGAAATATTTTTCACCTTGAGATCTATTAACCCTGGAACTCCCTTGCCCCTTGAAGTTGTGATTAGTGAAAATAAGTCTATATTTAAGAAGCTTCTAGATGCCTTTCTGCTCTCTGGAAACACTCTTGAATGTTACTTGTGGATTTGATTAGGAGCACCTATGGGCTCACTGACTTCTTGCTCCTTACATACCTTTAGTATGAACAGGAGAACATCAGAGAGGAGACCCCAGGGGTATCAAGGAAGCATAGAGGGTAACTACCCTGACATGCATGTAGGGCCAATATGAGGGCACACAGCAAAATAGATGAGCAAGAAGGTCTCATGCAAGTAACTGCCTGAAATCTGTGGCACTCCCAGAGACCTAAATGAATAAACCAGAGACCAGGGTCTCAAACACTACTGCTGCACTAGACTACAAATTATCAAAGCTTTTACATAGAAGTAAATGTACTTACCAAGAAATCTGCTTCCATTTATTAAAGTGCTTAAATAGACATACACACAGCAAGGCAAAGTGAATGGTGGCAGGCAAACCTTGTATAGTGCTAAACAAATAACCCATAGGCACCTACAAGGTGCTTGTACTGAGCACATACTAGAGACCAGTGGTCTGAACAGACAGCCCATGTGCATGATGATGCACTGGCACAGCTGACTTTTGGCTATACCTTCCTCAGACTCCATGTGGGTGCACCTTAATAAATGGAAGCAGGCTTCTTGGTAAGTCCATTTACTTCTATATAAAGCTTTGATAACTTGTGGTCGAGTGCAGCAGTATTGTTTGAGACCTTGTCTCTGGTTTGCTTTGGGCTCTGTAACTGCTTGGCACCAAACCAGACTTTATTGAGAGTTCTGAAAGAGACCCTCACTTTCTTGTTTGTACACACAGAGACCTGGCAGGCAGAAGAAAATGAATGGGACACCAGTACAGAGGATTACAGAATATTCAGGGCTGACAGGAAGAGTGGGTGGTGGCTTTCTTTGTAAGGGAAAAGTCTGTGGAATATAACAAGGACTCAAGAAGGCACACAGGGTCATAGAATCCATCTTTGTTAAGCTAGAGGAAAAGATGGGGTATAAGTGTTCTTGTGGGTGGGTACTACAAGCCCACAAACAGCTCAGAGAATCTTGATGCCCAGCAGGTAAGGGAAATTACCAGTGCAATGCAACCAAATCTGATGCAGTGGTGATCCTAGGGTACTTTAATCTCCAGAGTATAGACAAAATACTGTTGTTATATATGAAGGTGCCTAGAAACTGTATGAAGCAGGAACACACACGTGCATAGGCAGTATTACCGAAATGTGTATATCACTGCATAAAATGTTTTACTACTGCTACAGCTGGGATTACAAGAGGGATAATGGCAGGGCTCAGACTGAGTTCTTGACTAGCTTCCAGGACAGCTTCCAAGAGCAGCATGTCCAACAAGACACTAAGTTTAAGACCATCTTTGATCTTGTTCTCAACAGCTGACATGGTGTCATCTTCAGTGAGAGCATCAAGGAACTAATGGGAACCTGTGACCACAACCAAGTAACTTTCTCACATGATATAAGAATGACTTGTAGAGCCTTAGGCAGACAGAACTCAAAATGCCAGAAAACAGTCTTTGCCAAGATGAATGACCTAGTTTCTAAAATGTCTGGAGCACCTGTACGAGGCTCATAACTCAGAGTTCATGTGGGACTTGATGAAGAGGGTGCTAAATGCAGCCATGGAGGTCTCATCCCTGTACACAGTAAGGGAAAAGGGTAAAAAGTTGCCCACCTGGCTCAAAGGTACCTTAAAGCAGATCATTTCTGATCAATAAGAAAGTCTACGACCACAGGAAAGAAACAGGTTGCCACAGGCCATAGAAGAACACAAACTACAGGGTGGCACAGGACTACAAGATTAAAATTAAGAAAAGCCATGAGGGCCAGCCCAGTGGTGTGGCAGTCTGAGGCACTGGCTACCACACAGCCTACCACACCAGTGACCTGGATTCAGAAATGGACATGAGTTGACTGGGGACTGGCCAGAGGGTGGAGGACTGAGCATCCTACCTCTGGGGAATACATGTCTGCCACCAGCAGCTGCCACCTGGAAGAATCTGGGTGTCGCATAGTGGGACACAAGGAAAAATCCCACACACAGGCCACCAGGCTTGTGTCTATGAGGAGGCGGAGTATGCAAGTGCATCTCTGCATGTACTGTGATCCCTAGGGAGAACAACTGATGGAAACAACCATCCATGGCTGGATAATGACTCAATCCCTGCAGGCCCCCCACCAGCAACTAGGCACCTCTGAAGGTCCTGGCAGAGGACAATGGAAGTATGAAGGTAAGCCCTAGAGAAACGGATGATGGGACTAGGTTACCAGACCATGGATGCAGGTTAGACAAAACAGGACATAAACTACTACTAAAAAAAAAAGCAAGAAAGACCAGGATGGGCTGGAGACTAGGTAGTGGTAGGGCTAAATATAAGAAAGGGGATGAAGATATGGATTAGGCCTCTGAAAATGGGAACAGGGAGGTAAATTTGTGAGAGACCAAGGCAGAGGCTGAAATGTTGAATGAGTACTACTTTTCAGCAAGAGATCCCCAGGGAGGGTAGTTGCTCATTGAAAGAGTCCCAAACATCAAGATAGCCCAATGCAGCCAGTGGACAATAAACACAGCCTGGTAGCTGACTACATGAAAATTCAAGCCAGATAAGTCCAAGCAGGTGATAGGATACATCCCAGGGTCATAGTGGAGCTAAATAAATAATTGGTGATGCCGCATGAAGTAAGTTTTCAGAGTCTGTCCACACGTGTGAGGTACTGGATGGCTGGACAGTGCTTACTTACTGTGGGTCTCATCTTTTAAAAGGGACAAGGTCAACTCCAACAACTACCAGCTTGTCAGCCCATTCTGGGTAAGGTCCAGGAAGCTGTTATCAATTAAAAATAATGAAGCACTTGCTTGAAACCAAAGTTCTTGTCCACACTCATTAGGGATTTCTGAGGAACAGATAATACCAAACTACATTGATTACTTTCTTTTAGGAGGTGACCAAGGAGATGAACAGGGCAGGGCCATAGGCATACAGTTGTCAAGATTTTAGCAAGGCCTTTGGCACTGTAGAAGTGTGTTACAAACTTCTGTTAATGTACACCACTTTCGTATACGTGAGGCATAAACAAGATGAACTGCAAAGTGGCTTGGGAGAAGCAGAGAGTTACTGTAAGTGGACACTACTCCGAAGAGGAGGATTCTCAGCAGTATCCCTCAGGAATCGTTGCTTGGGCCACTGCTGTTCAACATTTTCATCAACAATCTGGCTTTTAAGTTTTCTGATGACACTAAGACTGCCAGGGTGGTGATTCCCTTGAGGACGAGGATCAATTTCAGGAAGACCTGAATAAGCTGAGTGATGATTGGCCAATCTCCTTGAGTTTCAGATTCCGTTTAGCCAAATGCAAAGTCATACAACTGAGGAGGGAAATAAGAGGTAGTACCCATGCATCATATAGGTTTCTCTTGTTGCAGTTGAGGATGAAAAGAACCTGCAGGTTATAATAGGCAAGGGAGAGGAGCATGACAAGCAATTCACAGCCACTGTCAAGAAGACTGGCAGAACGCTAGTGTGCATGAAATGGGATGATCAGAAGCAAAGGAAAAGAATTTCTGTCTTTACAAATCCCTGGTCATGCCTTAGTCAATGGAGTTAAATCAGCCACACAGATCAATTTCATCAACTCTTCAGTAGATTTTATTTACAAATATCAACAGGGATATCCTCTTCTACCCAATGTTTTGCCCCACACTGGCTTTATCAGGCACAGATGGCTACATAATTGAAATATTAAAATACGTAATAAATATTTCATAGATATGATGTGCATAATACATCATAACATATTCTATTATGGGTTCACTTTTAGAAGACTATTTGAAATAGTACTAATATTCAATAGCATCTAAAATCCATTGCTTACTCTGGTTTGGTTGTTTCTATTTGTATTATTTCATCCAATATTTCTTATTTGAATTTAATTTTCTGTCCAGAAAAATATAATAAAGTCAAATATCTTTATTCATTTCTTTTCTAAACAAAATTTATAATTACAACTCATCTTCTGTATTTCCAATTAATGTAACTGCATAAGATCTAGGTGCACTGCCCCCATATGATACTCATACTCTCTTTTGTTCCATTTTAAATTCTATTAAGGTCAGGCCCTACCTAGAGAACCACATGCAGCTCTGAGCTCCTCAGAATAAAAAAATAAATTATGACACTTAAGAGGGTGCAGCACAAGGTCACAAAAATGATCATGGATATGAAAGATAAAAGCTATAGGGAGATGCTTGTGGTTTTAATATATTCATGTTGGAGAACAATAGACTAAGATGTGGCATGGACTCTGCCTTCCACATACTCAAGGGTATCAGCAAGATTGAGCAGATGCAGATGATTGATCTGGTATGCCACTGACACACACAGAGATATTCCCTGAAGCTCAGAGGTGGAACATTCAGGGTAACATTAGGAAACACTTCTCCCAGAGAAATCTGTGAACCTATGCAACAGCTAGCTGCAGAGACAGTAGACGTGAATATGGTATAGGTCATCAAGGTAAGCCTGGAAAAATTTCTGCTTTCAAGGGAATCACTAGATACCCTGGGCAGTAGAGCTGAGTTGGGATCACCTTTTAATTAGTCCATATTTGTACAACAAATGTATATATGTGCTTATATGGCAGGCACTCCAAGTGTAGTGGCTTTCTCATGTCTCAGGGCCCTCAGGTATGCCATCTTTCCTTTTCTTTTCATTTCATTTCATTTATTCTTTGATAACTGGGTAAGGGTACTGGACCCAAGTTCCCTTTTCAGGCCTGATGTGGACAAAAATCAACTTATACAAAACAATTAGACAAACATTCAGAATAAAAAATCACAAATTACAATTATAAACAGATTGTTGTAGCAATATTGCTTCAATCTAAATTTAAAAGTTGAAAGAGAGGGAGCAAGTCTAACTAATTGTGGTATGTATTCCAGTAAACAGGTGCTGCTATAGAGAAAGCCCTAGTACTGGCCTTCAAACGATACCTAGGGACAAAATATAAAGGACCATTGGCTGCCTTAAGCTAGAAAGTAGTTCTCTCCTAATAACTACATTTGAAAGAGGAAAAGTAAAACCAAATGAAAACATTTATACATCAGACACCCTAGTGAATATTCCACATGACAACTGGGAGAGAATCAACCCAGACTTGAGTAGAGACTACAATGGTGGGTTCGGCTAAGGGCTCCCAAGACAAATCTACATATATTATTATAAACAACAGATAAAGCTTGCAATTCTTTAGCCCCACTGTTATAATAGATACTAGATATGTAGTCATAGTGAGGAAGAAGAGATCCAGTGGCAATAGCCAACCTAGTATTCTGAGAGAAATAGGACTTAAATTTGTACAACACCCCAATTTTTGATTTACTTTTTTCACCATCGCAGATACCTGTAGGAAAAAGTCAAAATGGATCCAGAAGTATGCCAAGATACTTAAACTGAAATGCCTGTTCCAAAAATCACCATGAGAATCAGATATCACCAATTGTGGAGAGTCCTCCAACATGAGTTGTGTACCAGAAAGCATGACTTTTGTTTTGACAGAATTCAATACCATCACATTTTTCATTAACCAACAACAAACCTTGCCAAAATCCCTTTCCAGGGAATAGGGAAGTTCAGACACTGAGTCTGACTTGGCATACATTATTAAATCATTCGCATATCACAGTGATTTCCCCATTTCACAAACCCTTGGTTGTTGATTAACAAAAATTGAAAATAGCAGGGTCCCAGAATGCACCCACAAACAACAGGCAACACTTCCAGAAGCAACAGCCCACTTGTACAAATTGGCTTATTACTTAAATAATCATGAAACCAAGAAACAGCAGCAACAGAGAAACCAAGGTCATACAACTTAATGCATGTTAAATCATAATCTATCAAATCAAAAGTCTTGGTTAGGTCCACAAACACCACCCGTCATCCTACCTCTATCAAAACCATGTAGAATGGTGTCAGTGAACCCAACCAAGGCTGTCCCTGTTCCATGATGTTTCCAAAAGCCATGTTGCTGTTCAGACATCAAACCATGTGTCACTAAGTAGACTTCAATCTGCTCAGCCACCACTTTCTGCAATAATTTACTAAGCAGATTCAAAATTGAGATTGGTTTATAATCATCCAGGGAAGTAGCATTACTCTTTTTGGGATGAACAACCTTGCTTTCTTCCACAAAGATGGAAAATGCCAGAGGCTAAAGACATATTAAATATGTGACAAATGGGATCAGTAATAAAATGAATTGCCAACATAATAAATTGACCATCCAGTCCCCCCATCACTTCTTTTATCAGGTAAGGTTTGTAAGAGTTGAGCTACCTCACTAGGTGTCACTTCTCTAAACAGAAACATAGGACTATTCACCATGAGGTCAACCAAAGGGGTTCAGTATATCCAGACGATGGCAAAGAAGATCAAAATTTAGATAAATCAGAAACTTACAATTTAACAATTTCAGATAAGTCATTAATTTCAAAATCATCAACTTGAATTCTCTGTATACCAACTTCAGACTTGGGAGACAATAAAGAATTAACATTATTCCAGAACCTCTTGGGATTAGCCCAACTACCGTCAAATTGTTCCTAAAATAATCTTTTTTAGCTTTTCTTACAGTAGAGGAAACTAGGTTGTGAGAATTATGACAGAGCTTCATTGTTACAACACTAGAGGATAATTTAAATTTAGTCCAAGCAAGATCCTCTGTTTTATCAATTTCTTAATACCAGAACTAAACTAGCCAGTAGGAAAACCTCTACAACGAATAGTCTGTTGTGGAAAGAAATATTCCTGGATGGGAAAAAGTTGATTACAGAAAAAATCAAATGCCACATCAACATTAGAAACACCTTCCAAAAAAGACCAGTCAATTGAACCCAGAGAAGAATACAACAAAGGATAATTAATCTGTTTGAAAGATCTGACTTGAATCAAATGGGAAGGATGCTTAAGATAACAAAATTCAGGAACAGAAAGTGGCATATGATCACTTGTTGAGTTTGCCAAAACTCCTGAAGATCCAATTTACCTGCTGTATTTGTTAACACCCAATTTAAAAAGAATGGTTCAATGAAATTGAATTTTAGTGGATGGGCTCATTTATGCATTGAGTTAAGCCATAAGAGAAAATAAAGACTCAAGCCCCTGGATATCACAGTTCAACCAATTCAAATGCATATCCCCAGCTACCACAGTGTCAACTCTGCTTTATATAAGGATCACAACTATCCAGAATATGTTTCAACCCTTCTACACCACTAAGGGAGGAGGGTTATATAAACAATCAATAATAAGTTTCTTCCTCCCACCTAATGCAAATTGCAACAACAACCAATCAGTTTCACAACCCAAATCCCACTACACTTCAAAAGGTTAACTTGTAAATTATCCCTATGATAAACCAAAATCCCACCACCTAAATTTTTACCTTTTCGATCTGCCCTAAAAGCTTATATCCAGCAATATAAAAACGCTATCAGGTACCCAGGTTTCAACCATGTTTCAGATAAGACAACAATGTCCAGTTGATAAGTGGCAATTAACTGTTCAATCTGTGCTATCTTAGGAATTAAACTACAGATATTCAAATGAATCAGTTTGAAACCATGAGAGACTTTAAACAAGATATTAGGAGAGGAACCTGTAAGGGAAAAGTAATCCACTGCTTTTGGGGCCAGCCTGGGTTCAAGCTGCAAGCAGACTAAGGTTTTTGTTAACTATAACTAATGAGGTGCATCCTCCTGAGGTAGTGAGCGTGGAAACCAGGGGTACACTGAGACCTATGCTCACCAGGAAAATACTGTGTCTTCAAGCTGCTCTGCACAATTTCCATCCACAGTAATTGAGTACACAGGAACTGAAGCAACACAAACATATAAGACAACAATAGCTCATCAGTGATGGTGGGGGGGAAGTGTATTCAAGGAAAAAATAAACAAGAGTCTGTTACTCCATGTACTTAGAACAATACTAAAAGACCATAGGGTCCTCCTCCCAAAGTCTATAACCCCTCTTCAGTGGGCAGTCCCGAATTTACCCTCCTAAGGTCAGATGCATGAGAACTCTCCTCTCAGTGCAGTGGTTATCAAATTGATTATTAATATTGGCTAGTGATGAGTATAATCCCATTGGAGCACAAATAATATTCAGTGTGTTTGCTGGTGAACAAAGTTACTTGCTATTTGAGGAGGTTTTGTCCTTCCTCAAAGATAATTTCTTATAAATGGTTGAATGAATATTTGCTCTACAGTGGGGTTTACTACTACTGAAGTTCAAACTACATTTGTGGGGTGTTACACAGACTCTGTTACCACAGAGGTTGGCGCACTACAGGTGGTACCTTATGAACTTCTCAAATTTCCTATAGTTTATTCAGTCCATGGTCACTGCCGCATGGGTCATGTTTGGACTTCATGAACTGAGTCTACATGGACTTGTTTTCTACTTTACTGTATGACCCCAGAAGTGGTAACAAAGGATAAAGAGTGACCCTACGTTTAATGTATGACATGTGTTTATTGTATTAATTTATATACTTAAAACTGGTAGAGCATGAGACGCTTAATCTCAGGGTCGTGGGTTTGAGCCCACATTGAGTTTAAGCCTGGAAGATAAATGAATAAATTATTTGGGCACTATCCATATTTGTTTCATTCATTTGGACTATAAGGGAGAGTGGGCTTCTAATGATCCAGTATTGTTTTCTATACTTAAAACCAAGAATTATTTCATCTGTGCTTTTGTATAATTGAAAATTAATAAAAATTCATTTTAAGAAAATTATACCTAGGGATTTCTCAGTGTTTCACATTTAAGAAAAGATGAGAAAGATCTTGGAACTGAAACTCTGAAATACTCATATACCATCAGTCTTGAGAAACTCAGCCAATGGAAGTCTTGACTGCACTGCAAAGATGGAAATGTATCAGCAGGATTCAGTCAAGATAGCAAGCAGAATGCAGGATCAATGACTAGATCCTCACTCTTCACAAACCCTGAATGTCTGTTGACAAAGTGATCACTCATGGTCTCTCTCTCTCTCTCTCTCTCTCTCTCCTCAGTCTCCTTCTCCCTCATTGATGTTGCACAAGTGCCCCAACCCCCACTGGGTGGTGTACTAAGGCTTCACTCTAGGCCAGTAACACCCCTCACAAGAAGGCGATAACATTTGGTACACCAGTAGGTATAGTCAATGTAAGCAACAGGCAATGCACATCTGAAATATACCCTGCTGGGTCTCTGGCATAGGCAAAGGCCTCAGATGAATAGGACTGATAGTTCTAGAAAGGTTCCTCCAGGGAAGCAAAAAGAGAATACAATACTTTCTCCAGAAGCCTCTGAATCTCAGTTGCATAAGTAACTGTAGTGATAATTAGGAGAAAACATAATTAAAATTCAAGTTGTGTGATGAACAGTATTAATTAACTACTTGGTTTGCGGTGCCTAAGTAGATAAAGCAGAAATATTTCTTTGTGGACAGAAACTCTTCCAGTCTCTGATGCTAAGATGTGTAGGCTAACAGCCTGAGGTTAAACAGCAGCAACAGCTTTGGAGGAAGGGATCAAGCATCCCTGAACAGAACTGTCTTTCAAACTCCTATTCTGATTTATGACAGAAGTGAAAAAAAGATATTGAACAGGCACTGGCATATTCTGTGGGCAGGGGACAAGTCAATGAAATAGTTAATAACTACCTCTGTTTGCATCTAAGAAAATTCCACTATCAAAGATAAATTAATTCAGACTGTGCACCCAATTCAAGGATCAGTGAGACAAGTGGAGGCTGATATTTGTTATGGTTCCTAGGCATGGGAATGCACCAGTGACAGAACTGCTTCCATTGCTCAAATACAAGCAGGAAGGACAACTATGAACACTCATATACAATTACATTTTTCAAGATAAGAACCATAACACATGCAGTTCTCACCATGGCATCTATCTCATATAACAACCTTGTGACAAACATTATGTGGTCAAGACAGTGGAAATCTCAGAACAAGGATCTGTGAGCACAAATGGTATTTACTCATCTGGTAAAGGTGATTATACCTGTAGCCTTCATAGTGCTCAGACAGTCCTCACAAATGGGTATCCTCCATCCATCCCTACAATGAATGATCATACATTTTTTAACTGCCGGAGGCCAAACCCCAGCCCAGGCAATAGAGTCCAGTAAGATACAGTGCTGACTACAGAAAAGTTGACTGGTACCTGTTAGAAAGTGGCAGGGTCAGTAGCAGTAGCGTTATTCATCAGGGTAGGCAGTTATCGGTAGTGCAGTATGTGGTACCTATCGGGATGTGTTAATCTGAAGAAATTGGGATTTTTGAATGGTGAAATGTGCCAGGTGGGGCTGTTTCTTTTTGAACTGCTGAATTCAGCTTTGCCAGCAGATGTCTCCCTCATCTGTAGTGTCCCCACATCAATCCACAATCACCAACCCCATAGTAAACTACATTAAGTTTTCCATAGTTATTGCCCAACCCCAGTCCCTGCTCACCCACTTGATATAAAAATAATGTTTTCCTAGTGTAATGTCCCACCCTGATTCCTTATCGTCCACTCCATATTAAAAATAAGTTTGCCATAGTTATTGTCCCACCCTTATTTCCAATCGCCCACCCGTATTAAAAAATAATTTTTTGTAGTGTAGCATCCCACCCTGGTCCTCGATCACCCAACAGATATTTAAAATAATTTTTTATAGTGCAGTGTCCCACCTGTGTCCCTGATCACCCACCCAATATTAAAAATATTTGTTTCTGTAGTGTAGAGTCCCACCCTGATTCCAATCAATACAGGGTTAAACTCTGAGTTGTTTATTACATGAGGGAATACTTATTTTACTTACTTACTCATGTATCTTTTAACCAACCTGGTACTGTATTACTGAAATGTGTTGTGATGTGAGAGCTCTCGGAGTTGCTATTATGGACTAGGATACCTTTGGTCTACTGTTAAAAATGTAATAATAGGAAGAAGAAATTTAAAAAAGTCTGGTGCTTTTAATAAGTAAAGTGGTCTGGTAGAATGAGATCTACAGTATTTGCTCCATGAAGCATGAGCAACAGCCTCACCACAGTTTCCATTTTGCGAGCTGCTGTTTTACAAATTGTTAGGAGGTCAAGGTTTTAACTCGGGATCATGCTGTCTGGTGTCTCTGTTTTTTCTCATTGGTCATTCCTGTTGGGTTGAGTAGTACTCTGCAGTTTGGAACACTGCAGCTTTGTGGGAAGCTTGTAAGAAGAAATACTGTAGTAGTAGAAATAATTTGTCTTTATTTACAAGCACATCTACACTGATCCAGGGATTGTCCCTTTGTAATTATCTCTGTGGAAGCCCCTGTCCTTTATTTGGTTTTAGCAGTGAAGAAAAACTAACAAAGAAAGCAGTGCATTGTGGTCTATACCCAAGAGTCATATTATTATACAGTATTTGGGGAGTAAAATTTTGTTTTTCTTTAGGTATATCTTGACCTGTAAAAGATAATACATGGGCACTGGGATGTTGTGGAATCACACTATTGTCTGAAACTCCAATGCCTGTGTGATTCACATTGAGTTTCAGACAATGCGCTCTAAAGTTCCCTTGTACCGCAGCCATTAATGGTGTGAATAATTTTGTTTGTGCAAAGTCAGAGCATTAAGTGTGCTTCCTGTTTTTGTTACACATTTCATGCTATTTGAACACTCCTGTGTACTTCAAGTGAACAGTGTCTTGCAGCATACATATCCCAGTGCCCCTATATTATCTTTTTATAGATCACAGATATACCTAAAGAAGAAATACAGTTTTACTTCCCCAAATATAATAACCTGAATCTCTGGGCACTATAGAGTTGTCCACTTTATTTCTAACTGTATTCCCACTCCCTTCTAAATGCAGGTTGTTTTGGGAGGATCAAACTTTGCCCCTCCCATAAATCAGAATGTGCCATAAGTGCTACCACCAGTACCACATTCCATGGAATAAATCAGTGAACCCATACATTGTTCTGCCACAAGCTTAAATGTTGGCGATTTCCATTTCCATCCCTGGGCAAGCGAGGTCTTTCTTCCATATAAATCAATCAGCATGATCTTCTTACTGTTCAATGAGTATAGTAATGCTAGTTCTTTTTTTAAGTTAGAATATGTGAGGGCAGAACAAAAAAAAGATTAATTAACGTGACCTATTGCTGACAGCTGGGCAGGAGGTAAAGAGGCAAGATACAAGCAGAGCAGTACTAGTGAGTTAAAAAACTTCCCATCAGAGTGACAGTGGGAATCAAACCAAGGTCAAAGCGATGTACCTATCTAATTCATATAAAATTAATCTGGGCATTTTAAATACAGTGACAGCTACAGATAAAATGAGAAATAGCGTGTTCAATTTGAGTGTCTCAAACAGCCCACTCCAAGTGCTGATACCATGATGTACTGTAGGTGACAAAGTTTTTAGTTTAGAGGTGCCATGAAGATCAGATTTGACAGCCTTAACTTTTTGCATTGAACATTGCGTTACTACTCTAAATAAATGATGGTTTGAAGCATAGTATATCAGTTAGATTAATGAGCTAAGAATGTGCTTTGTACTGTACATCATGTAGTCAGACCTGGGTTTGATTCCCACGATATACTGTGCAGTGCACTTTCATACTGTGTGACATGAAGCCACTTAACCTACCCAGTGAGCCTGTGCATTTCCATTAATACAGGCACCAATGCATATGGGGCATTACTGGTTGCCAAAGAATACAGGAAAAACCTGCTCTCTTTCTTTCTGCAACTGGGATGAGCAGCTCCTCATTTTCAATGTTGAATGCAAATAATGAAATTAAGAAACTGGCATCTACACAATACTACAGTGAAGAAGTAACAGAAAGTTAGATGAGCAAAGAGATTTTCTTGATGGACATTTGATATGTGCTACCAAGACATACAAGCTGTGTTTCAGTTCCTGAAGTGCAATTTTACTTACAGTAAAGTAACAATCTCAAGCATATTAAAGTGTCTTTGTGCATCACTATCAGGCAACAGCTTCTGTTAATTATGTGCTGTGTATGGGTGAATTCTGTGGAAAACAAGTGCTTTGTGTTGGGGTTTACCAATGCTGCATTTTAATGTAAGCAAAGTGAGCAACTACTTTATAAGTGCTCAAAAGTGCACCTACTATACACAGCCAGCTCTTATAAATTATATCTTATTTTTGCAAGCAGTACAATAACGACCCTAGAAATTAAGGTGCAAGATAACTGAATTATGGAGAACTGCATATAAACCCTACCATTCCTTCATAAACTTCATTTACAGACTACCAAGACAATGAAGCCACTCAGAACAGTCAGCATTATTTCAGCTAGTCCTGACAAAGGCAATCATACTAGGCTCATTAGCCTTTATTTGCAAATTCCTTTGAGTAAAGAGAAGTTGAAGGAGGAGGGTTTGCAGTGAATACCAGAGAGCCAGCCAGCTTCCCACCATAACAAAACAAAACTGTGCTTAAGTGTTCAGATCAACCACGTCCTCATTTAGTGTGAAGTGATGATTACAGACTCTATAAACCCTAGCCTTCCTCCATCAGCCTCACCTTACAATATAATTCTGTAGCTACTTTTGGAAATAGATACAGAATAAGTTAGCACTTTAATACACTGCTATATTGTTACAAACAAAGTAACACATTGTTAAAACAACAGTTCACACGTACTGAAGTGTGCACTTGCACACTAAACAGTCTAATAAGCTGCAAAAACATTACCCTGTCAAATTTTTAATTAGCTTCCACGGAGTTCTAATGCCTCATGTTTTCATGTAAGTATGCTTTTTCAAAAGCACAACTCCTTTGTGTTGGCATCATTTTCTACTGCCCTAATCAAAGAGACAGTATCTGAAAGTATAAGAACTGACTATACAAAAAGATAATTATAAAAAGACAAAACTAGCAGCACTAAGGTCTTACTTCATAATAATTACCTTTTAAACTATATAATTTTTTTCAATTCAAACTTTATTCATTTTATACAGTTACTAAACTGTATAATTAAATGGCAGATTTAAGAGTTTTAATAAATCAGAAAAGACTATCATACAGTAGTTACATAAAATGTTGCCAGAATAAGTTAGTTCTTACACTAATGACACATGATGTGACATACAGTACAATCTATATAAATCCTGGGATGAATAACTGTTTAATCTCAGACTTTTATAAGTTTAAATAGTTCTTTCATGAACCAACAAGAATCCCTACCAGTAATTCTTCTCCTGAGTAACTGGGTGTGCATGTTAACCATCTTATTTAACTAATTTTTTACAAATCATGGGAGGATGGTGTGGTACCTGAGGACTGGAGGAGGTGCATGTGATTCCCCCTCACAAAGTGGGAGCAAGACAGAGGCAGGAAACAACAGACCTGTCAGTTTGACTTCAGTGGTAGGGAAAATGATGGAATCACTTCTGAAGGAAAGAATTGTTACGTACTTAGAGGCCAGTGGGGCACAGGACCCAAGGCAGCATGGATTCACAGGGGAAGGTCATGTCAGACAAATCTAATTGATTTCTTTGACTGGGTGACCAAAGTAGACCAGGGAGGGGCTGTGGACATGGCCTACCTAGACTTTAGCAAGGCATTTGACATAGTCCCACACAAAGATTAATAAACAAATTAGCCAGCCTGGGAGTGGGTCCCAGGGTGGTAGCCTGGGTAAAACATTGATTGGACAACAGGACATAGAGGGTAATAGTAAACGGAGTCCACAATGAAGAAAGGTGGATTACTAGTAGGGTACTGCAGGTTCAGTACTGGGTCCGTCCTTTTTAATGTCTTTATAAGTGACATTGCAGAGGGACTGAAAGGAAAATATGTATCTTTGCAGACGACACAAAGATCTGCAACAGGGCTGATGCACAAGGTGGTGTTAAAGGATGAGAAGGGACTTGGCAAGGTTGAAGGATGGTCAAATGTATGGCAGCTTAGATTCAATGCAAAGTGCAAAGTAATGCACCTGGAAAACAAAACCCAGGGAAGATTACACAATGGGGGTGAGATACTGACAACAACAAAAATGGAGGGACCTGGGGGTAGTTATATCAGATGACCTAAAGGTTGGCAAGCAATGTGAGAAGGCAGTAAGGAGGCGGGATGGATATCGGGATGCCTAGGGAGAGGCATCAGCAGTAGAAAACAGGAAGTTGTTATCCCTCTGTACAGACAGTTGGTGAGACCCCATCTGGGGTACTGTGTGCAGTTCTGGAGACCCCATCTCCACAAAGACATAGGGTGGAGGCTGCCCAGGGAGGGCACAAAATGGTGCAGGGCCTGCACCAGAAGACATATGAAGAAAGACTAAAGGAGCTTAATATGTATAGCCTCAAGGAATGGGGAGAGAGGGGGACATAATAGAAACTTTAAAGTATCTCAAGGAATCAACAAAGTCCAAGAGGGTAGCATCTCTCAGAAAAGAGATGTGCAAGAACAAGGGGGCACAATTTGAAGATAGAGGGGACAGCTCAGAGGTAATGTGAGGAAGTATTTTTTCATGGAGAGAGTTGTAGATGCATGAAACAGCCTTTCTGAGGAGGCCATGGAGTCAAAAACAGTGGGGAATTCATGAATGCATGGGACAGACATAAGGCAATTATAGTGAGGGTAGGAGGAAGTAGGCTGTTGGTTAACTAGGATCTGCAGCTTATCCATTAGGTAAGGAAATGAATAGACTAGGTGGACCAAGCAGTCCTTATCGGCCTTCAAATTCTATGTTTCTATGTTTCTAATTAATTAAAAGTCTAATGCTTAATTAATTTCTGGAACTAATGGTAGCTAAGATCTATCAGTTTATCTTTACTAAACAGCAGAAAATTGGTTGGCAGTCACTGATAGCATCAGCTATAAGCCTGCAAGAAGTGATATGGTCAATTCTATTGGTTAAGAGCCAATGAAGGGCAGTAGGGTTATTAGTTTTATAATTTAAATGTTGTCACATCAGAATATCACCAGCTGTTGCACACCAGTGTATTTTTTCTGGACCAGTTCAGATTAAAGTCACCTAAAGTTATGCAGGCGAAACTGATCCTCTCACCTCTGAAATCTGGGAAAGAAGCATACCAGGCTGCACATTTAGCCACAGTTGGACACCAGTTCACAGCTGGCACTCTTTTAAAAGCTAATATTTCATTTAATTTTACTGATTATACTGGAAAGGCATGTGAGCATCACTGCCCATTTACAAAAGCATCCAGTTATATGAAACACATGGGAGACAATATGGACAAAAGGAGGATAACACTATGTCAGAGAAAGATACAACTGTTTCCAAAAATAACATTCCACATATACTAAATCTTTGGCTGACATAATTAGACAAAGGGCAGGGACTAGGGAGAAGTGCTCGGGAGAAGTGCCACTCGTCAGAGGAATGGTAGAAGAGGTAGGAAAAAAAGGAAGAGTCAGGCCATTACTTTCTGGAAGAAAACTAAGGAAAACTCACCTACTAAAGGAACAAGGTGTGAAGTGTGGGGGCTGGGGTTCTACTGTTTTGGAGACAGTGTGGAACTGCAGCACTCAGTGCATACATGTACTAATTTAGGGTGAAGAACTTCAAGGGCGAAGACAACCACTCTTTCAGTTGAAGTTCCGGTGTGTGTGTTCTAAGTGGCCACTTTTGTTCAGTTGGAAGTTGTAACTTACAGTATTACTAGTCCATCTGGCAAGCTGCTGCTTTTTAAAGAAGTGGGAGGATGATCTGGCAAGCAGAGGAAGTAGAATGGCATTCCAGACACATATACATATACATTATATATAATATACATTATATGGAACAGAATTACTGTAGGTAGTGAATAAGTACATAAAACAGTAACAACCGCAAATCACTGTGCTTTTGCATTTATTGTTTATCTTACAACAACTGTGAACTAATCAGCTGGCTATAGTGCATTTATCGTATAGCTGTGACATCTGTATGAATCCAGTTGAACTCTATATTTGGCAGTGAGTTCTGTCAGTATAAGGCCAGGACCAAGGGAGAGTTGCATAATAGAGCATACTGTACAACATTACCATCACTGCCAAACAGAATTCAGTTTGATTCATTTGTATTCATACAGCGTCACATCTACCTGTATTCAGTAAATGTACAGTACTATAGCCAGCTTGATTCATTAACAGTTGTTGCAAATGAGCAACAATAAAGCAAGAAGGGGCTAAATAAAATTTTATTTTTTTCATAATTTTTTAACCAAACTTGCTTGAACACATGCATTTTAATGGAAGGTAGGACAAATATGCAGATACCAAACTGTGTGATTCAAATCTCACTGTTTCCAATGCCTGTCTTGCAGCCAGTTAGTGTTCAGGAATGCACTGAGTGCTCTTTGTATTTCAATAAATTCTTTAAAGAGCATGTCACATATGACTTGGGCATGTTTAAAAACGTAATATTTAGGTTCAATTTATCTTTCACCTATTTTCTGGGTTCATGACCTCCTGGCTAAGAGTTGTTGAGCTTGAAGCACAGAAACATTTGGTCTGGTGCTTGTTCACAGTGTTTACATTTTCCTGGTCTTCTTTCAGTCACTACTGAAAAACAGACACTATTTTTCAATGAGACTACCCAATTATCAAATCCAGTGAACACACAAATCTTTGTACAGTACTTTTGACTCAAGCAACCTATAAGCTCTACAATTAGTATCCAAAACACTGTGTATCAGTTCCGTATATAAAGTTTTTTTGTATATTTGATTTGTGAGATTCATAATGAACATTCCTTATATGTGTTCAAATAAATGTATGATTAACATCATTAGATACTATAAACAGGAAATTGTTGCTGATTTTCTACCAGACAGACCATTGTAGTCAATTTAGCAGCTTGTTGTTTGTTCTTTGAGATGTGCCATCTTGCTTCATGTCACATCTTCATAGAATTTTGGCAACTCCTGTAGTAAAGCTGAGTGTCTGTCATTTCACACATTTAATTACAGTACTAGAATAGGTTTTTGGGACTCTTAAGAAATCCTGGGCATCACGTAATGTCTTTAACTGAAACAAATGTTTCAGATCTTTAGTGTGATTAAGCTAACTGAAAGTAAAATTCTATTTTGGTTTGGTAACATAAAGTATGATAAAAAGAGAATAATGTCCATGTTTAGTAATAAAAGCGGCATTCAACACGTTACTTTTTCAAATGACAGATAAAGAGATTTTCAGGTCACAGCTAACTGTGCATACTACAAAATGATCTGTCAATTAGCTGTCTAATTACACCCCACCCTCCCTCACTCATACAGCTATCCATCACTAGAAACTCTCATTATCTGCAGTATGGAAAGAAGGAAAAGTTTAACCCTTTGCTTGAGCTTAGTGATTCCCTGACCTGTTTGAAAAAGTAACATGTTGAATGTCATTTTATTCATTTAGGCATTCTAGTTTCAGAAGCTGATTGCAAGTCCCCAGTGTAAATCATTAGATGATTTTTTCTGTCCTTTTATCATTACCACAATTTGCAGTTGTAACCTTCACATAAATTAATATTATAAAATATTAATATAGCCGGGCATCAGCCATCACAATCAAGGAGGAGTTAAGGTAAGGATCACGATATGCTCACAGTCAGATTTTCTTCTTCTGTCACTAAATCAGTTATGCATTTGTGTTTTACTAAATCCATTCTGCATTTGCAGTCACAATATTTATGCAACTCTATGCATTTCACAATCCCACTATATGTGAACACATGCAATAGGAGGCTATATAAGGGCAGTCTTATGTATAGTGGATTGTGCTAACTGATTAATTAAAAGTAAAATCAATCTGTGAGCATATCATGACCCTCAACCCTTGATTGTGATGACTGATGCTGGCCACACAGTAATAATATTTTATGTAATTTTTTATGTAAATTTTCAGGAACACGAATTGTGTTTTGCATACTTAGTCATTTATTTCCTTGTTTGTGGAACCCTGCACGTAGTGCATGTATTGTGTACTCTACAACTCAGTCCTGATATAATGCAACAAGAAAATGCATCAGAACTCTTCTGAACATCAGTGAAAATCATTGTAGTGCATTGCCAACCTGCACTGATGACAAACCAAAATATTTACCAAAGAACAATTACAAAATAAAGATGACCCTCCTAATGTGTGTCAATTGCAGGGTATGACAGGAGTGCTAAGGGGTCAACATATCTCTTCAATGTGCGACAGTTGTGATGTACTGTGTAGTATGGACAGAGAGGTTTTGAGGCAGAAAAAGATATTACTGTACATCCAAGAACACCCAACAGCTATAAGTAGGTGATTGCAGGTTTATCCTAAGTACTGTGCTGTAACACATGTGCAATGCCTGTAGCAGTGCATGCATCATTTTTTACATAAAAATAATATGAATTATCAAATGTTGATGAATGTCATTAATTCATACCCAACAAAATCATCATACCATACATGGTGGAGTGAGTATTTTTTTCTTCAAGAGATTTTATTTTTCTTTAATACGTGTTTAAGATGCCAAGATTTGCTGCATTCATACCACAATGTGGTATTCGAGTATTCTTATGAATGGGAATAGTGCCCATTCATAAAGTGTACAATGCAGATGGTCCTTGTCTGAGGTCTGTCTTATTCATTGCTTACACTGTACATCTGGGGATTTCCAAGGGTACTCACTAAAATGGTTTGAATATAGTTTGCTCATGGAGCTGGCCATAGTTCAGTTAAAGGAACTGCAGAAAGAAATGTTTTCTGGCCACTCGAGCACACAGTATAAGGCTCCACACACTGAATAGAATTTTGAAAAGTATTTTATTTTTATTCTTATTTTCTAAGAATACGTTTCAATGTTTAGCCTGGATAAGGCATCATCTGGGAACTATTTAGTAAAGAAATATCATTATTACATTTATGAATGTGTCATTTCATAATTTTCTTGTATACCACATTTTTATAAATAATTTTTATATACAAAATTATGCAATAATGAAAGATCAATCCAAAGGTCTTGGTCTTCTACAACATCACAATCATATTCACTTTTATTCCATAACATTATACTATTTTCATTCTTAATATGCAATTATACAAAGGTTTTTCTATATATAGCTACAGCATATTCAGCATAATAAACTGGTCTCTAAGTAATTCTGTATTATTAATAAATATCATCTACATCGCATTCACATTTGGCTACCTTTATTCAAAGTGTACAAAAATTATAAAGTAAATGTGCTGCCTGACCTTATAACTTGGCCATGTAGCTCACATGTCTACCAGTCCAGCCAGCACCTCCTATGGTATCTGAATCTAAATGACAAATTAATTTTTTATCAATATTCACTGTGTGCTTAGTTGTTTTGATTTATTTTTTATTATTTATTTTAACTTCTTTTCAGGTAATTACCTGTATTTGTTTTATTATTCTGGACTCGATTAGTCTCCTATTATTCAAATATTCATTCTGTGTTACAATATATTGCTTTTGTGTTTTCCAGTCTCTGATTTTTAAACAATAACATCTTACATTACTTGTGTTTATACTGTTATCATAAATGAGTAACTGTTGCATAAAATATTCCTGTGAGACAATCTTTAGTTATCTTTTATTGAGTTAGAAGTGATTCTCGTTTTGAGAATGCTTTGTTCTTTGAGGCTTTTGGTAATGGATTTCTGAAAGTAATAGAAGCATTTATTTAGTGTGTTACCTTTTAATTTCTTATTATTTTCATCTGTGTATACATACTGTATGTGTCTACAGACTTCAATAGCAACTGATCTCTCTTACTTGAAAGACACATGTGTTTGTTCACATTATAAGAGATAGCACTCTGATTGCTGTTAACTTTACTAGCAACCAGTAGCTATGTTTTATACTTTACATGCAATTTAGAAACTTCAGTTGGAGACAGGATTTTGGTTACCTGTTTCATCATACCTGAGGAAGTTCAAATGTATGGCTGCAGTTTCTGAGATTTTTATGAATGGAATAGTGCCCATTCATAAAGTGTACCTACAGATGGTATGAAGGGGACTCAGGAAATCCTGTTGGTTGGGATCAGTGATTAGAAAGTGTGCTGTGCTTTGCAAAGGGTTTCCAGTGACTCAGAAAACTTGTGAAACTGGAGTCTGAACAAAGCAGGAACTATAAAATTAGATAAATGTCATCTGACATTGTAAGCTACAAAGAGATACAGAAGTAAAACAAAAAATCACAATCAGACTATGATTTAAACTGTTAAAAAATTACAAAGCAACACCGTATTCTAATAACTACTAGTTCGAATCTAGTTGCTTGTGAGTGTTCAAAATACAGTACATGAAATCCACCACCACCTGCTGGTGTACCTGCAGACATACTGGGAAAAGAAACATTGGACACTTTAGAGCTTAAATCAGACTCAGATGTGCTGCAGTCACCAGCAGGTGGATTGGGGAAGTGCATTTTGACAGTAAATATACAGCACTGATTTATCATAATACCGAGCTGTACCTAGCAGCACAGTGCCACACTGAGGGGTATAATGAGTGGCACAGTACCACAGTGAGTGGTACATCTCATTACCATTGAACTTTACTATAGCAAAACAAAAAGCAGAGAAAGACAATCACGAGAGACAGAGAAAAAACTGACCAGCAAACAGAAACAGCTCTGAAAAAATATTTTGACAAACTGGTAGAAAATATGTAAATTGGCTTACATCAGTGGTGAGCCATAGAACTCTTATACAGGCAAAATACACACACTGGCTAGTAGAGGAATGGACAACTGCAAGAAATTCACACTAAATCACAAAACCCCTTCATAACCTGGAATGAGGAGTAGCTAATCTACTCAAACAGAATGGAAAGAACCCCAGATGGTTCTGGCTGCATGAGTTCGAGTCATCCATAATGAGAGGAACTCTGAGCACTCTAAAGGTTGCAGGTATAATTACCATTGCCAGGTGAGTAAATACCATTATTCCCTACAACCCTTCTAGTTTTCAGACATTCCTCACAAATGGGACTTTTGTAGCAGTACCAGAAAACTCCAGGTGGGATGATGAACTCAGCCTTATGAGGAACCCAAAGTAGTCTGAAGCACTGCCCTATCAACATAGCCCGTCTGCTGAGGCTACATCCAATCTGTAATGTCAGACAATGGTATCAACAGAGGACCAGATGGTAGCTGCGCAGATGTCCTGAACAAATATACCCTCTCTGCCCAAGAAGCCAACATCACCCAACTGGAGTGTGCTTTAATCTCTGAAGGAGAAGCCAAGCCCACCACTTGATAAGCAGCTACAATGGTTGCCCTAATCTACTTTGGTATTGCTTCTCTAGAGGCATCCTGGCCTGTCTACTTCCCTGAATACAAAATGAATAGCCTGTCTGACTTACAGAAGCTGCCTGTCATGTGGAGACAGTCCTTAATCAGAGATACCATGTCAAGTGGATGCGGAATGACCTCTGAGTCCCTGTCCCATGAGTATGGAGGGCAGGTGAATTTCCTTTCCATCTTCAATGGTGACACTATCTTTGGTGTGAAGGATGGGACTGTTCTCAGAGAAACCCTGTCATTAGGCAAGATAAGGAATAGTTCTCGGTATGACAGCACCTGTAACTCATTCAGCCACCTGGCTAATCACATCACCATCAGAAAAACATTCTGGAGAACATCTAGTGCAGGGATTCTAGTAGAAAGAGGCATGTGAAGGCCATTAAGGACCAAATTGAGTTGCCATGAAGAGAAGGTAGGTCTATTATGGAAAGATTAAATCTGTATGGCCCACAGCAGTTGGACTACATCTGGGTGTGAACCAAGGTGCCCGCCACTGGATGGGAGCCTCACATTGCTGAGATAGTCAAAGCCTGTACTCTCAGGGAAGAGTAAGCAAGCCCTTTGTCTGCCCCATCATTGAGAAAGTCTAATATTTTGAAAGACCCACCACTGAAAGCGACAGGCCTTTACTTTCCATCATCTAAAGAAGATGTATCAATGTCTATGATAAGTCTTATTGGTTGGATTGCCTTCTGGACAGCAGAAGTCAGTTCACCACTCTGGGAGATAGCACTCACTCAGCAGTCTTTTCCTTTCAGCACCCATGCTGTCAGATTGAGAACTTTGGGGTTGTGGTGAAGGATCAGGCCTTGGCTGAGAAGATCCATCCATTGAAGAAGACACCAAGGCTGTCAATTAACATGGTTTGAGACAGAATACCATGATCTCCAGGGTCAGTCTGGGGGTAATGATCACCACTGTGACTTTTGTGGATCTGATCTTGAGAAGCACCTTTGGAATCATGGGCATGGGTGGAAAGACATATGCTCAGTTGAAAGTCCAGGCTGCTGCCAGCATGTTTGCACAGCCTGACAATCAAAGATTCGTGAGTTGAAGCAAGATAGTTGAGTGTTGTGGCAAGAGGCCATCAGGTCTACTTGAGGGCCCCCATCAGTCATTGAGGTCCAAAACACTTGGGGATGCAACCTTCACTCTGTCTGGTTAAGTGTCACTCTACTGAGCCAGTCTGCTTGAGAGTTCAGCTTGCTGCCCAGGTAAGTGGCGAGATTATTAGCAGGTTTTGATCCACCCATCGGAGTTTTTAGCACCTCCTTGAGCATTGTTCTGTCTCATCTGCCTCCTTGCTTGTTTATGTATGCCATTGTGACCAGGTTGTCAATTCTGATCAGGTCTGCCTGGCCTGTGACCTGAGGTGTGAAGAACAGCAGGGAGTGATATACTGGTTTCATATCCAGCACATTTATTGGCAAACAAGTTTCTGGTAGGGATCAATGGCCCTGAGTGACATGGTGACCCAACATGGCTCCCTAGCTGAGGACACTAGCAATCATTGTAATATTTGCTATAGGCATCATTGACAATGGCATGCTTCAAGCAAGACTGGATCTGTGTGTCCAACACAGTAGACTGTTCAGAGTGTCTGAGCCTGGACTGAGTTTGTGATCAAGTTCTGAGCCAACTGGTCCCATGTGTCTAGAATGAATCTTTGAAGTGGATGCACATATAGCCAGGCCAAGGGTACCATGTCTATCAAGGACAGCATTAGCCCTAGCAGCTGCAGGTAGTCCCGCACTGGTCTATTGGGTGTGCTTGAACCAACTCGATGAGCCACTTCATGTTGAAAAGTTTTTCATCTGTTGGTGTCACTAGGGCTAGACTGGTATTGATCTTCGCACCCAGATGCGAGATGCCCTGAGTGGGGTTCAGCTTGCATTTGTCCCAGTTTATGACCCAACCGTATCACTGAAGGCATTGAATGTGTCCTTCTGCACTTGGGCTGGGGACCTTGCTCATATTAACCAGTCATCCAGGAAGGGAATGACATGTATGCCTTGCTTGAATGGAGTCACAGCCAGTACTACCAGAGTCTTTGTAAATACCCTTGGGGCCAAGGCCAGGCTGAATGGTAAGGCAAGGCAACTTTATTTCTAAGGTGCCCAATCCTTGAGGCTCTGGGTGCCGTACACAATAAAAAAAGAACACAAAAATAACATCTGTTCAGTAGCAGCATATTTAAAACAACATTTTTAAAAGCATAAATATAAAATATATATGATTGCTGAGGGTAGGATGGTGGAGATGGCTTAGTCCCCAAAACTATGACAGGAAAGGTGGGACTTAAGCATCTGCTTAAAACACCAATTGAGGGGCCTCCTGGACTGCAGCTGGAAGTGTGTTCCATAGGGTTGGCCCAGAGTCACTAAAAGCTTGGTCACCAGAGGTCTTGAGCCAAACCATAGGAACATCAAGAGGCCCCTCAAAATGGAGCTGAGGAACAGGCAGAGGTTGCAGGTGACAGGAGCTTAGACAGATAGCCAGGGCCCAATCTATATGGCTTTATAGGTGAGCAAGCCCACCTTGAAAAAGACCCTTTACTTGATCATCATCCAGTGCAGAGCATGCAGGACCGGGTCTCATGGCACATCAGTCACAGAGCCACTACATTCTGCACCAGCTGCAGCCTCCAGAGGGTCCTTCCATGACCCCAAGTAAAGAGCGTCACAGTTGTCAAGTCTTGAGGTTACAAAGGCATGTACTAGGGTTGGCAGATCTTGAGGCGAATGAGGGGCTTGATCCTGGTGATGTTTCATAAGTGGTAAAACCACTCTTCAGAACAGATGACACCTGATCTTTGAAGGTCAGTCTGCTGTCCAGGATCTCATCTAGATTTTGCACCCTCGGGAAGCAACCAACAGAGCAGACCCTAGAAAAGACCAGTGTCCACTCCAGGTAGCAACCCATCAAGCCCAAGACCCAGCTCAACCTCTGTCTTGTCCAGGCTGAGTTACAGCCAGCTGGAAGCCATCCAGTCATTGATTTTAGCCAGTCAGATGTTAAGCACGTCAACCACACCAGATGTTCTGGGGCAAATGACAGCTACAGCTGGGTGTCATCTGCATAGCAGTGAAACTCCACGCTGCACTGTCAAATGATCTCACCCAGGGCAGCATATACACTTGAACAGCATCAGCTACAAGATTGGTTGAGAGAATGTCCAACCGTCCGATAGTTTCAAAGTTGGTCTAAGACATACTTATTTAGTTTAGCTTTTATTTTGCTTTTATTTAGTAATGGCTGATATATTTTAATATTGTTTTAATCTATATTATGTATACGTTTTTATGTACAGCGCCTTGGCTCTGAAAGGTGCTATAAAATGAAGTTGATTTGATTTGATTTGAAGATTGAGCCCTGTGGAACTTCACAAGACAAAGGCATTGGAGAGGAGGAGAACTTCAATATCACTACCACTGCACCCTGTCTGAGAGATAGAATTCAAACCATCTGATGGCAACCCAGGCAAGTCCACAAAATTCTCAGCTGATTGAGAAGCACATTGTGGTCCATGGTGTCAAAAGCTGAAGAGAGATTGAGAAGCACAAGAATTGACCTGTCTCCTCTCTCTCTAGCCCTGAGTAAGTCATTATGCACTCTGACTAGTGCAGTTTCTGTGCTATGTCTGGCCCAAAACCCAACTGAAATGGCTCATAGAAGTCAAAGAACATGAGCCAATCCTCGAGTTGCTGTGCTACCAGTTTCTCAACAACTTTGCTAAAATGGCAGGTTGGAGACAGGGTGGTAATTCGCTAGGATGTCTAGGGTGACGGAAGGTTTCTTTAGAGTGGTCTCACCAGTGCCTCTTTCAGAGGAACTGGGAACACCCTCCACCATCAAACACTTGGCTATCCAGTGAAGACTGGACCAACAGCCTCAGTGCAGCTCATCAAGAAATGGGTCAGGGCTGGGTCCAGTTCACAAGATGTATACTTCAGCTCTAAGATCACCTGAGTCATCTCAGACACCTCCATTGGCCTAAACTGTTCCCAGGCAAGCAGAGTTCTTCTGCTCCCAACAGACTGGCAACTGTGAAGTGGAAACCTACCCAACGGAATCCCCAACTGGATAGCCAACACACTGTCAGAAAAGAGCAGAACAAACTCCTCACATAAAGTGGATGAAAAGCTTTTTCAGCTGAAGACAGGTCAGATGGAGAAGCATGTACACAGTCCAAAAGAGCTGAGCAGGTCTGATCCTTCCTGCCACAATCTCCCTGGACAGGAACACTGCCTTCTTATGGGAGATTGCCTCCTGGTACTCACAACAGTGAGTGCACAAGACCAGTTTGTCAGCATCTAGCAGGACTTCCGCCAGCAATGCTCCAACTTCTGACACTTGATCTTCATCACCTTGAGATCCCCATCAAACCACATGGATCTCAAGTGAGAAGATCTGGGTCATAGGAACTGGTGCTATGGCATCCAGAGCTTCAGACACCACCTTATTATAGGTGGCCACTGCCTTCCTGGAGCCAATCGCACAAGACACCTCAACCATAGACAGGTCAGCTACTGCCAAAAGTCCTTCTGGGTCTAGCCTCTTAAAGGGTGTTAGCTAACCATCTCCATAGGGACAGGACCATTGGGGAGCCCCAAACATGAACTCCACAGTGCAGTGATTGGACCAAGAAACCAGATCAGTCCTGAGGTTATCAACCAAGACCCAGCTGGAACACCAGATCAAGTGTGTGACCATGGGTCACAGAAGCAACTGCTTGTGTCAGGCCCAGTGAAGACATTAGCTGGAGGAGGTCATAACTGAAACATGAGGATTCATTGTTGACCCAGGCATTGAACTCCCCAGGACTAAACGCCACTATTTTATTTTTATTTTCTTTTGCTGAATGGTTTTTGTTTGTCTCAGAGGTGGTGCAGTCTCCTTCTCGCATTGAAGGAGCTAATTGCTTTCCTACCACAGCTCTCCAGGGTATTAGGTGTGTATCTGGGGGTGGAGCTGATAAACTGTCAGTAACTTCCAACAAAAGGAAGGGTTAAAAGGTCAGGTTAGTTGATATCTTGGAGGTGGAAGACTAGGTTTGCTGGCCAAGGCACCTAGCTTCACCTGAGCTCTTTTCTTCTAGGTTGCTTGAAAGGACAGAGCAAAGAACCTTACCAGAGCAAGGAAAAGGATTAAGGCTTCTTTTGGTTAGGCAGATTTACTGTGTGTTGTTATTTTTATTTTGTACTCACAGGATTGTTACTGTTTGTTACTAACATTTTATTGCTTTATTTTCTCTGATTCAAATTGCTGTTGCTGGGTATACCTTCTGCTCATTATTACAGTGTGTGCTTACAGATTACTGCTGTAATCTTCTGATTCAAATTGTCTTTTGCAAGTTATATCTTCTGTTACTGCTTTATTTTTCCTCTGTAGCAAAGTGTTTCTTGCAGGGTATATCGTCTGTGAAATTATTACAGGTGGTGCTTACATGTTCATGACTTTTATCATTAGGCTAAGCAAAATTACTGTTTGCTACTATTTTTTTTGCTGAAATGTTTTTGTTTGTCTCAGAGGTGTTGCAGTCTCTTCTTACATTGAAGGAGTTAATTGCTTTTCTCCTACAGCTCTTCCAGAGGATTAGGTGTGTTTCTGGGGTGGAGCTGACATACTGTCAGTAACTTCCAACAGAAGGAAGGTTAAAAGGTCAGGTTAGTTGATATCTTGAGGTGGAAGACTGGGTTTGCTTGGCATGGCACCTAGCTTCACCTTTTCTTCTAAGTTTCTTGAAAGGACAAAGCAAACAATCTTACCAGTGCATGGAAAATGATTAAGGCTTCTTTTGGCCAGGCAGATTTACTGTGTTATTATTTTCATTTTGTACTCATAGGGATTGTTACTGTTTGTTGCTAACATGTTATTGCTTTATTTTTCTCTGATTCAAATGGTTGTTTTTGGGTATACCATCTGCTCATTATTACAGGGTGTGCCTACAGGTGTGTGGTTACAGATTGCTGTTATAATCTTCTGATTCAAATTGTCTTTTGCAAGCTATATCTTCTGCTACTGCTTTATTTTCTATGTAGCAAAGTGTTTCTTACAGGTATATCTTCTGTGAAATTATTACAGTGGTGCTTTACAGGTTTTACCATTTTATCTATCATTAGGATAAGCTTTCAGGGCTACTGCATTTGTTGCTGGCTGATTTTTCTGCTCTTACCTCCTTGTTTCTTTCGTCTGTGGTTCTTCTTTTGGCAGGGAAGGGCCCAGCCACCCACTCCCATCCCAACCACCCCACACTACACTCCTTTTATAGGGTAGCACAGTCGTGACAGTTCCTGTAGCAAAGCAGGAAGGGGCAGATCAGAGAGTATCAACACAGTGACCTCATTTACAGGGGCACTAGTAATTTAACTTGTTATAACAAGTTATACAAAACAAACAAGCAAAACACAAAATCAAACTTTTGCTTTCGTTTCTTCCTTCTAATTACTCTGACAAGGTTATAAACTAGCAATTTATCTGGAATAGATATCATTAACTGCATGTAGTGTGGAACACTTTTCAGAAGGCAGTTTTACAGGATTTAGGACACTGTCCTACATGCTGAACCATTGGAGATCTAAGGGCTCAGCTCCAGGCAGTATGGGCAGAAATTGCATGCCCATTTTGCATATTCAAGAAGAAAATATATTATAAGAAACGCCCGCCATTTCCCAACATTCAACAGAAGCACCTCAACCGCAGAGGGTAGTTGGTCTGGGAGGCTGACAGGTGGTTAGGAGGGAAAGTGGGTTCCCAATCACTCGTGCTTTCCAACACATCAACTCCACAAACCATAACAAAACTGCACACAAGTATCTGCCTCTATCTCTGAAATCAAACAAAGGGGCAGAGGACACTGAAGAGCAGGACACTGCAGCACAGAGCTAGCACAACAAAACTCACCTAAAACAGGAACCAAAACAAAAAAAGCACAAAGGAAATCGAAAAAACTATGATCATAGAAGACTCCTTCATTCGGGAGTTGATACCTATCTAAAGTCAGGGATAATGGTCAGATGTTTCGCAGGTACTCAGTGTAGAGACACCTGACCACATTGCTAAAATTGTTCATGAAGCAGGAGAAAACATTGACATCCTGGTACATATAGGACTAACGATCTCACCAGCCGGTCAGTTGTGGAGACCAAGAAACACCTGACCAGGCTGTGTGACAAACTATAATCCATTTCATCAAGCATCTCCTTTTCAGAGATCCTGCCAATCTGGGAGAGGGACAGATGAACGGAATGATGAAGGGAGATAGGGAGCTAAACATGTGGCTCAAAGGCTGGTGCCAGGAAAAAGGACACACATTTGTAGGAACTGGCAACAGTTTTGGGAGTGAAAGTTCTTTAAATTCAGTGGACTGCAGCTGACTAAGGAGAGATCCAGTGCATTGGGGCAGAAGTTTGATGTCTTTGCAGAATATTTAAACTAGCAAATGGGGAGAGGGTGCAGCACCCCATATGTCGAATGGGAAGAACACCCACCCCTCAGCTAGTGATCAAACAGGAGTTCAACATGTTTGTAGTTCATTTGCATCACCAGGTAAGGAAAAGGTCTGGTTCCCAAAAGATGCACAGGAAATGCCAGACCTCACCCAACAAATAACATACCAAAATCTGGCCAGTGGAAAATCATGTACACAAATGCTTACAGTCTTGGAAACAAGATCCCAGACCTGTAGGCAATAATGACAGAGCTAAACTGGACATAGAAGCCATTAGCGAGACATGGTTTACCAGTAACTACACTTGGGAGACTTCAGTACCTGGCTATGTGCTGTTCAGAAGAGACTGAGGTGCAAAAAGGGGTGGGTGGAGTGGCCCTTTATGCCAATGAAAATATCAAAGCTACAGAAATTCAGAATACAAATACTGTAAGAAGCCAGAAGAACTGTGGGTCACCCTGGAAACAGAAATGGGACAGCCATATGGACTGGGGTTGTGTACAGGCTTCCAGACCAGGGGAGGACATAGACACATTACTGTTAGAGATATACAAATCATGACAGCTAAAGGGAGATTCTGATAATGGGAGACTTCAACATACCAGATACAGATTGGTCAATACCAGCAGGAACATCTGCCAGAACTAGACACATGGTGGATTCCCAGCAGGAAGGACCTCAAAAACTGGTACAACAACCCACAAGAGACAGGGCTATCCTAGATCTAGTACTGACTAACAGGGAAAGGATCACAGATCTCCAGGTAGAAGGTCACCTGGGGCCAGTGACCATCATGTGGTATGGTTCAATTTGGCCACTAGAACTAAATCATCCCATTCAAGGCAGAAATATGGGACTTCAGAGAATCTGACTTTGATAAGAAGGCCAACAAAGCTAAGCTAGCCCTGGCAAAAGAAATACAGGTGAGGGGTACAGGCAAAGTGGGCAGGCATTAAGGATGCAATACTTGAAGTAACATTCCATTGTGTTAGAGAAAACAGGAAGTGCAAAGAACAAGGAAACCACTTTGGTTCTCAAAAACAGTAGCAGAAAAGGTCAGAGCCAAAGGCTGGCCTTCAGGAAATATAAGGAACACAGCAGTATGAAGATAGGAGGCATACCAGACTTCCCTAAGGGAAGCAGGGAAGTGAGTAAGGCAGGCAAAGGCCCAAACCAAGGAAACACTAGCACAGACAGTAAAAGGTGACAAGACTTTCTATAGCTACATTAGTGAAAGGAGAAAGTCCAGAGGGGTACTGCTAAGATCAAAGGGATAAGTGGGCATGTGAGGAGGAGGACTATGAAAAGCATCTAGCCCAAATAGATACTTCTACTCAGTATTTACTAAAGAGATGGTAGGGCAGGGCCATAGCTCAGCACCATGGACACAGGGAAAGGAGGTGTGGACTAGTCCCTTCACAAAAGAAAGGGTCCTACAAGAGCTCGATCAGCTCAGGGTAGAAAAGGCAATGGGACCTGATGGCATACATCCCAGGGTACTAAAGGAGCTAAGGGTGGAACTAGCACAGCCATTATCAGAACTGTTTAGTTAGTCTCTGAGTACAGGAGAGGCCCAAAAGACTGAAGAAAGGCTCATGTGATCCCGCTCCACAAGAGTCGTAGCAGGAGGGGCAGGGAACTATAGACCAGTCAGTCTTACCTCAGCAGTGGGTAAGACTATGGAGGCCTCCTTAAGGAAAGAATAGTGCAACACCTGGAATCCATAGGAGCACAGGATCCAAGACAGCATGGGTTTACAACAGGAAGATCCTGTCAGACTTATCTCACAGATTTCTTTGACTAGGTAATCAGAGTAGTGGACCAAGGGAAGCAGTTGATGTCACCTACCTTGACTTCAGCAAAGCTTTTGATACTGATCCACATAGTAGATTGATTAATAAGCTGGGTAGGCTTGGGGTGGGTCAGAAGCTGGTCAACTGGTGGCTAACTGCTGTGGGCAGAAAACAGAGAGTGGTGGTAAATGGTATACAGTCAGAAGACATGCAAGTCACACGTGGGGTACCTCAGGGATCAGTCCTGGGGCCAGTCCTCTTCAATATTTTCAACAGTGACATTGCAGATGGACTGGAGGTAAGGTTTGTCTGTTTGCAGATGACACTAAGATCTGCAACAGAGTAGATGATCCAAATGGGGTGGGCAGAATGAGAAGAGATCTGGATTAACTGGCAAAATGGTCAGAAGAGTGGCAACTGGGGTTAACTAAAGAAGTGCAAGATAATGCACATAGGGAAGAGAAACCTTAAAGCCATCTATAGGCTGGGAAGGAGTTGCTGGCAGTCACAGGGAAGAAAGAGACTTGAGTATCATCATCACAGATGATCTGAAATCATTCTAGCAGACCACTAAAGCAGTAGATAAGGCTGGGGGATGTTGGGGTGTATTAGTAGGGGTATCACAAGTTGGAAGAGAAAGGTAATAATCCCTCTTTACAAGACACTGGTTAGGCCCCATCTGGAGTACTGCATGCAGTACTGGAGGCCACACCTTCACAGGGACATTAATCAAACTGAGGCTGTCCAGGAAGGGCAACCAAAATGGTGCGGGGACTACCTCAGAAAACATATGAGGACAGATTAGAGGAGCTCAATATGTATACACTAGAGCAAAGGAGGAGAGGGTGATATGACTGAAACATTCAAACACCTTAAGGGCATTAACAAGGTGAAAGAGTCTAACATGTTTCAATATAAGAAAAATAGCAGGACAAGAGGACACAGCATGAGATTAGAGGGAGACTGAGTAAGGGGTAATGTGAGGAAGTTCTTTTTCACAGAAAGGGTGGTGATTGCAGGAACGCCTACTTCAGGAAGTGTTGGATATGAATACAGCAGGGGCTTCAAACAGGCATGAGATAGGCATAATGGAGCAATACAGATGAGTATGAATAGATAGGCCATTGGCAGAGCAAAGGCTGATGGCACATTCATAAGGTAGAAAAAGAAATGGGCAGACCGGATGGGCCTTGCGGTCCTTATTTGCCGTCAACTTCTATGTTTCTGTTTCAACTTCTATGTTTCACAATCCACCCCAATAAACTCCTAAATAAATAAAACTAAAAGGAGAATCACAAAAATATGTTCTCTCCAAAAGAAGAAGCAATCAAATCATGTAAGATACAAAACAAGGACATGAATCACATAAGCCAAGTTAGGCAGGTGTACTGAAAATGTTCAGCATATACATTGAATCTGAGAAATGTTTGGAGACTGGGATGAATTGGGATGTGGAGATAAGTGTTCTTTAGGTCAAATGAGGTGAGGAAATTGCCTGGTTGAATGATCATCAACATGGACCTGAGAATCTCCATCTTAAATTTCTTGTATGAAACATACTTGTTAAGGAACTTGAGGTTCAGTACCAGGCATAATCTTTCTGGGGACCATAAAGAACATAGAGTACATGCCCATGTTCTGCTCTTGCTGTGGCATGGGTACAATGTGTCTGTTGTTGGAGAAGTTCAACAAGGCTTATTGGACCAACTTGACTTTGTTGTGGTTCTGGCATCAGGACACTGGTGGTCTGAGTGGAATGATCTTTTGTGAATTCTATCACATAACCTTGAATCACAAGTTCCCGGACTCACCTGTCCACTGTTGACTGGGAACATTGATGGCAAACAGCTGTATCGCATCCCCACTGGAGGTTGTCGTCCCAGGCCCACCTGATTTAATTGACTCTTGGTAGAGAACCCCTCTTGACTTGTTGAAGCTAACAGTGGGTTTCTTGCCAGGCCTGCCCTGTTCATGGACTTTGATGGGTATGACTGGAAGTGGAGCTTTGAGGGCCCCACTATGTGTCGCTTGATTGTTGAATGACTTTACCTGGCATCTGGAGCCTTTGAACTTAAGGTGAAATGGCTGCCCAGATGGGAGGTAATGGTCCATCTTTTCCATCATCTGTTTGGCAACTGACCTGTCCCTGAGGAAAGGTGTGAGAATGTCTCTGAATAGGTGGCTCTCTTTGGAATGGGGCTTGAGAAGTGTGGTTTTAGATTTTCCATCTGACAGCCATAGTTTCAGCCATAGGTCTCACCTCCCGACTGGCAAGAACTTAAGCTCTGGCCCCAAATTTCATGATGTCTGACAATTCATCCACCAGGTATCGTGTGGCCTAGACTGCACAGTTGGCATCACCTGTAAGTGGAGAAGTTTTGGGTATAGTCCACAGTAGACTATTCCCATCAAAGTTGGGCCCTGCTGGTGTACCACATGGTAGTGTCTACCAATAGCACCATCCCCACCACCTCACGTATTTTTTAGGTGCTCTTCCAGCTTCTTGTCCATGGGGTCTTTTAGGGCTGTGAAACTTTCAGTTGGGATGCTGATCCTCTGTGAAGGGATGAAATGGAGTGGAGATGCACCTTAGAGGCTGCAAACCTTGCAGTTTTGTGGGACTTAGACAGTCAGTAGATTCTGTCCATAGCCCAACTCTCTGGGATCCTGGTTAATTCAGTGGCCTCGTGCTCCTTGTTTAAGATAGAGTCAAGTGCCTGGCAGGTTGGGAAGTACTGTTTTGTGGAACTCTGGTGCATTGAGAGAAGGGCTCCATTGATTTATGGGGCTCCTGTCGCACCTCTGTGATCTTGAACACTCCTTATATCATCTGCACTAGGTCATCCACATCTTCTGCTTGCACAGCCTTCTGGAGTGGACTCTGTGTCCTGGTGCCAGACATCATCCTAGGTAGAGTCAGTCACATCATGTCTGCCTGCATTGTCTATTTGGTGTAGTTGTAGTAGTAGTAGTAGTAGTAAAAATGCTATTCATTTTCAGTTAATGCGTGAGGATACTCATCTGAGACAAGTTCATTTCCAGTGAGGTTCTCAGTGCATAGTATCAAAATTACAAAAATTTCTAAAAGTTCATAACATCAATTACTTACATCACAACACAACAACACAGAATGAATGTAAATAATTGAGAACTCTGGCAACACAAAACCTCTGAATATTTCTACAATGCAAATTCATTGCACAGTTGAGGACAAAATAGTACAATTTTAAGACAGAGACATCCATCATATACAACACAGTTCAGAACAACAATGTAATTTTTCTGAACCCATTGCATACCATTTTTATATTTTATTTAGTTTTTGTTGACTATGAAGGAGGACTAGACAATTTTTCCTATTTTCAGCCTCGGGGTACAGATGGATGCCAACTGAAATTGAACCGGCTTTAAGCTGTAGCTGGTATTTTGGTGAATCCCCAAAATAAAAGTTGGAGTGTAAGGGCTTATACTAGGGCAAAGAATTCCATATCTTTAGCCCTATGTAAAAAAATGCAATCTCTTTATTTCTAACTTACACACTGGTAATGTATATTCTAACCATTCTGCCGATCTATGACTCTTTTACGTTTATAACTTGAATTTTATCCAATATGTACTCAGGTACCCTAGCTTTATAGCACTTAAACATATACATTAATAAATGGAAGACTCTTCTATCATTGAGATGTTGCCAGTTAAGAATTTGATATACTGTAATGCACATCTATGCATTCTTCTGAGTGCATCTACAACAAATCTTGCTAATCTATTATATATAGTGTTCAGTTTTGAGAATTCCATTGCTGAGGCCCTGCAAATAATAAGTCTCCATAATCTAACAATGATAAGAAGAGTGAATTAACAACATAACTCCTAACTTCCATAGTCATACAGTGCCTCACTTGGTATAATGATCCCAGTTGCTTTCCCACCTCTTTAACCAAACAGTTAATGTGTGTATCCCACTTGATGCTACTATTGCTCCAAAGACCAAGATATATATAACTATGGACCTGTTCAGTACTACATATTCACTTGTTTCAATTTGTAGGAATGGTTCAGTAGAACTGTAATTTTAGCACTTGTGAACAACATTACTTTTGATTTTTAGCATTAATGAATGGGAATGTGAATGGGAAAAGTAGTTTTGTAAATCAACAAATGCATCCTGTAACGTATGCTCTATCTGCATTACTGAGGTACCCCTCACTATATTATGGTATCATCAGCATACAAGTGATAGTTTTAAACGTATTAGTCAAAGTAAGGTTTTCAAATAGATGTTAAATAACATTGGGCCTAAAATGGATCCCTACGGGACTCCAGAAACTATAGTGGTCAACTCTGAGCTAAATCCATTTACTGCTACCAGTCGTTGTCTACCTATCAAATATGATATGAATCACTCCACTACTTCCTTTGACATTTCATTTAAATGTAATCTGGACAGGAGAATGACATGGTCAAGGCTGTCAAATGCCTTTGACAAATCCACTAATAAACTCCCACTGACATCCCCTGTCCAGAATTCCTGAATGTTCCCCATGACTTTCAACAAAGCCAAGGTGGTACCTGCAATGGTCTGAAACCAGATTGCTGTTTACCTATAATTTTTCTTTTTAACTAAACCTTTAATTGATCCCCTCAATTTTTCAAAACCTTTGATATTATAGATAAAAGAGAAACCGGAGATTGCTCTCTGATATGTCTCTTTGGCCTGATTTCAGAATAGGAACACCTTTGCATTTTTCCATGTCTGGGGCATTCTAGTAGAAAGTGATTTACTAAACAAGTTAGCTACTGGATATGATATCACAGGAGCAGCATATATTAATAATATACCCAGAAGGTCGTTTAAACCTCAGATTTACTGGTGTCAATTTTTATAATTTGTCTTGAACTTTATGGATAGTGATCGATTCAAAAACAAAACTATTATACGAGACTATTCATCCAGTATTTTAAGTGTTGTATGACCAGGGATTGGTTTAAAGCTTTTTACCCATAGTTACAAAGTACTTTTGAATTTACTTGAAACAATGTTACTCATGGGGATCTCTGACCATCTATGACAAAAGAGTCAGGCACACTCGAACTCTGTGTACCCTGTATGTTTTTATCAATTTCCAAAACTGTCTAGAGTCAGATTTTAAATTAGCAGTCAACTTTTTGTATAGAAACTCATTTTACTTTTCCTTACTTCCAATGTATAAATTGTTCCTTGCTTGTTTAGAATTTACCTAATCCCGAGGGTTGCCAGTAATCTTTGCTCTTCTCCATGCCTTATCAGGTTTCCTTTTTCTTTTAGTAACTGCAAATTACACCAGGGTGCATTATTTGATTTTACTTTTCTGTTTCTTAAAGGGCATGTTTATCGCATACCTAATTAATGGTGTTATAAAAGTATGCCAAGAATCATCCACTGTGGGCATTAGGTCCAATCTGTCCCAATCTTGATTTTCTAGATCTAACATGAATTTAATATACTCAAAGTTTTGATTTGATCTAAATGTAACTACTTTACCTGGTATTCTATCTATAAACTTATTTCATATACAAAATGCCATTTGATGGTCAGATAGAAAATCAGGCAATTTGCCACTAAAGATAATCTTTTCTGATTGAGACATAAAAATTAAATATAACATCGAAGAAGACTTAAGATGTGTCATATTCAATCTGGTGACATCCTTTAATAGTTCGGACAATCCCAAGTATGTGACCAGATCTATCAGCTTATGTTTTCATTAATTTTAAACCAATCTACATTAAAGTCTCCAACTAATAATAATTCATGGATAAACATATAATCAGCCAACACTTCTTGCAAAGGTTCAAATACTTTGAAGTTAGTTTTAGGGGACAATACCTACCTATTAACAAAATAGGTTTTGCAAATGGTAATTTAATTTCCAATATTAAAACTTCTGAGCCTTGCCACTCCATCTGATTCTCAACTTCTCTCACCTTTAAGTGGGTAGCCACATAAATTATAACCCCTCCCTCTCTTTTATTTCTATCCTTTCAACACATCCCAAAACCTTGTATGGATATTAAATTCTTTGAGAGTTTGTTATGTAACCATGATTCAGTAGCAATTAATATATTGGGCTTATAATGTGTTGTCCATTCCTAAGATGATCAATCTTCCCAATAAACTTTGTGCACTGATGTTAATTAAACAAAGCCCTTCTTCTGTTAAAAGATCCTTGGTGGGATCACTGTTCATACTAGGGTCTAGCACTGGGTTAGGATGAACATCTCCACTAATAAATAGGCTAACTATAAACAGTAAATTATATAATTCTGGAGAATGTACATAATAATAATATTCTCTATGTAATCAGTCCCATTCTAATACATAGCCATTTCTGTATTTAGATCCTCCAATCTGTGTGACATTATTCATAAAAGATGTTAATTTAATCAGGGCATACCCCAAAATGTGTCCCAATAGATCCAGAGCAACCAACTCCTTCCATGTTGCAAGTTGGTAGGAGTGATGGCTGAGTGTCTCCCAGGTGCTTGTCCATGGAAGATGACTTGGAATTTTCTGGTTGCTGGGTTTGTAGTTTTCTAGCAGATGGCACAGCAGCCCTGCCTGTGTGGCATTCAGTGTGACTGGAGCTATAGGAGGTGATGGAGCCTCCTCCATAGTAACAATTTCAAGGTCAGAGGCTTGGAAGACTCCCATCTCCAAGACTGTACAGACTGCGCACAGAGGTTCCCTACATGGGTCTTCTGTAGATTGGTACCACATTCCAGGCAGGCAGGCATGGCTGGGAATTCATTGTCCCTGGACAATCTGGATGAAGCAGAGAAAAAGAAAGTCAGAAACATGGCTCTGTTCAACAGCAAAGTAAATGCTTAATGGAACAACAGAGATTGAGTAAGGCTATAAATGAGCCGAGTGGTAGACGGATGGTGGACACATTTGCCTTATAACAGGAAGGTAATGACATCCTCAAGATGGCTGCACTTCTGTGACATACAATATACTATATAACCCCTTTGTTGCCATACAAGATGGCTGCTGGTCGCTTTGTGGTGGTGCAGGAGTTTGGTGGCACTTTACCAATATGGCCGCTGATCCCAAGTGATTTCCTTCCATGTGATTCAGCAAACAGCATAGCTGCTGCTCTCGTGTGATCAGTCATCTCATGAGATTAGCAGCCTTCATTCAAAGCTAGCCCCTGAGGCTGTGGTGGCAGGAGAAAATGGTCTCTGGTAGCCTCTGGTATGGTACACCTTCTGTTTTGACTGTCATCACATTTCTGTTACCATTAGGGTCATTTAGGTGGGAGAGGGAGTGGATGCCCATCTCGCAGGGTCAGGCATTCAAACATGGTGGCTGCCATGTCCAGTTCTTGCGAGAAGTGCTAGTATCTCTACTGGCCAGTAGGAGGTGGAAGGAGATGTATGTGCAAAGTGCTGATGTATCCAATATGGTGGGGCACCTATTTGCCATACTGGAACAAAATTTATGATCTGCATGGTGCCCCCAACTCTACAAACAAAATGGGAGGTAGAGGAGGATGGATCACATTGCATGTGCCAATTAGCTTCCCCAGAGATGGAGAGCCTTACTTGCTGCCGTGCCTCATGCCAGGCATCCTGCTGAAATCAGGTATGCTTTAACTAACGTTCTTGTGGAGCAGCGATGAATGCTGCTGTTGCTATTAGGAGGCTAAATGCAACTGACTGCGAAGGTTAAAACAGCTGAGTAGAGCTGCACAGAGGATGGGTGCTCTAACACAAAACAATACAAAAGTAGAACAGTATTGGCACCCACAGAGACACAAAAAACTCAACACGAGGAAATAGTAGTAATACTTATCTGACAAAGCCGTATTGGGTGAAATGTGTGTGAGGAGTATTTTCTGTGTCTGCACTTGCACTTAGTGTTTTGTACTCGTCTGTTGCTGCTGTCTTTGATATATGCATGTAAAATAAATATTACTACTATTTCCCTTGTGTGGAGAGTTTTTTGTGTCCTGTGGTGTGCCAAGACAGTTGTACTTTTGATTGTGAAGGTTGTAGGGCTACTCAAGACTGAAGTGGACACTGCAGAGGGTCCAGTTCCTCAGGTAGCAGCTAGGTAGAGATCCTACATGAGGGTCCTGATCAGCCCAGGAGCTACAAGGTTGGACCGTTTTAGAGGGTGCAGCCTGACATGTAGTCCTCCTAGTACCAGACTTTAGAAGCCAAATTACCCTGGATAAACATCAATTATTGTAAAACATGCCTTGGTTATAAAAATTAGGATGCCTGCATTAGTCTACCACTTATATCTCATTGTGCTAATAGAGAGAAAAGATCAGAGTCAACATTTGCCAAGTCATCAGATCATGACCAGTCTTTAGAGATGCATGAAGTAAACTGGTCTCTATTGTCTGGGCTGGGATTTGGCCTCTGTCAGCCCAACAAAATACATGATTGTGCATTAGCCAATAGGATGGATGAAGGATACCCATTTGTGAGGAGTATCTGAGCACTAGAACGGTTGTAGGGATAACGTTTGAATTTGAAGAAAAGAAAAGAAAACACCACATCATCTGTCGTTCACCATTTTAATGCAGCACTCCATTTAGCAGCATCAGTAATGTTCTAATGCTTGGTTGGGATACAAGCAAAGAAACAGATTGGATTCACATTTTTATGAGACACTATAACTTTGCAGTGTCTTGGCAAAGACCAGAGAAAGAGCAATGGAAATTAGGCCACATGTTTTGATACGAAATACTGTGAGATGTGGACTCTGAATACTGCAGTAGATACAATACAGTGTAAACAGTGATGGCATAATGCTGGTAGTGTGCAACAGTTATTTTACAGTATTACCCCTGGTATTGACAAATCTCCTTTCCTCAAGATGCCCCCTCCTCACTTAACACAGAGATGGGAGTACAACATATTATTTATTTCAAGACGTTCACCAGTAGAAACATACTGAGATACATAGATTGTTTCCAGACACAAAGGGATTTCATTCTGTTTTACAGTAACAGAAATTATATTCACTGAGAGGCTATCACTATCAAAACTTGGATGGTTTATTTTTAAGCATATCTAAAAATATTAACTTGAGAATATCACATAACAGTCTTAAATTTATATTATACTAACAAGAGCATTTGTTTATTACATAAAAAGTAGTTATGGGATGGATTATTCCTGGATGGGGTAGTAAGCCACCACTGTTTGCAGCTTCAGTCACTCTTTATCTAGAAAGCCTTTTGTTTCAAATCCCTACTAAACAAGCCACTGATTGTGCTTCAGGATTTAGCTGTTCTGCTACAGCTACAGTAATCCTGATGGCAACAGTATGGGCAGGCACACTAAGAGTAATGTCATGGGACATCCTCACCTCTCTTCACTTGAACAACATTTAAAGGGTTCAGGTGTACATGCAAACCACTTCAATTACCGAGGAGTTGGCTAGGCAGCCAACTACTTTTACAACTGTATGATTTATTTATTTATTCAGGTTTCAGATTACAATACCTTAGAACCAGAGGTTATTTTACAAAGATTCTATGTTAAATAGGACAAGTACATTTTACAGGAAGAACAAGACAGAAAACATAGATGAAGTTACAAACACTGCAAATGAAGGCATAATCATGCTTAGGTCACAGTGCTCAAAAATAAGTGCATTTGAGAAAGGTGCAGTACAGAGCAGCCCAGGAGGCCTTTTCTAGAGTGGTGAGTTGGAAAGCTGGGGTGGGGGCTGGAGGAGGTGTGAGAGGAGGGAAAGTAAGAAGGGGAATCTGAGGGAGGGTAATGAGGTGGGGGAGTGAGTAGCCTAGGTAAGAAGAGAAACAGGAATCTGAGAGGAAGCGACATGCCTTAGCTGTTGCAGTCGTGCTTGTTAACAGTGGTTAGATAACTGTGGAGATTTAGTTTTAAGGGCCAAGTTTTGAAAGGTTGTGAGTGCTTGGGGAGGTCATTTAGCCAGTGTGGAGCCCCAATTTTGAAAGAATGTTGGGTCAAGGAGGTACAGCAAAGGGGAACTGGAAGGCCTGAGCAGAGCTGCCGCAGGTGTGATGGGGGTTAGATACCCTGTTGAGGAGGTTTGTTGGGGAGGAGGTGAGGCCTAGGCAGATTTTCTTTGCAAACAGGTATGTTTGATACATTATCTGACCTGTTAGGTTCAGCCAGCTGGTCGCGATATAATTCATGTATGCATAAGTCTCAGAGCTCTGGAGGGTAGTCTGAAAATTTTGTTAAGGGCAGTGTGGATTCTCTTGAGTAGAGTTTGTTGCAGCACCATAGATTATAAGATCGTAGTCAATTACATAAAGTAGGGAACTGTTGATGGCTAGGTACAGGGATTTAGGGGTGAGACAGTGTCTGTGCCAGAAAAGGAGCCCTAGCTTGGTGTTGACTGCCTTAGCAACATGGTCAGCATGGGCCAAAAAGACATAGCTGTGTCAAGTGTAACAGCGAGGTACTTGAACTGTGAGACTTGCTCGAAAGGTGTGTTGCTATGGTTTAGGATGGAGAGCTGGTGGTGCCTGTGCCTGTTCAGTGGGCTTGCAAAGAGCATAGATTTAATTTTTTATAATTTAGTAGCAGTTTGTGGTCTGTGAACCATTCTCTATAGCTGTGAAATCGTCCTGTAGTTGATGATTCACAGTGAGAGGGTCAGAGTGGCTGGAAAAGATGACAGCTCATCAGCATAAAGGAGTAGGTTGGTCATGCAAGATTGGGGAGGGTTGAGAATAGATTGAATAGTAAGGGCCTCAGAACTGAGCCTTGCGGTACTCCAGATTGTACGGGCTACTGTCGGATAGTGTCTTTCCTGTTTTACTTTCTGCGAACAGTCACTGAACACACACACTGATGGCAAGACATCACCTGAATGGAGCTTATGTTATTAACACTCACTGCACAAGATAGCTAATTATTGTACCAGCCAAATGACCACTCATTTCTAATACAGGTGTTGTATAATATTACTGTGTAGGGGAACAGGAAAAGGTGAAGTGCATAGCCAGGTAGAGCTATTTATCTGGTCACAGTAAGCAACATCAAAGCCAGAAAACTGCTAAAAGGTGAATTGTCATAAAAATGTTGCATATTGGTACAGTTTATGCTAGAAGAATAACAGATATGCATGGTGATATTTTTACAATATAGGCAATCCCTGGACACTAAATGACAAGAGAGAACCTTCTTTATACAATGGCAAAGATAATTGTAGCATTGTGATTGATCAGACTGCCCTAGAGACAGTGATTTTTATTTATTTATTCAGGTATAGCACACTAAGCTGAAAACTTTTTACAGGAGCGACCTGGGAGCACACAGAGATTAAGTGACTTGCTCAAGGTCACACAGTATGCAAGAGGAAGCTGTGGGATTCAAACCCAGGTCTGGTCTGCTGGATGCCACCAGATTTGCAGCTCAGAGCCGTGAGACCACTGCGCTATACTGCCTATGTTATCTGTCACTAATCTAGGGCAGATACAGAAAAGACATTACCATTTTAAAAAATCACTCCCACTCAGTTCAGCAGAACTGAAGCATACCATGTAGTAAGCCATCACAAATCCCCACCCCTTACACACACACAAACTCACTCCTTGGTCCTCCTTCTCTTTCCCACACTGTCACTCTCTTTAAATGGTATTTTTTTAAACTAGCACTGCAGCTTCTCTAAAGGAGTGATTGAGTGAATGATTCTTGAAAGAGGCAATGTGTGGCTGTCCATTGCTACTAGCAATCACAGTCGCTCCTTAGAAATCAAGCTTTTATTTTATTCAATGTCTATGAAGGTTTTGTAAAGAAAAAAAACTTTAACTCTGACTGGCTGAGTAATCAGCAAAAGCAGAACTTCAAAAGGACAGCACATAGCTGTTCTTTTCAGTTACCGCTCCCACTCGGTCATGCTACTATAGGAAGTACAATGTAAACCCATGTCAGCGGCTACTCACCACAGGCACAGTGACCAAGTGCAAAGATGCAAACAGAGAAATGTTTTCTCAGAAGCAAACTAGCAGAGGAGGTGACTTTGGGGAGCAGACACTGTGACTGATTAGTGACAGGAGCAGACCTCTGCAGAGGGAAGGACCAGGCAGCATGTGGTGGCAACACCATCTACAGGCAGAAACAGAAACTGTGGAGTTTTAAAAAATATACACCTACACATAAAAATACAAAAAACTGTTTCAAATTTTTTTTACTTTTTGATTTTAGTATAAATGAGCCATTGTATAGTAGCAATAAGGCACTCCAGGGATTTATGTTACTGTGTAACAACATCACTTCTTGGGCATTGAAGGCACCTGGCCTGCAGCCTCATGCTTCAACCATGTGAGGCATGACATTATTAGACAATGACACATACCCTGTTGTGTCTTATTGCTTAATTAAAGTACTCACAGTCTGTCACAATGTATTTAAATGATGAATTATGACTGTTGGTTTTACTGGCTTAAAAGAAGTAATCTGCCTTATGAAGCAGTATAAAAACATATATGTGTATATATATATATATATATATATATATATATATATATATACACATTAAATTTACATATAAAGGAAGACTACTAATTGCAAAGCAGCCTAACAAGAAGAGTAGGATAGCAATGCTGTGTGGAAGGTCCAAATTCTGACGGTATGGAATACCAAAAATTTCAGAGAATTTCACTTAATTCTGCCAAGTTTTATAAGTAAGTTTTGAAAACTGAATGGTTTTGTGGATTAGTAACCTGTGACCCACATAACCATGGATTCTTTTTCTGCAATTTGCAGAAAATTATTCTGCCATCGACCTGAATCATATAAATGACTTTCAGAGTGCCACAAACTTCAAAAACAAATTTAGAAGCATTTCAGAAGCAGAATTGCTAATCTACATGAATTCTAATGGTGGAATTTTTCAGTCTTCATAGCGCTACAGGATGGGTGTTATGTACTGATAGTCACATTTTCTTTGACTTCTCATCCACTTCTATTTGAGCACATTCCTGAGAATAATCCAATTAATTGAACTCATTTATTTATACATTTATTTAAAAATTAGTAACTGGGAAAGGCACATTGTGCCAAGGCTTGTTTTCAGGTGTGACCCAGGAAAGGAAAAGGGATACAATAAATCCTACACAATAGTATAGAGGTGTTCCACAAAATAATTATTAATGGGGCATTTTTGTTGTTATTTCTGAGGGTGGAGGAAGTAGGGTTTTAGCAGGTTGTATTATTGGTTGGGATGTGTTTTGGGGTAAATGGATTCCTGTATCTCCTAAGGGTAAGCTTTACGCCTGACAACATAGTCAACTGTTCTTCCACCCTCACAGTAGGGTATCTCTGAAGTCTAGCTGCTTGGCTGAACGTGATCTTATTGTCTCTGCATATTCTGATGTCCCAATTAGATTTTCTGAGTGGTTCAACAAGAGCTTCCCAGTCAGAGCATTTGACTGGACTTGCTATTCCTTCCTCTTGTAGCCACTCTAGTTCAACTTCCACTCAAAGTTTCAAGGCAAAGACAATGATTCTGGCTTAGAAAGGTTTAGAGTCACCTGAACATTTACATTATTCTTGGGCTTTATTCCCATGGGGTTCCCTTTAGTAAAAGTGCAGGAAACTGCTCTGCTGTTTTGCTGAATTCTACTAGTACAGTTGTCAAATGTTTAATTTCTTCCTATGATAACTGAATAATATTTAGCCATCTTCTTCCTAATAGGCTAGGCCCAGCCCCACAACAATATCAAGTGATAACGTGACTGCTTATCCTTGATAGTTTACTCACGCCTGAGCATCCCACAGGATCTTTATGGGCTCACCAGTGTAAGTCATCAAAACAGTTTTGTTGCTGTATAGGCTTGCCACCTTTGGATGAGATGAAAACTGAATACTAAACCACACCCCAAACTCCATCCCTAACTCCCCTTTTATGACTTATGAGGGCATCGCTTGGACTCTGATACCCTTGATTTATTAAAATTGCTGTGATATTGCATTGTGTACAACTTCTTTTAAAGTACATCATGATTATTATTTTTGGTTTGTTTGATTTAGATTTAAATATTTTAAATTTCAGTGTGTGTTAACATTTGGCGGGGTTAGAGATGGGGTTCATGGGACTTTCCATCCTGTGTACACAGCTTAGCTGACACTTCGAGTGACTACATGGACACCTCTGACAACCGGCTGCTTTGGACAGGTGGCCTTTTCTGGTAAAACTCTTTCAATAAATAAATAAACTACACCAGTAATGGTGGACGAGCTATAATTACAAATATCATCTGCCATTTTAAGATGTGCTACTGTCCTTCCCATTGCTCCTACTCTAAAGCTATTTGTAATGTCACAGAAGTTTTTAAATGTGGTAGGAACTATTCTATGCTGTTAAATACCCTATTTCCATATCATTCATACATACCAGATAGCATGATATGTGATATGTAGCATGGTGGCAGTATAGTGCAGTGGTTTAAGGCTCTGAGCTGCAATTCCAGAGACCAGGGTTTGAATCCCACAGACCAGACTTGCATACTGTGTGGCCCTGCACAAATCATTTCACTCCTTGTGCTCCCAGGTTGCACCTGTAAACAAGTTTCAGCTTAGTGTGTCTCTTCTGGTTAAAAAAATAATAATGTTTGATAAATTACCTAAACTTGCAGTGCCATCAAATCTAGATTGTGTTCCTTTCTCCTCACCAGCTACTGCTCTCTCTCTTCCTTTTCTCATTTCTGTGCTTAGCATGACATTAGCCACACTATTCTTGCTGTTCATCTGAAATGCCGGAATGGTCTTCCTGGAATATCCAGGTAGTATGAAAATTGACAGCAATAACTACTGAGGAAAGAGAGTGTAGTACTGCTAGAAATGAAATAAAACATTAGATTATTAATTTAACAACAAATGGGGTAACAAATATAAACATATATGGACAGACCCTAAAAGAAAAATGGTGAGCATTTAAAGGTATAAAATTATTCCTTATCACAGCAGTCGAAGACCATTCTCACAATGCAGCCCAGAAAGGATTAGGTTGATTTGCTGCTAATAGTCTTAATAGCCCTACTTTACACCTTTCAGATTTACTGGTATACAAACAAAGATTTACATGACATCAGAATTTTTTGTAATATGAACATGTAAGTAAAATGGTGAAGGATTTAGCAGAATCTGTTCTACAAGTATGTGAGCATTCAAAATGACTGAAAAGTACTACCTCTGAATAAAACTGGATTAGCAGGTAAAGTTTCTGAAACACATTGTACAGTCCACACTGGAAAAGAGGCTACCCTAATGTGGTGCCTGTCTGAATGTCTAAGGGTTTCAGAAAATGAAGGTGGTATTGTTTACCCTTCCCATGAATAATCTTCAATTTGCTGGTGTGAAGTTAGAGGTGACAACTGAGCAGACAGGGACACATTTGGCTCTTTAAGTGCCCTGCACTTGAAGGCACTTCCTGATTAGCATGCACTGTAAGCAAGCAAGCACACTGAAATGTCAATCACTTGCTTACAGTCAGATGAGAAGAAAATAAAACAGTTAGTGGGGAATCTCACAGGTGATGCTTGACCCACCATAAAAAACAAATTTGTAATGGTGAAAACAGGAGGACCGAATCTGGACCTAGAAAACCGAATCATTAGGTAAAAAACTGAGTAGGTGGTAACCTTATTGCTGTAAGCTTGGGTCTGTCCAGTTTCTTATATGTTGTTTCTCCTACAATTGATATGGATGTTCCTGTGTAAGTTCCATTACTAGATCTGTCCTTCAGTCTACAATATGCAAATATATGGCTTCTCTTTTGACAGAGACACATGTAGCAACCAATATACTCATAATCCTGTTTCATTGGTGTCTCCTCCATCATCCTGCTTCCATGTTGTCCAACTGGTGGCTACCACTGTACAACTCTCACTTTTATATAATTTCTTTCCATTCTCTGCTTCTACAGCCACGAATATGCCTTCTTTTCTTACAAAAGTGACATATGTCCTGCAAGTATTGAGGGCATTATTCCCCCAAGCCAGAAACACTTATCCACTGTTTTAATTTCCTGTTCTTCACTCACTTCTAACTTTGCTGGTCATGCATGGGACTGATGGTAGACTGGCCTTCACTCCTTCTATTTTCAGCATTCTTAGCAGCTATCTCCGTTAACTGATATGTTAAATGCTCTTTGAAAAGCAATGTCTGCTCTCCCTACACACCAATGATGCTGTATCCTGTCATCTGCAGTATCACATAAGAAATTATCCTCCACATGTCATGCAAAATATTATCATATTCACAATACTCAATGAGGTGGCATAGTGCAGCCACCTAAGTCTTTACACTCTCTCCTTGCTGCTGATCATTTGTCCAGAAGTGATATTACACTATAATCTTATTTGACTTAGAGATGCAGTGAGTCTCAACTAAATCTACAATCTCTTTGCACAATTTATTTGCAGTGCTGCCTGGGAACACTGATGATTTGATATGAGATGTTGTGAATTTTAATTTGCAAGCAAAGTAGGTGCAAATCCACAATGTTCAGAGTTGTGAAAAATACGCAAATTCTGTGTCTAAACTGACAACTTTGCTTGTGGATTTTATTTCTTAACCACTACTGTGCTGTGAAAGAACCCCAAAGCCAATAAATTGGAATTAAGTGCCCCCAAATTACATTCTTACATTAACAATATGTCTGGTCAAAATGTACTCCTTCTCCCCACCTGCATGCCAACATTCCCTACCTCCCTCACTTAAGTCCCACTGTCTTTAGAGTCTTCCTCAGTCCCTCTTCCCACAATCCCTCTCGGGTCCCCACTACCTCCCCTCATGAGCACCTACAAATGTAATTTGCAAATAAGGAAAATGGTCCCCAGTGCAGATTGACTGGTCTAGTGCTCTTTTAGTTCCAAGCCCAACTCTCTGTCTGGTAATGGCACGAATGAATGAAAGATGACATCTTAGCTGCTAGTAAAACCTTACTCGTTGAAATTTCAGTCAATCGGGTTTCACTAGGAGATGAGACATCACCATTCATTCATGAAAGCCATTACAAGATGTGAGTTGAACTGAACAGAGCAGACGTTCTGCACCAGGGGACAACTTTCTTAATTTGTAGGTTACATTTGTAGGTGATGGCGAGGAAGGAGGTGTAGACAAGAGAGAGGTTGACTAGCAGACTGAGTACAGTGGGACTGGGGCAGATGGAGGCTGGGAGTGTATTTGATGCATGGTGGTGAGTATGGATAACATCTTGTTTCAGAAAAGTAGCAGTTTGATGTGTGCCAGGAGGGTGCAGGGAGGAGAGTACCAGTGCAGAGGGTTTTGGAGGGAGATAACCATTGTTTAAACCCAATTCACCTTGGGATTTGATGACAAGCTGGTCATTTCCCATGTGAACTTTGGCCAATCCACCTGGTGAATTACATCATGAATTACAGTTCCAACTCTGCAAATTTGCTAACATTAGCAGATTTTTCATAGAGCAAATTTTGACGACTTTGTACATCTCTAAATTTGATGTGAAAATACTGTATCTTGCTCCCACAAATACTAGAAAAAAACCTTGCTCTCACATTTATTATCAATTTCATTAGCAATGAAATAATGCCCATCATTTCTATAAACTCAGTCCAGTACTCACCATCCTTGTATTTTTCAGTCTTCCCATAATAAGTCACAGTAAACAGTTACATTATCTTACAATCAGGTAAGTAGATGTTCAAAAGCAAGCTTCAGAATAAACCCCTGCTCCAAGGCTGAATCCAGCACACCACCAAAGAAAGAGATATTCGAGCTGTAAGATGACTTTTTAGAAAGTCATCTTTATCCTCATCACCAAATATGGAATATCGTGCATGGATGACACTGGATTGTTATTTCATTTTTTGTATTTATATTTTACTATTTTTTCTGCATTTTTCTGTAATGTCCCAGGACCCTAGCACATGGCAGTGCATGTGTGTGGAGCGCTCACACTGCATGGTACCAGTTCTGGCCCTTCCGCCACCCTGGCAATCCCCAGGCTCCCCATAGCCTGACACTACCACCCGTCCTCCACAGGGTCGCAGCTAAGGGCAGAAGTCAGTTCACCACTCTGGGAGATAGCCCTCGCTCAGCAGTCTTTTCCTTTCAGCACCCATGCTGTCAGATTGAGAACTTTGGGGTTGTGGTGAAGGATCAGGCCTTGGCTGAGAAGATCCATCCATTGAAGAAGGCACCAAGGCTGTCAATTAACATGGTTTGGAGCACAGAATACCATGATCTCCAGGGTCAGTCTGGGGTAATGATCACCACTGTGACTTTGTGTATCTAATCTTGAGAAGCACCTTTGGAATCATGGGCATGGGTGGAAAGACATATGCTCAGTTGAAAGTCCAGGCTGCTGCCAGCATGTTTACTTTTTAGCCTGACAATCAAAGATTCGTGAGTTGAAGCAAGATAGTTGAGTGTTGTGGCAAGAGGCCATCAGGTCTACTTGAAGGGCCCCCATCAGTCATTGAGGGTCCAAAACACTTGGGGATGCAACCTTCACTCTGTCTGGTTAAGTGTCACTCTACTGAGCCAGTCTGCTTGAGAGTTCAGCTTGCTGCCCAGGTAAGTGGCCGAGATTATTAGCAGGTTTTGATCCACCCATCGGAGTTTTTTAGCACCTCCTTGAGCATTGTTCTGTCTCATCTGCCTCCTTGCTTGTTTATGTATGCCATTGTGACCAGGTTGTCAATTCTGATCAGGTCTGCCTGGCCTGTGACCTGAGGTGTGAAGAACAGCAGGGAGTGATATACTGGTTTCATATCCAGCACATTTATTGGCAAACAAGTTTCTGGTAGGGATCAATGGCCCTGAGTGACATGGTGACCCAACATGGCTCCCTAGCTGAGGACACTAGCAATCATTGTAATATTTGCTATAGGCATCATTGACAATGGCATGCTTCAAGCAAGACTGGATCTGTGTGTCCAACACAGTAGACTGTTCAGAGTGTCTGAGCCTGGACTGAGTTTGTGATCGAGTTCTGAGCCAACTGGTCCCATGTGCTAGAATGAATCTTTGAAGTGGATGCACATATAGCCAGGACAAGGGTACCATGTCTATCAAGGACAGCATTAGCCCTAGCAGCTGCAGGTAGTCCGCACTGGTCTATTGGGGTGTGCTTGAACCAACTCGATGAGCCACTTCATGTTGAAAAGTTTTTCATCTGTTGGTGTCACTAGGGCTAGACTGGTATTGATCTTCGCACCCAGATGCGAGATGCCCTGAGTGGGGTTCAGCTTGCATTTGTCCCAGTTTATGACCCAACCGTATCACTGAAGGCATTGAATGTGTCCTTCTGCACTTGGGCTGGGGACCTTGCTCATATTAACCAGTCATCCAGGAAGGGAATGACATGTATGCCTTGCTTGAATGGAGTCACAGCCAGTACTACCAGAGTCTTTGTAATACCCTTGGGGCCAAGGCCAGGCTGAATGGTAAGGCAAGGCAACTTTATTTCTAAGGTGCCCAATCCTTGAGGCTCTGGGTGCCGTACACAATAAAAAAAGAACACAAAATAACATCTGTTCAGTAGCAGCATATTTAAAACAACATTTTAAAAGCATAAATATAAAATATATGATTGCTGAGGGTAGGATGGGTGGAGATGGCTTAGTCCCCAAAACTATGACAGGAAAGGTGGGACTTAAGCATCTGCTTAAAAACACCAATTGAGGGGCCTCCTGGACTGCAGCTGGAAGTGTGTTCCATAGGGTTGGCCCAGAGTCACTAAAAGCTTGGTCACCAGAGGTCTTGAGCCAAACCATAGGAACATCCAAGAGGCCCCTCAAAATGGAGCTGAGGAACAGGCAGAGGTTGCAGGTGACAGGAGCTTAGACAGATAGCCAGGGCCCAATCATATATGGCTTTATAGGTGAGCAAGCCCACCTTGAAAAAGACCCTTTACTTGATCATCATCCAGTGCAGAGCATGCAGGACCGGGGTCTCATGGCACATCAGTCACAGAGCCTACATTCTGCACCAGCTGCAGCCTCAGAGGGTCCCTTCCATGACCCCAAGTAAAGAGTCTTACAGTTGTCAAGTCTTGAGGTTACAAAGGCATGTACTAGGGTTGGCAGATCTTGGGGCGGAATGAGGGCTTGATCCTGGTGATGTTTCATAAGTGGTAAAACCACTCTTCAGAACAGATGACACCTGATCTTTGAAGGTCAGTCTGCTGTCCAGGATCTCATCTAGATTTTGCACCCTCGGGAAGCAACCAACAGAGCAGACCCTAGAAAAGACCAGTGTCCACTCCAGGTAGCAACCCATCAAGCCCAAGACCCGGCTCAACCTCTGTCTTGTCCAGGCTGAGTTACAGCCAGCTGGAAGCCATCCAGTCATTGATTTTAGCCAGTCAGATGTTAAGCACGTCAACCACACCAGATGTTCTGGGGCAAATGACAGCTACAGCTGGGTGTCATCTGCATAGCAGTGAAACTCCACGCTGCACTGTCAAATGATCTCACCCAGGGGCAGCATATACACTTGAACAGCATCAGCTACAAGATTGGTTGAGAGAATGTCCAACCGTCGATAGTTTCAAAGTTGGTCTAAAGACATACTTATTTAGTTTAGCTTTTATTTTGCTTTTATTTAGTAATGGCTGATATATTTTAATATTGTTTTAATCTATATTATGTATACGTTTTATGTACAGCGCCTTGGCTCTGAAAGGTGCTATAAAATGAAGTTGATTTGATTTGATTTGAAGATTGAGCCCTGTGGAACTTCACAAGACAAAGGCATTGAGAGGAGGAGACTTCAATATCACTCCCACTGCACCCTGTCTGAGATAGAATTCAAACCATCTGATGGCAACCCAGGCAAGTCCACAAAATTCTCAGCTGATTGAGAAGCACATTGTGGTCCATGGTGTCAAAAGCTGAAGAGAGATTGAGAAGCACAAGAATTGACCTGTCTCCTCTCTCTCTAGCCCTGAGTAAGTCATTATGCACTCTGACTAGTGCAGTTTCTGTGCTATGTCTAGCCCAGAAAACCAACTGAAATGGCTCATAGAAGTCAAAGAACATGAGCCAATCCTCGAGTTGCTGTGCTACCAGTTTCTCAACAACTTTGCTAAAAATGGCAGGTTGGAGACAGGGTGGTAATCGCTAGGATGTCTAGGGTGACGGAAGGTTTCTTTAGGAGTGGTCTCACCAGTGCCTCTTTCAGAGGAACTGAGAACCCCTCCACCATCAAACACTTGGCTATCCCAGTGAAGACTGGACCAACAGCCTCAGTGCAGCTCATCAAGAAATGGGTCAGGGCTGGGTCCAGTTCACAAGATGTATACTTCAGCTCTAAGATCACCTGAGTCATCTCAGACACCTCCATTGGCCTAAACTGTTCCCAGGCAAGCAGAGTTCTTCTGCTCCCCAACAGACTAGCAACTGTGAGTGGAAACCTACCGGAATCCCCAACTGGATAGCCAACACACTGTCAGAAAGAGCAGAACAAACTCCTCACATAAAGTGGATGAAAAAGCTTTTTCAGCTGAAGACAGGTCAGATGGAGAAGCATGTACACAGTCCAAAAGAGCTGAGCAGGTCTGATCCTTCCTGCCACAATCTCCCTGGACAGGAACACTGCCTTCTTATGGGAGATTGCCTCCTGGTACTCACAACAGTGAGTGCACAAGACCAGTTGTCAGCATCTAGCCGGGACTTCCGCCAGCAATGCTCCAACTTCGACACTTGATCTTCATCACCTTGAGATCCCCATCAAACCACATGGATCTCAAGTGAGAAGATCTGGGTCATATAGAACTGGTGCTATGGCATCCAGAGCTTCAGACACCACCTTATTATAGGTGGCCACTGCCTTCCTGGAGCCAATCGCACAAGACACCTCAACCATAGACAGGTCAGCTACTGCCAAAAGTCCTTCTGGGTCTAGCCCTCTTAAAGGGTGTTAGCTAACCATCTCCATAGGGACAGGACCATTGGGGAGCCCCAAACATGAACTCCACAGTGCAGTGATTGGACCAAGAAACCAGATCAGTCCTGAGGTTATCAACCGAAGACCCAGCTGGAACACCAGATCAAGTGTGTGACCATGGGTCACAGAAGCAACTGCTTGTGTCAGGCCCAGTGAAGACATTAGCTGGAGGAGGTCATAACTGAAACATGAGGATTCATTGTTGACCCAGGCATTGAACTCCCCAGGACTAAACGCCACTATTTTATTTTTATTTTCTTTTGCTGAATGGTTTTTGTTTGTCTCAGAGGTGGTGCAGTCTCCTTCTCGCATTGAAGGAGCTAATTGCTTTCCTACCACAGCTCTCCAGGGTATTAGGTGTGTATCTGGGGGTGGAGCTGATAAACTGTCAGTAACTTCCAACAAAGGAAGGTTAAAAGGTCAGGTTAGTTGATATCTTGGAGGTGGAAGACTAGGTTTGCTGGCCAAGGCACCTAGCTTCACCTGAGCTCTTTTCTTCTAGGTTGCTTGAAAGGACAGAGCAAAGAACCTTACCAGAGCAAGGAAAAGGATTAAGGCTTCTTTTGGTTAGGCAGATTTACTGTGTGTTGTTATTTTTATTTTGTACTCACAGGATTGTTACTGTTTGTTGCTAACATTTTATTGCTTTATTTTCTCTGATTCAAATTGCTGTTGCTGGGTATACCTTCTGCTCATTATTACAGTGTGTGCTTACAGATTACTGCTGTAATCTTCTGATTCAAATTGTCTTTTGCAAGTTATATCTTCTGTTACTGCTTTATTTTTCCTCTGTAGCAAAGTGTTTCTTGCAGGGTATATCGTCTGTGAAATTATTACAGGTGGTGCTTACATGTTCATGACTTTTATCATTAGGCTAAGCAAAATTACTGTTTGCTACTATTTTTTTTTGCTGAAATGTTTTTGTTTGTCTCAGAGGTGTTGCAGTCTCCTTCTTACATTGAAGGAGTTAATTGCTTTTCTCCTACAGCTCTTCCAGAGGATTAGGTGTGTGTCTGGGGTGGAGCTGACACACTGTCAGTAACTTCCAACAGAAGGAAGGGTTAAAAGGTCAGGTTAGTTGATATCTTGGAGGTGGAAGACTGGGTTTGCTGGCCATGGCACCTAGCTTCACCTTTTCTTCTAAGTTTCTTGAAAGGACAAAGCAAACAATCTTACCAGTGCATGGAAAATGATTAAGGCTTCTTTGGCCAGGCAGATTTACTGTGTTATTATTTTATTTTGTACTCATAGGGATTGTTACTGTTTGTTGCTAACATGTTATTGCTTTATTTTCTCTGATTCAAATGGTTGTTTTGGGTATACCATCTGCTCATTATTACAGGGTGTGCCTACGGTGTGTGGTTACAGATTGCTGTTATAATCTTCTGATTCAAATTGTCTTTGCAAGCTATATCTTCTGCTACTGCTTTATTTTCTATGTAGCAAAGTGTTTCTTACAGGGTATATCTTCTGTGAAATTATTACGGTGGTGCTTACAGGTTTTACCATTTTATCTATCATTAGGATAAGCTTTCAGGGCTACTGCATTTGTTGCTGGCTGATTTTCTGCTCTTACCTCCTTGTTTCTTTCGTCTGTGGTTCTTCTTTTTGGCAGGGAAGGGCCAGCCACCCTCCATCCCCAACCACCCCAACTACACTCCTTTTATAGGGTAGCACAGTCGTGACAGTTCCTGTAGCAAAGCAGGAAGGGGCAGATCAGAGGGTATCAACACAGTGACCTCATTTACAGGGGCACTAGTAATTTAACTTGTTATAACAAGTTATACAAAAACAAACAAGCAAAACACAAAATCAAACTTTGCTTTCGTTTCTTCCTTCTAATTACTCTGACAAGGTTATAAACTAGCAATTTATCTGGAATAGATATCATTAACTGCATGTAGTGTGGAACACTTTTCAGAAGGGCAGTTTTACAGGATTTAGGACACTGTCCTACATGCTGAACCATTGGAGATCTAAGGGCTCAGCTCCAGGCAGTATGGGCAGAAATTGCATGCCTCATTTTGCATATTCAAGAAGAAAATATATTATAAGAAACGCCCGCCATTTCCCAACATTCAACAGAAGCACCTCAACCGCAGAGGGTAGTTGGTCTGGGAGGCTGACAGGTGGTTAGGAGGGGAAAATTGGGTTCCCAATCACCGGTGCTTTCCAACACATCAACTCCACAAACCATAACAAAACTGCACACAAGTATCTGCCTCTATCTCTGAAATCAAACAAAGGGGCAGAGGACACTGAAGAGCAGGACACTGCAGCACAGAGCTAGCACAACAAAACTCACCTAAAACAGGAACCAAAACAAAAAGCACAAAGGAAATCGAAAAAACTTATGATCATAGAAGACTCCTTCATTCGGGAGTTGATACCTATCTAAAGTCAGGGATAATGGTCAGATGTTTCAGGTACATCAGTGTAGAGAGACACTGACCACATTAGCTAAAATTGTTCATGAAGCAGGAGAAAACATTGACATCCTGGTACATATAGGGACTAACGATCTCACCAGCCGGTCAGTTGTGGAGACCAAGAAACACCTGACCAGGCTGTGTGACAAACTATAATCCATTTCATCAAGCATCTCCTTTTCAGAGATCCTGCCAATCTGGGAGAGGGACAGATGAACGGAATGATGAAGGGAGATAGAGGAGCTAAACATGTGGCTCAAAGGCTGGTGCCAGGAAAAGGACACACATTTGTAGGAACTGGCAACAGTTTTGGGAGTGAAAGTTCTTTAAATTCAGTGGACTGCAGCTGACTAAGGAGAGATCCAGTGCATTGGGGCAGAAGTTTGATGTCTTTGCAGAATATTTAAACTAGCAAATGGGAGAGGGGTGCAGCACCCCATATGTCGAATGGAAAGAACACCACCCCTCAGCTAGTGATCAAACAGGAGTTCAACATGTTTGTAGTTCATTTGCATCACCAGGTAAGGAAAAGGTCTGGTTCCCAAAAGATGCACAGGGAAAATGCCAGACCTCACCCAACAAATAACATACCAAAATCTGGCCAGTGGAAAATCATGTACACAAATGCTTACAGTCTTGGAAACAAGATCCCAGACCTGTAGGCAATAATGACAGAGCTAAACTGGACATAGAAGCCATTAGCGAGACATGGTTTACCAGTAACTACACTTGGGAGACTTCAGTACCTGGCTATGTGCTGTTCAGAAGAGACTGAGGTGCAAAAAGGGGGTGGGTGGAGTGGCCCTTTATGCCAATGAAAATATCAAAGCTACAGAAATTCAGAATACAAATACTGTAAGAAGCCAGAAGAACTGTGGGTCACCCTGGAAACAGGAAATGGGACAGCCATATGGACTGGGGTTGTGTACAGGCTTCCAGACCAGGGGAGGACATAGACACATTACTGTTAGAGGATATACAAATCATGACAGCTAAAGGGAGATTCTGATAATGGGAGACTTCAACATACCAGATACAGATTGGTCAATACCAGCAGGAACATCTGCCAGAACTAGACACATGGTGGATTCCCAGCAGGGAAGGACCTCAAAAACTGGTACAACAACCCACAAGAGACAGGGCTATCCTAGATCTAGTACTGACTAACAGGGAAAGGATCACAGATCTCCAGGTAGAAGGTCACCCGGGGCCAGTGACCATCATGTGGTATGGTTCAATTTGGCCACTAGAACTAAATCATCCCATTCCAAGGCAGAAATATGGGACTTCAGAGAATCTGACTTTGATAAGAAGGCCAACAAAGCTAAGCTAGCCCTGGCAAAAGAAATACAGGTGAGGGGTACAGGCAAAGTGGGCAGGCATTAAGGATGCAATACTTGAAGTAACATTCCATTGTGTTAGAGAAAACAGGAAGTGCAAAGAACAAGGAAACCACTTTGGTTCTCAAAAACAGTAGCAGAAAAGGTCAGAGCCAAAAGGCTGGCCTTCAGGAAATATAAGGGAACACAGCAGTATGAAGATAGGGAGGCATACCAGACTTCCCTAAGGGAAGCAGGGAAGTGAGTAAGGCAGGCAAAGGCCCAAACCAAGGAAACACTAGCACAGACAGTAAAAGGTGACAAGACTTTCTATAGCTACATTAGTGAAAGGAGAAAGTCCAGAGGGGTACTGCTAAGATCAAAGGGATAAGTGGGCATGTGAGGAGGAGGACTATGTAAAAGCATCTAGCCTAAATAGATACTTCTACTCAGTATTTACTAAAGAGATGGTAGGGCAGGGCCATAGCTCAGCACCATGGACACAGGGGAAGGGAGGTGTGGACTAGTCCCTTCACAAAAGAAAGGGTCCTACAAGAGCTCGATCAGCTCAGGGTAGAAAAGGCAATGGGACCTGATGGCATACATCCCAGGGTACTAAAGGAGCTAAGGGTGGAACTAGCACAGCCATTATCAGAACTGTTTAGTTAGTCTCTGAGTACAGGAGAGGCCCAAAAGACTGAAGAAGGCTCATGTGATCCCGCTCCACAAGAGTCGTGCAGGGAGGGGCAGGAACTATAGACCAGTCAGTCTTACCTCAGCAGTGGGTAAGACTATGGAGGCACTCCTTAAGGAAAGAATAGTGCAACACCTGGAATCCATAGGAGCACAGGATCCAAGACAGCATGGGTTTACAACAGGAAGATCCTGTCAGACTTATCTCACAGATTTCTTTGACTAGGTAATCAGAGTAGTGGACCAAGGGAAGCAGTTGATGTCACCTACCTTGACTTCAGCAAAGCTTTTGATACTGATCCACATAGTAGATTGATTAATAAGCTGGGTAGGCTTGGGGTGGGTCAGAAGCTGGTCAACTGGGTGGCTAACCTGTGCTGACGGGCAGAAAACAGAGAGTGGTGGTAAATGGTATACAGTCAGAAGACATGCAAGTCACAGTGGGGTACCTCAGGGATCAGTCCTGGGGCCAGTCCTCTCAATATTTTCAACAGTGACATTGCAGATGGACTGAGGGTAAGGTTTGTCTGTTTGCAGATGACACTAAGATCTGCAACAGAGTAGATGATCCAAATGGGGTGGGCAGAATGAGAAGAGATCTGGATTAACTGGCAAATGGTCAGAAGAGTGGCAACTGGGGTTAACGTAAAGAAGTGCAAGATAATGCACATAGGAAGAGAAACCTTAAAGCCATCTATAGGCTGGGAAGGGAGTTGCTGGCAGTCACAAGGGAAGAAAGAGACTTGAGTATCATCATCACAGATGATCTGAAATCATTCTAGCAGACCACTAAAGCAGTAGATAAGGCTGGGGGATGTTGGGGTGTATTAGTAGGGGTATCACAAGTTGGAAGAGAAAGGTAATAATCCTCTTTACAAGACACTGGTTAGGCCCCATCTGGAGTACTGCATGCAGTACTGGAGGCCACACCTTCACAGGGACATTAATCAAACTGAGGCTGTCCAGAGAAGGGCAACCAAAATGGTGCAGGGACTACCTCAGAAAACATATGAGGACAGATTAGAGGAGCTCAATATGTATACACTAGAGCAAAGGAGGAGAGGGGTGATATGACTGAAACATTCAAACACCTTAAGGGCATTAACAAGGTGAAAGAGTCAACATGTTTAATATAAGAAAAATAGCAGGACAAGAGGACACAGCATGAGATTAGAGGAGACTGAGTAAGGGGTAATGAGGAAGTTCTTTTTCACAGAAAGGGTGGTGATTGCACGGAACGCCTACTTCAGGAAGTGTTGGATATGAATACAGCGCAGGGCTTCAAACAGGCATGAGATAGGCATAATGGAGCAATACAGATGAGTATGAATAGATAGGCCATTGGCAGAGCAAAGGCTGATGGCACATTCATAAGGTAGAAAAAATGGGCAGACCGGATGGGCCTTGCGGTCCTTATTTGCCGTCAACTCTATGTTTCTGTTTCAACTTCTATGTTTCACAATCCACCCCAATAAACTCCTAAATAAATAAAACTAAAAGGAGAATCACAAAATATGTTCTCTCCAAAGAAGAAGCAATCAAATCATGTAAGATACAAAACAAGGACATGAATCACATAAGCCAAGTTAGGCAGGTGTACTGAAAATGTTCAGCATATACATTGAATCTGAGAAATGTTTGAGACTGGATGAATTGGGATGTGGAGATAAGTGTTCTTTAGGTCAAATGAGGTGAGGAAATTGCCTGGTTGAATGATCATCAACATGGACCTGAGAATCTCCATCTTAAATTTCTTGTATGAAACATACTTGTTAAGGAACTTGAGGTTCAGTACCAGGCATAATCTTTCTGGGGACCATAAAGAACATAGAGTACATGCCCATGTTCTGCTCTTGCTGTGGCATGGGTACAATGTGTCTGTTGTTGGAGAAGTTCAACAAGGCTTATTGGACCAACTTGACTTTGTTGTGGTTCTGCGGCATCAGGACACTGGTGGTCTGAGTGGAATGATCTTTTTGTGAATTCTATCACATAACCTTGAATCACAAGTTCCGGACTCACCTGTCCACTGTTGACTGGGAACATTGATGGCAAACAGCTGTATCGTACCCCACTGGAGGGTTGTCGTCCCAGGCCCACCTGATTTAATTGACTCTTGGTAGAGGAAACCCTCTTGACTTGTTGAAGCTAACAGTGGGTTTCTTGCCAGGCCTGCCCCTGTTCATGGACTTTGATGGGTATGACTGGAAGTGGAGCTTGAGGGCCCCACTATGTGTCGCTTGATTGTTGAATGACTTTACCTGGCATCTGGAGCCTTTGAACTTAAGGTGAAATGGCTGCCCAGATGGGAGGTAATGGTCCATCTTTTCCATCATCTGTTTGGCAACTGACCTGTCCCTGAGGAAAGGTGTGAGAATGTCTCTGAATAGGTGGCTCTCTTTGAATGGGGGCTTGAGAAGTGTGGTTTTAGATTTTCCATCTGACAGCCATAGTTTCAGCCATAGGTCTCACCTCCCGACTGGCAAGAACTTAAGCTCTGGCCCCAAATTTCATGATGTCTGACAATTCATCCACCAGGTATCGTGTGGCCTAGACTGCACAGTTGGCATCACCTGTAAGTGGAGAAGTTTTGGGCATAGTCTCCACAGTAGACTATTCCCATCAAAGTTGGGCCCTGCTGGTGTACCACATGGTAGTGTCTACCAACAGCACCATCCCCACCACCTCACGTATTTTTTAGGTGCTCTTCCAGCTTCTTGTCCATGGGGTCTTTTAGGGCTGTGAAACTTTCAGTTGGGATGCTGATCCTCTGTGAAAGGGATGAAATGGAGTGACAGCCATCATAAACTCACTAGTGTCTTGTCGTATGTCAGCAGCAAATGTACTACATCCATCATATGTACCTAACACCCGTCATAGTGGTGTTAGTGACTGTACATTGTTAGACTGGTCAGAAGTCATGTTGATCATCTGCTTTAAAGCGCTTGATAGGGTATTGTCTGTGAAGCAGATATTGCCCTCACAAAGTGTGGCATGTAGAAAATCTTGCATAGCTGAGTTAGCATACAGTTCACTCTAGTGCTGTTGTCAAAGACTGGTACAGCAGCTACACTTCAACTGATTTCGACGAATTGCTGGCTGTGAATGTTTACTTGAAGCTGTGACCTTGTTGAACCTTTGAGTTGAATCACTTTGGAAGCTTGTGGCTGTTTGTTGACACCTGTAGATTTGACTGTATGATGTGAGACAGCCAGATATGCAGGCAGTGGTATTAAAGACATTTGTGGCTGATGTAGAGTACATAACCTGTTGTACTTAAGAATACATCGCTTGTCAGCTCATGTTTTCTGAGGTGCTAGAGTTCTAATGTGCAACCCAGAAAGACTGGGGACACGGAAGTGCTACGTAGGCTCATGCCATCCTTGAAAATGTCTGTACCTATGTCCACCATTACTGAATCCAAACTCAAGCCCTGAGATTTGTGAATGGATACAGCATATGCAACACATAATGGAACTGTTTCCGTTTACATAGATATCCTTAAATACCTGTAATTTTGGCATTGCGGTCCGCTTCTATGTGTACAGGTTGAACCCATGTTGTCAAAGCGAACTACCAGTGTCTCGACATATACCTTCTGGCATTGTAGGAAAAGTCAGTGATGTTTCCTATGGCACCATTTACCATGCCTTTTTCAACATCTAGATTACGCTACAGCATGATATGCGGCATTCTTACAAAGTGTGAGAACAGCTTCTAGGCCAACTGTGCATGAAACATTGGATTTGAGTTCACTGAGTCGATCAGTCATCTTTGTTATTAGGTTATGACTAAGAATGACACCATCAACTGTATCAACAGCACGCAGAGTTAGAATTTCTTGGTTTTCTCTGCAGCATTAGATTGTTGAACTCAGTGCATTTCTTGTCGCGGGTATAAGACACACATGTGTGTCCCTTGAAGAGCATACATCGCTGAAAACATTACATGCTGTTTCTATGGATGAAGTATCTACTGTGATTTCTTGATCGCTTAACATACAGACATGTTCTGGTGATAGAGAACCTGTAATGAGCTTCATCTAAAAGTGATTTGTAAGCCAGGTCACCACTTTGGCGGATGTTCTTGTACAACTCAACATAGGTAAATAACTCCCAAATGTTATAGCCTGCAACACAGCGGAGAATATTCTTAGCTTGCTTGCAGTTAGAGTTGTAAATACATGCTCTGCATTAACTGGTGCAAGCTGTAAAAGGTCTCCCAAAACAACAGTATTTTTGCCACCAAAATGGTACTCCATCGCCAGTACCTAAGATCTCCTGTAGACATAGATGAATACAGGCAAGCATGACATTGGAGACCATGCTGATTTCATCCATGATGAGTAACTTCATCTTTTGTGAACATGGAATGGAGCTGAGTTGCAACCTCAAATGACAGTTTATGATACTTCCAGTTCTGCCATGTTCCACTGGCAACATAAAGAGACAGTAATGTAACTCTGCCAATGTTGTATGTGCTAGTCCTGTGGGAGCAGTGCATTATAACAGACATTGATGACCCTGTCAGGCTCCATATTTCAGCAGTGATGGCTTCAGTAAGGAAACTCTTTCTCAGGTGCCAGCTGAACCGCTAACAAAGATCAGTAGCGTTTATAGTCACGATAGTCACATTTTTTTGTTTCATGTTGGTGCCATGTCAGACAGTGCCAACTACTTGAGAGTGAACTGCATGCTGCTGCTGATTTAGTCTTTCTCAAGTCAGCTGGGCTGACAGTGGAGGTGTTCCATGTTCCATGGCTGTCTCAATTTCTGACATTAACACTTCTTGGGCATTTAAGGGCAGAGGTTCACCTAGAACAGCTTGTCCTTCTGGATCTAGGTTGTCTTGTGAACCAACAGGAGTGTTCTTCCTGAAGCTGCTTTCTCTGCCTTCTCAAGCTGTTCTTTTCTCAGCTCTAGTCTCTGTATGTATGTCTCTGAGTATTCAGTTTTGAAGTCTTGTAACTGTGATTGAATTTTCCTCGAATCTATCACAGTCACCTTAATTCAGACTTACTCCTTCAGAGTCTAAATAGGAATAGGGAGCAAAGTAATAGTGTTCTCTGCTCTCCGATGTGCCTAGATGCACCCACAGTGGTCTATAAGCCATGGCTTGTGTGTCTTTATGAGACAGCCATCCACTCCATTCACCTTTTAAATCTGGTGTGTTGAGTCAGGTGATATATCTGCCTTGTAGTCATACCACTTAGCCACCTGAAAGAGATTACATATCATCTGCGTCATCATGTCTACGGGGTTAGTATGTGTCTATTAGGTTATTCTTCAAGATATGTTTTGAAGAAGGTCTATTAGGAGTGAGCTCCTCACCTCGCATGGGGAATCAGTACACGCTTATGCTTTCTTGTAGTTTACACTGAGAAGTCGGACAGCCAGACTTCCTGTACAGATGTGTACCCATTAAATGGTCACTGGCTTCATAAGCTCACATTCTCTGTGTGAAAGAGTCTTCAAGCCCAATGACCAGAGCTGAGATGTCAGGGTTTTTGCTTGAACTGGCAATATCTTCCCAAAGATCTTGCAAGCTAGTCTGCTCATGTTTGGTTATGTACGGTGATGTACCACACAGGGCCAATGAGTTATCAGCCACAAACTGAACATCTATGTTTGCTTGCCACATTAGGAGAAGAGCTGGGTTGTAGTCATTGATGTAACCTCTTTTCTCATCTCTGCAACTCGATACCCTCTTGGTTGATTTTGGCTTCAAGTGGTGTCGCATTGCTGAGAAAAGGCCATTCATGGAACCATCCTGACAAACTAATCCTAGGAAATCTGAAGTGACATCATGTGTACCAATTAGATTTGTTCTTTACTACTCGCTGGAGGTATTTTGCATAAATATGTCACTGAACTTTGAACCAACTTCCATAGTGTAGGACTGTCATACTTGTCTGAATGTGACAAGTGATATTTTGATGAATGATAGCACTTGTGTTGCTTCATGTTCACTTATGCATGGTGTATCCTTGATCCACAACAGCATATGGATGTGAGGGCACCTGTGCTTGATATTCCATCCTCCAAAAGTAATGCTCCACAATACCAAGAGGTGGATTGTCCTTGACAATATGAAAGTCAGAATGTCATGGAACCGCTAGAAAATGTCTTGTGACAGACACAGGATCAAGTGAGCACATTTCTACAGTCATTGATGAGATGCCATCGACATCAGAATTTGCCCACCCAACAGTTCAATGAGCTAGTCCCAGGCATATTCAGCACAACCAAGTGTGACAAACCATGGCTGTGCCATACTCTCCCAGCATTGTCATCACTTCCAGAGGTTCAGATACCAGTATTCTTTGGTGCCTCAAGACTGTGTAAAGAATGGAAGAGAGATTCACTTGCATATTTTCATCTTTCTGCTTTAATTTTTCTAGAAATTGAGCAGCTGTTATTCCATCTAGTGGACTTGTGAGAAGAATAGTATGTGCAATAGATGCAGACAGAATGCTAAGTTCACTCTCCCAGAGGAGATGAAACAGGTACTGTATGTTACATCTGAATTTGCCATCTTTACTGAGGACATGGCTAGTGCGGTACTCAGCACCCTGTACCACACTTTCTTTCATCTAGGCATCCACCTGACCCTTTTGGGAATAGGTCTGGGAAACAGTGTGCTTCTAGTGTTGCCTCCCAAATGCTGACTGGCTCACCTTCCACCTGTTTCATTTGATAGAGATCAATGTCTCCTACTGATCTCTGCCAGGTAGTGGGTGAATTGTGTACTGTTCATACATATTACGTCACTTGTCTGTCCACTGAACTTCAATCATTGGTTTAGTTTTTCTAAGAGATCATGTTGGACAGAGAGATCAGTCATCTGATCTATGCCAAGGTCTGTATAAAGGGATTGTTACTTTTAAATAAGTAAGAGCAAGCTTTACCTTCTGTACATTGACAACATCTTGCCAGATGACCTTGCACTTTGTTGAACATCATTTACAAGAATCACCAAACTATTTTCCGTAGAGAGTTGCTTCCATTTTCCTGTACAGGAAGTGGTAGATACATCACGGAACCCTTTAGAGATCTAACAAGTTTTTTCTGGGAATGTTCTGTGTCTTTGTGTTCAGACGTGAATGGTTTGAATGGTTTCATTGTCTGAATTAGAATGCATTCAAACATATTCAACTGAGAAATCTCACTTGGTGTAACATGTGCCTCCATATTATTCAGCAGTGACCTTGGTGGCAAAATGTTGACTTCAGTTTGAGAAACAGTGCTTGCATAGCAGAATGGATGGTGTTTTCTAACTGAAAGTCAGATTTGCAGCAAAAATGCTGAGAGACGGAACCACATTTCATTGTATGGTGACAAGGTTTCAGGTTCATCGTGACTGTTTGTTTGCTGTAGCACAAATGGTCACATGACACACTATACAGAGTCAAACTTCTGAGACTTTGGCAATTCAAATTTTGTTATTTCTTTGCCGTACTGTCTCAGTATGTCAGTTTCTAAGACCGAAACAGATGTTTCAGCAGAAGTGGTTTACTGAGAAATTGTTGTGTCTGGTACAGAAGTTACATGTTGCAGTTGTTTGAGAAATGTGATGGCACCCTGCATGTCACCTGACTGCAATAAGTCATTTAAACAAGTGTACTCATTGACAACTTGTCGTACTTCATATACTCTGTATACAAAGCTTTGCATGCCTGTTTGGTGCACTCCAAGCATCCGCATGTTGTGAAAAATACTGTCACAAACATCACTATCGAGGCATGCTAGTGAGTGACCCATAAGTCCAGTATGTGGACGGATTTCACAATGGTCAATCTTGTTAAACAGTTTATATCTTTCTTTGCGATCTATAATAACAAATAGGTTGACAAACTGTTCAACTTTTTCAAATGATGATTGCCTACGGTTGCAGGTGTCATCACATGCCCATGACAGACAGTGCCATTTATGAGACACAGTGGCTGCATCACAGTCATCATCTGTGTTCATTGCAGTGTCATCACAGATACTGAGGACATTGACCAGTTTACCGGACTCATCAATGGTGAACTTGACTTCCTTTTTCTGGGAATAATAAGATTCTTCCCAGAAATATGCCTCTGAGTGCTGTGTGTGCATCCAGTGACCTGTGAATACATCACAGAAATTGTGGACAGTCAAAGAAGGATACTGTTGTAGTCTTTTTTTGATGTCATACACAACTTTTCTGAATAGTTCAAGCACATGAGACATCTTACTCCACAAATGTTGCAGTACAAACACTGCTCTGTTAACAAAAGTGCGACTTTGAGATGCAATTACAAGTGACAGATGGCTCTTTTGTCTTTTGCACTCATGTCTCATCACAGCAGCAATAAGTCTGTCGATCTTAGCTTTACTTGCTAGTGATTGAAAATACTTTGCTTTCTCAGATGAAAATCACCTGGAGTGAGTTTACAGTGTTGTTCAGAAGGTTTGTTGATGGTTGCTGTTGCAATAGTTGTGTTTCATCTAAGAGATCTACACAACTGTTGCAGATGTAAGCTTTTTACTTGCTCTTGAGGAAGTGTGCTTTGATGCAGTGAGTTGTAGAGCTCACTGTTGCAGTAGAAGTCTGTTCTTTTATATTCTGATCTCACATAAGTGTTTTATCACACTTAAGCAACAGTGAAGTACTATGATACCTGTATCGCTTCCTCATACATCTACATCTGTATTTAGTCGGCATCTTTAATGTGATAGTTCACAGTGGCAGTCAGCAATCTTACAGAAGTATCAGGCACCGTATAAAAGACAGAGAAAAAGAAAATTATTATATGCCTGTGTTCATGCCTTCTTCTAACATTGTACATTGAGATATATGATTTAAGTATTACATCTATTTTAAAAATATATTTTCAATCTTTGAATCGCGATTAGTTATTGACATTGTAACAGTTTTATTTTATTTCTGTTACATTGTCTTGTATATCATTATCACTTTAGCATATAGATTTTGTTTCATATGATTTCACTGTTCAGTAATGAACAATTACTATTATTAACATAAATTTATGTAGCTAATGCTGTCACACTGCTGGTTATACCATAACTTTAATAACGATCTTTCTGTTAATTAGTAACACATTAATGAGTCAACTTTGCACACTTAGCGTAAGTTACTGCATTATCAATATTTTCATGTGACATTGTTAACATTTGCATTTTACTACAACTTTTTTCAATTATACAGCTGTCATTTTTCACATCCTTGCTGAAATGTTTTTATGCAGTTACAGTGTCCACTGCTGCAGGTGATGTGTGAAACCACTGTTCAGAGCACATTGTGATAATGACAGTGACACTGTTCATGAGCAGAGGTATGGAAATGAGTATGTATAAAATTTGGTGATAATAGTCTGTTATATGACTGTTTATGTGAGTGTGCGTATGAACTTCACAACACACACTTGTAAGTTAGTGTATTTGCACTATTTCCATGGGAGGTTGGCAACATTGCATTTCACCAAATCTTCTTGTGAATTGTACAGCTGTCATTTTTAATGAACAGGGATCCTAAAAGTACTATGTTAAAATTTTGGTGTGAATAGTCCATAAAATCACTGTTTTATGAGTGTGCGTAGGTACTGTGCAACGCAAACTCATAAATTAGTGTATTCACAGTATTTTAATGCCAGGTTATCAATGTTGACATTTTGCCACAGTTTGTTGTGAAATGTACAGTTGTGATTTTTCTTATTCTGCCCTAAATGTCTTTAAGCTATTCCGGTGCAGGATGGCACGGTCTGTCTGCGAAAATAGTGTTCAGAGCAGATAACTAAAATGACAGTTACACTGTTGTTGAGCAAAGGTCCTAAAATGACCGTGTTGAAGATTTGCTGACAATGCTGCATAAAATGACTGTTTTGTGAGGGTGATTAACAACTGCCAAACCATGCATTCCTGCAAGTCTGTTGCACGGTACCGTACTCACTGATGAAAATCACCTTTTTGTGGGTGTATTTACAAAGTCACAACACTATGCATCTCCAGTTGTGACACTGCCAATGCAGTGTGACAGTGTTCGGCATTGAAAAATTGGTTGTTTTTGCCATTAATCATCAAATTCTGGTAAAAATAGATAATTTTGGAAAAGTAGTGTAGTGTGCAAGAAAGTGTCGCAAAAAGTAGCGTTGTGCATTCGACAGTGTTGCAAATGGTACTGTCGTGTGTTCAACAGCATTTCAAGAAGTAATGTCGAACGTTCAAAAGTGTCGCAAAAAATAATGCTGTGCATTCGACAGTGTCGCAAAAAGTACTTTTGTGTGTTCGAAAGTGTCACAAATTTTTTACTTGGGAGTGGAAAATGCATTCATTATCGAATCAGATCTGATTGTATTTGAGTGACAGCTCGTTCTACCAATGTTATGCCAGATTTGTCAGGCCATGTGAGATAACCAATCAGAGATGGATAACACTGAAGAAGAAGTCAACAGCAGCCATCTTAGTTCATACTGAGAGACAGCATTTTTAAAACTGTAAGTACAGTATATTTTATAAAGCATTTTCCTAGTATGATAAAAAGTGTTAGCAACATGTAAATACTATTAATCAAAATGTTTTTTAGTGCTGTATTTGATTATGTTCCTTGTTATAATCTAAGATGCTGTATTCTTTAGGTAAAACTGTTTAAAGTCAGATAGTAGTTTAGTACTTACTTGTACAGATACAGCTGCAAATAGAGGGAGATAGGAAGCTGCACGAGGACCCATTACAGAAGAGGGAACCAATCAGACATGTTTCTGCAGTTGTAATTGTTTAAAACTGCCTATGAAAAGGATGCATTTTTCCCACCTCTCAATGTTTGCACATTTTAGCTGTAGCAGAAGTCTAGTAATAGTCAGTGCATAGCCTACATTGGTTATTTAAGCCAGAGTACTAGCCAATGACTTTTTTTATTTTTGTGTTATGAATCAGCCCAGTGAAGCTGGCTTGAAGTTAAGAGGGAAAATATCAGTTTTACTTTCACTACTGCCTAGCCACTGCAGCGTGAACACTGACTTTTTTGGTAGCTCTCTGTCCACTTCTGAGTTTAAAAACTGAGAATGGCACAAAATAGCAAAAAGACTTTGTCGATAGTTGGAAACAGTATCGTGAGACGAGCATCTGAGTATGCTCACAATAGTGATTTTGGGAGAAACCTGCAGCTCCCAAATTGCTCTGTGAAATGGTTTGGTAGGAGTGGAATGAGGTGGGAGCTCCTCATGCCAACCATGCAGAGACTTTTGCATACTCAGCCTCATCCTGACATATTGCTGACACATCTTGGAGGCAATGATTTGTGCACCAAATGCTGGGTGGATTTAGTAACAGAAGCAAAATTGGACCTTGCTTCTATTATGAGTATGTTACCTGCCTGTATAATCATGTTTTTGGATATTACAGAGCGTATGGTCTGGCAAGCAGAACACCATATGTACCTGATTGACAGAGCTCGAAGAAAAGTCAACATACAAATATCTTCATTTCTACACATGTATGGAATGTACACCATACGTCACCCAGAAATTAAGTATTGTTATGATTGGCTATACCTACCAGATGGTGTACATTTCTCACATGCTGGCAATTTCCATTTCCTGGGAGACCTTCGAGATGCAATCCTGAAAGTCCTCTAAGAAGGTCAGACTGTCTGATCAAATATCAAAGTGTTAACAAAGGTTCTTTTCAGAACCAAAAAATTTGGTCAAAAAATAGATCAGCTGCATACATCACTCACACACATGTAACACATGGGTTGGGAATATTCAGATCATGCCATGCTGTGTAACATCACTGGGGAAAGTGCAATAGCAATGCAGCAGGTTGTTGTTAGTACAAAATTTCACGATGTTGTGGTGTGGTTAGCATTGTTAAATATTTCAGTCTGTAAGGCACAATGTACATATTACTGTGGCACTGCACAAGTGTAAGTGGGCAGAGAGGAGTAGGGGGTGTTACAACAGTGAAGTGCAGTGGTGGTAGGTTTATGTATTACACTATTTAGTACTATACGTACAAATGGAGCCATAATACATGCAAGGCATAAACACAGCTATTTTCATATTATCAAGGCATTATTAGTATGCAGGTATCCTCTTTATTAGTAAGTTGCTGCTTGTATTGCCTGAGTCAGGATCTGTTGTCTACTGATGCCACCCCCCCCCCAGTAGCTTGCTGGTTATCTATTTCAAAAGTATTCTTTTTTTTTTTGAAAAACAAATGGTGGTAGTACAGTGTAGTGCTGCCTATCACGTTATAATGGGTAACATTTTTTTAAAGTAATCCTTTGTGGCATTGTTAGCTCTAGTTTGTTGTTAAATAAATGTGGAGTGGTAGCTGCAGTACAGCACAATGGTTACTTTTGAACAGAAAGAACACAATTGGGTGAGGGGGTAGGGTGCAGTGTATCACCATGGATATATTTTCATAGCAACATCATACTTGCTGAGTCATGGGTGCTGACAATGCATGGTACAGTTTACTTTGTCTCTCAACACAAAGCTGTTGATTGCATATTGTGGTGTGCAATACTTCAGCTATACTGTTGTTCTCATTTATAAATAATTTTTTTGGGGGGCTTCGACACTGTGAAGCAGAATCATGGGTCGTGGTTGGAGATACTCATGTCATTACAGGGTCAATACCGGTATGTCTTAAGTGTGCATAATAGTTATAATGTTCCACAAAACAACGCATGTAAAAAGTTATTTCTGTCTGAAGGAGTTTGGTAGGGTTATGAAATGTGTTCTTGTCATGTTCTAAGCATAAAACTTCATACAATACATAAAAATACATAGACTATGAGACATGACAGTAATGGAAATTTTTCTTTATGTTTCTATTGCAGAACGAAAAACATGACATGAGGCAGTGGACCTTGTGAGAGGTGTGCTTGCTGATTGAGGCAGTCAAAGCCAGGGGGAGTGCCCGTGTATTAATGCGGAGCACTAACCGTAAGCTGGATTTGATGTGGAGGTGCATTAACAGCTTCTTGCATGTGATATTGAAAGCAAAAAATAAGACCATCTTACAACTCAAGAGGAAGTGGAAGCTGTTGCACCAGTGTTTCTATGTGCTGAAGCAGCAGGAGGAGATACCGGACAACGATAGGTGCTGGTACTATCTTGCCTATGAGCTGTGGGAAGCTGCAGGAAAGTCAGCTGTGGGGGAGCACCTCACTCATCGTATGTTACTCAACAGAACTTTGTACAATGCATGTGTCTTGATATTGATTTAGATAAAAATTATGAAATATGGTATGACAGTTAATAGTATATTGCTTATTTGACATGCGTGGTGTGGTTCAGCTGTGAGGTTCAGCTGAGTGACTGAACAATACCACAAGTAGTAAATACACCTGTATACGTATTCCCTGTCATGGCATTTTGCTAAGATACAATGCTGAAATTGTGTTGTTATGTTAATACTGATATGAAACTTTAATAGTGGGTATGCTGGAGGATTTAGCATTAGTATGTGATGTGTTTTTAACAATTAGGTTACTTAATTTTCATAACCCATTGTATTACATGTATTTTATGATGATTTTTAATTATCAGCTAATGATAGTGTTGCAGTTACTATGCAGTATCCATTTTATCTAAACAGGATTTTACTTCATGTAAGGTTTATATAACTATTAAGTGTTGTGTATTTAGTGAGTTTATGATATTTTCTTTAACTTAATTTTGCTCTGTATAGCTAGTGTGTATTAGCCACCATAATATGCAGTCATGCAACTTAGTGATGGAAAGTTTAGTGTTTCACAAGTTGTTAAACGATGTTTTAAACTTTTAAACACTGGTATAACAAAAGAGAATGTACGTGAGTTGCAGTATTCTGACACATGCAATGCAAATAGTCTTTTTTTTCTCATGTAGTATGAAACATGATGTCTGGGTATCTCATGTAAAATATGGTAAAGTCACCATTTGTAGTTACTAGGGAATTGTTAATCTCTCAAGTTGTAGTCCCAAGGTTGTCCATGTTACCCAAAAAACCACTTAAGGTGATTTAACTGTTGTTGTATCCTGCTCTTCAAGCATTATTATTGATAATAACAGCACTTGTTATTTTATATGTACCTGCAATGCTTGTGGTGTACCTGATGAGAGGCAATGTTAGCTACGTGAAACATATTTAATGGTTACATAAACTGTTGTTGTAATGTGATGCAATTTACATGCAAGACTTAGTGGGTCTATTTTTTATCTTTTTTTCAAAGGCCAACGTAGGGCTCCCCCGCATGCAAGTGAGGTGGTACCAGCACAGTCTGAAGCTGTGGAGGGTGGTCACTCTGACACTGTCATTGTTGTCGAGTCAGATGGCAAGATACTGATAGAAATAATAGTACTATGTAATTGGGGTGGTATGAGGGTATCATGTAAGGTGTGACCTGCACTGCTTAACTCAATTCTTTTTAGGAAATACTGTTTAGTAAGTTAGTATTACTTGAAGCATCTATGCAGTATTTATATGAATACAATGTACAGCAATGTGATCTGTACAATTCTGAGTTTTGATTGTGTACAAGTAACGCTTTTAGTGTAGTAGATGATACTGTGTAGTTGTGAAAAATGGCGGTCACCAGTCAGCCACATCAGGAACTCTGTGGCAAATGCATAAGTTAATTGCTAAAAGACTGCTGGAAACCTAATGGATGCATGTCACAGAAATGAGAAGTAAGTTTGCAACCAAATGGATGTATAAAGTTAATTTATTGTTAAAAAAATGATTTTACACTTTGGCTCAGATATTCAAAAGGCTTGTGCATCCTGCAACAGTCTTGCAAGATGCGCAAGCCACTGATGTGCCCTGGTGTGATATTTAAACAGGAATTGCGTGTGTCACAAATCCCAATATGCTGGAGTGCATCAGCAATGTATGCTGGCACAGATAGGGGGAGTGTTCTCATGCATATTCTGCACAGCCTGACATTCAGTCTGGGATGTGCTCAACCATGCATCTACAATGTCTGCTTGTGCCACACAAACTTGATTCCAAAAAAAAAGGATACACAGCTAGTCATGTACAGGTAAGCTGCCATATTGCAGGGTGGAAAATGGCAGCTTTCATCTCTCGGTGGCTACCTAAGCTCCGTCTGAACCTCTGTGGTGGTGGCTACAAACCCATGTCCAATCGTGGGCTAAGTAAAAGATGTATTTCTCCTACATTCTTCATGGTAGAGTGGAACATTACCTGCTAAACCATGGGTAAGTATAGTAAAATATTTTTTCTACATACCTGGTCATCCAGTGCAATGCTGCCTGCCTCATTGTGGGCTACCTATAATAAAATAGTTGCTCTATATCCCTGGTGGCCCAGTGGATGACTGCCCGCCTGATCATAGGCTAAGTTAATATAAAATTAACTACTATCCCTGGTGCTGTAGTGGAGGTGTCTGAGTGATTGCAGGCAGAATTAATATAAAATTAACCTATTTTCCCTGGTAGTCCAGTTGACATGTGTGCTCAATTGTGGACTGAAGTACAAATAACAGAAAGCTGCTATCTATGTTGTTCCAGTGGAACCCTCTCCTTAACTGCTGACTGATCCCCACTGTCATGTTCCACCCCCCCTCCTGGTCAACAACAGTCAGCAGTACACCACCCACCTGCTGCTCTGCCGCCTGCTGACTGACACTGTCGGTAGGGCTGTATGTCCATTATTACACAGTGTGAGGCAATGGTTATGCAGCACATATTGTTCAACACATTGCACATATGTGAATTGATCTATGCACATGTCTGGAATGTGTAGTATCATATGGGCTGCACGCCCATTGGATCACGCTGTGGGACAATGGATGCACAGCCCTACCAACGGTGTTAGTTAGTGGGTGGCGGGTTGGGTGGGTTGCTGCTGCCCACCACTAACGGGGGGGTGAGTTGGACGTTACGGGTTAATGGGTAGGTGGAGAGGGGTGTCCACTGCATACTAGGTATAATAGGTTTCTTTTAATTTTTTTTTTCACCTGTGATTGGGCAGACATGTCCACAGAACCACCAGGGATAGTGGTTTATTTTATATAAATTCTGCACAGAATTGGATGGACAGGTCCACTGGAACACCAGGGATATAGGTTTATGTTATTTTACTTCAGCCTGCGCTTGGGCTGTGGGGCACATTGATGTGCTGCAGGTGGTTTGTTGCCCAAGGGTTGCTGCCTGTCAGGGCTCAAGGCACAAGTTTTGGGGTATTGGTGCATCTGCATGCAAATGGTTCCATAATGACATGATAATTGCCCATTTGCACTGTGCATGCATTAGGGCCCCATTTGCATGTTGACTTTCAAATATTGTGGTTGCTGCACCTAGCACAATGGAACTAGTGCTACTGTATCCCCATGGTGCACTCTGGCCACTGATTGTGGTGCAGTGCCACAGTGTTATGTACACTGATGGTGGCCAGGGTGCAACATTCAACAATGCTGGGACATGGTGCAGCTCTGCTGAATATCGCCCAGTCCACGCTACTGCACAGGCACATTCAGCTGCACCTGGGCTTGTGTCACAGACTGGCACAGCTTGAATATCTGGGCTTTTGTATAATTAAATATACTACTAAAGAGAGTGGGTATACTATAGGATGTGCCACATGTGGCATGGTTAAGTCTCTAACCTGTAGTTTGTGACTGAACTACAGCAGTCATGAGACATCTACAGTAAACAAACACAGTGTTGGAGTACGTTGCTTGAGAACTGTAAAAAAAAAAAAAGCATGGTATTTCATTATATTAATTGTGATTCAAAAGAAACAGATATTATAGACAGATGTACGTCAGTCATACACTTCTCAGTTTGGTTTAAAGGAACATGATCCATAACTGTCCATGACAGTTGTGGACAATAGTAACACTAGTAGTACTAAAAATTTTTTTCAGTTGTTAAATAAGTGAATGTTGTGCTTATTCCAGTGTAAGAAAATATTTGTACACATTTGAATTGTATTTTTTGTGTTATGTAATCTTACAAATGAGTAATAGAGGTACTCACTACAGTATGTGTGTTATCTAGATTTTGTATAGTATATGAACAGAGTTATTACATATTGCTATACTACTCACTTATGTGATACATACTGATGTTACCAGATACAATATACACAAGAAAATTTTCTGTTATGCAGCTAGTGATATAAGAAGGTAAAAATAGTTGTATTTGTTTATGAAGTTCGGTGATATGACCCATGTATATGTTACAGATTATGATTTTGCACCTGTTGTGTCCTTGTTACATATTATCAGAATCTGTGAATGAGTGAATGGACAGTATTCTATGTGTATGGTAACACTGGTGTACTAGCTGGAAATGGGGTGGGCATCACTGAAGAGCTCTATGGACATCTGCAGTAATGTACAGACATAGTGTAAAAATTACAGTGGGGTGCACAGCGACGATGTGGTCACAAGTTGTAGGAATTATCTGTGACGTTGTTACTGTTCATGTAAGTCACTTTCTTACTGTACAGATGAGAAGAGTTGCTGTGTACATGTCACTGTTGCTTAATGACAGAACATCATAGAAACACAGAAGTGTCATTGCAAAGAGGAATGTGTTTACATGGTTTAATAACACAATGACACAGTATAAAACAATGGATTTCACAATAAAAGTATAGTACTACCTTAATATTTTGTGGTATATGTAATCATTTTTGTTACTTGTATGTTTTATAGAGCCCGGGGAAGCTGTGGTTGAGAGACCTGTGGAGGTGAAGCAGGAGCCAGGCACCAGCTCTCCACGTAAGTACCATCACGACAGATATTCATACAAGATATACTGTTACAGTATCCTGAACCCAGAATGCATGTTATGTTCATTGTCTGCTTGGTAGGCGGTTGCGTAATATAGTAGGACTGTTCAGCATTGTTTCATAACCTAAACAATGCCTGTGAAGGCTGTATAGTACTACATTGTACAGAAATGCAAATGAATCCATTTATACATCTCTGTTGAGTAGTATAGTACAAGGTTCATGCTCATTTGCTTCTGTTGTGGCCAATGTGTGCACAGCCCTATTCCACAGAGTCAGTGATCGTGCATCACGCTTGCAAGTTGGCAAGCAGCTACATACTGCCACTGAGAGGAGTGAAGGGGGGGGAGTGGACATGTTGTTGCTTAGTGGTTGGGAGAGGAGCAGTGTAGGACTACTTAACAAAGGATGTTTTGCTTTGATATAATATTGCAGGGTTCCTGCAATAGGCCTGTGAGTGTTACACTGGGACACCAGGGACATAGGAAGCATTATTACTATAGTAATACACACAGTCAGCATGGGGGAGGCCAGGATGAAGGTGCTGCTGTAGCTTGGGAGGTCACTCAGAGCTGTCAGCTGTCATGTTGCAAGGTGTAATGCGGCAACCAAGCTGTGAGTGGCAGCTGATCGTTTAAATGAATGGATCTAGTCAGTAAAGTACAAGCAGCACTTCTGAGTGTATACTAACATACTAAAATGCCAGCAGAATAGGCATTATAGTCTTTCGCATCTCCTCGTTTGGTCAGTCCCTGCCCTGGGAGCTGACCTTGCTGCCCCCCTGACCTTCTCTGGCTTCTCCCTTCCCAGTTCCAGATATTCTCACTGCATTGGATTTTGCTTCCAGAACCGTTCCCCTATACCTATCCCACACCCTTTTGAACCCCTGCACCATCTCTGCCTACACCATCCCCCTGGGCAGCTCATTCCATGGCTCCACCACCCTCTCAGTGAAGTAGCACCTCCTCCTTTCTCCCCTGAATCTTCCCTCCTCCGGCTTGCACCCATGCCCTCTAGTTGCCCCCTCCTCCTTCCTTCAAAGCATCCTGACTGCTACTCCCCTATTTACCCCTTTCATGTACCTGAAGACCTCTATCATGTCCCCCCGGTCCCTTCTTTCTTCCAATGTGTACATATTTAGCTCTTCAAGCCTCTCCCCATAGGTTCTGTCCCCCAAGCCCCAAATTATTTTTGGTTGCCCTCCTCTGCACCCTCTCCAGGAATTAAATGTCTCTCTTTAAGTGTGGCATCCAAAACTGCATGCAGTACTCGAGGTGCGGCCTCACCAAGCAATTATACAGATGGAGTATCACTTCCCTCCTTCTGGAGGCGATCCCCCTAGCGATGCATCCTAGCATCCAGTTGGCCTTGGCTGCTGCCCTCCTACAAGTCTCCAAGTTGTTCATCTTGATATCCACCAACACCCCCAGATCCCTCTCAGCCATCAAGACTTGTAGTATTTCACCCCCCAGGGTGTACACTTGGCCCGGGTTTCTGTACCCCAGGTGCAGTACCTTGCAGTTCACTGCATTGAACCTCAGCTTCCATCTTTCCAGAGCCTCCAGATCCCCCTGTAGGGCAACCCTCCCCTCCTCCCCATCCACCACTGCCCCCAGTTTTGAGTCATCTGCAAAGAGACTCATCTTACTCCTGATACCTGTCCTTATGTCTGAGACATAGGCATTGAACAGGAGGGGCCCAAGAACTGAACCCTGTGGGATCCCACTAATGACCCTCCTTGGGGATGAGACTATCCCGCCAATTACGACCCTCTGGGTCCATTCCTGGAGCCAAGTGGCTATCCATCTGATGTGTTACTACATCCTGGGCTGAATATTGGGTTGTATGTAACATGGAATGGGAATAAACCTGTTAATTGTGTTGCACTTATTACTGTTATGTTTAGATTGATCGGTATTTAATGCCAGGCCCATAGCACTTTTGAATATCACACTGGCATGCATCAGTGCATTGTGCATGGTGTCACAGTTGTGTATCTTGCACAACATTTCTGGACATATCTCCTACTCTTTATTTACATGATGTGTAAAGAATGTATTAGATTAAGTACTTAGTAAAGTAAGTCAGCTCTTCCTTACTAAATCTGTAAGATGATTTCAAGTATTAAAAAGCTATTGTGACAAATAGAGTTTTTAATTATCTGTAAACATTCTAACTGGTTATGTACATCTTTCACAAACATTAATGTAGAAATTGATCATATGGTGAAGAAGGTTTAAGAGTGTTATTAAGTTGTTTTATTAAAATACAAATAAGGTACTTCCACTGATTGTGTAAGTGGTCAGTTAATCATTATTTAGGACATTTTGGTATTTGGTAACACTTTCTGCCACACTACAGGCATGCAGGTCATCAGAACAACATAAAAATGACATTTGTTCATGGCTTGCTGCTTAATCAATGTTATGGCAGTAAAAGATTATTTTTATAAATGGAAATATGTACAGAGGGTAAATAACAACTTGACATGTGTGTGTCTTTTGTAGCAGTTATTAAACAGCTGATAATGTAAACATTGGATTATGTACTCATACTGTTGGTGTGTAGGTAGTTGAATATTCGCTTGCAGGTTTGAAGAAATAATACAGGCACAGATGCTAAAGTATACTTGTTCACACACAATGAAGAGGTAGTATCAGTGTATGAGACTGTGTTGTTTATTATGTTAAAACATTTAGTTACTGAATGTTGCTGTATAGTAAGTTAAATACAAGAATAGTATAGGAAGTGTACTGTAGTTATAAATCTATTTATGTTGTCAAACAAAGGACATAATATGGTACAAAAAATATGATAACTGAACTGGCAAGACAGGAATCAATATTTGTATCACAGTTCTAAATAGTGTTAATAGTGGCAACAAAATGTATAACAATTAGTGAATTAGATATATATATGGTAAGGTGAAAGACAGAAAGGTAATAACTGTTTTGAGGCTGATGTATTGATTTATGTTTTTTGACTCTTTGTAGGACGACATCGTGTGAAACGCTGCACTGGCCACTGCCGCTGTTATCGTAGGCTTGAGCGCAAGGTTGACAGTCTTATTAAAGATAATGCTGCTGTCCATGAAGGACATGGAAGCGCAACAGCGGACCGTCAACCTTGTGCTTGAGCCTGTGGTGACAGTGGCTGGGGACACAGTGGCCAGTACCAGCACTTCACCTCCACCTCCAGCTGTAACATCCAGCTTTCCTGGGGTGAAGTGACCACTCTCCACCAGAGTCCGGCATCTCCTCTGGGGGCGCAACAGCTTCCACTTCCGTTGCGTCTCCACATCAAATCCAGCTTACGGCTTGGACTGCCTCAAGCAGCACACACCTCTCGCAAACAGTGGCTGCTAATTATGTTAATTATTGTGTTCAAATTGTTGTATTTATTGTTGTTTATAATATTTTTGTGCGTTTTATATATAAAAGAAGTTTTGTAAATAAAATGTTTTTTTATGTATTATTTTTTTTTCTAAATTATAACAAATCAATATAGTTTCTCTTTTTTTACATTAACAGTTTACAAGTTGATTTTTTACCATTTTGTTTTGTCAAGACTGACTTTTTCATTTAAGATTTAAAAAAATATTTTTTTTACTTTTATAAAAACAGAATAAATATTTTTTGAATATAACTTTTTGTTTGTGGTATTATTCAATTGTGGGAATTTTTATCATCAATATTTATGACAAAGGGTTAGACAAATGTGGTTTTATCATTTCCTCAAACATTTTAGCAGATTCATGTGGAATTTAAATCAACATACATATGTAGGCTGATATATGTTGAAAAAGGTTTCACACTATTTAAAATTAGTTTAATAAGTGTGGCCATAAGGGAGTTCAAGGGATTATGTTAATGGACAGCTAATCAGCCTGTAAGTGCATCTGTTAGGCTGTACACGTTGAGTCATGCTACACCAGTAGCAGGTGATTAACAGAACATTAACACAACTGTTGGTCATGCCTTATTGGTTACATATTATATAAGAAACCATTCGGTTTACCTAGTTTGATGAAGAAGATTGTTATAGACAGCATTCAAGGTTTTAACAGATGACACATTTAAATTCTTGTTATGTTATGGATGTTGCAGTGTTATGAGAACATTTTTTTACCTACATTAGTAAGTATGACTTATGTCTGATTTTTTTATCTAGTAAACATGCAGAAGAGGAAGATGTAAGATATGAATATTTAAAAGTGGTGCTTAAAAATAGAGTACTACATTCTTTATGTGTCAGAAGAGTAGGTACATTGACTGCAAAAAGATGATGAGTAAAACACTGCAACATAATACATTAGTATTGACATAACAGTGGTAAGTGAAAGTAAATACATAAATATAAAAAGGAATATGGTTGAGATGGATGTTGTCTTAGTCTTCATAACAGAAAATACTATTAGATGAGTTACTGTGTTCTTCATTTTGGTGCATTTCGCTATGTATGTGCAGTCCTGGTACAACAAAAAATCATATACTATTGTTACTTATCATTCTCAAAAAGACAGGATATTCATGGCAAAAAACTCCATTTAATACATCAGTTAGGGTTGTTCCACAGTGACAAAAGTGAGGAAATTCGGTGTTAGGGTTGAAAACCCTAACTCCGAATTCACCACCCCCAGCACCACACACACACAGACACACACACACACATGCAAGTAGGGGGGAGGACCAAGGCAACATGACCAATGACAGACAACCAGCAGCAGGTGATAGAGATAAAAAAACAATTGTCTAAATGTACTACAAGACATCCTCACCCACCTGACCAGGTACTGCATGCTCAGTGGAGATCAACAGCAAAACTGAGGACATGTACACCAAACGTACACATCCCTGATTGCAGGTGCACATAACGTACCACACTTAGTAGTTGCATGGCCTTACCTAGCGATGCCCCACACCCCACCACACCTGGTACTGCACCGTTACTGGACATCAATGATGCAGGTGTCTGATTGCAGCTGTACAAAGGTTTTTACACTAATGAGTAAACATAAATTAAGACAACAACATAAATTTACGACAAGACACAGCCATCATCAAGATAAAAGAACTGTTGCATTTACTATGTGATTTACATAGTAGTAAATTTACTGCAACTGTATACTCAAGATAGAGAGGCTGATGTCGATGTATGGAAAACTATTGCCTGTACAAGGATGTGCAACTCCTAATGTCAGTATCAGCTATACAGTTTAGTGATGTAGGTGTACTGTTGCTGTACATATATATATATATATATATATATATATATATATATATATACCTTCAGTGTGTCTGTATACTAAAAATGCAGTAACTATTCTTTCTAACAAACAGTGTAATTACCTGGCTCAGGCCAAGCAACTTCTAAATATCCTAACATTACTGAACCAACAATGATGTAGGTGTATCACAGATGTCTATATGCTCAATTTTCCTGTAGGTCCTTACTGAGGATGTACTACCTGGTAAAGACAATGGCATTGCCTCTCTGACGCCTCACTTATTGAAATAGTGGTAAGTTTAGTATTGTTGCAATGAGTGATCTATACCACTTATGTACACAGCCCCACTTTTTTAGTAGTTGTTCTATGCTTAGGTTGTAGTACCTAATCTTTGGGTTTGGCACAGTTCTGTCACTGACACTATCAAAGTGATAACTATGTTAATTGTACTGCAACAGGAATCAAGTAGGTATAGTGTAGATATAAATATAATTTCTTTTAGTATTGATTTTAGTCACAATGGGATAAGTGTTGTAGGATGGGAGGGGGTATTCTCTATCACAGACACTGTGAGTTATAATTATACTAAGCTTTGAATGGCTGCAATCATCGAGTTACAGTGTTGATCTTCATGGCTTAATTTTAACTGCCGTTCTCCAGTAACTACACAGTAGATGGTCTGAGTGGGTGGGGCACTGCCTTGCAAAGGTCCTGCAGTGCCTAGCAGTGGGAGAGTGTGTATACATGACATCAAACACACACATTACACCTGTACAACTACTTAGTTTTGCTGTGCTCTATAGCTGAGGTGGCCTACCAGGTGTGGTGGGGTGTGGGGCATCGCTAGGTAAGGCCATGCAACTACTAAGTGTGGTACGTTATGTGCACCTGCAATCAGGGATGTGTACATTTGGTGTACATGGCCTCAGTTTTGCTGTTGATCTCCACTGAGCATGCAGTACCTGGTCAGGTGGGTGGGGATGTCTTGTAGTACATTTAGACAATTGTTTTTTATTTTTGTCACCTGCTGCTGGTTGTCTGTCATTGGTCGTGTTGCCTTGGTCCTCCCCCCTACTTTCATGTGTGTGTGTGTGGTGTTAGAATTCGAGTTAGGTTTTCAACCCTAACTCGAATTCCCGCTTTGTCGCTGTGGAACAACCCTAACTGATGCATTAAACGGAGTTTTTGCATGAATATATATATATATATATATATATATATATATATATATATATATACAGATGCTATTTTCTTTGCATCTTTCATTTATTAGTTTTACACAAATTCTCATAGACTTTCTTCTGACCACCCATGGAATCTTGAATGAGTTACATGAATGTTATTATTTTCTTCAAGGCCCTGACCCTGCAGTTGAGTAATACACACTCAGTACACCATATTATAAAATGTCAAAAACAGTCTTCTGTTTCCATCTGTTTGATCAGGACCTTTTACAAATGGTATAGTTATATACCTGTATCCTGCAAGTTCCTCAGGAAGATCTCTAACATTTCAGAAATAATATCAAGCCTACACAAAATCTCCAAACTATAATCATTATAAAAACAATATTTTTCCTCCTAATAAATGGCATGATCTCTTTCATTCTCAAAAATGGCACATTATGTTCCACTGACTGGAGTTGGTGGCCCAAAACACAAGAAAAATTCAACTGTTGTCCCCTACAAACTTCTTTCCCAGTTGTTTTGACTTTGTTTTCTAACTCCATATGGGAACATAACGAATCAGATAATTATACACATTGTACTCAAAATCAAGTGAACAAGAGCTGCTTTTTTCCTGAACTGTGAACAGTTAAATTTTTTGGCAAGTGTCCAAATAAATCCAGAGACCTCTCCTTCTTGACAGGCTCTTTAGCTATTATCTTTGAAAACAGGCACTGCCCTTACTGTGAAGTAATTGATGGCTTTTGAGGAAAGCACAGCATACTCAGCCTAAAACATTTTATTTAATATGAATAAGTGTTTGTTTTAAATTTACTGCACCTGGGATTTAAATATTCAGCAGCAGTTCCTGGTACAAATCAATAAATACAGTTTTCCTTGCTGTATCCCGTTTTCAACCCATAATTCCTGTAAAATATGGGAATCCATGTAGATCTTGGAGCACTGAGAGTCTAGTAAAATATGATGGAGATTGTTGAGCAGCATGGCACTGGAAGTGCTGCTGATTATCTTAGAAGAATAGCGCTTAATTTTCAGCTACAAGTTTAATATGTGTCCCATGATAGTACATGCTTTTGTTATGGTTTGGTGTATTTCCTCTTCTGTCACTGGTTGGATTTATCTTTCATTGTGAAAACCTTGTACTGTTTAATTTCTCCTGTACTTTGCATGGTTTTGCTCCATAATAAACTCGAGACATATATGTTTGGATTGCTGGTGTCCTTGTTTTTGCTCAGCTGCACTTTTTGGGGCCATTAATGTGCTGCTCAAATATCTGTGACAAGTGGAGAAGATTATATATCCTCATGGGCAGACTGAATGAATCTAGCAGTCCTTATCTGCTGACAACTTTCTATGTAATATGTAAAAGGAATGTGGGGGGGTGAAGCCCCCCACAAACAGGGGTGGCATGAAGCCCCCCTCAGAAAATCATGGTAACAACAGCAAGTTCCCTGTGTTTCATCTGGCCTTTTGTGGTGTGTACTATTTGCATCAGTTTTGCACAGGGAGGCTGATTTGGTGGGGTATGCAATGTGTCTGTATGGCAACATAATTTGATGTCACTGTTGTCACTGTCGGCATGTTCTTGTGCTACTTTTTAATGTGCTGTCATTTTATTAACTATCAAGTGGGTGAAACAGGGAGAGTGGCACTACCAGGCCAACCTCCTCCCCACCCCCACCCCCACCCCAGACTGACAGACCACATGCTAACCCAGTAATATATTTTGTGTCTCACATAGAGGTCTACGTTACTTAACACTCACTGACTGGCTGGAAGGCTTACACACAGACATAAAATTCAAAGATTGATTTTAGTGCCCTGCCATACCAACAGTGGTAAGTAAAAAAAATATCATATACATCCTTCAAAATCCCCTCTCTTCTTTCTTGCTTCCAGCATGTACATGTTTATATTTACCTATTTCTTCTCATAAGTTTGTTCCTGTTGTCCTTGTATCATCTTGGTTAAACACCTCTGTACTGACTCCACTCTACCGCTGTCCTTTTTCAAATATAGTCTCCAACAAAAGAAACAGATGGAACAGCTCCAGAAGCTGGCAATGGAACATTAGTGGAATGGGTCTAAGGAAGCCCTTGGACAATTACAGGAGGTGAGACTGGAGCTTAACTCCCTGGTCCAGTACAAAGTAAAGGCTCTTAAGGGGAGATTTCTTTGATCCTTGGTTAGAAGAAATTCACTACTTCTCTCAGATTAATTAAATTGATCATTATGGACTCTATTAAACAACAAGTGGTAGTGGAGTGAAGAGTTAAAAATGAGGGAAGCAGAGTTCAATAAATTCTCTGACCATCCTGAATTTAAACAGTTCAAAGAGAGACTTAACAAGGCAATTGAGCACTTAAATAAAGAGCACAGAAACAGAAAACAATTTTGAGGGATGAAAAAGATTATAATAATGGGTGCATTTTTACCTGGAAAAAGAAGCCCAAATCAATTTTAAAGCAAACAAGACCACCTATTAATGATACAGATTCGGATGCAGCTTCCTCAATTTTTTTAAAAGACAGCATTTAGGAAAATGTTACACCTATGCCAGTATCAAGCCAGGCTACCCTTCCCCCAATTTCCACCAGAGTCCAGTATCTCCTCTGGGGGTGCAACAGCTTCCGCTTCCGTTGCACCTCCACATCGAATCCAGAAGAAGCAATCAACATCGGGCAACAACCTTACAGAAGCAGGGGATGGGGTTGTGGTTTGATGAGATATTAACAAACTTATCGCTGTCAGAGACCACAATGGGTGAGATACTGAATCACATCAGTGTAATTAATCTTTCAAATGACCATCTGTCTGAACATAAACTTTCAGTAATGAATAAGGGACTCAAATTTTCACCTACCAGAAGTTTCAATTGCTTTGATATTTATATTGATTTGAATAGATTTGCACGCAATCTTAAACTTCATTTTTTGTTTTTCAGGAATGTAAAATATGGGTGATTCACAAGCTAATGAGGGAGAAGACAGTGTGCTTCTGATTGCACAAAGCAGTGTTTCTGGTGTGCGATCAAGTGGGCATGTAGAAAAGTTTAAACCTAGATTGAAGTTTATGCCCCCATTCTACTGTACATGTTTTTTTGAGGGCTTGTGAACATGATTTGCAGTCTCTGTCTATCAATAAATCAAGGGCTAAATTTGATAACATGTGTAATGAGGAATTTCATGCTCTGGATCATTAAATAACAACTCAGACATTGTTATACAGGCAGATGGGGGAGTGTTGTCTTTAATACTAAAGATTATGTGGGTGAAGTTAAAAAACAATTGGGAGACACTTGCTTGTATAAAACATTAAGTTTTGCTCCCACTATTAACTTTAAGAAAGTCATTGATGAGTATCTGTTAACAGCATTTCAAATGGGTATAATTGACAAGGACACTCATACATTTTTAACAGTTGAACATCCAGTCAGGTCAGCAATTTATATTCTACCGAAAGTGCACAAAAGCATAGCTAACCCTCCTGGGAGACCAATCATTGCTGTGTTTGGCTCCCTTATTGAAAAATTGTCCAAAGTATGTGGATTACTTATTAGACCTTTTGTTCCTCAGTTATGGTCTCATTTAGGAGATGCAATGCAAACTTTGGAACTTTTGGAAGATTTACATGTGGCCCCCGGTGATTTACTGGTTACATTAGATGTCACTGCTTTATATACCAGTATTCCACATGAAGGTGGACTGTCAGCCCTTGAATTTTATCTGAATCAACGTAGTGATTTGTCCCCCTCACACATACACAGAGTTTTTATTGAGGTTGGGTTGGCCAAGTTCATTTCGGAATTTAATGCATTTATGTTCCAGAGCAAATGTTTTTTGCAAGTAAGTGGTACAGCACTGGGCATGAAGTTTGCACTGAATTTTGGCAACCTATACATGGGGAGTCGGGAACAGCAAGAAATTTATGATCCATACACCAACTCCTATTATGAGCATATCAGTCTTATCGTCATTGCATTGACGATTGCTGAATGCTGTGACAGGGAAATGTGGAGGGCCTGAATTTGTTTGTTTCTTATCTGGAATCTACAAATCTGTTTTTGAGGTTCACAACCACTGTAAGTGAAACTAATGCTTCATTTTTGGATTTGTGTATTATTAAAAATGATGACAACAGGGTAGACACTATGCTCTATTGAAAAGCCCACCGATAAAAATACAGTGCTGCTCACTACATCTTGTCAGCCTAGACATACTGTACAAGCTATACCCAAGGGGCAGCTTATTCAGGCCTGTAGAAATTGTAGTACTGATGCAGCTTTTAAAGAAAATGCTAATGAAATGATGGTAGATTCCAGGAGAGAGGATACAAAATAGATGACGTGGTCAAGGCTAGGCAGGAAGTTGCTAACTCCAGCAGAATTGATTGTTCAGTGACAGAAGGGAGACAGAAATTGACACAGATTAAATTTTGTTACAGCATACAGTATTGAGGCAAAATATTTTTTAATTTATTTATTTAAGGATTTGGAAAAGACCTTTGAAGACAGACTCTTTTACAAAGGTTCCACATCAGGTTAACAGGCTAACAGACATATAACAGCACAGATTCATGATAGGTGGAAAACATACATTAGGTTACAGCATTACACAATCATTTCTAGTACTAGAGATTAGTACAGTGTCAAGCAAAGGAATTATAATAGCAATAGTGAACTTAGTAGAGAAAGGAGGGAGAGAGCCCCCTCTATAGTGGATGGGAGACTTAAGGAAATCGAAGGGCAGGGGAATCCATCCTCGGGGGCATGAAGAAAGAAGAAAATGCTGCCTCAGGGGGAGGCTTTGTCAAGATAAGGGGGAGATAGTGGCTGGGGAGTGCTAAGGGGGGATTTGGGGAGGGGAAGGGTGACACCGGTTAGGTGGTGGGATGGTGTAGGGCTGAAAGGTCACAGGGAAAAGGGAGTGGTGTGATGTGGGGAAGAATAAAAGACGAAATTGGTGGTTTCCAGATGACAGCAGGGGGTGGTAAGGCTGAATAAGCCACAGGGAGGGGAGAGGATTTAGGCCCCAGACCAAGTCTGTAGTGGGGGGAAGGAGCAGGAGGGACTAAGAGAGGGGATAGGGGTTTCCAGGGGAGAGGGGAACAGTAGGGCTGCCTTATATCAGTTCAGGTTGAGGCACTGGGGACTACGGTGTAGGTTAATGGAGGGGAAAGATGATTCAAGATATCAAAAAGAAAAACTGGGGCATATTGCAAATGGAGAGAAAATTTTACCACATGTAGCCAAATTGCCAAGGTTTGTGTGTAGACAAACCAAAAATATTGGTGACCATGTGGTTTATAGTTATCAACAGCCAATGAAATGAAGTCAAACTTGGCTACCTCCATTGCCGAAAGGTTGCCACAGGTGCTAACAATGTAAGTTTTGCCAGTATGTGCTGTATACTAATTCAATCTTTAACAAAGGGGATAATAGTGCTATACACATTTTAGATTTCATAAATTGTGACACGACTCATGTTATATACATGGCATCATGCATCTGTGGCTCCTGTTACATTGGTAGGACTAAAAGAAAGATCAAAGAACATGTAGGAGAGCATATAAGAGCAATTGATGCTCAAAGTCAAGAGTATGCTACAGAAATGCATTCTTAGAAGATGGGGAACCCCCAGAATCACAAATGGTCCTTTGTAGGAATTGAAAGAATGAGAAAAGGACCAAGAGGGCAGAATATAGAAATAAAACTAGCACAAAGGGAACAGTGCTGGATTTTCAGAACAAAATCGATGTTTAGATCAGGGTTAAATGATCACATCGAATTGTCCCCTTATTTATAACTTAGTACGTATTTTTCTGTCTGTATTAATGGGAATTTAACAAGGCAAACTGTGACAAAAATAATTAATAACATTAAAGCAAAAATATGAATGAAGTATGGAATTTATATACATTTTATAGATTACATAAAATATTAAAGAGTAATCAGATTAAGGTTATAATTTATTTGATACATTCATGAATATTATTCTAAAGTTCTGGATGTTAAATTGAGTGTCTTTTTGTTGTAATTTACATTCATTTCACATTCTGAGCACTAACACACTTATCACATATATTTTTTTTAAATTTCACTAGCCCTTTAAGAGGCCTCTATTTAAGTGTTACAGGTGTGCCTGTTCCGTATCCTCTTGACAAAGTGCGCAAGTATGAAACGTTGGGGGTTCAGTCTGGGTTGGTAGCCTGCCTGTTCATTTTGCACTGGTGTCTGCTGAAGAAAATAAAGCAGCAACATTCATCAGTATTCTGTGGTTGCGATTTCCTGTTTTTGGACTGTGTGAGTGTGTGTAGATGGCTTTGCACTGATAGTTTCTATGTTTCTATATGTAAAGGGGTTTGTGGGGGTGAGGCCCCCCCACAAAGAGGGGGGTGCATGGCGCGAAGCCATCCACAGAAAATCAAGGCAGCAACAGCAAGTTCCCATCGCAGATTTCATCTGGTCTTTTGTGGTGTCTACTATTTGTAATAGTTTTGCACAGGGGGGCTGATTTGGTGGGGTATGTGATGTGTCTGTATAGAGGCATAATTTTATGTCGCTGTTGTAACTGTTGGCCTTTTCTTTGTGCTATTTTTAATGCACTGTCATTTTATAAACTGTCAAGTGGGTGAACCAGGAAGAGTGACACTACCAGGTAAACCCCCCCAACTGACAGACCACATGCTACCCCACTAATAGACCACATGTCTTACATAGAGGTCTACTTTACTTATCACTCACTGACAGGCTTACACACAGAGATAAAATTAAAGGATTGATTTTAGTGCCCTGCCGCACCAACAGTGGTAAATACAAAAATATCAAATAAATTCTTCAAAATCCCCTCTCTTCCTTCTTGCCTCCAGCATGTACATGTTTATATTTGCCTATTTCTTCTCATAAGTCTGTTCCTGTTGTCCTTTGTACTATCTGGTGACACTGCTCTGTACTGACTCCACTCTAACTCTGTTTTTATTCAAATGTGGTCTCGAACAAAAGAAACAGATGGAACAGCTCCAGAGGCTGGCGATGGAACATAAGCAGGATGGGTCTAAGGCAACCCTTGGATAATTACAGGAGGTGAGACTGAAGCTGAACTCCCTGGCCCAGTACAATGTAAAGGATCAATTAAAATTTATAAATCAAAATTACTTTGCATTCAGGGCACATGCACAGCATGGATACTGACATGACTGATTAGATGATAGCTCTATGCCCCAGGGACCAAAATTAGATCAGAAGTCCACCAAACAACACCACATTAAATGAATTTGGCATCAACAGATAGAAATATTCCTCAATGACTGTGTTAATCTTAGAATAAAATTCCCTACCTTTTGGCAGGAATCCATCTCTGAAGGTGGTGGCTCACTGAAAGTGGTGGGAATGGCAGAAGTGACTCTGGTTCTGGGCTTCTTAAGTGATGTGGCAGAGATCAAAGGCATGCTGCAAGTGGTCCTCAAGGAAATATTGATTTTTAAGTCCTTAGCCTCCAATCTAGTGGACATAATAAAGGAGCTACAAAATAGAGCCAGGGACACTGGAACATTTCTATCCTTACATTGGTGATAATGTGCGACGAGACCCTTATCCAGGAATGTGAATGTACTGTATGGTGGCAAAACTATGGAAGAGGGCAGAGGACTGCGATTTGTTGGTTTCCCTGAAGGAGCAGAGCAATTGGACACAAGCACTTTCCTCCAAAGAGAACTCCATCAACTTCTCAAAACCAACTGGAGCAGCCCTTAGAAGTAAGCAGGGCACACCATGTTCTGGGAGTCCCTCAAAGCCTCGACAGATCCCAATCCATCATGCTGAGGTTTCTACGCTTCACAAACCATGAACAAATTCTAGCTCTGGTGAGGGACTGAGGCCTTCTCTCCTGGAAAGTCCACAGAATCCATATTTTTGCAGATTATTCGGCAGACCTGTCACAATGCCAGAAAGGATATATGGGGGTCATGAAGATATTTCAGGAGCTAAATATGCAACATCACTTGCAGTACCCAGCCAAATTAGGCTCTGTGTGGAAAGGGGTATCACAATTGTTTAATTCCCAAGACAAAGCAGAGAGCTACAGTGCATGCATTGGAACCAGCCAGAAAAAAGCACAACTCCTGAGCAAGGAGGGGACAAACCAGTCCACATGATCAAAACAACCCCTTGGAACTACATGGAATCTGCAGCACTCCCTCCATGGCCCCAAGCCAGGATACCCCAATGCCATTGATTGGCAGATCTCCAAGGGAAAATACTCCGGCTGCAGAAGCACGGACAAACAGAGATTGGGCTACAACTGCAAGGATAAGGACCCCCGAATGGGGAGTTGAGACTCTCAGCACTCACCCACCAGTTCAGACTTCTTGGGTGAATCATCACCAAAGAGGATGGGAGCAGCCTCCACCCTTAACAAAGGACTGATGCCAGCAGTGTTTGCAGCAGCCAAGTATGAGGAAGCTCCCCTGCCACTGAGAACACCCCTGGACACCCGATCATGGGCAGAGAGATCAGCAACCCTGGAGAAACCCTGGTCTTGTGGCTTGGAGAAAGGCAGCAGCTACATCAAACTGGTCTCATGGCCTCAGGAAGATCTTTGGGACTTACAGAACCTGACTTTTTAAATCACACTTATGATTATTTTCTTTTAGTAAGTACTTCTAAATAAAGCTGCTGGGTGGGGGGGGGGTTGAGGACATGGGCTCAGACTTGAATGCTTTTGGCATTTGAGCTGCCCATCCCCAAGCTTAGCCACAATATCGTAGTGCAACCCCGACTTAATATCAGAAGGGTGACTATCGCTCCCTTATCTGTCCCCTGACCACCTGGTTCCAGCTGTGCATCTTTGCTAACCACAGTTCATGGTAATATTTGTCCCCCTCTTCCTCTATTGCAACCTGGACTCATTCAGTTGCTGTTTTAAGCCCTGTGATACACACCGGCAACAGTATCAATGGGAGGGAGTGGTGGGATATTGTAGGGGCAGTAACTTCTGGGTGCACAGGCCACTAATCCATCACCCATCATCGACAAGAAGCCCCAGATGTCATTAATACTGTGTGAAATCAATGCTGCCCCACAATAGGCCTAGCCCCTACTGAGGCCCCTGTGACATCTACAAGCATGGCAATGAACAAATCTGCCAGGGGCAGCGGTCAGGTGCTGTCAACATTGTAGCCTGCTCAAATGTACGCACGTTCATGAAGGAAATGAACTTTGTCAGAAACTGGTCGAGTCTCAGCAGAGGAGCAACAAATGATTTCCCCTCCTCCCACTTAGCCAATCCCAGGGGAATAACTAATTACTCATCTGTCTGAGGGTGCCCATGCATTGGACCAGACCTCGGTCTTAGTGGTACTGACTGGTGAGGTGAATGGGGGAATGCTCCTCCTCTGGCCCACTAAATATTCACCTCCTTCCTTACTGCAATCTCAAGGATGGGAATTGGAGGCAGACACATCTAGTGCTACCCTTAACTCACACCTCTCAGTGATTCTGAGGTCTGATAGCCATTCACTCTCACTGACCAGACTTACCTGGCCTACAGCCAACCTCAGATGGCAGACTGGTGAAAACAGTTAAGGTGGATGTAGCAGAGAAGGGACACATATACCCCCTAAGACAGCAGGGCAGGACCAAGCAAGGTTCATCCCTCCATCTGAGTCAGAGTACTTGACTCCCATCCCTTCTCCACTTTCATCCTCTATCTCCCCACTCAGCTTATTGTCCTACCCACACACTGGTCTGCACAGCTATAGGGGGATGAGCAAAGCCACTGTGAACAGAATCTTAGCACTGTACGGAACCCACTGGCACATCCCACACATTTGGACCCGCATGCCTACACTGACTTGCTCAGGGCACAACACCCTGCCCACTCAGAAGGCCAGTGAGACCAATTCTCCCCCTCTGCTCCACTCCACCCCCACTGCTGTGCTCCAATGCCTTAGAAGCAAGCCTGCCCTAACATACGGAATGGTAGGCGAGTCGATCTTGATCCATTTTGAAGTTACCGTCTCTGGGCACACAGTCACATACTGCAATGCCCCACATCAGTGACGGTGCACGGGACAGGAGGCATCTGCCTCGGGGATTTACACCCCCATGCAGGTTAAGCACCGCTTCCCCAACAATGTTTTACAGTTACTTTACCACATTCAAGGTCTACAGAGCCAAAAGGAGTAAACTCTGTCCAAGGATAAACTATTGTTTGTTTGTTTTCTTGTTCTTATGTTTGTTTAAAATTACTAACAGACCTATTCAGTTTGCTAACCTGTGCATGATTCATCACCTGCATCTTCCTATGAATGGTGGGAGGTGGAGTACCACCCAGGACCACTATAAGAGAAAGTTGTTGGGGGCCTGGATACACCTCACCATTGACTAGGCAATACATACAGCAGTAGTTTTACCCCCTTGCTCTTCATACATCGTATGCAATGGTGGACCACCCACTTAAATGTATTTCTTGGAATATTAAGGGCATAAGCTCCCCCATCAAGTGCAGGAAGATCTTAGACCACCTTAAAAGGCAGGTGGCAGGTATAGCTTACTTACAGGAGACCTACCTCTCAGGTGCTGAGACCGAGAAACTTACTCAAGCTGAGTCTCTCAAGTCTTTGATAGCTCATATAACTCAAGGATCAGGGTAGTAGCTATCCTGGTCCACATATCAAGCCCCTTTCAAGTGAAAGAGATCTTCTTGGACAAGGAGGGCAGGTACATCGTTGTCACAGGACAGCTTCATAGGCAGGAGGTAAGCATATGGAATTCCTATGGTCCCAACTACACAGAGGATAGTTTCTTTTGGGACATGGCATGGATACTGGCAACACACATGACAGGGTCACTCCTCATGGAAGGGCAATATGAGCACAGGCAAGGCTACTTTCTGGACAGAAACAAAGCCCAGCCAGATCCAGATCACCTGCATCTGATGCTCTGGTAGAAGTGGGCCTTGTTGACACATGGTGCTTGGCACACCCTAACAGGTGTGATTACTCTTTCTACTCAACCCCACATAACTCATTCTATAGGCTTGACCTGTGGCTGATCCCAAAAACGCTGGCATATGCCTCCATTGTAGTAATCCTTATCTAGGATCACGCTCTGATTTCTTTCATGTGGCTCCTTCCAAACACACACGGCAGACCTATAAACAGTGGCGCTTCACTGCCTCCATGCTGAAGAATGAATCCTTCTGCAGAACACTTACCCAGGAAATACAGCTAATTCTTGACACAAACCATGCTGGGGACACATCTGTGGCAGTCAGATGGGATGCCCTGAAAGCATATATATGAGGACGCTGTATTAGCTATTCCTCCCATACCAAATGTGCCAAGTGTAAAGACCTGGAGGAGATGACTGCCACACATAAACAGCTAGAAGGCAGATACAGGGCAGATCCAGTCAAGAAGAAGGGCCCACTCCCTGACATAACTGGCACCAGATATAAGGTTAACATATACCTGCACCAGAAGGAAGAGTTTCCTCTCTTCCGCACTAAACAGCATTTCTGGGAAGCGGGGGAAAAATCAGGCTGCCTCTTAGTAGATCAGCTAAAGAAGTGACAAGAATGATCAATAGCAGGTACCAAGATGAGCAATGCAGAGGTTAAGACAGACCCAAAGGGGATCAATGATGAGTTCAGGGACTTTTATCAGGCCCTGAACAAGCAAGAAGTCCAGCCCACTGAGCAGGACCTCATCCAGTTACTCGATCCCCTGCACTTACCGAAACTGGATGAAGCAATCAAAGATTCCATGAAGGCTCCCATCACTGGGGTTGAGATAGAACAAGCCCTGTGAACTATGCCAGGGTTAAAAACTCTGGGGCAGATGGCTTCCATGTGGAGTTCCTCTTTCACGTCTGAAGGCTACTGCTGAAGCTTCTCACAGAGGCCCTTAGAAGCCACCAGAGAGGGTCAACTACCTCCCTCCATGTGGACAACAGTCATTACTCTGATACCCAAGGAGGGGAAGGACCCTTTAGACTGCAGCAGCTATAGACCTATATCCCTTATCAGAGCAGACTGTAAGGCATACTTGAAATCCTTGGTTACCTGTCTGAAAGGGGCCATAGCCACACTAGACTAGGTTGGCTTTATCCCACAGAGAAAGGCTTTGGAAAACACTAGATAACTCCTGAATCTTATGTGGAAAGCAAAATCCTCTCATCAAGAGTCAGTGCTCCTCTCGCTCAATGCAGAGAAAACAATCAACAGAGTGGAATGGTCTTATCTATTTCAGGTCCTAAAGCACTTTGGCTTGGGGACAGTTTCATAGGTTGAATTCGTACCCTATATAAGGGGCCTTAGCCTTAGTCACTACAAACATTTCTGATAGGGAGAGGTACCCAACAGGACTGCCCTCTATTGCACCTGCTATTCCTTCTGGCACTGGAACCCCTACTGCAGGATGTAAGGCAGGACACCTCCATACATGGAATACACACAGGGGAGATACATAAAGTCCTGCTATATTCAAATGACATTACGCTAGTGCTCTCAAAGCCAGAGCAATCAATTCTGGCAGTGCTTGACCTAATGACCAAATATGGCTCCCTGGCAAGATACAAGGCAAATGTATCTAAGTCCCTCATTCTGCCTTCACAGGAGAGTATTACCACACTCCCACACTTCCCACTGGACCTTCAACCGGCTCAAAAGTGCCTCAGATATCTGGGGATATGATTTGCATGGAATATTTCTTCTCTAGGGCTGCTCAGTCTCTGGCAAATTCAGAAGGACTTAGCCAAGGATTTGGATAAATGGAGCAGACTGCAGCTTTCACACTGCAGAAGAGTGCACATGTATAAGATGATGGTGGCCCCCGCAGGTACAATATATACTAGACAACCTTGCCATCTACATCAGTCCAGCCATACTATGTGGGCTCCACAAACAAACACTTGCCTTCATCTAGGGCATGGGGTCCAAGAGGCTCAGCCACCGCAAATTAGTAAGGCCCCCAGAGCGAGAGGATTTGGAAGCTACCCAACCTTCTCCTGAAGCATGAGGTGAACCTGCTAGTGTAAATGGCCCACACACCGCCCATAGCAAGCAATGCCATACTCCCTAAATGGGCCAACTATGAGGCACACATAAAAGGGAAAGGTGTGTACTAGGCAATCATGTTTCTGAAACTATGGGTGGCAGTGGCCACCCATCCCACACTACCCACCACTAAGGCAGCCTGGGTGAAACACAGGAAGACATCCAAATGGGAGCCAACAAAATCACCCCTACTTCCCCAGTGGCAGAACCCATACATCCAGATTGGCCAAGAGACCTCCAACTGGTGGTGTTTGTCTCAAAAAGGTTTGCATAGCCTTTACCAGATCATGCACTCAGGCATGGGGTATCTGAAAACCTTTTGACAACTCTAGATTGAATTTGGCCTGGGCAGAACACAGCACTGGCAGTATCTCCAACAACAACATGCACTGCTTCCTCTTTTGGGGCTGCACTGCAGGATGGGACAAAAGCAGTCCATGGATACTCTAGTTTGGCACAAAGGATCCACACCACCCTCCCCTAGGGATATATACAAGGGGCCCCTGAACCTATAGTCAGACCACATAGAGACCCTCTGACATAAATGGACTGTAGAGCTTCACAGGAACATCTCTCAAGATTGGGCAGAAGTGTGGCGGAACAGCTGGCTTGCCACATGGGACACAAGGAATAGGCTCACACAGTTCAAGATAGTGCATCAATGGCACAGGACTTCGCAGCAACTTCATAGCTAGGGACTGGTAGCCTCCAATAAGTGCTGGAGGTGCACACAAGCACAAGGAAACATCATCCACCTGTTGTGGGAGTGCCCTGTTCACCAAATCTTCTGGCACTGGGCTCAGAGAACTCTCAGGGACATACTTGGTAACCCAATCATGCTAATCAATACTCTAGTAATGCTGGGATTGCCATTGAGGGATGAGAACTGGGGTGCCATCTTGCAGGAGTAGTACAGATGGACCTTAGGGGCACTAGTAACTGCCAAATGTGTTCTTCTGCAATGCTGATGGAGCCCTCTGGCCCCTAACATTGTGGAGTGGCTGACAGAACTGGGGAACATAGCAGCTTATGAGAGAGTTCACTACAATGTTTATGGTAAAATGGAGTTCTGTCAGGAGCTGTGGGGCCCCTACCTCACATCCCAGTACTGCAAAATACTTCAAGGGCTCTGTATGCTACATCATTTGCTACAGGGCAACACTGTAGGCTGGGCACCCTAGGACTAGTAGTTCACTCGATATGTCAGTCCCTAGACATATGGAAGTTGAAAGTCCCCCCTTTCCCTTCATCCATGGCTTCCAATTGTTCCACCTCTGCACTATCCAAGGCAGATCCATGCAATTAAAGGAAGGAGTACCTGGAGACAATTTGCCAGAACTAGATGGGGGTTCAGTGTTCTATTATCTCAGCAATAGTTGCACTTACCTAAATAAGTGAAGATGCAGGTAACAGCATGAATAGGCCTGCTCCGGGCATCTATTGCAATGGGTAAACCTATAGTTAGCTTCTGACTTAGTAATGTACATCTACATGTGGTTTAGTGTAACTTAAAATGGGGTTATCTGCTTAGACATTAAGAATATGTTACAGCTTTAGACTGCAAAGACCTAATGAGTTCAGACAAAAAGTGTACTACATTAAGTACTCAACCATTCTAGTAGTGTATCCAACCTTATTAGTCTGTATTATTCAATGCAGTTCCTACCAAGGTTATTATAATGGATATATTATGAGCAGTTTGTTACTACTGCAGTCTGTTAATCCAAGGGAGAACTCCCAGCCAAGGATGTTGCTGATGTTGTTTACACAGTGTCATTGTACATTAAAACCAATAAACATTTAATTGCAAAATACTTTGAATTCAGCAATACAGCCAATAGATTGCTGACTTTCAGGTTACGTAAGAGAGAGGTAGACAGACGTATTACAAAAACTAAACAAACTCTGGTCAGAGTCAAAATAGCTGCTAATATATTAATCTGAAATGAGATTAGAGATGGGCAAAGTTAGAAAATTTCACTCTGTGAATTAATTCATGAATTCACCATGATCTGCAAAGTTAATCCACTGGGCGAAGTCCTACTGCTTTTGATAGCTTATCTGTCCTGCATAACACCCATCCCCCCAACTTCCTCCCCTGCCTGGTGTGACCCCACTGAACACTTACTCCCACATCCCCTCTTTATCCCCCCCGCCTTCCTGCTTTCTCTTCACAAATGTTAAACCCCCAATTTTCACACCCTCCCCCGTTTCCTCAACTTACCCCCCACTTTAAAACCCTTTCCTTATTCCTCTCTCCCACATTACCCAGCCCTGCCCTATCACCTATGTATGTAACCCTGCAGATTCCTCATCCAATCCCACCCTCTGACTACTCAACCCCTTATTCTGTCACCCCTTGTCTCTGCCCCACCCTCCCCTGCTCTCATCTGTTCTGTCCTCCCTCCTTGGTCACCGCCACTTCTGACCCTCCATAACTCTACCTACATGTTTTAAAGCTTAGCTACCACTATAAATTGCTTGTCAACCTTAGGTATGCTCTTAGTACTGTTGCAATAAAGTTGACCTCTCCTACCTGATGTATTTTAACTGTACTTGCTTGAATCTGTATCTGTATGTATCATAATGTACTTGCCTGCTGTATATACCCCTATCTATTTTGTAATGTCTATGTATCTTGTCTATTACCTTATGAAGTGGAACCTTTGTAAATGAGCTTTTAGCTCAAAGGTGTTATCCGAGATTCCTATAAATAAATAAATAAAACCTTTGCCTTAATCTAGTAACTTTGTGGAGTGCAAAATTGGCAACGTCATCAACTTCACCGATGGATTAAAACTTCACTTCATCTCTAAATTTCTCCTGTTCGCCCCTTGCCCATAACGTCTTCTTACACTCACCTGCCCATAACTTCTCCTTACTCTCTCCTGTCCATAAACTTCTCTTTACTTCCTCATGCCCACAACTTCTCCTTACATATCTCTCATGCCCACAACTTCTCCTTACATATCTCTCCTGCCCATGACTTCTTCTTACGACCTCCTGCCCATAACATCTCCTTACATATCTCTGCTGCCATTACTTCTTCTTATGCCCACCTGCCATAATTTCTCCTTATGCCTCCTGCCTATAAATGTATCCTTACTCTCTCCTGCCCATAAACATTTTCTTACTCTCTTCTGCCAATAACTTCTCCTTACATATCTCTCCTGCCATATCTTCTCCTTGTGCCCATTTGCTCATAACTTTCCCTTATTCCCTCCTGCCCATAACTTCTCCTTTCACCCTTTTGCCTATAACTTCTCCTTACACCATCCTGCCCATAACTTCTTCTTACTCCCTTCTGCCTATAATTTATCCTTATGCCCTCCTTCTCTTAACTTCTCCTTACTCTCTAAAGCCCATAAACTTCTTGTTACTCTATCCTGCCCATAACTTCTCCTTACACCCTCATGCACATAACTTCTCCTTACATCCTCCTGCCCATAACTCCTCCTTACTCTCTCCTGGCCAAAAACATTTCCTTACTTTCTCCTGTCCATAACTTCTGCTTATGCCCTCCTGCCCATACCTTTTCCTTACTCCATCATGCACATAACTTCTCCTTACTCCCTCCTGCCAATAACTTCTTCTTACATATCTCTCATGCCCATAAACTTCTCACTACTCCCTCCAGCCCATAACTTCTTCTTATACATCTCTCCTGCCCATAACTTCTTCTTACATATATCTCTCCTGCCAAAACTTCTCCTTATGCCCTCTTGTCCATAACTTCTCCTTATGCCCTCCTGCCCAAATTGTCCTCCTATCTCTCCTGCTCATAATCTTCTCCTTACTCTCACCTGTTCATAACTTCTCCTTACATATCTGTCCTGCCATAATGTCTTCTTATAGCTTATTGCCCAAAACTTCTCCTTATGCCCTCCTGTCCATAACTTCTCCTTTTGCCCTCTTGCCCATATCTTCACCTTACTCCCTCCTGCCCATAATTCTCCTATGCCCTCCTGCCCAGAACTTCTCATTATTTACTTCTGCCCAGAATGTCTTCTTACATATATCTTCCCTGCCCATAACTTCTTCTTATTCTGTCCTGCCCATATCTTCTCCTTTCTCCCTTCTGCTCATAACTTCTCATAACTCCTTTCTGCCCCTAAACATGTTAGTCCCTCCTGCCATAACTTCTCCTATCTCCTTTCTGCCCCAAAACATCTTAGTTGATCCTACCCATAACTTCTCCTTGCTCCCTCCTACCCATAACTTCTTACACCCTACTGCACATAATGTCTCCTTACTCCGCTCTGCCCACAACTTTTCCTTACACCTTCCTGCCCATAATTTCTCCTTATGGCCCCTTGTCCCTAACTTCTCCTTACTCCGTTCTGCCCATAAACTTCTCCTTAGTCCATCCTGCCCCTAACATCTCCTTACACCCTCTTGCCCATAACATCTCCTTATGCCTCCTGCTCATAATCTCTCCTTACTCACAGATAACTTCTCCTCATTTTCCGTTTCATAACTTTCATACCCTCCTGCCCATAATTTCCACTTACTCCCTCCTGATCATAACTTCTTCTTACCTACCTATAACTTCTCTGGTATCACCCCACCACAGCAACTTTTTGACAGTGAACACCACCACAGCAACAAATCTCACCAGATAAAGATTAGTCACTGTGGTGGTCCACTGTCTGCCAATGCAGTGATTCCTGGTGTTGCACCCTTCCCCCACCCTGAACCAACTCTGACTTGGATTTGGTTATTTAGAGATGAGGGGGCACAGAGGCACAGCCCCCCACATGAGGGGTGCAGGTGAGAAGCCCCCCAAGGAAAAACACTTAGTGCTGTCAGGAACAATGCCAACTGTCGGCATGGTTCTCATCACTGTCGGGGGTGTCGACATCGACGCCATCAATGTCTTAACAGAGAACCTAACTTCTTCTTGCCCTTTCCTGCCCATAACATTCTTCTTACTCTGTCCTTCACATAACATCTCCTTATGCCCTCTTGCCCATAACTTCTCCTTTGCCCTCCTGCATATAACTTCTCCTTTCTCCCTCCCACCCATAACTTCTTCTTACCTGCCCATAAATTCATCATACTCCCTCCTGCCCATAACTTCTCATTACTCTCTCCTATTCATAACTTATTCTTACTTTCTCCCCTGCCTATAAACTTCTTAATTCCTCCTGTACATAACATTTCCTTACTCCCTCCTGCCAGTAACTCTCTTTCTTTGCACCCTCCTGCCTATAGCATCTCCTTACTCCCTCCTGCTTATAGCTTTTCCTTATGCCCTCCTGCCCATTGAATTTTCCTAACTCCTCCAGTTTATATCTCTCTCATTCCTCCTGCCCTTATCTTCCTTACTTCTTCTGTCCAAAACATCTTACCCCTGCTGTCCATAATATCTCCTTACCCTCTGGGGAGTAAGAAAAAGTTAAAGATAGTAGGGCGTAAGTTATTTATGCACAAGAGGGAATGCAGAGAAAATAAGGGCAGGAAGGAGTAAGGAGAAGCTATGGGTAGCAGGGAGTAAGGAGACATTATGGGTAGGAGGGAGTGAGGAGAAGTTTATGATCAGGAAGGTGTAAGGAGAAGTTATAGGAAGGAGGAAGTAAGTAGAATTTTTGAGCTGAAGGGTATAAGGAGAAGTAATGTACAGGAGGGTCTAAGAGGTTTATGGGTAGGAGGGAGTAAGGAGACGTTATTGGCAGTACAGCATAAGGAGAAATTATGGCAGGAGAGATATGTAAGGAGAAGTTATGGGCTGGAGGGTATAAGGAAAAGTTGTGGGCAAGGGGGCAAAAGGTGACATTATAGGCAGGAGGGAGTAAGGAGAAGTTAAGGCAGAAGGGCATAAGGAGATGTTTTGGGCAGAAAGGAGTAAGGATACATCATGGGCAGGAGGGAGTAAAGAGACATTATGTGTAGCAGGGCATAAGGAGACCTGATGTGCAAGAGGGCAAATGGAGAAGTTATGTGCAGGGGGAGTAAGAAGAAGTTATGGACAGGAGGGCATAAGGAGAGGTTATGGGCAAGAGGGAGTAATGAGAAGTTATGGGCAACAGAGTATAGGGAGAAGGTAAGGCAGGGAAGATATGCAAGGAGAAGTTATGGATAGGAGAGAGTAAGGTGAAGATATGGGCTGGAGGACATAAGGAGAAGTTATGTGCAGGAGAGATACTGTATGTTTAGAGAAGTTATGGACAAGAGGGAGTAAGGAGAAGTTATGTGCAGGAGGACATACAGAGAAGTTATGGGGAAGAGGGTGTAATTAGAAGTTATGGGCAGGCTTGAGTAAGGAGAAGTTTATGGGCATTGTATAGTAAAGGGATGTTATGGGCAGGAGGGCATAAGGAGAAGCTATGGGCAAGAGGGCATAAGGAGAAATTATGGCAGGAGAAATATGTAATGAGAAGTTATGGGCAGGAGAGATATGTAAGGAGAAGTTATGGGCAGGAGAGCATAAGTAGAAGTTATGGGCAAGAGGGCTTAAGGAGAAATTATGGCAGGATAGATATGTAAGGAGGAGTTATTGGCTGGAAAGCATAAGGAGAAGTTATGGCAGAAGAAGTATGTAAGGAGACGGCATGGGCAGGAGAGAGTAAGGAGACATTATGTGCTGGAGGGCAGAAGGAGAAGTAATGGTCAGGAGAGATATGCAAGAAGAAGTTATGGGCAGGATGGACTAAGGAGTAGTTATGAGCAAGAGGGAAAAAGGAGAAGTTATGGGCAGGAGGGTGTAAAGAGAAGTTATGGGAAAGAGGGTGAATGGAGAAGTTGTGGGGAGGAGGGAGTAAGGAGACGTTGAGGGCAGGAGGGCACAAGGAGAAGTTATGGGCACGAGGGAGAAAGGAGACATTATTGGCAGGAGGGAGTAAGGAGAAGTTATTGGCATGAAGGTAAAAGGGGATGTTATGGGCAGGGGGAGTAAGGAGAACATATACAAACAGCGGAGAGAAAGAAATAAGGGCTTCAGCTGGGACTTGAACCTGGGCTGTCCAGAATACCGTTCTAATTGCACTAACCTGCTGTGCCACAAAGGCAACTGGAACCTGGGCCATCCCAGAGTACACATTACTCTTTCTCCAGTGCATAACCAGGGGCTGCACAACTAATTACTTCATTTTCTATCACATGGGTGTGGTGTGCGTATTTATGGAAGACATACCTGTACAAACAAAGGAGAGAAAGAAGTAAGTGCCTCAGCTGGGACTTGAACCCAGGACACCCGGAATACCATTCTGGTCATGCCAACCAGCTATGCTCCAAGTCAACTGGAACCTGAGCCATCCTGGAGCACACATTACTCTTTCTCCAATGCATAACTTGGTGCTGCACAAATAATTACTTTATTTTCATTCACATGGGTGCAGTGTGCATATTTATGGAACACTTTCAAACAGAGGAGAGAAACAAGTAAACACCTCAGCTGGAACTTGAAACCAGGCCACCCGGAATATCACTTTGGTTGCCATAACCAGCTGCACCACCAAGGCAACTGGAACCTGGGCCTAACCCCAGTGAAGACCCCACTACTGATTTGTCAAGCCCCCCACATTTGGAGGGAGGTGACAGGGGCGAAGCACTCTGTAAAACCTGATTGTTTCCCAGGAGGGTGCTTTGGCGCTGTAACTCCTGGGAGACATGATGCCTGGTGCTGTAATGCTGGGCAGCATGTTGCCTTGGCCATACAGGGCCAACATTCCCCTTCCCATAAACCGGTTCATGCAATTATCCAGGCTGTGTGTGGGTGATGATATGCGATATGGCCGCCACCACACATTCAGTCACTTCACTACCAGTCTAGCATTGCTTTTAAAGCGCTTTGGATGTATGAAAAGTGCCATATAAATGCTGATTCTTCTTCTTCTTCTTCTTCTTCTTCTTCTTCTACAGTAATTGGGGTCGGCAAAGTGTCTTTTGCACCATGAGTGAACTCTCTTATTTCAGACACTTATGATTTTATTTACAAAATTAGATGAACACGCATCTCCTCTAACTGGGCTCCCAGCATAAAACAGAAGCATGTTTGCTCTCCCAACCTTTTAGGTGTTTTGTTTTATTTTGTGTTTGAGTAGTAACAAAGACTGGGTAAAGGCATGAGTGAAAAAGATAAATCAGTAGAGAAATTTTTTTTTTTACGATCCAGTTGCACTGAAATATGCAATCCTCTTTAACATGGAGCAGCTCTGATATTGCAGTGGTTCCCAACTGCTCACTCTGCTCAGTCTGTACCACTACCTTGTGCTTCTACACTACAGAGGCATGCCCCATTCTCATGGATCTTCTGGCCTTTTCTTCCATCTCTCTGGACAGCCAAGAGACTGAGACTTCTGTCTTGTGGTGGGGTTGGGGGGGGGGTTGCATGATATATAGTACCCAAGTTCAGCTAAAGATATAATGAAATATTGAAAAGAAAGCCGGACTCGGGGAAACAAGTTACTTTTCACAATTGGGGCTGAAAAATACTTTAAAAGTGCTGCGAAAGTGGAGCCGTGCTACTGGCATGTGCTTATGCACGTTCATATCCCACGGGAAGAAAAGATAATGGATTACACAGAGATGAGGCAGCAAAGGGCACTGAATATTGCAAACAGATTTAATCTGTACCTTGTACTGAAGCATCACAGATTTAGAAGTAGTAATATACTCGTGAGCACATTTATACTAATCATGATGAATTACCTACATTTTTAGAAAATGAGGTAATAGGCATGTTGGTGTGGGTAGTCCTGTACTTGTTTGTTCATGGAAGTTACTTTCCAGAGTCGTGCAAAAAATCATTACCTTTCATTGCATAGACATTAAAACACTATTAAATTATCAAGTTATCTCAAAAGTGTGTTAAATATGTTTGTCTATAGGACACTTCTAAATTAATAGTTATTGTTTGTTTATTGCATTTTAGTTTCATTTTTCTACAGCATCTATCACAGAGTGCATTACAGCATGATTTAATAAACAGAGAAAATTTGAAAACAGCAAAATGATAGAAGAAACTGTAATACCAAAATCAGATTAATTATATAAAAACACAATAGTTAGAGTTAGCACTTTAAATACATATAGTGATGGCACATTAAACAACTGCAGATTCCAAACCTCCTTGTATATGTGTGTCTGTGTGTGTGTGAGAGAGAGAGACAGAGAGAGAGCGAGGGAGGCAGAGAAAGAGATATGTGTGTGTGTGTGTGTGGTGCGTGCGTGCGTGCGTGCGTGTGTGTGTGTGTGTTAGGTACAATACTGAACCAAGAGAAGGAATATTCATTGTAAAATAAATCTATTAGTGGTTTACTTCCTGAAAATATAGTGACAATTATTTGGCAAGGATTGTTTTTTTTTTTATTTTGAAATAGCAAACTATACTGAACTTTATGGAAAAAGGAAGGACTCTGTGATTGAATTGCCTTGCCATTACCTTATGCTGCTAACGAACTGTGAAACTTGAGCTCAAACACATTGCAGTGCAGATGGATTCGACTCCCTCCTAACAATGCAGCTGGGAGATCGGGAAGGGGAGGGACACAGTTAAGCAAATGTATTCATTTATTTATTAGCTTTTGTTTACCAGGTAAGTGCATTAGGCATAAAAGCTTGCCTATTTTCAGGCATGACCGGGGGGAGAGTACAAGATACCGAGATTACAAACAGGTGCAAGAAACATACAGTTCATATAGCAACATCAGGTATCCTCGAGGGATAAATAGTACAAAGCCAGAAACAATCCACGCAGGGAGGTATAACAAAAAGACAAAACTATTCACAGTTGTACAGGAGTGCTTCGGCATGACAGGCAAGAAACAATGATGAACACAACAAAAGAAATTAAGGACAATTACATTCCCCAAGTGCATAAAGGTGTGAGAACAGTGCATTCTTGAAGGAGAAGTGATATAAGGAGCCTTTTAGGTGGGACGTAGGGAATTCCAGAATTTGGGAGCGAAGTGCAAGAAGGCCTGCTCACCCATCCTGGTAGTGCACAGCTGGGACCTGGATATTCCAAACCTCCTCAAACCACAGTACTTAGAGTTAATACTTGAAACATGTATGAAGATTGCACATTAAACACCTGCAAATTCCAGACCTCCCTAAATCACAATAGTTAGAGTTAATACTTAAAATACGTGTGGTGATGGCACATTAAAAAAACTGCAGATTCCAAACCTTCCGTGTGTGTGTGTGTGTGTGTGAGTGTGCGTCTGTGTGACAGAGAAAGAGGGAGGGAGACAGAGAGATATGTGTTTGTGCGTGTGTGCGCACATGCATGCTACAGTAGTGAACCAAGATAAGGAATACTCACTGTGAAATAATTCTATTAGTGGCTTACTCCCAGAAAATATAGTGACATTTATTAACTGGCAAGGACTGTTTTTTTTTATTTTTAAATGTCAAATTTGAACTTTTTTTGAAAAAGGAAGGAATCTATGATTGAATTATCTTGTCATTACCTTATGCTGCTAATGAATGGTGAAACCTGAGCTCAGACACATTGCAGTGTGGATGGATTCCACCCCCTCCTGACAACACAGCTGGGGGGAAAAGGGGGGGGGAGAAAATACAATTTAGCAAATGCAGAAAACCTGGACTTGATTTAATTCCACTCACTTGTAACAAAAGCTGTGCTGTGTTTGGAATTCAGACCCCTTTTCTAATGGTAGCTCCACCCATGCAGCCACAAAAAGGGCTCCAACCTTAGAGAGTTCAATTATTTGCCCAGTGAGGTTGTGTCCAAATATGAGGAATTCTACAGGGCCCTGTACTAGAAAGAGCTGGGGTAAGCAGGGAGGAACAGATTAGGTGGTCTGTGGAGAAAATGCAGCTCCCACAGATATCCCAAGAACACATGGAGCTGTTAAACAGCCCAGTAACAAGGTAGGAAATGGCCAGGGTAATAAAGGATCTCCCCAGAAACAAAGCTTCAGCTCCAGATGGGTTCAGATTTGACTTTGACAAGACCTTCATGGTAGAGCTGGTGCTGACACTTAAAACTCTTTTTATAGTGTGCAAGGGAAGGAAGACACTCCCATACATAGCAGGAAACTCACGTTATAGTAGCACCTAAATCTGCGGTTTGCCTCCTGCATGCCTGGACACCATTCTGCACCTCTCTTGGAGCCAAGAAGCCTGCTGCCACTGGCCTTCTGGACACAAGCATCAGGTATGGCCTATGCACAGCCCCGGCCTGCACAGCTATTGCTTCTGCTGCAGAATTTTTCAAAAATTAGCGTTTTTCCCTGGAAAAGTCCTCATTGGTTACTCCTGAGCAGTAGCATCCTGACTGACTGCCTGACAGACTGGCATTTTGCTCTCCCGTTACCAGACTCAGCTCTTAGATATTAAAATTCTTTTTATAGTGTGCAAGAGAAGGAAGACACTACCACGCATGGCAGGAAGCTCACATCATAGTAGCACCTAAATCTACGGTTTGCATCCTGCACATCTAGACACCAGTCTGAACCTCTCTTGGTGCCAAGAAGCCTGCTGCCACTGGTCTCCTGGACACAAGCATCAGGTACGGCCTATACACAGCCCCAGCCTGCACAGCTGTTGCTTCTGCTGCAGAATTTTTTGAAAATCAGCGTCTTTCCCTGGAAAAGTCCTCATTGATTACTCCTGAGCAGTAGTGTCCTGACTGACTGCCTGATGGACTGTCATTTTGCTCTCCCGATATCGGACTCAGCTCTTAAATATTAAGCTAGTGAATTAATTTGGTCTGCCTTCATTCAAGCAATCTGGAACTGGCAAAGAAGTATGTAAACCCTCACCCCTGCCTTTTTAGCTAAACGACAGGTGGCATGCTGTTGAAGATGACAGCAGTACCTGGTGGGGACTGGGTTCGGGGAGGATGAGGTTACTCGGCACAGGGGACCTAGGTTTGGCTACTCTGCACAGGGGCACCCAAGTAAATCAGAACACGGGAAGCAATAACTGTAATGTTCAGAACCAGGAATGGGATTCTCCAGTGTGTCTTTTATTCACATCCAGGCTGAACAAACAAAGCATAGACAGACTCCCACGGGGCTACATTTCCTGGTAATGCAGATTAGAGACTAACAGAACACTTTATCACCATTTCCAGCCCTCAGGCTCTAAACCCACCAGGCACACATCCCGGACTTGCACGCAGCTTTGGGTACACAGCCCGACTTGTACACTACTTGGGTTTTCCCCACTGGCCCGGCTCCCCAGCTGGCCACTTGATCCATGGTCCATTTGGGGAATGAACCAATTATCCTGTTGTGGCTCCCCAAACCACACTAGAGTCTTCAACTTCTAGAGAGAATGTTCCTTACAATCACCACATCTGGGTATTTCCCTCATCATTGGCCAAGTGCCTGAGGTAAAGTAGACATCCACAGAAGAAATCCGTAGAGGTTGACCTGGTCACTAAAGATGGGGGGCCACCCACCTCCAGCTCCCACAGCCCATACCCTGCCATTTCTCTGGAAACTGAACAATTCCTTTACTGAACTTTCAAATGTAGATTCTGGGTAGACGTCTGTCACATCTTTACATATCATTTGCATCCCAACAAGCTCTGGACTTGAATCTACTTTTACTAGGCTTCCCAATATTTAGTTCAATCCCCACATTGTCACACAAGTCCCAGGGTGAAAAACATAGGCCCTTTTAGCAAGAGCAGACACTCACCTTCACGTTGCAGGTGCCCCACAGGCGACTCACAAATCTTCATGTTCTCCCAAATGAACACTGGAACACATAGACAGCTTTTCCTTCACAAGCAGAACTAGGGGGTTTCCCCAGGAATCTGAAGGGAAACCTTTCCTGCCCCCCCGGAGGGACGGGTACTAAGACCCAAAAACAGCGGTGTCCACCACTTCAGTTATCTTCTGTGTCTCTCTTTAAGGTGGAGACACACACCTTTCTACTTAAAAGTAGCCCTCTGTCAGGTCTGAGGCTCCTAGAGCCTTCACTGAGCTGCTTTCTCCAGTAAACCTCCAGCTTCACACTTCACTCACTGAAGACTGACTGAAGATTGACCGACGACTGACTTCAAAACCTCCCAATGTTCTAACCAACTCCCTTTGCTGCAGATTCCAATGTGGCTCATGCAACTGCGATAGTTCTATTGGTGATGTCATCCCTCAGTCTCAGCTGAGACTGAGAACAGAGTGAGACAGTGTGAAACCCATTTAACTGGAGTTTCACAAGCTGCCTTCCCTGCCTACCACTAGGTCTTACTGGGATTCTAGTAACCCCAGGTAACAAGGAGGTTACAAGTATATTTGATTTTATTCTCCCTCCTACAGCTCAACAGAATCCCTGCACTTACGGAGATCCTGTCTCCCTGCTAGTGCTGATTTTCAGCTTCAGTGTGCCAAGCTGTTCCACACAGCTTCTGCCCTGCAGAGTTTTCCCTGTGTCACTGTTTAGAGACATATTTTATATTGTATTTAACTTGGTATCTCTGTTGGCTGTGTCTAAGATTATTAGAGTACAGGATTTATAGGACTTCAGATTTTCAGGATTATCTTTGCAGAAAGTTTCCATAGCCAGCAGATCTGTTTTATTTGAATACAGTGCAGCTACCAATTTAATTTCTCCCTTTGTTTCAACCCTCCCAGACTGTGACCCCCTTGTTTTACAAATCTCAGTTACAGAGCTGGTGCCTAGCTGTCTGCTTCCTGCCCTCTAATTTGACCCTGTTTTAGTAAATTGCAGCTCTTTATCTGTGTGCTAATTTTATTTTCACTCCTACCACTGTAGAGTGCTATTTAATCTCTGTGCTGTCCCTCTCTTAACAGGCGTCCTTGTAGCCAACTGGGCTACCTACTGCATCTGCGGGTTCGCCTCCTACACACCTGGACACCACTCTGTACCTCTCTCGGTGCCAAGAAGCCTGCTGCCACCCTTCCTCCTGGACACACGCATCAGGTACGGCCTATACACAGCCCCGGTCTGCATAGCTGCTGCTTCTGCAGTAGAATTTTTCACCCACCCTCCTCCCCCTCTCAAGCCACCTTTTAATATACTCAAGTTCCTCCCTCCCCTCCCCTGTTCTGCCCCCATTGGCTTCCAGTAGTAGAATTCAGGAGCTCAAAGCTATCTAAACACAGAGCTCTCAGAAATCTGTCACTTGCTGCTGCTAGCTCTCTCTCTAAACACAGAACTCTCATCTGCTTATGGACTTCCGTACGGTGCTTATCCACTCTGAATTGTTGTATGGGTGGGACTCCTGGATGGTCAGTCATGTGCCTAATTAACCTGCTGGATATGTATAGCTAGGAGTCACACTTCTGCCCCAGTAAATATACTTCTGCTATTTGATCATATTCACAGTCTGACAGATGTTCACTGCAGCTAATATTCTTGTTGGTGTAATCAGTACTGAGTAATCTTTATCCTGAGTTGGTTTCAAGCTGCTTGAGCCTAGCTTATTCTACCCCAAGTGGACCTGGCTGAGTATGTTTTTTACAGAAACTGTTGACTAGTTGACTGCATTTAATTGTGATGGGAATCGACTGCAATCTACTGAATAATTTCTGCCTGTCTATCCATCATGTCTCAGCAACTTTAGTCAGGAAATGTCTCTATTAGCTTGTTAATGTATTGTGCTCACTAGCTATCTCTACTAGCCTCGCCTCCAGTGAGGCTTACTACCATGGAACCTGGTAATCCTTCCAGTAGCTGGTGGTGCGCCCCTACATAAGGGGGGGATTGTCTACTGACCCATGTTGTGGGGGCATCTGTAGGATAGACCTCAACAAATTGGGTGCTCCTCTGGGGCCCACTTGGACAGCTTAGGGGGGTCTGGTGGGCAAGCACTGCTTGGTTCTCTCCTCAGAGACCTCCTAATGTTTGACAAAATAGCCCCTCTGGCTTCTGGTATGCCTTGACCTGTCTACCTGACCTGCCCACAATATCTTCTCCCTTCAGTGCCCTGGTTAGTCCCAGGGACAGGTCCTTTTTGACATGCAGGTTCCTAAGCTCCTCAGGGAGGGTGCTAAGCCCTCCCCATTTATCAGTGCCCTCATCATTGGCCTTCTCACTGCCTTATGCCTCCCTCTACTTATTGCTGATTGCTCCCCTCCCTCGGGGGACCCCTGGGTTACACTTGAACAGCATGAGGAGCATGACTTCACCTTCTCCAATCTAATAGCCTGCGGCAGACAGCCCCTCTGGTCTATCTGCTGTCTTGACCTCAGATGCTTTCTGTATCCTGCCATAGTGGTCAGGCGTCCTGCTCACAAGCTGTTGGCTGGAGGTGGTTCTCCCCCAATAAGGCATTTCCTCTGGCTCCTCCTAGTGACACTACCCCTGGTGGGGACATTGAGCTTAACCCTGGTCCTACATATCAAGCCTCCTCATTTCCTGTGGGCTGGCTGTCAGGCAAGGGGGATGAAAATAGCTCACCTCAACATCCGCAGCCCCCTGCCCAATCCGTCTGAACTCTCTGCCTGGGTCACTCACTGCAAGCCTGACATCCTTGGTATTACTGAGACTTGGCTGAAACCTTCCACCCGTGCTTCTGCGCTTTCTGGTTTTGATCTCATTAGGCAAGATCGGCCTGGGAAAAAGCATCAGGGTGGTATCTTGCTCTACTACAAGAGTCACCTAAACCTGTCTGCTGTATCCCACCAACAGCCCTTACTGTCTTCTTGTGAGCTGCTTCACACAGTCCTATTACTAGGGAACACTAAGAATCTGCACGTCATCTGTACATACAATTCCCCCAAGGGTGGTCTGTCGGGGTTATCCTGCCTCCTTGATACTGTTGGTGCTAAGACTGAAGATAATGAGCTAATGATCTTAGGAGATATTAATTTAAACTGACATGGAGGAAACACCAAGCTGTATGAACCTCTGCTTGCTGGCCTGTCCCTGTCTCAACTTTTTCAGGAGCCCACAAGGTGGTTTCACATTAGCGGTACTAGCTCCCTCCTGGACTGGGTCCTGTTCAGTAGACCTGAGAGGATCAGCTCCTCTGGTACCCTTCCTGACTCTATCTCTGACCATACCCCTGTGTACTGCATATGGATGATCTCCTCCCAGAAAATTTCTCACTAAATCATCCAAGTAAGGGATTTCTCCAGGTTTGACCTGGGGTCCTTCCATAAGGATCTGAAGCCTATGGACTGGTCTGTGGTGCTAAATGCTCAGGATTCTTTCACTGCTCTTAGTCATTTTCTCAGCACCTTCAGGGCACTGCAGGACAAGCATGCCCCTCTTATCAGGCAGAGGGTAAGGGGGTCTGCCACTAAGTGGCTGCATGGGAGCCTCCTAGCCCTCATGAGAGCTGGAGAAAAGTGCTGGGCCAACTTCAAGATCACGATGGACCAGGCCATATTTCAGCAATATAGGAGGCTCAGGAATGAATGCAAAAAAGCAATCAGGGCTGCCAAAAGTGAATACTGCAAAACTGCCTTACTATACTCAGCTAAGGACCCTAGGAATTTCGGGAGGAACGTTAAAAATATAGTAAGTGGTTCCTCCAACTGTGGGGTCTCTGACATGCTCATAGATGGATCTAATTGTAACAATCCACTAACCATCGCCAATGCATTCAACCCTCACTCCTCAGATCTGTCTGTGCTTTCACCTCCCTATTCTCCACTGGTGGGAGTGATAGTCGTGTCTCAGCCTCTGCCCCACAGTCGGCCCCTATCTCCTGTCTGTTACTGTACTTCATGGCTGTGATGGCACAGGAGATTCAGAGACTCCTCTCTGGTCTCTCCCCTCACTCTAGTGCTGGCTACGATAGCATGGAACCTAAGCTCCTCAATCTTGATGCCTCTTATATTGCCTCCCCAGTGGCCCATATCTTTAACATGTCCCTAGACTCTGGAGTTATCCCCGACCTCTGGAAGGTGGTGAGGGTTGTCCCTGTTCTCAGACAGGGCAACCCAAAGATCCTCGGCAACTACAGACCAATAGCCATCTTGTCGGCTAGCAGTAAACTTCTGGAGAAAGTTATGGCTGGTCAACTCATGGATTATATTCAGGCCCATGAGCTACTGTCCCCATAGCAGCATGGCTTTCACAAAGGGCACAGTATGTCCTCTGCCCTTGTCACTGTCTCCTCTAGGATCAGGGCAGCTGTGGACCTGGGTAAGCTCTCAGGTGCCATCTTCACTGACCTATCTAAGGCCTTTGACCTTGTTGACGATGTCTTACTTTGCTCTCAACTTCAGTCCATTGGTCTGTCCCCACCTGTCCTAAGATGGTTCACTAATTACCTCCAGGGCAGACAGCAACTTACAAAATTCAGTAAGGTCCTCTCGGCCACCACTCCTGTGACCTCTGGTGTCCCCCAGGGTTCAGTCCTAGGGCCCCTTCTCTTCTCTTCTCTGCTCTGCCTTTGTCAATAATCTTCTCCCTACTTCTTCCAACTGTACAATGGTAGCCACAGACATTGCCAGCTATTTCCAGATATTTCGCAAAATTTCTGAAGAGTTTCTCTCTGCTGCCCCTACTGTTTAAATGCAAAAAGCATCAGATATTTCTGGAAATATCACAGAAATTTTGGGAAATAGCTTGCAGTGTCTGTGGCTACTACTGTAGTGTTATCCTATATGCGGATGACCTGGTTATCCTCACCCAGTCCTGTGACATTGGGGTCATCAACCACCAACTATATAGACAGGATAGAGGTAGTTCAGAGGAGGGCAACTAAAATGGTGCAGGGTCTGCAAGAGAAAATGTATGAGGAGAGACTAAAGGAGCTTAATATGTATACCCTTGAGGAAAGAAGGGGGGGGGGGACATGATAGAAACTTTTAAGTACCTCAGTGGAATCAACAAAGTCCAAGAGGGTAGCATCTTTCAGAAAAAGAGACTTGCAAGAACACGGGGACACAATTTAAAGATAGAAGGAGGGCGGTTCAGGGGCAATGTGAGGAAGTATTATTTCACAGAGAGGGTAGTGGATGCATGGAACAGCCTTCCTGAGGAGGTTGTGAGGTCTAAAACTGTGGGAGAATTCAAGAATGCATGGGACAGACATAAGGCAATTCTTGTGGGGGGTAGGAAGAAATAGGCTGTTGGTTAACTAGGATCTGTGGCCTATACTGTAGGTAAAGAAATGGGCAGACTAGATGGGCTAAGCAGTCCTTATCTGCCATCAAAGTCTATGTTCTATGTTTCTATGTTTCTATAGCTGAGTGAGGATTTCAGGAATATCCAGTCCTGGATAACAACCCACAAGCTGGCCCTCAACCTTAAAAAAACTCAGGCCATGCTTTTTGGGTCCCTGGCCAAGATAAAGGCCTCATCTGCCTCACTGAGTATTACTAGTATTGATGGTACTCCTGTCCTAATCACTTACTCCATCAAATACCTTGAGGTGACACTTGACCCCCAGCTTGACCTTGGGCATCATATCCAAAATGTATGCAGAGCTGTCAACTGCAAACTGGGTCTGGCCTACAGAGTGAAGAACAATCTTACTTCTGCTGCTCACCTTGCACTGGCCAGAGGTGTGCTTCTCCCTTCTCTCCGCTATGGATTCATCCTGTTTGCATGCACCTCCTAAGTTCACCTGTCTAGGTGGAACATAGTCTATAATAACATTTGACACTTTGCCCCTTATCTCACCCACCACTGTGACCTGTATGACAAATTTGACTGGCTCTGCCCACCCAACCACATGAATTTTTTCTTAGGCAGCTTCACGGGCAAGGTTCTCAGAACTGGCACCCTCCCAGGACTGGATGAGCTCCTCAAACTGGCTGCCTCTTCTTCTTACTCCCTTAGATCATTGGGCCCTGCTGTTCTCAAAGTTCCTGCTACTCGAATGCAAATGGGGGACTGGGATTTTGCTTTATGTGCCCCAGAGTATGGAACTCCTTTCCCACCCAGGTCCACTCCCCCTCCCACTCATGCCTTCAGAGCTCCCTCTGGAATTACTTGAAGCTCTCCTCTGTGTGTGGTTGTCCTAAACTGCCATAACTAACTTTGGTCCCCTGCACTGGACTTACATGTCCTTCTTTTGGTACCCTTGCGCAGGTCCTGCTGATGCATCCTGCCTGATTGGGTTCTGCTCTGTATATAATGTATTTACTTTGTTTTAGGCGATGTTTTTACTGCAGCTCAGCTTTTGGGGCTCTGTGCTGTATAGAATAGTATAATGCACTGTTCATAGCCTTGGTGACTCTATGTATATATTTTGTTCCTATTCTAACTGTGTTTACTGACTGCTTGTGTTATGTTCATCTGGTTCTACCTGATTATGTGTAATGCCTAACTTGTATCATATTGTCCTCTGTATGAACTTGTATTTCATTGTACTCTCCCGGGTCGTACCTGAAATAGGCAAATGTCTTGTCTAGTGTACTTACCTGGTCAACAAAAGCTAAATAAATAAATAAATACTGCAGCTCATACAGGCCCATGTCCCTGATAAATTAGGATACAAAATGATTTGCTAAAGTCATGGGAAACTGACTGCAGCAGATAATGGGCTAGGTCTTGCATTTGGACGAAGCAGGGTTCATGCCACAATGGCACATTTATGGCAATATTTGTAAACTGCTAAATGTGATGGAGCCTATGCAGCAGAGTGAAACACCTAGCATGTTATTAGCGATTGATGCAGAACATGCATTCGATCCCCTGAATTGGGCCTTCCTGTCCACACGCCTGCAGCATTCAGGATAGGAGACTCCTTTATCAACAGAGTTCAGGCATTGTATGGGGATCCAGTAGCATGGATTACAGCTAACTGGGTCCTCTTTAGGAAAATAGCCATTGAGAGGGGGATGAGGCAGGGTTGCCCCTTGTCATCCCCCCCAGTATTGAGTATAGAACTCTTGACCTCAGTTACTTGGTACTCCACAGAAATCCAAGGGATTGGGGTGGTGGGAGAGAAAGGCTGTATTTCTCTTCATGTGAATGACACCTTCCAATTTATTCAGGATCTTGTGGTTAGCTTTTATCAATGGAGATACATAATGGAAGAATACGGTGAGGCTTTGGACTTTAAAGCAAACATGGATAACTCCAAAGCGATGCAGCTCAGTGGGCTGCTACCTTCAGAGTGTGTAGAACAACATCCATATTAATAGGTTACTTCTCACTTCCAGTATTTGGGAATCCAGATTCTTAAGAACAGCTCTAAAATATTTTAAGTTAATTATACCCCTCACCTGCAAGGTAGCAGAGCAAGATCTAAAGAAATGGGCAAAATTAACCCTTAGCATTATGGGCAGAATGGAAACCTTCTGAATGAATGTCCTCCCAAGGTTTTTATTCCTCTGTTGATCCTTACTGGTACATATACCAAAAAACATAAGGCAGAGAACTGGGAAGATGTTGTCTAAGTTTATATGGGGCATAGACAGACCCAGGATACCATGGCATGTGATGCTGCTACCATTGAGAAAAGGGAGGATAAGAGTTCCTGACTTAAGGACATACTTCCAGTTCACACAGATACAACATCTCATATCCCAGCTGCTAACAGAAGGGCAACCAAACTGTATGGCTCTAGAAGAAAGAGGGGAATGGGGGACCATGGCGCTGGCAAGATTAGAACCTATGGACATCAGATATAGAGATAATTTAAATGCTAGGACAACATTGGACTCCTGACACTCAGCATTGAAAGAAGGAAGAAAGAACCCTGGAATATGTAGTCTTTCTTCCATTTGTCTGGCTAAGGGCTTCTATCCAGGTGGAACTGATCATGAATTTATAACTTGGGAACGAGGGGGCTGAGCAGCCTAGGCCAACTATACACAGCAGGTAGGGTGAAATCCTTTCAGCAGCTTAAAGTTGAGTTCTAAGTACCCCAACAGGACTTCTATTGCTATTTGCAGGTATGGGATAATGTCACAAAGGAGTCTATTAAAAAGCAGCTGTAAAATCCACTAAGCCTTTTTAGGGGTTAGGATGTTAAATTGCAGAAGTGCTGAAGTGAAGCAGAGTCCCTTAGTACCCTCTTTGCCAGTATCAAAAGTGTCAGATCATGGCTCTTCCAGTGAGTACTAATTCAGCATCAACTCAGCCTTCCAGTGTAATACAACATATACAGTTCTACATGTGAGAAGGGTGATATGCTAAGCTGCAGGACTCCTTTTTTCACACTGAAATATAATATATTTTAAGGTGTTATTCAAAATCCACTACAGAACTATGCCACCATACTGAAGTCCACAGTCTCCATAAGACTGCAGTCTAAGTAGTCCACTCTCCATCAGCAGTCCACCAAGAACACCATTGTAAGTGTTCATCCATCCCCTTGGTTCATCAGTATAGCAGTCTTTTTTAAAGGGTAATGATACAATGCTTCCCCTGCTCTTGGGATCATGAATAAGGCATGGTTATGCATTGTTTAACCACGATTCCCATATTTTACCATTTTGAAGCTGCCCCCATTTAGAAGCCACCCTGGAATAAAAGCTGAAGCCAAAAAAAGTTTAAAATAGAAGCCTCCCCTGATTTGTAGCCGTGGCTTCTAGGGAGGGATAGCTTTGAAATGGTGAAACAGTAAAACTGTGAATTCTGTAGCCTGTTCCACATCGGGATTATCTGTAACAAAACTAAAGTATAGTCCCCAGAAGAATCATTGGCATGAACAGGAGCACACGGTGTGACCACATGGTTGGTAAATAGAGATATTATATATTGCAGCTTCCCCTGTCAGTCTCCTTACAGAAGTAATTAAATGAAATGTTTTCATGCTGCACACATAAAACTACCCATGTGATATGCATGCTGCAAGCATGATTTAAATGTTAAATTGGAACTGACTGCATGCTTGTGGCATGCGTGCAAAAAGCAAGTGGCCACTAATAACTGCACACATAAAAGTTAAGTGTCTTGCTCAGGATCACACTGTATACAAGTGGGGATTGATGAGACTCAAACCCAAGTCTACTGGTGTTGGCGTCTCTTGGTTTGCTGTTCAGTGCCTTTAACCACTAAGTTATACTGCCTACACACATAACGGCTTCCTTCCCTTACAGGAATATAGGTGTGCTGTTTACATGCAGAATGCATGCCACATGCTTAATTGTGCAATGTTTGCATACGGTTCGCATACACAAAGTGAACCTAAGTGAACCAGGTCTAAAAATCAAATCAGGTTTGCATGCTGCAAGCTTGACATGTGTGCAGCAGGTAAGCTGGTGTGAACATCTTCTAAAAATGACTTCAGGTTCACATGTTGCACATTTGACATGAGTGCAGCAGTTAAGATGGTGTGAACATCATTTAAACATCGCATCAGTTTCACATGCTGCACACTTACCATGTATGCAGCAGCTACGCTGGTGAAAATCTAATCTGAAAAACACATCAGTTTCTGTTTTCTTATATTACTGCTTGCAATTAGCCATTAAAATACATTTTTATTTGAATTCCCATAAAAATTTGGTAAACTCATTAATTCTAATCCTTTTGCAAGTTGTTTAATGCTTTTTGATTGTTGTCATTAATGTGCCATTAATTTGAAAAGCATTATTTGCTTACTGCATTAAATGCCTAGAGTATAGCCAGTCAATATCCCCCATTCCAGATGTACGAAGAGGGGCCTCTGTGTTGTGAAGCCTATCCTTTTTGTTTTAGATCATGCAAATCCCTTATGCATATTTAGTGTTACAAATGTGATTCTCCATGTCTGTTTCATCCCACTTACTTTCCCTTTGTCATTCTGTATTGAACATATACACTATGGCCATGTTCAGCACTCTTTGTGCTGAGTAGGGTCTTGGAAGCATGTACCATACCTCACATTTTGTCACTGAAATGATGAACATGGACAGGCAGAATGAGGGACAATGAGGGACACTAACCCACATGATGATCAGGACACATCATGAAACATGGAGATACATTACCTCAGAACACAGTGGAAACCATTGCATTAGCACCAGAGAATGAATTTCTACCATTAAGCAAGGGTGCCATTTAGGTAGGACAGAGGAGGGCAGTTGCCTCCATATTTGTGATTAGGTTGTTCTTATGCTGTGGCAATAAAGGCTTGAAATATGGATTTAATCTTTGCACAATAAGTGCCGACCTGGCCTGCATGTGCTCATGCTGCAGGTACTCTCCAGACTTGACTGTATCTGTATTGTGGTGTCCACTCTCTCCACCTATTAGCGGAGGCACAATCACATGTGATGTGGATGAGCTCCAGCCAAGAAAGAACACATGAGCCTTACAAGTGTGACACTGTCTTTCCCACTACAGAATAGACAGACTGCACACTACAGCTTGGAGGAGTCAGTGAGCACTGAACTCTCAATAGCAGTGTTTTGGCAGCATATTTTTTTGTTCTTCTCTTAGTGAATCTCCATCTCCACTGGTGGCTGAAAGGGCAGAGGGTGAGCTAGAAGCTAATTGAAGTCTAGGCTACCTACATACTCTCTACTAGGCTTGCCTTGCAGAAAAAAACAGCACAGACCCCCACTGCAACAAAATAGGCTTAGCAGCAGTGGTGACCATGGTGTGGGTGGCCTTCATGGGCCTTGATCAATGCCATGCAGCAGCGGCCACAGCAGCAACCAAGCAAGAAGCAAGCAACCCAGGCTGGGTGGCTTTGGTTGGTGAGGTGACTTGGTCGCGGACCACTTCAGGGACCTGTGATAGTCGGTTCTCGCATCCAGCTTCTGGCGGAAGTAGAGAGGGGAAGCAGAATGAAACTGGGCTGGTGGCACGCTATGCCATGCTGCAGGTTCTGGCCATATGGCTGGGTAACTTAAAGTAAATAATTTTTTTTACGGGGGTATTGGGGAAGGATGACGGGCTGACATATTGCTATGTTTTTCATGTTTCTTTACCTTTGGATGGCTTCATGACCAATAGGAGATGGATACTGAATGGAAAGGAGTCGGGGACAAAAATCAGGATGAAATTATTTTGAGGAAGGGCAGCACTTCAGCCCGGAAAAGAATAGGTTAGTAACTGGGTGGGTTTAAGCCCAAATCTGATGCACTGCTCTGGGGTATATATAGATGAATCTTATACATTTTAATTTTTCCTGATTTGCATTTCACTTTTCAGTCAAAACAAGTAAGTTGTATCTGTTAGAGATATTACAGACATTCTAGAGCCGTCTCTTGCATTCAAGGACAGTTGAGCAGCATGGTATGCACAGACTACTGGAGCCCCACTATAATCAGGATATTCCACCCCCTCCCCCAGTGAAGCTGACCTCCACATCCCCATGCCCAGGCACATTATGACAAAGGGCAAAGGCGATTGCAGGGGTGTGCACCATTGCAATGAATGGGTGTATTTTTGTATTACTAGTTTATACATTATTAGTGGAGAGTTGGAGATTAATGAAGGCCACCGCTCGACTAACAAGGGCCTTGTTAGTAGAACAGTGGCCTTCATCATTCTGCAACTTACCGTCATAATGTATAAAATAGTAACAGAAAATATCTCCATTCATTTCAAGGGGGTACGCCCCAGCACTCTGACCCATGGACATCATCTCTTAAAGACTCCTGTCTCTGGCTCTCTAGTGGTCAAGTAAGAGACTTTTTACTTATATCTATATGTAATGGTTTGTCTGTAGCAGCATGGCCATACACACTACAGTGTGTGTGCATGGGGTGGGGGACTGGCCATGGTGGTGTGTGTGTGTGTGTGTGTGTGTGTGTGTGTGTTGAGTTTTTGTTACTTTTGTGTTTGCACCTTAAAGCCTGTTTGCATGGAAGCATTCAAAAGTATGGAGAGAAAATAATAGGAGTACAGGCTAGACAGAAGTAATTGAGTGGTTTTGTGGGTAAGTTTGTGTATTGGGGTGGGAAAACCACATGTGTTTCCATTGGTATGTGTGCTACAGTTCAACTGTGAAAATGAGATGAGGAAGAGAAGAACACTGAAAAGCATAACAGTGGCTACAAGCATGCAGCATGTGTGCAGATGTATTCAGATACAGTATGTATTGAAGAACAAGCGAGCCATATGGGTGCAGACAGCATGGCTATGGCTTAGTGGTTAAAGGTACTGAACTGCAAGCCAGGAGACTTGGAAGCATGAAGACTTGGATTTGAATCTCATCAACTCCCACTTATGTATAGTGTGATCCTGAGCAAGTCACTTAACTTTTACATGTGCAGTTATCAGCGACTACTTGCTTTTTGCACGCATGCCGCATGCATGCAGTCTTTCCCAATTTAACATAAAAATCATGATTTCCACTCTTGCCTTATGCACGCATGCCATATGCATGCAATCAGTTCCAATTTAACATTTAATCATACTTTCAGCATGCATATCACTTGGGTAGTTTTATGTGTGCAGCATGAAAACATTTCATATAAGTATTTCTGCAAGGGTTGTAATAATAATAATAATACTAATAATAATAATAATGATAATGTATTTATACTTTGCCTTTCAAAAACCAACGCGCATAACAACAAGTTAAAGCAACATTGGACAGTGAGTACTGATTCATAAAATACAAATAAAATTTGGATAAAAACAAATAAAATCATGCAGGGTGGGCTTGAAGCCACAAATAAGTTTTTAGATCCTGTTTAAATCCCTCCATGGCCTTGCACTACCATAACTGATGGGGCAGAGAATTCCAAAGGGCTGGGGCCACATACATAAATGCACAGGCCCCAGAAGATTTTAAGGAAACCCTTGGAATCTCTAGCAACCCCTTGTCAGCCAAGCAGAGTGATCGCCCAGTGCAGTAAGGAATCATAGGCTCTTTCAGGTAGTCTGGTCCCAGTCCATGAAGGGCTTTATAAGTCAGAAGTCTGACTTTAAAGGTGATCCGCCAATATACCCACAGCCAGTGCAGTTCTAGCAGCACCGGAGAGATGTGACAAGACCGGGAGGTCCCCGTCAATAACCAGGCTGCAGTGTTCTGCACCAGCTGTAGGTGGCAGATATCCACCCCAGGCAGCCCTAGGTGAAGGGAGTTGCAATAAGCAAGGCATGAGGACACAAAGGCATGGACCAAAGTAGGGAGGTCACCAGACAGAACAAGGTGCTTAACCCTGGAGATGTTCCTCAAATGGTAAAAAGAGGATTTGATGACTGCTGACACCTGCAATTGCAGTCAGCCCTTCATCAAAAATCACCCCCAGGTTTCGCACCCATTCAGAGGTAAGGAGTGGTAAGTCCCAAAGAAAGACCCCCAAGGGTGAACCCACCTCCAACCCCTCTATCCAGTGCCCCACGTCCACAACCAACACCTCAGTCTTTTCTGAGTTCAACCTCAACCAGCTCGAGTCTATCCAATCCTGGACTTCAGTGAAGCAGTTGTAGAATACCGAGAGAGCTCTATCCTGGTCAGGTGTGAAAAAAAGGTAGAGCCGGGTATCATCAGCATTGCAGTGAAACCTCAGCCCATGCCTTCTTACAGTGTCTCCAAGGGGGAGCATGTACACTGCAAACCACGTGGGGGACAACACAAAACCCTGAGGAACCTCATGTGACAGAGAGACTGGTTCAGAGGAATAAATCCCCGACACCACCCTCTGAGTTCTGCCAGTGAGGAAAGATGTAAACCACCTGAGGACTGTACTCAACAGGCCACAGATGAACCTCATAAGATCGAGAATAACCCAATGGTCCACAGTGTCCAATGTTGATGAGAGATCTAGAAGAACCAAGATGGAGCAGTTTTTCCAATCCCTTGCCATCAGGAGATCATTGAGCACCTGAACCAGCCTCAGTGCTGTGCCTCTTTTGAAAACCATATTGGAGAGGTTCATAGAGGTTATGGATGGTCAAATGGTTCTCCAGTTGTAGGGCCACTACTTTCTCAATCATTTTCCCTATAAAGGGAAGGTTTGAGATTGGTCTGTAGTTAGCGGGGCAGTCTGGGTCCAGGGAAGCTTTCTTGAGGAGTAGTGTCACCAGCGCCTCCTTCAGAGAGCTAGGAAACTCACCTGTCTCCAGGGAGCACCAGACTATCTATGCTAGGACCAGGCAAATGATATTACTACTACCCATAAGCAGGGTTGCTGGTCCCAGATCCAAAACTACAGCACATAGTGTGCATACCCAGGACAATCCACATGACATCCATGAACTCTGACTGGTTGAAGGTACTCCAAGAAAATTGAGGGACAGCATCCAAGTGCTGATCCAAAGCAACACCCATAGAGTGTGCTGGCTGGAGCCCCACCCTGATGTCAACCACCTTAGCTGCAAAGAATCGAGCAAGCTCATCACACTCCACTTGTGAAAATGCTCTTCAAATCTGCAGACAGGTTGGGTTGCACAGTCTGTCCACAGTTCAAAAGAGCTGATCTGGTCAGTTCTGAGCAGCTGCAATCTCCCTGGACAGGAACTCTGCCTTCTTACTGGTGATTGCAGATTGATAGACTTGATAATGTTCCATCCATCTAAGTTAGTCAGCATCCAGGGTGTATTTCCACCAGCAGCACTCTATCCTTCATCCTAATCACTGCATCTCCCACAAGGTTCTATCAAACCAAGGAGACCGAGGGCAAAAAGAGAGAGGATGAATGTGGACTGAAGCAATGACATTCAGGGCCGAAGAGATGGCCTTATTATAGGTCACCACTTAAGCCTCTGGGTCACTGTTTGATACTGGAAGAACTGATAGGTCAAGCACTGCCAACAGACCTTCAGAGATTATATCTCATAAAGGGTGGCATCTGATCATCTCCACAGGGGTAGACCTAAGAAGGGTGACATGAAAACTGAACCCCACAGTGCAGTGATCAGACCATCCAACAGGTTCTACTCCAAAACTGAAGGCTTATATCCCCAGGAGAAAGACTAGGTCAAGAGAGTGACTGTGTTTATGGGTAGCGATCTGTGTGAGGCCCAGAGATGTCATCAGCTGGAGGAAGTGTTGTCCAAATTGTGAGAGTTCATTATTAACCCAGGAATTGAAGTTACCCAGGATCATCAGTCTGGGTGACTCAAACGCCATGTCAATCACAAAGTCCACTACTTCCTGAAGTAAATGCTTCTCATCCCCAGGTGGACAGTAAATGAGAACGATCCTACAACCTACACCTGCTACCATGGCACACTCAAATGACCCAGCCTCCTCAACTGGTACATTCATGAGGCCCAGTTCAGTCTTAAAATAGACCTCAATGCCCCCACCCCTGCAATCCAATCTCAAGTTTTGTATCACCGAATACCCCGCTGGAGTTGTGGCCTCCAATATAGGGCCAGAATTGTCATCCAGCCAGGTCTTGGTGATGCATGTTAGGTGTACTTCAATACAAATCTGCATACATCTGCACACATGCAGAATGATTACAGCCACTGCTATACTTTTTAGTGTTCTTGTCCCCCCACATCTCAGCTGCACAGCTGAACTGTAGCACACATACCAATGGAAACACATGTGGTTCTTCCCACCTCCAATATACACACTTACGCACACAACTACTTAATTATTTCGGTATATTTCTACTATTTTCTCTCCATAGTTCTGAATGCTTCCATGCAAACAGATTTTAAGGGGCAAACACAAAAGTAGCAATAACTCTACATCCACCCACCCATATGGTCAGTCCCACCCCCTTGTGCACACACTGTAGTGGGTGCAGCCATGCTGCTACAGAAAATCTACCAAGTATAGATGTAAGTTGAGAGTCTCTTACCTGAATATTAGGAAGCCAGAGGCAAGAGTCCTTAAGAGATTATGTCCATGGGTCAGAGTGCTGGGGCAGCACCCCTTTAAAATGAATGGAGTTTTTTTTATTACTATTTTATACATTATGGTGGTGAGTTGGAGAATAATGAAGGCCACTATTCTACTAACAAGGCCCTTGTTTGTCAAGTGGTGACCATCCTTAATCTCCAACTCTCCATCACTAATGTATAAAATAGTAGTAAAAAATAACCCTATTAATTTCAAAGAGACACACCCCTGCACTCTCCCTTGCCCTATGCCATAATGTGCCTGAGTGTGGGGATGTGGAGGTAAGCTTTTTTGGTGGTGGCATAAGCTTGACTATAGTGGGGCTCCAATAGTCTGTGCATACCATATCACTCAACTGTCCCTGAATGCAAGGGACAGCCCTCATTTTACCACTGAAAACTGCTCTGTCCCTCATCCATTTCTCATGGAAAACATGCTACTCACACATAGGATGTCCTGTAAATTTATACATTACGGCAGGGGTGCCATGTCAGATTTCAGGAGAGGGAACCCAACAACTAGTGAAGCCCAGATGCTAGTAAAGCCCAGGCTCTAGTTGGTTCCTAGGCGGCAAGCTCTGGAATGTCTCTAAAAGGTAAAACTTGTTTGCTGTGACTAAAGTGATATGCAAATCAGGAAAAATTCAAATATATAAGATTCACCTGTCTATACCCCAGAGCAGTGCATCGCATTTGGGCTTAAACCGTCCTAGTTATTAACCATTTTTCTCCTGACAGGAGTTCTGACCCCCCCCCCAAGAACAACATTCCAATTTCTTTCCCCAACACCATTCCATTCAATACCCATCCCATATGGGCTGTGAAGCCACCCAAAGGCAAAGAAACATGAAAAACACATTGATATTTCAACCCTTCCTCCTTCCCCAATCCCCCTGTAAAAAAAAGTATTTACTTTTACTTTCCCAGCCACCTGGCCAGAACCTGAGGCCTGGTCCAGTGTGTCACCAGCCAAGTTTTCAGTCTGCTCCTCCTCTATCCTTCTGCCAGAAGATGGATGCTAGAACTGGCCATCCCAGATCCCCAGTGTAGTCTATGACCAAGTCACTTCACCAACCTAACCCACCCAACCTGTGTTGATTGCTTCTTGCTTGTCTGCTGCTGTGGTAGCTGCTGCTGCTGCACTGCACTGATCAAGGCCTATGAAGACTCCCCACACCTCTGTCACCGCTGCTGCTAGGCCTAGCTTGCTGTTGAGTAAGTACATAGCCTAGTCTCGAGTTAGCTTTTAGCTCACCCCCTGCCCCTTCAGCCACCAGGGGAGACAGAGATTCACTAAGAGCAGACCAACATAAATATGCCATCACACAACACAGCTATTGAGAGTTTAGTGCTCACTGATTCCTCCAAACTGTAGTGTGCAGCCTGTCTACTCTGTGGCTGGGAAAGACAGTGTCCCACTAATATGACCCATGTGCTCTTGCTTGGCTGGAGCTGCTTCACATCACATGTGATGGTGCTGCTGCTAATAAGTGCAGAGAGTGGACAATACAATAAAGACATAGTCCAGTATGGAGTGCACCTGCAGCATGAGTACAAAAGATTAAATCCAAAATGAATGCCGTTATTTCCACACCATGAGAACAACCTAGGCAGAAATATGGGGGGGAGGGGTGCAACGGCACTCCCTCTACTCTACCTAAAAGGCACCCCTGCACTATGGTAGAAATTCATTCTCAGGGGCTAACATCAGTACATGTAAATGGTTCCACCAAGCTACATTGACAACATTGTTGTGAACCTCCTGAACAGCGACTGGAACAAAGCCAACTGTTGGCATTGTTCCCGTCAGGATCAAAGTAATTTTTTGCAGGGGGATTCCCCCCCACACCCACCATGCAGGGAGCTATGACCCATGCACCCCCCTTCTTTAAATAACCAACTCCAAGTCAGAGTAGTTTTGGTGTGGGGGCAAAACACTGGGAGACACAGTGATGTTGTACAGTGGAAGCATCACAGTGACCTGGTGATATTTGTTACTGTGATGGTCTTTGCTGTGAAAATGTCATTGTGCTGATGGCATACCCATGTAAATACATTTGTTTTCATTGTGTTCCAAGGTATTGTATCTCCATGTTTCAGGATGTGTCCTGAACATTGTGAGGGTTAGTGTCCTTCATTGTCCCTCATTTTGAGTGTCCATGTCCCTCATTTCAGTGACATAGTGTGAGGTATGTTGCATGTTTCCAAGACCCTACTCAGTACAAAGCAGTGTATATGCTCCATACAGAATGAGAAAGGGAATGTAAGTGAGCCAAAATAGTTATGGAGGGTATAACGTTGTAACAATGACCCTCTTACAGTGACACTGTTACAGTGATAGCAACCCGCCGACACCTGCAATGTTGACTGGGTTGCTGAAGCAATGCCAGAGTCATCAGCTCCAGAGTTTGGTCACTCTCTCCCGAGATCCACCCCCCCGGAGTTGGAATCCTTAAGTCCTGGGGGGTGGGGTGCAGAGTCCCCATGCACGGGGGACACGGGGGTGTGCAGTCCCCCCACATGAACACCGATAGGGTGTTGGTGCATTTTCCAGTCAGAGACCAGATTCAGCAGCATCAGGGATGTCAGTGACCATGTGTCGCTGTAGGGGAAGTCACCTACATTCCTGTCACTGTGGCAACATGGAACAATCATGGACAAACACATTTGTAACACTTAATATGTATAAGGGGATTTGCATGGCCCAAAACAAAAAGGTCAGACTTCACAACACAGAGGCCCCTCTTTGCACATCTGGAATGGGGTTGTTGGTTGACTATATCCTATCTTAGGCATTTAATGTAGTAAGCAAACAATACTTTACAAATTAATGGTAATTTAATGACAAAAATCAAAAGCCATTCAACAACTTTCAATAGGATCAGAATTAATGAGTTTACCTGATTTTAATGGGAAATCAATGAAAATTGTATTTTAATGGCTCTAATTGCTAGCAGAAGTATGAGACATAGAAACTGATGTGTTTTGTAGATTAGATTTGCACCAGCTTAGTTGCAACACATGACTCTGATGTAATTTTTAGAAGATGTTCGCACCAGCTTACCTGCTGCACAAATATCAAGCTTGCAGAATGTGAACCTGATTTGCTTTTTAGACCTGGTTCACATAGGTTCATTTTGTGTCTGCCAACTGTATGCAAACATTGCACAGTTAAGCATCTGGCATGCATTCTGCATGTACACAGCACACTTACATTTCTGTAAGGGTCTGCACTATAGTTTATTAATGAGTTTCTTTAGTTGAGATCTAGTACTTTAGTCAGGGAGTTTAGCTGGAGTTTGCCTGTAAAATTAATTGACTGCATGGGGAAAAGTAAGGAAAACGGGGATCAGGGTCAACTTTGCTGTGATACGAGTGTAAATCAACTCAGCTGTTTCTAACACTATAACTCGTTTTTTTATAGCTGCAATGGGTATAGCCCTGCAGATGTTTTGCATTCAGAAAAGGGCTGATGTAATTTTTGCTACCAAACAACATAAGTGTTAAAAATAGACTGCTCCACTGGAGCTGCATTACTACGCTGCCTGTGTGTGTATAGGAATTGGAGAGGACTATTTTTCCTCTGGCTTGAGGAGTTAATTGAGCCCTCCCTCAGCAGAGTATCAGATATTCTACACTACAGTCAGCAAACACAGAAAGCTAACTCATTATTTTCTGGCAGTCATTTTGTGTCAGGTTACCAATGGATAGTAGACATCATACAAAGCTACAGGAAGTAGAATGGGTTAAACACTTCCTGGAGCTTTCTGCATAACAAGCACTGCTGGGCCCTCAGCCCCTATGAACACTTCATTAAGTAATTTAACACTTCCATCCAACAACAGCAATCATCCTGCTACTTTGTAAAACATTCCACAGCAAAGCGTTCCAAAGATGCCTGTTCCCAAATAATAAACACATTTAAAGTGTTAAATGCCAACTTAATTTTCTCAGGCAGGCAGTTCTGGGGAGACACTAGAACCTGACATTTAGTGATTACTTGTCTGTTATACTGTATTATTATTAGAATTTCAGCTCTGTTTCTCCATGGAGAAAGTAGCAAGCTGTTGAACATGCTGTATACTGTGGAACACAGTGGACTGTCAAGGATGTTGGTGCCTGCTGTTTTTTTCTTTTTATGGAATAAACATTTACCGTATATAATCTCACAGATAGATGTATTTATTTTTCCAAATATTTGTTTTTAGTAATGTTAATACAGTATGCACCACATTAAAGGACTAAGATTAGGCAGACAATCAGTTTTACAGACCGTATCCGCTAAATCAAATGCAGTTTCCTATATGTGCCTTGTCTAATTTGATGTATACAATGTACCTTGGTCACCGCAGATATCGATCACTCCTTGGGTTTCTACTCATTTTACACTCATAAACTTTGAGCTTAGTAAATGTCCCAAATGTCCCCAAAGTGTAATTTTATGTATTGTAAATGTAATCAAGATCGACCACAAGTTGCAGCTACAAATTTGATAACATTGCAAACTTTTTACTTTTTGCTAAGCGCATCATGTGCCTTCTTACATCCGCTTCACTCATCCAGTCGACTGGAAATGGCATGTCATTGGTTACTAGGGAATGCTGTTGAAAGCTGGCCTTTGATTGATTCATTCGATCATTGAAGTCTGACATTTGTCATGGAAGTCAAAAATAAATGCACTGCCCTAAGCCTTTCATGGAATGTGGAGTTTATGGCAGATTTAAAGAAACTGCTGAAAATGACAGTTCAGGAGATGGCTCTTCATTTCAAGCTCCCAAAGTCAACAATGGGAGACTTGATTAGAGACAAGGAAAAAATCCTCTCTATGTGGCATGGCAACACAAACCCAAAGCAGAAATGGAAACAGGAGAGCAAGGATGCCGACGTTGAAGATGCCCTGCTCCGGTGATTTGCAAATGCCAGAGGAAGAGATGCTATGCTCAGCGGGACAATTCTTACGCAAAAGGTGCAGCAACTTGCTGCCACTATGGGCAAACCTGATTTCTCACTGTCAGAGGGGTGGTTACAGTGCTGGAAGCACCGACACAACATAGGTTTTAAAGTTGCTCATGGGGAGAAGCTCAGTGCAGACCAGGAAAGTGTCTAGCAGTGGCTTAAAGATGTCTTACCGGGCTTGTTGTGAGGTTACAACCTGGCTGACATCTTCAGTGCAGATGAAACTGGCATGTTTTACCGCTGTGTTGGTTATTGGACCCTGACCTTTAAATCAGAAACCCTACAGGGTCTGAAAAAGGCCAAAGATCATGTGTTAGTACTATGCTACTGTAACATGACTGGCACTGAAGAAAAAGATCTCATTGTTGTTAGAAAATCAGCCCAACCAAGATGCTTTCATGACATGAGTCATCTCCCTGTGCTGTACAGAAGCAATCATTCAGCATGGATGATGGGGGATATTTTCACCGACTGGCTGAGAAATTTGGGATCGCCAGCTCAGGAGGTGCAAAATTGCACTGCTTCACTGCTTGTTGACATCTTTAGTGGACACCCTGATGATCAAGGTCTATGTAACATCAGGCCGATATCCCCCCCAAACGTGACCTGCTTCATTCAGCCTCTTGATCAAATGGTGATTTACTCCTTCAAACACCACTATGTGCATGCCGTGCATGGCAGGTTGCTAGAGGCTTTAGATTCAGCTCAAGATCTGACTGTAAAGATCTGCATTAAGCAAATTAACCTGTTGGATGCTGTTCACCTTATTATAACTACCTGGGATGCAGTTAGCACTGAAACAATTGTGAACTGTTTCAGAAAGGGAGGGTTCTCTGCTGTTTCAGCTGAACAAGCTGCTGAATTAGCAGTCAAAGAAATGGAAGAACCAGAAGTAGTGATAAGGATTGCAGACCAAGTGGCAACACATCAGGGGCTACTTGAGGAGGAGTTCAATCATCTGTGGAGGCTGGGGGATGGTGAGGTTGTGGATGACCAGGATGACATTCAGCAGGTGAGTTTAGCAATCCAGGCAACTTTGATTGGGGATGACCCTGAAGATGATGAGACTGAAGACAACTCCGAAGAGGTGCAACCACAAGTTACATGCAATTTGTGACTATAGGTGTTTGTCACAAATGCACTCCACAGGTCAGGCCCTCTGCTCCCACAGTGCCAACTTTGAAGTGCAATAGTATGAACAGGAGACAGGCAGTGTAACCCTCCTGTCTGTTTTGGTTCTGAATCACCTACTAGCTTTGAGTCCTGGGGGTCAAATGTGAACCTTATGCTAGTGCACCCAGTTAACAGGCTTAGATATGTACCCTCTTTGGTAATGCAGTACAATCTTTCACCCAGTGGCACCCAGCCAAGTTTCCAAAATGTACCCTTATGACTCAATATGAGACCTAGATATATTCTTACCTTTAGCAAGATTAGTAACACATTGTCATGTAATTTTGTAAACCTTTCATTTGCTACCAGTGCCATGTCCTGTTGTAATTGTTAAAAAATCAATAAAAGTCTAATTTCAAAAAGATTAGTAACACATTCAAGCTCTTAACAGCTGTCAGACTTAAACACTGGTTCAGCACTCACATGCAAAAGAAAACTGCGAAGACATAGGCAGTATTTCTAGGAAAATATTTTTTACTAAAAATTGTGAAAGAGGTAAACTATCAAACACAGAACACATATATCAATAACTTACAGTCACATGAAATAAATGGTAAGTTACAGAACACAAGTATGCCTACTACAAATACTTAAAAGTTCCTGCCTAGCTAGATGTTACCATAAAGTGCCTTCTTAAGTCCAGAGAACTAAATGTCTCTCCTGAGTCCAGAATAAAAAGCAATGTTTCAGTGGGTAGAGGGGACAAAACCTTTTACAGGTACATAATTGAAAAAAGAAAGGCAAAGAGAGGGATAGTGAGACTGAAGGGGGAGGATGGGGGCCGCGTGGAGGATGACAACAGTAAAGCTGACATATTGAACAGATATTTTTGCTCAGTCTTTACTGAGGAAGAGGAGGGTAATGGGTCTGAAGGAAATACAAGGGGTGGGAATGGTGCAGAAATGGACACAAGTCCCTTTACACGAGAAAGGGTCCTGAAGGAACTTGAAGTAATAAGAGTTGATAAAGCAATGGGGCCAGATGGGGTGCACCCCAGGGTCCTTAAAGAACTAAGAGAGGTGGTGGCTGAACCTCTGGCAATCCTGTTTAGTTAATTACTGGAAACAGGGGAGGTACCCACAGACTGGAGGACAGCAGATGTAGTCCCCTTATACAAAAGTGGCAACAAAGAGGAAGTGGTGAACTACAGACCAGTCAACCTCACCTCGGTAGTGGGGAAGATCATGGAAGCACTACTGAAGGAGAGATTGGTGGAACATCTGGTTGTCAATGGACTACAGGACCCAAGGCAGCATGGTTTCACCGGGGGAGGTCATGTCAGACCAACCTTGTTGAATTTTTTGACTGAGTGACTAGTGAGGTGGATCAGGGGAGGGCAGTGGACATGGCCCATTTGGACTTCAGCAAGGCCTTTGACACTGTGCCACATAGAAGACTATTACACAAACTGGGGAATATGGGTGTGGGTAGGACAGTAGTGCAGTGGGTAGGAAACTGGCCGGGTGGTAGGAAACAGAGGGTGGTGGTAAATGGCTGTCACTCCACATAGGAAAGAATGACCAGTGGGGTACCACAGGGATCAGTGCTGGGACCAGTCCTATTCAACATCTTCATCAGTGACATAGAACAGGACCTAGAAGGCAGAATTTCAATGTTTGCTGATGACACAAAGCTCTGTAACACAGAAGGCACACCAGAGGGTATATACAGAATGAGAAGGGACCTGCAGAAACTTGAAGAATGGTCAGGGGTTTGGCAGTTGAAATGCAATGCAAAGAAGTGCAATATAATGCATATGGGGCACAAAAACCCTGGCACAATATATCGGTTGGGGGGTGAGGATATAGCATGCACCAAGCAGGAAAGGGATCTTGGGGTTATCATCTCTGATGACCTCAAAGTAGGGAAACAGTGTGACAAGGCAGCAGGTAAAGCAAATAGGATACTGGGATGCATAGGCGGGGCATCGCCAGTAGGAAAAGGGAGGTCATAATTCCACTATACAAGACACTAGTAAGGCCCCACCTGGAGTACAAGGTACAGTTCTGGAGACCTTACTTATGTAAGAACATAGGGTAGAGAAGGTTTAGAGGAGGGCAACAAAGATGGTACATGGATTGCATCACAAGTCCTATGAGGACATAGAAACATAGAAACATAGAATTTGATGGCAGATAAGGACCACTTGGCCCACCCAGTCTGCCCATTTCCCTACCTAATGGATAAGCTGCAGAACCTAGTTAACCAGCAGCCTGCCCCCACCCCCCTAGAATTGCCTTATGGCTGTCCCATGCATGCTTGAATTCCACCACTGTTTTGACTCCACAACCTCCTCTGGAAGGCCATTCCATGCATCCACAACCCTCTCTGTAAAAAATACTCCTTAAATTACCTCTGAGCCGACCCTCTCTATCTTCAAATTGTGCCCCTTGTTCTTAGCACTCTTGTTTTGAAAGATGCTACCTTCTTGGACTTTGTTGATTCCCTTGAGGTACTTGAAAGTTTCTATCATGCCCCCTCTCCCTCCTTTCCTCGAGGCTATACATACTAAGCTCCTTAAGTCTCTTCATATGTCTTCTGGTGAAGACCCTGCACCATTTTAGTTGCCCTCCTCTGGACAGCCTCCATCCTGTCTATGTCTTTGTGGAGATTGGGTCTCCAGAACTGCATGCAATACTCCAGATGGGGTCTGACCAGCTGTCTGTACAGAGGGATAATAACATCCTGTTTTCTACTGGTGATGCCTCTCCCTATGCATCCCAGCATCCCCCCAGCCCTCCTTGCTGCCCTCTCACATTGCTTTCCTACCTTTAGGTAATCTGATATGACTACCCCCAGGTCACTTTCCATTTTTGTTGTTGTTAGTATCTCACCCCCCATTGTGTACTCTTCCCCTGGGTTTTTGTTTCCCAGGTGCATTACCTTGCACTTATTAGCATTGAATCTAAGCTGCTATACATTTGACCATTCCTCTAACCTTGCCAAGTCCCTTCTCATCCTTTCCACCCCACCCAAGCTGGAAAGGAAAATGGGAACAGCCATCCGCACAGGTGTGGTCTATAGACCACCAGCCCAGGAGGAAGAAACAGATAGGGAGCTGATGCTAGCCATCCAAAGGATGGCAGACAAGGGTGAGGTAGTACTGGTTGGAGACCTCAATATTCCAGACGTGGACTGAAGCATCCCAGCAGCAGCATCAACTAGGAGCAGATTTATCCTGGACTCCCTTCAGGGTGCCTTCCTCAAGCAACTGGTCATGGAACCAACTCAGCAGAAGGCAATACTGGACCTTGTGCTCACAAACAGGGACAGTGTGATGGGGGTAACAGTGGGGAGCACCTGGGGAACAGTGACCACCAGTCATTGTGGTTTGAAATCACAGAAAGAGCAGAACCAAACCACACAAAAACATGTATCCTGGATTTTAGGGGGCAGACTTTGGGAAGATGGGAGATACTTGAAAGAGGCATTAAGGGAATGGGACAGGAATCAGGGGTTGAAGAACAGTGGGCAGTATTTAAAATGGGGATTACAAGAACAACAGAATTATGCATTAAGCAGGTTAGCAAAAGGAAAAGGAAGAGAGACCATTATGGTTTTCCAAAGAGGTAGCAAAGAAAGTGAAAGCCAAAAGATTGCATTCAGGCAATACAAAAAGACACAGGCAGAAGGGGATAGGGAGAAGTACCAGGAGAAGCAAAGGAGGCAGGGAGGTCAGTAAGGGAAGCCAAAGCTCAGACAGAAGAACACATTGCAAAAATCAGTGGGTAGAGGGACAAACCTTTACAGGTACATAAGTGAAAAAGAAAGACAAAGGGAGGGATAGTGAGACTGAAGGGGAGGATGGGGGCCATGGAGGATGACAACAGTAAAGCTGACATGTTGAACAGGTATTTCTGCTCAGTCTTTACTGAGGAAGAGGAGGGTAATGGGTCTGAAGGGAGTACAAGGGTGAGAATGGTGCAGAAATGGACACAAGTCCCTTTACATGAGAAAGGGTCCTGAAGGAACTGGAAGTAATAAGAGTTGATAAAGCATGGGGCCAGATGGGAAAATCCTAGGTCCTTAAAGAACTAAGAGAGGTGGTGGCTGAACCTCTGGCTATCCTGTTTAGCTGATCACTGGAAACAGGGGAGGTACCCAAAGACTGGAGGACAGCAGATGTAGTCCCCTTATACAAAAGTGGGAACAAAGAGGAAGCAGGGAACTACAGACCAGTCAGCCTCACCTCAGTAGTGGGGAAGATCATGGAAGCACTACTGAAGGAGAGATTGGTGAACATCTGGTTGTCAATGGACTACAGGACCCAAGGCAGCATGGTTTCACCAGGGGAGGTCATGTCAGACCAACCTCATTGAATTTTTGACTGGGTGACTAGGAGGTGGATCAGGAGGGCAGTGGACATGGCCTATCTGGACTTCAGCAAGGCCTTTGACACTGTGCCACATAGAAGACTATTACACAAACTGGGGAATATGGTGTGGGCAGGACAGCAGTGTGGTGGGTAGGTAACTGGCTGGGTGACAGGACACAGAGGGTGTTGGTAAATGGCTTTCACTCCACAGAGGGAAGAGTGACCAGTGGGGTACCACAGGGATCAATGCTGGGACCGGTCCGATTCAATATCTTCATCAGTGACATTGCACAGGGCCTAGAAGGCAGAATTTCACTGTTCGCTGATGACACAAAGCTCTGTAACAGAGTAGACACACCAGAGGGTGTAGACAGAATGAGAAGGGACCTGCAGAAACTTGAAGAATGGTCAGGGGTTTGGCAGTTGAAATTCAATGCAAAGAAGTGCAAGGTAATGCATATGGGGCACAAAAATCCTGGCACAACATATTAGTTGGAGGGGTGAGGATATAGCATGCACCAAGCAGGAAAGGGATCTTGGGGTTATCATCTCTGATGACCTCAAGGTAGGGAAACAGTGTGAAAAGGCAGCAGGTAATGCAAATAGGATGCTGGGATGTATTGGCAGGGGCATCACCAGCAGGAAAAGGGAGGTCATAATTCCACTATACAAGACACTAGTGAAGCCCTACCTGGAGTACAGTGTACAGTTCTGGAGACCATACCTACGTAAGGACATAGACAGGGTACAGAAGGTTCAGAGGAGGGCAACAAAGATGGTGCATGGATTGCATCACAAGTCCTATGAAGACAGGTTGAAGAGACTGAACATGTACTCCCTGAAGGAGAGGAGGGAGAGAGGGGATATGATAGAGACATACAAGTATCTCACAGGGAGGAACAGGGTGCAGGAATACACTATTTTTAAGCGAAAAAGATGTTCCAGGACTAGAGGGCCTGGGATGAAGCTGGAGGGAGGATGATTCAGAGGAAACATGAGGAAGAGTTTCTTCCCAGAACGGGTGGTGGACAAGTGGAACACCCTGCCAGAGGAAGTGGTGGGGGCTGAAACAATCACGGGATTTAAGAATGCATGGGATAGACATAAAGGAATTCTGGAGGTCAGGGGTAAGGGGCAACAGACTTCTAGGAAAACATAAACTGAACTTACAAGCTCAAATGGACAGACTGGGTGGGCCATAGGCCCTTATCTGCCGACACCGTCTATGTATCTATGTATCTATGTATCTATTTACCTTGTGCATCAACCCTGTTGCAGATCTTTGTGTCATCTGCAAAGAGACATACCTTTCCTTCCAGTCCCTCTGCAATGTCGCTTATAAAGACATTGAAGAGGACTGGTCCTAATACTGAACCTTGCGCTACCCCACTAGTAACCACCCTTTCTTCAGAGTGGACTCCATTTACTATTACTTCTCTGTGTCCTATTCTCCAGCCAATTCTTTACCTAGGCTGTCATCTTGGGACCCACTCCCAGGCTGTCTAACTTGTATATTAATCTTTTGTGTGGGACTGTGTCAAATGCCTTGCTAAAGTCTAGGTAGGCCATGTCCACAGCCCCTCCCTGATCTACTACTTTGGTCACCCAGTCAAAGAAATCTATCAGATTCATCTGGCATGACCTTCCCACTGTGAATGCATGCTGCCTTGGGTCCTGTGCCCCTCTGGTCTCTAGATAATCGACAATTTTTTCCTTCAGAAGTGATTCCATTATTTTCCCTACCACTGAGGTTAAACTAACAGGTCTGTAGTTTCCTGTTTCTGCCTTGCTCCCACTTTTGTGAAGAGGAATCACATCTGCCCTCCTCCAGTCCTCGGGTACCACCCCATCCTCCCATGATTTGTTAAAGAGGGTAGTCAGTGGTGTCACTAGTTCTACCCTTAGTTCTTTTAGAATTCTGGGATGAATCCCATCAGGCCCCATTGCTTTGTCCACCTTCAGTTTTAAGAGTTCTTTCAGAACCCTTTCTTCTGTAAATGGGCTGGTATCAACTTCTGTATCCAGAGTGTTTCTACTGTTTGTTTTAGGTACCTCCCTCTTCCTTTGTAAATACTGAGCAAAATATTTGTTTAGTATCTCTGCCTTTTCACAGTCACCTCTGCCCACCTCCCTCCCCTTTATTAAGCCTCACTATCCCTCCCTTGGTCTTCCTTTGCTCCTGATGTACCTATAAAGATTTTACCCCTTCTTAACCGGAGTTGGCTATCTTTTCCTCAGTTTGGGCCTTTGCTGTTCTGACTGCCTTCCCAGCTTCCTTTTGCTTTAACTGATACAGTTCTCTGTCCTGCTCCTTCTGTGATTCCTTGTACTTCCTGAATGCTTTCTTTTTCTCTTGAACCTTCACTGCCACTTCCTTTGAGAACCATAGTGGTTTCTTACATCATTTCATTTTGTTTATTTGCTTCACACAAAGGCTTGTTACCTCTGTGATGGCAGTTTTTTTTATTCCCCATTGTTCTTCCACCCCTCCTTCCTGCCCATTCGCTAGTGCATTCCTTAGGCACTCACCCATTTTGGCAAAGTCAGCTCTCCTTAAGTCCAGTACTTTTGCCTTTGTATGACTTGTCTCTATTGCTGTGTTTATTGTGAACCATACTGTTCAATGGTCGCTAGTTCCCAGATGGCTACCCACTTCTACATCTGTGATCCTCTCTTCATCTCCATTTGAGAGAACCAGGTCTAAGATTGCTCCCTCTCGAGTGGGCTCCAGTACTAGTTGTCTAAGGCATGCCCCCTGTAGGGCATCTAGAATAACCCCACTCTTCGAAGTGGCTGCTGCAACTGCACTCCAGTTAACATCTGGCATATTCAGATCACCCATCAGCAATATCTCCCCTTTTTCTGCCATTCTAAGTATACTTTCTATCATTTCCTTGTCCATTTCTCCCTGAGAGAGGGTCTGTATACAACCCCTGTGCGAATTGTGGTTCCATTGCCGGTCTCCAAATTTACCCACAATGCTTCTTCTCCTCCCTGTTTTCCCTTTTGTTCTGTTGCTTTGATTCCTTCCCTTATGTAAAGAGCTACTCCTCCTCCTCCTCTTTTACCCTCCCTGTCCCTACTGTAGATAGTGTATCCTGGTATGTTTATGTCCCTGTCATGGTTTTGTGTGTACCATGTTTCTGTGACTGCCATGATATCCAGAAGTTCCTCCTCCATCAAGGCCACTAATTCAGGAAGCTTGTTACTCAGACTACGGACATTGGTACTCATTGCTCTCCATTTTTTGATGGCTTTACCTTCTGTTGCAGCATCCCCCACTGACCTTTCTACTTCGGTCTTTTTCTCATTTAGTACCCTGTTTTGTAGGGAGAGGCTGGGATTTTCCTGCTGCTTATCAGTGCCTCCCCCCTTGACTAGTTTAAAAGCTTGCCAATGAAGCATTTAAACCGATTGCTCAAAAGACTTGTTCCTTTCCTGGACAGATGCAGACCATCCTGCCAGTATAGGCTGGTGTCCCTTCAGGTGGAACCCCAGTCCCCAATGAAGCCAAAACCCTGTTCTCCACACCATTTTTTCAACCATTCGTTTAACTGCATTGTGCAAAGTACCCTCGCCTCACTCATGCCATTGACAGGCAGCACCTCTGAGAAGGATACTGTGTGTGCTACTTGTCTTAGGCCCCTCCCCAATTCTACAAAGTCCTTCTGCACTGCTCTAATCTCATGTTGAGCCAAGTCATTTGTCCCTAGGTGGACAATGACATCCAGCTCAGACTCCCGTACAGCTGTTCTCGTGATCCTGAGGATGCGCTTCCTCTCCCTCCAAGCCATGGCACCAGGCAGGCACCTTACTTCAGTTTTCCCTGCTCCCCCCAGTTCTATCCCCCTAATAATTGAGTCCCCCACCAGGAGCTGCTTCCTTTTCTTGTGGTGTCCTCTGCCTCCTTCCTGTGGGCCTCCCTTGTGATAGTTGTCCTCAGCCTCCTTAGTCTCCTCTGCGGGTGCATCCATAGGGGAGCTATGCTCCCCCAGAATGGTGTATGGATTGTGGAGTGGAACAACTGACTGGGTGTGCCTCTGTTCTACCATCCTCACCCTCCCTGATCCCACTGTGGTCCAACTACTGTGCTTTCTTCGCAACCTCTGAGGTAATGGTGGTGGCTCTGGTGCTCCCTGGATGGGGGAGGTTCCCTTCCTACCATCCAGTGTGGCCTGGGTGAAAGTTCCCTTACTATAGTCCAGTGTGGCCTGAAGACGGGCAACTTCCTCTCTCAGGGCAGAGAGTTGTCTGCAAATAGGGCAGCATCTCAGCCTCCAGAAAGAATCCCGGAAGACTGCTGCCCCACAGCCATTACATTGCACTACTCCCCACATGTTTATCTACTTTTTTTTTTGTTATTTGTGTGTGTTTGTGTGTGTGATTGTTTTGTTATATAGAAATATATATATATATATATATTATACAATGTGTATGATTATATTGTCAGTGCAGTGTGCTAGAGAGGATATGACAGTGATATGCACCTTGCACTCTTGAGGAATGATGTCAGAACCCCAGGTATAAAGGAACTATTTCCAGGGGTGTGGGGTGAGGGTGGGAAGGGTTGGCCTAAACTGTGCCCTCACAAAACAATCAGCTAAGAGCTCTGACCCACCACTGCGATGAGTGCCTTCCTGTCAGCAAGATACCCTACACAACAATTTGACAGAGAAAATACCCTGTTAATCAAACAGAGAAAAATCCAGACATCCAAGTCAGACACAGGTAAAACCTCCCCAGCCCCACAACAGCCTGGTGGTTTGTGCTCTGAAAGCAGTCAGCCCCAAAATAAGGCAGCTGTGCTTTAAACTCTTCCTGCACTGAAAATCTTAAGAATTGTAACAAAGACTGCCTTTTCCTGATAATTCTAAGTTCCTTATTTCACCTTTCAGTTAGAAGTAGCCTCCACCTGCAGAATATCTGCTCCAAACCAAAGACAATTGTAAGGTTCACCTCCCTCTGTTGTGAACACAACTCACTTTCTTGCAAATCCTATGTTCAGTATTGCAGCTTCCAGCCAGTGGTAGTTTGACTTGAAAAATGTTAGCTGTTCAGGTTGAAGGAATTGAATATGTACTCCCTGGAGGAGACGAGGGAGAGAGGGGATATGATAGAGACATACAAGTATCTTACAGGGAGGAACAGCGTGCAGGAATACACTATTTTTAAGCGAAAAAGATGTTCCAGGACTAGAGGGCATGGGATGAGGTTGGAGGGAGGATGATTCAGAGGAAACGTGAGGAAGAATTTCTTCCCAGAATGGGTGGTGGACAAGTGGAACACCCTGCCAGAGGAAGTGGTGGGGGCTGAAACAATCACGGGATTTAAGAATGCATGGGATAGACATAAAAGAATTCTGGAGGTCAGGGTTAAGGGGCAACAGACTTCGAGGAAAACATAAAGTAAACTTACAAGCTCAAATGGGCAGACTGGGTGGGCCGTAGGCCCTTATCTGATGACACTGTCTATGTATCTATGTATGTTTTCCTCAGATGCTTGACCATTTCAAAATCCATCTCTCCCACCCCTTTAACTTCTTAGCATAAATATCTTCAAGGATGTATGTTATCACTGTGAAAATCAGCAACTAGAAATTTCCCAAAATATGAGTCTCTTTGATCAAAACATTCCCTTTGATGTTTTATAACCCCACAATTTGTCACTAGTTCTCTGCTAGGTGAGAAAACCATAAAGGATCAGCCAGGATGACTTCCCTTCCTACTAAGGTCATAAAATTCATATTCAGTTTCCAGCTTCACAAGCTGGATCAAGGTATAAGGGGTAATAAACTGTCCCTCTGGAAGGAAGTCTTTAATAAGTGGTTTCACTGACTAGTGTCATGACAGCCTGCTGCTTCACTCACACTAACACCTCTGAGGTCAAAGGTCAAGCTTACATACTGACTGGTGTGTCTTAGGCAGACAATCACAGACACATTTATTTATAATACAAATATACAATATAACAATAAACAGGTGGCAGAGTGTCACGGTGTTTACAACTGAATGATAGCAACTACATTTAGCTCACTTGCACATGTGTGTGTCTCATTTTTGTTTGACTTAGGTTATGAAGTGACACATAGAATCTTAGTTTATAACATGCTGTATTGTAATTAAATGAGATGATAAATGGGGGCTACAGTTTCTCTACCACAAGCAGAATGGAACTTCAAGGAGGGGGATCTCTTGGCAGCAGAAGAGGCATGGTGGCATTAAAAGCTTAATGGTGTGGATGTAGAGGCACCAATATCTGAGCATGACTTTGGTAGAGGACTAAGTGTGACTTGGGGGTGGACGGTCATCAGGAATTGAGTGAGTCTTGGTATTTTTAGCATAATGGTTTTCTGAAACTTCATTCTTCACTGGGTTAGAATCTGCATTCGTCTGTACAGTATGTCACTAAGTCACATACAGTGGGGTATGCATAAAAACCAGATCACCAGACCCAGACCAGAGCTATAAAACCTGGACTGGGCACAGCTTATACAAATATTGCTGATCCACTCACTCCAGATGACCTGGTCTGGCTTTTTCCTATCTGATCTGGTCCTGACAGTTCAGTTTTCAACCATGCCAGGGAAGGGTTGAAAAACAGACTTCCAGGAGTGGACCAGATAGGTAAAAGTCAGACTAAACAGTGCAGCCAGTGTGACTGGATCAGCGGTATTTGTGCAAGTTGCACCCAGTCTGGTCAGTTTGGAATTTTACACAACTGCTATGGTTCAGGTCTGTCAGTCTAGTTTTTAATCAATCAATCAATCAATCAATCAATCTTTATTTTATACTGAAAGGTATGTGAGCAAAAATGCCCATTTACACAAATTTCCAGTTAAGCATAAAACAAGAAAAGAACACCAGGTCAAACAATTACATAGTATAATACAGTATAAACACGTCTGATATAAACAGGCCTAATACAGAGATCTAGAGGGATATACAGAAGAAAGGGGAAGCACATACAAACATGCGAAATTACTGGCAGAAAAAGGCCCACAGGTCTAGCAAGTCTGCCCGATTGTGCAGCTCTTAGTTTCATATCACTATAGCTGCCCCACCCCCACCCAAAACCCTCCTCCTCCTTTTCCTCATCTTCCCCTTTGTGTTCTTGTCTGTACTGACCCTGCCCTTGACTCCATCCAAACCCTACTTAAAGCTATCCACTGTCCTCTGTTCAATTAACTCCTCTGGCAGTGCATTCCTTCCCGCCACCTCTCTGTCTGTAAAGTAGTGCCTCCTCATCTCCCTCCTGAACCTTCCCCTTCCAACTTCAGATTGGGCCTCCTAGTGACCCTTCCCCCTTTAAGTGGAACAGTCTTTCCTCTCTGACTTTGTTTATGCCTTTCAAGTACTTAAAGGTCTCTATCATGTCCCCTCTTTCCCCTTCTCTCTTCCAGTGAATACATTTTGAGCTCCCTCAATCTTTCCTCATATGGCAACTCCCCTAGTCCTATGATCATTTTCATAGCCCTGTGCTGCACCCCTTTCAGTAATCTTACATCCTGTTTGAGGTATGGGCACCAGTACTGTGCACAATACTCCAAGTGTGGCCTCACCAGTGATCTCTACAAGGGCAGGATGACCTCCTCCTCCTTTCTCAAGGTGATCCCTCTGGCAATGCACCCCAGCATCCTATTTGCCTTTGCTGCCACTCTTCTATACTGTGCTGATACCTTTATGTCCTCTGTGACTATTACCCCTTGATCCCTTTCCTCTTCTGAAGCTGTTAACTGCACTTCCCCAGCCAGTAGCTGGTCCTGGAATTTCTGTCTCTGAGGTGCATGACCTTGCACTTCATAGCATTAAACCCCAACTGCCACTCCCTAGACCAGTGTTGGAGTTTAGCTAGATCCTCCCTGAGTGCCTGTCTCCCTTCCTCATTGTCCACCTTTGCATAAATCTTACTGTCATCCGCGAACAGGCTGATCTTACACTTGACCCCCTCTGCAATGTGTGCAATGAAGACATTGAACAAAACAGGGCCCAGCACTGAACCCTGCAGTACCTCATTTGTACTGGCCTTGGCTTGGATGTCTCCCCCCTTATAGCTACCCTCTGTTATCTGCCCAGCAACCAGGTCTCAACCCACCCCACCCCACCCCACCAGTGTTCCTCCCTGCACCTATGTCCCTCAACTTGTTCATCAACCTCCCATGCGGCACCAAGTTGAAAGCCTTGCTGAGGTCCAGATACAGGACATCCACAGCATGACCTTCATCAACCACCCTAGTGACCCAGTTGAAGAAGTCGATCAGGTTAGTTTGGCACAATCTTCCTGAGACAAACCCATGCTGTCTCTCATCCTGTAGACCATTACTATCGAGAAAGGTTATCAACCTCTCCTTCAGAATAGTCTCCATCAACTCTCCCACTATGGAAGTCAAGCTCACTGGTCTGTAGTTTCCTGGTTGGTCCTTGGGTCCACTCTTGTAAAGGAACACCACATGAGCCATCCTCCAGTCCCTGGGTACATTCCCCATCTCCAAGGAGGCATTGAAAAGGTCTGTCAGAGGGCCTGGCAACACCTCTGCCAGTTCCTTCAAGACTCTTAGGTGTACACCATCTGGTCCTGGTGCCTTGTCTACCCACAAGGTTTTAAGGCCCTTCAAAACTCTATCCTCTTGGATGACCCCATCTGTTATCTCTAGCCCCCTTCATCCTTGCCCCCACCCCCTGCAGTATTGGGCCATCCCTTTCTTTTGTGAACAACGAGCAGAAGTACTCATTGAGTGCCTCTGCCTAATATTCCCTTGTTCTGCCAATCCCCCATTCTCTTGATTCTAACAATGTCATCTCTACAACTTCTCTTCTCCATCATGTATTTAAAGAACCCCTTTTCCTCCTCTCTGATTCCCTGAGCCAGTTTCAGCTCCTTTGCTGCCTTGGCTGCCCTGATTGCCCTGGTCACCTCCCTAGATGCCTTTGTGAACACCTCTCTATCATCCTCACATCCAGATTTTTTTAATTAAATAACAATGACAAATTTACAGCATGGGGATATAGTTGGAGGAACAATTCAGGAACATTTGGAGATACAATTAAGTAACATGAACAGTTGGGTGATACAATAAAGACAAAATGTGCACAGTACCATATAAATAAAGTAGAAATTCAAATATCAATACAAACACAGAGGTAAAAAAATAGTTGGTTCCCGAAACAGGCTAAGGTGAGGAGCTAAGGAAATATTAATGGGCAAGATTATGGAGACACTCCTTAAGGAAAGGATAGTGCAACACCTGGAATCCATAGGAGCACAGAATCCAAGACAGCATGGGTTTACAAAAGTAAGGTCCTGTCAGACTAATCTCATAGATTTCTTTGACTGGGTAACCAGAGTGGTAGACCAAGGGGGAGCAGTTGATGTTGCCTACCTTGACTTCAGCAAAGCTTTCGATACTGTTCCACATAGAAGATTGATTAATAAGCTGGGTAGGCTCAGGATGGGCCAAACGTTGGTCAACTGGGTGGCAAACTGGTTGATGAGCAGAAAACAGAGAGTGGTGGTAAATGGTATACAGTCAGAAGAGATGCAAGTCACAAGTGGGGTACCTCAGGGATTAGTCCTGGGGCCAGTCCTCTTCAATATCTTCATCAGTGACATTGCAGATGGACTGGAGGGTAAGGTTTGTCTGTTTGCAGATGACACTAAGATCTACAACAGAGTAGATGATCCAGATGGTGTGAGCAGAATGAGAAGAGATGTGGATTAACTAGCAAAATGGTCAGAAGAGTGACAACTGGGGTTTAACGCAAAGAAGTGCATGACCATGCACATAGGGAAGAGAAACCCTGAAGCCACCTATAGGCTGGGAAGGGAGACATTGGCAGTCACAAGGGAAGAAAGAGACTTGGGCGTCATCATCACCGATGACCTGAAATCATCCAAGCAGACCTCTAAAGCAGTAGGTAAGGCTAGAGGGATGTTGGGGTGTATTAGTAGAGCTATCACAAGTCAGAAGAGGAAGGTAATAATCCCTCTTTACAAGACACTGGTTAGGCCCCATCTGGAGTTCTGCATGCAGTAGTGGAGGCCACACCTTCACAAGGACATTAACCAGATTGAGGCAGTCCAGAGAAGGGCAACCAAAATGGTGCAAGGACTGCATCAGAAAACATATGAGGACAGATTAACTGAACTCAATATGTATACCCTAGAGCAAAGGAGGGAGAGAGATGATATGACTGAAACATTCAAACACCTTAAGGGTATTAACAAGGTGAAAGAGTCTAACATGTTTCAATGTAAGAAAAATAGCAGGACAAGAGGACACAGCATGAGGTTAGAGGGAGGCCAATTAAGGGGTAATGTGAGAAAGTTCTTTTTCACAGAAAAGGTGGTGAATGCATGGAATGGCCTACTTCAGGAAGTGGTGGACATGAATACAGTGCAGGGCTTCAAACAGGCATGGGACAAGCATAAGGGAGCAATACAGATGAGTATGACTAGATAGGCCATTGACAGAGCAAAGGCCTATGGCACATTCATAAGGTAGAAAAAGAAATGGGTAGACTGGATGGGCCTTGCTGTCTTTATCTGCTGTCAACTTCTATGTTTCTATGTTTCTATTTAACATGGCAACCAATAATGGTGAGAGCTGAGCAGCGCATGAGGGGTAAGCAAAGGAAGGGGGGGGAGAGAGAGAGATATGGAAGTAAAATTAGAAGTCTTTACATAGAAGTCTTTCCCACAATTGTTATGTTCATTTTCCTCTTCAGACTATGCTAATTGAGGGGGGATGGGCTAAACAAGGGAAAAATATTCAGAGGCACTCAATGAGTACTTCTGCTCAGTGTTCATGAAAGAAAGGGATGGCCCAATACTGCAGGGGGAGGGCAAGGATGGGGGGGCAGAGATAACAGATGGGGTCATTCAAGGCAACTGCCTTACCTGAATCCATATCTTTAACCTGGATACCTGCTCTTAAACACATCTGACTCCCTTACCTGAGTCCATATCCTCAACCCGGATACACCCTCATCTGTCTGAGCTTTCCTCCTGTTTTACCTACTCTGGACCCCCACCTGCCATCCCTTGCCACCCCCCCTTCTCTAGCTCCCTCCAAATCCTTCCCCTCCTTACCCCTCAACACCTCCCCTTTCCACCCACTCTCCCCCCTAAATATTATCCTTCTCCCAATCCCTTTCTCGCTGTCTCTCTTCTCCTCTCTTTCTCTCTCTTTCTAATCTACCCCTTGTTTGCATTCTCCCCCCTTTCTTTTTCCTACCCTTTCCGATAATCTACCTTGACAGGCCCCCCTGGGACAGAAATGCCACATGTTGTTAATTGGGAAACCTCGTTCACACTCTCACCCTTTCTTTCTCCTACCCTTTCTGATACTTTACCTTGACAGGCCCCCCTGGGGCAGCCTTGCCATATGCTGCTAATTGGGACTCTCCTCCCGCTGTTTAATTTCAGTTGTCTAGGTTACTCAAATGTATTATTTATCTATGTTCTGTATTACATAGCAATCTTATGTTTTGTGTAAACTGTCAAGTTTTCGTTATGTCTCTGCTGTTTTATATCTTGATGTGGAACCTTTGTAAAAGAGCATATACTCAAAGGTTGTATCCGAATAACCAAATAAATAAAGAAATAATACATTATACAGTTCATTTTGTACTACAAATGCTTATTCAAATGTTACCAACAATGACTACTGCTGAACTGTATGTATTTAGGAGGGCTGCTAATTTGAAGTGCCATTCACTCGAGGTCTTGAGAGTAAATGGGATGGTGACTGAAATGCATAGTGGATAACAATAAAAGTGACATGGTCTGGTCAGGAAAATTTACGTAAGTGAGTGTTGCAGAGGCTTCCATGTAAAGAGCAATAACTTGTACTGCCTTTCTGTAATGTTTGAATCACCATTTTTAATGTCAGCATCTCAATTTCTTGCAGGTCCTGCACGTATTGACACCTTACTGTCACAAAGTTGCAAGACAGTGCTCAACTGAGGTCCTGATTCCTATTTTTCCCTGTGTTTTGAACATACTTTATTACTGAGAATTTATTGTTCTAAACTTTTATTCCCCTCACCCTGGATAGTGCAGGCCACTCCTTTACCCATCAACTGTGCACCCCCCTCCCCAAATTCACAGGATAATTTCTTAGGTGTGTAGTGTGCTGTACAGATGATATAAGATAGTGACAACTGAGCGGTTTGCTCATGCTACACAGGGAGCAAAGTCTGCAACAAATACAAACCATCTCTATGTTCATTTAGCCCCATAAACAGATGTTCACAGAACAGTTAGAACTAGTTGATTTTCTTTTTTCTTCTGCATCTAGCAAGCCAGACGTTGTTTCATAGGTACCCCCGCCCCGAAAAAAAAAGATAAATAAATCTTTTATTTCTTTGGAATTGCCTTTGCAATGTAGCACATTTAAAAAAATTACACACCTCAGCTGGATAAAGAAAAATAAACATCAATACATACATATTGAGAAGCAGAAAATAAAATGCTGCAATATACCCCAACAATGCATTTTACAACACCAGACAAACAGTCACACGACTCACTAGCTGTAGAAATGAGAATTGCTTGAAAACAGGCTGCCAAATAAATGATCATTCCATGTAACACAGTCTGTACTGAACATTTTACTAAGGCAGCATCAGGGAGTTGCAGCTCCACTTGGGACTTCCATGCAATGTGTGATAACTATGACTGCACAGCATACTGTTGGTGAACTTTATTATTGTTGCTTTAAAAAAACACAAGCCACATGATAATGACAGCACTCGGTGAAACTCTATAAATTTCTCTTCATCACCCTCACCTTCTGTCTGTCTCTGTTTCTCCACACCTCTCACAGTAAACACCATGAATGTCAGGAGCTTAAAAAATAGTAGATTTAATTTGTGTATATATTTTGATGTGACAGTATAGGTGTTTGTGAATTCCTGCATGGAAATCAATTGTAAAAATACATAAATCTCAGTAAGATATGTACAGATGCTAGATATGTAACTCACCTTTCAATTTGATGATCAATGCATTTGGAGTGGCAAATTCTACACTATAAATACTATTTTTATTTCCACTCCTGACAATCTTGGTGAATATTGTGAAACATGTGTGTGTGTGTGTGTGTGGGGGGGGGTGGACAGAGAAATTTACACAGGTGTGCTGACAGTGCTGTCATTATCATGTGGATTTTTTTTTGTTTGTTTGTTTTGTTTTTAAAGGAACTATAATAAAGTTACCTAAAACTCTAGTATGCAGTAAGAGATGTCATACCTTGCATGGAGGTCCCGAGTGGAGTTGTGATTCCTTCAGTACAGATATGGAAAGCTCATTTCCTTGCCAGACAATCTGTTTACAGGCAATTCACATTTCTTCTGCTAGTGAGTAACTGTGTGACAGTACTTAGTGTAAGTCCTATACCTTTATAAGGGTATATACTGTGGTACTTTTCTTAACAATATTGTAAGGAGATATAGTAAAAATATTCCCCTTTTATGGTGAACTGTGTTCTGTTGTTAAAGTAACAACATAGCTGGTACAGTTTAAGTTACATAGTGTTTACCACTGTAAGCATAATAATGGGACAGTGTTGTACAGGGTTATCTGAAATGAGAAGTGTAGGAACTTTTGAAGCCAGGTGCAAAATAGTGACAGTAACAGTAATACCTGTACTGGTGTTTTTCCAGGAAAAAATAATAAAAATTTTCATTAAGAGGATACAGGTTCCCCTTGACCTCATTGACCTCCCATTGACTGGAGCAATGGAATTAGGTTGCTGATCTGTAAGAAATATTTTGTTGCCTTAAGTATAAGGAATTACACTTCTTTTCGAGTACATAGCAGATTCATGTGGCTGATATATGGAAGGGAGCATGGTTCTGACTTGGTCATCCACTGGGCACTGCAGCCCGAGGGTCTGTATTAGGAATAAGTTTGATTGTTTTTATAATAACAGCATGAATTGACGTTTGGTACTATATTATAGTAACTGGCAGGTGTGTTTTCCCTAAGAAAACCCAGGTTAATATTTGCCGTAATAACCAGCTGATAATTATGGCAAACATGTGCTGGGTTTCCCTGACTGCGCAAATGCACCAGCTGCTCTCTCCCTTTACTCACACTGGATACCTGCCATAACCACCACTTGGTGGTAAGTGACACCAAAGATCTCTTTTTTTTATTTCATATAACTGCTGTATCAAAAAAGTGTCCTCCAGCAATTATATAAAATAAAAGATGGGGTGGTGTGTAAAACTCAATTTGACAAACACTCTCAGTGTAGGATGCTTTTCATAAACCCCTTGGGCTTCACTGTCGGGGTTTATTTAGTATCCCTTACCTTGGGTGGGTGTAAAATCTCGTAACACACACCATCCCATCCTTTATTCTCTATATAGCAAGTAATAATAATAATAATAAAAAAAAACAGGCAATGGGAAAACCATAACATAATTTGATAAAACAATAATCTGATAAGAGCATATTAGCTTCACTGGACCCATATGACTTCCCATTTATGTGGCTGGCAAATTCGAACCTAAATTTAGTAGACAGATATGGATTAAAAATATGACCTGCAAAATGAAGAACTTAGTTTTATTAAATAGTATTTCTGTTAGAATTGTGTGTAAAGTGCCCTTACTTCATTATTTTTTTTTGTATATCAAACAACTTGCACTCAATTGATATTGTGACAGAATGGAACTACTACAAGCTGTAGTAATAGCTTAACAGTTACACATTAGGTCACTGTGACTCCCATGACCTCCAAGCTCTAGTTCTATACATAAGTAATAAGCCATGACAGGGTGTGTATTTTGAGGATTTTAATGCATGCCTCAGAGGTATGCTAAGGCATAAGGCTGAAGGCCAAGTGTCCTTATGCCCCTGGGAAGTGCATTAAAATGCTTGGAATGCATACCCTGTAGCGGCTTATCACACTTACAAAATGGGCCACCATCATAAAAGAATTAGTTTGAGTCACTCTGATAGGGATTAAAACTTATTTACTATTTTCAAATAAGTGTACAATACATTAACTCTAAAACTGTTAAAAAATTGAAAAAGTCCCTATTAATGCATAAATAGGATATTTCAGCAATAGATTAGTACTTTGCAGTAAAAGTATTTATTAGTAGTGTTAGTTGAAAATATATATTTTCTCTGTGACTTAAATTCTCATATGGATGCACTACAACATCTGTAAATTTTTAAAAATAAGCAGTGTTTAAAACATTATTTTCATTACACTGTTGTAATACAGTTCATTTGAAGGCAACATTCTCTTATGTATAGGATTGAGGTGAAATGTTGGTAAGAAAACACGTTACCTTGCACTTCAAATCAAATGTGTTCCAAACTTTAAACCTTCCAGATTGCCTTTTTGGTGGTGGTGGAGGGGTGAGTGTGGGGGGTGGATGGGGGCCGATAGACTTCACCTGAAAATACCCATATATGATTCAAATGTACATGCCTTTATAAACTTGGAATGTGTGTAGTTTGGGCCTGCCTCCACCTATATTACTGTATTTTGCCACCATTTCTCTTTGATAATAAAGTATTATTGCCTACTTTCTTCTTCCTGTTTTTGTTTCCCTATTTTTCCCCACATTCAGGATATAGAATTTTATTATGGAATGTTTACCATGGGACACAGGGATTCAAAGTTATCTGCTCCACTGGTGGAATGTTCCTTTCCTTACATACTGTACATACACAGACACATAACAAAGGCCTCTTCTACAGCCACAGACTCAATTATCTTACTGTCAGGGCATGCAGAAGAGCTTTCCCTGGTGAGCATGGTAAAGACAGAAGGGGAATTTTTTCACTGTCAGCAAAGAAACAGTTGTAATGAAAACTATTAACACCTCTTAATGGCTTCTATGCACTAATGAGGTGAAGTGGCTACACACATGCATATGGGGCGCACAACCACTCTGCACCCTACGTGCAGGATGTAGTAAGGGGGGGAATGCAACACATATGTGCCCAATCCCTTGGTCGCGCGAAGAGCAATGCACTGGGTGCGGGTGAGGGGCATGCCAGCACTATGTGCCATGCACCAAGGCACGTAGTGCTGGCCACAGAGGTGCAGATGGGAGTGCAGACTACACCAGGGAGAACCCTATCATAAGCCTGATACATGCCCACATGTACTACACCATCCATGCTGGGGGACTGGGAATGGGCTCCCCACCACCACAGTCCACTAGCCCATGGGGAGGGCTGGGTCACCCAAACAGGTGAGTTGCAGGAGAGCTGTGGCTGTGGCCCTTATGTTCCCCCCTCCCCACATGGTAGCCCCAGACCCACTGCCACCCATGCAGCACCCTGAGCCACCCACCAGTACACCAGTCCCAATGACAGAGGACCCCCATCATGCACAAACAGAACCTTGTGCATCCTGACCCCTATGTCCATGGCAACCCCCCACCACACATCGTGGTACATGCCCCCCAACCGTCACCCCCTGTCCCCATACCTGTGTGGCAGTGCCACCTCCAAGATGATGAGCGCACAGCCTTCCTCTCCCCACCATGGCCACTGGCCATCTGACATCATCACGAGCATGCAGCAGATGTGTGCCTGCATATGTTACATGGCCAGTGGCTGTGGCAGTGTGGGGAGGGCTGTGCTGCTGGTCATCTCGGGGGTGGCACCAATGCACAGGTATGGGGGATGGGGTGACAGCAGTAGTGGGGGGTTGGTGCCATGGGGGGCAGTGTCCAGCTGGCTTGATGATTGGGGTGTCCATGGGTGGCTGTGGTCATCAGTGGCAGAGGTACCAGTATGGGGTTGGCCCGCTGTGGGGCAGGGGCATGGGCAGGGAGTTTGGACTGCTGTCCCTGGTGCTGGCTCTGCAGTGTGGGGGGGGGCTTCCAACCACCAGCCTGTAACAGCAGCATGTGTACACAAGTCCAGGTGCCTGCAGAGGACATTCACACACCTGGACCTGTGCCTCTCTGTGCAAGGGATCCATTCACTGTCCAAGCCGGGCATCCAACTGGATGCCTGGCTGGACCTGCAGCTCTGCCCTCAGCTGCCCTATGGAGTCCTGCACACTGGAGGGGTGGGGCTATAGACAGGTGCACATCCATTTTGCATACCCTGGTTGTGCACCTGTCTGCTGGTGCAGTGTTGCGTGGGTGGGTTATGCACGAATTAAGCGTAACTTGTGCCCATTAGTGCATAGGGCCCAGTGTTTCTAATTTGTTTATGTGTGTAAGGAGAGTGTGATGATCAAGAAAACAACATTTAATTAATTGGTTTGATTTTTTATTTCAGGTAGTTTTATTTTTAAGGCCCAGTTGAAGGTTTTTATAGTGCAAAGGAAGCAGCCATGTTTGTGATGGATGATCAACTCTAGTTGGAGGGGGACTAATGGGAGATAGTTCTAGTTGTTGGAGGACTGATTTGCTCACTGTGTGATGTGGTTTAGGACCAGGATGACTGTTTGTTTATAGAGATTTAATGTACGGTCAGTCGATGTCTCTTGGTTAATGATATTTCTAGATTTTTCCTTGCCATTTTTTTAATATGTTTGGTAGTGACAGCAAATACCTGATGAGAAACTGAACAGTGGGTAATGGAGCTAGACATAGTGCCATACAGGACTTAGCTACTTTTCTAATCCTGATTTGCTAATACCAGACTCTAGGATGTGGAGATCTCTTGATGTATTACCATATTTGTAAAACAGTTTTTTGTTTTTTTTAATGAGTGTGGCATTAGCAGAAAATATTTTGTGGCAGCCTGTCTGGGCTTATCAACTGAAGCTGCCTCTCATTAGTAGCCACCCCTGTTTAGAAGCTGTGACTCAAATTGGAAAAATGCATCAGAAGCTGCAGCTTCTAAATTGCGACATACAGTATGCATGTTCATGCATGCATGGTTTGTATTTATGGTTTTCCCATGGTCTGAACAATGGTTATAGTTATTTTCACTGTCAATGGCCCAGGGACAGATCATAGATGACTGTGGTCAATCTTGTTTAAAATTATTAATACTACCCATGGTTATAAGTCCACTCCCAGATGTGTGGACAGCTGTTGATGAAGCAGGGTGCAAAGAAAGGGTCACGTACCCCAACCCTCAAGCAAAAATCCAAAGTTGCTCTGCACTCCTATTGTGCAATGACGAGAACAGACATTTCTTGATTCAAAGTAAGATTTATTTTAACAATAAGGCTGCTCCCAGTAATGTTTGTATAGCTGTGGAGCTAGTGTTTCCACAACCAGACTCACTCCCCAGTGCTTTGACCAAGGCGTGATCTTCCTCACGGGTGGAGTGTGTTTGTATTCTTCCCTTAAATAGTCACTCTGCCTCAGGCATAGGGTGCCCCTTTCTTTAACTAGCATGAAGTACATAACTTGAAATAAGATTATTCAGTGGCTCTGGAAGGATATGAACCTGATGCACTCATTAGTTACATTTTCATAATAAAATCTTAAACTTTCTTAGTTTCTAAGTAGAAAATAATGTAGTTAGGAAAGATATTCCAGCCTATATTTGATGCTTGAGGATTTAGTACTAAATCAACATTTTCTTCAAGATGTCACTGATCTTTCTATTTTCATTTCACTGTTCTTTTTTTTTGAAATTCAGCGTCTTTGTTAGATTATTTCAGACACACAAGATATAACAAGGATAAGGATGAACTGGATTACAGTGACATCCAGAGTTCAATAATTGATAACATGGAATCAGACTTACACAGAATTAAGTACTGGAAAGAGATAACCTACTAAAATATCCAACCCCCCACCAACCCCCACTCCCCCAACCCCTGGAGTGTGCCTTATGAAAAGAAGATAACGTAACAAGGAAATATCAAAAGCTGAAACTACATCACCAATGAAAGAGCATCAGTAAAGAGTGATACATACCAAAACAGACAGAGGCACGCAGTACATAGGCCTTAATTCAGATTTAAAGCATACAGTTTACCCCATTTCTGGTTAAAGGAGGCTATTCAATTTCGGGAGCTAGCAATTCATCTTTCAGTATTAAAACAAAGAGACATTTCTTTCACCCTTTCAGCATATGATATTACCAATTGGTCCATCCAATGCTTGAGAACCAGCCTTTTGACTGCTATAGAAATTAAAGCCATATGATACCTATGCTCCTGGACCCTAATATTAGACAGCATCCCTAAGATGCATATTTCAATAGTAAACAGCTCTCCCAGCCCCAGAAGGGGGTCTAGATTGGTTTGAATTGTGTTCCATAATGGATCCACTTTGTCGCAATGCCATATAATGTGTATCAGGTTCCCATCAGCTGTGCCACACCGTGTACAATTAGTCGAGGGCAATCTGCCTAATTTGGCTAATTTAACCAGAGTGTAGTACAGATTATTTAGACTATGATACTGTATAAGCCTGTGCCTATCTTGAGTGAGATATCTATGCAAGTCCTCCCAAACCTGACCCCAAATTGAGGGGGAGTCGGGCAGAAGTGGAGCACAGATTTTCAAACCAGTAAGAGTATTGGGAAATGTAATACCCAATAGGAAGGAATAAATCTTAGAAATTCCATGGGATTTGTATGCAAAGTCCTGTATCTGGTCTAAAAAGGGCTTAACTCAGAACGGCGTGAATGTGGTGCCAAAAATAGAGACCATAAGCTGTCTCAGCTGAAAAACCTTAAATATATATTTCTGGGGAATATTCAATTTAACTATTATATCAGTTGAGGAAAGAAGAGAATTCTGAGAAAACAAGTTTACCACCAGAGTATCCCAAAGTTGAGGAAGTCAGTCTGGAGAAAGCGGGAAGACCCCTATTTTAATATTAGGGTTAGAGATGAGAGGTTGTGCCATATCTTTTTTGGTTGAAATACCAAAGAAGTTCAAACACTGAGTCAGAACCTTTATGGAGACCCCTACCACTGAATTTAGTAAAAGAGAAGGTAATGCAGAAGTAGAATAGTAAAAAATTCTAGGTGAGTAAAGCTTATGCATATCCAAAAGCTTTCTCTCCAATTGAAGCCAAATGGGAAGATAAGTATCTGGGCTGGCCTCAAACCATCTCCCCATTTTGGACAAATGACTCGCCAAACAGTATAGCATGAAATTGGGGAGGCATAAGCCACCTTTCTCTTTAGGTAAATTAAGTTTTAAAAAGGCTCTTCTAGGATGTTTACCTAGCCAGATGAATTTCGAGAGAGAAGAGTGAAGCTGCTAAAAATAGGATTATGGAAGCCAGATGTTCAGTAAATTAAGGGGATAAAAGATACTGGGCAGAACATTCATCTTGATGATACTGATACGACCCCATAAAGACAGTGGAAGGTTGACCCATCTTTGAAGTTCCTGCTGTATCCTCATCACTAAAACATCCAGGTTCAGTTTCCTGAAATCATCAGGATCTCTGGTGAGATGTATGCCTAAGTATTTGAGAGAGGAAGGAGACCATTTCATACCAAAATTAATGAAATTGGCAAGGAGCGTGAGAGCATTTAAATGGAATATAATGGATTTGGATAAATTAAGCTTATAGTTGGCTACCTGACCAAACCGATCAATAATTTGTAGTGCATGTGTTAGAGAGAATTCCGGATTAGTCAGATGTAAAAGAATATCATCAGCGTAAATTGAAACAGTCAACGACTGCTGGTAAATAAGACAACCTGTGGTGAGCTCTTGATGCTAATTAGCAGGGGTTCCAAGTATAGGTTAAACAAGAAAGGAGACAGGGGGCAGCCTTGCCGAGTTCTGGTGAATGGGGGGAATCGAGAAGAAAAAACCCCATTAGAATAAATTCTGGCAGTAGGGGACTTGTATACCATCCGAATCCATTGAATAAAAATATCCTGGAAACCCATTCTCCTCAGGGTAGCCCAAAGAAAATCCCAGTTTACTCTGTCAAAAGCTTTTTCTGCATCCAATGAAATTAAAACCATGGAAATCTGGGACTCCTGAGTGACTTGAAAAATATGCGAGATGGATTGTAAGTGATCAGCCGAGGATCTGCCTTGAACAAACCCCACCTGTTCAGGACTCAGCAGGTCAGACCAAACTTGTTTGATTCTTAGAGATAGGATTTTAGTTAAAATTTTAATATCATAATTTAATAATGAAATTGGATGGTAACTGGCGGGATCTTTCTCGGGGTTATCTGGTTTCAAAATCAAGACAATCGTAGCTTCCAGTAAAGAAGAATCCAGAAGGTCCGAAGTGAGCATATAATGAAATAGTTTCAAGAGAAGGGGAGCAATCTCCTTACTAAAAACTTTATAGAAATTGGAGGGAAAACCATCAGGACCGGGGGATTTGTCCGATGCTAACCCTTTAATCGCTGCTTCCACTTTGGCAAGAGTGATAGGAGAAGCTAGGATCGCAGGCTGGTGGGCCTGCAGGGAAGGGAGTTTAAGGCCATCCAGAAATTGTTCAATGTAAGAGTAAGAAGGCTGAGAAGGACCCTTATCGTATAGATTCCTATAAAAGGATTCAAAAACCTGAGAAATGTCCCGGGGAGAAGTCTTAATAGTGCCATCTGGAGAACACAATGAAGGGATCAATCTTGAGCTTTCTACTTCCCGCAGTCGAAGAGCTAGCAGTTTACCTGGTTTCTCCCCTTGATCAAAATAATGGGCTTTGGTTTTAAGGATGGCATACTCTACCCTATCCCTTAATAAATCCGCATATTCATTCCTGAGCTTCAGTAACGCTTCTAAATCGGATTAGGACGCAGAAGAGGATAACCTGTTTTCCGCCGTCTTTATTTGATTCGACAACAAAATAACTCTAGCCTCTCTCTGCTTTTTCCTTTTGGTGGCAAGCTTAATAAATTCTCCCTTAAGGAAGCATTTGAAAGAGCACCAGAACAAGTCCTCCCTGCTTGTAGAGCCCATGTTGGTCTCAATAAAGAAAGAGATTAGCAATTTAATATGAGAAATAATGCGCTCCTCTTTTAAGAGTTGTGTATTTAATTTCCATGAGGTATCTCTTTGAACATGTTCATCAGGAGTAACTGAGATCCAAGCCATGGAATGATCAAATATGACAATTGGCTCTATTCCTGTCTGATGAATACCAGGCAGAAGAGTATTGCTGACTAAAATAAAATCAATTCTGGACCAAGGCCGATGAACGTGAGAGAAGAAGGAAAACAGCCGACTAGAGGGATTAAATAATCGCCATGGGTCACATAACCCCAATGTATCCATGAAGTCCCTTAAAGCGAGTTGTGAAGGAGAAAGGGGTTTTAATGGCCTATAGGTTTTATCTAGATCTTGCGACGGAGCAATGTTCGAGTCGCCCCCTAAAATTATCGAGGAGGGCAGAAATCCACTCAGTTTACTGGCTAACCTCATGACAAAGTCCGGATCCCCTCCTTCTGGGCCATAAATTGCTCCCAACACCACCCTGACATTGTTGAGTGTACCTTTAACCAGGATAAATCTCCCCTCCTGATCCATTTAGCATTCTTCTGCCACGAATGAAATATGTATTTTCATCAGTACAGCCACCCCTCTACCAGAAGATGACCCACAGAACATGAAATATTGGGAGAAACCCTGTTGACGTAGTCCATTGGCTTCCGAAACCATGAGATGGCTTTCCTGCATTAAGAGAATATCAATATTTAAAAGGGCGCAGATTTTGAGAACCTGATATCTTTTGGACAAATCTCTGACACCTCTGACATTCCATGTTGCAATTTTAATTGGCATCATTATCATGTATTATTAACTTTAATAAAAAGGGAACCAATATCACCCACCAATTAAACCAACCCACAAGGCACACTCTAGTCCCACCCCCTTCCCCAACAACCCCTGAAAAAGCAAATTAGTATAAACCAATTTCTCTTCCTGAAGGAATACATAGAATGATCGAATTATATAAAGGATAGATAATTTTAACCATTCACTAGTAAAATCAAACCGAATAATCCTAAAACAAGAGGTCAGAACACTATCCAGAAAACCCTCCCCCCAAAAATCCGCCCCTACATTAAGCCGATTCCAAATTAAGAAAAGAAGCAATGCCCTTATGCCCCCCACCTCCCTCAAACCCTGTGAAAAAGATTGAGTGATACAAAACAGCCCTCTCCAAAAAGTTTCACAGAATTTGTAAAATGATGAAAACACCAGAACTAATGGACGTCCTATTATAATCACGGACTACACATCCTGCTGGAAAGGCATAAGAACCATAACACCCCCCTCCCTCCCATACCCGATGAAACTATGTACAGAAGTTACCCAGAAAAAGGAAAAAAACAATAGCACAAGTAATCCCAGAAAGTAGTATGAACCAGATGTAGAACAAAGGAAACCCCCCAACATAATATCCCCCACCCATATAGTTTCGACCTGATAAGATTCCTAATTAACCCCACGCTGTAGGCAAGTCCATTATATACAACTGTCTCAGCGATCCTCTGTACACAGAGTCCGGTTTTAAACTTAACCCCAGTATGAGACTCACCCAATAAGACCCTATCAAATACTCCCTGTACGCTTAAGATCCAGCCCTGAAAAATGAAAAATAGTTGAATGTCAAAATAGTAAGGGTAACGGGTCGCATTCCAGGAGATCAAAACAACAGAAAATGGGAGTATTATTGGGTCAACCCCCCAAAAATCTAACCCGCTATGCAGCCCGACCTAAGCTTACACCAATTTGAGCAGCCTCCTCCTCCCTTCCTGATTTAGGACAAGCCTTCGCTTTATTCTAAAAACTCGCACTCAGAGCCACTTAACCCCAAAACCGCCCAGCACATCAATGAAAAGAGAAAACCTGCAGTAAAACTCAGACTCTTATACACAAGTTGCCCATTCCACACAAAGGATCGCACAGAGGGTGATTGAGATGAGAACTGAGCATTGTGGTAATCATACTTGAGACTTCTAATTCTGAAGCCAGTGGGAGAAGAAAATTGGGAATTACAAAAATGCCAGCTTACCCACTCTGTGAAATCCATTTCAAGCAGAAAAAAATAATCCCATGCCCTGTAGGAAGTCAGACACGGGGGGCTGATTGGGAGGTGCACACAATCTGTCCTACCTAAAAGATGCCCCCCAGAAAATGCGTCAACCCACACATGTTCCACCTGAGAGTCCCCAAACCGGACACTGAGTCGGCGCCTCCCCCCGTGATCAGACCCCTCAGAGAGGACAACCCAAAACCGCATTGGTCCTGGAACAAAACCCCCATCCCCTACATCCCACCGGATCGAGATCTATCCGGTAAGCAACTTAAGACTAATATAAAAAGTTGTATAGCAGGGTTAACCATCAGCTGAGACCACCATTCCTCTGAAAGATAAAAAAAAAAAAAAAAGAAAAACGAAAAAAAAAGAGATAAATGAATTAAAAGAAACCAATGTATGTCCATCTAAATAAGTCTAGCTGTATCGATGGCATTACTCATCCAGGTTTGAACAGTTCTGGCAGCTTGCTCTCAAGGTCTATGCTGGCTAGATGCGGTGAGTCATATGTGCTCCAGCTACTCGACAGGGAAACCTGTAATTTGGCAGGATATGCTATCCTAAAAGGAATGCTTGCCGCCACCAACTTTGCAACAATGGGATGGAAAGCTGCCCGTTTTTGTTGCACTTCATAAGGCAGGTCTTGCGTGATGCGCAATTTAGATCCTTCCCACATTACTGCCTTCAGCTCCTTAACCTTAGACAAAACATGGTGGCATTCTATATAGCTCAGGAACTTCAGTATGATGGGTCTGGGTGGCTCCCCTGGCTGGGGTCTTGGTCGAAGGGATCAGTGGGCCCTCTCAATTTGGTAAGCTGAGTGCAATGGCGATGGGCCTACCACCTTTTCTAGAAACTTCTGAGTAAAGGAGATTGTATTATTTCCTTCTTCTTTTTCCAGTAAACCAAGAATTAGAATGTTGTTTCTTCTACTGTGCCCTTCCAGATCTTCTGTCTTAAGTTGTAACTTCTGAACCTGTTTCTTTAATAAAGTCATCTCAGACTCTTGCTTATCCTTTCAGATTTCCACAGAACGTAGCTGGGCCTCAGCATCGCCCACCCACCTTGATAACTCAATCATATCTCCCTGCATGGATTTGAGGTCCGCTGCGATGTCCTTCAAAGTCTCTTTAAAGGGTTCCAGCTCCTGCAGGAACCTATCTTCCATAAGTGGGATCGATTGGTTCGATGGGGAATCCCCCTTTTCCCCGTGCGCTTTGGATTTTTTTGATTGCTGCTTATCTGGTGAAGCGGGTGGAGTATGTCGCAGTTGGGCTTGTTTCACAGTAACATCCATAATGGGACGGTTGTCCCGGACCTTAGACATCCAAAGTTGCTCAAAACCACTCTGAGTGCCGCTCTACAATATCCAGTAACACTTACAGTAACGAGATATTAAAAATTAGATCGAAATAACACCAAAAGGAGGCAGAGGAGCAGGAGCTCGAAAACAGTGATGCCTCTAGCTAGCCTGCATCACGTGATCCTCACATTTCACTGTTCTATGCATTGACAAGCCATTAAAATTCATGACAGTATAGTGCACTAACTATACATTGATAGCCTTAACATAATGCATTTTTTAAATATTGTTTTATGCATAGAGTTAACATGTATAACAGAAGTGGAGCTATACATGTCACCTCTATGCATAAAACAATAAAAGGTGAAATATACCTGTCTGGGCAACCTCACACATATTGCACTTGTTAAAAAAAAAAAAAGCGTTTCGAGCTTCAGTTAAATGTAACAATGAATACAATAATGACAACTATAAGGCAATATTAAAAAGGAGTAAGAATTCTGTAAGAATGGAAAAAAGAAACTAGAATTCAGGTTAGCACATAAAAAGGACGAAGGCAAGAATTTCTATTCATACATAAACAACAAAAAAGAAACCACTAAAACTGTTGGTCCACTAGTAGTGAGCCATGATACATTGGGATCTCCTCAGGAAATGGCACAAGAATTCAATAGACACGTTTGTTCTATCTTTAACCCGACTCTACATACAAAACAAGACACAGACTATACAAATAATGAAACAGAAGATGATATCATGGGAAATAGTAGACAAGAAATCAAGATTAACATTAATAAATCACCAGGGCCAGATAGGCTTCATCCGTGCCTATTAAAAGAAATAGGACCATGGTTAATAGAACCATTATACAAAATATTTAATCTATTAACATTAGGAATAGTACCTAATGATTGGAAGGTTTCATTGGTAACACCCATATTCAAAAACGGCAAGGCTAACGGGGAACGAAGATGGTCACTTAATCACTTAGCTCACTGTGCCTTTGGGGTAAATCTGATGAAATCCAGCATCGGGGTTCTTATTTTGCTATCAACCGACAGTGTATCACCTTCGTGAGCGTCTTGGGCAGCTATATTTCTCAACGAATCTATAGTGAGTGCCCTCAAGCCACCGGATCTAGCCATTTACACCTTGGTACAGCACTGAGATCCAGCCATGGCCTGCGTGTTCCTACCTTGGGGGAGAACTCCCACACTGAGCAAATGTTCACCCAAGTGATGTCCCAGATGGCTCAGCTCACCTGAGCAGTCAATGCGTTGATTCAAACGCTGCATAATATCAAAGTCTGCATATTTCATATGGAGCAGAGGTTAGGGTCACATGATATTGCTATCCAGGAAGCCTCAGCCACTCTGTGGGAGCTAGCGAAGCTGATACACTCCCTTCAAGATAAGGTCAACGACCTTGAAAATAGAAGCTGCTGAAACAATCTGATAGGCTTTCCTGAGGGTGTCGAGCAGGCGAACACCATATCTTTCCTCCAGCAAACCCTTCCAGCTCTTTTAGGCCTCCCTGAAGATCTCAGGCCTCAGATAAAGCAGGCTACCACTCGCTGGCTCCACGTCCTAAACCGGGCGAGTGGCCCAGGCAACTACTGGCTAAATATTTGTACTACAAGCAGAAGGAAGCCATCTCAAAAGCAGCTAGAAACTCCAATAACATTATGTGGCAAGGGCATAAGATTCAAATCTTTCAGGACTACTCTAGGGAGCTATCTGAGCACAGGAAGGAATGTAGCCCTGCCAGAAAGATTCTCCATAAGCACAACTACTCATTCTCTCTACGCTACCCTGCTACTATGAGGGTCATGTACAACTGTGCGCCATTGATGTTTGCCACATCTGAAAGCATCATGGACTTTCTCAGAGCTCAACATCCAGCTGACTTTCAGGGTCAAGGTGTACACATAGTAACTGCCACATCATCAGAATCTTTGGAGCTGGAGAGCTCCCAATCAGCTCCAAAAGATCGTCTGACAAACCAGAGGTCAAAATCTTTGAGGCTGTCCTACCTCCCAGGTCCAGAGAGTGGCATCCATAGGCCCCTCATTCCAAATATCAACATCTGACTGCTCGTGCAACCTCTCCTAGCCCTCGACTGGAGTTAGAGCCCCAAACTCGTCCTAGCTCGGATCTTCAGGACTACTTCACTCCAAACCCATATGCACTGCTCCTAATGGACACTCAAGAAACAATGGCAGAGACCAACATGGATATCGCCCCCTTGGAGGGAAGACATCATGCCTGCTGCAGCCCCACCAAACAGATCTTGGGTGGACATTGTGGCCTCCCTGTCTGGGGAGCCAGCTGTTCCATCATCTTCTTCTGCTGCTGGCTCTGCAAGGTGATCTCCAGCGCATCAACCTCTGGACAAGGCTCAAACAGTGGTCTTTTTGGACTCTCCTACCTGATTTTTCTATGGCTAAATAGCTGGTCTCAATTTACTGTTGGTTGATGGGCAGCTCAGGGACAAATGATTTTCTGTCCTCCCTCTCCTTCTAGTAGGCGAATGTATGACATTATCCTGTAGCTGTGCCAAAATGTGAGCACTCCTTTAGGTGGATAACAGTCCCCCAATTCCTATGATACCCCCCACTGGCTGAGAGATCATGATATCTTCCTGGGGTACTATGCTGTCTCCACTTCTACCCCTCAGGAAAGCCGTCGGGGGTCTTGCAGCTTTGGCTACTGGCCATATACCACGGGGCTCTCCACTGGCCTTAGTTTGGCCTGTTGTATATAGCTACTATTTGTATGTATATTGGTTCTTTGTTATATTGTTCATACATCATGTGTGTTTTGTGCAAAATTTCTATGTAAAGGGACTTTCTGTTTGGGTAGAGTCTAATGGGGGCAGCAACATCACTGCTTCTTGGAGCGGGTTCCCCCTTTTTTCAGACTTTTCCCAGGTATTTTTTCTGATTCCTAGCTGTACCTTTTCAGGGGTCTGGGATCATGGCTGATGTAAGCTTTATCACCTGGAATGTGCAGGGCCTAAATATCCCGGTGAAGCATTTACAGGTGCTAGCTAATCTTAAAAGCTAAAAACAGATGTCGCCCTGCTCCAAGAAACTAAGCTCAGGCAGGAGGACCATGACAAACTCAGGTGGGCATGGGTTGGCCAAGTTATTTCCTCCTCTACCTCCATGCACATGCGAGGGGTAGCCATCCTGTTGCATAAGTCCTTGCAATGATCCCTGGTTAAAACTAAGTGAGACTCTCAGGGTCGATGGGTGATGGTGGTTTTTAACACTCCTGAGGGTCCCCTAGAAGTTGCAAATGCATATGGTCAGAATGAGGATCAGCCGGATTTCTTTCATGCCCTTGCGCATGCCATCTTATCCACTGCCTGTCTTGAGGTACCAGTGGTAGTAGGGGCAATTTCTAGGGAAAAGGATTTTACCTTTTTTTCCCCTGTCTACAACTCCCATTCTCATCTTCACTAGTGGTTACTTCCCCTTCCCTGATGCCTGTGGTGCTGGATTCCTTCATCCTTCTGATGGTTATTTTGGATCATGCCCCAGTCTGACTTTTGCTCACATGTGGTCAAATGGCCGCCTCATCTCATAACTGGTAACTTGACCTGCTTCTGTTGTGGGATCTGGACTTCCCTCCTTGGCTCACTACTCAGGTTGAGCTTTTCCTACAGGACAAGCCCCCCCCGTGGACTCAGTATGCCTCTCTGAAGCTCTGAAGGTCACCATAAGGGGTCCTATCATGTCCTACTCTGCCAACCGCAGGAGACAAAGGGAACAGCAGCTTAGATCTCTCGAAAAATGGCTGGCAGATCTGGAAGCCAAATGCAAGCGTCACCCCCTCTCTCCATGAGTTCTCCCCTTCACCTTGAAATGGCGCATATCCGTCATAAAATTAATGACCTCCTCACCAGAAAGGCTGAGCTAGCCATCCTCCATTTGAAGCATAAGCACTGGGAGGGAGGGAGGGGAGACAGGGAGGAAGGTGCTAGCATACAGATTGTGTAAGCAGAGGGCCGAGCGTTTTATACCAGGCCTCAGGTGACCTGGTGGGGCAGTACAGGTTAATCAGGACCACATAAACTCCATCATGGTGGATTTCTATAAAACTCTTTATACCTCCTCAAGGGTATTGGATCCCACAGAAATCCACCTGTTTCTTGACTCCCTTCCCATTCCTCAGTTGTCTTCACAGCAGGTAAATGCATTGAAGAGCCCCATCACACTGTTGGAGGTTATAGCCATCCTCTGAGCTTTAAATACAGGCAAAGCACCAGGAGGGGATGGCTTTCCCCCAGAACTTTGGTCTATTGTTGCCCCCCAAACTGCCCTGCTGCTGACAAACCTTTTCAATGCAGCACTAGCCAGAGGTTCCTTCCCCCACACTTTTAGAGAAGCAGTCGTCACAATCTGGAAGTCAAATGGAGGGTGAGGATGGTGGAACAGAGGCACACCCAGTCAGTTGTTCCACACCACAATCCATACACCATTCTGGGGGAGCATAGCTCCCCTATGGATGCACCCGCAGAGGAGACTAAGGAGGCTGAGGGCAACTGTCACAAGGGAGGCCCACAGGAAGGAGGCAGAGGGCACCACAAGGAAAGGAAGCAGCTCCTGGTGGGGGACTCAATTATTAGGGGGATAGAACTGGGGGGAGCAGGGAAAACTGAAGTAAGGTGCTTGCCTGGTGCCATGACTTGGAGAGACAGGAAGCGCATCCTCAGGATCATGAGAACAGCTGCACGGGAGTCTGAGCTGGACGTCATTGTCCACCAAGGGACAAATAACTTGGCTAATCATGAGATTAGAGCAGTGAAGAAGGACTTTGTAGAATTGGGGAGGGGCCTAAGACAAGTAGCACACACAATATCCTTCTCTGAGGTGCTGCCTGTCAATGGCATGAAGGCGAGGGTACTTTGCACCATGCAGTTTAATGAATGGTTGAAAAAATGGTGTGGAGCACAGGGGTTTGGCTTCATTGGGGACTGGGGTTCTACCTGGAGGGACACCAGCCTATACTGGCAGGATGGTCTGCATCTGTCCAGGAAGGGAACAAGTCTTTTGAGCAATCGGTTTAAATGCTTCATTGGCAAGCTTTTAAACTAGTCAAGGGGGGAGGCACTGATAAGCAGCAGGAAAATCCCAGCCTCTCCCTACAAAACAGGGTACTAAATGAGAAAAAGACCGAGGTAGACAGATCAGTGGGGGATGCTGCAAAAGAAGGTAAAGCCATCAAAAAATGGAGAGCAATGAGTACCAATGCCTGTAGTCTGAGTAACAAGCTTCCTGAATTAGTGGCCTTGATGGAGGAGGAACATCTGGATATCGTGTCAGTCACAGAAACATGGTACACACAAAACCATGACTGGGACCAGGATACACTATCTACAGGAGGGACAGGGAGGGTAAAAGAGGAGGAGGAGTAGCTTTTTACATAAGGGAAGGAATCAAAGCAACAGAACAAAAGGGAAAACAGGGAGGAAAAGAAGCACTGTGGGTAAATTTGGAGACCGGCAATGGCACCTCAATCTGCACAGGGGTTGTATACAGACCCCCTTCTCAGGGGGAGGAAATGGACAAGGAAATGATAGAAAGAATACTTAGAATGGCAGAAAAAGGGGAGATATTGCTGATGGGTGATCTGAATATGCCAGATGTTAACTGGAGTGCAGTTGCAGCTGCCACTTCAAAGAGTGGGGTTATTCTAGATGACCTACAAGGGGCATGCCTTAGACAACTAGTATTGCAGCCCACTCGAGAGGGAGCAATCTTAGACCTGGTTCTCTCAAATGGAGATGAAGAGAGGATCACAGATGTAGAAGTAGGTAGCCATCTGGGAACTAGCGACCATCGAACAGTATGGTTCACAATAAACACAGCAATAGAGTCAAGCCATACAAAGGCAAAAGTAATGGACTTTAGGAGGGCTGACTTTGCCAAAATGGGTGAGTGCCTAAGGAATGCACTAGCAAATGGGCAGGAAGGAGGGTGGAAGAACAATGGGGAATAATAAAACTGCCATCACAGAGGTAACAAGCCTTTGTGTGAAGCAAATTAACAAAACGAAGCGATGTAAGAAACCACTATGGTTCTCAAAGGAAGTGGCAGTGAAGGTTCAAGAGAAAAGAAAGCATTCAGGAAGTACAAGGAATCACAGAAGGAGCAGGACAGAGAGCTGTATCAGTTAAAGCAAAAGGAAGCTGGGAAGACAGTCAGAACAGCAAGGCCCAAACCGAGGAAAAGATAGCCGACTCGGTTAAGAAGGATAAAACCTTTTATAGGTACATCAGGAGTGAAGGAAGACCAAGGGAGGGCTAGTGAGGCTTAATAAAGAGGAGGGAGGGTGGGCAGAGGGTGACTGTGAAAAGGCAGAGATACTAAACAAATATTTTTGCTCAGTATTTACAAAGAAAGTGGGAGGTACCTAAAACAAACAGTAGAAACACTCTGGATACAGAAGTTGATACCATCCCATTTACAGAAAAGGGTTCTGAAAGAACTCTTAAAACTGAAGGTGGACAAAGCAATGGGCCTAATGGGATTCATCACAGAATTCTAAAAGAACTAAGGGTAGAACTAGTGACACAAAGCTACCCTCTTTAACAGATCATGGGAGGATGGGGTGGTATCCGAGGACTGAGAAGGGCAGATGTGATTCCCTTCACAAAAGTGGAGCAAGGCAGAAGCAGAAACTACAGACCTGTTAGTTTAACCTCAGTGGTAGGAAAATGATGGAATCACTTCTGAAGGAAAGAATTGTTGAGTATCTAGAGGCCAGAGGGGCTCAGGACCCAAGGCAGCATGGATTCACAGTGGGAAGGTCATGCCAGACAAAACTGATAGATTTCTTTGACTGGGTGACCAAAGTAGTAGATCAGGAGGGGCTGTGGACATGGCCTACCTAGACTTTAGCAAGGCATTTGACACAGTCCCACAAAAGATTAATATACAAGTTAGACAGCCTGAGAGTGGGTCCCAAGATGACAGCCTAGGTAAAGAATTGGCTGGAGAATAGGACACAGAGAGTAATAGTAAATGGAGTCCACTCTGAAGAAGAGGCGGTTACTAGTGAATTGCCGACAGGGGTTCAGTATTAGGACGGTCCTCTTCAATGTCTTTATAGCGACATTGCAGAGGGACTGGAAGGAAAAGTATGTCTCTTTGCAGATGACACAAAGATCTGCAACAGAGTTGATGCACAAGGTGGGGTGGAAAGGATGAGAAGGACTTGGCAAGGTTAGAGGAATGGTCAAATGTATGGCAGCTTAGATTCAATGCTAAGAAGTGCAAGGTAATGCACCTGGGAAACAAAAACCCAGGGGAAGAGTACACAATGGGGGGTGAGATACTAACAACAACAAAAATGGAAAGTGACCTGGGGGTAGTCATATCAGATGGCCTAAAGGTGGGCAAGCAATGAGAGAGGGCAGCAAGGAGGGCTGAGGGGATAGTGGAATACATAGGGAGAGGCATCACCAGTAGAAAACAGGAAGTTATTATCCCTCTGTACAGACAGTTGGTAAGACCCTATCTGGAGTACTTCGTGCAGTTCTGGAGACCCAGTCTCCGCAAGGACATACACAGGATGGAGGCTGTCCAGAGGAGGGCAACTAAAATGGTGCAGGGTCTGCACCAGAAGACATATGAAGAGAGACTTAAGGAGCTGAATATGTATAGCCTCGAGGAAAGGAGGGAGAGGGAGGACATGATAGAAACTTTCAAGTATCTCAAGGGAATCAACAAAGTCCAAGAGGGTAGCATCTTTCAAAAAAAGAGGTGCGCAAGAACAAGGGGGCACAATTTGAAGATAGAAGGGGTGGCTCAGAGGTAATTTAGGGAAGTATTTTTCACAGAGAGGGTTGTGGATGCATGGAACGGCCTTCGGAGGAGGTTGTGGAGTCAAAAACAGTGGTGGAATTCAAGCATGCATGGGACAGTCATAAGGCAATTCTAGGGGGTGGGGGCAGGAAGAAGTAGGCTGCTGGTTAACTAGGATCTGCAGCTTATCCATTAGGTAGGAAAATGGGCAGACTAGGTGGGCCAAGCGGTCCTTATCTGCCATCAAAATCTATGTTTCTATGTTTCTAATCTTCCCCAAGAAAGGGAAGGATCCATCATTTCTATCTAGCTACTGGCCCATCTTCCTTATCAGTTTTGCCAGTAAAATCTTTGCTAAGATCCTGGCCACCTGCCTCAGTCCCTTACTTCCCTCGCTCATTCATCTGTTCCAGGTTGGTTTTGTGCCAGGCAGGTTTAGCAGGGACCATATTTGCTCCATGATTAATATCATGGCTTTTGCTGACCACTGTCCCAACCCCACCGCAGCTGTGGTGATTGACTTCAAGAAAGCATTTGACTCCCTTGAATGGGACTTTCTGCTCCAGATGCTTGAGGTCATGGGATTCGGACCCCACTTCAGGTCCTGGGTCGCTGCCTTGTATAATAAGCCCTTGGCACATGTTCTTACAAATTCCACCCTGTCCGCTCCCTTCCCTCTTAGGCGGGGCACCAGAAAGGGGTGCCCACTGTTCCCTCTCCTCTTTATCCTTTCAGTGAAACCTCTGGTAATAGCCATTTGCACCTCTTCCCATATTGATGGCTTCTCTATTGGTGACAAGGTCTTTGCCACATTTCTGTATGCCAACAACCTGCTAGTGAACCTAGCTAATGCCCCAACCTCCATTCACTCCCTGCTTAACTTGCTAGCTGAATTTGCCACGATCTCGGGGCTAAATATCAATTGCTCTAAAACGGAGGTGTTCCCACTCAAATCCTGATGCACAGAATTGTTGGTTCCCAGTTTGGCCTACAATGGGCTGCCTACTTGCTGGTATATCTGGGTATTTGCCTAAATACTGACCTGACAAAAATCTGGGAGATCAACATCAAGCCCCTGGTGGTGGAGGTCAGGACAGAATTTGACCAATGACATAAACTCCACCTTACCCTTGCTGGGAAAATTTCTGACATAAAATGGTCATGGCCCCTAAGCTTTTATACATTCCTTCACATATTCCACTGGCACTCCCAGCAACTTGGGTTACCCTAATAGACAGGCTAATCTCTGGGTTTATATGGGAAAACTCCAGACTCAGGTACAGTAGGAATAAGCTATGAGTGCACTGGAAGGAGGGGGGATGGAGTCTGCCCTGGATAGAGGGGTATAAGCTAGCATATCTTGCTGTGCAAACCCTTGCTTGGTTCCCTCTGTCTGGGGAGGACGCCCAGCAGTGGGTCGGTATGGAGGCTGAGGTGGCCGGATGGCAGTGTTTGTCAGCTCTACTGTACTCTCCTCTGCCAAAATGCTTGCAGGACCACCCCACTATCTCCACTTCAGTCTCCACATGGTTCCTGGCCCACAAAAAGTTGGAGGCCAACCCACGTCCTTTGGTTGAAATGCCCATCTGGCATAATGGTGCTCTTTTGGTAGATGGAAAACCCCTCTTCTGGGCTGACTGGGCCAGCAAAGGTATCTTTAAACAGTCCCAGGTGCTGGACAAAGAGGGGTCCACTTTGCACCCCTTTTGGGAGCTAGGCTCCGAATTCCACTTGGGAAAAAAAGGTTTCTGGTAATATCTGCAACTACGTAATGCCATTCTGGAATACAAAAAAAAAGCCTCAAGGGGATTGTACGAGGGGACTATGCCCCGCTTTCTAGATGGCTCTCTGCTAAAAAGGGTGTAGCTAGTCTTATTTATTCAGGTCTCAGAAATCACCTCCCCTCCATCTTCGAGGCAGCCAAAGCAAAATGAAAAGAGGTCCTCCATCAACCCGTCTCAGACACTCAAAGGCAGGCCTGCTGGCAAAATGACCACTACTATCTACCTAATGCTCAAAGTCAGCTTATTCAAAATGAGATTTGTTCCCATTGGTACCACACCCCCCTTATGCTGCAACGCATGCATATTCTAGAACATAATCTGTGTTGGAGGTGTGATACCTATGTGGGTGGTCTTATTCATATATTATGGCATTGCCCGCTGCTCACAGCCTTTTGGTCTGCAGTGTTGGGGCTCACCAAACAGGTGTTGTGCTTTTCTGTGGGTGACAACCCTCTGGTCTGGATTCTGGGGCTCCCCATGCCAATGTCAAACTCTCCAATGTGCAGATAAGATGGCTTACTATTCACAGTCTGCAGGCCAAATGGCTTATTCTCTGCTACTGGAGAACCACACAGGTTCCCTCTCTGCCTGAGTTATACAATATGCTCTCAGTGATTGCCCAGCTGGACAGCCTGTCACATGCAGTTTCTAATAAACTGCATCATTACTACCTGTGCTGGGCTCCGTATTTGGCATACCTTTCCCATCGTGCAGGCATAGGCTGAAACATAGCATAACTATTTCTTTGCTTATGGTCTTGTTAGTTGAAGGGGTGCGGTCTGCTGCCACCTGACTTCTTATGTCTCTGGACTTTATCTCTTAATTACCTCCCTGTACCCAGTTTTTGTACATTGAATGATTCAATTACAGTTGGACATGATGCTTTTATCTTAATGTTCATATATACATTTCCCTTCCAGGGTGAGATTTTGCTTCAGTATCCCCTGAGGACCTTTGGACTCTTGATCTTTCGATTTTAGTTGAACTGTGGTGGTGGGATTTTGCTGAGGCCTCATCCTACTGTGGTTCTCCTGTGACTGCTCCGGGTGCTGCAACTTTGATACATGTTCTACTTAAATATGGCTATAATTTTGAAGAACACTGTCACACATGTACCACTCTCATGCTGGATGGTCTAATTTTTGTGTGTTTGTTTGCTTGGTTACCATGTACCCTTACTACATGCTGTATGGCTATACTAATATATATATGACAAATACTAATGTAACGCCCTCTAACGTGGTGCCTCTATTTTGTAAGCACTACTTGGGCTAGCATAGGTTTGGGGAGAAAACATTTGCTCAGCATTATGGCTAGGTTTGCACTTCCGGTCAGGGGCACCCAAGTAACTCCAATTTGAGTAATCAATAACTAAGAATGTCCAAACCAGTAATGGTATTCTAGAGTGTGGCTTTCATTTACTTCAACACAAGGATAACAAAGCAAGATGGACTCCCACAGGGCTTCACTCACTGGAAATGCAGATTTACAGAGGTCAGAGCACATCTTCGTTACTACACAATACCCTCAGGTTCTGAACTCAACAGGGCTCACACGGCCCAAACTGGTACTTCTTCTACTTGGATTCCTTGACATGGCACCCTGGCCAGTCCTTGGACACTTTTCCATAAATCATGGAGTTTGATGGTGGCTCCCTTAACCACCCATGAGCACTTTCTGGCTCTAAAGGGAAAACATCCTTAATCCCACATCAGGGTACTTTCTGCAGACACTGGCCAAGTGCCTGGGAGAAAGCTATAGGTGCCCAACGTGAATCTGTTGAGGTAAACCTGGTTACTCCAGATGGGGATCTCCCACCTCTTGTTCCCAAATCCATACCCAGCCATTCATTTGGATCAACACCCCTCCTCAAAACTACTGGTTGTAGATGCTATCTCAAAATGTATGACACATTTAACATTCTACTCTGTATTTAGGTGGCGTCTCGACTCAAACAGTTCTGTTAGTGGCTATGTCCATTCTTTAGACACCCACTGTCTCAGATACTTCTAAGCCATACACAAATTTAAAAGCAATGTACTTAGCTAGTCTTCTTCTGACCCCACAGTAGGCAGTTACTTTTATACAACTCTGTCTTGGTGAAACACATAGGCTTTGTTTCAGAGCAGACTCACCGTGGTATGCAGGTGTCTCAGGACTTCTTCCCACAAAACACATGTTCTCTGGTACCTCAGTACAATTTCTGCTGTCAGGCAGTTTTTTCCCTTTTCCAAGCAGGGTCAGGGGATTGCCCCTGAAATGCTGGATTCCCCACATCCCTCTGGGGATGGGGCACTGGAACAACTCGGGGGAGTGGTCTCTACCACTTCTTGCAGTCTCTTCTGTGTTCTTCTCTAGGGTGAGAACACACTACCCTCTTTCTGGTGTAGCTCTATATCAGAGCTAGGCTCTGAGGGTCTGCCAACTATAACACGCCTCCTCCTCTCAATGCAGACTGCCCAAGACTCCCTCTGAACTGACTTTGAAATCCCCAATGTTCTAACCTAACCCCTGCAGCCAACATTCCAGTGTGGCTTATGCTGCTGCAAGAATTCTATGGTGATGTCATCCCTCCAGCTCAGCTGTGACTGAGGACAGAGTGAGACAGTGTGAAACCCATTCAACTGGTGTCTCACAAGCTGCCTTTCCCTGCCTGCCACTAGTTCTAAGTAGGATTCTAGTAACCCCGGGTGACAAGGGGGTTACGCTAATAAAAAGTATTAACTTAAAAAAAAAGTGCAACAAGAGCGAATTATCCAACTACAGACCTATCAACCTGGCCTGCAAATTGGGTAAAATCTTCAAAACTATTCTGAAAACAAGAATTGAGAATGATCTAGTAAAAAATACTCCTAGTAGATCCCAATCAGCAAGGTTTTAAGAGGAAAAGGTCATGCCTCACCAGCAACTTGGTTGTCTATGAAAATGCCAGTAAATTCCTTTATGAAAAGTTACCAGTGGATGTGGTATATCTAGACCAGTGTAAAGCTTTCGATAAAGTGCCCCATAGAATTCTGATTAATAAAATGCGCTCACTAGGTATTAACTATAGACTGGTTAATTGGATCGATGAGTGGCTCAAAAAATGTACATAGGTAGTGTGTATAAGGGGGGGCATTCTTCAAATACAGGCACTGACACCAGTGGGGTGCTGCAGGGGTCTGTTGTAGGACCAGTGTTGTTCTCTAGTTTTGTGTCTGATATGATAACAGACTTGAAGAATATTGCCATTAAATTCGCAGATGACACCAAAGTTGTAGCTAAGGTTGGCTCAAAGGAGGATATAGCTGAACTTAAAAAATACCTGAAAAGCCTAGAAGATTGGGCAAAGTGAAATTGTATGAGTTATAATGTAAACAAGTGTGTAGTTATGCATTTGGGGGACACAAATAAAAAAAAAAACAGTTTTATCTCAACGGTATTCCATTGACACCGATAACAGAAGAAAAAGATGTGGGAGTCATTATTAAATCAGACCTCACATTTAGTACTCACTGTAATCATATCAGAAATCAAGTGAATAGATTAATAGGATGCATTAAAAGATCCTTTGTTTCTAGGGACAGGGAGTGTATTCTTCCACTGTATAGTACAGATTATATGTACACCCTCACTTGGACTACTGCTCCCCACTTTGGAGTCCCAATCTTAGAAGAGACATCAACGCCTTGGAGGGGGTCCAGCATAGAGTTACCAAAATGAGAGATAAAATGCAAAGCAAAAGCTATGAGGAATGATTACAGGAGCTAGATCTTTATTCGCTAGAACTAAGAAGGACAAGGGGCAATCTTTTACTGATGTTTAAAGTATCTAAAGATATAGAACTCATGACTCAACTCAGCCTGACCTTTAATATAAGATAATGCAATCTGAGAAGCCATAAATTTCAGTTAACACTAACATACCCAAGGACAGGTATTAGACACTTCTTTTACACTGAGAGGATTATTCCTATATGAAATGCCCTACCCAAGTTTTTGTTAGATACAAATAACCCAGACACGTTCAAAATAAATCTTGATAAATTCCTATTAAATCGTCCATAAATATGTGTGTGACAGAGATTCCTAGGAGCTACTGTAATACTTTCAAATGATAAAAGGTAAATCAAATGGTTTATCAGACGCTCTCACTAGACTATCATGTACAACGTTTCTATCACAATTCTGTAATTCTCCATTACTTGATGCTGTAGCAGTTTTACAGGGTCAGCAGCAACAGCAATGACACTGATTTGTCTCAGTGCTCATTTATTTATTTTTATTTAGTTTTTGTTGACCGGGTAAGTGCACTAGACAAATCCTGCTTATTTTCAGGCATGACCCGGGGGAGGGGGATACAGATGAATGCGAACTGACCTTGAATCAGATTAAGCTGTTGGCGGTGTTTTTAGTGAATGAGGGAAATTCGGCCAGGACACCAGGGAAATTTCCCTACTCATCAGAGGGGGAACCTCTGTCCAAGATGGTGGATGCACCCTTGCCTTCTGAGGAGGGAGCTATGGAGGTGGGAGATTTGGTCTCTGCTCCTACCTCTGACCGAATGGAGACCATGATGCCAACAACTAATGATTTGCCTGTTGATGTTCCTACTACAACTTTAAGTTCTGCTGCTCATACTAAGGCTGCTATGCTTAGCCCTCTGCTTGCTTCTTATGGAACTGACTTGCTGACTTGCGTGCCTACAATCGACTTGCTGGAGGATTTTACTTCATCTGATTCTGAAGATCACTGTTTGACAGCACAAGAGATCCGGGAGCATTTTGCAATGGCGGAGTGCCGTTTTACTAGTGCAAAACTGAAAATGCATAGAGATATGCAATGCCTGAGAACCGATAGCACAGATGCATCTTCCACTTGGGTGGAAGCTCTTGAAGATTTATCTGACTTGTCTCCTTTCCTGCCTGTTGCTGTGACAGGCTCTGACCTGACCTGTGCGTCGGTAGCTGAAGCCCTACTGCCTGCTCCCCTGCCACCTGCAGTACAAACAGATTTGGTTTCTTTCTCAGAACCTGCTCCCATTACATCTCAGAGTTCCCCACATGGACAAGACTTCTCTACAGTAAATGCTCCCCTGCCACCTGCAGTTCAACGGATTCAGTTTCCTTTTCACTACCTGCTTCCATTAAATTGCAGAGCTCCCTACATGTACAAGAATCATCTACTGTCAATATTAATAAAGTGCCTACCTGGACTGTTGAATCAGCGCTGAGAGGTGCTGGCTGAGTTCAGGGTACTGTCCCAGGAAGTTGGAAGTCGGATCCATCTCCAATACGGTCCCCCCGCTCTGAAGATTATCCAGAGCTACAGAGCACTTTAGGCACTTCAAAAGTCACTACTGACCACTTGTGTCTCCCTCATGAACTGGAGCTTACACAGAACCCCGTGTTGGATTATCTGAAGGGTTCTCCACCCCAGGCTCCTTTTTCTACTATTTCTATAGAGGCTCCAGCTCCCCACCACCACAGTCCCCCCCAAAATATCGGGACCAAGCTGTTCATATTCTTCATTTTTTAAATTTCCAATCCAGGCTGCTAAGAGACACAACGCTGTTTGCTTGGCATACCTGGGGGGGTTACCTGAGCCACCTGATTGGGTCTGTGTGGCAGGTACGCTTCTAAAGGATTCTTTAAAATTATTTTCCCGTGAAATATATGCATTAATTCATATCTCTGGTGAAACCACGTTTGACATTAGTTTCCAAACATCTAGGGGATTGGAGCGTTTTTGGTCTAAGTATAATTCTCTGTGGACTACTGCATTATGGACCCCATTTCAGGCTATTCCTCTTTCTAAACCTACTTTCAAGACAATCACTATTCTGTTTCGAAATGAGGGAGTTGAGGTGGAGGATGTTGTGTACTGGCTGAAACAGCTTTGTGACGTCCAAGGACAGCCTGAAGCCATTTTGGATACCGAGAACATTTGGACTGGAGGCTGGAAATTTAAAGTCTTGTTACGATCTAATGATTCTGGGATTGTACATCTGCCTAACTCTTTTTTCATAGGCCGAGATAGGGGGTGTTGTTCTACCAGGGTAAGCCAAAGGCTTGTTATCGGTGCGGTGACCCTGCACATCGTAGTAATGTATGTGATAAAATGAAATGCAACGTCTGTGGGGAATTGGGCCACATAGGGGCACACTGTTTGAATGAATGTAGATGTAACCTGTGTGATGAACAGGGACACATCTTTCAGAATTGTAAATGGGCTGCTCATAACCAGGAATTTCACGATGGTGGAGTGGACCAGTGCTTTATTATTACACAGGTGCAGAAGGCCTGTCTCCGGACCACCTTGGCTGTACCTCCCCCTAAGGCAGCCCAGCCCTTACTGCAGGCTTCAGTGCCTGTTGTATCCTCTGAGGTCATACTGCAGATAGTTTCCTTCACGGATGGCCTCTTGCTTGAGATTTCTCCTGTCTCTGATCCTGCCCAGTCTAATTTTCCTGTTCAGGACCCGGTCCTAGGTCCAAGAACTATGCCTCCCCCCCCCGAGTGCTTACAAGTGTCATACGTAGAAGGTCACTGAGAAATAACCCTTGGGTTACACCATCTCCTGTGAGTGGTCCGGAATCCCCCCCCAGTGCCCTTATCTAATTATTTTGAACTTCTCCAACCCCTTTCTGATGACGCTGGAGGTGAGTTAGACTCTTCCTCCATAGCTTTGCCTTTGGGTTTAATTTTATTACAGGATACAAGACTTCATACTACACATGAGATCCGACAAGCACAACAGGACTGGTTACTGGGTCCTTCTTTTTGGTCGATTGGTCAGGACCCTTGTTCGGGACTGGGAATTTTAATTAATATCCCAGACTTCCGTTTGCTAAAATTGTTTGATGTAGCCCCTGGTAGGGCACTTATTATAGATTTTGTCATTGGGTCCTGTCCCTACCAGGTGATAAACATTTATGCCCCTCAAATCAAAACTGAACGCATAGCTTTATTTACTTTGCTTCGTCCTTACTTACACACTTCCTTTCAGGTATTGTTTGCTGGTAACTTTAATTGTGGCCTGAGTCTTTGAGATAAGAGCTCCTTTGCTGCTATGAAGAAACTGTTTTGTGATTCCCATGAATTGGGTAAATTGGTTCGAGTCGCTCACTTAACGGACTCATATCTCTCCTTTACTACACAACACAACCCTACCTTCCAAAAGGGTAAACTAGCCACACATATTGATTATGTGTTTTCCTCTCCTACAGTAACAATTATTTCTGCCAAAGTTCAAGCAGTTGAGTTTTCTGATCATAAGCTGCTTTCTTTTGGTTTTGGTTCTGTTGTCTCTTCCCGTAAAGGTCCAGGTATCTGGAAATTCAACACATCTTTGTTGCAGATTCCGATGTTTATGCAGTCCCTTCTGTCCTTCATACAAGCCCGTAAATCTGTTTTTATTTGTTATGAAGATCCTGTTCAGTGGTGGTTGGACACGAAACATGATCTGGTCACTTTTTTAAAAACTTACAGTCATTTAAAATGTAGGAGGGAATACCTAGACTATTTGCAGAAGAGGGTACATTTTCAGTCATTATTAACCATAGCGTACACGACAGGGCAAGACTTTACTCAACAAATAAAAGTCCTACAGAATGATATGTTGACTTTCCAATTACGGCAATCAAAACAACTTTTTTACCAACATAAATTCTGTACTGTTGGAACACGTGATGTTATTTGTCCTTTTGAATCTAATTCCCATCAGACCACCCGAAAAAATATGATGTGTCTTCTAAATTCAGAAGGGACCTAATGTTCCTCACAAACTGAGATTTGTCATATTATAACAAAGTATACTACAGCCCTTTTTTCTCCCCTCTCTGTTGTGGCTGGTAACAGTGCGACTTTGTATAGTGGTCTTGATATCCTAGCTCCCTCACAGCTATGTAGGGACCAGGCTTCTTCTCCTATCACGAAGCAGGATTTGACATTGGCTATTTCTTCATTACCTGTACAGAGAACTCCTGGTCCGGATGGTCTCCCTGCTGGCTTATATAAGGTGCTGGCTGACCATTTGGCCCCAGAACTTACATCTGTGTTTAATTCTCTGTTAACATGTGAATCTCTCCCTTTGGAATTTTCGAAGGGTACTTTGATTTACATTTATAAACAGAAAGGTGATATCCATTCTCTAGAGAAATGGCGACCTTTATGTATATTTGAACACCGACTTTAAGCTCTTACGAAAATTATTGTGAAGCGTTTGGTGAGGATAGTGGAGGTGGTTTTGCATCCTGCCCAGTCCTGTTCAGTGCCTCAAAGGAGAATTTCTGATCATTTGATCCTCTTACGAGAATTATTTTCTCATGGCTATGCAGGTCTGGCTTCAGGACTTCTTGTCTCCGTAGATCAGAAGGCTGCTTTTGATTCGGTTAGGTATGATTTTTTATGGGAAGCACTTCGTTTTCTGCATGTACCTGATATTATGGTACGCTGGATTTGTGCTCTCTATAGTACAGCTACTGTTGTGCCTGTAGTGAATGGTTGGATAGAACCCATGATCTCCATAAAAAAGGGGGTTCATCAGGGCTGTCCTTTAAGCCTGTTGTTATATGTATTTTTTCTTGATGTTTTGCTCTGTTGGTTGAATACTAATTCTCAGATTCGGGCTATTTCTAGTTGTGCCTTATGCTTGCCTTATAAGGCGATCGGATATGCAGATGATGTTTGTTTTCTTGTAGCTGATGCAGCCTCAGTGGTTCATTCTCTCCATGAGTCCTCTATTTTTGGAAACTTCTCTGGTGCTGTTTTAAATTACACTAAAAGTCTGGTTATTTGGGTCGGTTCAGTAATCACCCTCTCGGACCATATTGGCCCATTACGTTTAGTTGAGGGCCCTATTTGCATTTTGGGAATTTTTTTTTGAACACAGGACTCAGATTTTTTTAACTGGAATGTTAAACTGCAACAAGGTAAACTTCAGGTGACCTCCCAGAACCGGGGGCAGCTAGGGAAAAAGAAACGTGTTTTCTTAATTAAAAACTATTTTATCTCTACTTTCCTTTTTCTGAGTTATGTATTCCCTATTCCACGACAGCTAGAAACTGCTGTCTTTAGCCTATTTTTTCAGGCTTTTTGGAGTAGTAGGTTAAACCCGATAAAGCGGACTATCACTTATTTACCTATCCCTGAGGGTGGCGTTTGTATGGTTAACCCTTTGTTATTTTTTTCTTGTATTTTTTTCACTGCAAACCTTAGGCCTTTGTTGACTCATGCCCAAAGGGCGTGGGAACCTTAGTTTTATGAATCTTGCAGGATTTGGTTACATCAATGGGAAACCAATTCCTTAACTGTGTTAAGACAAACTGTTGGTATACCAACTTATGTAAAACATATGTTTTTACATCTCAAACAATGGAAGGTGTCTGTTCAGATGTTATTAAACCATTCACATAAAGTTTTATACAAGAAATTACTCCTGACGGTTTGTGCTGTATCAGTACCCTTTGATAAGTGTCCTGGTCAACACCTCCCTTCCCTTTTGTTATTGTGGAGATGTAAGAGGGTTCCAGTCAAAATGTGGGATTTTCATTGGCTTTCATGCCATGAAAAGATTAATGTAAAATCAAATCATAAACATAAGCAGTCCCAAGATAGAATGTGTTCTCACTTATTATGTATTACAGAACTTAAAGGCATCCCTCATTTATTTTTTGACTGTTCCTTTATCAAAAATTGGTGGTCCTTTTTGGCACACGCATGGGATACCCCCTTGCTTCAGTCGGTTACTTATTTGACTCTTGTATACAGGGTTTTTTCTCCCCAGTGGTCAAAATGGCACTAGGACACTTTGAACCTTGTTTTTGTGTGCATTAAATGGAATATTTGGATGGTGCATTGCATGTTTTCTTTACAGCAAAAAGACTGCTCCTATTTGGAGCTCGAAAAAAAGATTGTACAAGATTTAAAAGAAATTTATGAGCATGAACGTTCTCTATACTCAGATATGACACTTTTGGAACTTTGGAAAGCTCTTCCTTGGATCACTGACTCTGATTTTGCAGTTACCTGAATGATTGTATAATACTTATCCTGTTTTTCCTTTTCTTTGTATTATGCTTTGCGTACTATTGTATGATTTTTGTCTCAATAAAACTTTCCCCTACTCTTTTCGATAAGTGCCATGGGATCTTTAACATCCACCTGAACTACCACCAATCTAGGCAGATGGGGCCTCCGTTTAATGTCTCTTCCAAAAGATGGCACCTTAGAAGTGCAGCACCCCTCTCATGCTGCACTACAGTGTCAGTACTGGGATATTAACCAAAGTGCCAGATGTGGGAACTGAATCCACAGCCCTCTGATCTCCTAGCCTCAGAGACGAGTATGCAACCTACTGAGCCACTGACACTGCTGATACTCATACTAGCATTGAAGCAGTTTTTATCACTATCCTCACACAATACATCATGCGTTATTCACTGCCCTGAAGCTTCGTAACTACTGTCAGATGAGAAGCCTGTCACCCTACAGGCTACCATTGGCAGGAATCCTCATGTTTTCATTTTTTTGCAGCTTATTCCATGGCATTATCTATTTTCCTTGTTTCTGCCAATGCAATTACTTTCCACCCTGTAAAACTGTTACAGCATCAAGTAATGGAGATGTTCATAAAATAAATGCTAGCTGCATAAGGTGGTAAATATGTTCACAGTCACAGCTGCTAGTAGAAAGCACGTCTGTCACAAAAGAAATGATGCTTCATTGTACTTGAGGTGTTATCACGCAGGATAACATTACAGAATTGTGACAGAAATGTTCTACGTGATAGAGTAGTGATAGTGTCTGATAAACTGTTTGATTTTCCCTTTGTCATTTAAAAGAGTTACAGCAGCTCTTAGGAAACTCCCTCACACACGCGAGTTGCTGTAACTGAAATCAGTTGCAATTCTGAATTCTTGCACACTCTTAATACTGATGACAGAAACTGCATTAGTGAATAGTCAGTAATTGTGTAAAGAACAATAAAAATATTGCCTTTCTGTCAGGCAGACTCACCATAGAGTCTATGTTTTTGATGCCATTTATTTTATTCAGTCACTCCCAATCGGCTATATACAGATGTCCCTTGAGGAAAGGAGGGAAGGGGGGACATGATAGAAACTGTCAAGTACCTCAAGGGAATCAACAAAGTCTAAGAGGGTAGCATCTTTCAGAAAAAGAGATATGCAAGAACAGTGGGGCACAATTTGAAGATAGTTGGGGGGGACAGCTCAGAGGTAATGTGAGGAAGTATTTTGTCACAGAGAAGGTTGTGGATGCATGGAACAGCCTTCCTGAGGTGGTCATGGAGTCAAAAATAGTGGGGGAATTCAAGAATGCATGGGACAGACATAAGGAAGTTCTAGTGATGGTAGGAGGAAGTAGGCTGTTGGTTAACTAGGATCTGCAACTTATCCAATAGGTAGGGAAATGGGCAGACTGGGTGGAGATCCATGGACAACCATATTTATCTTTATAAAAAGGGACATCTGTAGAGCAAGGTTCCATGGGCAGCGCTGTTTAGCTCATATAGTTTAAATTATGTTATGCTATATATTATTTATTTTATCTTGTTTTACAATCTGTATATGAACATACGAACATAAGAAAAAGCCAGCTGAAGAAGGCCATTCGGTCTATCTAGTCTGCTCATATTGCAGGGTACGCAGCTTGAGCTACTGTCACTGCCCTCCCTCCTTCCCAAAGCCCCCTACCCATGATCCTTACCTTCCCCATGCCTATCCCAGCCTCTCTTAAAGCTACCATTGTCTTCAACAAGATCATCTCTTCCAGCAGCGCATTCCAAGTGTCTACCACCCTCTCTGTGAAGAAGTGCTTCCTGACTTCCTTCCTAAATCTCCCACCCTCCAGCTTAAGATTGTGTCCCCTCGTGTTATGATTGCCACTCAGCTTAAAGAGACTCTCCTTATCCACTTTATTTATCCTTTTCAAGTTCTTGAAGGTCCCAATCATGTCCCCCCTCTCTCTCTCTCTCGCTTACCTTCCAGGAAGTACATGTCCAGTGCCCTCAACCTCTCCTCATATGCCTTTCCCTGTTGATGCATTATCATCTTTGTAGCAATCCTCTGGATCTTCTCCAGCAGGTTAATGTCAATTTTGTGGTGTGAGCACAAGTACTGAACCCTATACTCTAGATGAGGCCTTACCAGGGACCTATACAAGGGCAGTATAACCTCCTCTCTCCTACTACTGATCCACCTAGATAGGCATCCCAGCATCTTGTTTGCCATTGGTACTGTTTTCTTGCACTGCGTAGAGTGCTTCAGGCCGCTAATGATCATCACTCCCAGGTCCTTCTCCTCCTCTGATGCAGATATTCAGACTCCACCCAGGTAGTATTCTGTCCTGGGATTCTTAGCTCCAATATGCATAACTTTGATTTCATGGCATTGAAGCCAAGCTGCCAGATCCTGGACTACCTCACCAGCTTTTCCAGATTATCCTATAGGTCCTGTGTGTTGTCGACTATGTTCAGCCTCCTGCAGAGCTTGGTGTCATCTGTGAATAGACACATTTTCCCCTTAATACCATCTCCAATGTCATTGTCGAAGACACTGAACAACACCAGCCCCAGCACTATGCCCTGCGGGACTCCACTGGTTACCTCTCTGGTGCCAGAAAACTCTCCCCCCACAACCACCTTCTGGGTTCTGTCCCTCAACCAGTTTTCCACCCATCTGGCCATCTTTTCCCCAACTCTGAGATACATCAACTTCCTGATCAACCTTTTGTGGGGCACAGAGTCAAAGGCCTTGCTGAAATCAAGACAGAGGATGTCTGCCACTTGGCTCCTGTCTACTGTCTTAGTGACAGAGTCAAAGAAGTCAATCAGATTTGTTTGACATGATCTCCCCCCCCCACCATGAACCCATGCTGCCTCACATCCTGGAGACCATGCTTTTCTAGATATTCCATCAACCTTTCCTTTAGTATGGTCTCCATGAGCTTGCCCACAATGGAGGTCAGAGTGAGTGGTCTATAATTCCCTGGTTCATCCTTGGGACCATTTTGTGGAGGGGCAGTACATGTGCTGTTCTCCAGTCCTGTGATACCACTCTGAACTCTAATGAATTATTAAATAGGTCTGCCACTGGCCCTGCTAGCTTCTCAACCAGTTCCTTTAGTACCCTTAGATGTACTCTGTCTGGGCCTGGTGATTTGTTCACCTTCAATGCCAGCAGCTCCTCCCTCACTCTATCCTCCTCTATCACTACAACTGTGTTCCCCTCCACTAGCTTCTCTTTTCCCTTCTGAAGGCACTGGACAGTCCTTCTCCCTGGTGAAGACAGAACAGAAGTATTCATTTAGCATTTCTGCTTCTCCCCCATTATCCTCCACCCACTCCTTCCCTTTCTTAATCTTAACAATCCCTTCCTTCTTGTCCCTTTTCTCACTTATATAGTGAAAGAAAGCCTTCTCCCCCTTCTTAATTCCTTCAGCTATCTGCAGTTCATTCTGTGCCTTTGCTCACTGGATTTCCTTACTTGCCTCACTAGCCAACCTTAGGTAATTTTTCCTATCCACCTCTCTCTTGGTCTTCCTGAATTTTATATTGGTCAATTTCCTTTCTGTTACTGCCTGGTCAACCCCCAGAACTGAACCAGCTGGGTGCTTTTGCCCTTGTATTCTTCTCCCTGAGCCTAACACACTCATCTGTGGCAACTGGTATTCCTTCCTTAATGATGGACCGCCTTTGGTCCACCCCCATATCTACTCTGATGCCTGCCAGGTGGCTCCTTAGCACTTTACCTATTTTCCTGAAGTCCACCTCCTGAAATCCAAGAATCTGGTCTTGGTCGGGATGCTCTCCCTACCCATATCCAACTAGAACCACACTGTGCAATGGTCACTTCCATCCAGTGGCTCCCTGACCATTATTTCCTGTACACATGCTCCCCATTTGTGAGCAGCAGATGAAAAATTGCCTCACCTTTTGTTGGTTCAGTGACACCTTGAGTCAGAAACCCACTCTGCAATCCTTCCAGGATCACCTGACTCCTAGTATATGTTGTGGATGATATTCTCCAGTCCACCTTGGGCAGGTTGAAGTCCACCACAATTACCACCTTTCCTTTCCCCACAGCTTCCAATATTTGTGAGCTCAGTTCCCTGTCCCTGTCATCATCCTGATTGGATAGTCTGTAAACTACCCCCAACCTCACCTTCTCCCTCTATTGGACCTTAATTGAACCCATAATGCCTCCACCTCCTCTTCCTCTGACTCCTACCTTATGCCAGTTATTCCCGTCCTGATATAAACTGCCACCCTTCCCCCCTTCCCAACTACCCTGTCCCTCCTGTATAGTTTATACCCAGGGATCGCAAGGTCCCAGTCATGGAGTGATGATGATCAAGTCTCTGTTACTGCAGCTATGCCCACCCTCCTGTCTGCTAATAGTGCTTGCAGGTCATCCATGTTTTTTCTAAGACTCCTCTGAATCAGAGACATCACCCTCCACCTAGAAGCTGACCTTCCTTCTCTTCCCTTTATTCTTCTTTTCACATTTACCCCGTCTGTGTGCACTCCTCCACATACCCTTGTTATGTGTTCCTCACCCCCTCCATCCTTTGCTGTTTTCTTGCCCCTTCCACCTCCTCCCTCCAGACCTCTTCCATCACTGAGGTAGGAGGTCCACTGATCTCCTCCTCTTAGAGTCTGTGGGCCTGCATGCCTGCTGCCCCCCCAGTAGTTTAAATTAAGTGTAGTGGTTATGTATTCCCCTAGTTTGTCCCTGAGTACCCTCAAACCCTTCCTACTGAAGTGCAGCCTGTCTGGTGAAATGAGTGCTTTACTTGACCAGGTCTCCTCCCAGTCCCCAATACAGACAAATATCTTCTCCCTGCACCATTTCCTCAGCCAGACATTGAAATCCTCTAGTCTTCTTTTCCTGGCTGTGCTGGCCCTTGGTACTGGTATTACCACTGTATGTTATACATGTAACCCAAAATAGGACAACGACTTTGCAAATAGGGCCAATTCAGGTGTTAATGTTTATATCCTGTTATAAAAAATGCTTGTCATATTACATAAAGTTTTTACTACTATTAATGCACTGTCAAAACTTTTCTTGAGCATCAACTAGTGCTTTTAGAGATGTGTGAAACTGGCAAATTTCATTTCGTGAAATATTTTGCAAAATTCACCTGTTTCACAAAATGTTTCATGGAAGCGAAATTCAGAATTTTTCCTGTGAAATGGTGAAATTCGCCTTTCATGGGCAAAATTTCACCACTTTTCTGGCAAAAGTTTGCATTTTGCAGGAAAAATTCCTTATTTCGCAACCTGCAAAATATTTCATAGAATGGACTAATTTCATGAAATGTTTCTCAAGGTAAAATTGTAGATTTCTCAGGAATTTCGCTAGCAAAATATAATTTAGCAACATCTCTACTAGTGTAGTGCAACAGCCACTAAAAGCTACCATCAAGCTTCTAGTATATTATTGTGCCACATATGCATGGCTCCACCTTTAATATGAATGCATGTGAAGCTTCCTTTACATTGATGAGCAAACTATTTTGCGCTATGCAAACCAAACTGTACAATATGGCCACTGACAATCAAAGTATGAATTCAGCCCTCAAAGCTTTGTTTGCATGGTAGAAACCAACTGTGCTCCATGCAAAGTGTTCCAATATGAGGCCGATAGTGTTGTGATGAAGGAAGATACTTAAGGCCCATCTTGACCTTCCCTCTTGCCATATGGCAGTGACTGTACCCATAAAGACTAAAGATACACATCCAAGCATAAGAGCCAGAATTTTACTCCGTATTTATGCTGTATAACCCCCAGTGTCATCCTCCCTCAGGAATCAATTAGTCCTACTTTGAAAGTCTGGACAGTGCAAATTTCCATAGTCTTGCTGAGTAGGCTACTCCATATATTAACCTCCCTGTGTGAAGTAAAACTTTCTAATATTTCACATATTCTACCCAACTCCCCCCCCCCCTCCTAGTTTGAGGGCATGACCTCTAGTTCCACTTGCACTTACCAGCTGTAAAATACGTGTAAACCCCACACTTTCTACCCCCTTTAGAATTTGGAAAACTGTCCAGTGGTGAGCTTACTGATCCTCTTCTCAAAACTGCTACCTCCAGATTAGGTGTTTTGCAATAGAACTAATTTCATCAATGAGATAAAAAAGATGGTCATCCTAAATTTGTTAATATTATAAATGGACTATGGCATTGTATTTTAGTCAAGAGTAATGGGTACTGCATTGACATGGATGTGCATTCTATTAAAGAAGCATGTTGCTGTCTTCTGCACACACATTATTATACCCACCAATGCAATATCTGTGCTTTCCTGGAATGGCTTTCTTTTGAACAAAGATATCAATACTACACTGGATTAATCACTAGGAAAGTTTATGGCAATAAATCACCTGTCTATGCGAGATCTCAAGCATCTGCACAACACAGAATGTTAGGGTGCTGATCCCTCATGTGCATGGATTCACTGAGTGTAGTATGAATTTTTGCAGTTTGCACTGAATAAATTATTTTGCCAGAGGTTTGTGTGCACCACATACATTTTGCACCCCCCATCCCACGTATACCTCCCACTTGTGTAAATTAAAAAAAAATTTACTGGCTGGCAAATTGCCAGAAACTAACAGTGTAAGATTAAGTCCCTTCCCTAGCCTTCCCCTCAGTCCCCAAAAGAGTTTACTTAAATTTTGGGGGCCCCTCCAATCCCCACATTCATACTATTGGAAGAGTGATAAGTAAATTTTAGGCTAACTCAGAAGTCTTCTCATGTGTGCCCAAATCCCACCACTGCTCTCATTCATTCTTCCTAAGGTACAGTAGTGTGATCTGGCATGCTAGCACAAGGGAGGGGCATTGAAGTAAGTTTCATTGTGTATCAGTCTGTTGTGCACCATCAATTATGGTTACTGCTCTGCCCCTCCCCCCCAGTAGCATGCCCGATGATGGTACTCCATGTAGAATAAATGAGAGTTGTGGCATGATGGGGTGCTCATGTCAGGGGTAGACTGAGTTATCTAAAAATGTACTGTGTGCTCCAATTATGGAATGAGGCTAAGAGAGGAGACTTAGGAAATCCTTTTGGGGAAACGGAGTTGGGTAGGAAGGATGGGTTTGTCTTTGTCAGCCAGAAGCTAACATTGACTTTTTTTTTGACTTTTACACTTGGGGGAGGAAGAGTAAAAGGGTGGGGGGGGTAAATGTATCAAAACAAAAAAGTTAGGCACTCACCTGTATTGTGCTGAACAAAAAAAGACACTGCTCCAATGGAAAAATTGTGCATGAAATGCTGTGCTTGCTTCATTTTTTTTAATACCAGCTCCTTCCCCCAGTACTGGAGGTTCTGCCCCCCCCACTCTACTCGCTGGCCACCCATGCCCAGGCTCCCCCTGGGTGGGGCTGCTGGGTGGGAGCCCCCTCCCCAAGAAACACAGTTTGGTAACCATGGCTTGCCCCCCAGGGCACAGCAAGGGAGCAGGACCCCCTAGTGGACATTGTTCACAGTGGTAGCAGCAGCAGAGATGGGGGCCAGCATTAATGAGCTTGGCTTTTTTTTTCTGCTGAAGATCCCTGGGTGTGGGGATGTGCGATGGCACATCTGCTCCACCCCCAATGTGTGTCACCAGCCACAATGGTACCCCCAGCCTCCGCCAGTGGTACGCATAGCACCAAACACTCTTCCCCCTCCCCTAGAGAAGGACAGCAGTCCATGGGAAGCTCAATCCTTCTCACCCCAGCTGGCCCTCTGACTCCTGAGTCTGTCAGTGAACCCAGGATGTTGGCACTGCAAGCAGATGCCTTGCCTCTGTGTCAGCAGGCTGACTGCTGTTCTTTATTTTGAAAAGGATCTGAAATGTGAAACATGTCAGGTGTAAGCTGAGCAATGTGTTGTTGGCATTGAAATAAAGAACAGGGAGCAGATTTTCAAAGGGCCCTTAGACCGAAACAAGGTGTGTCAAACAACCACCTTGTGTCAAATCCAGGTGCGCCAAATACTGTGTGCCATATTTTGCAAGTAAAGCATCTTTGTGGCAAAGTCCTCCAAAATGATGCAAGAGGACCACTGCATCAAAAATATTATGCTTGTGGTAAGAATGGGGAAAGCTGAGAATGACTCAAGTTGAGTCAAACATACAATGCTTGAGAGAGATGGAACAAAAATGACACAAGTTGAATCAAAAACATGATGCATGAGTGAGATGGAGCAAGTATGTTGCAAGCTGATTCACAAATTGTGGTGGATGAAATGGCCTCTGGAAGCAATATTTTCCATGCTACAAACTGCATCATGATGTCTACCATGCAGGAATTCTGCAGCAGAATGCCATACATAGTACCATAGTCAAGTCTGCCCACATGCTGTTGGCCTCTGTATATGCTCTAGTGTCAGCTACAGCAGCATGCATCTTTGACACGGTGTCAACAGCTTCCACTTTAGAAAATTTGAAAAAGTGGTGGTGCATTATTTTTTTGATGCAAGCCTGACTGCGACATGGTGCACCCATTTTTTCATGCATGCCTGATGCAAATCGCTTTGGCGCAAGCAGTTCTGCTTTTGCACAAGCAGCATTACAAAACCAGAAGTGATACAAGCTTTGCTGCAGCTTGCTCCTTGCATCATTCTTTTCTGGTGCAAGCACCAAGCGTATTTTGTTTTCCAATTGTTTAACCAACCTGGCCTTTTGAAAATTGAGCCCCATCACTTCATACACAACTTATCCATTGGGGTTTAATCTTTTTTGTTCAGCATGAAGGGGCTGAGTGTCTGACATTTTTGTTTCATTCAGCTAACTTGGCTAGTGCACCCCAAGTGGAGTGTGACCTTTGTTTTTGTTATGAGCGGGAAATGAATGTGGTGTGGATGGATAGCCTAGGGAATAGCCATGGCCACTTTGTGAGGGATATAGTTTTTTTTTTTATTTCCACTGAATACCCAAGTACTGAACAATGAGTACCCAGTTATCTGGGCATGTTAAAAATGAATACTCTCCAAGTAATTGAAAAAAGGTATTTATATACCTCTAATAATGACACATAGGGAAATTGGAAATTATTTAACCTGGAAAGGCACACTAAGCCAGAGCTTGTTTCCAGGTATGACCTGGGAGCATAAGGAAGTTTAATGATTGCTCAGGGTCACACAGTATGCAGGAGGGGCAGACAGGATTCAAACCCAGATCTTCAGGTTTGCAGCTTAGTGCCCTTAACCAATATGCCATACTACCTCCTAACAAGGTATATAGGGCTTGATTGTAAAAGGCACTATTAGGCCAGTGCATGGTATGGTGAACCACTAGCTGCAGTAAACCCAGGTGTGCCAGGGACCCTGTACCTGATTTTACAAAAAGTGGTGTCCTGGCACCAAAGTCCCTGGGTTTTCCACAAGATGACAGCTGTGCCAAAGAATCACTAATGATGGGAATGCTGCAAGCTGCAGGACAGGCTTGTAGGAACAGCATCCAGCAATGGTGACCTGCTGGCTGGTTGCCCTGGTGGCTAGCAGGTCATCCTGGGCATGCCCTGGCTTGCGGGTGGGTGACAGGGGTCAGGATGGGGAGGAGGTAGCAACAGCCCTTGAGGAAGTAAATGCATGATCACTGCCTGCACTGCAGGTCCATAAGGCTTGTAGAAAAGAAGTCAGCACACACTTTCAATAGAGATCCGCCCCTAAGGAAGGCCCATTTGAGGGTTAAAGCACTGGGCTAAGGTTGTAGGAGGCACCTGTCCAGGAATAAAATTGCACCTGTGCACTTTAAATCTACTGAAAGTGAGTGCTGACTTTTTCTCTGCATTATATTTGTAAGCTGGCTGCTTTATTTCAGCACCACCAGTTCTGGGCACACCGCTAAACTATTAGGTCCATGGGGGGTAAGACTTACCAGTGTCATCACTGAGAGGGTGAAGAGTCAAGGGCTCATACCTGCCATGGACCACCAACTGCTTCAGAGGTGGTCTGGCAGGTTTCAGGGGCTCTGAAGGCAACTTCCCCAAGTGGGCACAGGATCACCCCCCACGCAGCGACGGCCCTAGGAGTGTGCATGGCAGGTTAGACTAGCTCTGGGCTGGTCTAACAGCAGGGTCCATGCAGCAATGGGGGAACTTGCAAAATCCCACTTTAGAGGCTACTGCAGTTCTGCCATGTTGCAAGCCCCCTTCTGCAATGGCACACCGGTGTGGATGTCACAAGGATGGCGCAAGCCCAGTTGGCATAGGTGGTCCCCCCCCCAATGGCACAGCATGCCTTCCAAAATCAGGATGGGTGCATGATGTGTTGCATGAGGCCCTTTGGGTCATGCATCCTTGATGCAAGCCCCTTGCACTAGTCCTGCTCATTTTAAAATCTGTCCCATAGTAATTAAGGAATGCAGTCATCAGCAATCCAAGGTACATGGAAAATTATACAATCTAAACAAAATATAAAAAATGTATAAAATACAAATGTAATAAAATTAAAAATGGCCAGGGAACCAAAATCAGGTCAAGGAAAGGAGTAAAATATTCAGCAGGGCTGGACAACCGCAAGCCAGCAAGCTGGGGGAAATTGAGACTAAGAGAAAGCTGGAGGTGAGAAGTAGAAAATGGTGGCCACAAAAAAGACAGCAACACAGGGGGAAAATGTTGAAAAGCTAGATGGGGAGCACAGAGAGAAGAGAGGAAAAGAGGGCAACAGAAGCAAGATGAAGCTATCTGAAAGAGCAGGGCAGGATAAAACGAGATGCATCCTGCCTTCCCACATGCCAGCTACCCATCTGCAGGAAGCAACAAGGAAACCTAACTTTTTTGTGAAAAAAAAAACTGAAAGAGGTGAATCATTTGGGATAATGTGCAAGTAATACAGCATTTGATGAATCTATAGGCTATTTCTCAAGGCGAGAAAAAAATTGCTGCCATGTAGATCGCTGCTGCCAATCTGTTCTGCAATACTGTGGAGTACAGTTCAAATGGGTTGGCCATTAAGCAGCTGTTTCTGCTGTCAGTGAGTGTTCCAGAGGGTGGGGGAGTGCTTTGGGGTCAGGGAGGGTGATGTGAACAGAAATGGTGCTGCAGCACCAGAATGATTAAGGATGGGTCATGGGACACGAGTTCGAATGAAGGTTCCTTTTTGTTCTTTGAACACAGCTGAACTTGGGAAAGTAACTCTTTAGTAAACCGAGGGCTGAAACTTAGAGAAAACATGGTCCCTAAGTCCAGCCCTGACACAGGAGCATGCAGGTATGCATATGCATACCTGCATGCCCTGTGTCAGGGCTGGACTTAGAGACTGTGTTTTCTCTTTTCAGCCCTTGGTTTAGTAAAAGATTTACTTTGCCAAGTTCAACTGTGTTCAAATTACAAAAAGAAACCTTCAGCTGAACTCGGGTCTAATGACCCATCGTCGATCATTCTGCCCAAAGATGGTTGGAGCACTGTACGTGGTGCCGGCTGTTCACATAGCCCAATGCAATGGTGCCAAACACAGGCAACACAATGCAAACTCACGTAAAGAGGGATTGCCCTCACAATGGAACGCCACTGGAAAACGCAAAATTATGGCATTCGGACGGGGGCTGTGGCATCAATCTTGCCAGTATGCATCATCTTTAATGGCTCAGATTTTGCTATGTGAACGAGCCTAAAGGCTGTGCTTAACATGAGCACTTGATGACTTTTTCATGTGGCACTGCAATAAAATACTTATCTACTGAATTAATGCTTTTGGGGAGTTTATGCTAAAATAAAATCATATTAAAATATCTATGCCTAGAGTACCAACATAACGGTGATTGTACCACAGTTGTGAGACTGTGACTTCTCCAGTATCAGAGCACCCAGAAAGGGGATTGAATATGCTTGGCTAAGTGAGTGGAGCACTCTTAATCTATAATATCTGTGTATCATTGAGCAATTTGTCAGGCCCAGCACTGGATCAACTATCATGGTTCAGTGGATCATGGTGGTAAACTAGTTAGTATGGTTATCCACTGCAATAGCCATCATCCACAGACCAGCACTACCAATCCCCCTCCAATACACACAGCCCAACTCCAGCAATTACCATCTCCTTGGTCCCTGATGCATCACTGTCCTCCTCCACCCTGATCTTGTTATACGTAACCCCCTCTATTGTCAATAACCTTCCCAGCCCCATTGTACCTTCAATCAATATATGACAAACCCCTTCCCCAGTTCACATATTATAGACGCCCCCTTTCCACATCCAGACAACCTGTCTCTATACTCCACTCACTGCCTTCAACTCTGAATCATTCATCTGTGGTGTCTAGTGGGGAACACAAAGGGCAGAAGAGGGTTGTGGTCCCTTAAACTATTTGTTTGTAAGGAATGTACAGCGGTACCAGCCAGGATGCAATGCAGTAATGCTGCAGTATATGTAGTAGTAGTGGCAACACAGTAATTCTGTAGTATCATGCAGTATTTTGTGGCATGTCATTTATTGCAAGTTACTGCACTGCAACATGACTGGCTCCACTATATATTATTGCCTATCCCCTGTAGCATTGCAATGGCCACATGCTACCAACTGAAACTGCAAGTGTGCTTTCGGCCATTGCAGAGCACTTGTTTATACCTTCCAAGGTGGCACTAGCAATAACAAGAGATAAGTCTTTGCACCCTATTTATCAGAAACAACCCTTGTAGATTTGAGACCTTAGGATTTCACCTTCTTACTTGCAAGGAGCTCCTTAAGGAGCCAAGTGAGTGTTTTATTCACAAAGCAAAAGGAAAAAAAAAAGAAACAATTAGGGTCCTTTAAACAGCTGTAAAATAGTTTCACTAATTATGTTATCTACCAAATATTTTATGTCATGTGGCAGGTAGGAAGGAACCAAGATTACAGTCTTTCAGATCTGCTGTCCCTGGGAGTACAAGCAGTTTGATAGGGGACAGCAACAATTTCTGCCCTGTAAAGACTTGTTTTACTTAAACCTCAAGAGCTGAGCTCCCTTTCATCTAAAGAGGCTGTGTTTTGACCATAAGCAATTGGCTGGTATGACCAGATAGCATGCTGCTGAGTAGCAGGCCAGGATAACAAAAGGATCATGCTCCAATACACAAAGCCAGCTTGGGCCAGTTCTGATGAAGGAAGGTCCTCCGAGGTCAATGAGACAGTCCAGTTCGGATGCTTGCGCTTGACTGGAAACAGGTGGGGTTCAGTCTGAGGGTTGCAAGCCCTGATTATAGACAACAGGAACATAAACCTGCTATTCCTGGGGTACAATAGGTGGCACCCATGGATTTGCTCCCTTAACCTTCTGCTTTCTTTTTCTTCACCTAATACCTGCAGCTTTTCTGATCTCTATGTACATAAGTCTCTCCCCCCCCCTTATATCCTTTAGATCTACTTTGGATATTAGAGTAAAAGACGAAACAACTGTACAGTCAGTGGAAAAATACAAAATATTTAAGACTCTGGCTGGATGTTTATTGTAAGTGGACTATATCCATAAATAAATTAGTGAAAAGAGTGGGGCAACAGCTGGGGATGCTTTATAAAATAAAATAAGAATTCCCCTCGGAGGGTCAGGTTGCATGTTGTTAACACAATGATGGTACCGGTGATAGACTAGGCTGATGTGGTCTATGGTGGGGCCACTAAGACAGAGTTGAGGAAGGTAGATATATTGTATAATAAAATGGGCAGGTACATATTAGAAGCATAAAAACAAAGACATCATTGTGATTTCTACAGATAATTAAACTGGGCACATTTGTATGTCAGACAGAACCAACATACAAATAAAATTATGTATAAGACTTTCAAAAATAAAAAAACCTTACTATATTGCAACAGAATTAAAAATAAAACAACCAAATCAGAGATTACGATCATCTCAATTGATAGAATTTTAAGTTCCTAAAAAGAGAACACTGATTGGATGTGTTTCCATTTTTTACAGAGGACCCAACATTTTAAACAGCTCACCCCCCTGTTTGAGATTATATGGCTCCAGTATAACCTGGTATCAAATTAAAAAATGGTACCAGAACAATTATTGTACACAAAGGGAGTGTTGTATTTTGTGAGATGTTGGATAAACATTATAATGGGGTACTGATGCTTATTTGATGTTTGGTGTCCAATGCTGATGTTTGAGGTGTTGAATAAATATTACAACGGGGTACTGTTGCCTAGTTGATGTTTGGTGTATGATGCTGATGTTGTTGGATGAATTATATAAAATTGTGTATGACTATGTATTTGCACTTTATAATATATTTTATCCTTGTAACCAGGGATTGACCTTTTTTATGGTGCCCCTTTTAAATGAGTGTAATTTTGAACTCAATGGGTGTAAAACATGTCCATTTTATAATGAAGAAATCATTACTACTGCTACTGCTACTACTACTACCACTACTACTACTACTGCTACTACTACTACTACTGCTACTGCTACTACTGCTACTACTACTGCTACTACTACTACTGCTGCTGCTGCTACTACTACTACTATTACTACTGCTACTACTGCTACTACTACTACTGCTACTACTACTTCTGCTAATACTACTACTACTGCTACTACTAATACTACTACTACTACTACTACTACTGCTTGAACATTTGGTACTATAGTTGTCAAGCAGCACATCCCCTATATGTACTTACGCTATTGTTTTGCCTTTTTTATTTTTATAAGTGTCCTATGATAGTGGCTATAATTTATGTTCTAATTTGCTAGACAAAAATTAATATGCATATTATTAAATTGATAATACATAAAGCAATCTTTATTTTTTAGGTTTTTGAATTGTTGTAACAACATCATTCTGTATTATAAGCACGTTTGATGCAGTCATGATGTAAATATACAGTTTTTGAAATAATTAGTCAATTTATAGTTGTAAGCTAATATTAAGTATTTGAACTTTTCAACTGACTTATCACATCATGACATGTTGGGGTTTTATGCAATTCAATAACTACAAGTGCCCACACCCTGATGAAGGCCTAATGATCAAAGCACAGGGGCAACTGGTTGGAGTAGCCTAATGTTTGTAATCCATTCGTTATCATCCATTTGGTAGGAATAAATCTTTTACTTTCAGTATTTGGACTCTGCTGTGTTTTTGCTTTTGGAGTGCAGCCTTTCCTGTTCCTGTGTCCTCTGAGATCAAAGGAAGGTCCAGGGTGTGATGTCAAAGAGGCATGTCCAATGATGCAGGTGAAATGCACTGGCACTGTCCTGTGTTGCTATGAGAGATCAGTTATGTTTTGGAACATTCAACTTGCAACACCACATTTTTGAGTATGCAATTTCTCACCAGTTGCTAGTGAGGGTACCCATGTAACTCATGCAGTATCAGAAGCACTGGCAAACAGGCTTCCAGAATCCCACGGTGTCGCACCACCTTTGGATAACATGCATTCGTGTACAGAGCTCTGCAGTGGTACAACTCTCTGCCTCCTGACAGAACCAATACTATTTTGCTGGGCTTCTTTAAGAAAAAACTCCATCAGCATCTAATTTCACTGGCAACCTGTGACTGCTATTGCTAATTTGCCTTTACATTGCTCCTACAATTTGCAATCTCTGTGATCTCTAGTGATTAATAAAATGTTATACTTCATGTCCATTTCTTGGGCCCCTGGTCAAGTTAACACTTTCGTGGGCTTTCTACCCTTGTCCAGATGAATGATTTTCCCTCCTACCTCCCTCCTTTTCCCTTTTTTGCCCCACCATCATTTCATACTTCTTTCCACCCTACCACCTTAATACATCTTCTTCATCACCCCACTACCTATACAATCTCTTCCTCCCTACTCTCCTCCATCCTTCCTTTCCACCCACCCACCCTCCTCCCCCTTTATTCATCTTTGACTATATAGCTATTCTTCTTTTTCCCTCCTATCTATCCCCATCCTACCCCTCACATCTGCATGCCTTCTCCCTCCCTGCACTTTCCTCCTCCCTCCCCTGTCCCTCTCTACTGGTACAAGACCTTCCATCTTTCTTTGACTCAGGCACAATCCAATTATCTGCCTATGTTGCTTGTTGTATACTTCTCCTTTTTTAAACAAGTGCCCTCATGTTATGTTACTGTTACCTAGTGAAACGTTAGCCTTTGTTTTGACTCTGCACCCTGTATGGGCTTAGATTGTGTAACTATTGTTGGAGTTTATGCCTGGAGACAGTTTTCAATTGTTTCTTACTTTATCTGTATCTGTGGAACATATCTGTATTCTTGTTTGTGTCATACTTGATGTAGAACCTATGAAAAAGCTTTCTACTCAAAGGTGTTAATCTATGATCTCAATAAATAAATAAACAAATAAAGGATAAGCTTCTTCTAATTTACTTAGACATTCAGTTAGCTTTGAATTAGTTTTTTCTGTGCAACCTCTTTTCTTTTAAATGTTTATTTTTCATCTTTGTAGAGTACTGTATTCCCCAGAGTCTTCAGTGTATATGATACTATAACATAGGTAAATATTGTGGAGTATTAAATGTTGTTTTTATTTACTTTGTGCTTTCTATGACTGAGTCTTTTAAAGTACATATAGCCAGGGTTAAACTGGCAAGTCTGTGATCAGTTTCTGAAGAGACAGGCTACAGAGTTACCATATATAAAACAATGTGTTCTCAGCTGTGACTAAAAGGGTGGGCTTTTTGTCTCTTGGGAAAGGGCACTGCACTATGTGAAGACTGTCTCTAGTAGGATTGGATTTAAGAATACCCAGAATGAGAGTCAAATTGAGAGGTGGCAGCATGCCAAGGTGACCATTCAGGCATGTGAAGGATTGCCAAAACTGGTAGCATGTGAAGATTGAGTTCTGGGAGTGAACCAGTCTGTGACAAACTGCCCATAAAATAAAAGTCAATAAGAAGGTTATCTTTTCAGTCACAGAACAGGATATATAAAGGGGATACTGTATATACTACAATTTTTATTTTGCTGTAAGTAACAGTAGATAGCTAGAAGACACTAGGTCTGGTACATAGAAAAAAGTTGAAGTTCTAGGTCTACAGATTAACTCAAGGCCAGAAACCTTAATGAAATGTAATCTCCAGTCATTGTTAAAAGATATTGAAAATGATCTCATTAGGTGGAGTACTGGTAAACTAAATCTCTCTCTATGGAGAAAAATCTGTTAAATTAAAATGACAGTGGCACTCAACATTTTTTATTTGTTTCAAAATATTCCCATTCTAATAAATAGCAGACAGCTGAAAACATTAAACTCACTTATAAGGATATCCCTCTGGAATAATAAACCTCCAAGACTTAACCTAAAAAAGCTTCAAGCACCTCATGATGAAAGAGGCATGGCATTGCCATGCTGGCAGAACTACCAAGTGGAATTTTTATTGAAACAAGCCTCCCTCCACTTCCAAAGTAATATTTCATTAAATGGACAAGACCCCCTATGGTGATGCATGGAAAAAGATATTACAGCCCTACAGTTACCATCCAGTTTTATTTATTTTCCCACTCTGGGTTATCCAGAGATAACAAGTGTCTGACTGCTACCTTCAGACTGTTGAAAAAAAATCAGTCAGCTACTCAGTCCAGCTCACAACTCTTGTTCCCTGAAGCTTGCTTTGCTATTGCGCAAGGGAATCTACTACCCTTCCTTAATTACCACTCCCCTGTCTACTCCTCTATGCCCATTACCCTACACTGTCAACTAAACACAACCTACAACTCTATCTGTTGCTCTGATCTACTAGTCTCCCATTCCACCCATCACTGGGTACTCTATCAATCCCAGGGTGGCTCTCACTACAAGGTCATTTTAAATATGCCTTGGGCTGCCTAGTGGACAATATACTCAGGAGCAAACAGTTGTCACCCTATGCTTCACTGTTAGCAGATAGGGTGGTTTCTAGGAGCCTCAGGGCCGCCTCCATCCCTCCACTTATAATCCCAAGTACTACCACTGCTATGGGAAGTAAGGACTTTTCTGTTTCTGCTCCATCCCTATGGAACAGGCTACCATTGTCTGTTCGCTTGTCCCCCTCACACCTCTCCTTTAAATCTAACCTAAGATCCTGGCTCATGACTGAATTCACTTGTGACTGTTTCCCTGCACAGTCATAAGGTCAAAATCTGTCCCCGCCTTGCTTATCTCTGCTCTTCTATGTATCTTTGCTCCCTAGTACTGCTGCTCCCTTGTCCTGCCCTGCTCTCTTATCAGTCCCTGATGTGATCTCACTCTGACTCCATCTCTTGACCTCCATTAGACATGTTAGCTTGTGTGAGTTGTATTCTTTGTCACATTCAGTATGTATCTACTGGTGACTATTTGTGTAATGTCCTTGAATCATCCTGTTAAGCACATGTGTTCACCTTGGGTTCCATGTCATAAAGGCGATCACCGCAAGGCGATCTTCATTATGGCGAGTGTACATCCCCAAAATTCAATTTCAGCAATGTACACCACTGGTGGAAAATGAAACGATGCACAGGACTCTGTTTTTTTAATGTCATGTGGGGGGCTGAGCCCCCCCCCCACAGGGGGGGTTTGCCCTTACATCCCCCTACTTTAGGATTCTCAACTCCAGGGGGTGCATGTTGGGGGGGTGCAAACTTGTGCAAAAAAAAAAAAAACTACTCGGACCAGGCGTAACAAAACATACCTGTGCCAGGACCCAAACCCAGCATCCTGGCTAACCCAGCCCAGCACCCACCCACCACACCACAGAGCTAGCTCAGCAGCTCACCATGGCACCACCCCTCACAAACCCTTCCTCCCCTCGCTCAGTGTGCTCGCTCCCCCCATGTGTGTGTACATATAGCAACATCCCATTGCTATTTGCAAACACACCCCATCCAGTCACCCTCCCTACTCCCTCGTCCTGTTGACATGTGCCGCAAGTGGGTAGCCATTTCATTAGGTGCCCACTTGCGAGTAGTGCTTGTCACAGGATACCTTCACCTTGTACTGCTTGATAGTTGCTTTGTATCTTTATTAGCTTAACTTCATTGTATCTGTGATGTGATCATATCTTTGTATTCTCTGTATTTTACTACTTCTGTAGAATGCTTGCTGCTACCTGTGTGGCCCAGGTCATGACTGAAATTGGTCCTTTGGGTCTGCTCACTCCCACGGTTACCATAGACATACATACATACATAAATAAATAAATAAATAAATTTACCACTTCATTTTGCCCTTATTTGGCAGTACCCAACCTTGTTGGGAAGGAAAATAGTCCTAAACAATGCATTACGGGCTAAAGCAGGTATCAAGAAACTTAATGATCTCTTCTCTGATGATACAAGCATTTATTTATTTATTTATTGGAATGTTTCACCAGGAAGGCACACTGAATGACAAATCGCTCATCTCCCAGTGCGACCTGGGGGGGGGGGGGTGAGGGGTACAATAGGAATGAGACATTAAACATTCAAGTTACAAGATCAACATTAACATACAGTTGTAAGGCAGGTGTTACAAACAGTGTTGCACCTAATATGTAGAAGGAGTGGACAATAATAAGTGCTGGGTTAATAAGTAAACAAGTGCTTACATGAAAGAAAAGGGGGAAGTGAGGGAAGGATGAGTTGGGGGGATGGGGAAGAGTTGTGTCCCTGGAGACCCCCTCAGGATGTGAGGAACTCTGCAAAGGGACTGTGGGAACCAGAGAAAAGGGGATAAGGCAGTGTCCCAGAGAGACCCCTTTAGGATGGTGGGGGAAGGAAGTAGATGAGATACAAGTCCCTTGCGGGTAGGAGAGGGACCCATGGAGAGCATTTGGGGTTCTTTACATTCTGGGAGAGATCAAGAGAAGCCAGTAAGGGGGATCACATTGGGGGAAGGGGAGGAGAGCTAGAAATTTGGGGGGTGGGGGTGCACAGGGTAAAATGAAGGTGACAGTAGAGGGTAGGGTTTGTCCAGGGCTTAGAGGAGGGAATTAGGGAGGGACATGGCAGGAGCAGCTAGGTGCAAGGTAATTATTGAGGGCAGAGCTGAAGTATTAGGTGGCGGATGAGTACAGGATTTGAGGGGGGAGGGAATTTCAAATTTGTGGGAGGCAGTGAGAGCAACTGGATTTGCCAATTTGGGTGAATCTGTGGGGGACAGCTAGGGTACAGGAGTTGGTTCATCTAAGGGAATGGGAAGGTGGGACGGTGTTATAAAGGAGGAGGTGAGGTAGGAAGGGAGCTCACCCAACCAGTGCTTGGAGGTGAATTTAGCACAGTGGGAGAGTCTCCTATTTGTAAGAGAGGGGAAGGATAGGGCCCAATAAAAATCACAGTGATGGGTGTGAGAGGGGGCATCCAGGGCAAAGTGACAGAAGGAATTGAAGAGGGTGTCCAGTCTGGGCAGGGAGGACTTATTGGCAGCACATACACTACATCACAGTAGTAGTTGAAAATGGGCAGTATCATCTTCCGAACAAGTTCACGCCTAGCCACAGGAGGGATGCAACTATGGTTCCTGAACAGGGCACCAAGCTTGGGATGCAGTTTTTTCTGGATGGCATCAATATGTCCAGAGAAGTTTAAATATTGGTCCAACCAAACACCTAAGTACCTGAAGGAGGATGTATCCTCAAGTAAAGTCCTATCAAGGGTGTGGAAAGTGGGTAGGGAGGGAAGCCTAGAGAGTCTCTGCCTTGTGCCAAAGGTCATGGAGACAGTCTTCTTGGTGTTGAGGAAAAGCTGATGGTTAGCAAACCAGAGTTGAACCTTGTTGAAGTGTTTCTGTAAGCTGGTTGTAACCTCATCAGGACAGGAGCCAGATGCATTCAGGACTGTATCATCTACATACATATGTATAGCGGAGGATGGGGAACAAACAGAGGGGAGGTCATTTAAGAAGATGGAGAATAGGAGGGGCCCTAATACAGAGCCCTTGGGGACTCCAGTGCTAATTGGGAGGGAAGGGGAGGGGAAGTGGCATCCAAGATCTTAACTGATTGGGTTCTGCCAATAAGGTAGGCCTTGAACCAGGTTATGGTGGAGGGAGATAGGCCAGCTGCGGGGAGTGAGTTGAGGAGAAGGGAATGAGAGATGGTGTTGAAGGCCTTGGCCAGGTCGACAAAAATGGCAGAAGTAATTTGGCCATTGTCCATCCCGGTTAGGATGGAGTCTGTGAGCCATAGGAGAGAGATGCTGGTTGAGTGTTTTTTCCTAAAACCAGACTGGAAAGGGGTGAAAAAGGAGGTATCAGATAGAAAAGAGGTGAGTTGGGAGAGGACAATGTGTTCTTGAAGCTTGGCAAGGGTGGGGGGGGGAGAGAAATGGGGCAATAGTTGCCAGGGGATGAGGGGTGATCCCTTTTGGGTAGAGGGAGGACCACAGCATGTTTGCATGAAGAGGGGACTGAGGCAGTAGGGAATGAGAGATTTAGGATTATTGAGAGGGGGTAGGCAATGGCGGAAGCAGAGAGGGACAGGGAGAGGAGTTTTGGGTCAAGGCCATCAGGGGAGGCACCTTTAGAGGGGTTGCTGGTGAGGAGGGCACTTAGGGCATCATTTGGGGTTACAGTAGTAAAAGAGAAGTGAAGGTGGGAGGGTGGTGGAGGGGGCACACTGGTAGAGGGTGGGGAGGGGGATGGGTAGTATGGGAGTTATTTCAGTAGCTCAGTGGTACAGGAGAAATAGTTGGGGTTAAATTCCACAGCTACAGCTTGTGGGTTGGACACTAGTGAGCTATTTACTTTAAGTACCAGGGGGTGGGTGAGATGAGGGGGTAAGTAGGGCATGGACCACCTTCCAGAACTTTGAAGGGGGATTTATGTTGGTGATGAAGGCAGATTTGAAATATTCAGACTTGACTAACCTTGTAGCCCTGGTGCAAGCATTTTGGAGCATGTGGTAGTTTGCAAGGTCACTAGGATACTGGGTAGCTTTATGACGCTTCCAGGCTCAATTTCTAGCCCTGAGGCAGGCCAGAAGTTCAAGGGTTATCCAAGGTAAGTGGTTACCTCTGACTCTGGTTTGTTTGAGTGGGGCAAAGGCATTCCTGTTTACAAGAAAGATTTATTTGAAGTAGGCAAGGGCCTTATTAACTGAGGAGAAGGAGGATGGGGGACCAGTCAGAAGTGGCAAGGTTACTCAGGAGAGGTTCAAGGTCAAGAGCTTGAAAAAGTGTAGTTGTATGGTTTTGTGTGGTGATTTAGTTCTGTGGACTTTCCTAACTATGAATATTGTGTTATGGTCACTGACAACATCTGGGAGGATGCCAGAGGTGATGATGCGTTGGGGGTGGGAAGTAAGGGACAAGTCAAGTAGGGAGTTTTGTTGTGTATTGTGGTTTGGGCGGGTGGGTTCGGAGATCAGTCGGGAGAGGTTTAGGGCTCCGATTTCATTTTTAGTTTTGGTAGTTTTAGGTGACAACCAGTTTATACTGAAGTTGCCTAAGATGAATAATTTCTCAGAGTGAGAAAGGGAAGTGATGGAGGTTAGGAGGTCTAGCGCAACCAAAGGATGGACATTTGGGTGGCAGTATATGCCAGCTATGAAGACTGGGAGAGTGAAGGGGAGGGTCACATGGATAGCTAGAGCATCATGGGTCTCAGAATTGGAGGATGAGTAGATGATGGAATATTGGATGGAGTCTTGGACATAAATGGCCATTACCACTTCTGCTGCCAGCTCAGTCTTGCCTTAGCAATAAGTAGCCAGGAATGGATACCAAGTGGTCAGGGATAGTGCACTTTAGACAAGTTTCTGAGATGATTAAAATGTCTGGTTTTAGAGTGCACACCATGGTTTGAATCTGGTCTATTTTTTGTAACAAGCTGCGGGTGTTTAGATGTAGGATCTTTAAGCCCTTTGAGAGGGCTGAGAGAAGACACAGTCCCATACAAAAGATTAATATACAAGTTAGCCAGCCTTGGAGTGGGTCCCAAGGTGGTAGCCTGGGTAAAAAATTGGCTGGACAACAGGACACAGATGGTAATAGTAAATGGAGTCCACCCTGAAGAAAGGGGGGTTACTAGTGGAGTACTGCAGGGTTCAGTACTGGGACTGGTCCTCTTTAATGTCTCTATAAGTGACATTGCAGAGGGACATGAAGGAAAAGTATGCATCTTTGCAGATGACACAATGATCTGAAATGGGGTCGATACAGAAGGTGGGGTGGAAAGGATGAGAAGGGACTTTGCAAGGTTGGAGGAATGGTCAAATGTATGTCAGCTTAGATTCAGTCAAAGAAGTGCAAAGTAATGCACCTGGGAAACAAAAACCAAGGGGACGAGTACACAGTGGGGGGTGAAATACTAACAACAACAAAAATGGAAAGAGACCTGGGGTTGTCATATCAGATTACCCAAAGGTGGGCAAGCAATGTGAGAAGGCAGTAAGGAGGGCTGGGGGGATACTGGGATGCATAGGGAGAGGCATCACCAGTAGAAAACAGGTAGCTGTTATCCATCTGGAGTACTGCATGCAGTTCTGGAGACCCCATCTCCGCAAGGACATAGACAGGATGGAGGCTGTCCAGAGGAGGGCAACTAAAATGGTGCAGGGTCTGCACCAGAAGACATATGAAGAGAGATTAAAGGAGCTCAATATGTATACCCTCGATTAAAGAAGGGAGAGGGGGGACATGATAGAAACTTTCAAGTACCTCAAGGGAATCAACAAAGTCCAAGAGGGTAGCATCTTTCAGAAAAAGAGATGTGCAAGAACAAGGGGGCACAATTTGAAGATGGGGGGGATGGCTCAGAGGTAATGTGAGGAACTATTTTTTCACAGAGAGGATTGTGGGTACTTGGAACAGCCTTCCTGAGGAGATAGTGGAGTCAAAAACAGTGGAGGAATTCAAGAATGCATGGGACAGACATAAGGCAATTCTAGTGGAGGATAGGAGGAAGTAGACTGTTGGTTAACTAGGATCTGCAGCTTATCCATTAGGTAGGGAAATGGGCAGACTAGGTGGGCCAAGCGGTCCTTATCTGCAGTTAAATTCTATGTTTCTATGTTTCTAGGAGAGCAGGGGGAGGTACTAGAGGAGAAAGCACCAGAGGAGCTAGGAGCAATAGGGCCTGGGTTGGGGTGGATATCCCCAGAGGAGAGCAAGAGGAGGCCGAGTATAAGAAAGTGGAGTTTAGGGGATTTTAGAGGGGCTGGTGAGGAGGTTTGGACTTTTGAGGAGAAGGGAGTGAATGAGTGAGGAAGAAGAAGGTGGGGAACTGCAGTGAAAGTGGACACTGTTAGCAAAGCCACATGAGGAATAGTGGTAGAGTGAGACCATATTTCAAATGGCAGGAAGGGAGTGATAGCATGGATGTGGGTAGGGGATTGGAAATAGTAACTGATGAGGTTGGGAGAGATATTAGGAATAGATGAGTAGTGAGCAAGTGAAGGTGGTAAAAAGAGGGATATGAGCAGAACAAGGGGGAGAGAGGAGAGTAGGGGATACATTGTTCATAAAGGCAGAAAAATCAGTGAATAATTGATTTAGAAACAGGAAGAATTTGTAAGCAGGGCGTGCAGAAGAGGGGGCTGGTCAGATGGTGGGTGGAGTTGTAGTTTAGGAAGGTATCTATATGAACAACAGGCAGGGATCGCTTTAGAAAAAGATTGTGTCCCTCTTGTGGCAGTACAGTGTAACTTCCTAATGGGGGAAAAAAAAAAACAACCTTGAGCTGGAGGGCGGAATGAAGATGCAGGGATTGCAGCAGAGCAAAGTCTTCTCCCAGTGTAGTTCCTTGCCATGGCGAATTGCCCTGGTCAGGGGCCTCCTTCTAGGATGAGAAGAGAGAGAGGGGAGAGATACAGAGGTGAACTTTTATAGGCAATCAGAGGGTGGGGGCAGACAGTAGGTGTAGACAGGAAGACAGCAGCAGCAAATTGAGTGACAAAGGGAGTAGTAAAATAGCAAAGGGATGGCCCGAGAGGCAAGGGGGGGGCTAGGAGTTAGCCTGGGAGAGAGAGGAAGGGCAGGGAGAGAGAGAGAAAGAGAGAGAGTAAAAGAATAGGGGGAAAAATAAAATATTCTTTCAAGTTTAGCTTATACCAAACTGAGCTGTAATTTCTAGCTTAACCAGTCTGGCACTTAGTAAATTACTAAAAGCCAGCCTGGGAGAGAGAAGTGAAGAGACAGAAAAGGAAGTGGGAGAAATAAAATATTCTTTTCAGGTTAACTTAAACAAAATTATTCTAAACTGAGCTGTAATTTCCTTACATTATACAGTCAAGCACTTGCAATATACAGTGATTCAAATGGTAACAACACAGTTACAGTAGAGATGCAGCGAATTTAAATTCCGCGGTGAAGTGAGCCTTGATACAAACACTTGGCATATGAGGGCAATGTAAAGTGCTCACTCCACCTTGTCATTACCACTTCCAATGCTAAGGCGAAATGGTAAATGCGAAGTAAGGCGAAGTCATTGTTTTTAATGGACTTTGCATTCCTCATTATGATTCTAAGTGATCCACTTGGTGTTTCAGATTTGGTAGCCCCCCACATCACATGGCTTACAGTACTGTAAGTCACATGCTCTTTAGCTAGGCAGGAAGAAAGTGAATCATACAAGCAGACACTTTTACTTTCTCCTGTGCAGACGAAGAGAGAGAGGAGTGTGTTTTGTGACTGCTGATACTTTGAGATCAGAACGAGGAGATTTAAACTTTGATTTAGACCCAACAGCTTTTTTAAAAGCTACATTTTTTTGTCTTTTTGTCTTTTCTGTCTGTACTCTTTTTTACTTAATTTGTTCTTTCTGTAAATTTTATTTTTCTTACATAGAGGGACATCAGTTGCAAATTATGTCCATGCTGGAACTGCTGCTGGATCACCATGGGATCCCACATTAGTTTTTTTTTTCCTCACACCATGTGCCCCCCCACATCTTCCTTGCTGTGTTACAAAATGTATTCCTCCACAATCCCTGACTCTTGTATGTAATTATGCCCTTTTTTTGTTGTCTTCTGTATGTATTCCGAGCAGTGGAAGCATGTTAAACTGGATGGGTGCAGTTTTCTTTCCAGTCTGTGTATGTACTGCAGACACTGTTCAACTCCCTGACTCAAAAACACTTATTAATGAGTACAATGGTGGGGTGGTGAAACCTGGAGAGATACTACAAAACAGGCTTACAACATCCAAGTAACTAATAAAAATATTAATGTTGTGATTTGTGACGTAATCGTAAATCGTGATTTGTGACCTGCATTTGTGACCGTGATGATAAAGAAACTCAAGTGCCTACAGCTGTACTTCCCCGGGCCGTGATGAGGTGTGGCACAAAACTCCCCAACTTAAAAATACTCATTAATGAGTACAATGTTGGAGTGGTGAAGCATTGAGAGATACTACAAAACAGGCTTACAATACAACTAAGTAACTAGTAAAAAAAATTACTGTTGTGATTCGTGCCATGATCGTAAATCATAATTTGTGACTGCATTTGTGACCGTGATGATGAACAACGTGATTTGTATCACAAATGACTCCTGATGATGGTCCTGACCTAAAAACGCATATTAATGAGTACAATGTTCATGCTGAATTATGCACCACACCTGTCCAGTTCTCTGAAGGGAAGCCAAAGAAACAACTGTGACTTAAGTTAGAGATGGAGATTGGGCTCTAAAGAGATGCAAATGTACAGACAGATTAAGATTGCGCTGCACACTGAAGAGATGCAGATGCAAAGGCACAACACCTAACCAGTGCTCACCATCAGAAATTCAAACCTGGAAAGAATATCTTTTGCAGGTTGAGTGAACCACCGGGGGCAGTGTACTGCACTGCTACAGGAAGAGTCACTAGTACGAGTACCAGTAAAGATACCACAAAGAAGTACAAAAAATTACACAGCTGCAGTGGATAGCAGATTCACATTGCTGAAATTATGTGGCACAATAAAAGGTGTCTGATTTGATGACACTCGTCACACACATACTCACACACACACTAAGTAATGCGTTGCAAATTGAAAACTTCAGTAATATAACCACATATTTTAAACAAACTAAAATTATGCACTGCTGCACCACAACAATCAGCAAAAAAATGGCAAGAATTATTGAAAATATTACTGTGTGTACATTAATACAGTTATACAAGAAATATCACCAAAACAGAAAGCACTGTCTTTTTCTTCAAGTTAATCTACCTACACCACAGATACGCCCCTCCCCCAAAGCACACTTCCACTGTCTCTCAGTACACAGACTGAATGTTGTACATTAACATTCAAAATACATACACAAACAATAAACACTCGATGATATGAGCACAGGAGGGTTTCCTATAATCGATGAACTAAACTTCAGCAAAAAAAAAAAGACTCAAAAAGGCTTTTTTAACAGCTTTTGGAAGGTTTGAATCACAGAGAGCTCTCAGAGCAGATTGTCTCCTACAGCTTCCTACACACACTACCCCAAACTGAGGCTATGCAGAACAATCTAGAGACCATGTGACCTGAAATCCCATCAATCACTGCAAAATTCACCTTTTGAGCTTAAAAACAAGGTGAAGTAAGGCAAAGTACATTGTTTTCAATGTACTTTGCCTTAATAATTAGTGGAGTAGTGGTTTGGGAAGGCAGAGTAACAAAAAGTCATTGTTTTCAATGGACTTCGCATTACTCATTAATAACATGAAGTACTCCGCTTCATGTTGCGGATCACTCTGCGAATTTGCTTCCACTCCGCGGAGCGAATTGGGGCCACTTCGCCCATCTCTAAGTTACAGCAAGGGAAAGCAGAGGGGTGAAACTGTTATAATTTGAAAATTTTGCACCCAGAAGTTAAGACTCAGGCTGGGAGGCATACAACAAAAGATCAGCAGTGGAACAGGAAGCGAGCCAATCAGGACCCCGCTACGCCAGCACCGACCAATCAGGAACCACAGTGAGCGCCGGGGAGAGAGCAAGGCAAAGTTGCCAGGAAGGCCGTACCTTCACAGCTGGAGGGCAGAATGAAGATGCAGGGACTGCGGCAGAGCAAAGTCACCTCACGGTGCAATTCCTTGGCAGGCCAAAGTGCCCTGGTCAGGGGCCTCCTCCTAGGAGGAGAAGAGAGAGGGGAAATACAGAGGTGAACTTTTATAGGCAATCGGGGGTGGGGGCAGACAGTAAGTGTCGACAGGAAGACAGCAGCAGCAAATTGAGTGACAAAGGGTGTAATAAAATAGCAAAGGGATGGCCCCGAGAGGCAAGGCGGGGGGGCTATGAATTAGCCAGGCATCTTAATGGCATCTTAATGACATCTTAATATCATTCTCTGAACTTAGAGAAAAATACAATATTTAGAAATTCCAGTTTTACTGTTACCTGCAAATTAGGTGCTTACTTCATAATCAAGCATTACAACCTGACTTTTCACTTCCCAGTAACACACAATGGGACACAATTATAAAGTGTGGAACTTTGAGAAAAGGGGCAAGTAGCATCAATAAATTAGCTTCTAACACTGCCAGTTCTCAGCTTCTAACTTTGTCAGCCAAGTCCAAATCGGATTCAGAACTCCACAGCCGTATCCTCGAAGAAGACTGGCATACCATGTGGAAAATGACCTGTCAATGCAGTAGGGAAACCCAAGGTCAGCTAATTCAATCCAAAATCCTCTATCACTTCTGTTTGTCTCCAGCTAAATTATTCACCGTGGGATATGCTACAAATAGCAATTGTGGTAAATGTAGCCAAGCTGATGGAACATTATTACATAAATTATGGGATTGCCCCAAACTGACAACTTTATGGGAGATGTGTGGAGAAAGAGTTTTCCAACTCTCCTGAGTTATACATTTTTGGTATTTATCCACATAGCCCTCTTAACTCATTGCCTCCACAGGAGCTCTCTGAAGTTGCACCACTTGTCTCCTGCATATTGTTAACAGTGAATCCTGGGCCTTTCCAAGCAAAATCAAGCTATAGTCAGCATGCCACAAACAAATCCTATGAGCTCAAGAACCGTAAGTGCTAGACACAAAGTACGAGTGGCAAAGTTATTCAGCACAAAATTATCTTTCCAATGGTGGTATGCAAATAATAATATGTAAAATGTTTTTTCTATGCTAGTTGAAACAGCAAAAAATATTTTTTTCAATAAAATAGGCAACATAAGCCATACACACCATACCATAAACAAATGTGAATAACTCCTAAATTATACATGATAACATGATATACACACAAGATCAGTGGCAAAGTTGTTCAGCACAAAATTACCTTTCCAACAGTGCTATGCAATTAAATATATATTATATTTTGTTATATTATATATTAAAATATATAAGTGAGGTCTCCAGATGTTGCAAGGGCACACAGGAAGTCAGTAGCTGACTTCTGTAGGCATCCTCAGGACACACCCGTGTATTTTACTGACGACTACAGGCGTCTGCTAGGAGAAAATTAGTTAAACTCCCACAAAAGTTCTGGATTCTAACAGCAGCTCTAGCGGTTAAAATGTTAATTCTAAAATATTGGAAAAATCCTCTTGTGCTCAACTTGGTTGAATGGTTTAATATGATGGGCTATACTGCAAATAACGAAAAAAAATCAGACATTCTTTTTTTGGGGAAGAAAAACATGTTTGAGGAGATTTGATGGCCCTTTCTTCAACAAAAGAAATTAAGTTGTCTAGAGAAGTCTTACCTCTAGGAAAATACAATTACTGGATAAGTAATTGAATTTCTCTATATTTTAATGTTATTAATTATAGTGGTGCAAACCTCTTGTTCCCAAGGGTTACTAGAATCCCAATCAGAATCAGTGGCAGGCAGGGAAGGCAGCTTGTGAAATGCAAGGTAAATGGGTTTCACGCTGTCACACTCTGTTTTCAGTCTCAACTGAGCTGGAGTGGTGGTGTAATCTTAGAACTCTCGCAGTGGCATAAGCCACACTCTGGCAGGCAGTTGTCAGCTAGAGTAGAATGCTGAGTAGTCTGTGAGTGAGTCTTTCTGGAGGAGGCTGCAGATTGCTGTGCAGTTCCTCATTTAACTCTGACAGAGAGCTACCTCTTTAGTTTTGGGTAGTTTGTTCTCACCCTAGAAGAAGAACATAGAAGACAGTGTCTAAAGTGGTGGAGACCTTGCTAAGTGGGTTTTCCTTTGCCCCATCCCAGGAGGGATGGGTCAATCTTCAGGATTCAGGAGCAATCCCCTCAATCCATTTTGTCTGGTGAAGCTGCCTTGGACATCTTCATTTGTTGTGAGTACAACTTTTCTTCTGAGTAAGCCCAGGAGGGGTACCTGCCATACATAGGGGTGAATTTCTCTGACAAAGGGACTCTGTCACCTAGACTTTCTGTATTTTAAAAGTGTCTGCCTATGTTGGAGTCCAGTATGTGACTGTCCAAGTACAGAACTTTTAACTTCTGACACCTCAGAGGTGTGTGTGTGTAGTATGTTAAGGGTGAAATACATTTCAAGACAGCATCTACAGTTTTCTACAGTTGTGTGGTGTTTTTAACCAGATGAATGGCTGAGTATAAACTTGGAAGCAAAAGGTGGGAGACCCCCATCTGGAGTGACCCTGTTTACCTCTCCGGGTTCAGTTTGGGCACCAGTACTTTTTCATTTAGTGCATCTGGCCAATGCCTAATGGAAGTAGTTACCTCTGGATGTGGGTTGTTTTCTTTCTGTTTACCCCAGTATGGGGGGTTCTGAAAGTTTCTGAACCTGGATGTGCTCCTTTGTGGTCATGTGTACCACCTTCATTCCTCATGAAATATAAGAAAGTGTCCTAGTACTGGCCGTGTGTGCTTAGTTGATGGGAAATGTACCATTTCTGGCCATGTGTGCCAATCTCCATTTCAGAACCAGGGTGTTCACTGTTTTGTATTACTTCAGCCTATGCTAAATGGGAATGCGAGGAATTTCTGTACCCTGGAGAATCTGCAATACCAGTATGTGTAGCCCTGTGGGGGTCCATCTTCACTTTGTGATTGTTCCTACTTTGTTACGTGAATAAAAGCCACATTCTAGAATCCTAACCTGGTTTGGACAGTATTGTTATTGCTTCCTTGTGTCTGGATTTACTTGGGTGCCCCTGTCCAGAAGTGCAAACCTATCATAATTGTGAGCAACCATTTTCTCTCAGGGACCTGAGTTGCTGGCCATGGTAATTTGTCCCCCCCAGGTGTGTGCCATGTAGCTACACTTGGGTTTGACTGTTCTACTTTAACAATTGGGTTGCCTAGCCTAATGGTGGCCATTTCTCTGTTTTCCAAATCTGTATTCACTTATGTAAACCCAACCCCTCTCGTTTGCCACTAGACGCCTGTGGTGAGAGGAGCAGCCCTGATAGTTAAAGAAGTGGGGCTGGTGGGGGAGGTTACAGTATACTGTAGTAACCGTATTCTGATTTAGTCATAATGTATTGCTTGCACCTAGTTATTTTATTTATTTTTTTATTTTAGCCTTTGGTAACCGGTTAAGGCCCACTAGGCACAAGTGCCTGTTTTCAGGGGCAACCTGGGAGCACTGGGCAGTTAAGTGACTTGCTCAGAGTCACACAGTATGCAAGTTTTATTTTATTTTTATTTATTGAATTGATTCACCAGGAAAGGCACACTGAGCAAAATGATGCTCATCTCCTGGTGCGACCTGGGGGAAGGGTACAAGGGGAGGATAACACGCAGGTTATCACAATAACAATTAATCAGTTATACAGAAGAGAATGGTAATACTTGGTTACAACATTGGTAACAGTCAGCTAAAAGTGTATACCAGAGGTATACATACAACTTCCAGACATACATACATACATACATAAACACATAGAGTACAGAATGGTGCTGTAGATTAACACTTGGGGCTAAATCTAGGTAGGACAGAGAGAGACAAGAGTAGGCAAGTAAGTGCCACTTTTGTTTTTTTTATATATATAAGCCAGCTTCCAAGGATAGGGCAGTGCCGCTGGTCAGGCAATGGATATTTGGGGGGGCATTAATTTATTGTGTGCAGGCACAGTTTACTGTGAGGTAGTTTGCCAGTACGGTTGATAGGGAATGGGTAGAAGAATAGTGAGGAAAGAGAGCATTCCAGAGTTTCGGGAATCGGTGTGAGAAGGCTGTTTTTCCAGCAGAGGTCTTTCGTCTGGGAATATTTAGTAGTCGGGTGTCAAGGGACCGGAGGGCGTGAGGGAGGGTGGAAGCCGACAACAGTATGGAGGAGAGGTAGGAGGGGAGGGCGCCAAGCCACAATTTTGAGACAAACTTGGAGCAGTGCAGTTGTCTGCGATTTTTGAGGGATGGGAAAGTGAGGGAGCAGTAGAGGTCACAGTGGTGGGATTGGGGGACATCGAGAGTGAAGCGGCAGAAAGCGTTGAAGAGGGGGTCTAGTTTAGATAAGATGAATTTAGGTGCAGTGCTGTAGACTATGTCACAGTAGTCTAAGGAAGAAGGATCATCTTCTGCACTAGTTCCAGCCTAGCCGAAAAAGGGAGGCTAGAGCAGTTCCTGTAGAGGGCACCTAGCTTGGAGTGTAGTTTTTTTATGATTGCATCAATGTGGTTGGAGAAGGTAAGGTGATGGTCTAGCCATACCTCTAGATACCGGAAGGAAGTGACGTCCTCCAGGGTTGTCCCATCCAGAGTGTGGAAGGAGGAGATAGGAGGGAGGGGAGTCGGGATAGCCGCTGTCTTGTGCCGAAGGACATGGTGACAGTTTTTTTAGCATTGAGAGAGAGTTGGTGCAAACTGAACCAGAGCTGAACTTTACTGAAGTCTGTCTGGAGGTTGGATGCTACTTCTTCAGGGGAGGAGCTGGTGGTGAATAGGACAGTGTTGTCCACGTACATGTGTATAGATGAAGCTGTGCAGATTTGTGGCAGGTTGTTGGGGAAAATGGAGAACAGGATGGGGCCAAGTACCGACCCTTGGAGGACACCAGTAGTCATGGGGAGGGGGGAGGATGTGGCATTTGCAATTCTGACTGATTGTGTTCTTCCAGAGAGGTAGGCACTGAACCAGTTAGTGGCTGAGATAGTGAGGCCTGCATCCAAGAGGCTTGTTAACAGCAAGAGGTGGGAGACAGTGTTGAAAGCTTTAGCAAGGTCGACAAATATTGCTGAGGAGATCTGCCCTCTATCCATTCTGGAGAGGATGGTGTCAGTGAGTCTTAACAAGGAGGATGCAGTGGAGTGGCCCTTTCTGAAACCAGACTGAAATGGCGTGAAGAAGTTAGAGTCGGAGAGAAAGGAGGTAAGTTGGGTGAGTACCAGGTGTTCTTGTAGTTTAGCAAGGACTGAGAGGAGAGAGATAGGGAGGTAGTTTGAAGTGGAGGGGGGGGAGCCCCCTTTAGGGAGGAGAATGACAACGGCGTGTTTCCAGGCCAGTGGGACAGCAGTCGTGGTAAAGAAGAGGTTTAGGAGACTGGCAAGAGGTGTTGCTATGGCTGGTACAGAGAGGTGAAGGAATCTGGTGTCTAGCCCATCAAGGAAATTACCTTTAGATGGGTTTAGAGCCAGTAGAGCCTCGAGGGCTTCAGTTTGTGTGATAGGTTGGAAGGAGAAGGTGCAAGGCCCTAGGGTGTTTGAGGCTCCTGCAGTAGGGTCGGGTGGAGCAGTGGGGGGCAGAGAGGAGAGGAGAGTTGAGGCACAAGAGGTAAAGTATGTGTTGAACTCAGCAGCCACCACCCCTGGGTCTGAGAGGAGTGAGTTGTTTACTTTTAGGAGCGGTGTTGGATTTGCAGCCAGAGGGGAGAAGAGGGAATGGATGACCTTCCAGAACTTGGATGGGCTATTTAAATTTGACTGAAGGGAGGAGTTGAAGTATTCCACTTTAGTGAGCTGAGTTGCTCTGGTGCACTTGTTACACAGCACACGGTACATGGTGAAGTCTTGTGGGAGGTGCAAAGATTTATGCGCTCGCCATGCTTTGTCGTGAGCATTTTGGTAGGCTATCAGTTCTTGGGTGATCCAAGGCAGGTGGTTACAGCGTACCTTTGAGCAACACAGTGGAGCATGCGTATTCCAGACATTGAGGAACCTGTCTTGGAAGTGTATGAGTGCATCGTCAATGGAGCAGACTGAAATGGGTGTGGTCCAGTTTGCAAGGGCTAGGACTTCGAGCACGGTGGCAAGGTTGAGGGATTTACAAGACCGCTGGATTAGAAACTTTGGTGCAGATTTGGGGTGGTGAATTTTCCTTATCAGCTATTTAATGTGGTGGTCACTCAGGGAGTCAGGGAGCAGACCAGCTTGGATACCCGGTGGGGGTGGGTGGTTAGTGCCCAGTCTATTAGTGAGTGGTTCCCAGATTTGGAGTTTAGGCGGGTGGGCTCAGTGATGGATTGTTACAGGTTTAGTGCTGAGATGGCAGTACAGGTTTTGCTGAGAGAATGAGATAACCAGTTGTGGTTAAAATCCCCCATAATATACAATTCCCTCTTTGAGGTTAGGGAGGAGATTTGCGTGAGTAGGTCGGTGACAGAAGATGCTGGAGTGCCTGGCCGGCAGTATACACCGGCTATGTAAATAGAGAGTGAGAAGGGTAGATCCAGTTAAACCAGTATAAGTTCATGGGCTTTAGGTTCGGATTTGGCTATAACTACAGAGAAGTGTAGTTCGGCCCTAACATAAATGGCCACACCGCCGCCTCTGTTAGCCCTGTCCTGGCGGGTCATGGTGTAACCTGGGATTGAAACGGAGGGCAGAGAGATATTTTTCTTTATTCATGTCTTGGACAGGATGATGATGTCAGGGGCATAGTGGGTCGCAAGTACCTGGAGGGAGTCGAGTTTGAGGGCTAGGCTTCTCATGTTTAAGTGCAAGAGGCACAGGCCACATGGAAGGGAGCAGCCACTGGTGTTTTTGGTAGTGGACGAGTTTGGAGAGGGTCCAGGAGAATTTAGCAGGGTGGGGGTATGGTGGGGACCTGGGTTCAGATGTATGTCTGCAGCTGCGAGGAGCAGGAGGGCAATAGTAAGGTAGTGTCCTGTAAGTTGTAGCCACCAATAAGTGGTTGAGCGCCATCTTGTATGAGCACACGGGCGGCTGTAATAGGTTCGATGGGAGGTAAGTAGTTGTAGAATTATCCAAGTGTGTGAGGGAGGGAAGAGAAAGGGGCAGGGTTGCGCATTTGAGTGGACCCACATTTGGCTGAGGGGACGTTGTGAGAATCAAACTCAGATCTGGTCTGCTGGATGTATCAAGCTCGTTCACACCTCGTTCCTCTAACCTCTAGGCTATACTGCCAAGCCCAGTTAGACATGGTTAATTTAGTAACAGGATTCATGTACTGTTTCTGTTGATTATAACAAATGGCAATTACTTGTAACTCCTACCGGGTCATTATGTCATATGCTTAATAGCGTACAACCTTATAGCTAACCCGAAACAGCGCTGTCCATGACAGCGAATGTCGAGGCAATACCTACTGCTGCACACGTGGTATTGCACCATTCACACATCCCAGGCAGAGGATAAGACCTCTGCTGGGAGTGGGTTCTGCTGAGCAGCTGCCATGGCTCACTGGACTGAGCCACAGCAGCAGGAACCCAGGTGCTGCATCTGGGACCGGGTTTGATTCCTGGTCCCAGACATTTTAATTTATTCCACTATTTGTGTGCTCCCCAAGTTGGACCCCCCCCCGGGGTTGAGAATCTTCAGTGGGGGGGTCCGGGGCACAACCCTGTAACGAGGGGTGTGAGGCAGAGCACCCACAGAAAAAAGACATGCCGCATGGCAATATTGCACTGTATTGGCAGCGCGATTTTGCCATGCGGCATAATGTCTTCCGACATTACGACCCTGTGCTCTTGTAATTATTGTTTGAATTGCATTTACAACTAAAAAAATTATTATGAAAAAAAAAAGAAAAAAATTGAAGGTAACACACCTTGAGGACCAGTGCAAAAGGAGAGGGCTTGCTTTTGAGGAAGGCCAGCCATGGACAGACCTCACAGACCTTCTTGAGAAAAGTGATCAGGAAAGTGGTGCAGAAATGGTCACTGCTAGCTAAAGTCATGAGACCAAGGCTAGGGAGAGTGGAAATGAGTCAGATTCTATAACTGGGGCAGCTGTACAAAAAGACTGGATACAAATGATGCAGCAGGAACTCGCCCTTCTTAAGGCAAAGGCAGAGGCTGAGCAGCAGAAAAACATAAACAAAACAGCTCAAACTGCTATTTGGAATGTGCACGGTACCACACGAAGAAGAAAACAAACCTAACCGGTTTTGCGTCATTAGTTGTGAAACTGGTCGGGGTCCCTACTGCATCCCGTGTTGTGGAGCCTACCCCTATGGGTATGTTGCCTTTTTTATATATTTTTTGTATTAAAGCCTTATTGCCTGAGCTTGGAGTTGTGCTGGTTTGTTTTCATCTTGAGCAGCAGAAAGCAGAGGAGCGAGGGAAGCAGCCCCAGCATGAGATTCAGCTGAGACAGCATGAGATTCAGATGAGAGTGGAGCGAGAGGAGAAAGAGAAAGAGACAGGAGTGGGAAAGGTATCGCCAACACAAGATGGAGATTCTGCACCAGGGGGCACTGCCACAAGTATTAAGTATTAGCATCTGGAGTTCGACCAAAGAAGCCAAAATTATTTTCACAATGTTTCCCAGGTATCAGGATGGCAATGATCTTGCTATGTTTTCAGAATCTTTTGATAGAACTCATGGGCAATTTGAACTGGACAGAGCTGCTGGGGCAACTCACCTTTTGCCATTCCTTACAGGCAGGGCATTAAAAGCCCAGATAGACAATAGTGACTATATGGTCTATACTAGAGTGAAAATTGCCTTGTTAAAAGGTTTTGAATTGACCCCTGAGGCCTATAGACTGAATTGTAGAGAGTTAAGGAAGGCACCAGGCAATAGCTATTCTGAAATGTGTGCACAACTATGCAGTCTGTTAGAGTGATGGTTAGAGGGTGAAAAGGCTAGCTCTGTGGAACAGATGAAAGATTTGTTTCTCATGGAAGTGTTTCTGAGGATTGTACGAAGGAGGCAGCCACGAGGGCTAATCAATTTGTATTCAGATGACCATAGCCTCAATGCAAACACAATGGGGGAGGGACATCAGGTGGTTCAAATGGAACCCAGAGGGCAACCTAAGGGAAGCCAGTCTGTACCCAAACAAAATGAGTGATGAATGATTTCAAAAGTAAGCCGTCAGGGGAATGTAGGTGCTATTTCTGCCAAACACTGGACACCTATCATATGACTGTTCCAAAAATACAGCAAAAGGTACAAATGCAACTGGAAGCTCCCAGCAGCTATTGGCCTGTACCCAGAGTGCAGTTCCACTAAGTCCACTGCACACATGCACCCTGTGTTAGTAAATGGGATGGTAACCCAGGGGTTGAGGGGCACTGGAACCTCTATACTAATGGTAAAACAGGATTTGATTCACAAGTAACAGATCCTGCCAGGCCAGTTTTCCAGAATTACAGGAGTAAAAGGTCTTGCAGCCTCAGTGCCAATTGCCCAGATTTTTCTAAGCTGGAAATTTGGCCAGGGCATATGGGAGATGGGTGCTGTACCAAATCTGCCCATTGATGTAATTATGGGTAATGGCTTTGACAGTGGGGCCAACATTGTGTCACTACCCATAGGAAGGCTAGGGAACCAGCTACAGAGGACACAGAGGGGGGCCAGTGCAGCTGGAAACAACCCCTTCTTCAGCAGCAGGGGAAGCTTTAGCTGAAAAATTTACTGACAGCAGCAGTTCTGAGCCACAGCTACAGAATGTGGCGAGCGCAGCTATGGGTGGCTCTCCCACAGGAAAGTGCATATTAGGGAAGGTAGGCATATGGAGCTGGGGAGAACTCAGCAATGTTACCCATCCCTTTAGCAATTAAGAGAGTTGTCCACCAGGGTGGAAGGTCACTCTCAAGGTTCAGAGAAAAAGGAGCTATACTGGGAGAATGGGTTCCTATATCGAGAGCTGGTTCTTACGGGAGGATATCCTGTGAAAACCGCAAGCGCAGGATCATGAGTGTCAAAATTGTGACTGCACAACAGCGAGGGGGAAAGGCAACCTGAAAAAAACAGTGATCATCGAAAAGGAGACCTAAAGCTTTCTCCACCTCTGAAACATAGAAACATAGAAGTTGACGGCAGATAAGGACCGCAAGGCCCATCCAGTCTGCCCATTTCTTTTTCTACCATATAAATGTGCCATTGGCCTTTGCTCTGTCAGTGACCTATCTATTCATAGTCATTTGTATTGCTCCCTTATGGCTATCCCATGCCTGTTTGAAGCCCTGCACTGTATTCATAGCCACCACTTCTTTTGGTAAGCCATTCCATGCATCTACCACCTTTCTGTGAAAAGGAATTTCCTCACATTCCCCTTAATCGGCCTCCCTCTAATCTCATGCTGTGTCCTCTTGTCCTGCTATTTTCTTATATTTAAACATGTTAGACTCTTTCACCTTGTTTATGCCCTTAAGGTGTTTAAATGTCTCGATCATATCACCTCTCTCCCTCCTTTGCTCAAGGGTATACATATTGAGCTCTGTTAATCTGTCCTCATATGTCTTCTGATGCAGTCCCTGCACCATTTGGTGCCCTTCTCTGGACTGCCTCAATTTGGTTAATGTCCTTGTGAAGGTGTGGCTCCAATACTGCACACAGTACTCCAGATGGGGCCTAACCAATGTCTTGTACAGAGGGATTATTACCTCCTCTTACGACTTGTGATACTTCTACTAATACACCCTAACACCCCCTAGCCTTACCTACTGCTTTAGAGGTCTGCTTGGATGATTTTAGGTCATCAGTGATGATGATGCCCAAGTCTCTTTCTTCCTTTGTGACTGCTAGCAACTCCTCCCAGCCTATAAGTGGCTTCAGGTTTTCTCTTCCTATGTGCATGATTTTGCACTTCTTTGCATTAAATCCCAGTTGCCACTCTTCTGACCATTCTGCTAGTTTATCCAGATCTCTTCTCATTCTGCCCACCCCATCTGGATCATCTACTCTGTTGCAGATCTTGGTGTCATCTGCAAACAGACAAGACTTACCCTCTAGTCCATTTGCGAGGTCACTAATGAAGATGTTGAATAGGACTGGCCCCAGGACTGATCCCTGAGGTACCCCACTTGTGACTTGCATCTCTTCTGACTGTATACCATTTACCACCACTCTCTGCTTTCTGCCAGTCAACCAGTTTGCCACCCAGTTGACCAACTTCTGACCCACCCCAAGCCTACCTAGCTTATTTATCAATCTTCTATGTGGAACAGTGTCAAAAGCTTTGCTGAAGTCAAGGTAGGCGACATCAACTGCTCCCCCTTGGTCCACCACTCTGGTTACCCAGTCAAAGAAATCTATGAGATTAGTTTGACAGGACCTTCCTTTTGTAAACCCATGCTGTCTTGGATCCTGTGCCTCTATGGATTCCAGGTGTTGCACTATCCTTTCCTTAAGGAGTGCCTCCATAATCTTGCCCACTACTGAGGTAAGACTGACTGGTCTGTAGTTCCCCGCCTCCTCCCTGCTACCACTCTTGTGGAGTGGGATCACATGAGCCCTTCTCCAGTTTTCTGGGACCTCTCCTGTGCTCAGAGACTCACTAAACAATTCTGCTAATGGCTCTGCTAGTTCCTCCTTTAGCTCCTTAAGTACCCTGGGATGTATGCCATCAGGTCCCATTGCCTTATCCACCCTGAGCTTAGCAAGCTCTTGTAGGACCCTTTCTTTTGTGAAGGGAGTAGTGCTCACCTCCCTCCCTGTGTCCATGATGCTGAGCTGTGGGCCCTGCCCTACCTTCTCTTCAGTAAATACTGAGCAAAGTATCTATTTAGGATAGATGCCTTTACAGGGTCCTCCTCCTCACATGCTCCCTTTTCCATTAAGCTTAGCAATACCCCTCTGGACTTTCTCCTTTCAATAATGTATCTATAGAAAGTCTTGTCACCTTCTTTACTGTTCGTGCTAGTGTTTCCTCAGTTTGGGACTTTGCCTGCCTTACTGCCGTACCTGCTTCCCTTAGGGCAGTTTGGTATCTCCCTATGTTCATCCGCTGTGTTCCTTATATTTTCTGAAGGCCAGCCTTTTGGCTCTGACCTTTTCTGCTACTGTATTTGAGAACCAAAGTGGTTTCCTTCTTTGCACTTCCTTTTCTGTCTAACACAATGGGATATTGCTTCAAGTATTGTATCCTTAATGCTTGCCCACTTTGCCTGTACCTCCTCACCTGTGTTTCTTTTGCCAGGGCTAGCTTAACTCTGTTGGCCATCTTATCAAAGTCAGCTCCTCTGAAGTCCCATATTTTGCCTTGGAATGGGATGATTTAGATGTAGTAGCCAAATTGAACCATACCATGTGATGGTCACTGGCCCCCAGGTGACCTTCTACCTGGAGATCTGTGATCCCTTATTTGTTAGTCAGTACTAGATCTAGGATAGCCCTGTCTCTTGTGGGTTGCTGTACCAGTTGTTTGAGGCCCTCCCCCTGCAGGGAATCCACTATGAGTCTAGTTCTGGCAGATGTTCCTGCTGGTATTGACCAATCTGTATCTGGCATGTTGAAGTCTCCCATTATCAGAACCTCCCCTTTAGCTGTCATGTTTTGTATATCTTCTAACAGTAATGTGTCTATGTCCTCCTCTGGTCTGGGGCCTGTAGACAACCCAGTTCCTATGGCTGTCCCAATTCCTGTTTCCAGGGTGACCCACAGTTCTTCTGGCTCCTTATGTGTATTCTGAATTTCTGTAGCTTTGATATTTTCATTAACATACAGGGCCACTCTCCCCCTTTTTGCACCTCGGTCTCTTCTGAACAATACATAGCCAGGTACTGAAGTCTCCTAAGTGTGGTTACTGGTAAACCACGTCTCACTAATTGCTACTATGTCCAGTTTAGCCTCTGACATTATTGCCTGCAGGTCTGGGATCTTATTTCCCAGGCTGTGAGCATTTGTGTACATGATTTTCCATTGGCCAGATTTTGGTGTGTTAGTTGTTGGGTGAAGTTTGGCATTACCCCTGTGCATCGTATGGGGAGACAAACCTTTTTTCTTACCTGGTGATGCAAATGAACGGCAAACACGCTTGAATTCCTGTTTGACCATTCAGCTGAGGGGAGGGTGTTCTTCCCATTCAGCGTATGGGGTGCTGCACCCTCTCCCATTTGCTAGTTTAAATATTCTGCAAAGACGCCAAACTTCTGCCCCAATGCACTGACTCCCTCTTTAGTCAGATGCAGTCCATCAAATTTAAAGAACTTTCGCTCCCAGAACTGTTGCCAGTTCCCTACAAATCTGTGTCCTTTTTCCTGGCACCAGTCCTTGAGCCACGTGTTTAGCTCCTTTATCTCCCTTCTCTGACCTTCGTCCATCTGCTCCCTTCTCCCAGACTGGCAGGATCTCAGAGAAGGAGATGCCGGACGAAATAGATGATAGTTTGTCACCCAGCCTAGTCAGGTGTTCCTTGGTCTCCACAACTGACCGGCTGGCGAGATCATTAGTCCCTATGTGTACTAGGACATCAATGTTTTCTCCTGCTTTGTGAACAATTTTAGCAATGCGGTCAGCAAGGGGGAAAGGCAACCTGAAAAAAACAGTGATCATCGAAAAGGAGACCTAAAGCTTTCTCCCCCTCTGCAATGTGTTCCCCCACTGGAGATGTTTATATATAGAAAGTGGGGTGCGAGGGGTGAATCCCCCGGCAGAAACTCACTTGCCATTTCGGTGATCATTGTCGGTCCTTTTTCCCTCACTCTTTTCCCATCACCATTTTGCTGTCACCCGTTTTGCATTCACTAATATCACATAGGGACAAAGGGAGGACCATAGTAAGGGGTACTCTGGCAGATAGTAATTCCTAATGAGTACAGAAGCAGCTTCTGGCCTTAGCCCAGGATATACCACTTTCTGGATACTTAGGAGCCAGTCAAACAAAAAGGCTACTGACTAACAATTTTTACTGGTCTAGTATCTCTAAGGATGTGGTAAACTGCTACTGGACTTGTCCACAGTGCCAGAGGCTGAGAAAGGTTGGGGATAGGGCTAAGGCAGCTTTGATTCCCTGTCTATAACTAAAGATTCATTTTGATGAGTTGCTGTGGACATTGTGGGTAGTGTTGCAGCGAAATTTAATTTCGCCTGCGAAATTCTGGTGAAATCACGAATTTCGCTGCGTGAAATGTTTCATGAAATTCATGCATTTCGACCTTGAACTTCACAGGAGTGAAATGCAAAATTCACTAGAACCCCCCGTCCCTTACCAAGCTAGACAAAGGTCAGCAGAGAATTCCCTGCAAGTAGCAGAAATTAAGTTATCTGTCTCAGTGCAGGGCACCTCTATGTAGGGAAATGCAGTGCGACAAAATAATCAGGAAGTCCAAAAATAGCTGTTGCGAAGCAAGCAAGTGGGCTGGTGCTGTGTGAAGGGTTGCTACCCCCGGAATCAAACCAAAGCCACACACATAGCACTCAAGCACAAATTGCAGTTACACCAGTAAATTATGGATCCACAACGCTGCATCGACAATTTCATGTTGACGTGACACATTACCCCGACACCACTACATTGACCGCAATTGCGGTCAGGATGGTGCCAGCATAATTAATCTTATTGTTTCGTGGGGGGCTGTGCCCTGTTTAGGATTCTCAACTCCAAGGTGGAGCTGAGTCGGGGATGGGGTGCAGGACCCTGGGGAAGCGTGCTGGGGTCCCAGGTGGACTTTACAGAAATGTGGCAATGTTGTTGGTATCAACCACGTCACTGTAAAGTTGTTGCTGTAGCAATGGTGTACCATAAATTACATTTATTATTTTTTTATTTAGTTGTTTAACCAGGTATAGCACACTAAGCTGAAAGCTTTTTTACAGGAGCGACCTGGGAGCACAAGGAGGTTAAGTGACTTGCTCAGGGTCACACAGTATGCAAGTGGAAGCTGTGGGATTCAAACCCCAGGTCTGGTCTGCTGGATGTCACCAGATTTGCAGCTCAGAGCCTTAGACCACTGCGCTATACTGCCTCCTGCCGCTTTGGCACAAGCCTTTGTCAGGGGGTTGAAGGCTTGTGCCGAATCGCTGGGGTCTGGGTCTGAGAGCCCTGGTCTAATAAATGCATTTTGCTGTAATTTACTAGTGTAACTGCAATTTGTGCTTGAGTGCCATGTGTGTGACTTTGGACAAAATAATCAGCCAAAACAGAAAATGTTTTGGTGAAGTGCGAGAGGTGGGCTGAAAGCCAGCCCTCCCAGCATATAGGCAGTATCACAGAGTGGTCATTGTAGAGAACTGGCTGTGCTCTTAAGAGATTCCTGGTGCAGAGTTAAGGCTGTCAGCCCAAAACAGACATCTGTTGCAAGGAAGTTCCGTACTCATACCAGAAATACGCATCCAAAAAAGGTTGAAGCTTCAAATGTGCAGCTTTATTGCAGTAAAGGTGCCAAGACAACACCCTACGTCCCCACAAGTATCACAGAGTGGAGCTGACAGATACCCCAACCCTGGTGGACAAATGGTCACTCCATTAGCAAATAAGATAAGTGAAAGCAATAATATAAATACAGTAAGAGGCAGTCTAGCTGGAAGTGGTTTTTTTAACACAGTCAATACGTCAGACAGTGTCAAAGTCTGCTGAAGTCCAGGTTCACTTCACTTGTTATGCTCCAGCTGATAAAGGAAAAAAAATAGTGTCTGTACCTGGTCTCCTGTACAGCAGCCAGTGCCTTAGTGACTTGTTAAGAGACCCCCCCTTGCTGGTACCTGCATTCCCAGATGAAATCAAGGAGGGGAGAAGAGAAAGCCACCGCAGGTCCACTACTAAGACGGGACATTTTTCAATAAACGTTCAACCTCAGAATTAAGGCAGCATCTGGGACATCATACTGCCAGTACAGTACTAGTTTACATAAAGCTCCGGCTCCCAAGTCCCACAGAATACTCTTCCCAAATTACTGAGCTACACCAGAGACAAGGACAGCAGCAAACTTCAGGAGCCAGACCCCACCCCAACTCTGCCTTCAAAAAAAATCATGCCCTTCTTGGGTTCCCTGGATCCTGACCCACTCCAGTCTCACCTGGACCTGTTGCCACACTCAGTATCTTTAAAATCCTGGATCTTCTGCCCATTCAAAGTGGGTCATGCTCCCATGTTTTAAACACGATGTCTCATCCCCCTACAGCTGATGCAGCTGCACCGGAGCTCCCAAGGGGAAATCAAGCAACACCATGCCTCTGGAGACAAGTGCAGCAGCATTGAATCTGACTTCATCATGCTGGACTACGTCAGCGAGCCAGACTGCAAGAGACCAGGTCAGGAGCAGGAGGGGAAATTCCATCAGTTTTATTTGGTATTAAGTTTTAAATATTTATTTGAGCAATTTTTAAAGCCCATTGGACCGGACCGGAGTGGATTATTTAAAATTCCATTCATCTGGCAATTCATCTTTACAGATCAGCTTCAGCAAAGGCTGCTGCTCCCCTCTAAATGACTGATGTCAGATTAAAGTTCTTATGCTTGCCGCCGGTTTGCATTCGGTTCGGGTTCTTTTAATTTTTAATTTTGGGGGTTCTGGTTCGGTTAATCTGAAGAAACAGAAGTTTGGGTTCAGTTCAGGTTTGGTTCGGTTACGAACCCGGGCTCTACCAGTACTGTCATAAGCCACAGCTCACCATCAAATCAGAGGAAAAACTTGACTGGAGCCCTGACTTTGCCCTCATGTATGAAGGCCTAAGAGGGGGCACTGAGTCGAGGAGCTGAGACTACTTCAAATAGATTTTCTGCCCTGCTCCCCATGCCCACTGGTACCCACACCCCCAGGCACAATCAGGATGTAATGGCTTCATTTGGGTGACTTCCCTGACACTAGTCCAAAGCTAGATCACCCCAGGGGCCAGTACAGTATTGCGGGGACAATTACTCGAACACTCAAGGTTACAGAGAACCCTGGCTTGAGAGCCAGGCTGCTAAATTCTCACAGTCTGCTGGAGCCGGACTCACTTTTTGAGCAGTTGCACTTTATTTAATTAAAGCACATCAGGTTAGTGGCCTTGAGCAAGGAAATCAAGGCTTACATGGCAAGATGGAGATAGCAGCCAAACAAGACTGCAAGAGGGAGTTCAGGAACCCACTAGCATAGATGGGTTAGGCCCCTCTGAAGGGAGCAGAAAGGAAGACCATGTGCAACACCCCCACCCAGCTGCCCTGGCCCGCCCCGGACCCAGTAATCATCAACAGACATTTTAAACATATCTTAAGTGATCCGAGGAAGGATAAGGTGGTGGCAGCAGGGAGACTATGTTGTCCAGTAGGACAGAACTAGCCGCCATGGCACAGAGAGCAGTGTTAGATGGGAATGACCTCCAGGGCTATCGACACACTGGTGCTGTTGATAGTGTTGCAGTGAAATTTAATTTGGTCAGCAAAATTCCAGTGAAATTTCAGAGTGACTACATTCCGCTAGTTGCAGGAAAAATTCCGAATTTCGTGGGCAAAATGTGTGATTTCACTGGCGGAATTTCGCACCAGCAAAATATTTCGTGAAATGCATGAAATTCACAAAATATTTCGTGGAACAAACTTCACGCATTTCGCACATCTCTAATTGTGGGGCCACTCAGCACCCCAAGTCACAGAGGCAAGAGGTAAATTTTGGTGGTCAAGGATTATGCCATGAAGTACCCAGCGGCCATGCTCTTGTCCTCCATTGAGGCAGAAAAAGTGGCTGACGAACTGCTGAGGATATTCAGCCTGGTGGGTTTCCCCAAGAGATTCAGTTGGATCGGGGCACCAATATTATGTCTGGCCTAATGGCCAGTCTTGGGACAAGTGTGGAATGCAACAGCTCAGGACCTAGCCATACCACCACCGGGCTACCAGTCTGGTTGAGTGTTTCAGTGCATCATTAAGTCCATGTTTAGACATTCACTTACCACCATATGAGAAAGTGGGAAAAGTACTTACCCCATGTCTTATTCACATATAGGGAAATCACCCAGAAGTCCACAGGATTGTCATGCCTCTTCTCCTGTTTGGCCATTGTGTAAGGGCTCCTCATTGGTAAAGGATGAATGGAAGGGTGAGCTTGCTCCTCCCAAGGGAAATCTACTGAAGAGTATGTTGGGAATTTCAGGTAATGACTAAAGGTGCTCATGTGGTTCACCCAGCAGCACCTTGCCACTGTACAACAGAGACAGGAGACTTGGTACAAACATGGATCCAGAGTCCAGGAGTATGAAGTATGGAAGTGTGTGATAGTATGCATTCCCCTGCAACAGAATAAATTACAGGTGGCTTAGCAGGGTCACTACCCTGCAGTCAGGAGGGTCAATTATGTTAGTTACGTGGTAGAGCTATCCCACAGGAGGCACACAGAGCAAATCTCTGCAAAGTCTCAGAAAGTACAGTCACACCCAAAGAATACTTGCTGCAATATGTTTACTTCCTTATTCATCATTATCCAGTCCACCCATTACATACCCCATGTTTCATGTGATAAGGCTCCATCAGGAAAAGGCGGTCTTGCTACCAATTGTGTATCTCTTCACTGTCTCCTTCTCTGAGACATACAGTATTTATTTTGCTATCCTCACATAGTTATGTGCTTCAGAACAGGTCCCACTGCCAGTTCCAAATTGCTTTTGTCAAAATTCTTATTAGTTCATTGCTTCATTTTCAGTTCTTTCTCTGGAGCTGCAGGCTGACTGTACTCTTGTGGCTAGTAAGTGAGCATGTAAGGGGTGGTCTGGATAAAGATTAGTCAAGAGTAGAAATTTTGCAACTAGCTTTCTTTAGGTGTGGATGTTCATTGTGAGGCTTTGCATTGAACTGTGCTACTTAATGACCGCACTTACTGTGGACTTATTTAATAAGGAGGCATTTCCAGTGGATATCAGTAGACACAAGGAGTTAATCTACCATGCAAACATGCTGAAGCCCCACTCTGACTGAGAAGAAATGGCCCTAGCTGCATGAAGCTATCCAGAGGAGGAGGCAGAAGCAGACCCATTGGTGGATCTCCAAGGAGAGGTTAAAAGAGAATTCTCAGGGTAGGATGTCACCCTCTTAGCGTGACTGACACTAGCCCAAGCTGCCAAAATGCGTGTGGTGCTGCATACATTTCGTGAAATGTTCAAGGGGAAACAGGGGAATACCACAGTGGAAGAGCACAAGGTGGAAAGTGGGTCCTAGGTCCCCCTGAGGCAGCCATGATACAGAGTCCCTGAGGGAGTGAAACATGCCATTGAGGGAGAGATTGAGGAAATGCCAGCTCTTAGGATAATCCAGGAGTCCTGCAGTCCCTGAGCTTCCCCAGTGGTACTGATCCTCAGGAAGGATGGAACCATGATGTTCTTTGTCAACTGCCACAAGCTCAAATAGCTGTACAGAGTTGGACGTACACCCCATGTCCAAGATAGATTAGGTCCTAGAGAGGTTAGGGGGTGCTATGCACCTGACCACCATAGATATGGCAAAAGGCTATTTGCAGGTACCCTTGTCCTTGAAGTGAGAGAGATCAGCCTTCATCACTCCATTTGGCCTATTTGAGTTTCAAGTAATGCCATTTTGGATGAAGCCAGACGCCCTTCAACAGCTCATGGACAGGATTCTTTCTGGGACAGGACACTTTACTCTGGTATACATGTATGAAATTGCCATCAACAGTCAGACATGGAAGGATCACATCAGGCACATGACAGAGGTCATTCAGGGTTGTTAAAAGATTATATTTTCATTTTACGAGGGATGGAGTTGTAATAAATGTAACATCCAGGATTTTTTTTTTCTTAATTATGTTGTCTGCAAAATATTTTAAGTCATGTGGGAGATAGACAGGAACTGAGATCACAGTCTTTCAAATCTGCTGTCCCTGGAAATACAAGAAGGTTGGGTGGGGGGCAGCAACAGTGCCTGTCCTGTAAATGTGCTTTTGTTTTACTTAAACATTAAAGGCTGAACCCCTTTTTGTCAAAAGACTGTGTTTTGACATTCAACAAATGGCTGAAACACCTAGATGACACCCTGCCAAGAAGCTGGCAAGGATAACAAAAGAAACAAGCTCCAATACACAAAACCAGTTTGGCCCATTCCGGGGTAGGGAGGTTCTCCAAGATCAAAGGAAGTGCCAGGGTATGATATTTTTTGGTAACCAGATAAGGCCCACTAGGCATAAATGTCTCTTTTCAGGTATGACCTGGGATCACGGGGGTGGTTAAGTGACTTGCTCAGAGCCACACATATGCAAGTGGAGGTTATGGGAATCAAACCCAGGTTTATTGAATGTACCAAGCTCATTCACAGCTTGTTACTCTAACCTCTAGGCTATACTGCTATACTGATATGAGAGATCCATGTCTGATGATGCAGGTAATGTGGATTGGCCTGCAAAATGTACTTCTGTCTTGTAGTGCTTTGAGAGCTAAACTATGTTTTGGGACACTGGATGTGCAACAGCATGCATCTGAGTCTGCCATAACTCACCAGTTCTCTGTTGGGGTAAGCTTTTCTGCTACTTGGAAATTTAGTTAGCTTTGAGTTAGTTTATTCTGTGTGATCTCTGTATTTTCAAATGTTTAGTTTTCATTTCTGTAGAATGCTTTATTCTCCAGAATCTTTAGTATGTATTATCCTGTAACGTATGTAACTATCGTGGATTATTACATGTTATTTTTATATACTTCATGCTTTGTGTGACTTGATAATTGATAAGTTTATGATTAATTTCCGAAGAGACAGGCAACAAAGCTATCATATCTAAAACAATGTGTTCTCGATGTGATTAAAGGGGTGGGTAATTTGCCTCTGGGAAATGGTACTGTACTGTGTGAGCAGTGGCTCTAGTAGGATTTATACCTAAAGATACCTTGAATGAGAGTCAAGCCGAGAGGTGGCAGCATATCAAGGTTACCACTTAGGCATGTAAAGGGTTGTGAAAACTGATACCATAATGCAGACTGAGTTCTGGGAGACGGCCAGTCTATGGCACCCCTTTAAGATTTATGACACATGATCAGATTGGTGCTGGTAGCTATAAAAAAAATACTAAGCATTTATGAAAGTAAGGCATATGAACAGAAAAAATTGTATCACAAGTTTTTAGGCTCCCAAAAGAAAACTTGTTTGGTGTAGCCATTTACCTAATTTGACATCTTCCCAGTCTTCAATAATATTATTTTTTTCCATTTAGCTATTTGAACTTCCTTTGGCCACACATACCCCAACATCCTGGGTAACCATCCATCCCCAACATTCTGCTAACCTGCCACTTCTCTCATGGTTCAACCCCCATGTTTGATCTTGGGGAAGGGGGAACTCCCTCTCTTCAGGACAACTACAGTGATCTGAACTGGTGGCAGATTCCATGGAGAGGGGCTTATGCCTACTGGGACCATTATTTTTTCAGTGGCAAACCATAAAACCTTGCACTTACAGTGCCACTGCACATGATAAGACCTATAACAAAGGTAGTCAGTAAGAAATACATTTATTATACTCACTTATAAAATGGGAAAACAAAATCTTGAATGCTGATTGGCTGGAAGCCCTTTAGAGCCGTGTCCTTATCAGCACATAATGCTTCAACTGGCACTACTTGTGCCAGCCAAGATGCAGTATTGGGGGAAATCACTCCATGCCACTGCTCTCCCATTGCAGCTCCTCAGCTAACGACCAATGGCAACACAGCACCTGCAGCAGGAACTTTGTGGGACTGACACAAAACTGCTCAACAGTGCAACTGGCTGATGTGATTGGAAAACCCCCACTCCCAACAGAAACACACAAGCTCTGCATTTTGTGCCAAGTCCACATGATACCACTGGTGTAAAAGATTTGAAAAAGAAACTAACCTGCAGTTCAGACACAAACACAAGCATGATCACCTAATGTCTTCACTGCTCCTCTGTTACCTCTTTCTGTGTAGCAACCCCCCTCCCTTCAGAAACAAGAGACCCAAAACAAATAAAAAAAATAAGATCTCCAACTGCACTGGTAGTTACATTTTAAAAAACACAAAAAAGGAAAAAGAAAGAAAGGAAACAGCTCCATACGGTGGCCGCAAAGGGACACTTTGGTGTTAGTGAAGTGGCACTCAAAGTGAAAGAAAAAGAGATAACAATAAAACAAAAGAAAACAAAAAAGATTTGTTGATCATGGGGGGGGAGGTGACAGAAGAAACATGACAGAACACCTGAAGCTGGAAATGCCTGATATAATTAAAACTGAGTCAGTAGTCAGTCACTCCTCAGATGCATAGACTAAGCAATAAATGTGAAAAAAAAAGTTCAATGTATAGGGCTCATGCAGGAAGGGAAGGGGGCTACATACACTGTATGGTATTTTTCAACTGTGTACCTTATGGCTACATAGGAAGACCTCTGCTGGCAATAAACAGTTATTTTAATATGGGGACTATTTTTTACTGTTTGACCTACTGGAACCTTCATTTTTATATTTCTGACTTTCAATTGTTCTTTTTTTTCCTTTTTAATAATTACTTAGGGGCCCATTTTAGACGCACAATAACACACTCCAATGTGTGGGTTATGTCCTGATAAGAGCATGCCCAGGTGCATAAGGCACTCTGGGCAAGCACCTCATGCCTCATAACGCACCTGGATGTGCTCGTATCAGGACATAACCCACACCTCATTGTGTGTTATTACTTCCATAAACAGACACTAAGGTGCTGGGCCTATAGCTAAAAGTTGGAGACTCACAAGCTGCTACAAATATACATATGGCATTCTGTGCACCTACAATACTTTGTCAAGCATTTATTCTTACAGTGATCAGGGTTTTTCCCCCATTGAATGGAAGTCCCTCTCGCCACCTACCACCTGGACATTGTCTGAGCCTGTGTTGGCCTTGTATAATGCAGCACAGGTGCATGCAGTGCAGCATGTGATTTTCCAACCCCTCATGAGTGGACAGGCTCAATGGCCCATCACATTGATCTGCTACATCAGGGGATGCCAATGGCATTCTCCCCTTGGTTGTCTCATGCTGCCTTCAGCAGAACTTCAGATCCCAGGCCACACTCAATCCTAGCTCACCTAGTCCATTCCCGAACCTTAGCTACCGGCACAGAAATGCCTCAGACCATTATATTCTAACATTTTTTTCATAAGTTATAGAAGCATCAAATAGAAGCAGCATGAATGCAATACGTAATTTTCTTGTAAGTTTTTACTTTTTGTAAAAAAGTCAGTTGGGGCCATTTGATAAATCTGCTTTGAAAACAGTTAATTATTAATATAATCCTGCAAAATATGATAATCATGAAGAACTAGAATTTGTTATGTTAAATCTTGTCATTGTATCCGGTTACACATATGGACAATGGGCAGTAACAGTAACTGAACCAATCAGGTTATAAATTAAAACAGTACAAATTCCACCTAAAGCTCATTATACACTTTATTAGTCCATGGGCATTGCTCAAAATATTTTAGGACAGTAAACAGCTGTGCATTGCTATTCCAAAATCACTGTTACCAGTTCCAAAAAAATACAAAATGTTTGTTGACAATATTAAATATTCAAGATCTGGAACATTATGAATTTTCACTTTGTATAGTTATGTAGAACATGAACATCTATAGCTGAAAATGGAAAACAATTGTTTATCCTATGAAGGGTCTCATTATCCTTAGGCAGTTCTATATCAATATTAAAGACTTCCTTCTGCTAAGGACTCACCCTTATCCAATGCCTAGTTATGCCTGTCCCTGGATGAGCTGCAAATGCTTTGTTGACACTGAGGAGTTAGATGTCTCCTGTTTTCTCTCCAGGGGATATTCACACCTGCTTCCCTCATCATCATCAAGAACATCTCAGATCACCCTGGCACAACTGATACTTGGAAGCATGCTTGGCTGGAACATTCCATTCCAAATTAAATATTATAGCACCTCGATGGCCTTGGTGAGATGAACAACTGACATATATTATTCTTTTAACCAAGGTTGTGTATGGTCTTGTTAATGTGACCAATGATTTTGGCCTGGTGGATTATACAGTTTTGTCCAAGAAACTTTCTGCTTATGGTCTTGTGGATTACACCTTAAATATGTTTAGTAATTATTTGTCTCACAGACCTCAACAAGATATGTAGGGTCTTTGGCTCCAAGTCCATAAATTGTACTTACAGATGTTCCCTAGGGCTCAGTTCTTGCACTTCGGTATTTTTCAGTCTTCATTTATAAGATTCCAGTGGTATTCTCAGGTTCTAAAGTTGTTATGTATGCAGATGATGCAGTCTTGTACGTACAATAATAATTCAAACTTTTATGAACTTCAGCTGCAAGAACACTGTAGCTCGCTGAAAAATCGGTTTATCTGGGAAAAAAATCATTAGCAAAAGAAGACAAAGATAATAGCATTTAGTACATAATATATTAAACCATTTATCTGATACTCTCACAATAAAAAAAATTAGAACAAGAGAACCTCTTGCTTAATTACTACCTACTTATAAACACATGCGCACGCTGCTAGCCCAAGACATAGGGCCCAATTTTCAAAACCCTGGGAATGATGCAAGGTTCTTGCATCAAAGAGAAATGACACAAGTGGCTTGCTGTACGGCACCTGACCTCAGTCCCAATTTTAGGAGGGAAGTTACACAGCCTGGGGTCAGTGTGCACCAAAGTGGCTTGTGCCATGGTTGCACTGCCCTTCATTGTGTGACATGCCATAAGGGAGGATTTGAGCCAGTACTCTGCTGCACCATCACCTTTTTTGGAAATCCAGAAGTGGTCTGAATCCCTTCAGGCTTAGACCAGCCCAGGGCTGGTATAAGGCTTCAAATTGCACCACTCCTTCTGCAGTACACCTAGCAATGGGTCCCCAATGTGCACCCCCAGCACCACAACAGGCCACCAATATCAGCATACATAGAGGAGAGACATGAGTGGTGCTTGGACCTCCATCTGGAACACACACTACTGCCTATCTAGGGGTCATGTCATGGCAGTTGGCACTGAGCACAGCATGAGAAGCCATTGCTAATGCCTGTCAGGTGCATGGGGGGCCATAGAGGACACAACCTGCCAGTCTGAGTGGTGCACCTGATATTCCCACTGTGGGTACTATGCTGGGCCTGTACTGGGGTCATTGTATATCAGGGCTGACTGCAGTGACAGGTTCCACTCAACCCCGCGATGTCCACCCATGTCCACCAGTGTATATCTGAGCTGGCCTGTGCCCCTGCACAATATCTATCATTCCCCCTGCTGACTTGTCTGCCTGACCAGTGTGTGCCTGTTGGGGCAGTGCACCAGTGCACCAGAAGGCCTGTGAGTGGTACAGTCCCACATCTGCATGGCCTGTTCTCTCAACCACACTGCTGGCACCAAAAAGAGGGGGCAGGTATATAGAGCAGCAGCATGCTAACTGTCCATTTCAGTGAGACAGCATGGTTGGAAACCTTCACATTGCCTCTGTCCCTTGTTAGCCTGTAGTGCCCTTGCTGGCACCCATGCTCAGTTGCGCCACTGCCTCCAGCAAACCTCTCTCATGTACCACTTGTTCGGAACACAGGAGCTGTTGTGGAAAATCTGCTGCCTTTGGCGCTGGGACCCCTTGTGTACTTGAATTGAGTGCAGGGTCCCTGGTGCACCCCTGATCAGCACTTGCGCCAATCTAAGTGGAGCTCTGAAAATTTGGCCCTAATGTTCAGTGCACACATAAATATGTTAAAAAGGAAAGTAAACTGGAAATTAGGTTTCTTTTACCAAAATGCAACAAACCATCTTACTAGCAAAGTTAAAAGAATTCTAGCAATATATGCTCTTCTGATAACACTGGAATACAGCTTAGTTTTGCTTCAGAATATTTCCTCTACTGTGTCTGTATATGTCATTTTGCCCTTGTTGCCATTTTCAGAATTCATTAATTCAATTTACATAGCAATTTGAGACTATTAACTAATTTTACAGAATCCAATACAACTTGTGAAATATGGTATAATACACATTTTTTTTATTATAGCAACCACCCTCCCCGATCAGTTCAATAAACTGATATCATCTCAGTGCTCTTTTTCCCTAAAAGACAATCCTGAACATATTTCAAAACAAATTTTATAAGACCAAAATAAGTAAAAATTGCTTTCCTAGCTAGGACAAAAATTATTGAACTTTTTAGCATCACAAATCAGCACAAACTTAAACAAGAGCTGTTGGAAAAAATATATTATCACAAATCAGCATGAACTTAAACAAGAACTGTTGGAAAAAATGAACAATATCTTGTTATTTAACCCTTTCACTGCTAGGGATTTTGTGTACTCTTCTGCCAGTTTTTTTTTATGTTGTTATTTTGCACTGTATTACTTCAAATTAAATTATCTATATGTTTCCTTCAAGTAAAAGTAGGGAAACCATAAATATTGTTCCTAGGCAGACTGTGGCCATTTTATAGTCTGTAGAGTTTTATCAGTATCTGGTCATGTGACTGTGAAACACAGCCTGAAATGAAAACAACATGCTATTTCTGTAAAAAAAATATTGCAGAACAGACCCCAGAAAAATGTATTTTTGACAAAGTATGTAAAGCTATATATTGCTGAATGTCTCCATGACTGTACTGTACAAGCAACAAAAACTCTTTTATTGATGCGGAACATGTTACACCAGTTGAGCTATAATTTCTAACAAATAAATGTAAACTAAAAACCAAAGTGCACCTTTTATTTCTTCATAGTTTTCTATAGATAAATTCAAGTTTTGTAAAAAGGCTAGTTATTTTTAAACAGTACTGGAGTAAGGATAACTAATTAGGCAAATGTTTGTAATTATTCACATAGATATCCAAGGTTTATAGTATTTTGTGTTAAATTCTCAATTTTTATTTTGGGTGAAAAGACTTTACAGTTTCAGGGGGCCTGGAAGTAATCTCTATAAAGCAAGTAACCATACAAAAGTCTGCACATTTAAAATCTACTGCACCAGACCTGTCTATGAAGACCACAGTATGTACACATTTGTATTGTTATCCAAAATAATTCAAGCATAAGTGGCGAGTGTCAGAGGATGATTCTCAGAATTATTTATTACCTGCATTCCATTCCTTATATTGGATGTTACAAATATTGTATTAAAAGTTGGAAAAATGCTCCAGGTCTAATTTCATGGGCCACAAAAATGGAAGTAAAAAGGCAAAGGATTGTGCCAGCCCATGAAATTGCTAAGGCCAGAATAGTAGTGTTGTGCCCAATGGCAGATATCCCCCTCCATGGCTCAAACTATGTACTGCAACTAAAGCATTCCAGCTGTTATTATCTGCAAACAGGGTTTGAGCACAGTAACAGTGAACATTATTGCCAGATGCATGACCTATATGCACTTGGCACAGAGCCAACCCAATACATGCAAGACCTGGTCTGTTCTAAATGCACATTCCTCATCTGTCCCATTTTCACCCTCTGGGCCACTTTTCTTCTGCTGACAAAGTTAGGTCCTATGTACCACACTACCCTCTCTATCAGTCAAGTGGGTCCCAACTCAAAACACATTTCAAATTCTCCCTGGTAGTCCAGTGGATCCTCAGGAAAAAGACAAAAGGGGTCCAGGAGCACTGATACAGAGCCTAGGCATTTACTACAATCATTCAGGCATATTCAAAGCCCAGCTGCATGTACTACGATGCATGATTAGAAAAACAAATCATGCTGGATTTGGTTTATATTCAAAAAAGTTTTAACTTTCATATACATGCCATGATAAAACAAAAACATCACCCCATCTGCTGGCTCACATTGTTTGACATTCTGGGCCCTCACTGCTTTTCATCCCCTGCTAACTCTTAAGTGGCCAACTGCACATTTGCAATGTCCCTACTGCCTACCTAGAAAAGTTCATAGTCGTTGGGCATTACAAAAATGAAGCACCAGCAACACTGGCACTTATAGGTATCTGAGTTGCACTGCAGGCATTTTACATGCCTACCCTACCCCCTTCCATGCAACAGTGAAGTTGATGTGTGATGGTGCAGAATGGTTCCCCAACCCCCTTTGAGAACAGCTCAGTGGGTCATAGGCAAAGGACTGGTGTTACACCATGTTGCCACAATTTACTGCCAGTGCCTTGTGACTAAACATTGGACCCCTTATTCTCAGATGGTCTGTGATGAACCTAAATATATGTACAGGCCCTAAATAAAGTGCTGAGGAAAGAAAATGTACATTCTGGAAAGATATTTACAATCATCATTGTCATTAGGAGACTGGTGAGTGAGATGGAAAGCCTGGGGTTGGGTGGAAAAATAACAAGCTGGGTGGAGGACTGGCTGTCAGAAAGAACTCAGAGGGTGGTGCTAATTGGGGTACACTCTGGGATGGCAAAGGTGAAGAGTGGAGTGCCACAGGGGTCAATTTTGGGTCTGCTTCTCTTCAACATCAACATCAGTGATATTGCAGAGGGTTTGAGGGGAAGGTGTGCCTATTTGCTGATGATACAAAAATATGCAATAGGGTGGACACCCCAGGGGCGTGGAGGACATGAGAGAGGACCTAAAGATGCTCAAAAAATGGTCTGGGACATGGCAGCTGAAATTTAATGCCAAGAAGTGCATTGTGATGCACTAGGGGAGTAGGAACAGAAGAGCAGGGTACATCCTAGGTGGGAAGAAAATCAAAGTAACAGAACAGGAGAGGGATCTGGAATTTACAGTCTCCTTGAACCATAAGGTAGGAATCCAATGTAGCAGGGCAGTGGGAAAGGCCAATGAAATGTTGGCATGCATAGGCAGGAGCATTACTAACAGAAGGATGGAGGTAATAATGCCCCTTTACAAAGCCACGGTGAGGCTGCACTTGGAGTATGGGGTTCAGTTCTGGATGCCACATCTCCACAAGGACATAGATGTATTAGAGAGAGTTCAGAGAAGGGCAACCAAGATGATGCAGGATATGCAGGAAAAGTTATACGAAAAGCAGTGTAAGGAGCTGTATCTGTACACACTGGAGACAAGGGGTGAAAGGGGAGACATGATTGAAAGTTTTAAATATGTAAAGGGGCTCAATAAAGTGGGAGAAGAAGGTTTACTTAAGAGGAAGGAGGAGGTTAGAACTGGAGGGCACAGCCTCAGACTGCAAGGAAAAAGATACAGGGGAAATGTGAGAGGGCATTTCTTTATGAAGAGGGTGGTGGATTCCTGGAACAGACTACCAGACAGAGTGGTGGGGGCTAAATTGTTGCAAGAATTCAAGAGGGCATGGGACAAGCATATGGGGTTGAGTATTGAGGGGGGGAGTGGAGGCTGGCAGGAAGGGGGAGGTGTAGGGGAAAAAAAAGGGCAAACTTGATGGGCCAGATGGGCCTTTTCTGCCTGTCAAGCTTCTATGATTCTATGATTAACAGATACGATGTGGAGCTCTAACTGAATAATAAAGGAGAATAGAACCAATAAAAGCTATGCATTTTCTAATGCTACAGACCATGCCAGATTTATAGGTGCCATTTATTTGCAACATTACTAGTTCTTGTCCAAATAGGCCCTAAGCACAGAGGACAATAAGTGTACTTTGAAGGAGACACTTTTGAACCCTTAATGGAAAATGCAAATCCATTACTTTTATGGCCAGTAGAAACCCAGAGCATTATGTTACCATAGGAAAAGCATATATTTTCTGAAACTGTATACAGTAACAGTTGCATGCATGGGTAACACAGCCCCCATAGAAATATCTGCCATTCATAATCCTTCTGTACATTTGGTGCAACTACAAACAAACTCTGGTCAGTGCCAAAATAGCTGCTAATGCATTAATGTGACAAGGGATATAGAAGTAATGTAGCCATAAAAATTAATCATTTCAAATTAAACTGGTGTCAGTTTAAATCATTAGCAGCTGCTTTGGCTCTGACCAGAATTTGTTTTTGTGTAGGTATATGATGCATACACAGAAAACAAACATTATAAGCATCTTCCCTTAAGAACACACAGTAGTGCTATCACATAGTGTCAATAGGAATGTTATAGAGTGGCATGTGATAAAACATGAATTTGTTACCACAATGAATAACCATGTGAGCGCACACACACGCACTTACACATACACACATACACACACACACACACGCACTTACACATACACACACACACACACACACACACACTCTCATCAGGAATAGACAGGCACAAGGGCGATCCCTCACTTTCCTTAACAATTTAATTATTGATTTATTCATAAAATTTCCATCACAGCAAAAACTGTCAAAAGATCCGCTCCTTATGCCTCCAAGTCTTGCTCTAAAATCAAGACTTCTAAAAAGCAAAAAAATCTACAACCTTTACTTCCCCATCAAGTGTTCTCTTTTGAGTTCCTATGCAGGGACCACAGCAAACAGCCTTTGCCACCCTTATTGAGCCCCATTTCCCAGATACAAAAAGGTAAAGAACGCACAGCCTTTGTTGCCACCAGGAAAATTACTTCCCATTATGAACGTGGTCCTGATAGTGCTTATGGAAGATTCAAAACAAAAGGAAGCTGTATTTCAATCGGCAAAATAACAATTGCACATGGCCAGTACTGCAGCCGAAGAGAAAATAGCAACAGCAGTGTTTACTCTTAATATAAAAGTCACAGCATATCACTTTTTGCTGTTGGAAAGGTACAGCCAGCAATATCCTTCAAACAACAGGAACATTCTTTGTCTTCAGAGAGCCAAGATAAAGTACAACACTCTCACCAAGCAACTTAATTTGAAAGAACTACAACCGATGAAGCAATCAGCAGAGCCACCAAAGCCCATACAGACACTTGCTGAATTAGAACTGACTGGGAAAAGTGTATAGTAGAGGTGAAGCAATCGATGGGGCAATCTAAGCTTCCATAAACAGCTGCTGGCTTGGAGATGCCAGTGGAAACACATACCACAGGTACGCTTCCTTTTAAACCCATGCAGTCTGCTATTATTGATTGGAAAAAAACGAACTAATAACGCATTACATAATAGAGCAAATAGAACTGAGAACTGGTTATTATAGTGCATGATGCCTATATAATGAACGTTGCCATGCAGCGCTGCCCTGTCAACATTTTCCATAATAGTGAGCTGTCAAACTGGACTTTGGTGGATGTGCTAAAATGTTATACTTTTGACACTGGCGAGGCAGGTACGAAGGGACATGGTTTTACTTCAACACTTTGGTACTTCAATGTCATGACAAAGTGTTTTTTACAAGGAGCACACACTGAGCATGCACAAGTTGTTGTCAAGCCACATGGCATGCAGCAGTCAATCAGTGATGCTGGAGATCAAAAACAGCTAACACCGCCCATGGCTTGATGCCATTTCAGCTGTGCATTTTTTTACGAAAAGACTCATTTGTGAAGAAAAAGTTACAAATCATCAGATCATCATGCATTAGAATTCTAGGTGACTAGCTCACAACATGTGCCTGTAGTTTCAGACAGGCCAGTGAAATCGTACTGCTGCAGAGGAGAGGGGAGTGCAGTGTGCTTGGCCTGGAGCTGAAGCCTTAGCAGCAGTGCAGTGAGTGAATTTAGTGGACTGGGAATGGTACAAGGGGGATTTTTGAAGGGGAAACACTTTAAAAAATACACTGCCCATTCTTGTTGGTGGTCACCACCAGGCCATTTCCCCACTTCCAACAAGAGTTGTGTAGAACCAGAAGTGGCGCTCTCAGTCAAAAGTAAATATTTCCAGGCAAGAAGTTGCTGCAGAAAGCTAGTGCATTTATTGTGCAGTTAGTAAGAAATCACTCAGAGCTCTTTACAGACAGTGATAACTACCTGGTGCTTAACCTCTGAACAATGAGCGTCTTCACAGTGTGTGGAACAGTATACAGTACATGCTACCATTTAAATATTCATTGCTTAAAGAGATAGTACTTTTGTTTCACAGTTACTCAAATCTCATTGGTAATTGTACTAGCAAGAAATGGTGTAGACCTGCAAGAAAAGTTAATATCAACTCATTGGTTCTCTAGTGAAAGAAGTACTGATTTTAATTACTGTTTTTCTTCTCATTTTATGAACAAAAGTGCTACGAGTGCAAGGTGACTGTGACAGGGTAGGTCTGCCCTTTGCCCTCCCCATCACTTTCAGGATCTGAGAGGTTTTTTCAGGGGCTGTGGTAGTAGCCAAAAAAGGATTTGGCCAAAAATATGCCGTTTAAGGATTGGTCTTTAAAAACGGCAGTGCAGGAACACCTGCAAACATACAATCAGCCCTTAATTGGATAATTGAGGACAGCCGCTGGCTAAGATAGCTAATGAAAAGAATTCACTTCAGTGTGAAGGGCTTTTTGCATTTGCTTGCTCACACATGCATGAAGCAAACATACTGTGGCAACTCAGGAGAGTAGCGGCTACAGAGGCATGTCACTGTAGCATCCAGTGCAGCTCTGGCTACAGGAGGCTCACCACTGACAAGCCAATAAGGAGCAGGCTGATGGTGATGCTGTTCAGCCTGGCTGATGGGCAGAAAGTTTGTGTAGCTGAAAGGAGGTAGAAGCAGAAGAATCAGCATTTATATAGAGCCTTTTATACTCATTGTATCTCCAAGTGCTTTACAAGCAATGCTAGACTGGTAGTGAAGTGACTGAACATGCAGTGACACTCACTTTTCACATCAGCACCCACTCACAGCCTTGGACAATTGCATGAACCAGTTTTATGGGACAGGGAATGTTGTCCAGGACGCTAGGAAAGGCACTATGTCATGACAGCGAAAGCAACAACATCTATAGCAAGAATGGCAAAGGGAACACAGAGGAAGCAAACACAGCTTCAGGTGAAAAAAGTGATGCGTGAAAACTGACATTTAAAAGCCGAGCACACACCAGCAAAAAAAATAAACGCTGGAAACCGACTCCAAGTACCTTCCATGACACACTTTATTTAAAGAAGCAAGGGCCACATATGTAACCACTTCATAACTGCAATGCCAGATTATAAGTGATCCCCTTCAACTATTCATAGGTTGATCTGGAACCATACTCTGAAATAATCCTAGCAATCCTTTTACTGACAGCCTTATATTTCTTCATTCCAAATGAAGGCTGTTTACCAGCAATCAGCCAATTACTACTCCAAAATATAAAACTCCATTCATAACCTAGCTAGTCACACACATCCCTGAATGCAGTCCCACACCACAACTTCACTGCCATGGACAGGACTTGAACCACAAATGCCTACCCTACATACAACACACCCTAACCACTACACCAACTAGCCAGCTCAGCTCCTCAGTGGTGGTTCAGAACATTTTACACACACACACAAACACACTCACATATACACACACACACACACACGCACACACACACACACACACACACACACATCCCAATGCGGCTCTCACATATAAACACATAACACATACACTAATTCTTTTATATGCTTATGTGGGGGGCTTCACCCCCTCACCCCCAATGTAGGGGGCTCTACCCATTGCACCCCCCATTCTTGCAATATATATATATATATATATATATATATATATATACACACACATATATATACATCCAGGTCGCACTACTGCTGAGCAGGGCAGCATTATTGTCCCTGCACTGTTTTCACATGTGATATTATTGCAGTGCTATTGTGCAGTCCTGCACATTGGTTCAGTGTCTTCACCCGTTACATCAGGGAAAGTTCCCTACTGTTCCTGCAGGAGAAAACCCCTAGCCATTTTGGCACTGTGCCAAGATGACTGACAAAGAGGAAGGTCAATGTGCTGCTGCTGCTGCTGAGGGGTTGGGAGAGAGGGTCTCCTCTCATATACCCTTTCCACCAGAGCTCCAAACTGTCAGAGTACAGAATGTGTCAGAGACGGATATGGATGTGGACGATATGGCTAATATGGCTAGTAACCCAGAGGCTAATAGGTCTCTGGAAATGGCTACAATAATGTCAATAGAAGAACAAGAGGAACAGTTAAAGAAGGCATTGAGTGAAATTAAACAGTATTTAATGGTGCTTATGGCAGAGGAAGAAGAAGCAAAATACCAAGTTTGTCATAAGAAATTAACTGAATTAAAATGTGGTACCTGTGTTTATGCAGTTCCATCTGATGTAGTTGAGGAGGTTCTGTCTCAGCTGTTTTCCCAGGCACCAGCTGACAGCCCAGACTCAAATTCTGACAGTGTTAGTGTCAACATAGAAATGGACGAAGCAGCTAAGTCAAGAAACCAAGAAGACTGTATTGTGGTAAAACAAAACTCCAGTGAAACTGCCACAGAGACTAATATAGCTGACCCTCCCATTGTGCATATGAGGCCAGGTATAGGACCAGAAAATGTTGCTACAAAAAAACTGCAATTGACAGCACCAAAAGGAATAAAGATTCACCTCACAGCCTTACACCAATCGCAAGTAAAAGGATGCTGCTACAGGTTTTGGGAAGATGGTGAAGTTCCAACAATGTCTTTCTCAATGGATTAAAAAAGCACTGAATCCAGCCCTCAGTCTTCAACAGGGAAGTAGGGAGCAGCAAAGTACAGAGCCCAAACAGCCTGATACTCCGTGGTCAGTGGAAGTGGTTTTGCTGGCGGTGGGCTGCATGAAAGTTCCAGATGGAATATCGTGGCTGCCGATGGGGAGTCTACAGGAGTTGCAGAACAAAACATGAATGAACACACACTGACAAGTGTGAGTACTAGTTCACACAAGTTGAAGGGGAAAATTGAGGGGGGATGAACAAGTACAGGCTTTGGAAACAGCCTCTGATTTAAATAATGTTGCAGTGCCCCAAGAGGGATTACGGGAAGAAGGAAATGGGATTATATTAGAACACATGGAGTCAGCCCACCAAAATGAAAATGGCAATGTAATAGAACAACATGGGTCTGACTTGATTTTTTTGATGAGACAGCAGTACCATGATTGGAAGAGGGAACCAAATCTGAGGAAATCTCAGATAATGGCTTTGTCCCCCCCCCCCCAGCGTAAACATACATTTACAATGGCAGACTTGCTCACTATGAGAGGTGAACCAGCACAGTGGCACAACACTGTATATTTGAAATATATGGGAAATTCAGGAGTTCCCCTGACAAAGTATTTGTAATAAGGAACCTGTTAACAAATTCATTGTTTTTTTTTCAATACAAATTATGTGCTGTCATGCATGTATCCAGTGACACAATTTTTGACATTAGCTTTAAAACAGTTACAGCTCTGTAAAGAATCTGGAATAAATATGACAAGCTTATGGACACAGATTTATGGTCCCCATTTATGATTATACCTCTTACTAAGCTAGCTGTTACTATTATAACAGTGTTGTTTTAGAATGAGGGTTTTGAAATAACAGATATTTTATACTGGCTTAGACAACATTGTGAGATATTAGTTCTCCTATCCCCTATAATAGATGCTGAATAAGTATGGATGGGTGGGTAGAAGATACATGTTAAACTGAGACAAATAAATACAGGAATTTGTCACTTATCTAATGTTTTTTTTCTGGGACAGGAAAGGGGAACATGCTTTTAACCAGGGCAGCCTCGTTCTTGCTATAAATGCAGATTGAGACAGCACATGGACTCGGTGTACAACACGGAAAGATGCAATATGTGTTTAGAATATTGTCACTGAAGTCATTCTTGTCCAAATCCTTTTAAGTATAACTTGTGTAAGGAACAGGGGTACTCATATAGGCATTGCCCCTGGACCTCACATAACAGAACAGATAGTATTAATCAAGAAGACCTCACTGTGAAAGGCCAGGCACAGGGAGCAGCTAGGGCCTTGGTTAGGAAGGAAGCAGAAAGACAAAAGGAACAGAAGGGATTGTATTATGAAACACAGTATTAGAAGCCCAGGCAGAGCTATGACCCTTAGCAGCCAACACAGTAGTGGGCAACCAGTTTCTGAGAACATGGAAAACCAGAGGACAGAATAAGAGGAATAGAGTGAGAGGATAAGGTATATTCAAGATTAAAGAGGTGCTAAGGGACACATGATTTCATCAGAAGAGGGAGAAATGACTGTCCCCCTCCTCCTGAGGAGGAACCCATGCAAGTTGTTCAGGGAAAGAAAAGGAGGAAGAAAAAATTGTGACAGAGTTCATCTAACCCTATTCTGGATAAGAACTGGTTGCAGCACTATAGAAAAAGCAGCAGTGGGGGACATAGAGGAGGAGGAGGAGGGGGATGGGGACTCTGAGACATTATCAGTGTTCTCAGCTGGAGCCATTTCATCAGAGTACAAAGAGGCAATCCCAGGTCAGAAGACTGGAACACAACATGGTAGAAGAACCAAGGTCACAAACCCAGAAAAGTGCCCCCTCATTGATAGTGGTTTAATGTGTGCATAGGGGACACTCTTTCTCCTTTGACAATTAATGTAAATAGTGTCAGACTGCATCAGAAAAGTGTGACTACTATGGCTATTGTGGAGTCTTTATAGAGTAATGTCATTTTTCTACAGGACACCCAAAAAAAGACTAAATAAGAGTTAAATGCGATATAAAGATTATGGCACATGGACTTTTGTATTGGTCACATGAGAATGACCATTGTGATGGGGTAGCAATATTGCTGAGAGTTCATAACTTTCATCTTAAAAAATTAACAGAAATTGAACCAGACCATGCCCTTCTTTTGTACATTCAGTATAATAAATAGGCTTTTCATTTTAGTAATGTGCATGCTCCACAAACAAATGCAGCTAGAATGACTTTGTTTCATGAAATACACCTTTATCTACATACAAGGAAACTTATCATAATGAGTGGCGACTTTAATTGTGGCCTTTCATTGTCTGATAGGGGAGAAAAAAACAACTGAAATTTATAGTGCTTCGGCATACTTAACGGATATAGTGACAGTAGCTAAATATGTAGGACGGTGGTTTAAGGAATACTTCAGCAACCTTTTGTAAGTGCAACCTTGCTACTAGTACAGACTTCCTATTTGCATCATGTAAAGTTATGATTACAGGAGCTAGAACTGTGGTGACAGACACACCAGATCATATGGCAGTTACATGTAATTGCAAGTTAGGTCCATGCACTTTTCAAGCTCCCCTTCCATGACACCACAGCAGCACATTATTAGAGCAACCTGCAAATTAAGTTGCCAGATTGACAGGCCCAATACAAACATGATAGGTAGAGATAGCAATAAAAAGTTTGAAGAATAACACTACTCTGGGCACTGGGCCTCCTGAAGTTTATCAAGTGTTTGTGAATTGCTTTGCTCTAGTTTTACAAATTTTGCATAATAGCATTCTGGCTGAAAAAATTAAACCAGATTATATGACCTCAGCATTTCTGACATATTTACATAAAAACTGAAATAAAACAGACATAACCAATTGGAGGCTGTTGACTCTGTTGAATACAGATCAAACAATTTTTTTTCTAAGATTTTGGCTGACATGTTAGCAGAAATTGCATTAATAGTTTTGGACCCCTCTCAAACATGTGCAGTTAAGCATAGATCCATTTATGACAATTTTATGATATTAAGAGAACTGTTTGAGAGGGGATAGATGGGGTCAGTCTCAGGATTTTTATTGTCTATTGACCAGGAGAAGACTTTTGACCGTGTCCCTCATGAACATGTAATGAAAGTTCTACATCACTATGGGATATCTGAATAGGTATTGGATTGGATTAAATTATTGCATGAAAGCACAAAAGTCATTCTATTAATTAATTTCAGAGAATGTTTAGTGGTCTCCCTAAAACAAGGTGTTAGGTAAAGGTGTCATTTAAGCTCTCTTCTTTACATTTTCTCATTAGATCCTCTGTCACATATAATCCAGCAGAGAAGTGACATTAAGGGAATTCAACTATTCCCAGGTACTGGGGAACTGAAAAGACTGGCGTATGCCAATGATCTGTGTATAATTCGGGGTGATTCTGTCTCAGAAGTAGTGGTAGAAGTATTAAATAACTTTTCAAGCATTTCTGAATCTAAAATAAATGTTGGGAAGAGTACAGGTACAGTAATAGGAGATGTATATAAATCCAAGATAGAAGGAAGGATAGGCGACATTCAGATAGCCCCATCCTCTATTAAAATGTTAGGGGTTATTTTTGGTTCTAAAGATGCTGCAATGTTAAATTGGAATTAATGTATTCAGAAAGCTGAGACAAGACTGTTCTTATGGAAGAACAGGCTGCTTTCCAAATCTAAAAGAGTGTTTTTGATAAAGATTTTGCTACTGCCATGTGTTTTGAATGTTAACATTTTGTATCCTATACTGCAACAGTTAGACACTACATGCAGTAGTTAATTTTTTCAAGGGTTTAGGGGCAGTAGATTGAATCCCATTAGGAGGGAATGGACTTATAGAGCAAGCAGTATGGGAGTGGGAGTGTTAATATGGTACATACTTTCTGTTTTTAAATATCACTGTTTCTTTCATTTAATGTAACCCCAGTACTGAGGGAGGAGGACAAGGTGTAGAGGACATTGCTGGAGGAATGGTTAGTTCCCTGGGGAATAAGTTGGGAGGCTAAATACTTTCATGCTTTAAATAATTTGGTAGCTCATCTGGTTCCAAGTTATGTTTTTCAGGCAATGGTACATATTAATAAACGGAAACTACAGGTAGATGTGGTTCAAAATATGTCCAGGAGACAATTATATAGACATAAAATTGGTAATAAGTTCTCAGTAGCTCAGACTTTACCTGATTCACCAAGGAGATGTGAGGAATGGGCTATGGGACAACTGTGTAACAGCCATATCCCCGAGGCAAATGTGGGACATATGCTGGATGGGGCTACATGGGAGAATAGTTGTGAAAGCTACTCTTAAACATAAATATGTGGAAGAGCATACTGTATGTGTCCAAGAGTCATGTACAGACATTACTGAGACACAGTCACATTTTCTTTCTCAATGTCCATATGCAGTTTCATTCTTGGAAGCTTTTTCCAAACTATGGGGAGATCCAATTTTCAAGCAAGTAACTTAGGAAGTAGCTTTATGCTTGTTTTCTACAGCATGGAAAAATATTATGCAAGTACTGTACTTTACAAATATGTATGGTGTGTTGTAAATATTACCTATGGTAATCTCATTGTTCTTTGTGCTTACATCAAAAATATGTGGAGTTACAGGTTGTAGCTAAATATGTACAGTCTTCAAGAATGAAAGTTCATAATGCAGATAAAGTGACCATGACATATTTTATAGTTAATAAGTTGTGGAAGGCATGTAAACAGTTTCAATGATTTGCTACTGTTTTCAAAAAATAATGAGAATTATTGCATAAATTGCTTCTTGTGACATGCTTATGTGTTTGAATTGTATGTATGCTTGTTTGATGTGCTTTTCTTTCCCAATAAAATTCCTCTACTCTTGAGAAAAAGTGTCTTGGATTATTTTACTTCAACCTGGACACCCACCAGGGCAGCACCATAGATGGGTTAGAACTCATAACCTTCTGGTTGAGAGACAGATGTGCTACCACATGAACCATGCTGAAAACAGCTCAGGAGCCACATTAGCATCTGTGGTAGCCCAGGGGCAGTGTAAGGTGGGATCCCTCCTCATAAAGGTCCTTACATCTTAGAGGCACCAATGGGATTCACCAAGCATCTTGCCCTCTGGTCCTTGATAATTTCCAGCATTAAGAAACAGAACATCTGTTAAAAAGACCTTACTGGGCACAGAAGCAGGGCATCTGTCTGCGACACCGACAACCTGGGTTTGGAAATGGACTTAGGATGTTGGAGAACCTGCCAGGGGGAAAAGGACTAAGCATCCTAGAGACTGCTCTCCTTCTTTGGGGGGAGGGGGTAGATTGTCAGTCACAGCACTGACCCCTGGCAGAGACTGGGGGAGTCCCTTTGTGCTGACTCCATCACCAGAGGGGGGTTGGGGCAGACGTGGGTTATCATTGCATGTCCCTTTTCCCAGGTACTGCTGCATCTGCAAAATTGCAGCCCACGAGCATGATGCCCCATTCCACTGCTGCCCCTGCTGCCAACAGTGTCTCCTGGGTAGGTTCCTGCTCCCATGGCCCCACCCTGGGGGGGTAAGCCAGGGCATGCCTCGACGGACTGTGGGAAGGGGTGCCCACCTGGTGGCCCTGCCCAGTGGGTAAGCATGGGCATGGGGGGAGAGGCACATGGGTGGGGCTGAGCTCCCTTCAGGGAGGAGGGGAGCTGGACTACAAAAATAAAAGACCTTACTGACAGCTGTGGAGGGGACTCAGCAGCAAACCAGTAGCAATGTGGCTCAGGCATTGGGAGAAGGGGCCAGTGTGATTTAAAAAGCCATGCTGCTTACAAATGCCAGCACTCCCATTGACTACCAGCAGCTTGCCTTTCCTTCTGGCTGAACAGATGAACAGCAGTGTACCTGACTCCAGACTGCAACCTCTACTTTTAAACTGCACAAGTTGTAACAAACAGAAAGACTGCAGCTGTTGTTGTACTGTGCCCTAAGTGCCTATTAAAAAAGACATTACTGAACACTGTGGAGGGTGCTCAGCAGTGAGCTAGTAGAAATGTGGCTCAGGTGCTTGAAGCAGGGTCCAGTGTGCTTTAAAAAGCCACGCTGCTTCACAGCATGAGCGCTGTGCACAAGCATGAGTGGGAAGAAATAATTTAATGTTGTCCTAAATAAAGCTATTAGGTTAAAGATAAAATGGGAATTGGGGGCTTTAGACACTGAAAAAGGTAAGAAAAACTAACTTATAAGTGCATTATTGATTTTTAACATCTATAATTTGGTTTTAGGAAGTAAGAGAAAAATAATTGGTCTTGTGATGTTGTGTGTCTAAAGCTCCCAGTACCAAACATTCTGTATAATAGTGTAACATTAACACACTACATAGTATTTAATAAGGTAATGGGGGATATTTTAGTGTTCTGCTCAAGCATATTTTAGTTTTGCTTCAGGGAGACTTGTCTTATATTTCTTTTTTTTCCATCAAGCGTAAAAGAAAAACACACATTTGACACTAAGTATACAAACTGAGTAAGGGGGGCGGGTCCACTTTTTCTATACTTCCACTTGGGTGAGAGCCATCTGGTTGGATTGATCTGATCCACATCCCTTGTTAAAATATCATTAGCCTACTCAGTTTTTATTGAGTGTGAGACAAGAAAACTGGGCTTTATATTACTGTGGGCTTGGGATCCTATTCCCCACATGGTGGCAGTTTGGGGATTATGGGTTCCCATATTGTGATAAGATACTTGGCATTCAGACTTCTAGTTGGTCAATAGAGGCTATAGTATTAAACAGTAGCCTAATGATTTTGATACTTAAAGTTAATTTTCTTGCTAGTTAATATAAATCAGACTATTCAACAGAAGCTTAAAATTATACCACTTATAGTGTCTAGGAACCTGTGGATTGTGGTGGCAGAACAGTCGAAGGTACACTAACAGTGCTCTACACAGGAGCTGGTATGCTAATAGTGTGATAGATAATACGCAGTTCACTAACAAGTAGATTCAGACTAAGGCTCTTTTGGTTGGAGTGATAATCTCCCAACTGAAGCTAATAAGTTTCACCGCTTGCAGTACCTGAGACTCAGAAGATTGTGGTGGCAGAACAATCACAGGTGCCTTAATTGTACCATTTAATTAACATCAAGACAAGACAAGGCTCACTAAGCAAGTGACGGTAACTAATTTTAAATTTAGCTCTAGTTCGGAGTTCTGGCAAAATCCTATAAGAATCATTTAGAGAAAACAAGAACACAGAGTTGGATAGTACAAACTAATAGGTGGGAGTGAAATTAATAAGACAACATGAAAACTAATGCTATCATTTATGGTATATTCCTGCTGGGATTTCTATATGAGCTAAATGGGGTTATGTGTAAAACAAATATAAAACTAATGTTGACAAACAGAAGGAGCTATATAGTACTTACAGATGATTTAGAAAAAAAACAGAAATAAAGCAGTTTAGACTGGCAAGATTGTATTGTTTACACCAAATGGGGTTATCTAAAAGTCAAGTAGTTTTGCATCATATAAATAGGTTCTCAAATTGGTGGAAACAATATAAATGAGGATTATTAAAAATTAACACAGGATAACATAGTTACTGTTTACAGGACTCAAGTCAATGTTTAACATTTCTCTTAATAATAATAAGTGGTGACATAGAAATGAAGCTGTGTCCCAAACATTTCCCTGATCTTCAAATAACTCATTTCAGCCATGTTGGTCCTTGCAAAACAGAAGATGGAAGGTGTGATACCTTTTATTGGACCAACAAGCGTCTTGTACAAAGATGGAATTATACACAAGCTTACGGGGTCACACAGGTCCCTTCTTCAGGTGAATAGCAAAACTGAGCAACATAAGCAGTATTTATATCCGCTGTGGAGCAACTGAAAACCAGGAAGTGAAGTAGGAAGGTGATAAAGGGGATTAGATATGAAATTCTAAGATGCAAAATAAAAACATGAGAAGAAATTGGGAGAGGACATAGTAGGAACAGGTCAGTAGGAGATGAAAGGAAGCTAAAGGGAAGACAAAAACATGCAGATAGGATATGAGATCAGAGGCTGGCTGAAAGGGTAGAATGGACAGGAGATGCCTAATAGATGAAAGGATATCAAGACACCACAGTCAGTATTATTAAAAATGGACATATACAAACTGCTCTTTACAGAAAACCCACTGACAGACACTGCTACCTGCTTAATTCCAGCTTCCACCCGAATCATACAAAAACATCTGTAATCTACAGTCAGGCAATTCAATACCATCGAATCTGCTCTGATGAGAGAACAAGAGACAGACAGCTCTCCACACTTCGGAATTCCTTAATTCAGCAGGGCCACTCTCCATGACAAATTCACAGAGAATTTGAACGGGCCACACAAATACCACGAGACAATCTGCTGGAATACAGGCGAATACATCAAACTGACTGCACACCCCTAGTGGTCACTTACAGCCCCATACTAAAACCCTTCAGAAAATTATCAAAGAGCTACAACCCATGCTGAGAGAAGATGAAACACTGAAAGACATCTTCCCTGAACGACCTGTCATTGCCTATAAGCAGCCCCCCAGCCTCTCGAACATAATGATTCACAGCAAACTCCCAGCAGATCAAAATAGCGAGAAAACAAGAGGGACAACACCATGCAACATGGCAAGATGTAAGACCTGCACTCACATATGCACACAGGTCACCATTAAGACAAGCCAGAACAACATAATACAAATTAATGGATCCTTCACATGTCAACCCAGCAATGTGGTTTACCTACAGTAATTCAATGCAAGAAGTGCACAAGTGGTTTGCTGTATTGGGGAAACTAGCCAACCACTGAAAACCAGGATGAATCACCACCGTCACACAATAGTAAACCAGATTATCAGCACTCCAGTAGGAAACCATTTTTCACAAACAGATCACTCTCTCTTGGATTTATCTGTCTTGATACTAAGAGGCAACTTCAGAAACACACAGGACAGAAGGACATGGGAATTGAAATATATAAAACAATTTAAATCTAACATTTCTGGACTGAATCGGGACATCGGTTTCATGACCCACTATGGTAAACTGAAATTCTTTTTTATTGTATACTAAATCATGTCTCTATTTATCACACTTTGGTTCTGTATTTCTCTTATTATTATATTTTTTTCTCCGAGTTCTGCCTGTTCTGTTTTTTTTAACCTATACCTCACATCCTCCCTGCCTCTCCTATTAACTCTTGAGATCAGTCCCACCTACTCCCTCTTGTTTTCACACCTCTGTTTTTCTAGGCCTTTGTTCTTTTGTTTCTCCTAATTTCTTGAATTCCTTGCATCTATTAGGCATCTCCTCTCCATTCTACCCTTTCAGCCAGCCTCTGATCTCATATCCTATCTGCATGCTTTTGTCTTCCCTTTAGCTTCCTTCATCTCCTAGTGACCTGTTCCTATTATGCCCCTTCCCCATTTCTCCTCATGTTTTTATTTTGCATCTTAGAATTTCATCTCTAGTCCCCTTTATCACCTTCCTACTTCACTTCCTGATTTTCAGTTGCTCCACAGTGGATATAAATACTGCTTATGTTGCTCAGTTTTGCTATTCACCTGAAGAAGGGACCTGTGTAGCCCCAAAAGCTTGGTTATAATTCCATCTTTGTACAAGACACTTGTTGGTCCAATAAAAGGTATTACACCTTCCATCTTCTCCAAATAACTCATGAAAATGTTAGGAGCCTGGTGCAGAAAGTTGATGCACTTGGAATTTGGGCAGATGAGGTTCAATCAGACATAATGGGGATTACTGAAACATGGCTTTATGAAGGTATCAGGGATAAAGAGGTACAGATAGAGGGATACAGATTAATTAGGAAAACGAGGTAAAAGAGATGGGGGAGTTGTGCTATATATTAAAAACAGCTTGGGACCTTTTAGAACTTTTTATTCAGAAAACCTTGAAGGTATGAACTTTATAGTGGTGGAAATACTATCAAATAGACTTATGATAGGGATAGTTTATGCCCTCCCCAAACAAAGTTAGCACACTTTTACAATCTAGCGGCTAAGTTACTGGATGGTGTACAACATGCAGATTTTATTTTAATAGGTGATTTTAACACCAACTAGAAGCAGAAATGGGTAATAGATTAAAAGATAGTTTAGACATTCTGGGGCTTAGGTTATTCAAGGGCCAACAAGATGTACAAAAAATGTAACGATGTCAAAAAAATGTGTGGAACAGGGCTCTGTACTGGATCATATGTTTATCTACAATGATTTATTGGTCAAACACATGGAAGTGATGCCCCTAAATTTGGAGGATCACTACCCAATTAAATGTAAATTGGAATGGTATAATCCCCCAAAAGACAGAGACCACATCTTACTGGGTAACAAATTGGAAAAATGTAATATAAGTGCTTTTAGGGGGAGATTGAGTAGTGTAAACTGGAATAGAATACCTCTGATTCAAGAACTGGACTTGACTGTGCAGGATTTTAACAACGCACTAACCTCTATTGTTAACAAACATACTCCAAAGGTACAAAGAACTGAAACCAAAAATCAATTGCCATGAATAACAGACAAAATAAAAAAATACTTGAGAATAAAAAATTGGTTATGGAAAAAAAAAAGAACTATGCTCCTAGAGGAATGGAATACATGTAAAAATGGCATAATAGGTGCATGCATACATACTGCTAGAACCATCAAAACTCAGTACTATAGAACTAATATTGCAGCAGCAAAAGATCCCCAAAAATGTTGGTACCATGTAAAGAAACTTCAAAATTCAGCTAGCTCTAGGACTACTATACATTTGGTTGGGAATAGTTTAATAATAGATGACCAGAAGAAAGTACCAAACATGTTAAATCAGTACTTTATAGAGCTACCCGATCTGGGATTAAAAAATCCCAAAACGTGTACTTCAGATATACTACTCCATGTGATAGCTCAGAAAGCTGAAACAACAGGCAATGGAGGTAGTCAATCATGGTTTAGATTTAAGGAAATTAAAATTGAAGATGTTGAAAAAGAGTTAAATAGATAAAAGACCAATAAATCTGGTGGAGTGGATGGGGTAAAAGCCAGATTTTTGAAATTAGAGGCTGATATTTTGGCACTGGTAATAACGTATTTACTAAATTGGAGTCTATGTACCACAATTTACCCTTAGGTATGGAAAATATGGAAAGTTGTACCAATTTTCAAGGGTGGAGATCCTCTGGTGGCCTCAAACTATAGACCAATAGCCCTGTTTCCTATATTATCTAAACTAATGGAGAAGTTTGTACATAGGCAGCTTTGTCGATATCTGGACAAATGTAATTCAATAACTGACTGCCAATATGGATTCAGAGCAGGGAGATCCATATACATGGCCCTGGTAGATTTTAATAACCTAGTGGCAACATCTATGAACTCAGGTATGAGCACCAGGGCCGTGTTTGTGGACCTCAGTAAGGATTTTGATTTAGTCCAACATGGGACATTATTGCAAAGATTACATGAAATAGGTGTTCGTATTGAAACATTACATTGGTTCAAATCATATTTGGCATACAGAAAGCAATGTGTGTCTGTGGGGGCAACAACATCAATACTGGGAGAGGTAAAAAGGGGAGGCCACAGGGCTCCATTCTGGGCCCCACCTCTCAGTGTCAATGTTAATAAGCTACCAGAGGTCTTGAAAAATAGTGAGATCCAGCTGCATGTAGATGACACTGTCTTGATGGTGTCTGCAGCCAATCACACCTCTCTTGAACAAAAACTACAGGAAGATATGTATAGGATGGAAGGGTGATTTATGGAGTCAAGATTATTGATGAACCTTAAAAAATCACGGTCTATGAGTTTTACAACAGGATTTAAGGAAAAGTCAGAAAATGACTTAAATATTTCATTTAGAAATAATCAGAAAATTATAAACACAAAGAATTATAAATATTTAGGAGTGTTAGTAGATCGGAAATTGACATACGAAGACTATAGAAATGCAGTAGTAAAGAAAAGCATTCAAAAATTAGGAGTGTTAAGAAGAATTTCCTCATGCCTTGAAAAAAGGTGAAACCAAAACTTGTGCAACTTTTCATTTCAGTATTTGAATATGGGGGCTTGGTTTACAGAAATGCATTCAAAACAGCACGGAAAAAGATTGACCAAACCTATTACAAACTGGCAAGATCTGCTAATTCCAGTAAGTATGGCACACATCACTGCAAGGTTTATGCAGAACTAAATTGGATGGGTCTGGAACAGAAAAGAGAAATTGGCTGATTAATTTGGTTTTACAAATTGCTGAAATCTAAAAGTAATCATCCATTGTGCCACTTAGTATCCATAGAGACAAGGCAAGAGAAAAAGTATTTATTAAGAGAAAGAACAGTAAACATGACTCAGTCCAGGATTTGTAATAGGTCTGTAGCCATTACTTTACAAACCAACACAGCAAAGTCATGGAAATAAATATCTATTGAATTAAAAACAAAAAATTCCTTACACAAATCGTCAGCTTTGAGAAAGCATCTTAAGCCATTATGTAACTGCTACATGTGATTTTATTGAATTAAATATTTGCAGTATGTGCAACAGTGTTGTATTGTGTTTACATACATATTGTATTGTACTAATTGTAAGCTATACAGGGCATTCTTGTTGAAAACAGGGATTTTATCCCTAATGTTTGTTCCTGTGTAAAAATAAAATGTTATCAATCAACATGACCCCATTATTTAAAGCTGTAGATAACTAGTAACAATGGGAGGGATATAACCCCCCCCAAAAGTTGTTCTGATGCAAAATGTACCAGAGAACATGGATAAGATGTCTTTGGAAGATTTCCTAGAGGTGATCCTACAGAGAGGGGGAAAATTGAAAAATGTACAGATGTACTATGAAGTAAGGGATTCCACGATGGATAAAATTATTGAAAGTGATCAGGAGGTAGTACCCAGTAGCCTGCCAGTGACTCTGCCTATTAAAATATTCCTCACTGTATTGACTCTGATCCACAAGGGAAATATTGGGGGAGGTGCACCCCCTAGCTGAAACAAGACTGACTGGCAAAGTTAAATTAAAGAATTGCTTGCTAAAGTGGGAAGACAATGTTCAATCTGAAAGGCTTTGTGGGACCATCGGGTCTGAAACTACTCTCACTGCCACAGTGCTGGATACATTGGGCCAATTGCTGGAAAAACTGCCACAACCCTTCTATGAATACCACAAGCTGTGGGCATTCTGTGGGACCTGGTCTACCCCAACCAGAAAGAAAGATTTTGACACAAGGAGTGAGCAAGTCATGTTGCTGATGCAGGAAACTGAGGAGTCAACCCATGAAAAGTGGTCCCACCTCACTAGCATGGGCTGCTATACTGGCTGTGCTTGCTTCAAAAAATTATACCAAATCCTGAAGGTTGCTTAACTACCTCGGAATACATGTATGGCAATGTGGAAAAACCTGGGAAAATCCTAATGAAGCTAGTACTGACGTATCAGGTGGGCAGAGAACAGTTGCCTGATTTTATAGTGCAGGTGGAAAATGTCATACAGGGGACCTATCAAAAGCGTAGCCTTGAGGCAGTTGATATTGATCACACCCACATGGAATAACTGATAAAAGAAGCTGTAAACAGTGATCAAATCCTCACCAATTTGCATCTGTGAGAAAGAGTTAGTAACCCCACTCGCTATGGGGACCTGATCAGAAGAGTGAGAGAGCAGGAAGAACATCTTGTGGGAGTGGCCAGACCATGTTGTGTACTGCAGGTGATCCTGGGCAGCACCCCCAAATCTGCTCACAGAGCATCTGGAATGACTGACATCACAGAGCATTTGGAAGCTCTCAAGACAAGTAGAAATATAGATGTGACATCCATAGTGGCCCAACCTCTGTTGAAGATGGAAGATGGCCATCAGGAGGGCAAGTCCCCTCATGGCTCAAATGCACTACCTCGGCCTCTGGAAAATTATATCTGTTTGAAGCTCAGTGACCATGGACACTAGTGTTATAATTGGTGGAATGCTGAAAATTTCTGATTGGTCATTTATTGCTTATTCAACAAGGTGCAAAATCTACAGGGAAGCCAGTGGGTCCAAGTGAGAGAGCGTACTGGACCCCTGGATGAAAACTATTCATTTTGGCCTGGACAGGTATCCAAAGACCCACTACCTATAGTGCATGCTGTACTTTGACTGGAGCAACATCTCAAGTCTTTATCAAAGAAGTTCATCAGGTGTGAGCTGTGCTGGACAGTGGATCCCAGGATACTCTGATCTTCATGCAGCTTTATGAGCAACATTTAAGCCACATCCCATTGCTGCTGCTGTTGCTGCTTGAGGGATGGACTTGTGTGGATGCATGATTATGTGTACCATACCTTAGATGTGTGGCAGTGGACAACAACTTTCCCAATAAAGTGGTGGCATTGGAGGACCATTGGAGACCTGGGGCTGGATTTCCAAAAGGTGGTGTAGGGCTTGTGTCGAGCCTTGTGCCATGGGACTTAGGATTTTCTAGTGTGCCAAACCACTTTGCTACAACTGTGCCCAATTTTACAGTCCCTGGCGTGGTTGCAACAGTTTTCGTGGTTTATGGCAACTTGCACCAAATATCTGGTGCAAGCTCTGTAACTTAGTCCCCCAGGAGTGGTGCAAGCTAGACCACAAATATGTGGTCTAAGAAACTGTGCATGGCGCATGGGATGGAAATTCCCGATCACCATCCCGAGACTGCCTTAAGCCCCTTGCGCCATATGTTCAGTGCACCAGGAGCTTGTGGCAAACCTGATGTTCTGAAAATCTGGTCCCTGGTGTTGGTGTGTCCTGAGTCCAGGATTTATGACAGTGTCTCTTTGATAATTGACACAAATGGCTACACACCAAAGGAGAACCAGTAAAGAAGAAAATCATGCATACGAATCACCTGCTACCCATGGGGTAAGCTGACTATCCAGTGACTGATTCAGACCCCAAGCTTCCCAGGGACTCACCACTTGGGTACATGTCCACAATTAGTTGACTGACTCAGCACATCACCTATGTTGGCCCCTTGTGAGAACGAGTCGACAGATGAAGATAAAACTTTGTCATCCTCTAGTAGACATTCCTAGTTTGTTTGCTGCAAAAGTCATCAACCTGGATGCATGTCTTAAAGGAAGTCATGTGAATCATTAAGCCATTGCACTGGCAGTGGAGGGCAAGTCCTCTATCATTCCAGGTGCTGATGCTCCACAGGGAAGGTTCGAGTTCAAAGTCCTGAAGAGAGCATTGCAGCAATAGATTAAGACAGTGACATTGACTTATCAGAGGCCAAGGTCTTTGAATGTGAGGAGGAGCAGTCTGCCCCTGCCCAGCATGCTACATGCCCTGTAAAACCTGTATTAAAACTCGGTTATGATGCCCCTGGTGACTCCACTGCTATTCCTCTTCATGTTGTTCATTGAGGGATACATTGTAAGTTACATCCTGATCCCCTACCACCCCCTCCGCTCACTCCATTCCTCCAATGAGAGATTTCTGGAGGTTCCCAAGGTTTGACTTAAGACCTTTGGGGCCTACTTTTTTGCTTTTATGGCCCCTACCCTGTGGAACTCTTTACCTCATCAGATCAGCGTGCCTAACCATCGAGAGCTTTAAATCAGCTCTGAAAACCCATCTGTTTGATATGGCATTTCATGACTCTAACGAATGCTAGCCTCCTGTTATTATTTTAGTAAGGATTAAGTTTTAATTGTCGATTTTATTTATTTATTTGTTTTTATGGATTTTTAGTATGTACAGAGCTTTGATTTTTAATGAATTGTGCTTTAAAAATAAAGTATGATTGACTGATTGATTGATTGATTGATTGATCCCTTCCTGGAAAGCAATTCATTGGGGACCCCAAAATGATTAACCACCATCTTAAGTGGGATAATGTTGATTAATGTGATGGGGCAGGGATTGTTCTGTTAATTGTATATTTTAGATCAGGAATCAGGTGTCTAGTAGGAAGTTGTTGTGCCTGCATTTTATTCCACGAAGTGTACTAAAGACTGTGGGCTGTATTTTCAAAGCCTCTGACGCAAGCTGCAACAATGGCAGTTTGCGCTGAGTGTGGGTGCATCCAGGACCCTGTGCCCGATGTTCTAATCCACAGGGTCCCAGCGCCAAAGTCCAGCGGCTTGCGGCAAAGGTGATGCTGCACCAAACGTATGGTGCAAACACCCAGAATTCTGCAATGGCAACAGGGAGTCTGTGGCACCCTGAGACAGGGGCTAGCAACTGGACACAACCCCCCCAACACCACGTCCCACTGGCACTCTTGCCCCAACACACACTGGTACCCTGGTGGTCTAGTGCCCCCCCAGGTAGTTCCCATCTCTGTACTCCCACCTCTCTCCCATACCCCGATCCAGCGACTGGCACAGCCCTCCACACACCACCATGGCTGGCCACCAAATGAGCTGTCAGTGGGCGTACTGTATACTGTATACAGTACATGCACTGACAGCTTATTCGGTAGCCGGCCATGGTGGTCTGTGGAGGGCTGTGCCAGTCACTGGATCCGGGTATGGAAGGGGGATGGGAGTGCAGAGATGGGCACTACCTGTGGGGAGGGGCACTAGACCACCAGGAAGATGGCAATATGCAATGCAGTCAGTGTCAGGGATCATGATGGTGAGTGATGGGGGGACCACTGAACCACCAGGGATCATTCATCAGGGATGGATCGGGGCAGGCCACACAGTGGCACATACTGGATGACCCTTCCAGGAGCTGTCTAGGTACCATTAGACCAGCCCTTCACTGGTCTAAGAGTATTTGGCACTTAGTTCCTGGGAGGGTCTTTGAAATTCCGGATCTGAGGGCTGCAGCAGTCTGGCTCTGCCGCAAGCCCCCAGCGCCATGCAGCAGCCACTTTCATGGTGCAAGGTGTGCACTAGCACACTTTGACACAGGCAGCCTGCTGAGTGACGCAGGCTGCCTTTGACAATACCACTTGGTGCAGCCCTTGGCACAAGGTGCCTCTTGCATCAGACCTGATCGACACAAGCACCTTGTGCCAGTCTGAGGCCTTTGAAAATCCGGCCCTGTATTCATAGCCACATGCCTTAGGGCAGCTGTTTTCTTCAGTGAGGGAGGGGTGTAACCCCCCTTGCAATGATGGGATTACAGTGGAATTGTGTCAGCCACCACCACCACTGAAGTGGAGGGGTCAGTGGCTGGAGAGTGCCTTTGGGATACTTGGCTGTAGGGGAAAATGTTGGATTCTTTTTTTTTTTTTAAATTCAAATTTTTTATTGTAACAAAACACATATCAGATACACAGTACATAAGAAAGAGAACATTTTGTTCCTTCATAACAATTGACCTAAATTGAGTCAAATACCCAAATTCCTCCCCCCCGAAAATGTTGGATTCTATGGGATTGCCATCATGTAACCTAACTTTTGGGATAACCAATCAACAGAGTTCCTGTTCCAAGTATTGCCATAGATGTTCTGGGAAAGGGTGGGACAGTACATTGGTGCTTTTAAAAACCCTATCATATGCTGAACTGCCAAGTGCCAAGATAATGGCTGTGGAGTGACAGACCTTATCGATGACCATGGAGCAAAGCTTTCAGCATAGCACACATCTTCATCATAGACCCTCTTGCTCATTATCTAGTTCCAAGTCCTTTCTTCTGAGTTTACATCAATTCTCTTTCCTCTTGTCTTGAAGGTTGTGCATCACTTGGATGTTTAAAAATCATTCAGGACTATTGTAGTGAGTCATAATAGTTTGCCTTTTGTGGCCACTGTTCATTGCATCATTATTATGCCATCTGTCATGTCATATATAACATCAGAAGAAATAGTTTAGGTCTTTCAGTGTCTCAGTGGGGTGATGTATGGTCTGTACTGTCAGAGGGGTGGGGACTCAAGATTCAGGATTACTCAAGGGGGAAAAAATTAAATAATGAAAAAACACACAGAACTTGACTGGTTTCATTAGAACTACAAGCAACCTTCCCAGGGTGTCCAGTGCAACTGAGATGACACCACTCAGAGCAATCCCAAAGCACACTGGATTTCATCTACTACTTCAACTGCTGTGAATTTCCATTTTGTTTCCCCTGAGACAGAAATGCTCCATATGTATTTGTAAAGCCAAACCCTCCCCATCTGTCTCATAGAAACAACACAACAGCTGCCATCTCCAGTAATGTATTTCCAATTTTTACCACAGTGCCCCCCCCCACAAACCAGTCATCTTGTCACTGCCTTCTAAAAACAGCAGTAGGAAGACATGTGTCAAGCTGAAATCATAAATTCACAATTCATGTTTTCTTAGCATATAAATAAAAAATGATAAATATAACAAAAATTATATTGTACCATATCATTTTTTACTATATCATACCAAATATCAGTACTATTTATTAGTCATAGACTACAGTGAGTTGATGATTACCTCATTCATTAATATTCACTAAGACAAGAAAAGAAGCAGAAGGCTAAAGCCCATATAGTGCTCCTGTCAAGCACATGTAATAGCATATTGTGTTGTTTTCCAACAAAATATTTTCCAATCCATTTTTGAATGTTAATTTTGATTCACTCACAACCACATTTAGGGGTAATAAATTCCAAGGTTTTTCAATTCTTTGGGAATAAAAATATGCACATTTGTTTGAAGAAAAATTATGTTTCAGTTGCAGCAGGTGACCCCTAGTGTTTACATGTATTTGTTTGAATTCAAGTCCCATTTTGGACATGAGATATTCATCATTAATTACTTCTCTTGCCAACATGAGGTTGCCTCTCAACCTTCTATTTTTTAGAGACATTAGGTGGAACCTACTTAGCCTTTCTTCATAGGAAAGATCATTTGCTCCCTTCACGTATTTTGTAACTTTGCGTTGTATTTTCCCTGTACGAGTAATATCCTTTTTTTAATAGGGGCACCAAAGTTGTGAAGAGTAGTCTAAAAGAGGCTATATATATGCTCTTTATAAAGGCAAGAGTACTGTTTCATCTCTGGATTTAAAATTACACCTTATAGACCACCAAACCTTGTTTTTTTGATGAGTTTTTTGGTAATTTGTTTGTCAAAGAAGTCTTTGATTATGAAGATCCCTAAGTTTTTTTCACATTCCAATTTATTTAAATGTTGGCCATTCAGGAAGTAATTATAATTCTTGATTTGGGGGCCTAGATGCACAACACAGCATTTTCTGGTATTAAAAGAGAGCCTCCAATATTTGGCCCATGAGGTTAATGTATCCAAATTTTTTTGAAGTTTGTCATTTTCTTTTTGATTCCTGCAAGTTCTACCAATTTTACAATCGTCAACATACTTAATAGTCTAACTGTCAGTGTTTAGGGAGAGATCAGCTATGAACACCTGAAAGATTAGAATGGCAAGGACCACACCTTGCTGGACTCCATTTGTCATTGCCCTCCAGTTATAGGTATATCCATCAATGATTACTCTTTGAGTATGACCTTCCAAAGAGTTCTGAACCCATCTAGTAAACCATAGGTGAATTTTCAAGGAAGCTAACTTTTTAATGATTACCCAATGGAGGACTGAATCAAATGTATTTTTAACATCTAAAAATACTACATCAGAGGGTGTTCTATTGTTTAAACTTTGACCACTTTGTTCATAGAAACAGAGTAGGATGGTAACACATGATCAGCCCTCTGAGAATCCATGTTGATTAGTGTCAAAATCATCTAGTGTTGATGTCAGCCTATCTTAAATGATTCCTTCCATTATTTTTCATATAATCAGTGTTAAGTTAATGGACCTGTAGTTAACCCTGTCTCCCCATCATCCTTCTTAAACAATGGCATCACATTAGTTGTTTTCCAATCTGCTGTTATTTTGCCTGTCTGTATACAATGATTGAAAATTAACTGTAATGGTAGAATAAGATGTTTTTGCAATATTTTTACCATATCAATGGTTATGCCATCAGGTCCAGGTGAAGAACCAGATTTTAATAGTTTTATTTTGTTTATGATTCCTTCCTCGTTGAAAGTGGTTGCTGATGTAGCTTGAGCATTTGTAGAGTTAGGAATTGAGATATTAGAACCAAAAACTTTACAAAAATGGTTATTTAATAAATTAGCCATATCTACTGGAGAGTTTGTAGACATTGCTGCAGTTGTAAGTGGTCCTACTTTCTGTTTTTGTTTTTTTAATGAATTTATAACCATAAAATAACTTATTATTACCATTTTTATCTTGGTTGGCTAGCATTTGTTCGGTAGTTATTTTAGCTTTTCTTATCTCAAATTTACAGGAGTCATGTATTTTTTTGAATGCCTCTCAGCATATAGTAGACTTGGATAGATATTTTTTATATAGTTTCTTTTTTCTGGTGATAAGTTTTTTTATTTTTCTGTTAATCCATTTTGGTTTAAGATCGAGTTTATTTTTTTTTTTTTATTTTTGATGAAAAGTATGTAAAGTCTAACTGTGTTTAAAATTATTGCCTTAAGCATGGTCCACATATCTTCTACAGAGCTTTCCATAAATAAATGGTTCCAGTCAATAACAGAAAGGGATTATTCAATTATACTGATGTCTGCCCTATTATATACAAAAAATTCATTTTTTTATTGGTTGTTTCAAATTCAGTAGTAAGTTCAATTTTGACCATGTTGTGATCACTATTTTCTAATGGAGAAGAAACTGAGCATTTTATAATTTCAATGTCCTCAGATGTCAATATAATATCAAGAATATCACCTTGGGTAGGACTGTGTACATGTTGTCTGAGGGAGAGTTCACTACACACATTGATAAAAACTTTAGATATGCCACTTGTTGCTGACCAGTTTGTCCAATTAATATCCCTGAAATTTAGATCTCTGAAGAAGAGTGTTTCTCCCAATTCAACTGAGTTTTTTTAGTTCTTTCATTACTTCTTCAGTATTAGACGAGGGGGGGGCGCGATTACATAGGCCCAGAATGACATGGCCTACTTTTCTGCCATCTATCTTAGTCCAGACTGTTTCTGTGGATTCAGAGGATTTTATTTTTTTTGTACTATCAATTGGGTTAAGATCAGATCTGATATATAGTGCTATTCCTCCTCCCTTTCTTTCTTTTCTACTGAAATGAAAAAAAAAACTCATAGCCATGGATGTTTTTTCCCTAAGAGTCTATATTGGCCACCATGTTTCAGATATACAGTGAAGCTCATCAGGATCAAGCCCAACTCTGCAGAATTCGCCAGTAGAGTTACTGTGGGGAACAATGCAGTTTCAATGGGAGTTAATCCCTTTTGCCATGCAGGGAAACTGTGACAATGCACTTGATCCGAGTGGGCTTCACTGTAGCTATGATATCTGGCTGCTGTGTACTACAGTGAACTAGTAGTTCATAAACTTTATTGTTAAGGCTTTGTGCTTTAATTAATAGATCCTTTAACTTATTTCCTCTTGTTGTTTTATGGTTAATTCCATTGGTATTTTGGCTGTGAGGACTCAGGGTTGGGTCGGGTAGACTGTTGTTTTGCACCCCAACACTAGTTTAAATCAAGGCTATGTTGGGCTGTTTGAAAAAAGGAGCTAAGTTGTAAGGCCCCTTTCTTATTTAAAGGTAGACCATCTCTGGCAAAAAGTGATTTGTTGTGATAAAAAGTTCCCAATGGTTTATAAATAGAAACACCTCTCTAGATCACCATTTTTTTAAACCTAGCATTAATCTGGGCTATAGTGAAATTCTTCTCTGGCTGGGCTTGGGGTATGGGTAAAATCTCAAAATTGCTACCTTGCAGCCCTTTTTCTTTATTTTACAACCTAGATCCACCAGCTCATAATAGATATCTTTCTTGTGGGTGCACCCCCACATTGTTATTCCAGCATTGATGATGATGATGTTGGAATTTTCTTCTGCATCCAGTTTATCAATCTTAGTTGATATGTCCTCAATTGTTGCTCCTGGTAAGCAGGTAATATTGTCTCTAAGCTTATTTCCCTGTAGAAGCTGTGAATCAATATACCTGACTATCAAGCCACCAATTCATTTTTGATTTCTGTTACTACTGTCTTGAGTTACAGATTGACCATTATGGTCTAGATTGGGATCATTGAGTAAAGCAAATCTATTTAAAGACAGGTAGTTTGAATTTATACTGGCAGGTACATTTAGTAATCTGTCAGTAGTTGGGGGGGAAGAGCATTTCAGCCTTTCTTCCTATTTATGTTTGCTTGCATGCATGTGCAAGAAACATAGTGCCACCATATGAGAATTCGTAGGTATGCCTCACTACTTCCAATGCCCTGCTGCCTTTTGCAGGCACGGCCCCACCGCACCAATGAATGTAAGAGCTGTCTATAATAGTGTTTGCAAATGCAGTGGTGTACAGTTGAAAGAACGAGCCGCAGCGTGTAGGCAATTTGCATACTGCCGACGGCGGTAGTATGCAAAGTGCCTCCACATCGACACTGCAGTGCAAGAGCTGTCATAGACAGCTCATCCTCTAACAAGTAGCACTCTGGGTGCCCACCCCAGCGTGCTCATGCACTCCCCCCCACACACAGTATGGCCGACGGGTTTGCCCAATCCCCCGTCAGCTCTGGTGCCCCCTCCCAAAACAGCCTTCAAGGTGCCATGCTGGGAGCCCATCCCAGCATGGCAAACATCTGTTTGGTGGCCCCCCAAACACACTTCCAGGTGCCACGCTGGGAGCCCACCCCAGCATGGCAAAGCTCTCTGTAGCTGACAGGGGTGCCTAATCCCCCGTCAGCTCTGCTGGCCCCCCAAAAAAACTTCCAGCTGCCATGCTGGGAGCCCACCCCAGCTCGGCAAATGTCCCGCTTCATCTTCCTACAAGAAAAAAGAAACCTAGAAAGAAAGAACAGTCCCACGCTGACTGTCCTGACCCCCTCCCACCCACATGCACCCTGCCTCCCCACACCCCTCACCCTATACTTACCTCCGAGTCCGGCGCACGATCTTCGTGGACCGGGACACGCCTGCACTCTTCAAAGTCCTAATGAACTTAAGAAATGCCGTAACCTGCAAATGGAATAAATAGGGTTTTTCAACTTTGATGCATATCTCAAGCATTTTTTGGAATTTTTTCACCAAATTTTCAACATGGGTTTTTTTGGACCCCACCTCATGAATGCTTGCACTGTCATTTTGTTATTCAGTCCCAAAAGGTGATTTCATGGTCACTGCATGAAACTACCTTTTGGGACCGATGTATGAAATGGCAGTGTCACAGTTCATGAGGTAGGCCCCCCAAAACCCTATGTTGAAAATTTGGGGAAAAAATTCCCAAAAATTACTGTTTTACAAGCATGCATTGCGCAGTTCCTACACACGCTCGTAAGTTCACAAATATTTAATATTTGCACTCCAGATTTTAAACATTGCCATTTTACCACACCTCCTTATGAGCAGTACAGCTGTCATTTTTTTACATCTCGCCAAAATGTGTTTCTATGCATGTAGCGCGACAACGCGCAGTCGGTGTGTGAAATCAATGTTTGGGACAGATTAAGAAAATCACATTGACACTGTTCATGAGCAGAGGTCTTAAAATGGCTATGTTGAAAATTTGGTGAAAAAATTCCCAAAAATGACTGTCTTACGAGCGTGCATTGCGCAGTTCCTACGCATGCTCATAATATCGCAAATTTTTAATATTTGCACTCCAGATTTTCAACATTGTCATTTTACCATACCTCCTTATGAGCAGTACAGCTTTCATTTTTCACATCTCCCCCAAAATGTGTTTCTGCGCATGTAGCGCACAATGGCGCAGTCGGTGTGCGAAATCAATGTTTGGGACAGATTAAGAAAATCACAGTGACACTGTTCATGAGCAGAGGTCTTAAAATGGCTATGTTGAAAATCTGGCAAAAAAATTCCCCAAAATGACAGTTTTACGAGTGTGCGTTATGCAGTTCCTATGCACGCTCGTAAGTTTGCGAATTTTTAGTATTTGCACTCGAGATTTTCAACATTGCCATTTTACCACACCTCCTTATGAGCAGTACAGCTGTCATTTTTCACATCTCTCCCAAAATTTGTTTCTGCACATGTAGTGCACAATGGTGCAGTCGGTGTGTGAAATCAATGTTTGGGAAAGATTAAGAAAATCACAGTGACACTGTTCATGAGCAGAGGTCTTAAAATGGCTATGTTGAAAATTTGGTGACAAAAGTCCATAAAATGACTGTGTTATGAGCGAGCATTGCTCTGTTTCCACACACCCTCATAAGTTCACGAATTTGTAATATTTTCAGTCCAGATTTTCACCACTGGCATTTTTCCACACTTCCTTATGAACAGTACAGCTGTAATTTTTCACAACATGGCCGAAATGTGTTTTCACACTTTCTGCGCAGAAATGCATGGTCGCTGTGGGAAATCACTGTTCGGGACAGATTAAGAAAATCACAGTGACACTGTTCATGAGCAGAGGTCCCAAAATGCCTGTGTTGACTATCTGCTGTAAAAAATCCCCAAACTAATTACATTAAGGTGTGTGTTGCACAGTTTCTACGCATGCTTGTGACTTCACCAGTTTTTTTACTATTTTCACTGCAGATTTTCAACATTGCCATTTTTTACACCTCCCCATGAACAGTACAGCGGTCATTTTTCACATCCTGTTCGAAATGTGTTTTTGCACCTGTGGTGCCAAATGCCATAGTCACTTTGCAAAATCAGCTGTCAGCTAACGAACTGATATTGCCACTGTTCGTAAAGTGGGGGTCACAAAAAAGCCATGTTGAAAATTTGGAGCGAAAATACCAATGAACACCTGAGGCGTTAGGGTTTCCGACCATAACGCCCCACCCTGTAGAGACTGACAGGCATCAGGGGTGTCACTTGGGATTGTTGCCTGTAATGCTCATATCATTCCACCCCCACCCACACCCTGCAGCCAGTGAGAGGCATCGAGGTGTGCCTTGGACTCTTTGGACCCAGAGTTCACCCCATTCTCCTATTCTGCACCCATCTTACTGTATTTCCTGATGGAATGGGGTGAGCATAAGGGCCAAACATCCAAGGCACACCATGACACTTGTCGGTGTCTGCAGGATAGGGTGTGGTGAAATGGCATGGCCGTTATGCCTAACGACCCAAAGGCACACCCCACCAATGCCAATGCCAGCAAGCAAACATTTGGCATTGACAAATGCTTGTTTAACATTCCTATGCTGAACTGTTTCCCATTCTGACATGTTTAAATGGGACATGTTCTGGTTCTCTTGCTCTTTTCTCTTTTCTGATATTATTGCACTGTACATGGTTTGAATTGAAATGTCTGGTGTAGTGAAGGTATGTATATCAATTTGTTCATTATTGGTCGCCTCCATATTAAGTGTGGTATTATCCAAGGCAGGTGGTATGTTTCTAATCATATATACAGTATTATCCACAAAGTGCTCAAGATCTCTAAGCTCTCTTGCTTTTTTAAGTTCTGAAGCTAGAGAATTAACTTCATTTTTTAGGGCAGTTAGAGTTGAACAGTTAGAGCAGGCAACATTTTGATTGTCACATAGTGATATGTTAGAATTTATTTCTAAATGGCTACAAGTAGTACATAGAAATGCAGTCTCACTACTCAAAGTTCTAATTTCCTGTAAAGATTTGGTAAATCGCTCATTTTTTTTTTTTGAAATTCAAAAAACTTTATTTATAAACCACAAAATTACAAAGGGAAAACACACAATACCAGTACAGGTGAAGCAGTACAAGTAGCAGATGAATTCAACCAAACAATTAACTACCTGTTTATACCATATTTATAATTCATCCGTATGTTACATTCCCAAAACTTTCTCTTTCTTCGTCATAATTATAAAGTTTTCCTTTTACTCAAATCCACAAATTTTATAATCACATTTTATTTACAGTTTAATTCTCATAAATCTTTATTCTTTCTCCCCAGATGTAAATCTGTGGGCTCTTTTCTCCTTAATCCAGGCCCGGATATAAATCCTTGGCCCTCTTTTGCAGCTACCCTGGGTGTAACCCCCCCCCAAGTAGTTCTCCTTCCCCATCCTTGGTGTACACCAAAGTTTGTCTCTTTAGGATTTTCTTCCTGTTTTTCTTTTTCTTCCACTAGACCACCTCCAGTTTGCATTGGAGGATGGACTTCCCCCTTATCGAAGCCTCTGTCCCTCTTTGCCTTTAAAACCCCTTCCCCCTTTTATTTGAGCATTTTATACCCCATTGAGCTTTCCATGAATCTATTCTAACTTACAGCTCCATGATCAAAATGTGATTGCCTAAATCCAAGAGATGAACCCCATCCACTCTGTATAAGAAGGTTATTTTTTCTACTATATTCTCGTGTCTAATGACGTTTTCCCCAGTGCTCCTTATGCAAACTCCTGCCCTTTTGTTCATATGTCACCTGGCCCCCTCCATTGCTTTGTGATCTCTGGTGTGTTGTCAGACTGTCCTTGGCACCATCTCAGACCACATTAGTGTAACATTCAACCCCCATTCCTTAACTGATTTAATGTCCTCTTTCATATGAAAATAAATGTCCAGCCATGGCCTGGTGCCCAGGTCATTTCTGCCAAGTTGTATTATGATCAAATGTGGTTCAGGATTGCTCAATTGTGTTTCCTTCAGCAGCGGTAGTAATTGCACACATCTCATCCCCTTAAGCCCTTCCACAGGATGAACACGTCATAGTAGTCGTGGTATAACTGTTTCCCCCCCTGGCTTTATTGCCACTTCTCGCTTCTCACTAGGCCCAATAGATATATGAATGGCCCACAATCCAAACCTCCAATCATTGTGAGTTACCTAAAGGCAATTGAAAACAGGTGAGTTGAGTTCTTGTTCCCCCTCACTCACCCACCCCCACCCCTTAATCAGATATCCACTTGCTCTTATTTATGCCAAGCCCTGGAAGAGAAAACAAACATCCATTAGTTACCTATGTTCCGTACATATTTTTTTTTAACAATTTGATGTCCATCTTCCTATCTTTTTCTCCCCTTCCTCAGGGACCCCCCTCGCTGTGGCCTTACCTATCCTGAAGGAGTGTGATGAGTATCTCCAAGGATATTCCCCAATGGCCGCTATCCCCTTTTTTTAACACTGCAGATGTTGCAACTGCCCCATCCTTGTGCAGAAACATCACACCCTTCCACTGCAGTCTGACAACCGCATAGGGCATCAGCGCCTGTACTGTGCATATGACCTCATTCTTCCATCTCCTGAGGGAAATGCTTGTACCCATGCCTGCATGATCAGTATTTGATCCCGGCAAGTGAATGGTAATCATCTTGTTGTGCCAATGCACCTCATCCCACTGTAAACCCCCTTTTGTCTGCCCTTTTGTATGGCCTAGCAACTCACCTACCCTAAAAGCCCCATGATACATGGTTGTGAATATTGCTCTGAATAAGTTAGTCTAGTATCTGGAATAGCAGATCTGCACCAAAAAAAGCAGTAATCTTTCTAACAGGTTTTCTGATATTGGACATCTTTTATCTGGTTCTCTACTTCTCATGCTCTGCGATCCTTGCATCATATGCTTTATGATTTGTCCTTGTCTGGGATCCCCCCACCTGTGAAGGTTACTAACCCACCCTATGGCTTTCAAAGGCACCCCCATAGTCGAATGCACTATCCCTGTCTGCCAACCATTCACCACAAATCTTGCCACCTGTTCCTCTGTGACTGTCCCACCTACCTCCATGTTTTGACTTACTTGAAAAGCCTGGAACACTCTCCAAGACCCTTAGTACACTCTGAATGTCCTGTCAGACCAAGAGTTCCAAAACAGATACTCAGCTCCTTCCAACCAATCTCCCACACTACAGTTGGAATTCTTGTCACAGTCTTGGCTGCCTTTGGTACCATGTCCTGAAATTTGTCCATCTGCAGGTAGGAGAGGCTGTCAGCCACTGTGTTCTTTTACTCCCTCAATATGTCTTGCCCTAAAGCTCATGTTCAGATGTAATCCTTGAAATACTAGCTGCCTTAAGACCCGCATAACTGTTACCGACATAGCTCCCCCCTTTATTCAATACATCTACCACTGACCAATTGTCGCACCAAAAAGTTACCGTTTGATTATGTAGCGTGTCACCCCAGACCACTGTTGCCACCCATATTGGGAATATCTCCAACAAAGTGATGCCCTTTATTAGCCCCCACTCTATCCATGCCTTTGGCCATGGCTCAGATACCCACCACCCCTTGACATAAGTGCCTAAACCCAGCCCCCCTACTGCATCTGTATATAATTCAATGTCTGTATTAAAAAGTTACTCATCTTGCCAGAAAGTCACCCCATTGTAAAACTGCAAAAACTGCTCCCAAATCTCTAAATCTTCCCTCACTGCTTTTGCAATCTCCACCCAATGGTGAGGCTGTCTGGCGTCTCACGTGGTACCAACCAAGTAGAGTGTAAGCAGTATAGTGCAGTGGTTTAAGACTCTGAGCTGCAAACCTGGAAACCTGGGTTTGAATCCCACAGCCCCCACCTGCATACTGCGTGACCCTGAGCAAGTCACTTAACTTCCCTGTACTCCCAGATTGTACATGTAAACAAGCTTCAGCTTAGTGTGTCTCTCCTGGTAAAAAAAAACAAAACAAAAAAAAATGCACACCCAGGTGCAATGGCCCTGCAAGCAAAATTCAGATGGCCGAGCACCTGCTGAACTATGTGAAATGTCACCCTCCTCTTACTTTTTACCTCCTTCAGTAAGCTATTCAACTTGTGCACTTTACTCATTGGCAATCTGAACAAGCCCTCCCTTGTGGCGATATCTATCCCCAAAAACTCCAGACAGCGACTGGGCCCTTCTGTCTTATCCTCTGCCAATAGAACATCTAGCTCACTGTACATTGATTGAAAATCCTCGAGCATCTTACTGACTCCCTCCTTCCCCTCACCTACTAATAAGAAATCATCCAAATAGTATATCACTGACCCATGCCCCTACTTTACCTTAAAGACCCATTGCAGCTGTAACCCCTAGGTGGCGCTATCCCAAGGGCTACTACCCCAGCCTGTTTGACTACGGACAGGTTAAGGGGCCTAAGTCCTATGGTGGGTGCCTCCACCCAGAGGTCAGGGTTTGTCGTGGTTAGACTAGCTTGGTCACAGCCCTCTGGGACACTGAGACCCCCTTTTATTCCCTCTAGTGGCTCACACAGTACACCAGAGTTATAGCCCCAATACCCCACGTATACACACTGTTCACTCATATAAATACCACTTACCCTCGAGACTGATTCTGCAGCACGTCTCTGAGGACCCCCGGTAAAGTAAGGTTAAACAACGTACACAGCAAAACACAATACTGTTTCCATAAGTACAAACACCACAGACAGTATATAGTATAACAACAACATAAAATCTGGTTTATTTAGGGGACAGTAACACGGGAGGGGGAAATCAGGTTAATTAGTGGCATTAAATCACAGTACTTTGCACACATACAGGGTCTGAAAAGTCACACTCTGGGTACCCAGGTTGGGGGAGGGCTAGCCAGGTCTATTGCCTGGGGTTGGCCAGCAGGTGCACATGGATAGGGCCTTGTCAAAGAAAATACACAACACCCAATTGTAATCCGGAGCCGGAGGGCTCAGTCCAAAAAAAAAAAACAGTGAAACAACAAAAATTAGATGATACACTTGTTATTGAAAAACAAGCTGCAGGGGAATACCCTGATTTGTACTCACAACACCCAAGCTGAGGATCAGATGGAGAATGTCCCTCTGGATTACCAGAAGAACAGGGCATGAGGACAAGGTCCTTCTGACTGGACCCCACTGCAGTTGATAGCAAACGGATGTAGTCCGAATTATGCTGGGTGTTTACTTCCAGCTTCAGCACAAAATTCACTGTACAGGGGATTTGAAATAGCGATTCCCCACAAGCACTACGCATATTTATATGTAAAAGGAAAGTACTATACCAGGCAGGCTGCTCCTCGATCCCGAATGCAATTACTGCAAGATACACGGGAGAACATACAGCAGCTTCAGTTCCTGACAGACCGAGCTCGATTCAGCAATTTCTCCAGTCTTCTACAGGGTGAGCCTGGTTTCCACACTTCTGGTGCTTCTTTCTCCTCACAACTCGGATTCAGTCCCAACTGGCACTCACAAAGGCTGCAGACCGAAACTCAGGGCCTCACATGCACTTCCCGCGCGAAACTATAAACCGCAGAAGCACACAGCCCCTTATTTCTTCACTGCCACAACTGATCTGATCTTTCCAGTCACAGAGCAGGGCATTTCCTTTAGCTCCACACTATTCTGTTGGCTGGTTCAGCTGTCACTCACAATAAGACTCCCTCTGTTGGTAGAAAAAGGCGCCAAGGTCAAAACTACATTTCCCAGAGACATTGCCCATACAATCCTCTTGTGGCTGGCTCAAATTAAGAGTCCAAGTTCTGATTCATCCACAGGCTCCATTTTAGGGTTCCCTTAACCCAATTGGCCCAGCACAGCAGTTTAGGTCCAGAATGGAGGGTTAACACACACAGAGTCCCAGCTGCAATAAAGGCAGGTTAAACAAACTACAATTTTGCTAATTTTTTAAATGATTACAGTCAAATAGTTACAGCTTTCAGATGGGCTCCCTTTGCACCTTTAGCGACCGCAAAATGGAGCGATTACTCCGCAGTTCAGGTGGGATTCGAGCATTAAATACACAGTCCCCCCATACAAACTAATTAAGTCTGCAAGCAGACAGCTCTTAAAGAGACAACACGTGGAGGCTCAAATAGCACTCACTTGCAACCACAGTTAAGCAGCTCAGACGCTGAACACCACCCAGGCTTGGAGCATTCAGGCAAGCTCCTGGAAGACTTTTGGGAACCCCATTTGCGGGGGGGGTTACACCGCCATGTGCTAAATGCCTCAAATGTTGCACATGCCACTGAACACCCCATGGGCATAGCCTTGTTGTAGTAATACATTCCCTGTATCTGAAAACCCAAAAGTTCCCAATCTTCCCTTTGCACCGGTAATAATCTAAAAGCAGACTCTATATTAATTTTGACCAGACAAGCATCCTTTGTTGCTCTGATCATTTGCACCACATCCTCCAGTGTCCCATAGGACACTTTGCTATCCTCCTCACTGATGAAATCATTATCTCCCTCAGGGTAGGAAAGGTGATGGATTACCCTGAACTCCCGGCTGTTTTTTTGGGGACCAGTCCTAAAGGAGAGACTAGCAGGTGCTCCATAGGAGGCTCCCTGAATGGCTCCTCTATCCTGCCCACTGCCTTCTCCTTTTTGATCTTGTCTGCCAATATTCTTTTCTTCCCTTTCACTGACCTAAAATTCTTTGCCTTTTTCTTCTCCCTCTTCCCCCAAAACTGCAAACTAAAATCCTCCTTAAAACCATCACAAAGCAGCTGTCCCACCTGGACATCTGGATACCCCTTTACCCATTCTCTTACAATTTCAGCTTTAATAGGGGTTCACGAAAATCTGAAGCCTCCTTCCTTCACCCCCTTATCTCCCTCCCTGTCTGTAACCCTGTCCCCCTGAGTAACCCTTCCCTCTCTGTTCTCCCAATAGCCCCCTTTTGGCCATTGTGCCCTGCCCAAAAAGACTGCCATCTATAGTTTCCCCCATTGGTATGTTCCCCATATGTTCTACATTTTGATGCAGGGTGTAAACCACCATACCTGGAACAGGCATACTTATAGCGACAATTGGGGAATGAGCAATACGCCCTATTGTACCCACAGCAACATTTCTGATACCCACCTGTTCCCTTAGCCCACTCGGTCTCTGTCCCCCCAGGAACCATCATCATTTCAAACCAAATGTCTGAGTGCCTGGAATCCCAGTGTATATCACCATTGAATGTCACCATCCTTAGCTTAAACAGTTCATCTTATTGTATCCAGTTGGTCCCTCCCCTCATCTTATAAGCACTCTTAACTATCAATGAATAGGCCAACAATGGCATGGCTAACTCTATTTTTTTTCTCCTGCACTATGGCAATATAGTATGTCAACCCCACTGACCATGCAGCCCATGTCTTGCCTTTCAACCCTGTCCATTTTGGTTCTTCACTCTTCCCCACCAAAACTACAGCTGCCGCCATGTTTTTTTTACCAAAGTTTTCTTGCTCATCATATTTTTCTGCCATCTTCTTGTCTACTAAAGCAAAGATGTCGATGCACTCTCCCTTCCAAATCTCTTTCATTGCCGATAGCACATGATTTCCAATTTGCACCCCTGGGGTGCCCATCTCTCACTCTGGGTTCTCTATTTTGTCAGCCCTGACTGGCTCCATTGACTTCTCACCTCTTTTACCTTTCTTTAAATCATTCAACACTCTCTCCAGTTTTCCAATCCCATCACCCCCATACCCCCCCAATAATTGCTCCATATATTCCTTTATGCTGCTTTCAATAGAAATCTCACCCATACCTGTGTTGGGTTGGGGTATGGTCAATGGCCACGGTTGTGATCCTGGATTGGGTAGTGGCTCAGGAGATGGCCCCACCAGCCATTGTGGAACTGACTGTGGTAGTAGGATTGGAGTCGGCACTGGTAGTGGAGCCGGCAGAGGTTGTGGAGCTGGTACTGGCATCAGGTAAGGCTGCAGCACTGTGGTGGGTTGTGGCTCCAGCAGAGATGCAGGCATAGGCTGTTGCACCAGCACAGGCACTGGCCAGGTGACTGGGACTGGACTAGGACCAGACAGGGGCTGGGGTAGCAGTCCTGGGACTGGGCTTGGGGCAGGCTGAGTTAATGGGACTGGAACCTGTACTGGGACAGGTAAAGGTTCTGGTATTGGTTCTGGTAGAGGAATTATAGGGCTAGGTGCCTTCAGGGACAGTGGCTCCACCCTTCAGCTGCTTCTTGCCCTTCCTCCCAGCACCCGCCCCCTCCTTCCTCTTCCTTCTTCTTCCCTCCTGGTCCACATTATCCAGCTCCATGTCCTCCATCATGTCCAGCACCTGGTGCACCCTTCCCACCAGGTCCATAATGAGTTTCATGGCATCTTCTTTCATAGATCTCTTCCCTCTCATATTCATAATGCCTGTGAAATTCTGCTGAAAAAGAAATATATATACAGTGGCATGAAAAAGTATTTGCCCCCTTCCTGATTTTCTCTATTATTGCATATTTGTCACACTGGATGTTTTCAGGTCTTTAGAGAAAATGTAATATTAGATAAAGGGAACCTGAGTGAACAAATAACACTTGTTTTTTTTTTAATTTCACTTATTTAATGAAAAAAAGTTAACCAACACCAACTGGCACTGTGTGAAAAAGTAATTGCCCCTACACTTAATAACTGGTTAGCCACATTTAGCTGCAATGACTGCAACCAAACACTTCCTATAATTCAATATCAGTCTTTCACATTGCTGTGGAGGAATTTTAACCCACTCTTCCTCGCAGAACTGCTTTAATTCAGTAACATTTGGTAGGTTTTCGAGCATGAACTGCTCATTTCAGGTCCTGCCACAGCATCTCTATTGGGTTTAAGTCTGGACTTTGACTAGGCCACTCCAAAACTTTAATTTTACTTCTTTTAGCCATTCTGATGTGGACTTGCTTTTGTGTTTTGGATCATTGTCTTGCTGCATGACCCAACTACCAGCTTCAGCTGATGGAAGGATGACCGGACATTCTCCTTAAGAATTTTCTGGTACAGAGCAGAATTCATGGTTCCTTTAATTATGGCAAGTCATCCAGGTCCTTAGGCAGAAGCATCCCCACACCATCACACTACCACCACCATGTTTGACTGTTGGTATGGTGTTCTTACTGTGGAATGCTGTGTTTGCTTTACACGAGACATTATGGGATCCATGTCATCCAAAAGTTCCACTTTGGACTCATCTGTCCATAGAACATTTTTCAAAAGGCTTGTGGATCATCCAGGTGCTTCTTGGCAAATAGAGATGAGCATTTATGTTCTTCTTGGTTAGCAGTGGTTTCCGCTTGCTACTCTCACATGAAGCCCATTTTTGCCCAGTCTCTTTCTGATTGTGGAGTCATGAACACTGACCTTAGCTGAGGCAAGAGAAGCCTGCAGTTCTTTGATGTTGTTTTAGGATCCTTTGAGACTTCCTGAATGATTTTACGCTGCTCTTGGAGTAATTTTGGCAGGCCGCCCACTCCTGGGAAGATTCACTACTGTTCCAAGTGTTCTCCATTTGGAGATTATGGCTCTCACTGTGGTTCGATGGAGTCCCAGAGCCTTAGAAATAGCTTTGTAACCCTTTCCAGACTGATAGAGGGCAACAAGTTTTTTTCTGATCTTTTCAGGAACTTCCTTTGATCATGGCATAATGTGCTTGTTGAATCTTTGTGCTGGCAACGTGACTCTGATGGTAAGGGTCAAAATAAGTGAGATTTATATTGAGCAGGGCTGGCTGTAATCAAGCCTGGCTGTGTTCAATCAGCTGACTCTAATTATCCCTTTAATTGGGTTGATTTAACTAGGGGCAATTACTTTTCACACAGTGCCAGTTGGTGTTGGTTAACTTTTTTCATTAAATGAATGAAATAAGTAAAAAAAAAAGTGTTATTTGTTCACTCAGGTTCCCTTTATCTAATATTATATTTTGTCTAAAGACCTGAAAACATCCAGTGTGACAAATATGCAATAATAGAGAAAATAAGGAAGGGGGCAAATACTTTTTCACGCCACTGTATATATATGTGAAAATCCTTGCCAACCAGAAGGCATCTCCAATCCCCTTTTTAGCACTCCCTTGGATGGACTTGTAGCTGTAGCTGTATTGTGTGTCTCCAGCTCTGATCCACCTAATTTGTGATTTAAGCAATAAACCACGACAGGGTGTGGGTGATGCTGGGTTTACCCACACCTGGTGTGGTTCAGTCATGAGGTTGCAGGCCGAGTGACCAAACCATGACAGGTGTGAGTAAATCCTAGCATCACCCACACCCTGGAGTAGTTTATTGTGATTATACAATGTCTCTCATCAGTTTTTGGTATAAAAAATAAAGAAAAATACAGGAGTTTTTTGCATTTTAGATGATTTTTATTTAATTTATCCTTATGCCAGAAAAAAAATAGCCCGGTTCTCCCTCTGTCAGCTTTGTCTAGTCATCATGTTAAATTGCTTCCCACCTATCCCCCACTGCTGAGAGTCATCTGCCACCCTACTCAAGACATCCCTCACATACAGGGGTATTATTATTAATTTTCCCCCTTTAACTGAATGCCTGGGGCAAGTTCTGCTTAGTGTAAATGAGACAGTAGAGCTGTGAGTGCTAATGGAGATGCAGTGCTGTTGGTTAAGCAGGGGTTCTGTGGTGAGTGCAGCATTCCATTCAGAGGAGCTGGCTGACTTTTTTTTTACATGCTTACATTTACAGCACATTGGGAGATTATCCATGCTGGGCATGGGAACATTTCTTGTGAAGGTGAGTAAGTGGTACCTGCTGCTAACTGCCGACCGGTGCTGTGCTTGATCAAGAGGGTCACTGTACTTCATTCACACTCTGAGTGCTGTGGAGCGAGCTGCTAAAGGGCCACTGAATTTAAGTTTCCTCTTCTGGATTCTAGTATACCATTAGAGGTTTAATGAGGTCCCAGAGGGCAAAACCAGTGGAGGCCAAAAACAGGAAAGGCTCTGCTGAAACAAGGAATGGTGGGAAGTCCCATTTTGGGACAGAAAAATTTAAAAGATGTGGGGCAGGGAAATTATGTGATTGTCACTAGAGGGGGTGGATTCATGAAATAAGAGATCGGGGTGAACGTTATGACTGATGACCACATCACTGAGACTTGTGCTCAGTTGGGGGGGACTGGAGTGCAGGCAGGGGTTTTATCGGGGGTTCAAGATGGCAGTCTTCCAGTGTCATGGTCGGGGGTCGGATCGATTTCAGAGATCAGGCTGACTGGCACTTTTTGCCATTGGTAATGCCAGGATTTACCATGGCTGAAAGGTACCAGTCAGCCAATCAGGTTTGAGAATTATAGGACCCCATTGTATATTCATTAACTTAAGATATACATAGTCAGTACTGCATACTCATCTTTTATAGATTTCCCTTTTTTTATATAAACCACCCCTGTGTGTGATGAGGCTCTCATATAATAGCATCAAAGTGTGTTCAGTGAAATCTTAAATATAATAAAATTGAGAATGTAGCACAGATAAACGAATAAATTCCCCAGAGGAATATAGTAAAGGTCAAGTTACAAGGGAAGAAAAACTGGTAAACATGAACAAAAATATCCTTCTTGGAGGATTTTGAAGCATTTTTAATGCCTTAGACAAATAGGTTACCAAGGGCCCCCATCACCATTTCCTGCAGAAAAACTGCAGCTGTGGAATGATAATAGCACAGATCCAAATGATGAGGATGGTTATGAGAATAAGAGCAAAAAGAGATGAACCAAAAGCAGCCGTGGCTGCATACAAAAATGGCGGACACCCACCCGGATTGCCTCACCCTGCCGCAGCCCCTCAAAACAAAATGGTGGTCGCACCACGTGGTCTGCATCCCCCAGCCAACCACAAAATATAATGGTGGCCACACCACACGGTCCACGTCCTCTGGTCGATCATGAGACAAAATGGTGGCCAACCATGTGGTCCGCCTGTTCCTCCTGTGCCCCATGTATTAATATGGCAGCTGCATCACACAGTCTGCATCACCCAGCTGAAACTGGGACAAGATGGGGGCCACCCACGTGGTCTGCCTGCTACCCACCATATGCTCAAAATCGATGGCCGTACCCCACGGTTCACTTCTGTCACCTATCCTGAAAATGGAGGCTACATCAGGCAATCCCCCTCCTGAAGCCCCCCAGCTTAAGCTGCCACCCTCACTGGTTGTCCCACTGGATCCCCTCCTGGCCAACCCACCATCCTGGATCCCAGTGGGTGGCCTTGATGTGCTGGAGTGGGCACTCCAAACATGCCGTACACTCCATCATCAATTTTTTTTTTAATTCTCCTTGCTTCTCTGAGGGACACAAAAATGTCCAGAAATGCTGTTCCCCAAGTGTGACTGGCCTCAGCCCTTGCATCCCTACAATTCATCTGGCTGCGCTCTCCTGCCTCCCGAGCCCTCTCTGTCCCACAAGCCCCTGCTTTTCATGTAACCACCGAAACCATGCGGTCAGCCACAATTCGAATCAGGTGCCTTGCTACCTCACTGCTTTTCTCTCAGGTGCCCGATCGGTGCGAAATCAGGAACTCTTCACCAGGAATGCCATTACTGGGCACATAAATGCAACTTCTGCAGCCATGCAGTCGTCCCCCATGTACCTGCCACTACTCTGTGCTAGGCTGTAGCCCCAGCTCCTCTAGCCCCCAAAAAACACCCAGCTCAGGAGAAAGGCCTGCTGTTTTGGCTTCAGGTAACAAAAAAACAACATAGTACAGAACTAAGAGACCGCAGCATATCTACCATATCTACTTAGGTTAGATGAAGAATCAGAATTTAAATAGCACTTTTCATATACATTGTATCCCAAAGCACTTTACAAGCAATGCTAGACTGGTAGTGAAGTGACTGAATGTGTAGTGGAGGCCATATCGCACATCAGCACCTACACACAGCCAGGACAATTGCATGAACTGGTTTATGGGTACGGGAATGCTGGTCAGGACACCGGGAATGTCCCCTACTCTGCAAAGAGTGCCGTACGTTCTTTTACTTACACCTGAACACCCACCTGGACAACACCAGGCTGGTAGAAGGGACCTTGGTTTAATGTACAGTACAGCACCCCCGAACACTGCACTTAGATGCCACCATTTTAGGTGCAAGTCCAATCCCAGTGTGGGACAAAAACCCATGACCTTCTGGTCCAGAGGTGGATGTACTACCAACTGAGACACGCTGACACCACGTTAGGTTTCAGGTAAGAAAAACAACACTGTTCAGAAACTGATAGACCTCGGCCTGTCTGCCATACTTACTTAGGCCCTTCACACAAATCACAGCATATGCTGAAAATTTTTTAATCTAAGGCTATAATCTAAAACAGTTTCTTTTTTTTAATGCTAATTCAAACCTGCTTGTATTCTAATAAATGAAAATGATCCACATTTAACATGACTCTTTTTCCACAAAAATAGAAGCTACTTACCTGAATTCACCAAAGATTAAATCTAATAAAACCTTTTTATCCTGACTGATGTGCTGACAAATGAAAATCTGGCTAGCAGAAAATTAGTGGGATCTGCTGCTCTGTGGCCCTTTTTAAGGCCCTAAGCCCCTCCCATTAACTCTCCTTTCCTCTCTCTCACTCTCTCTGCCCCCCCTTCTAGCCAACCACATCAATCCACCTTTCCCATGCTCCGCCTTTTCTCTGATGTCATAGCATTCCCTCCCTCCCCTTCCCCCACCCCTCTTTCACTAACCCTTTCTTCCATTGTTTGCTGGCCCAGAACATAGGGTCTGTCTTTTATTAAGACAACCCTTCTTATTTTGTATGTTTCTTGATGCATTTTTTTTAATGAGTGGGTGGAAGATTATTACATTATTTTAAAATCTATTGGTCCTAGGAAACTATAGTAATTGGCACAGAGGAAAAGCAAAGAATAGAAACTATTACTGCAGCTCACCACTGGGCCACAGCAGTCTTAGTAGGTTGCAGACTCTGTCACAACACTACAAACACAGCAATCTACAACAGAGGCATGAGAACACCGTCTGCCACAAAGATGCTACAGCAATAAACATTAATTTCTGATCTCAAGGCTTTTATTACTTCTCTATTTGGAGTCTGCTTCACCCTATACCAATTATTGCATTGGGACCTAAAGTAGTTCTGCCAAATTCTTGAAGCCAAAACAAACCCATGTGACCCAGCTCAAAGTCAAACCGAATTTATCAGTGGCCTATTTATCTTACCTTTGAAAAACAAATAATAAAATAGTGAGAAAACTGGGATGACATTTCTGAATATGTAGATACTAAGAATATCCTATAAGAAATGCATAGGGAATCTGAATCTGCTTATTGTTTTGATTTAGTGAAAGCACTCTTGTTCTTTGCAAACCATACTCTTCGCATTGTCGCTTATCCTCCTCAGGGTACCAGTTACACTAGATTCTTCTTGGTTCACCCAGTTGCACCACTGACAGGCAGAAATATGCGCAAAATAAAGTCCCAGTCAGATGGAAAAGATTCCAACCCCACCAAACAATATCATAGTGCAAGTTGCTGATTCAGACATTAGTGTTTGCAGCTGTTAACATGCTGGATTGCACATGCAATGAGGTTACCACATGGCCATGCACTAGTCATATGATACAGTGCCATGCTAGAAGCTGGCCAGTCAGCATTGTGAACTGGTGGGCCACCCAGACATCCCCCCTATAATCCCCACTTGCAATTAGGCCTACTGAGGACTAGTAGTTTCTGTCCATGGTGGCCTTATGGCCAGACTCCTTGGGGGTGCAGCAGACCATCACATGCTCCCCAGAACACAGTGAATCCCTGGCATCCAGTGGTGCCACTCTACCTAGCCTCTTTGTCTTATGGTATCTTGGTTGTCCAGTGGTGTTTCCATAAACTCAGGATAATCTCTGTGTGCTGTGATGCATCACAGCTCTGTGCATCTCATTATCACTTGGTTTTCCTAGATAGCAACCTTTGGGGGAGGGTGCATGAGTCTGTGAGGGCCACCATGCATTTGTGAATAGCTATGTGGTCCATTTGCATGATGACCCAAGCCCCCTTTATCACATGGTCACGATGTAATTTGTGACCACATGGAAAGAAGCTGCATCTCCAATTAAGCATGTTTATGGGGTCACGGGGTCACTGATGGCATTATGGGATTGACCAAACTATTTAGCACCATTGATAGCGACTGAGAATAGGGCCCCAGATTTCCTAGAAAGTCAATTGGCATTGCTTATAGCACCATGCCATAAGAAAACTAGGATTTAAAGTGGCTTAGAACAACTGTGATTTAGTCTTGGAGGTTGTTAAAAAAAAAAAAAGCAAATTGAAGAATTGTGTGTTGTTGCCAAACTAGACATAAAATATATTATAGTGGTTTCTTTGGTTGTTTAACCTGTGACTTCACTAAAAGAAAATTTTCTGAAAACTTTCAAAAGTTGTAGTCTCTAGAGGGAAATGTGAAGGTCCATTAAGATGCAATTTCCTGAAAACTGATCCGTTCTCTAAATGATTTCTTAATTTACCGAAAGGCTGTGAGAAACAAAGGGGGGGAATCACATTATGAAATACAGAACTGATTCAATCTATTTCTTGTAATATAAGAGCTTGTGGGGTGGATGGAAGATGAACAACAGACAAGGTTTGTTCAGAACAATGAAGTAGGAACTGAACATTAAAAAATTCAAAGCCTGGCTTGTGACATTCAAGAGGCTGAACTACTTAGCTTGCATTCCAACAACCAGCACTTCTAAAACTGTAGCTATAACAGAACAGCAGGAATCCTGCTGCCAGCCCTGTCTTTCAGAACTTGAGGCAAACATACACAGTAGATTACTTATGGATATGGATCATATTATCTCAAAGTGACTTCTTGGAAATTTTCTTTTAAATAGAATAACTGCTTTTGAAACCACCTTTTTTGCTGATCAAAATTCCCTCTCTAAATGACTCAATATTGACATATCTTAGTCTTGTCAGTGGTAATATAATATTATACTGTAACAGCCTGATGATGGGATTCACCCTGTGACTTGGCTGGAGCAGTACGTGCTGCAAAACAGATGATCTGGGTTTTGGAACAAGCACAGCATGCTGCCTGACAGACAGTTGTGATACATTAGTTCTGCTGAGGGAACTGGGAAGGGTAGGTCCTGCAGCAACTCCTGTAGTGGGCCAATATACAGTAGGAATCTGACATGTCTCATGTCCTCCAGGGAGGCTAGAGCAGAAAGGGAGATGGGGCATTGCTACATCAGAGCTGTGAGTGACCCATGCAGCCCTTATAGCTCCTGTGTCTAAGAAAATTAGGAAAATAGAAGATGACAAGTTAAAAACCACCGGTCAGTACCAGGGCACACCTTAGCTGCACAAGAGAGTCCCATGATGGAGGGTAAGGCATGAAGGCATGTGGGGGTATGTATCATTTGGAAACTGAGCTGTTGGACCTGATGAGGTTACCTTGCCAGCATAGGAAAACGTAACGTATAAAAGCCTGATTCAGTATATAATGACCATTATAAACAGGACAGAATATATTCTTAAAGCTGATTGGTTGAAGCAATGTCTGAGCTATGACTAATGATAGTATTTGAGAATACTGTAACATCATGGGTCAGATCAAAGATCAGCAATATTTCTACATGTCTGGGCCATTTTATGATTTTAGTAATAAACTATGGGGTATGCTATTTTATGGGATATCAGCAGGATTACTGTTGTAAGGGGCAAAATTGTAAAAATCATAGAATCTGACTGTATGCATATCGGTAAGAAACATATTATACAATAGCAAGTTAAATCCTGGCTTCTGATTGGTTGGCTGGCACAATTTACAAAGTATAAATATTGCTATCACCCCACGGGTAAAAGTGCCAGCCAGCCTAATCAAATGCCCACCGTGTATCACTCTGACCCTTCCAACAGCAGAACTGCTCACCACTATACTGGTGCCTGTACCTCAGATTCCTTCTTGAGCACCCATCCCCATCAGTCGTCTGTCGCCAGCACACAACAAAAATGAAAGTCATCCACAAGCTCTCACCCAAACAAGCGCCACCACACTGCATCCAGAAATTCAACCCACTATCACAAGCACGTTTTTTAAAATTTTTTTAACGTGAGATGACCCCATCCCCAAAACCGTACCTCACTTTTTACTTTTCCAGCCCTGCTGTTACTTGCACTCTTTGCAGCATCTCAATAACAGCTGGCTCGAATGCAAAGCTGCCTCCAAAAAAACTCTGCTTGCTCTCCATTCTCACGTCCTACACAGCTTCCTCTAATAAAAGTAATAAATGGCTTACATACATTACTGGGCTCGGTGCTTTCACAGCAGCTCACCCAGGACTATTTACAGTACTGTGGAAGAATATGTTTATTAAACTACAAAAGAAAAAAGTAAATACTTAATTATATTTATTTTTATTACATTTCCCAATTGTATAATAGCAATATCCAACTCGAGACTGTGTGTGATGCCAGGATTTTCCCACTTCTGGTGTGTTGTTGGTAACCCGGCTGAACGTCGTGACCGAACAACACACCAGGCGTGGATAAATCCTGGCATCACCCACTGCCTCTCATGGTATATTGCTTAAGTATTTCATGGAATTTGGTATTTTATACAGTATCAGAGAATGTACAGAACATGCATTTTGCTATAGAGATCTTACTGTACTGTTTTGATTTTGCTTTAATGACTGTACCTGTGTACTTAGATTTCATTTGTTCTTTCCATTTATACACATACATGGAGCCAGACAGGATGGGTATGCCCCTCCCTGACAGCGACACCAACACAGCGACCTACCAACCCATCAACAAAATTGACAGGTTGCCGACAGGTCACTGTGTTGGTGCACCTGACACAAGGGTACACTGTCTCCCGGTCCTGCACCCCTTCCCCAAATCAACTCCGACTGGAGTGGATAATCCTAAAGATGGGAGGCTGGGGGCAGAGCCCCTGCTTTGGGGGTTCAGGGACCAAAGGCCTCCGATGAAAAAAGTGGACCGGGAGACAAATGGGAATTTTGTCAACTGCAACTTGCAGTCCACATAATTCCTGTCGATGAGATGCCGGTTGACAAATGTATTGTCGAACTGGCATCGTAGAGCTGACAGGATGCAATGCAATACCTTGCAGTAAATTACATGTCTCAAAATACTGCATGACTAAAAAGTTTCATTGCCAGTGACTTATTTGTTCCTTGCAGCATACTACAGCATTTGGTGGTATCATTGCAAGGTACTGCATTGCATCCTGGCAGATGTCACAATAATAAAGCTGGATAGTTGAATCCAGGTAAAGTTCAAAACCTGTGCAAGTAATTACAGGTTAAATAACAGAATTTAAAATCTTGAAAACATTTGATTACTTTATTCACCATATATCAGTGGCCCAGAGTATCATCTCTTCTCTGACAGTTCAAAGTACTTGTTTCATCTCATCTCTCACAATGCACATGGGACATGATAATGCCCATTAATATATAGTACCACACCCTGCTGTATATAATTGGTTGATTACAAAATAGTTGAACCAATCCTTCATGATGATTGACTGATTCATTTCCTACCCATGATGATATCACAGCATTTCATCATAGGTCAGAACTCAGCATTTTTTTTTATTAATTTCAGTATTCCATTGCACACAACCTCCTCATTATCAACAACACATAGCACTTTTTTAAAATACATTTATTTATATACATTACCACTTTGGCAGAAAGATACACATTAAACAGCAATGCATGATAGTGGTGAACATTTTTACCTATGTGTTCTTATTCTATTTTAGATTGCCTATTATCTCCTGACTTGAAGGATACCCTTCCTTCCACATTTTGATCCGAAACAAAGAACTGCACACTACAAGAGGTCTGCCGAATTGTCAGATCAGGAGAATAATGTTTATCCACCGCACAGTGAATTATCCGCAGCAACAGCAAAATTCAGAACCACACAAAGGGCCCGATTTTCAAAGGTTGTGGCAAGGTTTGCATCAAGCCCTGCATCGCCTCGATACTCCTTTGTCACAACAGTGCCCCGTTTTAGGACATTGGGTATAGTTGCAGCAGTTTCTACAATTTACGGCAGCTTGCACCAAATATTTAGCTCAAGCCCCATAAAAGAGGATCCCCAAATCGGTGTGTTAGACCGGTGGAGCGTGTCTAACTTGTGGCATTTGGCACACCTGACTGGGAATCATGATCGGAGGTGATAGCATCCCGAAAGCCCCCTACACCGTATGTTTGGCACAGTGGGGGCTTCCAGCATTCTATGTGCATTTGAAAATCAGGCCCAATGGCTCCAGAAGACACCCAAAAATGCACAAATTGGAACATGTGCAGGCAATGAGACTTATAATTTAGGCGGCTCACATACGGAAGTCATGGCCCACTTCACTTATCTCTGATTGCCAACAGAAACATGGCTGCCTCTTTCACTCGCTGAAAACCTTCAATAAAGACCAAAAAAGTAAAACTCCCTCAAATTTTCAAAAATAAGCAAAAAAAAATAACATTCTTCCTTGTCATGACCACCTTCTTACATAAGGAAATTAAAAAAATAAAGTGTTCTTCACAGTTATAGTTCATTGTGTTTCTTTGTTGGCATGAAATCCTCCCTTCTATCCTTACCAGATTGTCATGGCAATATTAGTTGCTCACCCTGCACAGGTTAAATTGAGACCATGGCTCCAGATTAGGTCTTCCATTGTGTGTGAGGGGATGACCAATCTGCCAGAAAAGTTCTTCAGATCTGAATTCTGTAATAAATATACAACCATTTCATTTATTTAACGTGTGGAAAGTCAGATGATTGACAGGTGGGGAAGGATTAATTTTACAAGTTACTTTTAACAAAACAAAATACATGTTTTTAATTACATAGTTGGCATTTTGTAATAAAAATTGCTTTGCAGTTTACCTGTTTTATAAACACAATAAGACACTCCAGGTTATTGGTTGTCTGGAGTTAGTGCTCATCCTGACGCTATAGGCAGTCAGCACAAGCACTTTGTGCCTCACTGTACACCAGGGCATGCACTGAGTAAACAACAAGACATGATGAGTTATTGCTTGTCATTGGTTAATGCACACCAAGGTGCGTAGGAGGCACAAGACACTTGCACCAAGTGTCTTCAGCACCTGGAAGTGCATTAACCTATAACAACCACCACCCCAGCATGTCTTATTGTGTGTATAAAATTGGTCAACATTGAAAAAAATTGGACTATAAAGAAAAAAAAGAGAAATCAATATGAAGAAGGAAATAAATGAATTTAAAATTGTTGGAAAATTAAAAAACATTGTCCCTTTTGCAGCATGACAAGTAGTTTCAGATTCCGTCTGTCCACTGTGTGGACACATGTTGGCAGTGTCAGTGGCTCAGTAGGTAGCACACTTGCCTCTGAGGCTGGGAGATCAGAGGGCTGTGGGTTTAGTTCCCACATCTGGCACTTGAGTTAATATCCCAGTAGTGATACTGTAGTGCATCATGAGAGGGGTGCTGCACTTCTGAAGTGCTGTCTTTCAGATGAGATGTTAAACCGAGGTCCCATCTGCCTGGATTGGTGGTAGTTCAGGTGGATGTTAAAGATCCCATGGAACTTATCGAAAAGAGTAGGGAATTTCCCCAGTGTCCTGGCCAAATTTCCCTCATTTCATTAAAAATGCCACCAACAGCCCCTCCCCGGGTCATGCCTGAAAATAGGCAGGATTTGTCTAGTGCACTTACCTGGTCAACAAAACTAAATAAATAAATAAAATGTATCCTCTGCTTTTTAAAACCTTAAAATTATGGCTTTTTTTATAGTTTTATGTTTGTTTCATCTTTATGGGGAGAGAGACAACTTTGTTTTCCTTATAGGAAGAGTTATAGGAAGAAAGAGTAGTGCAGTGGCTGTTTAGAGACCAAGTGAGGAAAAAGGCAGCCTGCTCTTATCACCAGTCCCCCAGTCCTCTGATTGTTGCTCCCAGCTGAAAACAATAGAAATGGCAACCAGCTGCTGCTGTAGGTGCCACTCACCTCCCAACTGTAGCTTCCACTTGAAAACACAGTTAAGCCCTCATGCTGCTGCTGCTGTTAACAGACTGAAACAGAGAGGGGCATGGCTTGACCCTAGCTAAGATGGCTGCCAAGACCTTTTTCTCCTTGCCTCTCGAGCATATATATCTGTCTGAATCTGCCACTAGCAGCTTTTGTTTTTGAATATTTTTGCTCCTGGTTGAAGTCTGTTGTGCAGTGATGATTTGGCCCTTTCTGATCCACAGTTCCATTGACCAGTTGGCTGTATTGTAGACGGTTTTTCCTCCTCTTGATCAGCCTTCCCAGTACTCATGATGGGGGCTACAAGAAACAGAAATGGGAGATGTCAGTGGTTGAAGAAATGTTCACTCGCCTCCTGCAGAAAATGTCAACAAATTGAGACCCTGGCTTTTCCAAATAAGTGGCAAGTGGTGATTGAAGCCTCATGAGGCAGCACTCAAACATCTCACAGCAATGGTCAGGGAGCAGGATGGAGGCTTATACAGAAAACATAAGTTAGCGAATATCTAATACTTACCTATTCATTAGGGAATGACTAACTAAAAAGGTGAGATTGAGCTTGACCATTGGTTGAGAGGCTTTTCTCAACTAATGTATAATCCTTGCTATCTAGCCATTGGTAGAGAAATTATTTTTTTACTTTTGCATTAGTTGAGAAAGCAGACTTGCATAATACTAGAGTTATGGATTTGATTTACTTTTTCAACTTAAACATAACACAGCTCATGAGTTGGCTGATTTCTTTGACTTAGAAAATATCTCAGTTGTTAATTACTTGAGATTCAAAACGTTGACAATTTTCCAGTTATCAGTTACTTGAGATTTTAACTTAGATTTCTTTTTTGCTCTTTCTGTCTCTCCAACATCCAACATAAATAGTTTGCAGGGAAAGCAGTATTGTAGTGTAGTATGCTAGCAGGGCAGAAATATCCAAATAGTTTGCTTTTTGTGCATCTCTCAAATCCATATGCACTTTGTATACTCTCAATGCCTCATTTCCCAAGCAAAACATAGTGGGCATGTGATTCCTTGTGCAAGTCAAGCTGGCAAGGCTCTGCCAGAACAGACATCAGGCTCGATTCTCAAAGAGGGCTTAGATCAGTGCAAGCTGCAGCAAACAGCAGCTTTTTAATTTTTTTTTATTTATTGAAATTTCGGATAACACCTTTGAGAAAAAGCTCATTTCATAGATTTCATGTCAGACAACAATACATAATGGAAAAGTATGAGATGGAGAACAAACAAAACAAGGAATTATACAAAACATTACAAGAGTATATAACTAGAGAGGTTCCAGTACATGTGGCATTGTACAATGTATGCCATGGTGCGTATTTGATTGAAACCTGGAATTCAAAGGGTCATATTAGAGGGGGTGGAGTCTTATGAAATGACCCTTTACAGGAAAATGAGAACAGACTCAGCCTAATATCTAATAATCAACAAGGTAAGGGATGGCATCAGCCTAGGGGCCTCGTCAGAGGTGAGAAGGTATGGGACAAAGCATTTTAAAGTGAGCAGGGGAACTCAGAAGATATAATGGTGGGAGACGGGGGAGAGTGGGGGTAAAGGGGGGATGGGGGAAAGCCATAGAGGGGTGAGGGGAAAGAGTGGAAGGGATCAAGAGGAAATGTGAAGGAGAATGATTAGCAACTCAGAGCAGTTATTTACATGCTGAGAACAGTTATGCATAAGGTCAGGATAGCATAAGGTTAGAATAAGTGCTGGTCACAAGAAAGAAGGTTATGGGAAGCAGTCACAACTGGCATCAGCAACTAGCTATTGCTTAAGTTTAACCTTGAAGGAGCCCAAGGTGGATGCTGAAGTGATGTCATGATGCAGAGAGTTCATCCATAGTGGAGCACGGTAGGCAAAGGACCTTTGTCCCAGAGAAGTGTGACAGCAGGGTATATTAAAAACCTGGCTAGTAGAGCTTCTGGTGCAATGACGGTTGATAGTGGGGGTAATAAGCTTTTGCACACCAGGGGGCATTTTGCCTAAGCTTGCTTTTTTGGACAGTAAACATGTTTGGTACATGAGCATACCTTTGAATTAGAGCCGGTTAGCCTGAGCGTACATGTCGCAAGTATCGGACAGACGGGCTGAGCCAGTAAGAAGCTGGCAAGCTTTGTTGAGTGCAACTATGATGCGGCAAAGAGTTGTTTCAGTAGCTGATCCATAGATTGGTAAGCCATAATCAGTAAGCGAGACAAGAGAGCTATGAATGGCCAGGTTAAGAGCCTTGGGGTCAAACATTTTTTTATGCCTATAAAGTAGCCCAATGTGGGTGTTAACAGCCTTAGCAATGTTGTCAATGTGATAGGCATTGGTCATCATACTATCAATTGTAATTCCCAGATATTTAAAGAGCTGAACTTGCTCAAGGGGAGAGACCTCTTCATTGGTGATAGAGAGAGGGTAATTTCTGTGTCTATTTTGGGAGCTGGAGAACAGCATAGTTGTAGTCTTCTTGTAATTCATAACTAACTTGTACTTATGGTACCATCTTTCTTCGACTATAAAATTACTCTGTAGCCTGGATTCAAGAACCTTAGGGTCTGAATCACTGGTAAACAGAACAGCATCGTCAGCATATAAAAGGATGTGACCCTGACAGGAGTAATGAAGTTTGTTGAGGAAAATGTTAATTAAAAGAGGGCCCAAGATGGACCCTTGAGGAACTTCAGATAGGGCAGGTCTGCTGTCCGAGAGGGTGTTACCAATCTTCACCTGCTGTGTATGGTTGTTCACGTAGCTTTCAAACCAGGCTATGCTGTCACAAGCTAGGCCAATGGTGGCAAGCTATTCAACCAGGAGGGCATGATTCACTGTGTTGAAGGCTTTAGTTAAATCAATGAAAGCAGCACTGACCAGGTGTCCTTGATCTAAGGAGTGATGAATAAAGCCTGTGAACTCCAGAAGGGTGGTAGTGGTACTATGACCATTTCTGAACCTGTGTTGTTGCGGGCATTGTAGCTGATATTTTTCTAAGTATTCAACCAGTTGATAAGCCACTATATGCTCAAGAGCTTTTGAGAGTGGGGGCACGATAGAGATAGGCCTGTAGTTCCCAGTAATTGTGTGATCCCCAGACTTATGAACTGGTGTCACAGTGGCAGATTTCCATTTCTGAAGGAACTGAGCCTAACTAAGTGACATGTTAATAATAAGTGTTACAGGTGACAGAATTTTATCCAGAGTAAGGGCTACAAACTTAAGATTCAGAGTGTCAGCACTAAATCTTGATTTCCCTAGTACCTTGAGTAGGTAATTCCTGGCTTCATGGGCTGAGAGGGTTTTGAAGTAGAAAGGAGGATGAGAAGGGTGCTGAGTCTCTTTCTCAGAGTAGTCATTGTGAGGGGGTGAGAGAAATAGCCAGGTGGCAGGACACCATTCAGGTCCGTGAAGGCATTATTAAAAGCGTTAGCAATAAGTCTGGAGTCAATTGAGGGTACACCATCAATGTTAAGCATGGTAGGGGCAGATCTGAGGTCTCTCTCAGTGACCTCTTTATGGTTAGTCCAAAATGTTCTGCCATAATTCCAGGTCCGAGAGAGCACTTCCTTATAATATTGATTATTAGCTGCACGAATAGCCCTCATGCAGTTGTTTCTAGTCGCTTTGAACCTCTGGATGTCAGCCTGATTACACAAGGACCTAGACCTGTGCCATAGATGGTCCCTGGCATTCAGAAGCTCAAGGAGGTCCTGAGAAAACCAGGGATTACAGCAGCCTTTGATTTTACACTTTTTATGGGGGGGCGTGCCTATCACATATAGCGTTGAACTGAAGAATTAATTCATTGAGGGCAATGTCAACATTGTTAGTCCTGTCCTGTCCTGATTACACAGGTCAGCTTTTAGTGAGTCAAGATGCCCATGGATGAGTACCCTGATGGTAATTGTTCTAGCAGGTGGTTTACAGAATTTATTCGACAAATGAAACAAGACTGGGGAGTGGTCACTGAAGGTATCTGGGACTACGGTTGTGTCTGATATATAATCAGGGTGGTTAGAGAGCACCCAGTCCAGTAAGGTACCTGTCCCAGTTTTATAGTTGTTTCTAGTGGGGGACTCAACTAGATGGGTGAGGTGAACTGCTGAAACTGCATCTTTGAAAGGGATGGTTTCAGGAGAGAAATAATTGATATTGAAATCTCCTAACATGATATTTTTCCGAATTATGGCTGAGGGCCAAAACACTCCAGGAGTGAATCAAAGCAGGAGGCTGTCTGCCTGGGATGAATTTAGATTAAAAACACAGTAAGGGTTTTATTGTGTGCACCTAGAAGCACTTTTATGGCAAGGGCTTACATATGGTCATCAGTTTTGGGCAGAGTTAGGACGAGACCTTGAAGGTTGTTTCGGCTGGTGCTGAAGTCTGGTACACCAGGGACCCTGCACCAGATTCTGGTACAGGAGGGGTCTTGGCGCCTATGTCCTCACACTTGCGGCAACCTCTCCCATGCGGCAAACACATGGCTTGTGAGAGGTGTTTGCCACAGGCACATTGTGGCAAATGCTAACCGTGCCCCTGCCCTGATCCCTTTGTAAACTAAATGTAACCCCTTCCTGGTGATCTAGTGGCCCCTGATCCACAATGTTGCCCATATTCATATTTATAAAAATAACCCTTCCTGGTGGTCTAATGCCCCCTTTCCAATCCCCAATGTCACCCTTAGTCATATGTATAAAATACCCCTTCCTGGTGGTCTAGTGCCCCCTTCCCAATCCCTGATATTGCCTGTATTCATATTTATAAAAATAACCCTTCCTGGTGGTCTACTGCCCCCTCCCTGATGTTGCCGCAATCATATTTAATAACAACTCCCTTCCCTGGTGGTCTAGTGGACCCCACCCCAGCAGGTAATGCCCACGACGATGCTCCCCATCCTAAAACACAGCCAGTGACTGACGCAGCACACCTCTCACCTCTGCAGCTGGCAACTGAATGAACTGTCACTGTATAGTGTACGTGCTCATTGATTAATCAGGTCAACTCTCCCAGAGGGGAATTTTCTAAGTACCCTTAGACCAGCAGTGAAGCACACCCAGAAATGGACTCTTCATCCTCCCCCCATGATGAAGAGGAGTTTCTCCCTCAAAGCACTGGGGCAACTTTGTTTGATGCCTCTCTAATAAACCTTTATTTCCGAAATCCATTTCTGTGTGTGCTTCACTGCAGGTTTTTGTTTTCTAAGTTATGTTTGTCTAGTTGTGGCTGACTCCACAGACTTGACTGGCAGCACACTTGTGCTGTGCTCTCCACCTTTAGCCCTGGCTGGTCTAATGGTACATAGAATTTCTCCCTCTGGGATAGATCTAAGAATACCATTCTTGGGGATGTGGCAGCTTGCATCTACCACATGCCCCCTAATGCCATGTAACAGCCCATTTTGGGGTGCACAGGTGGCACAAGCCCCATTTGGGACAGGGTGCAATTGAGAATCACTCCCAGCACATCTTTAGTTGCAAGGGACTCTTTGCACCATTATTTGTGGCCCAGGTCCATTGCACTGTGCTGGGAGCTTTGAGAATCAAACCCATAATCTTTTATACAGACTTATACATCTGATACTGTAAAGGCTGAAAATGACAAAGTACAAACATGCGATACATTCTCTTTGGGATTTCTCAATGTACGTTAGTCATATTCTCCACTGTGTATGATGTCAGAACTCTAATGTATGCAAGCCCAGCCCACTGGGTTCCCCTCCTGCACACAATCCCAGCCCACTGGACACCCTCCAACACCCAAGGAGGGTGCCAGAACAAGGGAGCAGCCCAGGTATGCAAAAAGGAGGCAAAAAGCATAAGCAAAAATAAATAAATAAATAAAATCTTCAAATGAAATAAATGCCTCGTTTTTAACAAGTGCCTCCAAATAATTAATCTGTACACCCCACCAAACCTTCTGCATGAGCAACTTCTCATCTATTAAAATATTCATATTATTATAGAGAGGTTGATTAAGATCAGTCTTATATAGTAAATACATAGTGCGGCACAACTGTGTATGAACTTTCACTGAAACCCCAATTGGGGTGGATTTTAACATTTTTGGGAGTCTAGCAAATGGGACATAAAGAAGGGAGCCCAAAGAGATCCCATGCTGCTTTGTTAAATCCTTTTCTATTTCAAGCCAACTCGGAATAAATGTACTGTCCCCCTCTTACTGACCCTATTGCAAATATTTAGAACCATGTAAAGTGAAATAATAATTCAGTAGATGTAAGAGCTGTGTCCCCCCTAAAGCTCTAGGTCTACGTAATTTAGTTAGCGCCCTCCTTGGATTCCTCCTTAACCATATAATGTTAGACCATGTTAACTGGATGCTCAAGAACCCTTCCTTTAGAAGCATCACCTTTTAACACTGTTAAGTGATACATTAAATACGAGAGAACAACCATTTTAATAATATTAATGTGACCCCATATCAACAGTGGCAGCATCTGCCAAATCTGTAAGTCTAATTCTATTTGTCTGGTAAGCGTGTCCATATTGAGTTTCTTTAATGTAGCGATATCAGGGGTCAACGTAATATCTAAATAAGGCAAGGCCTGGGATTCCCACTTAAGTCCAAAAGATGCAATGTCCATCTTAGAACAATGCTTGTGTACAGGAAATACTGTTGTTTTATTTAGATTTAATTTGTATCCCAATACTTGGCCAAAATCCGAAAGTAGACTCAATGCAATTGGGAGAGAAGTGCGCCAATTAGAAATATGGAGCAGTACATCATCTGCGATCATTGAAAGCTTAAATTTTCTGATCCCCACCCTGATTACTATCACCCCAGAAGAAGAGATAATCTTCTTCACTAGAGGTTTGATATAGAGATTAAATAACATAGGGGACAAGGGGCACCCTTGTCTCATGCCCCTAGTCAAGGGAAATACACTAGATAGTTTTCCATTACATAGAACCCTAGCTGACTGTGGTATACACAATTTTAACTCAGCGTATAAAGTCTTCCGCTATGTTATATCTAAGAAGAATACTGAACAGATAGGCCCATGAGACCCTATCAAATGCTTTCTCTGCATCCAGTGAGACCAACAATGTATCTGGGTTGGTGTCCCTGGATACAGAGAATAGATGATACATTTTCCTGAAATGATCACTGGAATGATGCCCTGCAAGAAAACTGGCCTGTTTTGGGAAGATCAAACAGGTCCACACTTTTTTAAGCCTAGAGGCCGGGATAGAGGCAAGAATCTTAATATCCATGTTTAATAAACAGATAGGCCTCTAATAGTCTGGGACATCAAATGTCTTTCCTGGTTTAGGAAGAATAATAATAATTTTTGCTTCAAATAGAGGGGCGTCTTTAATATCAGAGGCATAATCAAACAGCAAAGTTAATGACAGTGTTAGTTCAGCTGTGAATAACTTGTAAAGCAGTCAGGTCCCAGGGCCTTATCTGGAGACAGTGCCCTTATTGCCTCCTCAACTTCCAACTCTGAGATAGGGCCCATCAATGATTTCTGCTGAATTTTCCATAAGTCTGGGAGTTCTTTATCAGAAAAACAATTGTCTGTCTTCGAATGCCAATCCTGATCTGGTGTAGGTTCTATGTACAGATCCTGATAAAAACCCATAAAAATTTCGACCAAGCACTTAGGATCTGAGACCGGTGTTTGTGAGGAGGGATCCAGCAGTGCATCCACCCATCTAGCAGCTGCCTATTGTTTTAAAAGCAGAGCCAGCAGCTTCCCTGCTTTGTCACCCTGTCCTATAAATGTTGCTTTAATACTAGCTACTGCTCGCATTACTGTATCCAATAGGTAAACCGAGTATTGAGCTTTGAGATTACTGAGTTCCACCCTTTTAACGTCATTCAAGTTTATTGATAATGAATTTTCTAGCTCTTTAATTTTAAGTAACCAATCTTCAGATGATTTTTGCAACTTTGTTTTCTGAATAGTAGTTAATCTATTCAACTACCCCCTCCAAATGGCTTTTAAAAAGCCCCACCAGACATCTAAAGTGGTGATTGAATTAACATTTTCAGCTATGTATCAGACTATATAGCCCCTCATATGTTCTATCAAAGCACCATCAACTAGGAAGTTGCTGATTTAATGACCAGGAGCTATTCTGCAAAATGTTATTGGGGGGGGGGCTCCAGTTGCAATACCACTGGAGAGTGATCTGACAGAACTCTCGCCTCGACAGTGGAATGCATAACAAACTGTAACATAGATTGGCTGATCCAAAAATAGTTTATTTATGAATGCACTTTGTGGGGTGGTGAATATAAGGAGTAAGACTGTTCTCCCAGATGAAGGTCTCTCCAGGGATCCGCTAGTCCCAGAGTCTGCTTGAGCTCTCTTAGAGCCCTCTGAGCTGGGGAGAGGCCCACTCTCTTCTTAAAAGATCTATCCATCTCATTGGAAAATACTAAATTCCAATCCCCTCCCAATATATAAGAAATCTGTGTGTATGGCATGAGAATAGATGCCTGGACAGAGAAAAAAGAGGGGGAATCCACATTGGGGGCATAGACGGCAGCATGATTTCCCAGCCAGCTATGGAACCATGAATAAATATGTACTAACATTCCAGGTCCCTGATCTCCCTACATAGATGGAAGGGCACCATCTTGGTCACCAAAATGGCCACACCCCTCTGCCTGGTGCCTGTCCCTGTCCCATACACCTGCCCCACCCATAATTTATTCAAATTCTGGACCTGATCCAACGAAGGTGTGTTTCTTGCAAACAACGTGAGGACAATATTTTTTTAAATGACAGCAAACAATATTTTTTTGCATTGTCCCTCACTCCCATATCATTCCATGATACAAAGTTCCAATCTACTGTGATATTAATATATCATAAATCAAGCCAATAGCATCATTAATGGCCCTGTTTCCAAAATGCCAGCATGGGTACCCCCCTTCTGAACCCAATAAAGCCCCCAAAACATCTCCCCCAAAATGTACTAAAATAATAATAAAACTCAACTTCCCAGGCTCAGAGCCCATGCCACCTCATGTGGACCGTAGCTACAGCATGGAGACAAGCCCCTCTAAACCAGCCATCTCTTGCCCATGAAATCATCCCACATTCCTTCTCTGCACTCACAGAAATATGTACAAAAGCATACGAACATACAAACATATGAATATGACAGCAGAAACAGACCACCCGGTCTATCTAAGTTTGCTCGAGTGTGCAGCCAACACCCCTAGTTTGCAGCTGCCCCAACCCCCCTCCCTTTTGTCATCCCACTGCCACCCCCCAACCTCACTCTTCCCTGTTCTCTGTCCCATGCCCTTTTGAAGCTGTTCACAGATTTACAAGATACCACCCATTCTGGCATTCCATTTTGCTACCACCCTCTCTGTGAAATAGTATCTCCTCATTTCCTTCCTAAATCTCCCCCCCCCTCCATTGTTAGCCCTTGCCCCCTGGTGACCCTTCCCCTCCTTGACTTAAAGACCCCATCTGCCTCATCCTTATTGATTCCTCTCAGATACTTGAATGTCTCTATCATGTCCCCCCTGTCCCTTCTATCCTCCAGGGTGTACATACTGAGGTCTCCCAGCCTGCTGTCATAGTCTCTCCCCTCCATTCCACATATCATCTTCGTTGCCCTCCTCTGCACCCCCTCCAGCAGTCTGATATCACGCTTTAGGTATGGCCTCTAAAACTGCATATAATACTCTAAGTGTGGCATTACCAGCGATCTGTAGAGGGGCAAGATCACCTCACTTCACCTGGACAAAAAAAAACCCTTGCTATGCACCCCAGCATTTTGTTCACTTTTGCAGTCACTCTCCTGCACTGGGCAGTGTTGTTCATGGTCCCCGTTATCATTACCCCAAGGTCTTTCTCCTCCTCAGAGATCCCCAGCTTAACCCCCAGCCAGTATTCTCTGCTTGGGTTCTTCACCCCAAAGTGCATAACCTTACACTTCTTTGCATTGAACCCCAGCTGCCACCTCTCTGACCACTCTTCTAGCTTGCCTAAGTCCCCCTGCAGCTGCTTCCACCCCTCCTCTCCATCCACCACTGCTCCGATTTTGGTGCTGTCAGCAAACAGACTTACCTTGCTCACCACCCCATGTCCAATGTCTGATATAAAGAGCCCAAACAATACTGGAACCAACATAGAGCCCTGTAGCACCCCACTCGTCACTGGCTTTGGAGTTGAGAGCTCCCCTCTTAGCACCACCAGTTGCAGCCTCCCACTCAGCCAGCTTGTAAGCCAGTTCATTTTTGTCCCTACTCCTACACCAGTTAGCTTCCTCCCAAGCTGCCCATGAGGCACCAAATTGAAGGCCTTGCTGAAGTCCAAGTAAAGAACATCCACCGCATGACCCTTATCCAGTTCACCTGTCACGCAGTCATAATATAGTATCAGGTTGGTTTGACAAGACTTCCCTGAAACAAACCCATGCTGCCTCACATCCTGGAGGACATTGTCCTCCAGGTACGATCCCAGTATTTCCTTTAGTATCATTTCCATGAGTTTGCACACTATGGATGTGAGACTTATTGGATGATAATTACCCAGTTCATCCCTTGGTCTGCTCTTGTGTAATGGCACTACATGTGCCATCCTCCAGTCCAGTGACACACATCCCGACTCCAGTGAGGTACTGTACAGATCTGCCAGTGGCTCCGCCAACACCTCCGCCATCTCCCTCAGCACCCTGGGGTGGATACCATCTGGCCCTGGTGCCGTATCTACCTTCAGTGCCCTCAGTCCCTCTAGGACTCTACTTGCCTCAATTCTTCCATCTGTCACCTTCTCGCCTCCTGTCCCCACCCTCCCAGCCCATGCTGGGAGCGGTCCCCCATTTTCTTCCCTGAACACAGAACAAAAGTATTCATTTAGTGATTCTGCCTGCTCCTCCCCCTTTTCATCCACTCCCCGCTCCTTTTTATCCTCACTATTGTCTCCTTGCACTTTCTTTTCTCCCTGATGTATCTGAAGTAGTCTTTCTCCCCCCCCCCCCCATTAATTCTCTGTGCTAATCTCAGCTCCCTCTGGGCCTTGGCTTCTCTCACTTTTCTGGTCACCTCCCTGGACCATCTTGCATATTCCTCCCTGTCCACTTCCTTCCCTGTCCTCCTTAACCTCTGGTGAGCCACTCGTTTTGCCCTTACCACCTCCATAACCTCGCTGTTCAACCAGCATGGTTTCTTGCTCTGCTTCTCTTACTCTGTGCATTGGTGCAGACTTCTGTTTCCTCTGTAACCCCCCACTTAATAATATCCCATTTCAGCTCCACATCCATCTCACGCATTATGCCCTCCAGTTTCCCTGCAGCTCTGTAAAATAAACCTCCAATATACTTCATTCCCAGTAAGATAACCACTTAAACAGAGTTTTTAGCCTCAAAGGTATAACATTTAATATGGCATAATTCAGAAGCTCTGTGAACCTCCGAATGAAACATTTTCCCACATTAAACATTTCTAAACAGCATATGAAAACATTCAATGCTAATAGAAGAATACATTGGACCCCAAAACCCACAAGTCCAATGGTAATTAAAATGATACAGAACCCTCTAAAATCAAGCCTGTTGTTCAAAGACCTGTCACAGTAGCTAAATCCCCCATAACTGGAATAATATTAATAATACAGAACGCTAATTAATGGAACATTGGAAGTGGTAAGAAAAAAAGTATACCATCTCTCAAAATGGATGAAATATTATAGTACTTATACAGTAAGTGAGCCATCCAAATTCGGGATTCCCAATTAGATGTGAAATAGGGGGTAACAGTAAATACAGGAGATTCAGCAAATGAGAAGGAAAAAAGAACTGCCAAAGTCAAACACAGCATCCGAGTCAGGATATTAAAGTAATCTCCAGCAGCCTGCCGAAACCCACTAAAAAATAATATATACTTAATTATACAGAGAGTACCCTCTTCCATTGAAACAAGAGCAAATCTTCCAGTAGGGGGAAGCATTCTTCACATGAGCCTGGGGCTTTTGTCAAAGTATCTAGAATAATGAAAAGAAACCTCCTGCGATACGATATTTAAGTATCTGCATGAACAGAGGAGTAATAGGCTGAGGAAATCAGTGCTGTCCTTGTAAAATACAAGTAATCGAACACAATCTCAGAATGCCCAGCAAAGTAGCCTAAGTCGGTTACTCCAAATGTCTGTTGAGTGTGAGATGTCTAATCAAAAATTAGAACATATGGAGAACTGTAAAAACAAGAAACCATAGGAAGTGTAGAGTTTGGCTTCCACAATAACTAGAACAGAACAGAGGTCCTTATATAGCCACCACTTTGAGTAGCTCACAGTCCAAAGTGAAGCTGAAATAAAACTTCCTCACTGAGGCGTAGTAGTTTAAATGAGGTATTTTTTTCAGTTGTACCAACCTGACCTTGAAGCAATCACTCACCTGGTTGCATTCTGAAGGTCACTCAGACTAAAGATACTGAACAGGCACTCACCCAGCTTTTCCAAACAGATCGTGAAATATCTTCGGTAGCTCATTACCAGCTTGTGATGCTGATTTGAAACACACTTTGCACTTGGCAGTCTGCACTTCCAATCTGGCAGGGTATAAAGTTTTGTGCCCGATACCAGCAGCACATAATTTAGATTGCAGCCCGTGGTATGCAGCCCTCTCCTGTCTAACTTTGTACGTGAGATCTGGCACCAATCTGATTTTTTTTTCATCCCATTTCTGAGTTGATTTTAATAAATGGTCATGATGGAGGTAGTTTAACATCCTGAAGATAAACGGACATGGGAGTTCTCCTGGAGCCAGCTTAGGTCTTAACAAATGATGAGCTCTTTCCATGATATAGCTGGCTCTGTTGGGAGAAGGACCAGCAATCTTATTACAGAAATGCTGCATAAACTCCACAAAGTTCCAGTCCTCGTCCCCCTCCGGGAGCCCTAGAAGCACTAGATTGTTTCCATGAGACCTCCCTTCCAGTCTTCAACTTTGTTTTCCATTTCCAAAATGGTTTGCCTCAGAGAGATCACTTCAGGCTCCATTTTGACCAGCCAGTCCTCCACTGAAGACACCCTGGCTTTCATTCGGTAAACCTAGAAGGTAGGGCTTTAACTACAGGTTTAATTTTTTAAAGTCATCTATTAAGGGAAATAGCATCTTCTTTATGGTTTGCATTTCGGTGTAAAGTTGGTCAGTCATTATGGCATTTGCTGAGTCAGGATCCAGATTAGGAGGACAATTACTGCGCCCAAGACCCTTCGCTTGAAGAGCAAGCATGGGATCCTGCTCTCCCTCTGAATCTTCAAGATGCAGATGTGTCTCTGTAGGTTGTAAGTCCATGGTTTCTGCATCTACTGTATATATTGTATTTCCCCATGAATGTTGTAAGACTTGAAAAAGTTATACTGGAGGTGGGGAAATGGGAGAAATAAAGCTTAATGGTGCTGGCTTTATATGGAGCTCCACAGATGTGCTGTTACTTCTGTCTGAGCATCATGTGACTCCCAAATGTAAATTCTAACCATGTGCTAGATAAAGCGGTTGATAAATCACCATCATCAAAAAGATCATTCAGTGAATGTCCTACTTTGGTAATATTATTGCTAATGTGTATCAAATGTGAATCCTTTCTTTCTAGTAAGGAATGTAGGTTTAGGGTTACTAGGTCAATATGGATGTTAAACATTGGTAAATACTGGGACAGAGCATTCAGATAGTCAGGGTCACTATCTATGCAATCTGGTTCTGGGATGGGAACAGGAGTGATCATGGTATGGCCAATAACTGTATTTTCATTACAAATTCACACCCCTGGGGATGCATGAAGAGGATGAGAGATAGGAGAGCAGTGGTGAAGAGGCCATAGGGGAAGGAGGTGGGGCTAAGGTAAAAGAATGTGCTGGAGGAAGAGGAATGGGGGATGCACCTTTGGGAGGGAACCTAGAGGGAAGTAGCTAAACAAGGCAAGAGGTGGGGGTGAAAACACTCTTAAGGGGGACACATGCCACGGAAGAGACTACACTAAGCTCAGAATGGGAGAGGATCAACAGAGGGGGGAAGGAGGAGGGTACCCATTCACAGAGGGCATCGTAAAGTAAAGAGGCAGGACAAGTGCAAAGAAAAAAGACAGTGCTTGTGAAACAGAAGGCAAGGGGAAGTGGGACTTGTGGTGACACCAGAAGGGGGGAAAAGGGGAATGTAGTCCAGGGGGAGAGCAGAACTCAGGGAAGGAGATGGACAAGAGGGAAAATGTGAATAGGGAAGTAAATGGGTTACCAGGAATGGGGTATAAACTAGAAAACCAGAAGTACAAGCAGAAGGAAAGGAGTAGCAGGGTCTTGCTCATAGGGGACTCAGTAATAAAGGTAATCAGATGGGGTTGGGGCTAGGGAAACACAAGCAGTGCAATTTGGGTTGAGTGCATGCCAGGAACGACGACACTAGAGGTAAGGCACAATATACCCTCATGGGGCAAACAACAAGATGGGAAGCCACACTTGATGATTCACCTGGGCACCAATGATGTGGAGGGGAATAGTCTAATGGAGGTGTAGGCAAGATTCAAGGAGCTTGCTAGGTTTTGTAGTAGTATGGGGTTCCATTCTATTGCTTTCTCGGAGTACTGCCCATGCCAAGAGCAAGCACATCAAGGAAAAAGAGTATTGTGGAATTCAGTCAATGGCTGGTGGATTGGTGCAAGCAGATGGGGTTTGGGTTAGTGGAGGACTAGGGATCAACATGGAAGGATGAGAGCCTATTTGCTCCAGACAGATTACACCTGAATAAGGAGGGATCAGCAGTACTAAAGATTAAGTTTGAGGAGTTTATCGAAAAAACACAATTTAAACTGAATTTGTGGGGCGGGGTTTAAGAAAAAGACCACTCAAGGAGACAGGAGAGATGGGAGGCTATCGACTCCCCCCCCCCAGGATGGAGATAGAATGCTGGAAAAGAAGCATAATTAAGGGAAGGTTGGAAGGGGAGGGCAGCAAGGGGTGGGTACATGGTGGAAGGGATTATTAGCTAATGCCAGTAGTTTGGGGAGCAAAATGGTGGACTTGGAGACCATCATGGGGGATGAGAGTCTGAACATAGTAGTGGTAAGTGAGACCTGGTGGACAGAGCATCATACCTGGGAGACAGTTATCCCAGGCTACAGACTGTTTTGGAGGGGCAGGACAGGAAAGAAGGGGGGTGAGGTGGCATTATAAATGAAGGATGACAGAGCAATAGATGGGCAGGAGGAGGAAGGGGAGACAGAGCTCCTGTGGGCCACACTGGATAAACGGACTGGAGAATCATTGAGACTGGTGATGGTATACAGACCTCCTGTGCAGGAGGAAGAGGAGGAAGGGGATAGACAGCTGATGCAGGCAGTTACACGGATGACTCTCAAGGGGGAGCTTCTGCTGGTGAGGAACCTAAACCTCCTTGATGTGGACTGAAAGATCCTGGCTGCAGTATTGGCTAGAAGCAGGGGGATCCAAGAGGCACTGCAGGGTGTATTCATACAACACCTGGGTAGGGAGCCCACTAGGGGAGATAACCTGCTGGAAGTGGTCCTCACAAATGGGGACAGTGTGGAAGAGGTGGTGGTGGGTGACAGTCTAGGTACAAATGATCACAGGGCTGTAAGGTTTAGGGTTAGAATGGGGAGGGAGTCAAATTGGGCCAGCACGAGGGTCATGGACTTCAGGAGGATGGACTTTAACAGAATGAGGAGGATATTTAGGGAAGAAATGGCAGGAAAGGGGAATATAGGGGATGTGGAGGAGTTATGGGAAACTATCAAATGGGGAGTACTGAAAGCCACTGAAATTTGCATAAAGAAGATGAGGAAGAACACAAGAAAAGGAGGAGACCACTCTGTTCTACAAGGGAAGTGGCAGGGTTGGTTAGGGAAAGAAGGAGGGCATTTAGAAAATATAAGATGATACAAAGAATGGAGGATGGGGGGCTTATAGGGAGAAGCAGAGGATAGCAGGGCAGAAAATAAGGAGGGGTAACGCTGATACTGAGGAGAAAATAGCTAGGCAGGCCAAAAGGAGAGAGAAATTTTTTTTAGGTATGTGGGGGAAAGAAGCAAAGCAAGGCAGGGGATAGTATCGTTGAGGGGGGAGGGAGGAATACAACTGGAGGGGGACTTTGAGAAAGCAGAGGTGCTGAATAGCTACTTCTGTTTGGCCTTCATGGAGGAGGGGGTGAGTAGGGGACCCAAGCTGAGGGGGAGGGATAGGGAAGGCAAAAAGGTGGATCCTAGCCTGTTCAGTGTAGACAGGGTTAAGGAGGAACTAGACAGATTAAAGGTGGACGAAGCAATGGGACTGGACAGCTTGCACTCGAGGGTACTCTGGGAACTGAGGGAAGAGCTGGCTGCCCCATTGACGAGACTGATGAGACTGCTTAACTTGTCCCTGGATACAGGGTGGGTGTCAAGAGACTGGAGGAGGGCGGATGTGGTGCCACTGCCAAGGGGGGCAGTAAGGAGGTGGCAGAGAATTATCACCTGGTCAGCCTCACCTCGGTGGTGGGTAAGTTGATGGAGGCACTAATAAAGGCAAGGGTGGTGGACTACCTGGTGTATAGTGGCCTGCAGGATGATAGGAAGCATGGCTTCATGAATGGAAGATCATGCCAGACAAACCTGATAGAGTTCTTCAGTTGGGTGATGCATGTGGTTGACCAGGGAGGGGCAGTGGGCGTAACCTATCTGGACTTCAGTAATACCTTCGACACCGTCTCTCACAGAAGGCTAGTAAATAAGCTGGAAATTTTTGGGGTGGAATGGAAAATAACTAGGTGGGTGGAAAACTGGTTGGCGGGAAAAAGCCAGAGAGTGGTGATAAATGTGGTGCACTCCAGGGTGAGGGGGGTGACAAGTGAGGTGCACCAGGGGTCAATACTGGGACCTCACCATTTTAATAGATCAGATGTAGTTACATGATGGGAATTACATAGAAACATAGAAGTTGACAGCAGATAAGGATGAATATAAAGAATTTATTATTTATTTACATGTGGTGAATGGGTAATTTTTCTAGCCTATCTTTAGATGTTGTTAGCAACGGACTAGTTTAGACTTCTCCCTGATTATATTGTTTTCCTTTTTTATTGAGGTTGGCTGAGCTGGAACATTCTACTTTTCAAGTTATTATTATAATCCCCAGATCCCTCTCCTGCTCTGTTTTTTTTGATTTCCTCCTCTCCTAGAGTGTAAGCTACTCGTGGGTTTTTACACCCCAAGTGCATCACAGCACTCTTTTGGGCACTGAATTTCAGTTCCCAAGTTTCCGACCACCTCTCCAGAATCTTCAGGTAATGCCTCATGGCCTCCACCCCTCCGGGGTGTCCACCCTATTGCAGATTTTTGTATCACCCATAAATAGGCATACCCTTCCCTCCAGCCCATCCCCTATATCACTGATATAGATATTAAAAAGGAGGGGTCCCAGTATTGATCCCTGGGGCACCTCACTTGTCACCCCCCTCACCCTGGAGTGCATGTTTGTTTTTGGAAAAGGCCTCTGAGTGCCTTTTTAGAATGGGCTCAAGGTGAGAGTAGAATTGGTGTCTGCTCTGCATGGTTATTACGTCATACTCCTTGTCATTTACTGATACAGCCGAGACCACATGCAAATCAGGAGTTATAAGTGTGTGATATTGACCCTGAATCTGGATCAATAAGCACTTTGTTAGGACAACAACACAACCATGCAAGAAAGTCAATTCCTATGATGTTTGGATGGTGACATAATACCATCAGGTCAAATCAGTGATCTGCTGTCAGAGATCCAATTATTACTGGTATTGGATGGAATTGATAGGTTACCAGAACATTTCAATTGAACATTTGTGCAGATGTCACCTGGCCGTATGACCACTGAGAAGTTTCTGAATACTCTTGGTGCAAAATGGACACTGCTGCATCCGTGTCCAGTAAAACAGCCATTTGGTGGCCCCCCACCATAGCCCTTGCACAAGACCATTTGGAATCATAATTAAAGATGGTGCCAATGATCCAAACTGGGGCCTTGAACCGTCAGTCCGATCACTCCGGTGGTCGATCCTCGGCATGGTACTGATACATTTCACCAGTCAGATTGACTTCAGCTTCTCAAAGCATTTGGATCACTTTGGTGTAGAGGGAAGGTTGAGTGGCTGCTATTGGGTTGGGTCTTCAGTTGGGGCTGGGACCTCCTCCAGTGGGGTGGCTAGCGGGGCTGCAGCTGCTACTGAAGCAATGGCCTTCTTGGGGATCAAACCCACTACCGATTGAACTTGGCCTATGAGTTCTCTCAATCATAGAAACAGAAACATAGACTTTGATGGCAGATAAGGACCTCTTAGCCCACCCAGTCTGCCCATTTCCCTACCTATTTGATAAGCTGCAGATCCTAGTTAACCAACAGCCTACTTCCTCCTACCCCCCCATTAGAACTGCTTTATGTCTGTCCTATGCATTGTTGAATTCACCCACTGTTTTTGACCCAATACCCTCCTCAGGAAAGCCATTCCATGCATCCACCACCCTCTCCGTGAAAAAATACTTCCTCACATTGCCCCTGAGCCGTCCCTCCTCTATCTTCAAATTGTGCCCCCTTGTTCTTGCACATCTCTTTTTCTGAAAGATGCTACCCTCTTGGACTTTGTTGATTCCCTTGAGGTACTTAGAAGTTTCCATCATGTCCCCCCTCTCCCTCCTTTCCTCGAGGGTATACATATTAAACTCCTTTACTCTCTTCGTATGGCTTCTGGTGCAGAGCCTGCACCATTTTAATTGCCCTCCTCTGGACTGCCTCCATCCTGTATATGTCTTTGCGGAGATGGGGTCTCCAGAACTGTATGCAGTATTCCACATGGGGTCTCACCAACTGTCTGTACAGAGGGATAACTTCCTGTTTTCTACTGGAGATGCCTTTCCCTATGCATCCCAGTATCCCCCAGGCCGTCCTTACTGCCTTCTCACATTGCTTGCCTACCTTTAAGTCATCTGATATGACTATCCCCAGGTCCCGTTCCATTTTTGTTGTTGTTAGTACCTCCCCCCACATTGCGTACTCTTCCCTTGGGTTTTTGTTTCTCAGGTGCATTACTTTGCATTTCTCTGCACTGAATCTGAGCTGCAATACTTTTGACCATTTCTCCAACCTTGCCAAGTCCCTTCTCATCCTTTCCACTCCCCCTTGTGTATCAACCCTGTTGCAGATCTTTGTGTCATCTGAAAAGAGGTATACTTTCCCTTCCAGTCCCTCTGCAATGTCACCTATAAAGACATTGTAGAGGACTGGTCCCAGTACTGAACCCTGAAGTACCCCACTAGTAACCCCCCTTTCTGCGGAGTGGACTCCATTTACTATTACCCTCTGTGTCCTGTTCTCCAGCCAATGTTTCACTCAGGCTACAACCCTGGGACCAACTCCCAGGCTTGCTAAATTGTTTATTAATCTTTTGTGTGGGATGTTGTCAAAAGCCTTGCTAAAGTCTAGGTAAGCCATGTCCACAGCCTCTTCCTGGTCTACTACTTTGGTCACCCAGTCAGAGAAATCAATTAGATTTGTCTGACATGACCTTCCCACTGTGAATCCATGCTGCCTTGGGTCCTGTGCCCCACTGGCCTCTAGATACTCAACAATTCTTTCCTTCATAAGTGATTCCATCATTTTCCCTACCGCTGAGTTCAAACTAACAGGTCTGTAGTTTTCTGCCCCTGTCTTTCTCCCACTTTTGTGAAGGAGAATCACATCCACCCTTCTCCAGTCCTCAGGTACCACACCATCCTCCCATGATTTGTTAAAAAAGGTAGTCAGTGGTGTCACTAGTTCTCCCCTTAGTTCTTATAGAATTCTGGCGTAAATCCCGTCAGGCCCTATTGCTTTGTCCACCTTCAGTTTTAGGAGTTCTTTCAGGACCCTTTCTTCTATGAATGGACTGGCATTGACCCCTCCTATCCAGAGTACTTCTATTGTTTGGTTTAGGTACCTTCCCCTCCTCTTTTTTTTGTGAATACTGAGTAGAAGTATTCATTCAGTATCCCTGCTTTTTCACAGTAGCCCTCTGCCCACTCTCCTTCCCTTTATTAAGCCTCACTATCCCTCCCTTAGTCGTTCTTTGCTCCCCAATCTACCTATACAAGGTTTTATCCCTCCCTTCTTAACTGACTTAGCTATCTTTTCCTCAGTTTGGGCTTTTACTATTCTGACTGACTTCTCCGCTTCCTTTTGCTTTAACTGGTACAGTTCTCGGTCCTGCTCCTTCTGTGTTTCCTTATACTTCCTGATTGCTACCTTTTTCTCCCTAACCTCACCACCTCTTTTGAGAACCATAGTGGGTTTTTCCTTCGTTTTGTTTTGTTGAATTGTTTCACACAAAGGCTTGTTGCCTCTGTGATGGCTGGTTTGATTTTTCCCCATTGTTCCTCCACCCCTCCTTCTTGCCTGTTTGCTAGTGCTTTTCTGAGGCACTCTCTCATTTTCCCAAAGTCAGCCCTCCTAAAGTCCAATACTCTTGCTTTTGTATGGCTTGACTCTATGGCTGTGTTTATGATGAACCACACTGTTTGGCGGTTGCTTGTTCCCAGATGGCTACCCACTTCTAAATCCAAGATCCTGTCTCTGTCCCTGTTTGAGAGTATCAGGTCTAAGATTGCTCCCTCCCGAGTGGGTTCCAATATGAGCTGTCTTAGCCATGCCTCCTGTAGGGCATCGAGAATGACTCTGCTCCTGGATGTGGCTGCAGCAAAGTTACTCCAGTTAACATCTGGCATATCCAGGTCCCCCATCAACAATATATCCCCTTTTTCTACCATTCTAAGGATGCCTTCTATCATTTCATTGTCCATTGCCTCTCCCTGAGATGGGAGTCTGTATACAACCCCCGTGCGGATTGTGGTGCCATTTCCTTTCTCCAGGGTGATCCACAGTGCCTCCTCTCCTCCCTGTTTACCCTTTAGTTCTGTTGCTTTGATCCCTTCCCTTATGTAGAGAGCTACTCCTCCTCCTTTTAAACCCTCCATGTTCCTCCTATAAATTGTGTACCCAGGTATGTTGACATCCCAGTCATGGTTCTCTGTGTACCATGTTTGTATGACATGGTACACAGAGAATCATGACTGGGTTGTCATGGTTTCTTCTGCAAGGACCCTATACGAAGGGCCGGTGTGTTGGGTCTTTGGTTTAGGATCTGTCCTTTGCTGTTGGTTGTTGTTTGGGTTCTTTTGATTTTGATAGTATGGATTTTTGTTGGTGTTGTAGCTCTGCTTTTGAGTTTGGACTTGATAACCCTTGGCCTTGCCTTCCACAGCATATTGCATGGATGGTTAGCGGGGCCTTTGCACCGCGGTGACTGACTAGATCCCACATATAGATCTGAAATACTCTGTTCACTCTATTTAGAATCACCTGAAAGGTGTCAGTTTCCAGAAAAACTACCTGTTCAATCTTTTCTCAGAGGGCAGGCTGTATGTTTTTCAGAAAAATACTTTTATACTTAATTGAGTTTTGGTTGGAATCTTCTTGGCACCTGTGCTTGCCAGTTCAGCCACAAGCCACAAGGGATTATGGTACTGATCGGGGCTTTCCCTGGCATACTGCTTGACCAGATAGGCCATCATTAAGCTGACAAGGCTAGGTTTGTGGTCAGCAAGTAGATCAGCAGCCACAGTATCAAAGGGTAGGGATGTGTCCCTGCAGACAGCATCAGATAGTTTTGCCCATAGGGCAGGTTTGATGGTCTGCCTTAAAACCTGTAATTGGTACTCCTCTGGGAGACTGAGCATTTCATACTGGCTTCTGACTTTTTCCAAGTGACAACTTAAATTACCACTCGTAGTCTTGCAGCCTACTTTGTCCACAATGTCTTGGATGACCTGGGCTACTTCTAGTGGATTGCATATGGTGACAGCTTCCTCTTGGTTCACCCTCATACCTCTTATGACTGCTTCTGCCGTGGCGGTATCCACGCTTTTGAGGACAGGTTGTTTTTCCACCTCCTCATGAAACATTTCCCTCATGGCCTTTTTGAAAACATTGGCCTGTGCTGCCAAAAGTTGCTGGGAAATTCAAGCTTTTTTCATCCCTCCATCAATCATGCTGTCAATCTCCTGCTTGTCCTCCTTTTTGAGAGCAGCAGTCGGGGGTGGGCGTTTCCATCCACCTCCGTTGTTACAGTGGTCACCATCTTGGATGACAGTGCCATCCCCTTAATCATCCACTGATGATGACGCAAGGTCTATGGGTGTGGTATAAGCTCCTCCCGTTGCTCTGACATGACCAACCAACACCTCTTGTTGATGACACAGATTCGCCATCTTGGCTTTGCATAAATATGATTTTTTTCTACACTTGTGTTGTCTCTTGCTAGCATGTTCCTGTAACACTCTATACATGGCACTAAGATCGCGATTTTCCCTCAGCTTTTTGTCTAACGGCTCATGCACATTCTGTATCTCTTCATACAACTCACCATTCTGCTCTTTCAACACATCATTCGCTCCACTTAACAAATCATTCATCTCCAATACCTGCCTCTTATCCTGCTGCAACTTATCACATTCCTCCTGCAACTTACCAAATTCCCTCTCAGTATTCTGTGCAGCACATTGCAAATCACTTTTAGTCTGGGCTCGGAGTGTTTGGATTTCCTGTTCCAGCTGCTGCTGTTGCTCAGATAGCTCAGTGGACTGGAGTCCCAACTCCTTTTTCAGAGCTGAAACTTCTGATTCCACTGTCTATATTCTAGTTTCCACTGCTTGTAAGGCAGCAAAAAATGGAAAAACCAACAATCCTTTCTGGTCACGCTTCTTAAAAGAAGGTTTAGAGTCCACATACAGGGTGCACACATACTGTATGGGATCTTCCTTTGGTTTCACATCCAGTGCAAAATCACACCAGCCTACATGGGGCATTAGGAAGTTTGAGACATCAAGTATAAGCTCAGAGGAAATGGCCATGTTTTAGAGGTCTCCAATCACCTGCATGAAACAAGGGCAGAAAACGTATTGATCTGCCTTTGACTCAACAACTAGGAAAGACTGTATTGGGGACTCTGAAGTCCCACAAGTCAATCTCACTTTGAGACTGGGGAGACAGTATCCTTGTCCCATCTGTATGCATGGAAGACCTGGGAGATCGTCTGGAGTGGTTTGAACAGGTGGGCAGAGGTTCGAACACCTACATTCTCCCATGCCCATTTGTCCGAATACTTGCTGTTGTTCTGGTTTAGTTCTGTCCAACTCAGTCCTGCTGTGGTCACCAGACTGTCAGGGTGGCTAGCCCCTGCAGTGCCCTAGACCAAGTGGCAAACACACGAGCCACAGACAGGAGTCCTAGACATTTGTAATAAGTCTTTTATTACAATACCCCAAATACAGTGTGATACAGCTTACCAGACTGGGAGCTCAGAGACTCCTGTTCATCCTGGGTGAAGTAACAAACTCAAGGTGTGGTAGCCTGAGGTAATCTTATATACTTGCGATAAAGATTATTCATTACTGGAGCAACAGTACAATTGTAAAACATTATTCTTGCTATTATTGGTCAGTTAGAGGGGCTCTCCAGCCTGGGTGCATTATTGTCATAGATATACACATAATGCTGGTGTTAGCAGTAGAGATGGACAAAGTGAGCGAAATTCACTTTGCAGAGTAATCCATGAAATGCCTCTCATTTCATGGAGCAAAATGCAACATTTTGCCTGGTGGAGTGGTGAAATTTCACCTGGCAGAACAGTGAAATTTCACATTCCGTGGCAAAATTCTGCCTTCTGTGGCAACATTTCACTCACAGAAGGTGGAATTTCACCCGAGGAAGGTGAAATTTTGCCTAGGAGAAATTCCGTCTTAGGTGAAAAAATTTCACATATTGGTCCGCCAGGTGAATTTGGGCACTTCACCGGCATTTCGCTGGCGGAATTTAAATTCACTGCATCCCTAGTTAGCAGTTCTTCCAAACAAAGAACCTTATATCTTGTTAGACAAAAACAAGTCATGTTACAATAATCATAACAGCCTCAAGATGTCCCTACAGTCCATGATTCTCACTATGGACTATGGTGCCCTAAATAGAGTAATTATATCATATGACAGTATGTTAACAATCACATTATCATTATACCTGTTAGTATTATATGCATATTAAATATATATGTGTGGGAATCAGTGGGTGCCTAAGATGGCAGGCCTACAGAGAACATGCAGGGATTTTGGAAAACTCAGGAAGTGGTTTCCACTACCCAACTACTGGTTTCGCTTCAACTCCACCTCTGCTCTTCCCTCCACCCCAGAGCTAGCTATATGCTCATCCTACAGGTCTGTTGCCAGATGTTAATATAGCATTTGCTTGCTGTGTCTTGCTGCTGTTTTACTTTGCACTTGAACTGCCACTCTTTATTGTGCTGTGACTGCACGTTAACCTTCTGAACCAATTTATTTTTGTACCAACTTACTTACCAACTGTTTGCCCAGGTGACTTGTAATTGTGTACTCTACTTTTATCCTTCGTTCCCCTCTCCCGGGCCACACCCGGAAAAGAGCTTTGGCTCAGTGTGCCTCTCCTGATTTCCAATTTTCAAAAAAATAAATAATTTGCCACAATTAAGACAGTTTCATCATTAGAACAGAAATGTATGCTCCCAGTAAAAGAAAACAAACTGATTGCCACACAGCAGGTATTTTATCTGTCAAAGAAAAGAACAGAAAAATAATGTATTGATGCATTCTGAGTTAAGTCTGCCACAGGCTTCTGTTCATTTAATGTGTTAGTTGTAGCTATTGGTCAATACAGAGTTTTAGATACTATAACACAGTACCAAGGACCATGTCATTAACCAATACTGCACTCTCCTGTCACTATGAAGTTAGTCTTCTGACACATGGAATTCTATTTTGTCTGTTCATTTAGCCCTACTTTTTATATCCCCTTGACACTTAAACACTTATTGAGTTAATTCATAGACCAGTTGACAGTGCCCAATATATTTAACTGAGTTGATGTTCCAGTTTCACATTTTACCTCAGTATTTTCCATGAACAATTATCTCCATGGTTTTCCACAGGATGCAGTTTTGTAACAGTTTATTTGACCTAGTCCACCTTCCTGGGTAACCAACCAACAAATAAATGAATAAATATATGTGAGCAGGTCATTTTAGTACCTTACTGAATATACCTGACTTTTATTTCTGCTCAAAGGATTTCTCACAAAATCTATGCAAGGCAACTTTAGTCAAGGCAAGGCAATTTTACTTGTATGGCACCCTATCCCAAGGGCTCAGGGTGCAAATTCACAACACAATAAAACCATCAAGTCAATAAATATTAGTTATAATCAGAGGTACAGACCAAATAAATCAGGCATCAAGTCCATAGGCATGGTCAAACAAGTGACTTTTCAGGCCTCGATTAAATGCCCCCACTGAGGGGCAACCTCTTAGATGGTATGGCAAGGGGTACCATGTTGTAGGTATCACCACTGCGACAGCCCAGTCACCACACAGTTTCAGGTGGGGTCTCGAGATAGCTTGCAACAAGTCCTCAGTGAAGCAGAGGGAGCAGCTGGGAGCAACTGGGACCATAGCAGGCTAGGAGGTCTTTCAGTTAGGCAGGGCTAGCCAGCTCCATGATGCCCAGCAATGGGGCATTACTCTGGCATGCTGGCAACCCAGATTTGAGCCCCAAGGCCAGAACATCAAGAGTGGAGGCTGGAAGAGTGGGATCCAGATCATTTTTTGCTTCAGTAGGGGCTTCTAGTGGTGGCTCAACAGAGGTGCTCTTGGCAGCATGGATGACCACACGCTGCTCAGTGTCCATGCCACAGGATGTCACTGCAGATGTACATATGCACGTGGTTGGTGGGGCCCTATAAAAATGGAAAGGGTTGCACTGGGCACCCTCAGTGATGGCCTGCTTGGCAGCCCCTCCCATGCTACTTGGCCCCCATAGTAGGCTAGCCCTTCCACCTAAAGCTGTCAGAGACTGGCAAAAGGTGCTTACTTCCTGTTGGTAGCAGGCATTGCCCCCAACAGGGATAAGTCAGATCTACCTATGATGGAGGCACTGGAGGCCTGGAGGAAGAGTCCAAAAGCACAGAGTGAGTCCAGCGGGTAATGGGGGTTTGCCTTGTGGAGAACCTGAAAGAGTGAAGGCCCAGGATAGAGGAGCAAACAAAAAGGATATGCAGGGTCTGATCCATGTGGAGCTTTGCATGCTAACAAAGCAATTTTGAAGGTGGTGCACCACCTAATCAGAAGCCATTGCAGCTGCCACAGCATAGGTGTGATATGACCTTTATAAGTCACACCTGCAACGAACCTGGCTGCAGTATTCTGCACCAGCTATAGGCAGTGCACCAAACTTCCTGATAGCCTTAGGTAGACAGTGTTACATTAATCAAGTGTTGAGGTTACAAAGGCATGTACTAGAGTGACCAGGTCCCCTTGCCCTAGATAGGGTCTAATTCAGAAGCCATTCCAAAATTGGAAAAGTCCATTGCAGATCACAGCCAACTCCTGATGTTGTAGTGTCATCCATAAGTCAACAATGACTTCCATATGTTTAACCATATCCAGAGCTGTCAGAAATGTGCAATTCAGAGATGTATGCTAACAGCATCATACCTTCCAGTCAACCCTTGATGACCTTTTTCCAACATTAACAACTCTGTGCTGGGCAGACTGAGACTCAACTAGCTGGAAGCCACTCAGTTGGTGATTTCTTTAAGGTAGTGCTCCAGCACAGTGACCACCTCCCACCTGTCCAATGTTAATGACAGGTACAGTTGAGTATCATCTGCATAGCAGTGAAAACTCACACCATGCCACCTGATGACCACAGCAGCTGTCTGCTGGAAGGCATGGTGTGCAACTGGACGTCACAACCCCCCATGCGATGTGATTGAACGCCTGCCACACCTCCCCCATGTATTGGCCTAGACTGCCTTTCCCCCAGTTTCCACTAGGAGCCAGGCCAGGAGCCAGGCCAGCACTGGGCTCTGCCCACCAGTCCCCTTGGAGGAGAGCAGTACAACAGATGCTCAGTCCTCCACCATCTTGCTGACCTTCAGACATCCAAAGTTCACTTCTGAACCTGGGTCTTCAGTGTCGCAAGCGGTAGTTCTACCATTGTACCAGTGGACTGGCTGATGTAGGATAGTTTTATTAAGACAAAAATTAGGATAATGGCTAAAAATAAGGGGTTGTGGTAAACAATTGTAGGGAGATGATGAAAAAATAGATAGCAGTAGTAAAAATTATTGGGGTGGACAGCTGAACTAAAATTATGAATAGGGAACACAGATTAATTTTTAAAAATAGTCAACTGCTGACTTTTATTTCTGAAGTACTTATGTTTTTCCTTTTTGCTACATTGAATATTTGTTGGCTGACAGCACCACATGTGATGTGTGGAGCAGTACTCTGCCTGGAGGCTGACATTTTTTTTAACTCATTGTTTTTGATTTTCCTCCATCTGGCTTGGCAGATTTACCTCCCTTTTGTGGTCTGGACATACCAGACTTGATGGAACTTTAGACAGAGTAAGTATTTTTTTTCTCATTTTTACATCATTTCCCCTGTTTTTCTCTGCCATGTGTCCCTATGCCTCGTAGGGATGCTAGCATTGAGACATAGTCCCTGATATGAGTGTGTATTAGCATGCTCATGCAATTGTCAACATGGCACATCCCTCCTTCCCTGTGTCCAGTGGAATTTGCCATCCATATGTCTACTGGTGGCAGTAGTGCAATGGCACATGGCAACCATCCCTCAGGGAGAAGGAGAGAATTCCCAGGGATGCTCGATCCTCCCCCCCCCACCGCCCCCACTGACCCAGGTGTGTTCCTGAACCTGGGTCACTGGCTTTAGGAGCAGTGACACTACCACTGCACCAATGGGCCAGGCAAGGAGGCTGGCATTTCTGACTGCATTTCCTCTTATAATGTATTTTATCAGCACTGACTGATATCACCATAGATCATGAAGGGCAACTCATTTGTTGCCAGCATGGTCACCAGTGATGTCATAATCAGTGAGATCAGAATGCTGATGAGGTATTAAGAGGATTAGAACTGCGTATGTTAGCCTCCAGGTATAGTATGGCTCTTCAGATCATACTAACTGATACTGGGAAGAAGTACTTTTAACTGTCAAAAGGAAAAAGAAAATATTTCAGTTACCAAAAAAGTAACAAATGGCTAACTTAAAAATGAAAAATATTTTCTGGCTGTTATTTTGCTGGTACTAGCTCCTTAATATTCTGCATTCATAAAGCATGTGTTTCTTACCTTTTGAAAATAAGACCTCTTGGGTTGAATTTTCTTACCATATTTCCTAAATTAGGAAATATACTGTATTACGGATTGCAGTCTGTAGTGGCACTGGGTCCAAAGAGCGCTGACAATAATAGCGTCGGCATGGTGCGCATGGAAAAAAAAGAGCCATTTTGCTTTTTATGTCCCAATATGCCAAAAAATATTGGACATCAGGATTAGAACCCTGGTCTCCATTACCACTAGCTGAGTTGCTCCATGCCCCAGCCCTCCACACCACGGGATCAGCTTGACCAGCCTCCTGTTCCCTGCAGTCCTTATCCTGTGCACAGGACCACAGACAGCGACCAGGGGAGCACTTAAAGCTAGCACTGTAAAACCCTACTAGCTGTCCATGTGAGTGCTTACCAGACTAGCGCCATATAGTGCGGCACTATTCTGGTAGCACTTAATTGATGAGGTACCATCTGGAATCAGGTATGACTCTCTAGAGATGTGCAAAGTCAGAAAACTTTGGTTTGTGAAACACTTAGCAGTTTCCCGACTCTTCAAAGTGTGATTTTGCAAAGTTCTTTGTGTACCAAAGTGCTTACTTCACTCAGTGAGGACCTCATTTACTGGTACTATGCCTGCAATGTTTCTGACAAAGTGCCACTTTATGTAGTTTTCTCTGAGTGCAGCAGCTCTTTGCTCGTGAAGAACTACATGAAGTGACTACTGTGGGCTCTGTAGCACTGTTTTTTTTTTAGAAGAAAAGGCAATAAAACCACCCTCACCTCCTGTGTCATGTCTCCCACCCCCTCCTACATGCACCATGTTTATAAACAATATCCCCATCCATGTTCCTGCTAGGTCTCCCTCCTCCCCCTCTATTCAGCAAAATTTATATAATCTATATAATGTATGGCACCCTCTCAGTAATCCCTTCCACTTGCCCACAAAAGCAAGTTCCCCCCATCCCCCCATACCCATCCCACTTTTTGATGATGGAAACACAGCTGTGTTTACCAACTTCTCGTCAAAGAAAACCTCTTCCACTCAAAGCCCCCAAACTCCACTTTCAAGTAAAGAACCTATAAAATATAAAACCATCCCCGACTGAGCAAGCACATCTGCACTCTTCCAAGTCTCTGAGACAAACCGCTGGTGAGTGATGTATATTCGAAGGGTAATACATGATTGTCTGATTATCAGTAGGAACCTTACATTATATAAACTTTTCTGGGTACAGGCATGGAGGATGGTGATGAAGGTATAGTGGAGGGATGGGTGAGAAGATGCCATTTAAAACATGTGGTGGTGGGTGGGAGACATGACACAGAGGATGGGGTGGTTTAATTTTTTTAACAAAAATATAAAAAAGGAAAAACCATGGGTGATGTTTGTGCAGCCATCGGGGACTTTATGAAGTCTTTGCAAAGTGTGAGGTTCCTGAATTCACAGCAACTTCACTTGCAAAGTAACATTTTACAACATCTCTATGTATTACTGTTGTGGTAACCCAAATATTACTGTTCTAATTGGATATCAAAGTTTAGGTGTTTTTTTTTTTAAAGAACATCTTGTAATTGTTGTTACAAACTATAAAAAAAGAACTGCATATCACGGTTGTAACATTGAGCATGTCAATACAGTGTATTATTAGTTGTGATAATGAGGGAACCCATATCTCTGAATAGCAGTTTGCCTGCTGTATGTAAACTGGATTATATGGGGGTTAAAAACTTATCATTTAACAAGACAACCAAGCACAAATATGTACAGTTAAAAGCATTAGTGCTGTGGGGCCTTTCTGTGTGTCTTTCTTGAATGGAAATTTAAAAAGCAGAATTATATTTTCAAAGAGCACTCTTGGAAATATCAGAGAAATTTGATTTGCAAACTTAATAACTTGGACCTTGTGGCCAGGATTTCCTCCCGTCTTTGAAAAATCTTGGAACAGACAAAGGAAAGAGAATCTGACACTTCTAAAGGTGTCTACAAATGAGTTCAGATTGAGCTCTGTGTTATAAGAAGCAGAAGTTGTTGCATCTCTTCTTTCCTTTCTCCCTTACTGTGAGCCTGGGATTAGGCAAAGCTTGAACTGCAATGTGGTCTGCATTAGAGGGGTGTTTGCTGCCAGCCAGCCCAAAGCGCTTAGCTTTGAGATTAATATCTTTTTTGTCTGATTCAAATGATTGATCTGATAGTTACATATTCACCCAACAACAAAGGCTGGGCTTAAAATTGTCGAGTGATGCTATGAAAATGTGTTAGAAACATAACATACATTGCAGCATCATCCTTTATTCATCATGTCACATGCTATAATTGAACTCTTCAAATAAAATAGTAACAATCATGAAGCATCTTCTAAAGGGAAAGTTAAATTTAAAGAAAACCTGCATTTGTCAATAGTTTACTGAGGATAAACAGTTAACTGTGATTCTAAATTATGGGTTAGCTATAAGCTTGGTACTATATTTTTAGAAGGGGGTAAGATAATTTCTTATTGGTGTAGGAGTTCCTTTTTTCATACATTCTTAGGCGGAGAGAACTGCAAAGCAAAGGTTAGTGGTTCTGGCAACCTATGGATGTGAGAGGTGACACTCTTATAGCCATATGAGCCTATTCCCTCACCCTATAGACATATCATAAGTCATCAAATTAAAGTAGCCATATTTGTTAGTCACAGTGTAGTTTTTTCAGCAATAATGCTTCTTTTTCTGGCAAAAACATCAGTAGATCCATTTTTCTTTTATTTCTCCTTCTTCCCTTAACTGAAATATGGGATTTCAAATGTTTTCAAAGTTCCCACTCCCGTGCCATGTTCGCGATGAAAAAATTATATACTGTATCTTGGCAAGAGTGCTTTGCTGTTTACTATCAAAATCATGGGATGGTACCATCTTATAGAGATTAGTTGGGCTACCATGCACAACCAGCCTATGCTGATAGGTTGATTGGTCATGTGGTTGCCCAATCAATATTTTTTATAGTGTATAGATTTTTTTTGTTTTAGTTTTTTTACATATTTTTTTTAAACAAAAATGTTTTCACAGTGCTCTGGAGCAGCAACGAATGTGCCAGCAGTTACAGTTCAGAACCTGATCTGATTGCTGTGCATGCAGCAGTGGTGTATAAAAAAACTGCTGCCATGAGGATTTCCAATCATCTGGAATGTTATTTTACCACAACAGGGTACAACTATTTGAACTGTCGTACAACAATGTTTCAGCTGGTTTGGAAATCCATGAAGCAACCCTTCACTATACTCTTTAATACAGTACGTCCACAGTATGAATCTTGTACTGTATGTACATTCAACAGAGATTTGAAAAATAGCTTATGTCAGACATCTTTAATGACCTGAGTCATTAATTTCAACATTAGTTATACACTCTGTTTTAAAAATACCTGAGAAATTTACAAATTACACTAAGGATGACTCTAAGGATGTTAGAGATACATGTTTGCTAAAAAGAACTGTATAATGAACTTTATTGTCTACTAATAAATACTGCTGCTTTAAGCTCGATGACATAAGCTTAAAGTACAAAAAAGTTGTATAAAAATATATACAAGACAAGGACATTCCATTTCAGAAGTCCAATTTTCCACTTTTTCAGACAGTGGGTGTAAGACCCTATTTTACAGAGGATAACGGCTGGGGTTATGAAGTTTGCCACATTGTAAACCCATCGAGCAGTTGCCAGACTGACCTTGTAAACCTTGAGAGTGAAGCGCGAGAGGTTTACAGTCGGCATGGCAACCACGAGAGGGGGTTTCAATGTGGTAAACTTCACAACCTCAGCCATTGTCTTTTATAGTGTATGGGGTCGCAACAGTAAATCCTTTCAGGACAGAACGGGAAAGGCTATTACTTGTTGCTTGTGGGCTTCCATTGAACAGTTTAAACCGATCGCGGTACCGCAACCAACATTCGGGTGCTAGAATTCAGTGCACCTGACCAGATTCGATCCTGTAATCTCACTGATGTGATGAAGGTGAGCAAGGTTTATAGCGCTGACATCAGATCGGTGAGATTACAAGATTGTTAGACAGCAGTATGCCATACATAATAAGGGCTCCCCATACATTATGATTGGTTTAATCAGTGCTTATGGTTTAATCAATGCTTATGGTTAATAATAGGAAGAGTAACCTATGGGTTAACATTCATAACAAAGATATGATTTCATTGAGGGGTGAAATAATATAGCAGACCTTGAGAGTAAAGCTCTAGAGATCTCTGTGATGTCATTTCACCCAGGATGGAAACATCAGTCTTGTTGCATACGGTTGCTCCTACATTATTTTGTATATTGCATGTATGTTTTAATTAGGCAGTATAGCACAGTGGTTTAAGGCTCTGAGCTGCAAACCTGGAAACCTGGGTTTGAATCCCACAGCCCCCACTTGCATACTGTATGATCCTGAGCAAGTCACTTAACTTCCTTGTGCTCCCAGGTTGCACCTGTAAACAAGCTTTCAGCTTAGTGTGTCACTCCTGGTAAGATAAAAAAAAATGTACCTTCTTTCTTACTCTGACTCTAACAGTGGTCAGATAAAAAGAAAACAGCAAACAACAGGATAAGATTAAAAAGATCAAAAACATTTAATGTGATTAGGAGTAATAAGTACATAAACTCACAACATTTCAATTAGTTCACCTTTTTACAAACAGATCACTTGGTGTGTTTTCATCTTTATGATAGCTTCATTATGAGGAATCTGCAGTATAGGAGATCTTGACAAATTTTAATAGACATTTGATTCTATGCTGTTATATTGTACCACAGTCGTGATATAGCTACTGTGTCACAACAGTTTTCTGGCATCACTAAAGTAGTACCACAGCATCTAAAAGTATATGGATTTCCATCCACAAAAACACTGAACCATATAGGATTACGTTATTACATCACTGCTGTCAAATGGTTCCTTATCAGGCACAGAATGGATCACAATGCCACTGCAATACATGGTATGTGACAAGACAGCAAAAACTGAATTTCTTCTGGCTCAGTGGCATGGAGAGCTAAGCCATTAAACACCTTATCGCCTGCCATGCTGCTGACCCATGTTCAGGAGCAAGCATGGGATGCTGGGGGTTGGCAGGGTGGAAGAGGGTCAAGCAGTCTAACGATTGCCCTCCTCTCCTGGGGAGGTGTGACCAGCTGTCTCAGCCTCTGATTGCCACTGAGTGGAAGCCTGGTGGTAGTGCAGGTAAGAGAGTGGCTAGAAGGGGGGGGCAGGGTTCCATGGGACATGCGCACCTTCATGCACATGTACTGATGTGTTGCTGTGGCAGAGGTAAGAAGGAGAACATGGAAAATGTGAGAAGGTGGGTCTCATGAAGCCATGACCGCTTCCACTTGTTCTGTGCCACTGCTCCACTGCCAGGGGGAATCTGGATTGTTGTTCAAGGGAAGGCTGGCCCTCTCCCTCTTGGCTCTGCAATGGAGGGAAAATCCATGGGAGACTTAGCCCCTCATGGGTTAAGAGAGGTGATTGTCAGTCACAAGAGGGTGACAGGGCTGACAGCCTGCCCGCCTACATCAGGAGGAACAAAAAAAAGCCCTATGGAAAAAATGTCTCCACCAAAATTCAGTCTGATGCTAGAGGAGTGTGTGAAATACCCAGCTTTTTGAATGTGTAATTCATAGGATATAAATGTGTGTAGTGCCCTCTGGAGACAGTGCACAATCTGTGATTCATAACACTGTGGAGTTATTGCTGTTATAATGAATGATTATCCAACCTAGTGGGTAGGACTCAGAGGGTGGTGTCTGGGATTTTTTCCCCAGCTTCACTCCCCCTATCCTGTGGGGTTGCCGCAAGGTTCAATTTTTTCTCCCATGTTGTTTGCGGTGTATGAGCTGCCATTGGAAGCAATTATTAGGTGGTATGGCTTGAATTTTCACTGATATGCAGATGATACTCAGCTATACATGTCCTTTGTTCCTGGCAAGGTTGCTGCTGTTTTGGTCTTTAACAACTGTCTTGCCGAGATCCAGGACTGGATGAATGGAAGCTGGCTACGGTTAAACCCAGAAAAAACTGAGGTGTTGGTGGTGGACCCAGGTCATCGGGAGGTGGGTTTGTTGGCTGGATCACCTTCAGGTTTATGGCTTGGGGATGTGCAGCTAACTACTTCAGACCGGGTGCGGAACCTGCGCGTTGTGTTTGATGACTGTCTGACATTTAAATCACAGCTGTTGGCAGTTGTCAAGGCTTCTTTTTACCATCTGAGGAATATCGCCCAAGTAAAGCACCTGGTTCCATCCAACGATCTTCCAACTTTGGTCCACGCCTTTGTTACCTCCTGCCTTGACTATTGCAACTCCCTTTACCTTGGGTTACTGGGGAATGATATCCACCATCTGCAGCTTGTGCAGAATGCGGCAGCCAGGCTATTGATTGGTTCTTCTAGGTCCAGTCATATAACACTTGTGCTTTGTGGACTGCACTGGCTTCCAGTACGATGGCGGATCACCTTCAAGGTCAGTTTGCTGACCTATAAGGCCCTACATGATCAGGGACCTGGTTACCTGCAAGATCTCCTTCATCCCTACTGCCCCCGCTCTCTCCGATCCACTGATGAGGGATTGCTAGAGATTCCCAGGGTTTGTTTAAAGACATCTGGGGCAAGATCTTTTAGTTTTATGGTCCCAACCCTGTGGAATTACCTACCTCTTCAGGTGTGAGATTGCCTGACCATCCAAAGTTCTAAGACAGCATTGAAGACCTTTCTTTTTAATCTGGCATACACTTATTTTTAATATTGCAGCCATGAGTCTTAAATTGTTTATATTGGTTATACTGGTTTTAATAATAGCATTTAATTTATTTTACTGGATTATGTATAAGCACCTTGGATTTGGAAAGGGCCTTTTTATAAATAAAGTTGATTTGTTTTGATTTGATTGTAAATTCCTATTTATTTGGGATGAGTAATGTCCAGTCTAACTCAGTATGTAAGTCTGACATATCTGCAGGAAACTCAGATCTGCATCCCCATTGAGAATTTTGACTCCAAAAACTAAGAAAGTGGAGGCCCAACATTTAAATGTGGGCCATAGTGCTGTGCAAAATATAGCACTGCACACTAAATTGTGCACTGCTGCACTAAAGATATTTGCTTGGATTTTCATAGAGCTCCACATAGAGCATCCAAAATTTGAGTAAATAATTGTGACACAAATAGCAACTGCATCTGTTTTAGGATGGGGTGCAACCACCAAATAATGGTTATGTCACTATCTGCTGAATCTCTGCTTGTGTCCTAATTATAATGCTGTTTATGACACAGGCTTCATTTGAGTCAGAAAAGTTACCTAAACCAAATGTCAGTGCTTGCTTGCTTGGTTCAACTAATAGCATTATGATTACGATGCAAATTCTATAGCAATACTTGTCATCTTATTCATGTGGCAGGCATAAAAGCAACAAATCTTGCACACAAAAGTGTGTGCCTTTCAGTGATAGCACATGTGAGACATGACAGAGACACAGAGGGAGATATATATGGCAGTACAAATTAACATGGATAGACAGATCAAACACACATGAGGAACATCACACAGAAAGCAACTTCACACACACCACAAACACACATACACACATTGCCATGCAAACACAAACAAACGTAACATGTAATTTTGGGCAGCAGTTGCACTGCTTGTCAGAAGGAGGAGGAATGGACTGCAACCACTGCCTGCAGTGCCATAACATCCAAAACTGGTAGCCAACCCAGCATGTGGATGTCCTATGCAATATTGTTTAACATTGATTGCACTTTACCACTGTGTGTATTTGTCTCCTTGTACACCTCCCCTCCAGTCACACCTGGAAATAATCCTCTGCTCAGTGTGCCTTTCCGGGTTATCAAGTTTTCTATCAATAAATAAATATCACCCATGAGTGTTTTGGCTACTCAGAACCTTTATAGACTACAATAGTGAGCAGTGTATACAAAGGGATTGCTTTGATAGCGTTACACTGTATTATCTCTACTGGGTACTGAAGGGTTTCCTCACATCTGACAACACACAAAGTGATGCATTATCAGTGCAGGTTAAGGTGTCCACCGCCTTTTGTTTCTTTGCAATTGGCACCTACAGATGCCAGCTCAAACACAACAGGAATCAGTCAGTCCTCTGTCAGCAATTGCATAAAGTATGTGACTGATACCCTTATAATGCAGACTGTCCTCTTCATCAGGTTCCCCACAAAACATGTTGAATTTAAATGAAGCAGGCCTTCTATCAGGTTGATTGAATAAGTTCAAATGCTTTAATGCTGGATACAAAAATACAGATACCTGTGGATGGACTGAAAACTTCCACTACTAGCCCCGGCACTTCTGGCATCTAAACTCTTCATCAGTGGGTGTGGCTAATTGGGAGACATCTAATCATTTATACTTTAACTCATAAATATTAAGTAGCCAGAAATAATTAAATAAACAATATACACACAAAGTAACAAAAAACAGCACATATTTGTGTTTGCTCTTTGCTATCAGAAAATACATAGTCACAAGAATAAATTACTTATTTAGTTTAAATACTAAGTAAATTTCAAAATAGGAGCAAAAAACATACACGTAGTTGCAATTTTAAAGTTTTAAATTTTTAAGGAGAACCTGGCTTGGGAGAGCATAATCATAATCATTATTGCAAGAGTGCAAGGCAAAACTCTTAATGCATATAGTCCCAATAATTGCTACAGGCTAAAGGATGAGAGATTGCATACTTTCACCAAAGCTTCTGTATCCAAATCTTTGTTAATCTGCTCAAGTTTAAGACCCTCTGCTTTGATAATTAGTTCTATAAAAGTCTGCAGAGCTGAGCTGCGGCCAGCCATTCATCCTTGAATGGAAATTCATCAATGCTGCTTGATGCAATAATATTAACATGGAGACCCCGTTGTGCTTGTTCCTTATTTAAGTACTGCTCCAAAGTTATAATATTATAAGCGACATCAATGTCTTTATACAAAGTTTTTCCAGTTTATAGAAAATTGACTTTATATCACCTGCTGAGTGTGTCACTGTCTCTTTTAGCAGCTGCTTTGCTCTCCGTCATCTGTCTTCCAAATTCTCCATTGTCTCCCAGTTGAAATTTTCATTGTCCATCTGAAGCAATAGGTCCATCTTGATTTTGCATGCTGAAAAACTTAAAAAGCTCAAATTTTTCTTCTAAAGTCTTTGTGAATCCAAGGAGAAAATTCAGCTGGACAAAACAAAGTTTCAAAGGGCATATCAATTAGTTCATAGTTTCCAAACCACCACTAGCATTTGAAAAGCACCTGGGTTTAGGAGTCAGTAAATGCCACATACAGTCAATCCAATCCATGGAGACTGCAGGTGATATCAAATCGATTTTCAGGTAATGATGCCTGATGCACAACTGGGCATGATGGCTGTAACTAAAACAATGAGCAATTGAGCACCATAAATGGAAGTTAATGATAATGGGTACCCATGTTCAGGAAGGGTGGGGTTAAGGTAGTGGAAGTAGCAGTAAAGTTTATTAGTTGAGCACCATAACCCTGAGGCTCAGAGTGTTTTACATAGATGTACACAACAAGGGAAAAGTACTGTAGTACAACTTAAACAAACCAATAACTTATTAAATAATACAGCATCATTAAAATAATAAATAATGATAAATAATATAAGAATGGTCGGTGATTGCTAATGAATCGAGAGTTTAGGTGATGGTAAAAGCCTCCATAAACAGAAGAGTCTTCAGTCTGCTTTAAAAGGCCTCACTCAGGGATCTTGGTAACCTGTTCAAAAAGCCAGGCCAGCTAACTCAAAGGCCTGATCCCTTGATGATTTCAATCTTGCCATAGGAACAGTAAGAAGGCCCACCTTGGAGGAGAAGATGAGACATGAGGTTTGATAAAGGAGTAAGGAGGTCTCTGAGGTAACCAGGACCCAGTTTGTATGTGGTCTTGCAGGTCAGCAATCCAACCTTGAAGGTGATTTATCATTTCACTGGTAGTCAGTGAAGTTCACGCATGACCGAGATTATATGACAAGACTTGGGAAGGTCCATCAACAACCAGGCTGCTGCATTCTGCACCAGCTCATAGGGAACCTCCATTAACTCTAAGGTACAGAGCATTACAGTAATTAAGTCTCTAAGTGACAAAATGTGTGCCCTAGTAATGGCAGGTCTTCAAGTGGGATTAGGGCTTTAAGCCGGGCAATGTTTCTGAGATGGTAAAAGCCACTCTAGACTACATAGGACACCTGAGCCTCAAGTGTCATCCTATCATCCAAAATAACACCCAGATTCTTTATGTTAGCACAGGGCAACAATTTGGAGGACCCAAGCACAAGGCCAGTCGACTCCTCAAAAGGTTCTACCCACTTCATCTGACCAGGCTCAATCACCAGTACCTAAGTCTAACCTGGATAATGTCTCAGCCAGCTTGAGGACATCCAGTTCTGGATCTTGTCCAAGCACAAATTTTGTACATCAACCCTACCAGGCACTGTGGGTGCAAATGAAATGAACAACTGGGTGTTATCTGTGTATTGAACATTACCTACTTAGACTTCAGCAAGGCCTTTGACATGACATAGGAAGCTCATAAGGAAACTGGGCAGTTTGGGGGTGGGTCCCAAGGTAGCAAACTGGGTACAAAATTGGTTGATGGATAGGCATCAGAGGGTGGTGGTAAACTGCACTCACTTGGGTGAGGGGAGAGAGAGACCAGTGGGGAACCCCATGCTGAGTAGCAGGACCAGTCCTCTGTAATGTCTTTATTAGTGACATGGCAGAAGAACAAGAAGACAAGGTATAACATTTCACAGATGACACCAAAATATGCAACAGGTTAGAGACTTCAGAAGGGGTGGCGATAATGTGTAGAGAGCAGATAAAACTTGAGGTATGGTCAAGGGTATGGCAGGTGCATATCAATGCAAAAAAGTGAAAATCATTCCCCTGCAGCAAAGAAACCCAGAGATGGAGTGTTAAATAGAGGAAAAAGGTATTGATGGTCACTAAACAGGAACAGGATCTTGGGGTAATGATATCGGATGACCTCAAGGTGGAAATGCAATACAACAAGGTGGTAGAAAGGGCCAGCAAGGTGCTCTTGGGTGTACCAAGGACAAGACAAGATTATGAGAACAGATGAACTACTGCTGCGGCAGATATGTTCACTAAAATTGACCAGGCTTGCTCCCTCAGACCTAATGATCTGTCAGTTCTGAGGGTGCCCAAATGTTACACAAGTATGGGTGAGTAGGCTTTTTCAGTCTTTGCCCTTAAGCTCTGGAACTCACTTCCACCTAACCTCAGGGTCTCTAAGACACATCTGATTTTCAGATATGAGCTTTACATGTTCCTACAGACCTCTGATAAGTGCTCATGTACCTGATGCTTTGTACCACACTAATTTGTGCCTTTTGTTTGATTTTCAGTTGTACTCTGCTCTTTTGTTTCTGGACTACAGTATTGTTTGACTTCTGCTAATAATGTATATAAAATTGTCCTGTACCCTTGTACTACTGTACTACTGTTATTTTTGTTGTACTCTCCTGAGTCATACCTGAAAATAGACATTGTATTGTTTAGTGTACCTACTTGGTAAGCAATAACTAAATACATAATCAAATAAATAAATACATAAATAACTATATATATACATGCATACATCCATACATACATAACTACATACATACAAACATACATACATACATAACTACATACATGCAAGCATACATACATACATAAATAACTACATACATACATACATACAAAGGTTTATCACCAGCAGAAGCAGAAAGGTTGTGCTACCAATGTATAGATCACTGGTGAGGCCCCACCTGGAGTACTGTGTCCAGTTCTGGAGATCACATCTCAGGAAGGACATAGACAGGGTACAGGCTCTCCAGAGGAGGGCAACTAAAATGGTGCAGGGGCTGTATCAAAGGCCCTATGAGGAGAGACTGAGGGATCTCAGTATGTACACCATGGAAAAAGGGGGCATAATAGAGAGCTATAAACACCTCATGGGGGTGAATAAGGTAATTGAAGTTAATATTTTTCAGAGGAGAAGGAGCATGAGAATTAGGGGGCATGCAATGAAGCTGGAAGGGAGAACTTAGGGAGGTTGTGAGAAAGTGCTTCTTCACTGAAAGAGTGGTGGATGCCTGGAACAACCTTCCAGGGGAGATGGTGGGGGAGAAAACAGTGGTGGGCTTCAAGCATGCATGGGATAGGCAGAAAGGAATATTGGTTAGAAAGTGTGGGGGAGGGGGTAACCAAAGGTGACATAGGGTCTACAGTGACGTAGTAGGCAGGGATAAATGGACAGACTGGGTGGGCCAAGTAGTCCTTATCTACTGACAAATTCTATGTTTCTATCTTTCTATGACCAGAAGGATGCATACTTCCATATTTCACTCAGACCCTCTCACAGAAAGTACCTAAGATTCAGGCTGAGAAATTGTCAGTACCAATTCATAGCCCTGCCCTTTGGGTTGACCTCAGCTCCCAGGGTGTTTACAAAGTACCTATCTGATGTGGCAACACACCTACAAATAAAAGGTGTGGTGTTAATTCCTTATCTGCTGGATGACTAGCTAGTCTCAGGAAAAACAAATTAGGATGCAGTTGACTCTGTGGCCCCAGTAAGACACCCTTTGGAAAGGTTGACCTTCCTCCCAAACCTGCAAAAGTCACAGATGGAACCCAGTCACATACTGGAGCTCACAGGTGCTGAACTGATGAATTGAGAATACTGCAGGGCAAAGCTGTCATAGTTTAGAGCTGGGTGAAATGCTTTATTTCATGTGCAGACTCATTCCTAGTAGGACCCAAAAACCCTGCCAGGGAATTCCTGCAGCTCTTAGGACACATGGCAACAGATACAGCTGCAATGGCCTTAACACACCTACAGGTGAGGACTATTCATTGTCATTTGAGAAGATACTGGCATCTTAAACCAGACTCGGTGGATCATCCCATTCCGGTCTCAAATTGTTCCAAGCCCTGGAGTCATGGAAAGACACAGACAACCTCAGGGAAGGTAGTTCTTTCCAGCAGCTGTCTCTGACTCAGGTATTCAATATAGAGGCCTCCTTCCTGGGATGGAGAAGGCATCTGATAGACAAAAATGTAAATGGGGCCTGGCATGCAGATGGGCACATGGAGCATATACAGTACCTGTAAACTTGTTAGCGCTCAGGCAGTGCTTCCTTCAATGCAGTCCTTCACCTCCCTGCTATAAGTCTGCAGAGCAAAATGTATCTTCCACCAGCAACATTGTGTCAAAATTCTAATTTTGCTTCCATAACATTTTGTGAAATTTCCATGAACGTTTCACGAAATTTTGCTGACAGTTTTTGGGTGCAGTATTAAGGAAATTTCACTAAAATTGTTATTTCAGTTATTTTCATATAATTTTAAATTTGATATGATGATATTACCAAAGTCCATACAGAAGAGTACCAAGATGCAAATCTCTATCTTTAAAGATGACTGAGTTATAAGCCTCCAAACATTCAGAAACTTTTACATTTCATTTCACAATTAGGTAAACTGCATAATTCAAAGTTCCTGTAACTTTAAAGCGAGAGAACTAATTGTCACCAATTTTGTTAGGATCATTGACCCTAAATGTTGGGGTTGGAGGTCGCACCAACGGCCCAGCAGCAAAGCGTCATGTTGCCATGCTTATGACCTGGGATTGCAAGTGAGCATGGAAAGTCACATCAGAAAGCAGGCCATGGTTGAGACAGCTTCCACTTAGCAGTGTGTCTTGGTCAGGGAGGGTTGGTGACAGGTTCCACTAACACAGCAACCCCTGTTGTTGTACCAGGGAGATTGCTCCTGCTGCAGGGGAAGTTGTGATTGTGCAAGGCTGACTGAGGCACCACCCCCAGCAGGGGAGGTGGAAAGGAAAAAATGTGTGACAAAAGCCCTGTAGCCAACTGAATGATTATTAGTTTCAGCCTGATCAAGGTATAGCTCTATGAACAAGGCACATCCCTGAGAGATGAGCTGCTGGTGGGGAGAAAAACCATTATGGAAAAAAAGGAGGTTGTGTGTGACAACTCTCTAAAGTTGGCCAAGTTATAAGCAGCCAAAGATTCCAAAATACCATCAGTAATCAACATTGAATTTCATGAGCATTTGTGAAATTGTGGAATGTTGTGATACTTTTGTTGAAGCCACTTCCATATATCTTGCCCATTCATACACTTGAGTTGCCACTGTAGAAGAAGATAAAGGCTGGGTAAAGTAATGTTCTCCTGAAATGACTCATTTTGCCAGACAAAGTTCAAAATACTGGTGGTAAAATTTTTCATCCTACTCCCACATTTCTACAAATACTGTCATGGAATATAGCAGGTCTAGCTTCAAAATTATCATACCTTGACTGTTTAGAATACAGAAATAATTTTTACGTAATAGGATTTCAAGAAACCCGGGCAGTAAATCCTTGGATATTAAAAGGCTTCCAATCTATTTTCTCCCCAGCCACAAAAATGTGTAAAAAGGGTAGACAGGTGGGGGCTTAACTTTATTTGTAAAAAGCTCTCCTTTTCTAAAAGACTTCAGATTAATACAACAGAATGCAAATACCCAACTTGCAAGTGTAGTAGTCCTGGAAGTTGAGATTCTGATACTGAACACACACATATACTACCTATAAATATTAAATACTTTGATGACAACATCTGGGAAGCATTGGAAGAATACTTAACTTTAACTTTAGAAAAATATCCTGAGGCCAAATTATTAATTATGGGCCATTTTAATGCACATTTGGCAGATTTTAATGATACAGCAAACATTTCCATTCCCTTGGCCCATGTGAAGTTACTTAGAAAATGTAGAGATTCAACTATGAATGAAAATGGACAGAAATTAATAGCAATTCTGGATCGCCATAATCTAGCAATAATAAACAGTGGAACAGGATCTGATCCTGAGGGAGATTTTACTTACTTTATTTGGATGGGGAAAAATATTATCGACTTAGTTATAACTCAGGTATTGGACCTCGAAATTATAGAGGACCTTGAAATTGTAGTAAGAGCTGAAAGTGACCACCCACCCATTGTTCTTTTTTTTTTGTGGTTTGTTTGTTTTTCAAATTCAGTAAGCTTTATCAAAGTTTTTGATTTTTCCATCAACAGCATGTAGACATTGCTGTTGTACAGGGACATAAAAAAAAGAGGTTCTTATAAGACCATTACAATTTGTTAGACACATTCGTAATATGGAGGTTTTCTTTGTAGATCTAGTAAACAAAGACAAGAAAAAGACAACATGTGAATTACTGCAAAGTAAGCAAATCCTCCTCCCTCCTTCCCCCACCCTTATGAAGCCTTCTCCCACCCACTCTCCTCCCTCCCTCCTTGGTACACACATCAATATAGTGTAATAGAGAAATTTAAACAGAGTATGTTACAATAACAGAGAGATAGAATCAGCTGAGCTGTTGCCATCAGTTATCACATAATATACTACTCTGGTTAAATGGTCAGTAAGGTGTAAAGGGGAGCCCAGACTTTTCGATAGTAATGAGGTCTATTAGACATCTGAGCTATAAGGTGTTCCGCTTGTAATGCGAAAGAACCTCATGCAGCCATTCCACTCGGGAGGGGACCTCCTGATCAAGCCAGTGATGCAGTATTAATTTTTGGCACATAGTAAAATAATGTCCATGTGCTTATACTGATTGCCCGTCAGGGCTTTTTCATAATCTCCCAGGATACAAATTACCAGTGTAAAAGTGTCTGAGAGACCCAGTAAGGGGTCTAATTTAGTCTTAATTGCATTCCAGAATGGTGAGACCATGTCACATTCCCGTAGTATATGCAGCAAGGTTTGTTTGTTTGTTGAATTGTTGACCCGGTAAGCCCACTGGGCCTAGAAGTCCCTTTTTCAGGGGTGACCGGGGGGAGGGGGATATAGATGGTAAGCAACTGAAATTGAACCAGAAGCTGTTCGTGGTATTTTTTGTAAATGAGGGAAATTTGGCCAGGACACCGGGGAAATTCCCCTACTCGCCAATGGGGGATTTGCTGGCTGTCTTGCTACGATGGCCACTTCGCCAGGATGAGTGGAGAGGGAGGATGCTGCTGGGATGGGAGCTTTGGCCTCTGCTTCTGTCCTTTCAACACAGGAGGCCATAGATTTGGCAATGGCAATCGCAGATTTTTTGCAAGATTTAACAGTTGATGATGAAATGGAAATAGCGTCCATTTCTACGGACCTACCTGATTTAGGATTTGATGCAGTTAGTAGTGATTCCCCTACACTGCCTGGTCTTAGTGCTGTCAGGCACTCCTTCTTTGTAAGCAAGAATGGCTTAAAAAGGGGGAAGAACTTGAAGTGGAACTAATTGCCTTGCCGGATGAGTCCCCTGGGGATGGGGATCCTTGGACTGGATACAGCATGTACTCTGGTTGGATGCTGTCTCACATGCTGAGGTTCCTTCTGCTCCTATAGTGCTCACAGAAGTCACGTGGCTGGCAGTGATAATGGCGTTCCTGCCGTGTGCCCAAAGCCATCTACAGCTCCTCCAGTTCCCGTTCCTTTGGATTCGTCCACAAAAAAAAAAAAAACACTTTGGCATGCATAGGAAAGCCCCGGAGGCACCAGTTTGTTCAGCAGCCACTTTGGTAACTTCAGGACAAACTTTTTCTTTTTTGGATCATCGGAAATCTACCAAGTGGAGTGACTTAGCTCCTGAACCTCCTCAGGTTTCTCTTCCACTGCAGGACACCTCCTGGTCCCCTGAAAGAGCCCTAACTGCAGCGGGATGGATCCCTGAGGCTTCGGGTCATTGGACTATTGACCCTACAGACCCATCTTATCAGCAGCTGTGTTCCTCCACTTCTTCTGTGGCCACCAACGCTGGATCTTCAAAGAGCTCCATCACAGCCCGGGGTAATACTTCTATTTTATTAAATGCTCTCACTGTTCCTAATCCTTCTGATGTTGTTACCATACCTGAAGTCTCTGTTGCCACTTCCTTGCCTGCTGAGGTTAGGATGGGGCCCAGTTTGGAGGCCTTGGCTGAGCACCAGGAAAAATCTTCTTCGGCCCCCTTGTTTCGACTGGCTGATTTGTTTCACTCCACTGGGGAACCTGCTCCCAGGAGGAACGCAGTCCAGTTGTTATACAAGTGGGGTTTAGAACATGCTCCTGATAGATTATTTATAGCAAGAAACTTGTTGAAAAAATCTATGAAGTTTTTTTCTTCAGAAATATTTGCCTTGATTTCATTAGGGAATGGTAACTATGATATTAATTTTAAAAATGTGTCTAACCTCGATAGGTTTCGGGTCCAATATACCTCCCTTAAAAATGACCATTTATGGGTTTCTTTTCAAGCAATTCGACTCACCAAGCCTGTAATTAAAACCATTACTGTTTTATTTAAGAATGAAGGTGTAAATGTTGAAGGTATTCTTTTTGGTTAAGACAGCGTTGTGAGATTTTGGGGAGGCCTACACGCACTATGGATAGTGAGCAAATTTGGGATGGGGGTTGGAAGGTGAAGGTGAAGCTTTTTTCCACTGATTCAGGACCTGTACATCTACCTAGTTTGTTCTTTCTGGGAAAGGTTAGGGGGTCTATTTTTTTATATTGGACAGCCTAGATCTTGCTTCAAATGTGGATCTCATTTATGTCTTAGTTTGGCCTGTGATACTTCTAGATGTAGTCATTGTTTGGAGTATGGGCATTTGGCTTCGGCCTGCCTTAATATCTTTAAATGTAATCTTTGTGAGCAGACTGGCCATGCCTACGGGCGCTGTCCCTGGGCTTCACACAATCGAGATGATTGCCCCTCTCATGAGGGACTTATTAATCAACCTCAGCATGCATTAGCTAAGAAGGTAGCCACTACTGTACCCATACCCCCAGACTCTGCTCAGGTTCCAGCCCCTGTAGTTTCACCTATAGTTACCCCCCTTGTAACCACAGTTGTTGACCCCCTCCTACACACCCTGAGGTAGACTTAGTTCCTGCTAGTGTCGATACTCATGTTGTTTCTCCTGTAGAGGGCACAAAGAAGCACATGCCCCCCCCACCCCAAGCCCCTTTAAGGTTGTTCAACCTAGAAAAAGAAATAGACATGGTAAAACCATGACAGAAACTAAGTCCCTCACTAAAACTATGTCTCAATGGGATCCTGTGAAGGTAGGGAATGTGTTTACCCCCTTAGAGGAGGATACTAGTGGGGACTCTGGGGATGATATGGATACCTCTTCTACTGTTTCCACCATGGACACTGAAAGTAGGCCAGAAGATTCTATTGCCAAAAGGACCAGATGTAGACAAGTAGGTAAACCCCCTTGAGGTTACTTATTACATGGGTCCCTTGTAGTTTCCTTTCTTTTTTCTCCCTGCTATGTCTTCCTTAATGATTTTCACACTAAATGTTAATAGGATTAAGGGTGAGAAGAAGTGTATTGTTTTTTTTTTGCTTCTTAAAACTTTTAAAATGGTTATTATTTGTTTACAAGATATCCGTTTGAAGACATACCAGGAACTTCAGTATGCTTCTAACTGCTGGCCTTTGGGACCTTCATTTTGGTCTATTGGGAAGGACCCTTTTGATGGTTTGGGTGTTCTTTTTTCTAGTTCTGATTTTTCAGTTTCTAGATTGGTTGATATTCACCCTGGGAGGGCTATGTGTTTAGATGTCTCCTTTTGTTCAAAATGCATTCTGATTGTCACAGTTTATGCTCCCCAAACAAAAGCACAACAGATAGCTCTTTTTAAGGAAGTACAACCTTTTTTACATACCTCCCAGATGGTAATTTGGCTGGGTGACTTTAATTGTGGTTTATCTACAGCTGATAGAGGACTCCAAACTGACAAATTATTTTGTGATTCGGTTGCTTTAAATAATATTGTTTCTACAGCTCACTTGGTAGATGCTTATAGGGTCCTATATCCTACAGGGGGTTATACTTATTTTAGGGGTGTCCTTCAGACTAGAATAGATTTTGTTTTTTTCAGCAGTTTTAAATATTGTGCAGGCTTCTGCTAGGCCAATAGAATTTTTGGACCATAGTGTTCTTACGGTCTCTATTTCTTGGGCTGGGGCCCCTAGATGTAAAAAAAATATTTGGAGATTGAATGAGTTATTATTAGAGGATCCTGTTGTTAAACAGTTATGGTTGAAAGACTGGGCTGCCAGGTTTTCAGTTTTGGATTGTTATGATTCCATATTAGAGTGGTGGGATGATACGAAACTGAGTTGGAAACACATTTTTCAACGTCAGACGAATTTAAGTCTACTACGGAATATATGGGATATTTGAAGCTGAGGCATCAACTACAACACCTTATCTCACTTACTGAAACTACTACACATGACTATAGTAATATTATTGCCACTGTAAAGAAGCAAATGATTGATTTGCAGTACAATCGGGGAAGGTCTTTAGACCAGGAACTAAGGTTCGGAACACATATGTCCAAACAATCTTTGGACCCTTTTAGGGAAAGTAAGAAAAGGGTTGACTCCAGACTTATTTCCTCCCCGATAGATGTGCATGGACACTCTGTGAGCGACCCACACCAGCTTCTGGATGTTGTAGAAACTTATTTGACTACTAGCTTGGCTCCTGACCCTATTTTGGAAGACGCTGTTATTAACAGGATTTTGACTGATTTACAGTTACCTAGTTTATCTGTAGCACACCAGCATGATCTGGAAGCTGACGTTGCTTTAGATGAAGTGACCACTGCTGTACATGAGTTAGCCTTCCAGTCTGCCCTGGGTACGGATGGTCTTAGTGCAGGATTTTATAAGACCTTTTTACAGACTCTCGGCCCTGTTTTGGCTATCCTTCTGAATTATTCCTTGCATTCCGGTAATTATGCTCCATGACTGAGGCCATTTTACTTCTAATATATGAAAAAGGTGACAAAACTGATATTGGAAATTGGCGTCCCCTTAGTCTCCTGAATTCTGATTTAAAGATACTTAGTAAAATTCTATTGGCCAGGCTTTCTATGGTTACTCCACAGCTTCTTCATCCAGCACAGACCTGTGCTATCCAGGGAAGAAAGCAGCAGGATAACCTTATTTACCTTAGAGAGGTTTTTTCTAGGGGAGACTTTGGACATTTACAGGGGTTTGTTTTTGGTTTAGATCAAGAAAAGGCCTTTGATCGGGTGGCTCATAATTTTTTAATTTTTGGTGTTAAAAGCCTTTGGGATCCCAGATAATTTTGTTTCGTGGCTCTCGGCAATGTATCAGGGAGCCGTTCTTATCCTTAAAGCAAATGGCTGGTTTGGAAAGAAACTGGAAATTACTAAAGGGGTACGACAGAGTTGCCCATTGAGCCCTACTCTTTATGCCTTCACTATCGACATTTTCATTAGATTATTACAATCCAATACTGCTTTGAGGGGTCTTGATGTGTCTCCTTCCAAGCCACAACAGAAGGTGCTGGCTTATGCAGATGATTTGCTGTTAATTTTACCCCCGCACTTTTCTGTTTCAGCCTTACAAGAGTCTATTCAGTGTTTTTTAAGTATCTCTGGTTCTAGAATTAATTATGGTAAAAGTACTGTGGTTGTCATTGGGTCCACTCCTGTGCCAGATAATGGGATTATAGCGGGGGTTTCTGTTTCTACAGAACCTATTAAAAATTTAGGGGTACTATTTGGTCCTGGTGATATGGCAGGTTGTAACTGGGACATGGCCTTGACTAGTGGGACTAGGCTAGTGAGGGATTGGACAGAACAGCAACTTTCCAAGAAAAAAAGGCTCATGCTGATTAAAACTATCCTTGCCCCTATTTTTTTATATATTAACTATGTCTTTCCATCACCATCCCATGTTTGGACACAGCTCTTTAGTGTTTTTTTTCAAGCGTTTTGGGGGTCTCGTTTGAACCCTCTTAAAAGGGAATTAACCTATCTCCCAATTGCTGAAGGTGGAGCTTCTATGTTCCACCCTATTGCTATCTTTTTTAGACTTTTTTTTTACGTATAACTTGGGGATGGTTTTGAAACCTGGGTTTGTTATTTGGAGACCATTCATGGAGCAATGATTACATTTATGTAGGCCCAGTTGGCAGGATAAGAAACCTAGGCTATTGTCTAGACTCCCTGATTTACCTCTATATATGCAGGAATGTATAAAGCAACTCATTAAGTGGGATGTTACCCTACATCATCTGCAGACTTATAATAGGAAGAAAGTGTATAGGCACATTCTATCAACAGAACGTACTACCGAGGTTCTTTTCCCTGATTGTCCGCCGGATAGACAGGTGGTTATTTTAAAGTTCCTTATGAATAAATGCATTCCATCTTATGCCTGGGATTGTTTATGGCTATGTAATTATTGTAGATTAGGAGTTAAGGGAAATAGCAAACACAAACATTATTGGAAAGGTACTGTCCTCGATCTACTTGTGTTCAAATATTAGAAACCAAATGTCATTTATTTTTAGATTGTTCATATATAAAACCATTTTGGGTTTTACTGGCTGACTACTGGAATGTGCCTGAGTTTAGGAATATTGACTGTCCTACTGTTATGTTTGGACCCTTCCCAAATACCTTTGTTAAATATAATAGTGATACCCTTTATGTTATTTTTTGCATTTTGCATTTTCATATTTGGCAATCTAGGTGTCTTTGGATCCTGCAACAGAAGCATGTTTTACAAGAAGAATTGCTTGCCACTGTTTGTAAAGCTGTGAAAAGACTGATGTAATTTGACTTTGCTAACGGCCCATATGAACAATCTACAAGTTATTGGCTTAACTGCAATACATGGACTGATTGATTGATTTCCTTTTCTTTATGCTTGTTTTTTGTAATGTTTATTTTTGATTTCTGTTTGATTGGTTATTGGTTTTTTTTCTGTATTGAAGTCCATTTTCAATAAAATTCCCCTGCTCTTTTGGATAAGTGCCATGGGATCTTTAACATCCACCTGAACTACCACCAATCCAGGCAGATGGGACCTCGGATTATTGTCTCATCTGAAAGACAGCACCTCAGAAGTGCAGCACCCTTCTCATGCCGCATTACAGTGTCAGTACTGGGATATTAGCCCATGTGCCAGATGTGGGAACTGAACCCACAGCCCTCTGATCTCCCGGCCTCAGAGGTGAGTGTGCTGCCTACTGAGCCACTGACACTGCGTGAAGGTACCAAGTTGCATCCCTCATCTGGAACACAAATTGGAAGAAAGTTGCCCCAGTTTACATAATTTAACCGGGGTGTAATAGTGATCATGAATTACAAAGAATTGTAATAGACGGTACCTATCCCATTTCACATCTTTGTATAAATGGGACCATATATTGGGCCAGAACCTCATGCCCAGGGAAGCCGCAGGTAGTGTCCTGTCCCATGAGTAGTGTGGCTGGCCAACGAGTTCCTCCAGAGAATCTCTGAGAAGATGGTAGAAGAAAGAAATGAGATGTGAGATGTGAGGTGGGAGGGGATGTGGCAACAGGTAATATGGGTCCTGCTAAGTATTGCTCCCAAGGTCCAGTCCCAAAATGATGCTAGAGCATGTGTGAGAGCTGAAAATACCTAAAGCAGTAAGTAGGAGGTAAACTGTGTTTGAGACAGGCTTCTTGGAATGTCAGCAACTTATGGTCTTTCAGGAGATTGATTACCTTGATTTTGGGAGTGAACAGCCAGAATTGTTCATTGAGAGGTTTGCCACCAATTTTAAAATTATGATTTTTAAGTATAGGCTGTGAGACATCTGTCACTAACGATACATGAAGTGTAGTATTTAACATAGTGCCTACCTGGAGAGTATCTTTAATGGATGTGTGAAGCAGATCTTTAGGAATATTCTTGAGGGGAACATACATGAGTGCACTGAGATCAACACCATGATGGGAAGAGAGAGTTTTTTCAATTTGTGGTCACTGAGGGGAGTATGGTAGAGAAGCTATTGGAGGCATTTCTTTGATCCATTGCAAGAGAACTGAGCAGGTAGCTGAATAGTAATAGAGAAGAAAATCAGGTAGTTGTAAACCGCCTTTGGTTTTACTGTGCTGTAGTTTAAAAAGAGCTCTCCTGGGCTTTTTGTTACCCCAGATGAAGTTGGATATTATATGATGTACCTGTGTAAACCAGGATTTCGGGAGAGATTGATTATTAGCAAGGGGATATAACAAGCGAGAGACAACGTTCATTTTTATTACGTTTAACCGTCCCCAAAGCGATAGAGGAAGTAAGGTCCAATGGTTTAAGTCCGTTTTCATTTGAGTGAGGTGTCTGACAAGGTTGTGTTGTTTCATGCATCCCTTATGCATCTCTGAGCCCCTCTGAAGGCTCCTCACCAGATGAGCTTGATCCTAAACTTCTCCACCTTTCTGCTCCTGCATTTGCTTATCCTATCTCCCTAATCCTTAACCTGTCCTTTATTTCTGCCCAAGTACCTTCATCCTGGGAACACACGCTGTAGTCCTTCCTCTCCCCAAGGGTGGTGACACATCCACTCCTGGCAACTATCACCCCATTTCCCTCCTTCCTACCCTTGCCAAACTCCAAGAACATTTAGTTCTCTCTCAGCTATCACCCTTCCTCTCTGATTCCTTCTTCTTCACCCCCTTCCAATCTGGTTTTCGGAAGAACCACTCAACAACCACCTCCTTACTCAGGCTTACTGACTCCATCCTTTCAGGGATGGATGATGGCCTGATCACCTTGGCCATCTTTGTCGACCTAGCCAAAGCTTTCAACACTGTTTCCCATCCCCTGCTTCTTGATTCACTCTCCAGAGCTGGCCTTGCTCCGTCAGCCACTAACTGGTTTAAATTCTACCTCACGGGCAGGACCCAATCGGTGAGAATCCTTGATTCCATCTCCCCTCCATTCCCCATCAACACTGGTGTCCCTCAGAGCTCAGTGCTTGGTCCCCTACTCTTCTCCATTTTCTTTAATGATCTTCCCACAGCCTGCTCATCCTCTTCTATCCACATGCACACTGACAATACTGTTTTGTACAGTTCCTGCAAAAACCCTGCTGCTGTGCAATCCAGCTTACAGCATGACTTCAACCAAGTTCAGCTCTGGTTTGCTTCTCACCAGCTTTTTCTAAATGCCAAGAAGACAGTCTCAATGACCTTTGGCACCACTCAGAGACTCTCTAGGCTCCCGGCCCTACCCACCTTCCACACCCTTGATGGTATCATCTTGGAGGATACCTCCTCGTTTAGATATCTGGGGGTTTGGCTGGACCAGCACCTCAATTTCTCTGTGCATATCTATGCTATCCTGAAGAAATTGTGCCCCAAGCTTGGTGCTCTGTACAAGAATCGTAGTTGCATCCCGCTGACTGTGAGGTGCGAAATTGTCCAGAAGATGATACTCCCCATCTTTGACTACTGTGATGTAGAATATAGTGCTGCTCCCAAATTTTCCCTGACCAAGTTGGACACTCTTTAACTCCTTCTGCCGCTTTGCTATCGACTCCCCTTCCCACTCCCACCATTGTGAACTCTGTCGCTCTCTAATCTTCCTTCCACTGTTTCACAGACGCATCTCTCACTGTGCCAAACTAACCTCCAAATTCTGGTTTTTGGGGGCTCCCCTCCTATCTCTCATCCTCTCTCTCTCCACTTCGCCTCCCCCACCCACTCTCTCAGATCAAATGATGCCCGCACCTTGATGGTCCCTTGCCACGCCACCCTCATCGGTCAGACTGGCTTCACCCATCGTTTCCCTAAAATCTGGAATTCCCTCCCCCCTGAAATATGACACTCCTCCTCCTCCAACTACTCCCTTACCTCTGCCCTACACAATTACATTTCCCTCAGCTGTTCCTGCTTTAACCCATCTTAATACCTATCCCCAGTTTCTGCCTTCCTACCATGACTCCCCTGGCAGGGTTCTCAACATCCTGAAGGGGGAAGTCAGGAAATGACTACCCCTTCTCCTCATATTCAGTTTTTGCCTATCCCCCTCTCTTCTCCACCTGCCCTTCTGGGTCACCAGTGTGCACAATCTAACCCCATCCTTTTTACTCCACAGCACTTGCACTACCTCAAGCCTGCTTCTGGTACACTCATGCATTATAAATGGTTATATTGCATTATTACTGTTTTGTACATTTATATGTTCTTTTGTATGATTTTGGACATGTAATGCAATTTACCCAATGTTCCACTACTGTTTATTGTACAACACCTTGTGTTCCAACTGTTGTACAATCTTACAATGTTGTATTGTTTGTACTACCCACATACTATTGTAACTGATCACCCTTCACAACCCTATGTAACCCCTCCCCCCAGGTCGCACTGTGAGATGAGCAACTTGTTGTTCAGTGTGCCCTCATGGTGAAACATTTCAATAAATAAATAAATAAAATGTGTGAGCTAGAGGTAGAGAGGTAGATTCCTAAATACTTCATATTATCCTGGATCCACTGGAGACCCAAGTGAGATATCTCAGAAGAGAATGTATGGATGTTAAGGGGAAATACTTCTGTTTTGGACACATTAAGTTTATAGTTGGAAAATCTACCAAATTCCTCTATAATAGATAGAGTATCTTTAATTGATGTGGAGGGGTGAGAAATATGAAGAAGTATATCATCAGCATAAACTGATATCTTGTATTTATGGGGCCCAACAGCAATTCCTGAGACTAAAGGAGAAGTATTAATACAACAGATAAGTGGTTCCAGGTAGGGATCAAACAAAAAGGGAGAGAGGGGCATCCCTACCTAGTGCCTGTTGCAGAGTAAAGGATTGTGACAGCAAGCCGTTACAAAGCACATGGGCTGTAGGATGTGTATACAAGACTTTTATCCAATTAATATATTGTGGAGGAGATCGATAAAATAGATAGTCCCAAGAGACTCTATGAAAAGCCTTCTCTGCATCCAAGGAAACCAAGGCAGCTGGGATTAAGGAATCCCTGGATGCGGAGATAAAGTGGGCCAGCTTACATATGTGATCTGAGGAGTACTGACCTGCCACAAAACCTACTTGTTCTGGGCTTATCAGACATTGTCATATTTTGGTTAGTCTATTAGCTAGGATTTGAGCTAATATTTTAAAATCTACATTTATCAAAGAAACAGGGTGGTAATTAGAAATGAGTAGGGAGTCCCTCCCTGGTTTGGGGAGAACTACTACCATGGTTTCCGAGAGGGAGTAATCAGACATACCGTGTTCATAAATATAGTTATTGTATATATGTCTAATAGAACAGGTGCTAACTGTTTTTCGAAGGCCTTGTAAAATTCTGTAGTGTAACCATCTGGACCTGGTGTTTTGTTTGACGGTAGTGTATCTATAGCAGAACATATCTCCATGACTGAAAGGGGGGCCTTCAATACAACTGTCTGGTGTTCCTCCTAATATGGAAGTAGGATGTTTTCTAAAAAATGGTCTGCTGTTTCAGAACAGAAAGGGGTGTTGGGACGAGAGTATAGAGTCTGGTAGTAGTTCTAGAAAGAGTGAAGTATGTCCTGAGGGAGGTGACCAGAAGGCCAGTAGCATTGCAAATGGAAGGTATTATCCTGTCCGCAGCTTGAGCCCGCAACCGAACAGCAAGTAGTTTGCCTGCTTTATCTCCCTGATCAAAGCAGCAAATCTTGGATTGCTGAAGGAGATGTTCAGCTTTGTCCATTAACAGTAAACTGTAATGATCTCTGAGAATTTCTAGATTGGCAAGAACGTCATGAGAAGGGGAGACAGGGAGCAACAATTCTGCTCTCTGTATTTCTTGAAGAAGATGTGAGGTAACTTAGGAAGCAATCTTTTTCCTAATGGTGGCCAAGCAGATAATCTCACCCCTAAACGTACATTTTAAAGCTCCCCAGAGCACATCTAGTTTAGACATGGTAGGGGAATTGTTATTGAGAAAGGTGGTGAGAAAAGTCTGGAGGTGGGACTTAAGAGTATTAGACTTTAATAATTGGTGGTTAAATCTTCAAACCTTATCTTGGGTATTAGGTGGACCCAGGCTCCAATGTAATAAAGTGGGGTGATGGTCAGAGATAACTTTTGGGAGGTAGGAGCATAATAATACTGAGGAAATGTGTCCAATATCCAGAAGAAAGTAGTCTATCCTAGAGAATGAATTGTGGGGAATAGAGTGAAAAGAGTACTCTTTTTGGGAGGGGAAAAGGGCTTGCCATGGATCAATTAGACCCAGGGCATCCATCATTTCCCTAATGGCAAGTTGTGCAGGAGGGGGAGAGAGAGGAAGTACTGGTTCTGGAACAATCAAGAATATTGCAGAAAGCCAGATTCCAGTCTCCACCCAGCAGTAGAAGGTAAGTGGACCATGGAGCTAACTGAGTCATGAGCGTCATAAAGAATTGAGGGTCATCTGCCGTTGGGCTGTAGATGAACCCGAGAACTACCTCCAAGTGGCCTATCAGGGCTCTAATTATAATAAACCTGTGTTGGACATCCATTATGGTGTCTAGCAATCTAAAAAGCAGTTAGCATGCTACTAATATAGCAACTCCCCCCTCTATGGGTGTTATGACCTGTTCCCAGTGCTTGGCCCACCCAGGTCCTCCTAAACAGAAGTACCTGGGGTGGGGGCAAATGGGTTTCTTGGAGGAAAGCAATGTCCACTTATAGTTTGCGAAGATGTAGTAGGATTTGCTCTCTTTACCAGAGATTGGGCACCCTTCACATTCCAGGAACATATCTTGTAATTAGCCATATGAATCCCTTAATGGTATAGCATCCTTTTGGAACAAACCAATGTAGCAATAAATGTATCTCTCTATACAAAAAATCATAACATAAGTAACAGTGTGTACCAGTTCCCTAGAACTTCCCTTCCCCCCTTGAATAAATCCAGCCTTGAAGTATAGATACCCTTGAGAATGCAAAATTATAAGTGATTTGACCCCCCAATCCTTCCCCCTGTCCTCCCTTGTAACCCACTACTCATTAATCACAGCATACTGAACGACACCCTCCATAGGATGACATAACACTCGGCCTGTGAAGAACTGCAGCCTGATAAAGTCTAGCAAGAGGAAGAATAAAAACAACCACATGTAACAGCTGTGGGAACCCCCCACCCCCATCATAGCACATAATGCTCTGTTGCACTGCAGGACTTCCACTACCCCCCCCCCTGGCCCCCTCAAAAAACAGCATCATAACTTGGTGTTATCAACCTGAAAATGGTAAAGTAGACAGTGTCTCCATTGTAAGCAAAGAAAATATCCCAAAGGGAAACTATGTACAAAATAATGAAGCAACCACCAAAAAAGCAAGTGTCATTTAGTCAAAAAGATGCACCCCAGCTCAAATGTACCAGTGTAATGCCAGGATACAAAAGCCACCATACCGATCAGCAGAAGGTGAACAAATAAAAGTTAATGTCCTGGAGCAGTCACTGTACATTCAGACAGACATTCAGTAGAAGGACTGAAACACAGGAGAACATAATAGTTGAAAGCAGAAGAAGAAAGTCCCTGCTATAGGAATGACCAAACATAAATCAAACAACACAGTACTTTGCTGCCCTCTTGTGGTTGAACCTCGTAGCACCAAGCATTCGCACAGTACGATGCAGACATTCGTGTAGTAGTATTCAGTAGTAATCAGGACACCATATACTGGGAGCCATCAACTACCAGGAAAAAGGTCTGGGAGCAGGGACTGCAGTGCTGGGAGAGCTTGCTGGGCGGTATTGAAATTGTGCCAGGATCACGAGGTAAATACAGCAAAGCAGGAAGAGCATTACACTTTGTACTGAATCCCAGCAGCTATTAACTGTGTCACCAAGAGATGGTATTCAGCTCGTTGTTGCCTGACTGTGGAAGGTAAATCTTTGTCAAATCAGATTTTTTGACCTTCCCATAATGCTTGCTGTATTTCTCTAACTTGCCCCAGAACATGGGTTTTATCCAAGTAATTTAGGAACTTTAGAATCAGAGGATGGGGTGGCTTCCCACTTGCTGGTTTTGGCTGTAAGGAGCAATGGTCCCTCTCAATAATGTAGGTGTTGTTGTTAGGAGAGGGCCCTGCAATCTTGACGAGCATTTTTTGAAGGAAGAGGATTGGTGTAGGACCCTCTGTATCTTCTGGAAGGCCGAAAATTATTATAATTGTTCCTGCGACTTTGGCCTTCCAGATCTTCAAGTTTAGTTTCTGTTTTGTGGAGCCGTTGTTGTAGGATGGTGATTTCAGTGTTGGTTTTGCCCTTCCAGCCCTCCAGAGATGAGACACGAGCTGTGGCATCAGAAATAGCCTGGTTAGTATCAACGAGTTCCCCTCTTAGGGTTTTGAGTGCAGATGTTATTTCTTGTAGTGCTTATTTAAAAGGCTGTAGCTCTTCCAAGAATTTCTTTTCTGAAAGACGGGTAGAGACTTGTGGGGCTGCCAAAGTAGCGATCGCCTTAGAAGAGGCCCCAGACTGGCCTTTAGCTCTCTTCAATCCTTTTTCTGGTGTTTCCGGTGGGGTGTGAGTCGGGGGTGCCTGGCGCATCTCAGCTTCCATGTCTGTGGTAGGCCCCAGCTAGTAGATGCCTCGATCTGGTGTGGTCTGCTGCTTTTTCTCTGGTGACTTCGCCTCAGATACATCGGGAGGCTATTTGAAGTCGATGCTGCTGAGTAACAGAGAGAGGACTGCAGGTTAGATAGTACATGTTTATTAAAAGCTAGAATGCAGGGTGGGAGCCTGTCTGTGGTGCTACTAGCTTCACAGAGGCATCATGTGAGTCCCCACCCACCCATTGTTCTAACATTAGATGTCTCATTGAACTTCAAATCAACAGCAAACTCTCTTGAAAATCCACAAACACAGTTCCCAAACACTCAAAGACTTCCTCTAACCTCCTTGTCTGCCAGAATTTAGAGGCATTATTGGTTCTTCCAGACAAGCTGGAGCTTATAAAAAACATAAAAAGTGCTCCCACTGCTCAGTTAGCCTCTGATTCAGTAGACAAGTTATATAGGAATCTGACCATGGTTCTCTACAAAAATAAAACAATCTGTTATAATAAGGATATTCCTTGGTTCTCACAGAGGGCCAAGGCAGCTAAAAGAGAACTTCATAAATTAGTTAAATTTACAAAAAATAGGTGGCCTGGTGGCACTGGAGGTTGAGACGCTGGTCACTACACCTCATGCCATGCCAATGACCTGGATTTGGGAATGAGCCTGGGCCACCGGGGGTCGGCAGGGGTGAGAGAGGATTGAGCATCCAGAAGACTGTTCTCCTCTCTCTGGGAGGGAGGTTTGCCACTTGCTCACTTACTGCCCTCTGGCAGAGGCTGGAGGGCAGTATAGGTTGGGAGGGCATGCGCCAGCATTCTTACTTCAGTGGGGAGGGGGACAGGAAAAAAGGAAAAGGAACTAGCAGGCTCCAGGATGGCTGCACCAGCACCCCAGTCGGCCTCGCGATGTCTGGATTTTGCTCCGGGGGAGGGGGTTAAGCCATCGTCCCTTTGCCCTGGCCATGCCATGGGGGAGGGGACCCATGGTGGGATTAGGTGGGGTGTCAGGTTGGGGAACAGTGTGTCTGGAGACTGAGTCCCTCCGAGGGAGGCACCGGAGCAGCCTGCTGGGCTTGTGGGTTGTAAAAACCTATATGGAAAAACAAATACAAAAAAAATAACCCCACAAAGCAAAATCTAGCTTCCCTGAACAAAGCCATGAAGAAATACAATGAAATATTGGCAGTGTCCCTCTTGGTGGTGGCACCAACAATTTGAAACTCTATTTTACCATCTTAGGAGTTCACCAATGATGGAGGTGTTTAAGCGGAGCCTGAAAAGTCATCTTTTTGAATTAGTCTATGGACCTGCTGATTAACGTTTGCTGAACTAGTACCTCTATATATATTTTAAAGTTTCTGGCATTTATTATATTGTTGTTTTATGATGGTATATTATGCACCCTGGGGCCTTGGGAAAGGGTGTCATGTAAAGAAATTTGCCTTGCCTTTACAGGCAGGCGGGCCAATGGTTCTGGACTAAATGGTGCACTTACAGTTTTTCTGTCTCAGGTCCTCCACTTGGCAATTGTGTCAGCTTACATGTCAGCAGGTAAAGAAAAATCTCTGGCATCACAACCAGTCTTTAAAAGATTTTTCAATGGTCTAATTCACCAAGGATATGAACATTTGCCTGGCACAGCTGGTAGATCCTCTTTTTGAGTCAGTGGCCTCAGCAGATCTCAAGTATGTTACATGAAAAACAATGCTCCTCATATCAATGATTTCTGCAAGGAGGGTAAGTGAATTACAAACTCAATGCACAGAGTCTAACTACATTATCACACATAGGGACAAAGTGGTGCTTAGGAAGCACAGGAAATTATGTACTAAAGTGATATCAGAATTCTACTTGAACCAATCTGTGTGTCTACCTGTACTTTTCCCTAATCACTTTAGCAGAAGTAATCTAAAGTTACATTGCCTTGATGTGAAAATGGCACTGAGCTAATCTGACAGAACCAAGGACACCAGAATTGATAGCACACAGCTGTTTGTCACTCACAGAGATGTTGATAAAGGTAAAGCAGCCAACAAAAATACTGTCTCGCATTGGATAGTCTCTTGTATCCATTTTTGTTACATGAAGGCAGGTGAACAGTCTCCTAGAGGTTTAAGAGTACATTCCATGACAGGTACTTCAGCTTTAGGGGCAGCTTCAAGGACATTCACCACCAAGATATCTATAATGCAGCTATCAGGTCAACTGTTCACACCTTTAATATGCAATATTATTTGGATATCCACACTAGGAGGGACACCAGCTTTGGGACTGCAGTCTTACAGAACCTTTTTCCTAAATAGGTTCCAAACGTCTCAGCCTCCCAAAGTAATGCTGTGAAGTCTGCAACTTGTATGCATCACCATTGGACTCCTGTTGTTAAAAGAGATATTTTCTTCTGAAAAGAAGTCATCCTTTGGACCATTTTTTTCTCTGTGTGTCAGCCCGGGTCTATAAGTAGGTGATACAGATGACTGCAGCATCTCTTGAGGCCCCTTGCCCATCAACCACAGAACAACCATGTGCTTGAAACCACTAGGTAGTTTGAGTCTTCTGGAATGATCCAAATCTATTGCTCACCTAAAATCAATTTATTTGACCATAGCCAGAAATTAGATAAAATGTTTCCTGCCTTTGAAACAGTGTCACTGAGGTCAACACCCACGTGGAAAAAAATACTAATCATATTAATGGCATTTCTTCTAAGGGGTCCTGTAGTGAGTCTTACAATCCAGTCCCTACCTCCCGTTCTAGAACCTAAGTAAAAAGAGTTCTGCGCAGAATCAATTTTTTTTAATTCAGTTCTGTTTATTGTTTGATCACAATGTTGTCAGCATTATGAACTTTACAACAGGGCATTACAATACAACACTCATTTAAAAAACAGTATATTTGTACAACCAGTTAAAAAGATTAAAAAGAACAAACAAACAAAATAATCTCTTCACACATCTACATTATACCCTGTTATATTTAAAGCTAATAGTAGTGAAAAAATAATGAGATGATTTATTCTTTTGCCAGATAATTTGTTCCTACATGGTACCTTGATAATAGTATTGTGTTAGTACTACTTAGTTCTCTGGGATCTGAACATTCTTTTTTTAATTTTTATCTTTGAGGCCATAAAATTTGCTATTATTGAGGCTTCTTCAGGTGTGCTAGGGTGCAATAAAATACAAACCGGGTCATAAAGTGCATTTGAGTATGTTATTAATGTTTTTAGTAGGTGTTCACTATGAGGTTTAGCATATAATGGATAATTCATAATTATATGAGTAATAGAATCTTTGTGTCCTTTATTACATGAGCACAACATTGTTTTCCTTTTTCTTGAGCATTCAATTTGGTTTTGTAAAAATACATATGTTTGAAAGAGGTCAAATCAAACCTAGCCCATGTTGTATTTTTCCTTTGCTCCGGGGTGACGGATATTATTAAATATTCCTCAAGGTGGTGCCATATTTTATTTTTTTATACCACGGAGTGCAATTTTGTTTTTGAATTCTTTCCATGTCTTCATTCCTAGCTTTAGTAATTAATTTTTTTTCTTAATTAACTCTTTGTACTGTATAGCATTGTTAATATTTCTATTATAACCAGTCCATAGATGCTGGACATTTATTTTATGCATTATGTGTTTTAAAGAATCTAACCATTTTGATTGTATTCCTTTATTTGCCCATCTTATTTTTTCAATGAGGCATGCCTTGCATAGACTATTAGTGTGGTTATTTATGATTTTTTACGTAGTAGTTTATTTATCTCATTTCCTTTAGGCAGGTGGTGTTAATCATTCCAAGTTTTGCCCTCACCATGGCACTTGGAGTGGAGCAAGGGACCCAGAGGAGGGATTTATAATAATATGACAATGGATTTTCTAAATTATGATATACATCAGACCCCCATACTTTGGCCCCATACATAATCACAGGATTTATCTTATCAGCTCCTGCCATAAATGCAGGTGAAACAGTGCTGCCCCCATATTTAAAGTTAAATTTCAGTAATGCTTTAGCAATTGATTTTGCCTTACTAGTTTGCTCTTTTAAATGTTTATTCCATTTAGCATTAGCTGACATTTTTACTCCCAGATATGTGCAGTCTTTTACAACTTTAACTTTTGCTGGGTTAATTGTTATTTGTTATTTTTCCATTTTAATGGAAGATTCCATTATCATACATTTAATTTTTTAAGATTAATTTTAAGGTCCAGATTTTAGCATTTTTGCACAAAAATATAGATTTTTTTGTAATCCAATTTTTGATAAGAGAAACAAAACTGTATCATCCACATAAGCAAGAGAGTAGAGCTTCTTTTTATTGATTAGCAGTGCATCTAGCTGAGTTGAGTCCTCATATTCAAGTAAAGAGATAATGTAACTATTAAAAAGGATCGGGGCCAAAAGGCACCCTGTTTAACCCCTCTATTTGACTGAAAGTAATCTGTTAAATTGCCACTGTTGCTATATCTTACCGCTGTTGTGGTGCTGGTATTTAGAAGATGAATTGGGATTATTAGCGAGAGGGGCATCTTTTTTTCTATTAAGATGTTCTATAATATCCTCCTATTTATTGAATCAAAATCGGAAGAAAAATCTATGTATAGCAAATATAGTCTCATCTTTCTTATGTGGATATATTTTTCTATAAGCTGAGAGAGAATGAAAATCTTATCAGTAGTTGAGAAATCCTCTCTGAATCCAGCCTGGGAGGACAAAATAATGTTTTTTTAATCCACTCAAACCATTCATTTATCAAGGATAATAATAGAGAAGATTTTGGAGGAAACGTCCAACAGACTTGGGTATAAAGCTGTTTGGGTCATAGACAGATCCTTTCTTGTGTAATGGGACAGTAATGTTTGTAGTCCAAGCTTTAGGGATACATTTATGTTTTAAGCAAAGATTAAAGAAACGTGTTAACATTGGAATCCAAAAATAACTATATTTTTTGTAAATTTCAGGTGGAATTAAATCAGGACTGGGAGCCTTGTTGTTTTTAAGATTATTTATAGCTAACTCTATATCCAGTTCTGAGAAGATTAGTGGGCAATATTCTTCATCTGGTTAATTTAGATTAGAAATGAACTCTATGTCCAGGCAGTCATTAGAGGTGAAAATAGAATTGAAATAAGTGATCCATGTTTCTTTGGGGATGTGTGTAGATAGAAAAGGTTGTCAGGCATTAGTCCCTTTCACCACCAATTTCCAAAACTTGTTTAGATCATTTGACTGAATAGCTGTAAACATTTCATTCCAGTGTTTGCTTTCAGCATGCATCCTTTTTGTGTGTAGGAATTTTTTTATATTGTTCTCTTACTTTATTTAGATGCCCAAAGTTTATTTTATTTGGAAATGTTTTAGTCCATCTGATTAGTCTATTCAGTTCTTTTTTTTTTGCTTTTTTGCACTCCCTGTCAAAACAGGAGTCATGTTCACCTGTTTTAACTATTCTATCTCTGGCATATATTTTGTTTATGATTTTTTTTTCCGTTTATGTCTTCTATCTTTTGTTCCAATATTTGAGGGAGTAATAAATTAGGCAGTAGGTCAATAGTTAAATAGGAAGCTAAGGTGTCTGCTATTATTGTTGTATCCAATTTTGCTCTTAATAATCTGTTTTTTCCTGTTGTGCCCATATTAACTGGGAAATTTGACTCAATTATTTCATCTATTTGTTCTGTCTCTGTTTTAACTTTTAACTGTATAAGGGCATGATCACATTCAGATCTCATCTCTATAAACAAGTTCTTAAATATCTTAAAATTGTCCGGATCACAGAGAACAAAGTCAATTGCACTTTGGCCATTATGTGCAAACTATGTGATATTTCTCTCTAAATCCCTTGGTAACCTTCCATTTAAGATCAGTAATGAGACTGATTCTATGAGTTTCTGCATCTCTATACCATTTTTATTATTTTTTTTATCCTAACTAGTTTTTGTGTTGCACTCATTCAAGTTTGTTAGTGGTCCCAGAAGTTTAATATTATCATAATCCACAATTCTGGTATTGAAGTCCCCTGCAATAATTAATATGCAGGCCAGGTATTTTTTAAAGACCGCATCTATATCATTTGACAAATTCTTTCAAATATTAAAATGCACTGTAGTTTGTTTAAATGGAGGAATGTACACGTTAATGATCGTGAACATCTTCAGCTATTTTATAATTGTAATAATATAATGTGAATTTATTTTGAAGGAATCCACTTCTACGGTATCCTTACATATTTTAATAAGGTTGTGGTTCCTTTCATGTATCTTCCAAACTGTTTTTTTTTAGTAGCTGGGGAGTAATAATCCTGATAACCATTTATATTTACTGTTTCTTCAGCCCATTTTTCTTGTTTTTATAAATTTTACTCAGTCATGATCAGCCATTTTGCCCTTTATTCCTGCTATATTCCACTTTACAAAGTTTGCATTTCTTTCCAGATTATTTTCATTAACAAGGGGTTCCTCGGGAACAGAAGCATGCACATTTCAGCAATTAGTTTTAATAACTTCACCACTATCCCAATTTTCAGGGGTAGAAATATCTATTAGGAGGATTCCAGCATAATCCAGCTTTTTGGCAACCGACAAAAGCTTTTTATAGAGTTCACTCGAGGTGCAGAACAGGTTAATTTGACTTCCATCTCCCCTTTTAAATTCTGTTTCAATTTTTGAAATTTCTTGTTTTCTAATTTGAATTTCTAGGACTGATGATGTAAGAGCTATTACAAAATTCTTAAGCATATTATTATTTTCATCACTTAGTCTGTCTATCCCAAAGATGGAGATGATGCCTACCTCTTTCATTTCCTCTGTTCCCACCAATAGAGGTTTCTGTTGAAAGTTACATTTCAGAATAGAAAGTTTTAATGTGTATGCTTCAAAAGTGAGGATGTCCCTTGTTTCACATTCATTAGGTACATGCTGACTAATAGATTTCCCAGATACAGGAGGAGGAACTGCCAGGGCCAGAAAGTTTTACCTTTTTTGGCTTGCTCATACCTTCTTCGCTAAGTTAATTTCTGCTTCTAGAACATAGACTGGGAGAGCTTCATCATTTTGATCTCGATGTACCCACAAAATTTCATCATTACTAAAATTGATCCCTAACTCTGCTGTAAATAGGTAGTTTATCAGTTCTTTTAAAGTGTCTCTTGTTTTATTTTTTTAAGATATAGACCTTTTATTTTAATACAAATTTATTTTCTGGACAAGGTAAGTTTTTATGTGTGGAGTGAGGGATCTTCCTGATCCTGTGCATTTTCCTTAATTCTAATCCAATCTTTGTTTTGGTAAAGTAACAACCTGTTTTGATAAGTTAGCAACCTGTACTTTCTCAGTATAGTTGTTAGAGACTTTTTTTCTTTAATAATATTAGTTATAGGGGATATAGGGACTATTTTTATGTTTTGGGGAAGGTTTGGCAAACTCGGTTGTTTGCCTGACTTCAGTGATTTTTTTCTTTTTATTCTTTTTCTTCCCCTTGATATGTTGCTCTTTTTTAAGTACTATGCTCTTGAGGTGTCTTGGGGGTGTCAGGAATCATAATTGAGAAGAAGGAAAGTTTATTGCTTCCCATTTTGTTTTTAATTTCTTCAACTTTCCTATCCAGTGCATTAAGTTTCCCTTGGATTGTATTAGAGAATTTCTCAAAATGGTTCCTCAGATCATATAAGGCTTCTAATAAAACATTAGAAAATGGGTAAAGAAATTTCTCTCTTCTGATTGGCTAAGACACTAATTTAGGTGGGCATCTATCAGACAATAGATGCCCACCAAATAAAAAGCCCCAGCCTAAACCTTCCTGATAGCCCATGCAAGTATCCCTCTGCCTAGCCTGCTTAGTCATTGGCTTTAAGTGCCCTAATCAAACAAAATATGCCATCATTTTTTTCTCTCGCTTAGCGAGAGAAACTGCCTGACCAAAACTCCCACAAAAAACCACACACCAGCATCTGCTGGGCTCACTCGTTGCAACATGAAAAAAATGATACAGAATCAACACATTTGAGAAGGCAGTATTAAGCGATCAGCATGATCATTAGCTTCCTGCAACCGTACTCGGACTACTTGTGCCTTTATTTTTAAACCACAGCATGCGCCTCTCCCTATATGAATAATACAAACACTACTGCTTCCAGCATACTGGCAATCTCAGATAAATGGTAACCACTCCAAAATGTCACAGCAAAATGTGTAGTTTTGCATGTTTTTAACGTCAATCCCCTTCTCCTAACTTAATGCAGTTACTTCTCTACTCATAATGTCCATGTCTTCGATTGCGATGAGATCGCGGTGCTTGTTCCAACAGCCAAACATTAACCAGGTACTCTCTCACTAGTCACCAGACCTTTTCCTTTATGTCTGCTGCTCAACCCCTTTTTAAAAATCATCCTGGTAGCGATCCTCTTCGTGGCATGTCTGTGGGAAGAGGCAAGTAAAAAACACATCTTCAGTGCTGCCCTGCCACATTTGTTGCTGTGCACTTCCTGGTTTACATGGCAGGTCAAATAAGGGTACACACCTAAAAGCAGTGTAAAAAATAAACAAACAAAACACTCCTTCATGTGGGGCAGAAAAACTGTTTTGTGGTGGTTGTTTATATTGTTGGGTTTTTTTTGCAGAATGCTCCTGACAAAAACTTAACGCAAAGTCCTGTTGTGGGGGGGGGGGTAAATACCAGAATGGCACTGTAGAGGGAGTGAAAGAAAATGGAAAAATGGAATAGCACAGAAAGGAAGGGGCTACTTCACAAGCAAAACACTTAAAATTCAGTCTTTTTATATGTTTTTAAATTTTTTTCTTTAATTTTGTAAAAACCCATACAAAACTGCCACCGGTAGCCCATTTTCTAGGCGCAATAATACCCTCCAGGGTGGGCGGTATGGGCAATACTGGACCTTCCAGGGGCTATAAGGCCCTCCGCCTGTGGTGTTAGGTTTCACTATGCCCCTCACGGTCTGGTATTGTCCAATACCACCCACCCTGTTGGGTATTATTGCCTGCATATTTGCCAAGACTGGGTGCACAAGGGCCTTAATAGTATATTTGGAGAGAGTGTTTGGACATTGTCTGCAGAATTATGGCTCTAAATCAATATTCTCCACTTCACTGTCCAGCTTTTGGAAGATAGTGTTTGGAGAGCCTGCAAGTATACAGACATTATCCACTGCCTTTACTGGGGAGATTAGTATGCATGGATTTTCAGATAGGTATAGGGGACTAAACACTTCCATGTTAGTTTCCTCTCCTTTTTTTGGTGTCAGTGTCACCTCAGATGGTTCTATATTTTCACTCAGGGGAGCAGGAGTCAGTTGTTGCAAAGCTGATTCCTCTGATCTGAATACCTCATTATCAAATTGAGTCTCTTCTTTTTAAAGAACTCAGTAATAGTTTTCTGGTCTTCCTTCTGAATTGGCTCTACTGAGCTATTTCTTTTCTTTGAAGTATTCTTTGGGATATTTGAGACTGATATTACCTCTACTTCAGATGTATTGTTTGTTTGTTTTTTTGTTATTTTTTGTTTCCTTTCCTTTATTAGATTTTTCTATGCTGACTTGCATGTTCCTTAACGATGTAGTAATGTCTTTCTTTCCATCTGAAAAATCTTTATTCAGCTTTATGTTTTTCTGTCCCTTGCTGATAATCCCAGTTTTGTTAGGCTGAGCACAAGAAACACCTTCCTTTGTAGAACAAATGTTAGAGTTGTTAAGATTTCTAACCTTTTCTATGTATGTGCATTTTTTATTTTTCTCTGATGGGGTAGAAGTGGTTCATTCAGGAGATGTTAGAATTTGCAACTTCCCTTTAAAAATACACCCTTTATTTATTTTAGGTTATTCTGGCTGTGAAGTCACTGTTTTGCCACTTCTAGTATTCATATTGTTTATTAACTGTAAAGGGTTAGAGCAAAATGAAATATAATTGTGCAAAGTAATGTGGGTAATTAAATGCTTCTATACAAAGTACAAAATACAGAATAATTACAAAAAGTATTATATGGAGCACACCAGCAGTGTTTTAAAGGCAATAAGGTTCAGTAAAGTTCAATGAATTGGCATAATCCACAGACCACAATATGTAGCCCAAAGTCTGTAGACTCTATTTGTGATTTTATAGTTGCTGTTGTAGTTCATAGAAGAAAGAAAGTAAGGCAAATCAATGAACCCCTTTTTTTGTCTCAGATTTAAAACTTTAAAAGATGCCCTCTTGCAAGGAAATGAGAAGGGACAATTTACTTGGTCCAAAGTGTCCAGGATATATTCCAATAAATGTTCCTGATTCAAAGACAGACTCCATCAAACCACAGTATGTAAGTCTGTAGGAGATTCTTTACATGTAACTCCTTCTCCTTGTTCATTAAGGTGAGGAAAATACAATATCACAATAGTTTGTCCCAAGAAAAAGAAAGTGTCACGGCAACATGCCCCAGGAGAAAAGAATGCATTTCTTATTAAATATGCTTAATACCTTTCAAATTCTGTTGCTCTACAATGTATGCGCCTTTATAAGCTAGAGTCAATACAAAATTTGTATGCCTCAGGGGTTCCTGCATTTTAAAATACTACTTTTATACCAGCCAGGTATTAACAAGTTATTAAAATATGTAGAGATATATATATATATATATATGCTTATATAAAACCAATAGAAAAAAGAGATTGGGGCATTTAAGAGCACTTGAAAGCATTGAAGGCCTTGCTACATGCCTGCGGCCTTATGCTATGAGGTAACCAACACTATTCTCATACAAATCCCATATGGGGTGTGGGATATGCAAAACTAAAACTTATCATTTTTAACCATTCTCTTTTGCTGAGGTATTTGAAGCTAAAATATTAATTTCTACTTACTTTCTTTCTTAGTGTCTGCTCCCTCTCTGCCCAAAAAAAATTGCTAGGAATGTGGAGTAGCCCCATTCTATATCGGCCTGTGATTTCTGTTGTCTGGCGTTCTGCCGTTCTGCACACCACTTTGCATTCAACAAAACCAAGGTGCTAGCAATGAAACAAAAGAGACAAGCATAAGACAGGACAGCTTGCTCTTGCATTTCAAGAAATGTAGTGTACCACATGCAGGCAAATTAGTCATACCTTTAGCCTGTTAACATTTTGGAGCATGAAGCTCATGGGGGAGGCTGATTTGCGTTTATTTGAGCGATGTTTCCTCTAGAGGCTGGCAAAGGGAGGAAGGATATCAAATAGCCTCTAATGATAAAAATAACAAAAAATAGTGAAGGATGAAAGAAAAATCCACACTGGCCAACCCCTTCTGCAAGCTTTCATGCTGTCTGCTGACTGATGGAGTCAAAGCAGGATGCTGAACATGCACCTTTTATGTGGATTGGTCATGTATGCCTGTTTAGCTATGGCACACATTTTTAAAATTCAACTTTTAACTTTTATTTTACTATATGTTTTTGTTTATATTTTCATATCTGTATGTTTATATGAAGCAAAATGTTGCTATGGTCATATTGAACGTTTTTCATAACACATTGCTACTTGTAAATGTCCCATTTCTTTCAACCCTTTCTATTTTATCTAGAAAGGAACCTAAGAGAGATAACTAGGCATAACTAGATATAAGCTAAAACATATGCTGAGAATAAAAAACACGCACAGGGGACAAAAGCTAAAATAGTCTCCACAGAACTGAGAGTGCATAGTGAGCTCCAGTCTCCACAGCATCCACCCCAACTATCTCTTCAACCTGTCCAAGTGTAAAGTACCTGCTCATGGAGGTAAAAGTGCTTTCCTCAAACCACTGCTATTACCGTCTCCAAATGGTACAGTGTGCAGTTGTGCACACAACTCTGTCATCCACAATGAAGGCAGTGGAAGCACCTGCTAAGAATCATTTATTTGCCTTTTAATTGCTTGAGCATTTTTTGTTCCAGAACATTGACATTTTGACAGATTTCAAATAGAAATGGTTTTGCTGATTAGCAACATTTTTTGTTGAACATTTTTAAGTCTGCTATTATTTTAAAAGTAGTGCCAGGTTATGTAGGCAGGCAATCTGTACTCCCTTTGTTCCTCAGCATTAATCTGACCAGTAGAGGAAACATTCTGCACAGGATAGTTTGAAATGGATTCTATTCATAGATACATAGATACATAGACAGTGTCGGCAGATAAGGGCCTATGGCCCACCTAGTCTGCCCATTTGAGCTTGTAAGTTCAGTTTGTTTTCCTAGAAGTCTAAGGTTTAAAATCCCAGAGGCAACATCTCACGATGGAGATGATGCAACTTGTAAGACTCACTGCTGGACCCCTTAGAAGAACCATCACTACGACAGTAAGTAATTTTGCTTAGTTGGGATAAACCATGCAATATATTATATCAGCCAATAAAAACTCTAGTAATGTGAGACAAATGGCAATATTTTTGGACTTAATGAGCAAGGACCTTACGGAGTTGTGGTCCCCAAACTGTGATACAATGAAACATCAAGCTGCCCAGCTAACTTGTGTAAAGAAAATTGTATAACAAAAAGTGGGATGGACACATCTTATTTATTAGTCTCTCTTCAGGAGAGACAAGGAAGGAAGGAGGGGAGGAGGAGTTGTACTATATGTGGGAGAGCGAATCAAGGGCATGAAAGTATAGGGGCATCCAGAGGAAAAAGAAGGCCTGGAGATGCTGTTGGTCATCCTGGAAAGAGGTACTGGGGCACTATCCATTCAGGGGTGGAATACAGACATTCAGCACAGGGGGAGGGCTAGACATGCTGTTGGTCATCCTGGTAACAGGTACTGGGGTGCTATCCATACAGGGGTGATATACAGACCTCCAGCACAGAGGGAAGAATTGAATAGTCACTTGGGGAAGCCATCATCAGGATGGGAAGAAAGGTGGAGGTGTTGCTAATTGGGGATTGAAATCTGCCAGATGTGGATGAGAGCCTTCTAGCTGCAGATTTGACAAGCAGCAGGGTCATCCTTGACTCTTTATAAGGGACTCTTCTCAGCCAGCTAGTTCCACATTGGAAAGGTATAGAACAAGTTACATGAAACATATTCACATACAGATTAGATACACATTATTAAAGAAGGGAACAGTTTTAACAAGAGTACAAGTATATCTGGTTCTGGATACATGTAATAGGAATGAGTAAACAAACATCAATAGCAAAGAGGCTAATGAATTGTGGATAACAGAGGTATTGTACTAGAAAGCTGACAGGGCAAGATAGAGAGGGGCAGGATGAGGAAGAGCCTAAGAGAATTGAGGGGAGGTAAGAGAGCCAGAGGGGATTGAGAAATAGCCAGGGGGAGGGGCAGAAGAGGGGATACATGGGTTACAGTATTTAGAGGGAGGGACAGTAGAGGTGGATACATGGGGGGATTGGAAAGTGTGGAGATCCATTCATATAGATCCATTGGTAAAGGATTGTAGAGAAGATGTTAATTAAGCAATTAGGGTTGGGGTTGGTAAGATTAGCGAAATGATAGGAGGGAGTCACTAGCAGGTTTTATGGGTAAAGTTAGTGGTTGGAGGGCCTGCCCGGTGGAGCTGAAGGTTGAGGCGCTGGATGCCACACCTCATGTCACGTCAATGAACCCAAGTTCGGGAGTGAGCTTGGGGGTCGGCAGGAAGGGAGACGGATCAAGCACCCGCTGGGCTGCTCTCCTCTCCTGGGGGAGGGCATGGGACTACTTGGTGCTCTGGCAGCCCCTGGTGGAGACTGGGAGCACCACAGAACACAGAGTCGCACATAAGGGAGCGTGGCTGATGCAGGCAGGGTTGCTGTGCGCCAATGTCAGATGTGCACCACACACGAGGGGGAGAAAGGGACTTCAGGCACCTAGAAAAAAGGAGGTGAAATACCCCTCCAGCTCAGATAGGCAACAGCTCTGCCAGTTCACCACCACACGCCCAACACTGGTTCCCCATCACTGCCCCCTGCGGCCTCCCCGGTTGCCATCCCCTGACCTGGGGAACCGTGATGAATTGAAGATGTAGGGGAACACAGCGGGTGGTAGAGTGAGTCAGCAAGTGCAGTGGCCCAAGAGAGTTCCGAGCCGGAGGGCCAGAAAGATAGTTGAAAAAAAAAGTTAGTGGTTGGGAAAAACCCATGAGATGATGAGAGGTGAACATCATAGTTTCCAAGTTGGAAGAGAAGAGTGTCAGAGAGAGAAGGTCTAGTTGATTTTGGGGAAGGGGAGAGCTGTGGAAGAAAAGGGGGGATGGGGAAGAGGAAAGTACTCATTGGGGCAGATGCCAAAGTGTAGTTAGGGATATATAACACAGTCACAGGTACTGAGCAAGGCCAGATGCTCCTGCAGTTTGGATTTAAAGGGGCCAAGTTTTGGTTCTGTAACCAGTTCAGCGCTAAGAGAACTTAGCGAGGGGGGTGCCCCGTATTCAAATGATCGCTGCCCTTACTAAGTACAACAGGAAAAAATATGGAAGACCATTTTACTGGATCCCCTGGTTGGTCCGGAGCTGGTGGAATAGCTAATCAGTTTCTGTACACCTGGGACTGTAAGACTGAGAGTGTTTTTTAGCTAATAAACAGACCTGATACTGGATCTTGTTGTTTAAGTTTAGCCAGCCAGTACTGGAGCACAGCTCACATGTATGGGTTAAGCTGTCTGCACCCAGAGTGATTCTGCAGGCTTTGTTTAAAACAGTCTTAACTCCCATGAGCACAGTGTCAGTGCCTGCTCTGTAGACTAATAATCTATGGCTGATAGCACTGAGCTGTTAACTGCAACTTTGATGGCATCCTCCATAAGGCTATGTCTGTGTTGATATAGTTGGCCTATTCTGGCACTGGCTACCTTAGCGACATGACTGATGTGAAGCTATAAAAAAGAGAGCAGTTGAAGATGACCCCGAGGTATTTAAAGCTATTGACTAAGTCAAGTAGCTCATGCTTGTTGTTGTATATTTTGAGGCGACAGGACTTATTTCCATTTTGATGAGAGGCAAACATCATTGTTTTTGTTTTTTTGTAATTAAGCAGGAGCTTGGAATTAAGGAACCATTCTTCTACACCACTAAAGATGGCTTGCATCTCTTTTTCTAGAACTTCTGATTCTGACTGACAAGTGTAAAGTACAGCATCATTTGCATAAAGAAGGCTCTTGTGCTGGCATATTTTTGGGAGTTCATTCAGAAACGGGCTGAATAGTAGGGGGCCTGAAATGAAGCCTTGAGGCACACCTGTGGTGACATTTCAATGGTCAGATAAGGTGTCGTGGATCTTGACCTGTTGTGTTCTGTTGGAGAGGTAGCTCAGGAACCAGCCCAGGGAGTCATTAGATATCCCAATGTTAGCCAATTGGTTGAGAAGCAAATTATGATTAACCATGTCGAAGGCTTTGGTGTGGTCGATAAAAGTAGCCCTGACCAAGAGCCCCCTATCAAGTGTTTTGTGAATATAGCCAGTGAATTCAACCAAGGCCATGGAAGTACTATGTGCCTTCTTGAAACTGTGCTGCTCTGGAGACTGAAGGTTGTACTTAACTAGGTAATCTACTAACTGGTCATAAACTATTATCTCTAAGGCTTTAGAAAGAGGGGATAGGATTGAGATTGGCTGGTAGTTGGTGAGGCTAGTTCTATCACCGCTTTTGAAGATCGGTGTGACAACCGCAGCTTTCCAATATTGGTGGAACTTGTCTGTGGTAAGAGAAAGATTTCGGATCTTAATTAGTGGGGAGAGTATAACATTCAGGGTGAGAGCTAGGATCGTGAGGTCAAGTGTGTCACCACTGGTTCTAGTTTTCCCAAGAACTTTTTCTAGGTATTTTTTGGCCTTGGCTATAGTAAGAATCTTCAAGTAGAAGGGAGGAGTTTTACTTGCAAATGGGATGGTGTGGGTGGTGCTAGGCATTGGTTAGAGAAAGTCTGGAAGAAGGACTACACTTAGGTCTGCAAAGGACTTATTGAAAGCATCTACAATATTTTTAGGATCATGGGTAATTTCTCCATCTATATTGAGTAGCGTTGAAGGGGTTTTGCTTGCTCGGCCTGTTAGGGATTTGATATTCTCCCAGAACTTGTGGCTATTGCCCCAGGAGTTATTTAATTCACTTTTGAAGTGGGATCTTTTTGCTGTGCAGATGACACTGGTGCATTTGTTTTGAGCTGTTTTGTAATTTTGGAGGTCAATGTGTGACCCAGAGCTCTTAGCTTTGTGCCACAGATTATCCCTAGTCCTCATGAGATCGAGGAGCTGTGGTGTAATCCAGGATTTACTGGATCCTTTAATTTTCCTCATTTTGAAGGGATCATAGATGTTGCAGGCCTTATTAAAAGTGTTAATGAAGCACTCCAGAGCAGTATCCACATCAGCAGCAGTATAGACCCCTGCTCAGTCTTGTATCCTAAGTTAGGATAGGAGAGAGGCAAGTTGCCCTTTTTTTATAACTCTTGAAGTTATAGTTTTGGGAGAGGTTTTTGGTGCCTTGTTTGTCCGGGTGCATAAGACTGGTGAGTGGCAGCTGATGGTGTCAGCTAGTAGAGTGATACTAGTTATTCTTTGTGGCTGGTTAGTATCCAGTCTATAAGAGTACTAGTACCTGTGAGGTAGTTTACACGAGTTGGAGACTGAACAAGTTAGACCATATCAATGGATACGATGGCATCCATATATGAGGTTGTGTCAGGGATAACTCATTTATACTGAAATCCCCAAGCATGAGAATTTTGAAGTTATAGCAGAGTTCAGACACATAGTCAAGAGCCACTTTGAATCCAGTTGCCTGCTCTTTAGGGGGAATGTACACAGATATTATGGTTAGACACTTTTCCTGGGTGCCAAGTTGCAGCTGGACTGCAAGCAGTTGGGAGCTACCACCAGTAGGTGAGATGGGGAGTGCCCTGCCTTGGAGGGTGTCCTTAAGATAAATGACACAGCCTCCCCCTTGTTTCCCTATTCTGTCCACCCTGAAAGTTGTGTAGCCCTCCATGTGGATTGCCAGGTTGGGCGGTTCTCGGAGTAAGCCAGGTTTCCATGACTGAGAGGACCTTGGGCTTATGTTGTGTGGACCAGACCTGCAGTGCATCATATTTAGCCAAAAGGCTACAGATGTTTATAAAAACAATGGTTATGACCCCTGTCTTCTTTACTGATATTGATATTTTAGCTCCAGTGCCTGGGCCAGGGTTTGGATGAACATTTCCCGAGAGCATTAGAAGCAGTCAGGCTAGTCTTAGTGCTTGTAGTTTTAGGTATTTTGTTGACAGGGATATGTTAAGAGTGTTGGATTTATGTTTGCTCTCTTTCATGGTGACAGGGAGCATATTCAGCAGGGATGGGGGATGGGATAGGTACATTTACCTGGATGGTCTGTCCATAGGGGATTTCTAAAGGTGATGTCAGAGCACCTAATCCCAGGGAAAAAAAAGATTGGTGGGATTCCAAACTAGTTTGGGGAAGGTTTTAACTAGATTTTGTTCATGTGTGTTGTGATCATAGGATGTGGGGTTAGGGTGAGACAATTTAAGCAATAGTATCAGGAAGCATTAGAGTACTAGTGATAGCATCATTGGATATATAATAGGGGAGGGTAGACAGTACCATAATGGGAGTGGGTGGACAATCCTGAGATGTTAGGTTAATTTGAAGACAGATAATAGGTATATAAGTTATTGGTGGCAGAGAGGTAAAATAGTGGAAGGACAGTACAGGCAGCAACTCCTTTAAGAGTGGAAGTGTACCTTCAGAGGGAAGAGAAATGAGGCGGTGCTGCAGGGAAAAGAGGATCTAAAGAATGTCAGGGCGGGGGTGGGTGGGCAGGTTGAAAAACACTGTACAGTAGTTAGCAGAATTAAGTGAACTGTGCTGAGAAGAAAAGAATTAGGAAATGTCAAGCTTCAGTGAGAGCTTCAGTATCCTTAGAGCAGCCAATTGGAAAGAGCAGTCAGGGAGGAATCAGCCAGTCAAAAGCAGTGAGCGAAGATGGCGCCTAAATTCAAAAAAAAGCAGGCACCTCAGAGGACCCTACCTGGGGAGCTGGTTTGAAGGACCAGTGAAGTGGGCAGAAGGGGTCAGCAGGTGCCATGCGGTACCAGATTGGGAAGCACCGGTCAGGGTTTGATCTGTGAAGGAGAGACAAAGGGTTAATTTAAAACAGTTGGCATAGTCAGGGGCGGGGCTAGATGGGGCCAGGGACAATTAGAGCAGTAGGGGGCTGAAAACGGCAGGGCAATTATTGTTAATTGAGGGGTGGGTTACAGCAGGTAGGCTGGAAGGAGAGAAAGAGAGAAAGAAAGAATGGAGATTAGAAGTGAAGTGGAGGCATGTCGGGTCAGGGCCAAGCGAGGGGGGAGGGGTGGAGACAGGCTGGAGGCAAGAAGGAAGTTCAGGAGATTAACACAGAAATGCAGGGTAAGGTAGAAAACAATAGAAAATCAACTCTCTGTCTCTATTCCTGACTGCATGTAAATGTGCTATGCAATCTAATAGCAGTGGGGACAGCTAAGTTAAATGAGTCCCAGAACAGCTAATTTAAACAAAGCACTAGCAATATAATGTTAAATACAACACTCTTAGGCTGTGCTATGCTATCTAAAAGCAGTTTATCCCCTTGAGGTACCTGAATGTCTTTATCATATTCCCCCTCTCCCTCCTTTCCTCCAGGGTATACATATTAAGGTCCTTTAGCTCCTCTTCATAAGGTTTCTGGTGTAGTCCCTGCACCAGTTTTGCTGCCCTCCTCTGGACTGCCTCTACCCTGTCTATGTCCTTACAGAGTTGTGGTCTCCGGAACTGAACACAATACTCCAGATTAGGTTTCACCAATTGTCTGCACAGTGGCATCACCACCTCTTGTTTTCTACTGGTGATACCTCCCCCTATGCACCCCAGCATCCTTCCACATTTCCCCACTGCTTTCTCACATTGTTTAGCTAACTTTAGGTCATCTGTTATGACTACCTCCAGGTCCATGTCCTATTTGGTTGTCATCAGTACAGCCCCCCCCCCATCGTGTATTCCTCTCCTGGGTTTTTGTTTCCCAAGTGCATGATTTTGCACTTTGCATTGAATCTAAGCTGTCACACACTTGAATACTCCTCCAACTTGCCTAGGTCCCTTCTCATTTTTTCCACCCACTCCCCCCCCTGGAGTGCCAACCCTACTGCAGATCTTAGTGTCATCTGCAAAAAGGCATACCTTCCCTTCTAGCCCCTCCACAGTGTCGCTTATGAAGACATTGAAGAGAACAGGCCCCAGCAATGAACCCTGTGGCACTCCGCTAGTTACCCCATTCTCCTTGGGTTGAACTCCATTTACCACCACCCTCTGTGTTCTATTGCTCAGTCAATTTCTGACCCAGTTTACCACCTTGGAACCCACTCCCAGATTGCCCAACTTGTTTACCAACCTCTTGTGTGGGACGGTTTCAAATGCCTTGCTAAAATCTAAGTAGGCCATGTCTACTGACCCTCCCTGATCAACTACCATGCCCCTCCCTGATCAACTATGTTGGTCATCCAGGCAAGGACCTTCCTGTTGTGAATTCATGTTGTCTTGGGTCTTGTGCACTGCTGGCCTCAAGATATTCCACAATCCTTTTCTTTAACATGGATTTCATTATTTTCCCCACCACCGAGGTCAAACTGATCGGCTTATAATTTCCAGCTTCCAATTTGCTCCCACTTTGGTGGAGGGATATCACATTCACCCTCCTCCAGTCCTCTGGTATCACTCCCTCCTCCAGAGATTTGTTGAATAGGGCTGTCAGTGGCATCACTAGCATCTCTCTGAGTTCTTTTAATATTCTGGGATGTATCCCGTCGGGCCCCATTAACTTGTCCACTTTCAGTTTTGAGAGTTCCTTAAGGATTTTGTCCTCCATGAGTGGACTGGTGTCCACCTCACTTTCATGTTTGTTTCAACTGCCTAATTATGGTCCGTCCCCTTCCCTTTCTTTTGTGAATACTGAGCAGAAGTATTTGTTTAGGATTTCAGCTTTTTCTTGGTCTCCCTCAGCATAACCCCCCCACCTTTATTTAGCCTCACAATCCCTCCTATGGCCTTTTTACTATCCCTAATGTACCTGAAGAAGGTTTTATCTCCCTATTTTACTGTCTGGGCTATTCATTCCTCAGTTTGTGCCTTTGTGCACCTGCCTGCTTTCCCTGCCTCCTTTTGTTTTGTCTGATACAGTTCCCTGTCCTCCTCCCTCTGTGCTTCCTTGTACTTTCTGAATCCCTGTTTTTTCTCTCTAGCCTTCCCTACTACTTCTTTTGAAAACAGTAGTGGTTTTTTTTCATTCATTTTGCTTTGTTAACTAGCTTCACACAAAACATTGTTGCCTCTTCCATGGCTCCTTTAAGGTTCTCCCACTGTTCCTCGACTCCTCAACCCCCCCCCCCCGCTAGGGTTTTCTTCATATGTTCTCCCATTTTTGCAAAGTCAGCCCTCCTGAAGTTCCAAGATCTTTGCTTTTGTGTGGCTTGACTCTTTTACTGTCTTCACCTTGAACCATACTGCATGATGATCGCCAGACCCTAGATGGTTGCCAACTGAGATATCTGTTATTCTGTCACCATTGGTGAGCACCAGGTCTAATATCGCTCCCTCAAGGGTGAGCTCCCTTACTAGCTGTCTGAGGCATGCCCCGTGCAGGGCATCGAGTATATTCCTGTTCCTGGATGTGGCTACAGGACAGGTGTTCCATTTCACATCTGGCATATTTAGGTTCCCTACCTCCAACGTCTCCCCTTTCTCTGCCATTTTATGGATGGTTTCTACCAATACCATGTCTATTTCCTCCCCCTGCACTGGAGGTCTGTAGATAACCCCTGTGCAGATGGTGGTGCCATTACCCGTCTTTGATAGAGACCTACAAGTACCTCAAGGGGGCGAATAGAATGCAGGACAGGAGTCTCTTTGAAATGGGAAATAGCACCAAGACCAGAGGTCATGTAATGTATAGTAACTGGAGGGGGGAACATTTAAGAGGGATCTGAAGAAGCACTATTTCACAGAAAGAGTGGTAGATCCCTGGGACAGACTGTCAGGGGAAGTGGTGGAGTCAGAAACAGCAGAGGTCTTCAAGAATGAGTGGGATATGCATAAGGGAATATTAGTAAAAAGGCAAGGAGAAGGGAGGGTTGCCAGAAAGCAGTTAGGGTCTGCAGAGACAGATTAGGCAGGGACCATCTGGACAGACTGGCTGGGCCAAGTGGTCCTTTTCTGCTGACAAATTATATGTTTCTGTTTCTATGTGTACACACACAACTAACTTTCCTAACATCAGGAATGTGGCCCTTGGCAGGATGAGGAAATTTATTTTTTTAAATAATCAATTTTTTATTGATTTTTGTTTAATTAGACAATACAAATATTGGAAGTCATTATGCAAATTCTGTTTAAAAAATTAATTTTTAAGTACAACACTTAACATTTTTGTCATTATCCAAGTACCTACTTTAAGTACAAAGCAATTAAACTGGGTACAGCCTAATCAGTCAACTCTACAGCTATTCTGCTTTAAGGTAATATTTCTATTTGTCTAGCTTTCTGCTTCAGGTTGACCAACAAAGGTGCTATTCTTCCATTTACTTGATTAAGTGTTTAGGATCCGATAAGAGCATTTGTATCCATAAACCAACCCTCATAAAACAAAATATCTGTAAAAGTGTATTTATGTTCCATTACTGGAAAGGGATTGTCAGCATGTATTAATTTCCAGTTTCTAATCGATATCCTTTTGGTGGACATGAAAGCAGCACCCATAGATGTTTTAACCTTATTATCAATAGCTAATCCGGGATAGTCTAAAAATATACACAATTCCATTGTCATATTGATGTGAATGTCTAAGATTTTGTGCAAATAATAACACATTATTTTCCATCGTTTCTGTACTATCAAAAAAACAAGGTACTGCGTCAGCATGTGGTCTGAAAACAAAGCAAAATGGTAATATTAAAGCAGCAGTGCTAGATAAAAAAAAACTGCTCTTTTACAACAGTTTGTTCCCTGTGATCTGCTGAGCACTTACCTGGTAATCTTTCTTGTTTTTGCTGTACTATCACCCAGTAATCTGTTCTGTTTTTCTTTGTTTTTGTTTACATTTTTCCCACCCACCATGTTGAACGAGAACCCCCTGCTGCCAACTGTGCATGTATATGACTCACAGAACTACACAGGGATAGTAGAACGCACATCACAGGGTCCCACAGAAGTAAACAAAAGATATGATGCGACGTGAGGGGGAGCTCGGCTGCAAATTAGGCACCAGTCATATTTATTGTGGATCCATAACAATGGACATACATTTTAAATATCTAATAAATTAAATATCACTAGAAAAAATATTTACAGATATGGAAACTAGAACTATGGCTGCATACTTCCAACCAAAAAGCAGAATTTTGATAATCACTTCCTGATTATCTAGTACTGCTGCTTTAAAGGGACACTGTCAACCTGTTTTTAATCATATTATTTTTAGTTAAAAACCTACATTTTATGATTGCTTACCTTCTCTAAACATCATTAATGTTGATGTTTGTTTTGTCTGTCTCCTTGTTTAGAAGAACTGAAATGCATGCTAATGTATATTTAGAAACAACCTTGTTTTATTTACAATCCTGGATCTGTTCCTACTGAATACTTCCTGAACATTAGAAACATCTCTAAATAGTGCAGTCACTCATGACACAATAGTCCCCTAATCTCTCACTGCATCATGAGTGGCTAGACTGTGTTGTGGGTGTTCCCAAATCCAGGAAAGAAGCAGCTGGAGCTGATCAAGGAATGTAAACAAACCAGTGTTTATGTGGTAACAGCAGTATGTTGCGCAGTCTGTTTTTCACTTTTTTAGTCAAACTACCAGCTACATCAACAATCTTTACAGAATGTTGGCAGTCATAAAATGTGTTTTTTAAACTAGGGACACTTTGAGACTTAAGGGGGTTGACAGTGTCCCTTTAAATGTATGCTGAATATAGAAAATAGAGTTAAAACTGATGTTTCAACCATAGGTCTTCTTCAGGGATTCTCTAAAAGAGAAAAAAGCAATGCTAGAGGAAAGGTAAGGAAATAATATATATATATATATATATATATATATATATATATATATATATAAGGAAAGAACATGGGGGAGGCTGTAGGAGAACAATTGATAATAGGCAAGGTAAGAAAATAATCTGGAAAGCAACATTTTTTTTTTATTAACAGGGAATACCCAGAAAGCACAGTAGACAGAGCACTCTCCTTTGTCAGTGGGGAACACAACAGGAAGATTAAGGAGATAAACCAGTGGCTCAAGGAGTGGTGTGGGGCCAGAGGGTATGGGTTGATGGGGGATTGGGGGAGACCTGGGAGGATAAGGGGCTATATGCTAGAGATAGGCTTCATCTCAATTTGGAGGGGAGGAAAATCCTTAAGTTGAAAATAGAGGGGTTCATTGGTGAAAGGTGGGGTTTAAACTTGTGAAGTGGGGAGGGATGGGAGAGAAGGCTGTCAAGGGGGGTCCGATAAAGGAGGGACTCGGTCTCCACCCCCCTGGGGAGCTGGAGGAATGTGGGAAAAGGCCAACTGGTAAGGTGTTGACTGGGGGAAGATAGAATCCCCATGGGAACGCGAGCAGGGGAAATGGAAGTATACGGAAAGGGTGGAAGGTAGTCCTGCTAAATGCCAGGAGTTTGGGCAATAAAATGCCTGAGCTCCAGGTGATGCTAAATGAGGGAGAAGTGGATGTGGCAGCTGTCACTGAGACCTGGGCCACCGCAGGGCATGACTGGGACCTGAACCTGGAGGGTTACACCATGTTCAGGAAGGACAGTGGGGAGGGAAGGGGAGGAGGGGTAGCAATAATAGTCAAAAACTGCATTGGCATAAGAGGAATGGAGGAGGCGGAGGGAACTGTGGAGGTGATTTGGGTCACCTTGATAACAAACGGGGGCAAGTGAGTAAAAATAGGAGTGGTGTATAGACCCCCTGTGCTAGCGGAGGAGCTGGAGGAGAGTCTGGTGGCAGATGTTGGGAGACACTGCAAATTGGGAAGGGGAAAGGTGGTGGTGTTAGGGGACTTAAACATGCCAGGAATGGACTGGGAGACTATGACATCCTCAGTGGCCAGGGAACAGAGGTTGTTGGATGTCTTTCAGGATGTGTTCCTAACTCAGCAGGTGGGGAACCGACCAGGGAGGTGCAGATACTGGATGTGAGTCCTGGCAGACAGTGACCAGATTGGGGGCCTGGAGGTAAGGGACCCGTTGGTGAGGAGCTACCATGCCACGGTCTGGTTCTGCCTGGACCTAGGAGGGGTAGAAGGCTGCACAAAGATGGAGGTAACCGACTTCAGGGGGGTGGATTTCAAGGAAATGGGAAAAATCCTTGAGAAGCATTTGGATGGGATTGGGCCAGACATGGAAGCTGACAGTAGGTGGGAAATCACCAGGAGGGGGATGTAGGATGCTACCAGCGCCTGTGCAAGAGTAAGATGAAAATGTGGTAGGGCCTGTAAACCCTGCTGGTGGACCAGGGAGGTTCAGGATGTGGTGAGGGGAAAGAAGGCGGCTTATAGGCATTTCAAGTACTCAAGGAGTGAAAGGGCTAGAGGGGAGTATGAGCTGATGGCCAGAAGGGCCACTAGGGTGGTGAGGGCAGCTGAGGCAAGGAAGGAGCAGAACCTGGCCAGGAAAATTAGGAGAGGGAATAAGGGGTTCTTTAGATACACTGGGGAAAAACGAAGGGTGAAGGGGCAGATTAGCAGGATTAAAACAGGAGGAATGGGCACAAGATCCGAGAGAGCAGGCTGAGGTATTAAATGAGTACTTCGCCTCAGTTTTCACCAAGAAAAATGGGGTGGCTGCATCATACATGGGAGGAGATGGTGAAACTGGGCAGGGACCCTTGCCGATCATCGGGTCTGGGGAGAGGATGGGCCACCATTGGCAGGAGGGGGGAAGGCAAGGCAGGGGGACAAGGTAGCGGAGGTGAAAATCACTGCAGAGAGAGTGAGGGAAGCCCTCAGGTCCCTTAAGATGGAGAAAGCACCGGGGCCAGATAAATTACATCCCAGAGTGCTGAAGGAACTGGCAGATGTCCTGGGCGAAACCCGGGCGGAGCTTTTCAGCATCTCTGAGGACAAGGTGGGTGCCCAGGACTGAAAGGTGGCATATATAGTGCCTATCCACAAGGGTGGATCAAGGGAGGTGTCAGGGAACTACAGGCCTGTCAGCCTGACATTGGTGGTGGGCAAGGTGATGGAGGGCATTGTGAAGAAGAGGCTGGGGGGGACCTGGAAAAGTTAGGGTGCATGGACAATAGACAGCATGAATTTGTCCCAGGGAAATCGTGTCAGACAAACCTTGTGGAGTTCTATGACTGGATGACGAGAGCCTTGGACCTGGGTAGACCAGTGGACGTCCTCTATCTTGACTTCAGCAAGGTGTTTGACTCTGTTCCTCACAGGGGCCTGTTGAATAAGCTGGGAGAAATGGGGGTGGGGAACCAGATGATCAGATGGATAGGCAATTGGCTCCAGGACCGGACCCAGAGGGTCATGGTTGGTGGGATAGTCTCATCCCCAAGGAGGGTCATTAGTGGGGTCCCTCAGGGATCAGTCTTTGGGCCCCTCCTGTTCAATGCCTATGTCTCTGACATAAGGAAGGGTACCAGGAGTGAGATGAGTCTCTTTGCGGATGACTCAAAACTGGGAGCGGCGGTGGTGGATGGGGAGGAGGGGAGGGTGGCTCTACAAGGGGACCTGGAGGCTCTGGAAAGGTGGTCTAGAAAGCGGAAGCTGAGGTTTAATGCAGGGAAATGCAAGGTACTGCATCTGGGACCCAGAAACCCAGGCCAAGAGTACACCCTGGGGGGGAAATGCTACAAGTCTCAATGGCTGAGAGGGACTTGGGGGTGGTAGTGGATGTCAAGATGAACAACTCTGAGACTTGTAGGAGAGCAGCGGCCAAGGCCAACCGGATGCTGGGATGCATCACTAGGGGATCACATCCAGAAGGAGGGAGTGATACTTCCCCTGTATAACTGCTTGGTGAGACCGCACCTCGAGTACTGCGTGCAGTTTTGGAGGCCACACTTAAAGAGGGACATTGAACTCCTGGATAGGGTCCAGAGGAGGGCAACCAAAATGGTCTGGGGCTTGGGGGACAGGACCTATGGCGAGAGGCTTGAAGAGCTAAATATGTACACATTGGAAGAGAGAAGAAACCCGGGGGACATGATAGAGGTCTTCAAGTACATGAAGGGGTTAAATAGGGGAGAAGCAGTCAAGGTGCTCCGAAGGAAAGGGTGGGCAACTAGAGGGCATGGGTGGAAGCTGGAGGGGGGGGGGAGATTCAGGAGAGAAAGAAGGAGGTGCTACTTCACTGAGAGGGTGGTGGAACCATGGAATGCACTGCCCAGGGGGCTGGTGGACGCAGAGATGGTGGAGGGGTGCAAGAGGGGGTGGGACAGGTATAGGGGAAGGGTTCTGGATGCAAAGTCCTGTGCAGTGGGAATATGTGGGACTGGGAAGGGAGAAGCCAGAGAGGCGAGGGGAGCAGCAAGATCAGCTCCCAGGGTGGGGACTGACCAAACGAGCAGACATGAAAGACCGTTTGGCCTATTCTGCTGGCATTTTAGTATGTTAGTATATTAGTATGTTAATATGCCCCATAACCTTGACCCTCACAGGAGGAATACTCTCATGCAACAACAACACATTCTGCTAGTACTTACTTTCCATTCTAATATGCCTTCTCTTCAAAGGACCATCACTAGGAATTTCCCTATTCTACAAACTAACCCTAATATTGAAGCTTCCTTTACAGAGCCACCAATTGCCTCCTACCTCTAACCACTCAACCTGCAGAATCTCCTGATAAGAAGCAGCCTACACATTCCTAACAATTCTTCCCTATTAGGTACCAAACATTGCAACAGATCTCAGTATTATACCTGCAGATTTATTTCTAGTGTTACTGAAATTCAAGGTCCCACAGGTGTTTTTCACAGCACCAAGGAGTGCTCATGAACTTCCAATAATGTGATATACAGTATTTGCAGAAAGTGTGCAGCTATCTGCATCAGCGAAACAGGCAGATGCCTGGCTCACCGAGGGAACATTATAGACCAGTCATAATAATTGGAGACACTGATAAACCCATTATATCCCACTTTACCTCCAGGGACCATGATGTTAATGACCTTTTTGTTTGTGTCCTTCAGCAGATTTTCCCAGAGGCTGACCAAAGAAAAAACAAGGAAACCCAACTGATTATCCACCTAGGCTCCCAGCAACCCTCTATTTTAAATGACAGACTTATTTTCTACTAACATCTTTCAGTCACCTTAAGGTTTACCACTGTAGTCTGTATTTTTTTACCCCCACTTCCATCATATCTTTGCTTGCATGTATCCATAGTACATTTGCATGCGTGAGTACACCTGCACACACTTCCATCCACTGTGTGTGTGTGTGTGTGGGGGGGGTTGTTTACTCATAAGGGCATTTCAGCTATGTGTGCACATCCATTTTCATTTTCTACAGGTGTTTCTATCTCTGTCACCTTCCCCCACATCAGTCACCTTGCAGCCTTCTTACTAGACCTTGTTAATTAGTCTGCACTTCAGGACTCCCCAACTCATTCACTCCTACTATGGCCTGTCATACCCATCGCAACCTTTCTGTTTTCCAGATTCTTTTCTTACCTTGCTTATTGTCACTTTTTTCCCTGATCCTCCCCTACTTTCCTTCCTCATATATATATATATATGCCTTATTTGCCCTTACCTCTCCACTAACTCTGTTTTTTTTTCTCTTTTAGAAAATCCCTGAAGAAGACCTATGGTCGAAACACTGATTTTAACTGTGTTTTCTATTTTCAGTGTGCATTTAATATTACCATTTTATTTCATTTTCAGATCACATGATGACACAGCACCTTGTGTTTTTGTTTTTTACATCTTGTATGCTACATTTGCTATGACCCACTATGCCTACTCTGAAATCTCTTCTCCAATCTCTACAATGCTTCTTCATTTCTTCTATGTCTACACTCCCTTCTCACATTTCTAAACCTTCTCTTGAATTAATTTCTGCCATTTGCTCTATGACTAAACTTTGTAATCACTTACAGTTTTTCCACGTTGCCACCAAAGAATTATTCCTCATGGTTTTCGTATGAAATTTCATCCTTGTTCTTTTGTGTCTCAGGTACATGTTTCCTCCACTAATAAGCTTTTGAATAATTTCTGTAGAAAACATATCACTAATACCATTTTGTCCATTAACACACAGTTGATCTCCATGGAAAAAACTATCCAGAGGCAAAAGGATTTCTTGCAATGCAAAGACCTCCACAACTTTCCTTTTATTAAGCACTCATCCAATAACTTAACTCCACTCTCTTTCAGTTCCTCAAGGACACCAAATCTGCCAAACTCCAATCTCTCACCCATCATATCAGCAACCAGCATGAACCATCCAGTCCGACACAACCTCACAATTTGGTATTGTGCATTCCTCTAGATCTCCCCCTGGCAAAGATGAGCAATCTCTCCTCAGCAAGGATCTCTCTTTTGTGCCCACACCTAGACATCTTGATGTACCTCAGGTTCAAGTTGATCTGCAGCTCTTCTACCACAGAGCACACCTTACAGCTACTTTTTTCTAATGAAACTCCACCTCCTGCAGATGATGATGACAGCATTACCAGAATAATCAATGACATCAATGCACAATGCAGAGCATGGACACCACTTCCAGGATGTTTTGCTGCTGCAGATTATTTTGTTAACCAGTGGAAGAAAGTCACCACTAACTTCAATTTTCATTGTAGGTGCTATCACTCTAACATGAGAGCTGATGAACTTTCAGCCCTCAGATCTCTGCAACACAGGAATGATATTGTAATTAAACCAGCTGATAAGGGGGAAGAAGTTGTGGTCTGGCAAACTGAATTATACATCACTGAAGCCACACCGCAACTGTCTGACACCATGTTTTACTCTTCTGTTTCACAGGACCCCACTGCCAACTATTAGACAGAAGTTATCACAGCCATCATCTCTGCCACTGAAAGCAAAGAACTCCCTGCCTCTGCCATGAGACTTATAGTTCAAAACTCTCAAGCTTCCAGGTTCTATCTCTTTCCCCAAATCCAAAGAATAGGTAACCCTGAGTGCCTATTGTGTCTCCCTGCTCCTGCACAATATCCCACATCTCAGCATCTCTGGATAGCCTCATGAGACCACTCATTGAATACCTGCCCTCCTACATTTAAGACTTAAAGACACTAACCTTGCTCTCCAGTTATTTGAAAGGTTGAGATTCAGTGGCTCCCATCAGCTCATCTTTATTATGGATATCAAATCTCTTTACACAGTGATCCCCACACAATGATGGCCTGACAGCTCTGCAGCATTTTTTGAATATGCAGGAAGTCCAGCAGCCACCCACCGCACACTAACCCGACTGGCTGAACTTGTTCTTAAACTTAATGCATTTTCTTTTAATAACAGTGTTTTAGCATGTTAGTGGAGCTGCCATGGGTACCAAGATGGGTCACAGCTTTGCGAATCTGTTTGTTGGTTGGGTTGAGAAACAGTTGTTTCTTGCCTTCACATGGACTGTGCCTGACCTCTACAAACACTACACAGATGATTCTGTGGGGGCTACCTTCTACTCCAAGAATACTCTCCAAAATCTTCTTGGACAACTTTACCATGGCCCATCCATTCCTTCAGTACATTGTCAAAGTGTCATCCTCCCAAATGCCTTTTTTATATTTATTTATTTATTTAGTTTTTGTTTACAGATTAGGTACACTAGCCAAAAGTTGACTATTTTCAGGCACGACCCAGGAGAGTTCATACAAATATGATAGACAAACACATAACATGAATACAGCTGGCATACATGTGAATAAAACAGTGTTAGGGATAATACACACAAAAAGCATTATAACATAAGGTGGAAATTATCACATTATGAGTAGCATAAGGGGCATAGCAGGCAAAACAAATGAGAGATACATTTAACCAGAGATACAATGTGCATACCATTTTGAGAGCAGTATAGTATAATAGGCATAGAGAAGGAAATCTGGAGGGAGGTGGGGATAGGAAGGTGGGCAGGGTCATATTAATTAGTATATGCACATTCCAGGATGAGCAGTTTTGGAGGGCAAGAGGTCAGTCCGAGGGGGGTAGGGTGGCTAGGTGGGGTCAAAACAAGTACAGAGATCCTGGGATAGATGGCAATGTAGTTTCTTTTTGAAGATTGAGTGGGAGCTGGCTTGCTAAGAGCTAGAGAGAGTTCCCACTGGTGGGTGTGGCGTGATGGAAGGCTCCTGAGCCTTTTAACAGGAGGAACCTAGGTACATTAAGTAGAGACTTGTTTGCTGAGCAAAGTCCATATCAATCTGTTGCTGCAGAACATTGGTCTGAAGATATTGGTTCATTACAAACCTACTGACTCACAAAGCTTTCTCCTCCTCAGCTCCTTCCATCCCAGACATGTTAAGAATGGTTTGCCATAGTCACAGTTTCTTAGACTTCACAGGTTATGCAGTGAAGATTATGATTTTGCTGATCAAATAATGCATAGTAACAGGGATACCCTGAAAACACAGTTGACAGAGCACTTTCCCATGTCAGTAATATGCCCTGTAACCTTGACCACACTCTCATTCAACAACAACACATTCAACTAGTGCTTCTCTTCCATTTTAATACACCTTCTTGTCACAGGACCATCAGTAGAAACTTTCCTACTCTACAAACTACTCTACTCTATATATTCCTAACAATTCCTCTTTACCAGGTACCAAACTTGCAACAAAACTCACTGTTATACCTGCAACTGTATTTCTAGCGTCACTGAAACCCAAGGTCCCAGAAATGTTTTTCACATCACAAAGGAGTTCTCATGCAGTTCCAGTAATGTAATGTGATGTATTTTATTCTTTGCAGGAAGTGTGCAGTTATCTATGTCAGAGAAACTGGCAGACACCTGGCTGACTGATTCAGGGAACATTACAGGGCAGTTAGGAATGGAGACAATGATAAACCCATTGTATCCCACATTACCTCCAGAGACCATAATATCAATGATCTTTCTGTTTGTATCCTTCAGCAGGGTTTCCAGGATGCTGACCAAAGGAAAATCATGGAAACCAAGTTGATCATCAGCCTAGGCTCCCAGTAGCCCTCTAGTTTGAATGATGGACTTAATTTTCTAGTAACATCTTTCAGCCACCTTATGGTTTACCACTTACCACTGTAGTCTGCCTTATTTTTTATCCCCACCACCATCATATCTTTGCTTGTATGTGTGCATGGTACAGTTGCATATGTGTGTATGTGTGTGTGGGGTGTGTGGTCATACTCACATTGGCATTTCAGCTATGTGTGCACATCCAGTTTCATTTTCTACAGGTGTCTCTATATCTGTCTCCTTCCCCCACATTTGTCACCTTTCAGCCTTCTAACTGGGCCCTTTTAATTAGTCTGCACTTAAGGACTTCCCAGTTCATTCACTCCTACTATGCCTTTTCATACCCATTATTACTTTTTTGTTTCCCAAATTTTTCTCTTACCTTGCCTGTTATCACTTTTTCTCTTAGATTTTCCCCTATTTTCTTTTCTAACATATGCATATCCATTATTTGATAGCTGGCATACTACTGACCCTGTGGGCATTAGTGACATGTTTAAGAACTATTACTCAGATCTGTATAAATCCTCCTTATCTTCTGATCATCTGGAGTAGAAACAGAAACATAGAAAGTGAGAGCAGAAGGAGACCATATGGTCTATCTAGTCTGCCTATAGGCCTACCCCTCTCCATTAACTGCTAGTCAGTGTGGTGGTGCCTTTGTACCTGTACCCAGCATTCTTGAAACCTACCACTGGTTTTGCCCCCACCACTACCTGAGGAAGGCTGTTCCATGCATTCATCAACCTCTCGGTAAAGAAAAACTTGCATGTGTTACCTCTGAATTTGCCCCCCTCCAGCTTCATGTTGTGCCCCCTAGTTCTTGTGTGCTTTCTGACTTGGAACAGTTCCTGAACCTGCACCTTGTTTATTCCATTTGGTAACTTGTAGGTCTCAATCATGTCTCCTCTCTCCCTCCACTGCTCCAGGGAGTACATGTTCAGATTTTGCAGATGCTCTCCATAGTTTTTGTTCTGTAGGCCATGTATAATTTTTGTAGCTGTCCTTTGCACTGTTTCCAGTCTGTTGATATCCTTTTTTAGGTGTGGTCTCCAGAACTGTACGCTGTACTCCAGGTGTGGCCTCTCCAGAGATCTATAGAGTGGCAGGTTGACCTCCTTTTTTCTGCTGGTGCTCCCCTGCCTATGCAGGCCAATATGCCATTCTCCCATAGTGCCATTTCCTTGCACTATTTGGACATCATTTGATCATCCATTATAATTATTCCCAGATCTGTTTCCTGTTTGGAAGATTCCAGTTGTACTCCTCCCAGGTAGTAGTCCTCTCCTGGGTTGGCCCTTCCTAGGTGCATGACCTTGCATTTTTTTCATTAAACTTTAATTGCCATGTTTCTGACCATTTTTCCAGAGCCTTAAGGTCAGCCTTCATCTTTTCTACCCCACCTGGGGTGTCTATCTTATTGGCAAGGCACATTTTATTTTTCAGGCACCCAATCCCAGAGGCTCTGGGTACAATACAATCAAAATATGTCAAAGAACAGTTAAAATGCAATAGTTAAAATACAAAACATATCTATTAAACATATTTAAAAGCAAACCACCCAAATTGGGAGGCCTGACTTAGCAGAAAATTCCTAATGGGGCCATTCTTTCAGAGTATCTTTTGCTTATTTTTGTGTCATCTGCAAAAAAGCTCACCTTCCCCTCTAGTCCCTCAGTTATGTCACTAATAAAAATATTGAATAGGATCAGACCGAGTACAGATTCTTGTGGCACTCCACTACCTACTTCTGTTTCTTCTGAAAGTGAGCCATTTATAAGTACCCTCTGTGTCCTTCCAGTGAGCTAGTTCCTTACCCATTTCACTACTTGCTGTCCTAATCCCATTCTGTCCAATTTGTTGAGTACCCTTCTGTGTGGGTCCAAGTCGAAGGCTTTGCTGAAATCCAGAATGTTCACTGCTCCTCCCTGGTCTATTATTTTAGTCACCCATTTAAGGAAGTCTGCCAGATTGGATTGGCATGACCTTGCTGTTGTAAAGCCATGCTGTTTTGTGTATAATTTGTTTTCTTCCAGAAAGGATATAATCCTCTCCTTGAGCAGGGTTTCCATTATTTTGCCCACAGCTGAGGTTAGGCTTACTGGTTTGTAGTTGTTAGCACTTTCCCTGCTTCCACATTCATGCAGAGGAATAATTGTTGCCATCTTCCAGTCTTTGGGGTCCTCCAACAGCTTGAATGATACGTTGAAGAGATCAGCCAGGGACGCTGCCAGCTCATCCCTTAGTTCACTTAGTAATCTAGGGTGAATTTCATCTGGTTCCATGGTCTTGACTGCATTGAGTTTCTCTAGTTCCTTTAGGACTCTTTCTATTGTAAAGGGACCTGAGTGTATTCCGACTCCTTCCTTGTTGTGTGTTGCATTGCTGGGTCTGCATCCTTCCTCTTCCTTGGTGAATACAGAGCAGAAGTAACTGTTGAAGATTTCTTTTTTTTTTTTTTTTTATTTAATTTTTTTTTTAGTTAATTTGTTTATCCTTCTGGTCCCTGATGGCAGTATTTCTTGCCGGATCCCCAGCCCCATTCCCCACACGCAGCTCTTCCTTCCACTGCCCCACGACTTGCCCCCCATGGTGGGGCAGCAGGGATCCCTCAACCCACCTCTCTCATGGACTCGGTGCTGGAGAGGTGTTGCTGCTAGTCACAGGTGTGGCACCAGTGGGGATCGGCCACCATGGAGCACGTCAAGACCCTTTTTCCTCTGATGTTTTTTCCCCCTAAGGCAAGGACATGCAATGACACCACAAGAAGTGAATGCGCACGCTCCCATACGTGTTCCTCTGAGCGTCTGCCTTGCCTTCCCCCGCTGTAGCCTCAGCGCACCAGTCCCCAGCCTCCACTAGGAGCCAGTAGTACACCGATTGCTGGTGTCCCCCCTCCCCAGAGAAAGAGAGCAGCCCAGAGGGTGCTCGATCATTCTCTGCCCTGCCAACCCCCAGTGGCCCGTGCTCATTCTTGAACATGGGTCAACGGCGTGGTGTGAGGTAAGGCGTCCAGTGCATCAGCCCTCAACACCACTGGGCCAGTGCCAACTGTTGAAGATTTCAGCCTTGTCCATGTCATTTTCTGTGATCTCCCCCATCCACCCTTGTGAGTCTAACAATACCTCCTGATGTCTTTCTCTTCTCACTGACATATCTATGGAATGTCTTGTCATCCTTTTTGACCTCCTTGGCCATCCTCTCCTCAGTTTCCTGATCACTTTGTTTGCTTCCTTCTGTGTCTCCTTGAATTCTTCTCTGTTCTTGTCAGAGTCGGTTTGTTTTTATTTCCTGAAAGCCATTCTTTTCTCCCTGACCTTAGTGGCTACTTCTTTAGAAAACCGAGTGCTTTTCTTTTCTTTTTAGCTTTGCTCACCCTTCTTATGCAATGGTTTGCAGTATTTAGTATAGCCCTTTTGAGCTGTATCCAGTAGTCTTCAACATCTGTCCTCCACGTAATGTTAGCCAGACTCAGCTTAAGACTTTGCTTCATTTTTGTGAAGTCTGCTTGTCTAAAGTCCATGACTTTTATTTTGGAGTGCTTTGTGTCTGTGTTTGTCTTGACCTGGAACAACACCATACAGTGGACACTGGATCCCAGGTGGCTCCCAACCTCTACCTCTGTGATATTGTTCCCGTTTGTTAGTAGCAGGTCAAGGACTGCTTCCCCTCTTGTTTTGTCCTTTATAAGCTGTTTCAGGCCCGATACATGCTAGGTCTCTAGAAAGTCCTTGCTTCTGGTTGAACTCGCTGTATGCGTATCCCAGTTTATGTCATGTTAAATGAAGTCACCCAGTACAATCACCTCCCCTTTGTCACTCATTTTGTTTATGTTTTCCAATATTTCCTTGTCTTCTGCCACACTTCTTGCTGAGGGCCAGTAGAACACTCCTACCTGAGTTGCTGCTCCATTGTCTGCCTCTAGAGTGACCCAAAGTGACTCTGTTTCGGTATTGTCATGTTGAGTCATAGTAACTTTTATTCCTCCCTCCTCCCTCTCTTACATACATAGCTACATCCCCCCCACAGTTCTGTCTTTCTGAAATAGACAGTATCCTGGTATAGTTGTGTCCCAGTCATGGTTCTTTGCTGAACCATTCATCTGTGATGATGAATCCGGTCCAGATCAGCTTTAACGATGACAGTGGTGAGGACTGCTAATTTATTTGTCAGACTCCTTGAGTCTGTGAACATAGCTTTCCATGCATGGTCACCCTCGTTTTGTGTGCCCTGTTGTATGTTCAAATGATTTATTGTCTTGACCTCATCTAATAGGTTGAGTTCCTCCTTTGCATTTGCACCCCTGATTTGTTTGTATTTTTGGGGAGAGGTAGCAAATCCATACATTGCTGCTGTCCTCTATTTAATGTTTAGTTTAAATGGTTTCTGGCTGCTTCCAGTCTCTGACCAAGTGCCCGCATGCCTTTCCGAGTGAGGTGCAGACCGTCGAATTTGAAGAGCCCTCTGTCCCAGAAGTCATGCCAGTTTCCTATGAATAGGTGCCCCTTTTATTGGCACCAGCTCTGGTGCCAGTTGTTCAGCTCATCAATTTGCTTTTTCTGTATCCTATCCATGCTGCCTCCTTTCCCCCATACTGGGAGGACCTCGGAGAAGGCAATGTTTGAGGAGTGGGAGGACAATTTATCACCTAGGCAAGAGAAGTGCTGTTTTGTCTCTTCGACCCTCTGATTTGCCAAATTATTAGTACCTATGTGGACGAAAATACCAGGGCATTTACTGTACCTTCTCTTTTTAGTAATCTATGTATGCAGTCAGTGTCACTTTTTGCAGAGGTACCTGGTAGACATTTAACTATGACCTCTGTCTCCAGATCCTGCTGTATGTGTGATTCTACTCCTCAGATCATGGAATCACCTACAATCAGAAAGTTCCTTAGCTTCATATTAATAGATGCCTTTGCAGTGCTTTCCTTGCTCTTTTCTGTTTTGTACCCTATCCTGCAGTGTGTGTTATTATACCCCTGTTTGCGTTCCATGGCTAGAGGGGTATATCTATTAATTGTTTTGATTTATGCATCGTGGTACAGAGATGGCTGTTGAGGCCTGCGAGATGTTTTCCTGCCCCCTCTTTACTACCTGCCATTCTCCTAGACCAGGGGTGGTCAAGTGGCACGAAATTACCTGTTTGGTGGAGATGGTGTGGTGCATTGGGGGACTGCTGTCTAGGTCTGTGTGATGTTTTCATGCACCCCTTTACTACCTGCCATTCTCCTGGATGAGGGGTGGTCAAGAGGTGTGGGATGCCTTCCTAGTGAAGATGGTGTGGTGTATAGTGGTGAGCAGGTACGTGGTTTCTAATGACATTGTGGAAAAGACTTATTTGGTTCCATGCCTCATTGAGTTGAGCTTTAATATGTTTTATTGTCCAGCAAGTGGAACAATGTCCTAGTGCCTGAATGAATGCCCTCTAAAAGGATGCAGTGCACCCCTGGCAGGTGATGATGTCCATGGCCTATTAGGGTGCCCTTGAGGATGAAAGAAAATAGAGGTAGTAGTATATGGAAAACAATACACTATTGTGTAATACACTATTGTCTGAAAGAAAAGGGAAAAAAAAAAGAAAAGAAAAAAAAAATTTTATGGGTTGTGCTGAAACTCTGCCCCTTCCTTCTAGCAGGCAGGAAGGTGGAGTGTTGTCTGGCTATAATAAAACTGCTCCTTATGCTGAGAGAGCAGCCACTGGCTGGGTCTGAGCAGAGCAATCAAGGAGAGAAGTTACCTCAGCGGAGATAGGAGCCCAGACTGTGCACTCCAAGGGGGATTCACCCAGGTAGAACTGCTGTCAAGGAATCCCTGCTTCTGCACCTGTCAGAGTATGCCTTCCCTCCATGATTGTTCTCTCTCCCAGTTGGTGAAGCTCAGCAGAAAGTAAGGTCATGGACTGGACCACACCTGATGTATGCCTCCTAGGGTTGCCCTTTGTGTCTGAGCTGTTGCTTCTGGTTGTTTCTGGCAGAGAGCTTTCTATTAGTCAATCGCTATTTCAGTAGTGGGTACAGTAGACAGTAAAGCTAGGGGCTGGACTGCTCTGGGCATATGCCACCTAGGGGTGCTTTTTGTGTCTGAGCTGCTGCTTCCAGCTGAGAGATTTCTATTAGTTGACCACTATTTCAGCAGTGGTACAGAAGTACAAATGCTGATTTACATAAAGCAGCTAGGAATTCTGGTTCCAACTGCTCCTTATGCTGAGAGAGCAGCTGCTGGCTGGGTCTGAGCAGAGCAATCAAGGAGAGAAGTCACCTCAGTGGAGAAAGGAGCGTGGACTGTGCACTCCAAGGGGGATTCACCCAGGTAGAACTGCTCTCAAGGAATCCCAGCTTCTGCACCTGTCAGAGTCTGCCTTCCCTCCTTGATTGGTCTCTCTCCCAGTCAGTGAAGATCAGTGAAGCTCAGCAGACAGTAAGGCTAGGGGCTGGACCGCACTTGGTGTATGCCGCCTAAGGTTTCCCCTTGTGTCTGAGCTTCTTTTTTGAACTGATATCATTGCCTTCTTGTCTTTCCTTGGAGGTGGTGAATGCCTTGGATCAGGACCTTACACTATCTGAGATTACAGCAGTTATTAAGGGCTTGGCCCAGGGCAAAGCCCCCGGTCCAGATGGACTTAGTTCAGATTTTTACCAGGCCTTTGAATCTCTTCTTTCCCTTAGACTTTTAGATCTATATAGATCCATGCAGGAAGGTGGAACTATGCCCTTAACTATGCAGGAGGTCATTATTACTGTTTTGCCTAAACCGAAGAAAGACCACTCTAAGTGTGCAAATTATTGACCCATTTCCTTACATAAAGTGAATTTCCATTGAACTGTTATAAGGTATTGGGCTTTATAGCCCAATACCTTATGCCAGCGTGACCTAACTTTTGTTAAAAGTAATGTTTTTAAGTAAGTGTATTAAGCTTTAGAAGGAATCATACCAGGCTCCATAACCACTGCCAGTCAATCCCTTCCAGCTTCCTAGTTTATCTGCTACACCCCCGTGCTCAGTGTTTTTGTGATGTTTCAGCAGGGAGAGCATGGGGCCAACCCTATACTAGTCTATGGGGTGTTTTTTAAATGCCATTTTATGAAGCTGTACGTAATCTGAGAGCTGTAAGCAATCTGAGAGGGAAATGAAAGTCATCGCTGTACTAATAGGGACCCTATTAGTAGGCGGTGGCTTTCCCTCTCAGGTTACTACTCAGCTGCATTTAAAAATGTCCCATAGACTTGTATAGGCTCCACCACTTTGTCCCTGCTGAAATGTCATAAAAACACCAAGCGCGGGAGCAGAGCAGATGAAGTAGGAAGCTGGAAGGGATTGACTGGTGGTATCTAAGGAGCCAGGTATGATCCCTTCTAAAACTTACTTAATACACTTAGTTAAAAATATTACTTTTAACAAAATTCAGGTCATGCTAGGAAGCCCAATACCTTATGTCAGAAACTTCCTTTAATGTTGATTCTAAGATATTGGCAAAAGTGTTAGCAACCTGATTAGAAAAGGTTCTTCCATTTTAATCCACAAATCACAAGCTGGTTTTCTACATGGTAGGCAGGGCAATGATAATCTTAGGGTGGTGATAGATCTGATGCAAATTGCAACTAGGGGTCCAGATTCTCCAGCCTAATTGCAATTGAAGCAGAAAAGTAATTTGATTCCATCTAATGGAACTACTTATTTGCAGCCCTTAAAACTTTTGGGATAGGTGACACCTTCCAGGCATGGATCTGAATTTTATATTCTTTGCCCAAAGCAAGGGTAATGGCTAATGGTATTTTGTCAAAACCCTTTTCTCTCTTCAGAGGCATGCGGCAGGGGAGTCCCTTTGGTCCTCTTCTTTTTTTACTGGCAATAGAGCTGCTAAGTGCTGCACTATGACAACATCCAGATATTTTTGGAGTTAAAGTAGGGGACTGTTCTTATACTACACTGTTATATGCGGATGATTTACTTTTCACCCTGACGTGTGTGTGGAAACGTCATTGCCTAAAGCCTGGGAAGTTATTGACTTGTTTGGCGTTATTTCTGGATTAAAAGTTAACTGGTCCAAAAACTGAACTTTTACCTCTTTTCAAGGGAGATCCAAACTGGGCCCAAATGGGAAGTACAATGGTAAAATGGGCACCGTTGGGTATTAGATATTTAGGTATGCACATATGCAGGATGTGTTGGAGTCCCTCTCAGTGGAAATGAAAAAATGGGCTAAATTGCATTTGACAATTCCTGGCAAAATTGTAGCCATCAAAATGATGGCTTTCCCTAAGGTTTTCATTTATCAATCAATCAATCAATCAATCAAAATCTTTATGTATCCAGGCAGGCACCATTGAGCAGGGTTCATTCGCAAGATGGACCTGGTCATACAAAAATCATAGTACAGTAACATGGTAAAACATAATGCAATATTACACAAAGAAGAAAAATATACATACGTACATCAACATTTGAGTGAGACGGCCTTTACAACAGATAGGCTCATAACTGGGTACAGCCGGAATGTTCACTTAAAAGGAGAGAGAAAGGCAAGAAAAGGGATACCAGCTTAGGAAGAAATTATGGGGTTGGAATAGTTAACTGGCATACTTCAGGGAAGGGGGTGGAACTTGGCCATGACTAAAGAGAGGCAGAGAAGCTGGTATTTTGGTAGGGAGAGAGAGAGGCAGGGGCAGAGGCAGGGCGGGAGGCAGGATGGGCAGGCGGGAAACTGGAAAATAGGTGAGCTAGCGATGTGGGAAACATTTGCAGGACTCCTTTACAGAGCAGTCATAGAGCGACATGAAAATATTCAGGCTAACAGGAATGCTCAGCTTCAAGTTTTTTTGCATATTGTTCTGCAAGGAAGGCAACAAGAAACTTATGGCAGCTCTGCTGAAATGAGATTTGACCTTAGGTAATTGCAAGGTAATTAGGGAATAGCTTCTTAGAGCATAGGCACCTATCACACTCAGGAGAATACAATCAGAGAAGTATAGATGGAGCTTGTTGGTAACCGCTCTGAAAGCCCATAGAGCGGCATTTCTATTTCTCCTATAATGAAGGAAAGTCCAGCCCACCACAGTGTACAAGGAGCAATGGTGTGTGGAAAGTGGAAGGCCCATTATGAACCTGATTGCTCTGTGGTATAGGGTGTCCAACTTAGCCAGGGCAGAGGCAGTACAATGGCTATAGAGAAGGTCTGCATAATCTATTAATGAAAGGAATGTGGCTTGAACCAACCGCTGCTTGGCATCCCTAGTAAGGAAGTGGTTAATTCTGTAGAATAGTCCTAGTCTTAGTCTTAGTTTCTTCTGTAGTTCTTTGAGATGTTCAGAGAAGGGCAGTTTGTGATCGAGCCATACACCCAGATATTTGAATTTTGGCACATACTCTAGATTTTCTCCAAGTACTGTGGTAATCTGAGGGATAGCCCCAATGCAAGTGGGGTTCACTGCATAGAAGGAAGAGGAAAAGAGCATCTGAGCCCTATTGGCATAATCCTAATATTACGATAGGAGGATCTCAAGTACTCTGGTGGGGTGGGCATCAAAAGGAATTAGAATTCTCACAAGCTTAGTGGACCCAGCAACAGGTTTACTTAAGTCATTTCAACAATTGTAAATTGAATTTCATTTACCTTTCAGGGATTTTTGGAAATTCCTCCAGATTAGACATGCTCTATCCCAGTGGTTCACTGCTGATCATGCCCCTAAATATTCTGATTTGGTTAAATATCTTGCCAAATGGTTTTCGTTCCCTAAAGGTCATACTAGTGCTATTTATAAATTAATCCTAGAAAGATATCTTCCTAATTGAGACTCACATAGACTAAAATGGGAGGGTGAGTTGCGAGAGGGATTAGACAAAAAGTCTTGGGGCATTTGGTGGGCTGCAGCTCATAAAGCCTTACCTGACCTAAAACTACAATTAACCCAGAAAAACATTTTTAGTAAGTGGAATAAAACACTGGACAGATTAATGCGACTGGGTATGGCTGCCTCTGGGTTATGCTGGAGATGTAAAAAGAAGCTGGGTTCTTTATTCCATATTTTATGGACTTGTCCCTTGATCTCTGATTGGTGATCCTCTATCTTTGTAAAGCTGGAACATGCTTTAAGTTTTTCACTCCTTCATTCCCCCAGATTTTTGCTTTTAGGAGACCCCTCTGTGCTTCTAGTGGAGGCTCTAAAATATAAATCATTATTGTATGCAGTGGCTTTGGAAACTAAGTGGGTAATCCTTTTAAAGTGGGTATCAGCTACCATTCCTACAATGAAGCACTGGGTGCAGACTATCAATAAGATGGCTTCCTACTGTATGTCAGAGTATTTTACTGGAGGAATGGAGCTTTTCCTAAATTCCAGGTGACTTGTGTACTGGTGCTATCCACTGTTGGGGTGGTGGACATAGATGGGTATTAATTGAAAAGATTGATTCTTTGTTTGGTCTTTTGGTTTTTCATCAAGGAATGGTGCTCTTTTCTATAATCTAGTCATTGAGAGTGTTCTAGGTATACTGTGTTGTCTGTATTTATATTGATATATTGTGTTGTTTGTACTTATACGTATTTAATATGGAACTTATTTGTATGTATTTAGTTAGGAATTTACACAGGTCTGTCTTGTAAACTGGATTATGTCCAAATGACATGTATTACCTGTATAAAAATAAATTTTACCTACTTAGACAAGAGCTGCCATCCTATAGTCTGCATGCTAGTTTGCTCTATATTTAACCACTGTATTTTTGCTGGTTTTCCCCTTATGAATGGATTACTGAATTTAAGACATGGATGTTGTATTTTGGTTTGGAAACTCAATAAAAATATTCTTTTGCGAAAAAAGTATATCCTTATTTCCCATTACCTCTTTACTAACTTTGCTTTTTTTCTCTTTTAGATAATTTCTGAAGAAAACCAATGGTTAAAATATTAATTCTAACTCTATTTTCTATTGTCAGCATGCATATAATATAATAATTTTGTTTTGCTACTACTGTATATCACATTCCCACATTGAATGCACAGCATCTGCTGCCTCCATCTCACAGTGCCAGCATTCATATTATCTGCTTATCCCATTTTGTATATCAGGTTTGGTGTATAACAGGCTTTTTGGTGAAGTATGAATAAATCTGCGTGTATAGTTCTTTCTCGAATATTTTAGATGCATTTGAAAGCAAAGCTATGAGTCTGTAGTAGTTCGCTAGTTGTGGGTCCCCTCCTTTAAAGATTGGTGTTATTTTTGCACTCTTCCAAATATCAGGGAAGATGCTACAGCACAGACTCCAATTGAATAATTTAGTTAAAGATAGAGCCAGTATATCAGCTCCCTCCCTCAGCAGCCTGACATCAAGCCCATCTAGTCCCCCAGATTTTGATGTATTTAATGTTTTTAGTTGTTTCCATATGTCCTGTGGGTTCAATACTTTGAACCTAAATATTGCACCACCTATACCCAACACTGCTTTTTCAGATTTATGACTATTGTAGCAGTACAATGTGGTTGATTGTCCCCATTAAATAATGGTAAGTTAGTAAAACATTTATTTAGAGCTTCCTCCATCAACTTAGGATCAGTCGTTGCCTCCTCATCCACTTTCAAAAAGTGTGGAAGTACAGTGGCAACAGGTGATTGCAACTGTTGAACAGTTTTCCAGAAGTCCCTTGAGTTGGTGGCTGACTCAAATTTTTTTTTGTAATATCTTCCTTTTTCTTCCTTGATGAGGAGCTGACACCTGTTTCTGTAAGCTTTACATTTGTCCCAGTCACTATCCAAATTAGTTTTCCTTGCTACTTTGCATAATCTATTGTGCATGCTGATATATTTTAGAATGTTCCCATTTATCCAGGGTAAACTCTTTAGTTTCCTTTTAAATTGAATTTTGGGAGCATGTACATCACAAATTGTCAGAAACTCCTCAAGGAAGAAATTCACAGCTACTTCCAGGTTGGGTATTAGGTCCAAACATTGCTATTTAACCCTACGCAGGTCATTCAAAAAAATCATTGTGTTAAATTTCTTATATGATCTGGAGATCACTAAAGGAGTGACCACCGGTTTAAAATGTAATTCCAGATTGATTGTGCATTCAATGACACAGTGGTCCCCCAACAGTGATTATCCAGCTTGCCAATTGTTTTCTGTTAAATGATTAGATGCAAAGAACAAATCAATTATATTTTTAGTGTCTCCCGCTATGACTAATTCAAATAGGTGCTTGCATTTGTTGTTTAACATTTAAGGGAACAATGGCTTCATTTAGCCTTTTATCCTTGGGTCCATCCCAATTGGCAATAAAATCTCCCATGCATATAAAATTTTCAGTTTTAACATAGTTCCCCAGAAAACAGCTAAATCGCCAAAATATTTTGAGTTTATATGAGGTGGGGAACAGATAGTCCCTACCGTTAAGTTAAATTTTTTTAACTCCAATAATATACCTTCAATACCATTGACCTTAAAAGGAGTTTCCTGTTTAGAGGGTCCAAGCTCCTCCTTTGTATACAGTAGCACCCCTCCACCTCTTCTACTTCTGTCACTTCGTATTTGATTGTAACCCTGTATTGTATTACTGAATCAGTTATTGTGCTATCCAGCCAAGTCTCAATGATTCCCAGTAAACTTGTGGCATTTTGTTTGCACCAAATTCTTAGTTCATCAGTTTTGGGTAGTAAGCTAAGGGCATTGGTGTGGTCTATTTTGAATTCCTTATGTTCAATGGGCACATAGTTACTTTCGATATCTCCTGCCAACAATAGTGTGAGTAGACTAAGCCTATTCATATGTTGCACACTCCCTTCATGGCTATTTAGGCCAGATTTTGTACATATTTGTTGCTTTGTAATTTTATTTCTCTTCAGGGAGATCAGTAGCACATTTTAGGTCTTGGTTACTATTTTCTGAACTATCAAAAGGCTTTTAAAACTTCCCATTGGTATCTTAGAATAATCTTACTGATATTTTGTATACAGTACTTTTATTTTCTCTTTTGACAAATGTGTCAGGAGCTGATCCTAAATTCCTGAATTATGTCTTTTCACCTTGGCCTGTTGCATATATTTCATCTTCTAAAGAGTGTTGAGTTGGGTTTAATTGTTCACATTCTAAAGCTAATTTCACTAAATATGTAATATAGTGGGATGTTATACCTAGAAAAACTTAACTTCTGAGATCCTTGTGAATACAAAGTCTTTTCAAGGAATTCTATTTTTTTAATAGTTCCATAAAAAATTACAATGCAAACTACAGTATGGCTCTTTGGTAACACTTTATTTTAAGTGTCCTTAACTACATTGTAACTACTGTATAACTACACTCTAACTGCAGTGTAACTATTATATAGTTACATGTAACTACTATGTAGTTGTTAACTAGTTTCACATTTGCATGTTGTTTACTTACACACAATTTGCATGAAATAACTACACTGTAACTTAATTGTAACAGCTGTGCAGTTACATGTATTTACTATGTAGTTCTTAACTAATTTCACATGTGCATGTTATGTAGTTACACAATTTGCATACATGTGCAGCTACTACTGTCTCTCTATGGGCACAAATCTTTTCATTCTGACACATGTAACTAGACATGCAATAGCTGTTGCAAAGTGTAACAGAAAATCTGTTGTGCAACTACCACTGTATCTCTTCTGGCACTATGTAATTTGTTCTTACAAGGACAACTATACATGTTATAGCTATTGCAAATTGTAACAGAAAATGTATTATGTGACTACTATGCTACTACTTTTGACTTTGTTAAATTTGTTTGTACAAGTGTAACCACATATTAATGCAGGTCTTGTGCACTGTTTCAACTGTCTATGTCTATGTCTATCTGACATTTATTTAAAAGGTAATTACACAGAAAATCTTAAAAGTGTAATCAGAATGGTAAATAAGATATGATTACAATATACCTTCAGTCTGCTACACTTAAATGCACTGACTGGCAACTCTTTAGATGATGTTCCATGTCTGCATTCCAGTTTTTCATGAACCTACAGGTTAATAATATGCAGTCTAATATTGTGACTTGATATATAACTGTACACAAAAATATGTCATTTGCATAATAATCAACTGGTGTTGTAACAATACTGCGGCTAAGACATAGTGTTATGTATGGTAGAACATTGTTATACCTCAGTTTTTATATCAGCTAAAATGCTGTTGTACCACAGGTCAAAGGTCATGGGAAACTGTTTGACCCTTCTGTGGTACAACAGCATTCAAGCTGATTTCAGGATCATACAAGCCACAGCAACAGAAACTGTAGGAGCAACCAGATCAAAGGAGGTGGCAGCAGAAGGAACAGACAGATGTGTAATCTCACAGATGCAGGATCAACCAGATATGGTAAAATAATATACAGGATCAAATGGATATACTGTACTACTAAAATAAAAAATAAATGGAGGATCAACCAGATATCTACATTTACTTACAGAAAACATTTGCTTCATCAACATACTCTCACTAAGCAAGAAATACAGCTGCCATTGTTTTTTTTTCTTAAATATCCCTCCCAACCCAATTTTCAACCAGTGGGAGGGTGCGACACAAATGTGGAGATGCCTGGTCTTTAGCAACCACACAACTGGTCCTAGCAGCCAGATGTAACTCTCAGAAGAAGATGTGAATAGCAAAGTTTTCTTCTACTTCAAAAACATTTAAAAAACTGCTAAAACTATGTAAAAATTGATGTCTGGGACACCATACACCCTAACAAATTGTGGATGGACAAATCTATGCCGAACCAGTGTATTCTGCCACCTTGGGGATCTGATTCCCACAGACCTCTCGAGCTTCGCTCTTGAGGTCAAAGGGAATCAGAACCCCTCTCTGGAAGAACTCACTGGTTATGCATGGTTGACCATCTACTATTCTTTGATGTTTTCACAGTTAATGCCTAGGTAACATGTATTTGCAAGTGTGCACACTTGCATTTACCAAATCTCAATACTGTAACTGTGATGTGAGTTCTCATTCAGAAATCAGTCCCTCATGCACTTACTGCTTACTAAACATGCAGTCTAATACTGGATCCTATTCACATAGAGGTCTGTGCATCAGTGGAATGCTGGGTATGCACAAAAGGAGCATATTCAGTGTGTACAGCTGTGCACCCATGTATGGCTGTGCAGTGGCTGGAATTCATGGTTGCCAGCCACTGTGTACCTCTCATCAATGGCTCCACCACCTGGCAGGCTAGTGTGTGGGGGATAGATTGATGGACCCTTGTGGGTATCTAATGGGATGCCTGAGTGTCCTGCTTGGGTGCTGACCTGCAAGCAGACTCGATAGACCGAGAGGCCTGCTCTGCTGGGATTTTTTTTGCCAGGCACCTCTGTTACGAAATTCAGCACCTTCATGAAACCATCTCCCACCTTTAGCATAAAGAGATACTATACTTGTCAAGGCTTGAGCTCAGCTACTCGCTAAGACACTGAGGAGTAGTGTTTGTAGCAGGAGTCGGAGAAAAGAATTAACATTTTTAGAAAAGGTATGCCACCTTTGCCCTACTCTTTTTAATTTCTCCGACCTTTCCAGACCTTCTTTGAGTTGAGACCAGCATATTTTATGGAAGATTAAACCTGCAGACCTCTGGTTTTGCTCAGGATTTTGGCAAGGAGTTTGTTGGTGGAGAAGCCTGCTGAGACACTGAGAGCTGCCAGGGGGGCCCATGAGGGCTTTACAGACTTCTGAGTTCTTTTTCATATTGTTTTTCTAGCATCTCCTGTTGGTTGTATAGGTTCTTTTATGTTTTTGTGTTTTTCAATTACATTATCTTTAGGAAGTTTACCTGTTTCCTGATATTCTGTTGCATTTCACTTTTACATTTGTGCAAAAAAATGTTTTTATTTTGTCTTCTTTCTATAATAATTGCTGTTGTTTTGTATATGGCGAGTTAATTCTATTTTATTATTTTTATCATTATATAACAATTTTAAATATGCAACTCTGAAAAAATAATTTTTTTTACTGCTTCTAAGGGTTTCTCCTTGATTGGATGTGAAGTGCACCTAATTGCAGAGTACTAAGACGCATGCGCTGGCGTTCTTAGTCACCAGCGCCATTTTTCTTTTTGCACATTGAGCAGTAAGGAATGGCAAGGAGTATGAGCTGAGCTTGGCCATAGCTAAGAAATCCCTGATTCAGTACCTTTTGCAACTCAGACATAGCACATTTTTGTGCTGTATGTTACGTTCTCTGATGGTACTGTGATTTCTTTTTTTTCACATAAATTGATCTTTGTCTTTAGCTCCTGACACGCTAGCAGGGGATTTTGCCTCTCTCCTCATCTGTTTTTACCTTTCAGTGGAGTTTACATAGCATTTTAACCTACTATGTAAGTGTGCTTATGTTTTGTTATTATTTTTTATCAGGAAATTCATTCCTGTAGTGGGTATACCCAGTATTATCTGCTTGTTTTATGTTTTTTTTTTATAATGTCATTATATTTATGTTAAATTTTTACTCTCTCTGGTTATTCTCAATAGTCTGAGTAGTTTGAACAGTTAAACTGTTATTAAGCATTACTGCTTACTTTTGCTCCTATTACTTTGGTCCTTTTTTGCCTTACAGTGCATATTATTATCATTTGGGAGGAGCTTATTTTAGAAATACAAGATCTGGGTTCTCATCAAACTCTCAGTATCTTTGGGCACAGTGAAGCAAGGAACTGGAGGGACACTTTCTGCAAGTTTTCAGCCTTCCTGGTGCTTCGAAGAGAACCCTCTTTCTGTGGGTTTTAAAATCCTTAAGGACTTGAATGTTGTACTCAAGAATCAGTTCTCAGAAATTCATTGGATGGATTTTATTAGGGCTTCTCTGCTCCTCTGCTTGAGGGCTATGTTTTGAGCCATCGACCTGACGAACTTAGTGGTTTACCTGATTTGATTGGAGTATTTTCTGAACACTTGGATCACTTGGAACGTTAGGACTTGATAGGAGTTTGGACTCTGTCTTTGAAATTTTCATTTTTGTCTAATTTATTCACAAAGTGTTTTTTGGTGCATTTTTTTTTGTTTAAGAAAGTTTTGTTCTAATAGAAAATTTCTATCATGTTCACAAGGAGTGGTAGAGAGCTGAAAAAACTAAAGGATAAGAAGAGTGAATGCCCAAAAGTTGCAGTTTTGAACTTGCATAAGGGGGACATGGGGAAAAAAATGGCTATGTTCATACAAAGGATTTGTCCCTTGTCTCTATTGCAGCATCCACTCTGAAGGTTCAAAATGGACCACCTAGAGTCTTCACCTTTTATGATCCCCCTCAAAGCATTATAACGTCCCCCAAATAAAGGAAGAAATATTTACTGATTTCAGACCCAACTGTGTTCTATCAAAATTAACATCTTCCAATGTGACATCTAGTTCATTGAATTTATTGAAAACTAGAGATTATGACTCTCAGTCTGAGCTAGGCCTTGATCTCTCTTTAGATAAAAGAATACTCTCAAGTGTCCAAGGTCAGTTTAGCTCATCTAGCTTATCTAACTGAAACTTGATTTATTCTGCTGACAATGTCATTATTAATGATGCCGTTAATGATATCACTGATATTACTGAAAGTATTAAACTGACTTCAACTAATATAGAAACAGAGAAATTCAGTATGAAGGAAGATTGTAACAGCGATAAGCATTTTACACATACTTCAAAATTTCAATCTCAAAAAAAAATTACAGACTTTTTTCATTTCAACTCCAGTTCTCTAAAGGTCAGTATTGGTGATACTTCTTCACCAAACACAAATAAAAAAGGTAGGGTATATGTTGAAACTACCCCAGTCCTACAAAAATCGGAATGTCTATTTCTTGCGATCATTCAGAGATATCTCTTCACCCTACGGAGTTAGATTTTTTTAGCTCCCCTGAATTCCATGTTTCTTTAGACTCCCCTTTTTATTATCAGGACAATTCCAGGTTTTTAGAGGGCTCACTCAATGAAATTTTTAGTAGAATGGATAAAGAAGTTGAGAAAATAGAAATAGAACCAGAAATCTTATTATCTTGCCCTGATACTATTTCAAAATATACGATTAAGGCTTTAGCCCACCCAATAATGGCCAACATTGTTCTCCTTGAAGCTCTTAAAGATCTTAAACTACATGTAGAAAATCTTACTTGCTTCTTTAGTGATAGACTTTCTGAACTCTCTGAAAAATTAGATAAGTTTGAGAAAGAGGGGGGAAAAAAAACGAAGACCCCCTTTCCAGAAATTAACATACATTCATTGTCTACTAAGGCTGTGAATAAGAAAAATACAAGGAAAAATCTAAAAAAGAAGGCTAAGACATGAATAAATAAAAAAAATAAGGAAGGGGTAAATAAAATAAGCTCTGAGGAAAGAACTATTAATACCATCATGTCTAATGTAACTTAGAACCCTCCCAGAAGAGACCCTGTGAATGTGGAAGATCAGCACACAGCTTTAACCATTCCTATCAAAAAAGTTTCCTCATTTTTAAATAACAAGGAAGGGACTCTATTCCTAGATACCCCCTTAGAAAGATCAATTAAAAAATCAACTCAGGACCCTATTGTGGTTGAACAGTTAAATATAGAAAAGTCACTTACATGTATAAATAAAGAATATAAAAACCATATTTTGGAAACCTCATTGGATTCTGAATTAGTTCCGCCTCCTCAGATAGATAAATTAATTCTGTCTGGGACAGAGGTTGTTTTCAAATTTAATAATATTTTTCCAAAACCTTACGAAACAGATACTTTATTATTCAATATGGTTTATCATTTGTTTAAAGCTGAACTTGATTTAGAAGCAGCAGCCAAAGATATTAAATTAGTCTATAGAGACTTATCAATTTCCACTACACCCGTTTATATATTACTATCTAACATGGACACTGCCAAAGCTATATGGGCAAAACAGTGTTTTATTAATAAATTGGATATAACGATTTCTTCTCCTGTTAACCGGACCACAATTTGGAAATTTGCACATGGAACTATTGCACCCAATACGTGTACTGAGGACATCTTGATTTCCACTTTAATCAAATTAAACTGGAATTTTGAAAGATAAATTAATACTCGAACAGTGTCCATATTTGGAATACATAAATTTGAGGGTAAAAATACTGATAGGCTGTCTGCTTAGATTCAATCACTTTTTGCTATTTGTTTTGGCTATGAAATTCAACCTCTAGATTTTAGGTCTGTTAAAAGAATATATCAAGCTAAACTGGATTCCCAAGTGGATATAGAAATTAAGTCAACAAAATTGTATGATTATCTTTTGTTAAACAGTTATAGATTGGACAAACATGATATTCACCTGGTTGATCTTTTGAATCCAGACTGTTTAGATTACTTAACTCAGGGGAATAGGATTAAAAAATGACATCCAACTCCCCAAACAACTTTATTTGGTTCTGAGGTTGCTGAGGTTGGGAGGGAGCTTATTGAGTTAGATAATGCTGTTAATATGGATATTTATAATTTCATCTCATGGAATATTGCAGGCTTACAATCAAACATGGTGGATTTATGTTGGTTGGATTATGTTTTAGAAGCTGATATTATATTATTTCAAGAGACTTGGACTATATCAGATATCAATATTAATGGTTACACGCCATTTCATATTTTTGCCATAAAAGAATAAAATTTGGAAGACCTAAAGGGTGTTTGTCCACTTACATCAAAATAAGAAAGGGTATTCGTATTATAGAGCACACCATATTTGGTAATGAAATTTTGCTCTGTGTTGTTTGCTGGGATTCTTTAACTTTTTTGATAGTTAATGTGTATTTTCCACCCAATTTTCATTCTATGGCTGACTATGATCCTTGGGTACAGCTATCCTTAGAAATAGATTTCTTGTATTGAAAACATTATATTGATATCACTATAATAGGGGGTGATTTAAATGCCCGTATCACTAACTTTGATCATTTAAAAATACTCCAGTCTCAGATTTATGTGGGGGATCTTGAACCTAGGAATTCGAAAGATACCAGTGTGAATGGAGCTGGTTTAAAAATGATGTATTTTATTAATAATGGTAATTACTGTATTTTAAATGGGAGAGGAACAGGAGACCCGGATGGAGCATTTACTTTTTTTTCTTCAAATAGGAAGAGCATTATAGACTATCTGATAATCTCTCCGGAAGCCTATGGCAACTTTCATGGCTTCAAAATTGCAATGAGACCTGAAAGTGACCATGCGGCACTATTGGTGAGGATTGATACAATAAAAGATAATTCTAGGAATAATATTAATACTTTACCACTGCCCTCGCTTTCCATTACAGGTAAATACAAACTTAAATTGAATAACAAAAATAAAGAAAAAGCAGCAGAAGTTATATTCTCCTCAAGAAAGAGCTCAATATTTACACTGTTTCAGGATTCTTGTTCACCACAATGTATAAATAATTATTTGGAAGTGGGGTATCAGGATATTAGAACTGTGATTTATTCTTATACCAACTTAATTTCTACACCTCTTACTTGGTTTGACCAACAATGTAAGGATGAAAAGTATAAACTGGGACTTTTGATTTAAAAAAACTACTAAACAGTCAGCTAGAGTGAATATAGTAAGGCTCAATAGAGTGAGAAAGCAATATAAACAATTTTTAAAACACAAAAAATACAAGTTTACCTTAAAACAATGGACCAATATGCTAGAAACTATACATAAAAAAGACTCAAAGGTTTTCTGGCTATTTGTTACAAGGGGAGTTAAATCATTTCAACCATCACTGACAGTTTATGTTCCAAAAGAAACTTGGATATCCTATTATTCAAAACTTTTTAGTAATGAGTCAGATTTACAAGACCACTCTACACGGCCAGAATGGCTGTTAGCTTATACATATTTACCCTTGCAATTTTCTTGGCTAGACGTTGAACAGCCAATTATTAAACTGGCCAATAATAAGGCTCCTGGACCAGATTGTATTCCAGGAGAAATATACAAAGAAAATATGAACTTTTGGGGTCCTTTCTTTGTAAATTTCTTTAACATTTGCCTTAGAGAAAGATATATTCCTTCCTCTTGGCATAAAAATATCATCATTCTGATACATAAAAAAGGATCATTTTAAAATCCCCAAAATTATCGGCCTATAAACCTTCTTGACATCAGTAGTAAAATCTTTTCCAGAATTTTACTAAATAGGCTCCAGACCTGGGTTAACAAAACCAGTCTCCTTTCAAATTTTCAAACAGGATTTCACCCAGGTTTTTCATCACTTGATAACATTTATGTCCTAGCCCACTTAATTGAAAAATATAAATTATATAAAAAAAATGAAACTGTATGTTATTTTTGTTGATTTTACTGCGGCATCTGATTCTGTAGTGAGGAATACCCTTTGGGATATTCTCTTAGAACGTGGTATACCTACTAATTTGCTTATTCCAATTTTTTTGTTACATTCCGAAACAAGTACTGCGATTAGCTATGACAAAATGGGGAATATTTCAGAATATTTTAGTACAAATAGAGGGGTTAGACAAGGGTGTTTATTGTCCCCACTCCTGTTTAACCTCTATGTTGATTCTTTGCTCTGTTTTGATACATCAGTATCCTTGGACTCTCCTAAAATAAATAATCAATATATTCACAGTTTAGCTTACGCTGATGATCTAGTTCTTTTCTCTTTAACTCAAAAGGGTCTTCAGTCACAAATTGACCAATTGAAACAAAAATGTGATTACTTAAAACTTAGCATTAATTCTGATAAAACCAAACTAATGGTCTTTGGAACTAATTCCCCATAACCTAGAATTAAGTTAAATAAACTACTTCTAGAGGAAGTGACTTCATATTGTTATCTTGGGATAATATTTACCTCCAATGGATCTTGGACTTCACACCTTAATAACCAAATTATTAAAGCTAAATGTGCATCAAAGGCCCTCCTTCATTTTAATATTAAATAAGGAGGACTTTTGGTGGAACCAGCTATTAAAGCAGGGGAAGTCAAGATCACTCCAGTCTTGTTATATGGTGCTGAAATTTGGGGAACCGAGGAAAACTCTAACCCTGAGATTCCCTTATCTTATTTTTATAAAACAATTCTTCAAGTACCCCAGTCAATGGCTAATGTGATTGTAAGAGCTGAATTAGGTAGAATACCATTGGTGGACTTAATTAATCTTAGACTTTTATCATATTGGCTTAAGATTCTTAACAATAATAACAACAACTTAATAAAACTCTGCCTTCTTGAAAAACAAATATGGTACGGCAATGGTTTTTCTTTGCCCTGGTTAAAAACTGTAATATCAAACTTACAAAAGATAAATTCTATTCATTTGTGGAGAGATTATCAGAAGGGTATTTTAATATCTGATTCTTATAGAGGAAAAATTAAAAAAAAATTGATAATGCTCTTGAAAACCAACTAAGGTTGGTTAGACTACAGAAACAAGCTATATGGATTGGAAAAAATAAAATTGACTCTAGAATAGAAAATTACTTATTGCTCCCTTTAGCCCCTAATATTCGGAAAATAATAACATGGGCAAGATTTGAATTAATTACTTCCAAATTTACATATTTTAATGATTCTGCTCTTACATTTGATAATAAATCTAACACATGTTACTGCAGTAAAGGTTTAAAGAAACTCTATATCATATTATAGTTCAATGCCCCTTGAACAAATAGAGCAGAACTTCAATTCTAAATAATTTTCTAATGAAATATTTGAATTTGGATTATGATCCAGTATTTACTTTGCTCCATCCAGGGACAGTGAAAGATGCATTAATGTGTTCTAATTTCTTCTCAACAGTAATTAGTTTTAAAAAACAGGCATACAGAAGAAGACTTCAAAAGAAAAAAAAAGGGAAAAACACAAAGACATTCAAAGATTATAACTATGATTAATTAGGTGCTCTTTTATTCTGTTTGTTATCTTATTGTATTTATGAATATTGTACTGTCCAAAATTTTAATCTTTTTTGGAAGAACAATAAAAATGGATTTGATTTGATTTGAATGGGATGCCTGCTCCAGGTCCATGAGTGGATCCCTTTCTCCATGCAGAGCAGGGGATGCTGGGTGGAACACAGGGTTGAAATGTTCCAAAAAGTGAGAAATGTTATCAAAATCACTTGTGCTTGCCTGACCAGCTGTCCTCAGCCCTCCCTGTTGTCCCTGAGGAGTTTTCACAAGTTGCTGCACTCTAGCAAAGCATTGCACTGTCCACACATAAGAAAAGTAGTCTTTATTTCATCAAAGGATGAGTGCTGCCACAAATAGGAGTCAGAACTACTCACACCAGTGCTTTGCCAGAAAGGCTTCATCAGGGACCTGCTAACCCCAACATCATCTCGACAATTTCTACATGTTGCTGTACTATAGCAAAGCATTGCAATGTCCACATGTAGGAAAACATTTCAAAAGTAATCTTTACTTTATCAAAGGACAACTGCTGTCACACGTACAAGTTGGAACTACTCATCCCAGAGCTTCACCAGAAAGGCTTCATCAACTGAGATGCTACTGGTTCAAGCTGGGACTGCTCATTGAGGGCTGGGGTGGCATGGTGGAGGTGACAGCACATGTCCACATGGCTAGCAGCTGTACCTTGGGGAGGAGTGTAATAGTTATGGCAGGGTCCCCCTTGCCGTAGCTTGTGCCCCCCTCACCTGGCACTCTACACCTTAATGAAAGTCATGGCGTGTAAGCACACCCCCTGCACCACATCTGGATTGGCTGAGCATGGACCTGCCTGACTGGTCAGGGGATTGGGTGTGCAAGGGATGCATGCTTTGAGGTATGCCACCAGGGTCCACTGGACCACCGGTGTGCAGCTTTCCAACTTTGGTTCACCTATGCCTCTCAGATATGTGGTGTATAGATGATCAGATCATTTTGTGCATAGGCCCCAAAGTCAGCAGGGAATGTTTTAAATGTGCTTACCCTGGCCTGGCGATCAACAGCAACCATACAATCAGATTGACTGCCCACCAGTAGACTAGATCCTGAACTCTTTGTGGAGTGCGGAAAAGTGGGATATGGCTGGTCCTCCCAGTACTGTTGTTTTCCGGTAAGGGAACCTACTGGTCTGCACATGTTCATCATCATGCCCCAAGCCCTCATTGTATAGTCAGAGGGCTGTGGTAGCTTGGTGTGAAGGATGGTGCCTTGCCTGTTACCCCATTCAGCCAGTGGGAAGGGCATGTAATGGCTAAGGAAGGGTCCCTGCATGTGTATCTGCACCACCCACCATCATTCCATACAGCAGATCAGAGATAAAGCATGGCATGTAGACATGCCCCATCCCCAGTCACCCATCTAGGCAGAAGCAGGACGGGGTGTGTGTGCAGAAGAGGTGTGGGTCAACCCCACAGACGCAGCACATTTAAAGCTACAGTATGTAAGTACACAACACACATTGTGAAACTAGTTGACAACTGCATAGTAGTGCAGTTACAATGTAGTTATACAATAGTTACAGTATAGTTAATGGCACTTAAAATTATCCTTTAGAAATCATTCCCACATGAACTTACTGCAGTAGAGCATAGTGGTTAATAGCATTGACCTGCAAAACATGAGGAACTGGGTTTGAATCCCAGAGCCACCACTTGTATACTATGCGACCCCCCAAGAAAAGAACTAAAATTAAAAATGCAATCTAATATTGTAAATTGCTATACAATAAAAAAATCATTAATTTACATAATTACTTATTTGCTTTTAACAGTGCTGTAGTTACTAAAGAATGTGCTGCTTCTGTGGCATTGTTTCCACAGTTAATTTTTAACTAATAAGTATTTGCAAAGTAAGTATGCAAAAACTGACACTTAAAATAAAGCATAAGAATAGTGTAACTACTATACACTTACACTGAATGTCAATGCTGTAGTTCTGATGTATATTTTCTTTCAGAAATCATCAAGGCCACTGTTTCTCCGGGATTCCGTGAATGCGGACGGAATCCCGGAATCCTGATTGGCCGTCGGAATTCAAACTGCACCAGGAAGTATCGCGGAAGTCACAATGCTTGCATGCGTGCGGGAACTGGGCAGCATAAAAGCCACTGTGCAGCAAGCCACCCCCACTGAAAACGCCGAAAGAAGGAAGAACAAGAAGCGAGCAGACACCCAGAGACCACGAGAGACCACGAGGACGCTGAGGATGCCACTTGTAATTTTACTCCAGTGACCTGCTCCTCTTGACCCTCTGTGCATTGTGCGATTTGGTTGTGGTCTACCCCACTACTGAGACTGAGCTCTTGGCCACAGTAAATTTAAAAAAAAAAGTTATTTAAAAAAATGAGCATTGCTGCCACCGGGACAAGATTCATCATCATAGAAGACATCGGACCCTTGAAATCTCCAGCAACCCTTCAGCACACTTCAGCTAAACTAAATTTCCTTGTTTGCCTGTAATATATTTATTTGATGCGGGGGAAAACGACAATGCTCTTGGCCACAGTACCGCCCATCACTGGCGACGCTACACTGGGGCACACCAAGACACAAAAAGGCAAAGCAAAGCTCCTGGCTCCTCGCGGCTCCTCCTATCAATCATGCAGCAGCAGCCTAGTCGCAACATGTACCGGATCACTCAGTCCCACTGTGTCCCAGACTCAAAATGAAAAACCCAGCAAACCCTGTCCCTAGAGTGAGTCGCCCGGCCCCAGATGCCCCATAAATGCAGGCTGCAAATAACCGGGAGGGAGGGGAGCGTTTTATAAGTGCCTGCCTCTTCCAATCCAAAGTCACTGCAACGTTGATTTATGGAGTGAGCTGGGGGGGGGTCGCGCTTGACTCGAGCTGTGCAGGGGATGGCATTACAAATGGGGGCGTGACAGAAATCTGCATGCAGTGGTGGCCGGTTGGGAAGTTGCTCTGCTTTCCACAGTTTTTTTTGTTTGTTTGGGAGCGAGCTGCGGGCGGGGGGGTAGGCTGACTCTCGCTGCAGCGGGTGGGGAGGCGGGCGGTGGCATGACTTAGTTTAGGTTACTGCACCAATACAGGCCTACTGTAAGCCTACTGCTTGAGGAGCAAGTCAGACTTTTATTTAAAGTTCCAGTAAACGGTTTAACAGAGCTCTGTTACAACTCTGTGACACCTCAGCTGTGGAGAGCAGCACCACTGACCATGCCTTCGCCCTTACCTCTCAGAAATGTTACCCAACAGAAAGATTTTGCAGCTGAGATCTTACATCAGAAAATTCACTGCAAGGCTCTGCAGTTGAGTAGCTGCAGTTCTGGTCCAGTGACTGAGTCCCGAGTCGGAGGCACATAGACTGTTTTAAAATGCAGGGTTTTCTATTCTGCTTTACAGATGCACTAGCTACCCTCCATCCATGTGTTTCCCAAGAAACTCGTAGCCAAAATCCCCCCTGCCCCAACAACCACCACCACTGTCATTAAACCTCTTGGCAAAGGGCACAGCTTAGACACTGACCTGGTTCATTGATGTAGAAGGTTTTAATGAGAAAACAACAAAAACTAAACTAGTACCCAACTGTACCATAACAGTACCGGAAAATGGTTTCCCACCGCTGAGACACAGAGCTGCTGCACACGGTAGGAGCTGATCTGGGAGAACAAACTAAATGAACCAACTCCTGCTTGGTACATGATTTATTAGTGGCACCATGGTCATTCCACCAAAAAAATCAAAGCACCTCATAGCTGCTGTGAACCAATCCGGAGTTTGCTTGGGTTTTTCAGTGTGTCAGTCAGTGCAGGAATGGGCAGTGATTAAGAATGCTGATGCTTGCACTGTGAGTCAGGTCACTTAGCAACAAGTTAACAGCATCTCATCTCTTTGGCATAGCTTAGCATTGCTTTTAGCCAGGTATCCTCCATCGTTCCTATGTTAGCACTGTGAGCCCAGCCAAATTCCCTGTCACTCTAGCCGAATCCCTGTTGAAATGGCAAGATTCGGCATTTATGCCTGTACCCCTTTTTTGCACATGAAATCCCGTGAAATACAGGGATCCCCATAAATCTGGGAGCACTGAGTCTAGCTTTCCCATTCGGCTCGATCAAATTCACAGCTACACTGCTCTCTTCTTCTGCTGTGCCCTGTGCCGGGCTTCTTCTCACTCTCTCTCAGTACCGATTAATTACTAGTACTGGGGCATGATTTGTCTGGCTAGTGTGGCCCTGGATGCAGACACGCCCCAAAAGGCTTTTCGGTCCATTGCAAGTTGCAGCTTGCAAAGGAGAAGCTCTGGCGCTATGTTAGTGCAATCAAACAGGAAAAAAAAGTTTCGGACTTGAGCACCAGCCGCATACCTCTCAACCTCTTGCCTCTTAAATCAGGGACAGGGCTTAAAAAAATCAGGGAAAAAAACCCCAAATCAGGGACACATCTTAAAAACTGGTAATATTCATCCAGGAAGCTGACAGAATAAATGAATTAGTGTAGGATGCATTTTGTGAAGAACAAGTAGTCTGTAACTTTAATGTCTGACATTATTTTGTGCTTACAATCTCCATTGTTCAGTCATAAAGCCATAAATTTTATGAGGGACAGAAGAAAGATCTGAGACACAATCAGGGACATCCCTGAAAATCAGGGACAGTTGAGAGGTATGCTGAGCTGCCCGGCTCTGGACGCCATAAATGCAGGCTGCAAATAACCGGGAGGGAGGGGAGCGAGTGATAGAAACATGTATTGCTGTCTTGCTTATCTGTGGCAGGAGGGGCTTGTATGACTGTATGTATTTATTTGTTTTATAAGTGCCTCTTCCAATCCAAAGTTGCTGCAGCATTGATTTATGGAGTGAGCTGGGTGGGGGTCACAACAGAGATGGCGCATAGGAATTTACATGTATGATTTTACATTCTGGTTCCTATGGGTGCCCTGGCTTCCAACTGTGGTGCCCACCCAGTGCCCTGGTAACCAGCAGAAGCTGGAGCCACCACTGCCACCCATGAATAACGCGGTCAGTCGAATAATATGGGTAAATCTGTTACTCATTCATCCCTTCATAAAATTCAGTGGTATTGTTGTGGTTACTGGCCGCCTTACATAGCCGGTGGATTGCAGGGCAAATATGTAGTGTAGCAGTATGCTTCTGCACCTGATTCCCTGACCACCCATTTTGCCATTCTGAGGGCTCCTCTGCACTTGCTGTGACTGTGCAGCCGCTTGCCCTTTCCCTGACTAAACTGGCAGGACGGGTGTGTTACAGTTGAGTTTAACTCCTGTAGCCCAGCCGGAGGAGCTGCGGAGTGCTATGTTGTTGCAATTACGAGCGGGTCACCAGTCTAGTCACCACTCTCACCGGCGCCGCCACCCAAGAGTCTTCAACACTGTGTGGAGTCAGTGTCATTGACTGCGGTGCAGTGAACATCAGGTTCTCCTGATGGATCGGCATCTCTGCAGGTCGGTGACAGGATGGGGTGAAATGATTTGGGGGTAGTTGCTCAGACAGTCTTGCTGGAATGTTCTTGATGTCGGGGGGGAGGCAGTCATGACAGACAGTCACTGAAATTCATCTGTGTGCTCACAGCTGCAGTAATAGTAGAGTGGGATTCCAGGGTAGTAATTAATTTTTATTCTAGATCTGTCTTTTACTTTCTGTCTCCTTGCTCTCCCTGGGGTTCCTGCTCCTGGCTATTTTTCTTTCTCCCCTTCCACTCTCCTTTTGGAAATCAAGGTGTGCAAAAAAAACCCAGCCAAGTCAAACAAACTGAAACAAGAAAAAGTGCTGTTTATTAGATCCGAGTAGGAGGACTGAAAACAAGTACTTCCCAGCATTTAATTGAATCTCACTGTGTCTTCTGGGAGGGGGATGGGGACCCCCCCTTCTCTTCTCAGTGAGCGGGGGGGGAGAGGCTGCAACACAGAAGTGTACCTATTTTGTTCTGTGAAATGTTGGAATGCTGAGGCATTCATGTTACATTCAAGCACAGTGATGTGATGTGAGGAGGAGAAACATTTCAGTACAGGTGAGGAGAGAACACTAATTTTCAATACTGTAGTTCAGTACTGTCTCTCTTCTTACCCATGACTGTGCTGTGCTGTGCTGTTTTCTGCTGTCTCCTCGATGTGCGGTCTGGTGTTACAGTAGTCAGGTGTTCTGTTTCTGTCTTTCTCACCTTACTCTTTGCAGACCCAAACATTTAATTTTAACACTCCACAGCTCAGTATCCTCTCTGTACCCTATCTCTTAACGTCAGAGACGCATTTTGAAAGTAAAAATGGTTAGCGACTGCTGTCTTTGCAGACAAAACTACCATACACACAGTCTCCCCTTTCTAGCGGCTTTGGCTGTATTTAAAAAAGCGAGCATTGCTGCCACCGGGACAATCGCCATAGAGGCAACAGACCCCTGAAATCTCCAGCAACCCTGCCTTGTCTCTGCACACTTCAGGTAAACTAAATTCCCTTGTTTGCCTTGTGCTTTGGATATTGGTGCAGTGAAATCAGGGAACCGAGGGACAGTATAGGGGGTTGTATTTCTTTGCTAGCTGTATTTGTAATATGTTTATTTGCTGCTGCTGTGTTCTTTGGGGGGACGAAAATGCCAGGGAATAAACAGTGAGTGAGACACCACTTTAATTTGTTGGTGCAGTGAAATCAGGAACCAAGGGCCAGTATAGGGGGTTGTATTTTCTATATTTCTAACATGAGCTGCTGTGTTCTTTGAGAAAGCCAGGGGTACAAACAGTCAGTGTTGCTCAGCTAGTGGTGTGTGTGTGTGTGTGTGTGTGTGTGTGTGTGTGTGTGTGTGTGTATATCTATGTATGTACATATATGTGTGTGTGTGTGTATTTAATATAAAATCTGAGTACTGAGGTACTTAAGTTCCTTGTTTGCTTTGCTTCTTTGAATCTTTTTACAGGGATTGCTATATCTATAGCATGATACTGGGTTCTCTGGGATGGGGAAAAGTGGAAAAACCTAGGAGCACAAACAGTCTTGTAAGAGGTGGGGCAAACCAGCACTCCAGCTATGGACATTGCCCTGGGAGGAGTGTTTGTGTCGGAGATGCTATATTTTTTTTGTACAAGACTACAGTGGATGTTTGCCCTGGATTTTTTTGAAGCCTGGAGTACTCGTTTGCTTGATTTCTTATTTGTTCCAGCATCTACCTCATTTGGAGTGCACCCTGCTTTTTTGAAAACTGTACAAAGTCTTGCTTGGTTGCTCGGCTGAGTCAATATGTGTGCGTGTGGCCGTCTAAGTATGTGTATGCGTGGGGGGGGCAGGGAGGCCTCGGAAGGGGGGAATGAGTAACTTTTATCTCCTGTATGCCTCAGAGTGGTGGTGTGTGTGGTCTAGCATGGAGCTCTTTCATGGGGGAAGGGGGTCTGAGTAATGTGACCAACTGTGCCCAACAGTCAGTATGTGTGTGTGTTGGAGGGGGGGTGTCATCTGGGCGATGGGGTTCTGAGTATTGTCAAGGGCTGTTTCTGTAAGAAAAGCAAGCTCACCACCTCCAACCTAGTCGGAGGCACCCAGAGAGAAACACAGCCCCTTGGACTTCGCAGAAGATGGCTAGCACACTGAATCCTCTGGCAAGTCTGAAGGGCTGTGGTTCTTGCTGTGTACCCCAGAGTAAGTGGGGCGAGATGATTGGTGGCACAGCACACTAACACAGGCACGTTTCATGGCTGGATGAGATTTGTCAGTGCCGCATCCCTGAGCATGTCTGCAGGAGCAATGTTGGTTGAAAGCATCTGACCCAACTCCTCCCCTTCTGCAGCATGGTGCCCCAGCCTCCAATAGTGCTAACCACTAAGGATCCCCCTCCCCAGAGAAGGAGAGCAGTTCATCGGATGTTCAGTCCTTTTCTCCCAGCTGACCCCGGCAGCCCATACATTAGCCTAACATGGGTCACCTGTGTAGAGTATGGTAAGATGACCAGAGCCTCAGCCCCTTTGTGCCACCAGACTGGCACCAATGTGTGCCCTGGAGTGTAGTGGTGTGGGAGTATGAGTAGTTGGGGGGGATGTCTTGTTATTTCTGAGCTTGTGTGTCCATGTGGTCTGGGGACCTGATGGTTGTAGTTCTAAGGTGTGCCCTATTGCAAGAGATTCTCTTGAAGATCTACTGTTAACGGTAAGTTCTTACAGAAGTGTCCTTTTTTTTCTTGGGTGGGGAGCTGGAAAGCCCTCTGAATCCTCACTGTGACCCTGCACTCCACATCTGCCTACCATGCTTCTGAGACCAACCTACAGTAGGTGCAGTGTTTTTTTTCATCTTACAGTATGCAGGTGCAAGTTATTTCTGTTGCGGACATGTGGAAATACCCCCATTTCCCACTGCAACACTTGCCTTGCCATAGTTGCCTACAGTGTCTCTTTTTTTGAGAGGAGATTGGTGCTAAGTTTTCATTAAGTGCAGTTAAAGTCACCAGATTCGGCAACAAATACCAAAGGATGCTTGGAGTCACACCACAACCTTGGCCTTACGGTCAGGTACTGTGTATATGGGGGGAAAAACATCTTTGTTTGATCAATGCAGTGGTACGGGGGGAAATTCAAGGATAGTAGTATTATTTTCAGACCAGTTTGCAGTGCGGTTTTGGGCAAGTCATGTAGGGTATATCCATGTGGCTGTGCAAAAAGCTCTGTAGCACCAGGTAAGTCTGAATGTTGCTTGTGTGGTTGACAGTTGAGAAGAAGGTTAATTGCCATGTAGTTGTGGGCAAGTAGGAGGATGTTTATTTGCTGCTGCCATCGTACATGGAGGATGGGAGTCGTAGATTACTGCTGCTGTTTAACCTGGAGTATGGGAGTCATAGATTACTGCTGCCATCGTACCCGGAGGATGGGAGTCATAGATTACTGCTGCCGTTTAACCTGGAGGATGGGAGTCGTAGATTACTGCTGCCATTGTACCTGGAGGATGGGAGTTGTAGACTGCTGCTACCATCTCACTCAGTGAATGGTGGTTGTTGGCTGCTGCTGTCATTGTATCAGGCGGATGGAAGTCGTAGGCTGCTGCTGCTGTCGTACCTGGAGGATGGGATTCGTAGGCTGCTGCTGCTGTCATACCTGGAGGATGGGAGTCGTAGGCTGCTGCTGCTGTCGTACCCAGAGGATGGGAGTCATATGCTGCTGCTGCTGCTGCTGTCATACACAGAGAATGCGAGTCATAGATTGCTGCTGCCTTCACACCTGGAGGATGAGAGTCATAGAATGCTGCTACCATTTTACTTGGAGGATGGGAGTCATAGATTACTGCTGCCATTGTACCTGGAGGATGGGAGTTGTAGACTGCTGCTGCCATCTCACCTGGTGAACGGTGGTCGTGGCTGCTGCTGTCATTGTATCAGGCGGATGGAAGTCGTAGGCTGCTGCTGCTGTCATACCTGGAGGATGGAAGTTGTAGGCTGCTGCTGCTGTCATACCTGGAGGATGGGAGTCGTAGGCTGTTGCTGCTGCTGCTGTCATACACAGAGAATGTGAGTCATAGATTGCTGCTGCCTTCACACCTGGAGGATGGGAGTCGTAGAATGCTGCTGCCATTTTACTTGGAGGATGGGAGTCATAGATCACTGCTGCCATTGTACCTGGAGGATGGGAGTTGTAGACTGGTGCTGCCATCTCACCTTGTGAATGGTGGTTGTTGGCTGCTACTGTCATTGTACCTGGAGGATGGGAGTCATAGGCTGCTGCTGCTGTTGTACCTGGAGGATGGGAGTCGTAGGCTGCTGCTGCTGTCGTACCTGGAGGATGGGAGTCATAGGCTGCTGCTGCTGTCATACCTGGAGGATGGCGGATGTAGACAGTGGCAGCTGCCACACAGCCAGTGGATAAAAGTCATGGACTGCACTATCTAGGGGATCTAATTCTCCCATTTTGTTACTTGACTTATCTCATCAAGCAGATTGGTAGACCACACTAATATTTTTTTTCATTGTGATTTCAGTATTCATACTTTCTGTGTGCACAATGTCTGCTGCACCACTGAATAAGAAAGCCAAGCTCTGCTACACCTCAGCTAAGGAGCGAGCCCTTCAGTTTAAATCTGAAGGCCTCTATGAGGATGGAGGAAAACTTTTCTGTCCATCCTACAACCATGTCCTGGACCATACCAGAAAAGATACAGTCAAAGATCATCTGCTTAGTAAGAAACATGCTAGGAATAAGGAAAGAGCTGCTGGTGAAGGAAGACCAGCAAGGCAGGTGACCCTGACCAGCAGTTTCAGAGCTGCAGCAGAATCATCGATAAAGAAATGAGATGGTCATGGACACAGTTAAGGCATGGGGCTGCGAATATTCCACTGGAGAAGCTGGATCATCCACAACTAAGGGAATGGATGTGCAAGTATGTGAAGGGTGGGCGGTGCCAAAAGCAGACACCCTGAGGCAGCTCTATCTACCCAAGTTAAGAGAGCAGATTGATGCAGACCTTGAAGCAGCTCTGACTGGGAAATCATTAGTCGGTGATATGCGATGAGAGCTCAGATGCACAGTCGAGGTGCATTCTTCATGTCATCTTTGTGTTGGAAGGGGCAAGACATATCTAGGAAACAGCACAGAACTAGACTCTGTCAACCATTCCACAGTGGCTCAAGCTGTCTTAAAGACTCTCAGAGCTGTGATATTGAATTTATGAATATAGTTTCATTTGTCAGTGACAGTGCTCGTTATATGATTAAATATTTAAATGACGACGCCATGAGGTTCTTGGGGACCATGTTTGTGCATGTGTGTTGCTGGGCATATGTCTTGTCCTTGTTGGGGATACATGGCTGCACCATTTCAAAAAGTTAATGAACTGGTTTCATTGATAAAAATGCTTTTCAGCAATCACCAAAAGCATAAGCGGAATTTATCACATTTTGCAGGATCTGGAAGCTCCAGGAGAAATGATTGCTTTACCACCGGTTCCTGTTTTAACTAGATGGAACACATGGTTTGCAGCAGTGGCATACCACTCGACACACCTACAATACCTGAGGGACTTTTTCAGGGTGGATTCTAGTGATGCCACCTCAATAAACAATCTACGGGCATTACTGGACGACTGGTATGATGAGCTACAAGCACAACTGGCATTTATTACAGATAATTCAGGTGACATTATTGCTGTGATAGAACTTTTTCAGTCAAAGGAGAAACCTCTTGCGACATCCACATATGACATGCTAATGGCAATTAAGAGTCGCTTTGAGGCTGACACAACTAAAAATGATGGCTTTGGTGAGAAGGCAGAGCTGTACCTCTCTAAACTGAGGAATAAAGTAGGGGATGAGAACATCAAACTGTTCAAAAATGCTTTCAAGGTCAGTTTGGAGAAACTGACAAAACACCTGCAGTCAAATCCATCTGTACACTTTCTCATGGCCTGTCGAATTCTAAACCCACTCAACCTACCCAAACTCAGTAAGGACTTTCAACTGTACTTGCCCTATATCCCAATGTTCACATTACGCAATAAGAATGCACTGTTAAGGGACTGGGAGATCTCGTCACGGCAGGATGTGCGTGAACTACCAGAGATTGAATCATTTGATCTTCACCAGTACTGGATCTCTATGTCCTCACAGGTACCAACTCTGGCAAAGGCAGCCCTTCAGGCCATCTGGGTCCCTGTTTCTAGTGCAGATGTAGAGCGGTCATTTTCAGCACATGGACAAATCCTGACCGACCAACGGAGAAGCCTGACTGTGGACAATTTAAAATTATTTTCAATGCTGCTATTCAATAAGTAGACTCTCCCACCATCTTGTGTAATTGCAATTCTGATGCACTATTTGCAGAAAAATGGTGCTCCCCTGTGCAATAAAGTGTACAAATGCAATATAGTAGTATCTCTGCATTATATATAGCTATGGTTAGATTCTACTGTCCTTCACATAGTATGCTTTAGTTCATGTAGTCTGGTTAGCATGTTTGTCTGGGTAGCGTATTTGTCTGGGTAGTGTTTGTTGACCCATGTTCAGTAGTCAGTACTTGTGTTTTTTGCACATATTTATCTTTGTAAATCTTTTTAAAATAAAACACATTAATTGATTTTAGCTTTGAGAAGTTTTTATTATACATGTCACAGAACACATTGTCAACATTAAAACAAAGTCAAGATTTTGGTGTTTATTTAGTATTGCACAGACTTCAGAACTGGTTAATCCCTGTGAGAAAAATGTTACTGTTACATGAGACCATTTATTTTCACCGGCTGCATTGATCTGAGAAGGGAATATTTTAATAATTATGCTAGTTTAGCCAATGGAGTTCCACAATCATTAGCCTTGATAGCTGGTAGATGCATGACTTGGATAGCTAATATAACATGCAATATGAGATTAAATGTTCTTGTTTTCTGCTAATGTGACTTAAATCTGCATAAAAACATGATAAAACACCAACAGACAAATATATTACTTAAAATGAGTGAATAATATAAAGTTTTGGATTACCGGAAAAATCTCGGAAATTGGATTCCCAAACACCGGTAAAATCTCGGAATCCAGGATGGTCAAAACGGAATTCGCTTTTTCCAAGCACCGAAAAACAGTGGCCTTGGAAATCATTCCCTCATGCACTTACTGCTTAATAAACATGCAGTCTAATATAGTTCATTGCTTACTTAAACAATAAAAATAATTTACATAATTACTTTTTGACTTGTAACAGTCCTGTAGTTATTAAGAAATGTGCTGCTTCTGTGGCATTGACCCACACCTCTTCTACACCCACACTGCTGTCCTGCTACTGCCCAGATATGTGGATGGGGATGGGGCATGACTACATACCATGCTTTATCACTGATCTGCTGTGTGGAGTGGTGGTGGGTAGCACCAGATACACAGGCAGGAACCCTTGCTTAGCCATTACATGCCCTTCCCACTGGCTGAATGGTGTGGTGGCCATGGCACCATCCTTCACATCAAGCTATTCCAGCCCTCTGACTATACCATGAGGTCTGGGAGCAAGGCGGTAAACGTGGCAAGATCAGTAGGTCCCCTTATTAGAAAACAACAGTAATGGGATGACCACCCATTACCCATCATTCCCCACTCCACACACAGTGTAGGATCCAGTCTGCTCCTGGTCAGTCCATCTGATTGGATGGCTGCTATTGATTACAAGGCCTGGGAATGCACATTTGACACATTCTCTGCCACCTATGTGAATAGGGTCCAATATTAGACTGCATGTTTACTAAACAGTAAGCTCAAGAGGGAGTGATTTCTGAATGAGGACTTACATCACAGCTACAGTGCTGAACTTGATGAATGTAAGTGTGTGCAACTTCAAATACATGTTACCTAGGCAATAATTATGAAAACAGTTCCATTATTTCTTAGCCACAGTATTGTTATAGTACCAATTAGTAATTATGCAAATTAAATATGTTTGTGTACAGTTATATATCAATTCACAATATTAGACTGCATGTTTTCTAACCTGTAAGTTCATGAAAAACTGGAATACAGACATGGAACATCACCTAAAGAATTACCAGTCAGTGCATTTAAATGTAGCAGATTGAAGTTGCATTGTATTCATATTTTAGTTACCATTTTGATTACACTTTCACGTCTTTCTGTGTGATAACCTTTTAAATAAATGTCAGATAGACACAGTTGAAACAGTGCACAAGACCTGTATTTATATGCAGTTACACTTGTAAGAACAGATGTAATAATGGCAAAAGTAGTAACATAGTAGTTACACAATAGATTTGCTGTTACAATTTGCAATAGCTATTACATGTGTAGTTGCCCTTATAAGAACAAATAGCATAATTCCAGAAAAGATAGAGTGGTAGTTACACAATAGATTTTCTGTTACACTTTGCAACAACTATTACATGTGTAGTTTCATTGGTCAGAATGAATTGATTTGTGCAGAAAGGGAGACAGTAGTAGTTGCAGATGTATGCAAATTGTGTAACTACACAACGCGCAAATGTGAAACTAGTTAACAACTACATAGTAGTTACATATAACTACACAGTAGTTACAGTGCAGTTACAGCATAGCTATACAGTATTTACAGTGTAGTTAAGGACACTTAAAATAAAGTGTTACCAGATCTTTCTTAAACCAATTGTCTGCTATAGCACATAAATTGTTGTGTAGAATGTAAACAACCATAGGGATCCCTAAAATTTTTAATAACTGGATTTTACCCCAGGGGGACAATGATATCATTTCCCAACCAATTAATTTTAAATTTATTCTAAAAAATTAAAATGTTATACTTATATAACTGTGGCATTGCTTTAGCAACTTGTATACCCAAGTGGTCAATCTAATCTTTTTAATGACTGCATTTAAGCCATTCAGACTGTTTCCTAATCTTCAATTATCATTATCATCATTAACTAGTACTTCAGATTTTTCATAGTTTATCACCTATTCAGATAGTCTAGAAAAAGTACTTATTTCCTTAATCATATCAGCAATCCCTCCTCCAGTTTGCAGTTTTCACTAAAACTATGGAAAATGGAATCTTTTATTATATGACACTCTGATTGGGGTGGGAGGGTGGGCCCTACACTATGGAAACGGCACTTGGAGAGGGTTTTTTTTTATGTTACTATGCTCAGGTCCAGGGAGGGGCAACCACTAGCCTACCAGGGAATGGATGGGATTTACCTTCACTACAGACATGGATTGAGGATGGGGGGAGGGCTGGTCTGGTGCATGTAGTCTATTGCAGCCATACTAACGTGCCCATAATGGGTGTGCATGAGGCCCTTTGCACCACTGCATGCCCAATGAGCTCATTAGCATATTTTGGTTGAATATTGCCCATAGGGGAAGCAGCATATCCAGGTATGCACCACACATTCTCCCTTAGGTGGTCTTCAGCTCCAAACCCTGAATGCGCTGCACCAAACATGGTGGCCACCTGCTATGTGCCTCACATCCAAGGTTTGATATTCAAACAGAATGTGCAATCTGTTCCACCTGCGCATTCTCTTTGAATATTGCATCAGAGCTGGCTGGTCCACTTTTTTGTGTGGCACATTGATTTGCATGTGTATCTGGCCAGCTCTGAATATAGGGCCCTAAATGAATATTAGCAATTATAGACCCATGGCTCTGCTAAACAATGATGACAATATAGTAGCTAAATTATTAGTATCCAGACTTGTTAACAATATTCCCAGCTTAATACACAAAAAACAAAAAGGTTGTGTCGAAGGGTGGAACCTTTTGAGTGCATTGCATGAGGTACAATTTATTATAAATATACTGGAAAATAATAAAGAGGAAGCTGTATTGCTATCATTAGGTATAACCAAGGAATTAAATATGATTAATGGGTCCTTTATTTTCTAATGTTTCAAAAGGTGTCAAGTTCCTGATAACCTCCTTAATATACACAGTTGTTATATGGTGCCTCTAATGGAACACACAGTAATACTAGAACAAAAGCACTCCATCTTTATAATGGAGTAAAGCAGGGTTCTTCATTCACTCACTCACTCACTGCTCTTGTTCATTTTGGTCCTAAAACCATTGTTGATTAGCATCAGGCAAAACAAAGTCATAAAGGGTTTTGAACTAGATGGAAAGCAGATTAAAAGAAGTGCATATGTGGATGATATACTTGCCAACCTGACCAACATTTCAAATTCATTTCCAAAATTTATACGAGAAATAAACTAATTTTCTGAAATCTTCAGATATGAAATAAATATGTTGATGATTACTGTGTTACCCATAAATGAGTTGATAATGGATAATTACTGGATTTTAGAAAATAGGAACATTACTGATAAGTTAAAATGTTTAGGTATAATTCTGGCTCTATTACAAAAGGATATTACTGTATGACTATAAATTATAACCAAGTAAAAGAAAAGTTGACTAACCTGATAGATCAATGGACATGTTTCCCATTATCTTTATGGGAAAGGACACATTCACTAAAAATGTTAGTTATAACTTATGTCACTCATTTTATTCACATGATTTTGACAAGAAATACCTTGTTTCTGGTTTGAGAATGTCAAAAGAGTTTTAAAAAAATACCTCTGGAGAGGAGCCAGACCAAGAGTTGCATGGGAAACACTAATTATTCACAGAACTGAAGGTGGTATGGGTATTCCAGATCCACCTAAATACTATCAAGCTAACAAAATCAAAACAATTTTAAGCTGGATCATCTCAAAGGTTTACAGACCCTTTGAGACTATGTTCGGTAATACTCAGTTGTTAAAGGTGGAAGTAGGCCTGAGCCAATTGAGACCACCTTCCCTGCAATAGCAGGGTATATTTATCTCCCAATATCAAGTAAATATCTGTCCAAACTATTCTTAAACATTCCCGGGGAAGTTATGTTCACCAAACAGTCGGGTAACAAATTCCAAAATTTACAGACTCTTACGGTGAAGAAATTCTTTCTTTTATTAGTATTGAATTTTGGAATCGACAATTGTCTTTTATGGCACCTTAGCCCTGCAGGTTTGAGGGCCCAATTAATGTTATAACCATTCATAAGATTTGGATCCTTTAGGATATTGGAAAGTAGCCATAAGCCACCTCTGACTCTATGAGTTATTAGATTATATAGCTTCAATTCCTTTAATCTATCTGAATACGACAGATGACTAATACCAGTTATAATTTTAGTAGTCCTTCTCTGGACAGATTCAATTAGCACTGAGTCTTTACTTAAGTATGGAGAGCAGAAGGAAGCAGCATAATCAACATGAGGCCTAACGTATGATCTGTACAATGATAAGATACAGGCACTACTTCTGTTAACAAAGGATTTTTTGATAGATGCTATAATACGATTAGCCTTAAGTACTACATGTCTGCATTGATAGGTAGATGTCAGGTGCTTATTCACTATTATTCCAAGGTCTCTTTCAGAATCAACAGATTTAATTGGGCATCCATTTAAGTAGTAGGTAGTATCAGGGTTTCCATTTCCGAGATGGATAATTGAGCATTTGTCCATGTTAAATTCCATCCTGTTGGCTTTAGCCCATATTGCAATTATATTTAAACCCTGTTGTAGAAGTTTAGTTTTAGATGGGCTATCCACTATGCCACTGTTTTATGTCACCTGCAAATTTTGATACTTGACATTGAGTGCCAGCATTCATGTCGCAAATAAAAATCCCATACAGCAAGGGTCCCAAAACTGACCACTTCGGCACACCACTGGTGACCTCAATGTCTCTGTATAATGAATTGGAGACTATGAGCCATGTAAAACTTATCTAGGCAATTTTACCTCATGAAAGTATAGGCATGCCAATACAACATTTTATTGTGCTTCTTGAGCTTTTTAAATAAATCAAGAATAATATATTATTAGGTTTCCCTAAAATAATTTGACTGTTTATTCTGAGATGTAGAATGTACTCACCCTTTGCACATACAGGTATAAGACAGAATAAGAGAATATGGACAGAAAAGGAAGAATTATATATATATATATATATATATATATATATATATATATAATGGTAGCACGGTAGTGCTACCATAGTTAGGGTTGAGAAGCCATTTACATGTTAAACCCAAACTTTTGCACCTTAATAACTTTGCAACTGTTTGACAGATTTGCCTGAAATTTGGAATACACGATCAAGACCCATACACCTTGGGATTTGCCAAGTTTTGTACTGGTCGGATATATGGCTGCGGAGTTATTAAGTGTGATCTACGCATGCATTTACACTTTTTTGGAATTCTAAGGTCACACCTACAGGTCGCACAGTTTACGCAACTGATCCAAAATCTTCAGGGAACGAGCAGCCGGGGTCCCCGATGTGCCTTTCAAAGATTTTGTGAAAAAATATTAAACAGTTCAAAAGTTATTCAAAAAACAAGTTCCCATTATAAGTCAATGGGAAAAGTTAACAAAAAGTTCAACAGTGTCGCAAATGCAATTTTTACTTTTGCAAATGGCCCTTTTACTGTTGCAAATCTGCCATTTTGTTTTCAGTTGCTGATCAGAAAAATGCTTGGCATTTAAATTTGGGACCCTCTAGCAACCTAATTCTTTTTGTATTCACCTAGTCGGACCCTGAGGATGCTAGCCATGTCTTATTTTGGGGTAAAACACCATGTTTTTCACATTTCTGGAAAAAGTACTTTTCAAAGTACTTTCAACACACCACAATGTCCGAATGAATTTCATAAACTTCTGAAATTGTGACAGTACTTTTCTAGGCTGTGGGAAAATTACAGCAATTCTTTGGCACCCCGCTGCAAAAGAATGGTTTGGAGTTTGGGGCTGAAGTTTGGAGGAAACGCAGCCGACATATCACAGATGTGCCTTTCAGTGTTTCATTTAAAAAATATTACATGGCGGCAAAGCTACGGTACTCCAAAGTTGATGCTTTTTCCCATAGGATAACATTACGGCGTACTACGCATTGCAGCAATCGTTTGGCGCCCTGCTGCAAAATAACGGTTTGGTCTTTTGGGCTAATATTTGCAGGGAACACAGCCAACATCCCACAGATGTGCTTTTCAGTGGTGTGGTGAAAAAATATTACAGGAAGGCAAAGTTATGGCACTCTGAACTTCTGTTTTTTTCCCATAGGATAACATTACGGCTTCCGCCGCGCCTTTCAGGGCCCGTATCTCAGAAACGGTGCGAGATACGGACTTTTCGTTGGAAAAAAGGGGCTAAGTACAAAACTAGCCAGGAAAGTGATAATTCATATGACTTTTAAATTTTTTTTCCATGTCGTACGGTTCCTGAGATATAAGCAATTTACTATTCCAAGTCCTCATTTTCTGTTCCGAGAGTCATTATTTTGCATACATTCTTTGTACTCACTGTCCTTCTCTATGCAGCTTTTGGGGAAAACCAGCCAGTGCGCTTACATTACTGTTACCATTACTGTTTCCGCTTGTGGTTCCGTACCCGTTTTACCTACCGTTCACGTTTACGCCACCATGTGCGTTACCCTTTGCATTTTCGTTTGAGGTTGCGTTTGCGTTGTTTTTAACATTTCTGTCTACAGTACTGTTTTTCTTTCTGTTTCGCTTTGTGTCACCATGCGCATTATGATTTGTGTTTGCGGGCACAATGTTACTATGTAACAAGACATCACCCCCGCGCTTCCGCCGCCACATTACATTCACTATTTCTCGTTATCATTCTCAAAAAGAAGGAAAATTAGAGGCAAAAAACTCCGTTTAATGCATCAGTTAGGGTTGTTCCACAGTGACAAAAGCAAGGAAATTCGATGTTAGGGTTGAGACCCCCTTTGCAACCCTCCAGCCCACCCCCCCAACTGGAATCGGGGTGTGCGTTGGGGTCATCGGTCCTAACTCTCAGCCCATTCTCCTATTTCTCAGCTTCTTTCCACATGTGATGGGGTGAGAGTTAGGGCCGATGACTCCAGCGCGCACCCCAATTCCAGTTGATTGGGCTGGAGGGTGCAAGGGTCTCAACCTTAACATCGAATTTCCTCGCTTTTGTCGCGTGAAAAACCCAACTGATGCATTAAATGGAGTTTCTTGCCTCTAAATATCTATATATATATATATATATATATATGTATTATACTGGTACAGTCGTGCCAGCATAGTTAGGGTTACACTGCACTTCTATGTTAAAGTCCAAAATTTGAGCCTTAATAACTTTGGAGTCGTTCAATAGATCTGCATAATGTTTGGCATGCATAATCTCCAGGGGAAGGTCTCGTGACCTGCCAAATTTTATGGGAATCCTTTTGAGATATAAAGCATTGAAAAAACAGAAGAATCAGTATTTTTCAACATTTCTTTCTACAGCTGGATCTCAAAAATGGCTTTATGTTGTGGACTGAAATTTTTAGGGTAAAACGCTTTTGGGTCACAGATGTACCTTTTGAAGGTTTGGTGGAAAACTATTAACCCATTCAAAAGTTATGACATTTTTTTATTTTCCTATTATTTCCTATGGGAAAATGTATATGTTAGGCACAAAAAATACTATTTTTAGCACAATAGGAGTATTGTGTGAAAAATACCAGTTAATTTTCAAACAATAGGTGTGCTGTGTGAAAAATGCCAGCTTCTTTTTGCAAAGAATGCTGGTATTTTTTGCACGATTCACAGTCCTGTGATCGATTGAGCTGTGTTGCGGCCACCATCTTGTTTTGCTGCTTAGTGAGAATGTTTATTTATTTATTTATTTATTAAATTTTGGTGACCGGGTAGGCCCACTGGGCCCCGAAGGTCCCTTTTTCAGGGGCGAACTACAGAATGTTTTAAACACAAAAAAAACAGAAAACAGTTAAAGAGAACCCATTCAGTTGTATTCTGATGTTTTTTGGTGTTTTAAGCTTGCACCAAACAAGTGCTCTATGTCGGGTGTCAGCTTATACGGAGAATGGCTTGCAAGCAGTTCTCTGTTTGAGAAGAGCAGTATTTTCTTGACTTCTGCAGCCACAGCTGGAACTCGTGCTGCTGGCTGCAGAGTCAAGGAAGACCTGCTGCTTTGTTTACACAATAGAGTGTAGTTATTGGGCACACTGGGATCCCACTTCATGGTGCCCAAACATATTTATTGCTTGAAAACCTGTAAAAAGAAGAAAACTGTCCCCTGAGGTGTTTTCTTCGATGCAGAATCCTGCATCGAAATTTTTCATAATTTCGATGCAGGATCCTGCATCGAAGTACTCTACAGCACTGTGCGGCAAATTTGCTTTCTGACACAGGGTACCCAATCCCCCTGTCAGTACTGTGCGCAAATTGCTTTTTTTTTAACCGACATGGGGTGCCCAATCCCCATGTTGGCATGTATCCCCCACACATATCTGGCACACTGGGAGCCAACCCCAGTGTGCCCAACATTATTTAAAAGCCTGTGGAAAAAGAAAACTGTCCCCCAATGTATTTTCTTTGATGCAGAATCCTGCATCAAAATTTGCAATCATTTTGATGCAGGATCCTGCATCGAACTACTGTGCCCCCTCCACCAACATTGGGGTGCCAAATCCCTCTGTTGAGTTGACGCATATCCCCCCATCCCCTGCTCAGCATTATGGCACACCAGGAGCCCACCCCAGTGTGCCGAAATATATTATATACAGTGTATTATATATATATATATTCTGTATATATATATATATATATATATATATATATATATATATACACATATGTATATATATAACTCCTGGTGTCGGATGACCCCCAGCCCAATTTTATTGCCGACGGGGGTGCCCAGTCCCCCTGTCGGCATGATCCTCCAAAAACTTCTGTGGCACACTGGGAGCCCACTCCACTGTGCCCATACTTATTTAAAAAAAAATAATTCCTGTAAATGTAGAAAACTGTTCCCTTAGTCTTTTTTATTTTTGACCTGGAATGAAGAAAATGGTCCATCATCATCTCCCTTGTCCCCTCCCAAATCCCCACCCTTCTTCTGCTCACCCACCTCCCCACAGCCCCCTCACCTATACTTACTCTCCAGAGGTCAGGAGCCACAAACTTCTCTGGACCGGGACACGTCCGCGCTCTTCAAAGCCAAACTGCAAAATGAGGAATTGGGTAAGCGCTATGTAATGGGACTTAATGGGGAGTTTCAACTTAGGCTGATATCTTGGCCAATTTTAGGAATTTGTGCACCAAATTTTCAACATGGGGTTCCTAGGACCCCACCTCCTGAACACTGGAACTGTCATTTTGTTTCTTGATCCCAAAAGGTGATTTTGCAGTCACTGCGTGGAATCACCTTTTGGGACTGAGAAATGAAACAACAGTGCCACTGTTCATGAGGTGGGATCAAAAAAAGCCCATGTTGTAGATTTGGTGAAAAAATTCCAAAAAATGACTGTGTTATAAGTGTGCATTGTGCAGTTTCTACACACGCTTGTAACTTCACCTATTTTTAAAATTTTTACTTCAGATTTTCAACATTGCCATTTTTCCACACCTCCTTATGAACAGTACAGCTGTCATTTTGCACATCCTGCCCAGAACATGTTTTCACACCTGTGGCATGGAATGGTGCAGTCATTATGCAAAATCAACTTTTGGAATAGATTAACAAAATCACAGTTGCACTTTTCATGATAGTAGGTCCCATAATGCTGATGTTGAAAATTTGGTGAAAAAATTCAAAAAAATGACCACGTTACGAGCATGCATTGCACCATTTCTACACATGCTCATAACTTCATCAATTTTTCCTATTTTCACTACAGATTTTTAACATTGCCATTTTTCCACACCACCTCATGAACAGTACAGTTGTCATTTGTCAAATCCTACTGAAAATGTTTTTCTGGAACTGTGGCACAAAAGCAGTGTTACAGTTGTGCTGAATTACATTTTGATGGGGATTTAAAAGTTTATTGTACTGGGTACATGTGGTGAGGTGCTAAGAAGGTCATGTTGAACATTTGGGGTGAAAATGATTTGAGATGGCACAGTTATGACTATCTGTTGCAATTGCACTACACCTGCTCATAACTTAATGTGGGGAAGTGCATGGGTCTGAGACCCCTGTGTTTCCACAGCTAGATACATATGTGCATCTGTGGAGGGATGGGAGTACAGGGTCCTGCTCCCACCATGACATATACACAGTGTTGTACTATTTGGATGGAGGGATGGGAGTGCAGGGTTCAAAGGACCCTGCGCTCCCACCATCACATATGGACACTGTTGTGCTATCTGGATAGAGGGATGGGAGCGGAGGGTCCAAAGGACCCTGCGCTCTCACTGTGACATATGGACAGCATTTTAGTATCTCAATGGAGGGATTCAGACCCTGCACTCCCACTGGGATATATGGACACTGTTGTACTATCTGGATAGAGGGATGGGAGTGCATGATTCAAAGGACCCTGCACTCCCACAGTAAAATGAGGATACATTTATACTATCTGAAAAAGAAGGGGAAATTATTTGCAGAAAACTTTAATGCATTAGTTAGGGTGAATACCACAGCAACAAAAGTATGGAAATGAAGCGTTAAAATTTCTAACCCTAATGCCCCACCCTCAGGGTTCCCACCCCTACCACCCCAGCCCCATCCCCCCACACTCCACACACCAAGAGATGTTGGGGTGTGCCATGGGGCTGTCAGGCCTAACTCTCACCCCATTGTCCTATACTGTAGCGTGTAAGCTGGTTTACATGTGGAATGGGGTGAGAGTTGGGCCTGATAACCGCATAGCACACCCCAATGCATCTTGGTGTGTGAAGGGTGGGGAGATTGCAGTGGGATGGTAGGGGTGGGATCCCTGGGGTGGAGTTGATAGGGTTGGAGCCTAACACCTCATTTCCTGCTTTTGTCACTGTGGTATTCACCCTAATGCATTAATGACATTTTGCAATATATATATATATATATATATATATATATATATATATACAGTATTTAGTGTCAGTGGCTCAGTAGGTAGCACACTCGCCTCTGAGGGCCGGAGATCAGAGGGCTGTGGGTTCCAGTTCCACATCTGGCATGGGTTAATATCCCAATACTGACACTGTAGTGCAGCATGAGAGGGTGCTGCACTTCTGAGGTGCCATCTTTCGGATGAGACATTAAACCGAGGTCCCATCTGCCTGGATTGGTGGTAGTTCAGGTGGATGTTAAAGATCCCATGGCACTTATCAAAAAGTGTAGGGGAATTTCCCCGGTGTCCTGGCCAAATTTCCCTCGTTCACTAAAAATACCACCAACAGCTTAATCTGGTTCAAGGTCAGTTGGCATTCAGCTGTGTCCCCCTCCCTCAGGTCGTGCCTGAAAATAGGCAGGATTTGTCTAGTGCACTTACCCGGTCAACAAAAACTAAATAAAATAAATAAATAAATAAAAATATATATATGTGTGTGTGTGTGTACCTGAATGTTTGTCATAGTGTGTATTTTCCAGAGGTGAATTGTTCTGTTGGCTCTAATCTTCAAAAGAAGCAAGCTCTGGTATGCAACTTAAAAGCAAACAAACTGTAGTGATACTGCTAACTGGCTTGGTGATAGCATGCTTCATTCCTGTGCAAGATACAGGTTTGGGAATTATCCCTGGCCTGTGAGATACTGGGAATGTGCAAAGCAAGCACATCTTAGGCTTATGTCTCCCTGGGGACAGAAAACTACAGCATGGCACTGTGTGGGTTAATTGATGAGTGGGATATGGGCAGATCTCAGAGACATATACACTATACCAGTCAAGGCACAAGTCAGCTGCTGTCACATGTTACATAAGCAAGCAGGAGGATGGCACAATGAGGGAAATGAGGCATCTGGCCCCATGAAGGAAAAATAAAATCATGCAAAACATTTTAAACATTCAAAGAGAGTAAAATGCTGGGTTTTTGCTATAGCTGGAAGCTGTTCCAACCCCTGATGTGCCAGATGCAGGCTACTATGTCCTATCCCCAGTCAATGAGGGTAGGTGAATCCCAGATTTAAATGTTCATGTTTATTTTTTCCTATCACATTTATTACTTTAACTTTTCATTCTCACAACATTTGTACACTGGAGAGTTATGTTAGTATGTGTTGCACTATACTAATTTCAACCACATCCAAACCTGCAGCTTCTTATATTTCCTTCAATTTAAATTTGTTTTCGCTCAGAGGATTCTGTCTTGGTTGACAGCACCACTCTACATCCCTTGCCTATAAGCTCTGGCATATTGCAGACAATGATAAGCAACCTACATGTATCATAAATCTAGATTGTTTCATACTTTAGTAAAGAAAACATTATTTTCCTATTATTTCCATATTTAATAAAAACTGGCCCAAATATGAACAGAATCTCATTTAATATTCACCACCTTGAACTTACTGCAAACCTGAATGGAAATGGCATAGCCTGCTCACATATGTACTCATCATGTTCAACCAAGATGAGAATCATTTACAGTGTGTGTATATATATATATATATAGTTCTTGCTAACTGGGAAAGGAGGACTAGACAATTCTGCTTATTTTCTGTCTCATCCTGGGGGGAGAGGGATAAATTAGTAGTGTCTATTTCCTTATACGAGAAAAACAAATTTAGTGCTCTACACTTACCATAACATGATGAATATCTTCAAGGTCATTAAAAAGGTTGCATCATTTTTATTTCAATTTTAGCAAAGCAGTAAAGAACATCAATGCAAAATTGTCTATCTCCTGAACAAGTTCTCACAGTTCTGTTATGTTAATTGCCGTGACAATTACTGATGCAGTCCCTGGAGAGGTTTGACAATGGTGTGTCTTCTTCAGTGTGAGACAGTGTGCATCAATAAATTTGTTTATCTCTTAGTATGAGGAAACATAGATTTTAATAATATATTTTCCCTTAGTAATTCAGGAGGTATTTTTCTCTAATTACACTGTGTTATCTCTTTGTACTAGTGAATTCTGTGCACAGTGCTAATTGATTTTAATTTCTGAAATGGGGCTTTCTGGATTATAGGCAGTGTGCACTACATTAGGATAATCATAATGCCATTTGCTTGCCAGGGGCAGTAGACGTTCATGGAAAATTTTGACACAATTTATGAAAAATTAGTAGCTTAATAAAACATTAAAGGTTTTTTTTTCATATTTCATTACAAAAATAACCACACCCAGAGAGTGCCCTTCTGCATTCATTGCAAAAACAAGTTAAATAAAAGGAAGTTTGTGTGAAACTGACTTCATAGTATACAGTATTGCATAAAAGAATAATGAGATATGGCCAGTTTCTCTATGACATTTCATGACCACTGACTTTTATACCTGGCACTAGCTTGCTGGCTAGAACCATACATTTAAATGCAAGGGTCTGATCCCTAACAGGCATTTTCTCAACTTTCACCCTGGTGATCTGACCACCTGTTCAAGAGATAAAATGAATCCAACTCCACATGTTTAGGTTTGGCCTTGAGGGGCAGAGTTAATTGACTGGCTCCATACCAAAGCACTAAGAGAAAACTATGACTACCCACTTTTAGCTGACCTTTGAAACTGGATATCTGGCTATCACATACTCTATCCCTTGGAGGGTGAATGCATAGGCCAAAAAGATTATTCTGTGTAAAGATGGTAAAAGAGCAAACATACAGGTGATCTAACCTTCTGAACCATTGATATGACTAGAAAAGTCCAATGGTCCATATTATTTTTCTCTTTTCTTTTGCATATGCAACTAGTAATCTTTATTTGTTAATAATCTTTTCCAAAGACTTAGAGTGCCTTAAAAAAAATCAAAGTATCTATAGAGTAATGCATGGGTAGATATGCATAGTGAGAATGTGATATGTACCCAAGGTGTGTGATGTTACATAAACACAGAGAGCAAAGCTCAAGGGGCTTATAATAGCATTGTATACACAGGGTGTGTACAAAATTTGAGTGTTGTTCACCTACCCCTGCCTTGTCTTATATAATTGTTGGTGACTCTGTTGGCCAAAAGATTTTTGCTGTTTAAATAAAGCATGCTGAAAACAAATGTGTCACCGTGTTGCTATTTTGCAGAAAAACAAGCTTTGTTCACATTGTTTACTAGTAGGCAATGATGTGCTTTTACTGAGGGGAGGAGTACAGTGGATAACATCTAAACTGAGCTAAAGACATGTAACAGTTAGTAAAAGTTTAATTTTGACAATTGCTAAACTGAGAGCAACAACTGTACAATAAAACTGATGAAATCAGCACATATGAAAGTAGAGGCAACAGATAGTGTTAGAAAGTTGTCAGAAATTGTGAAATCAAGTCCCTTTTTCCTACTTTTCATTTTTTTTTTTTTTTTTTGCTTGTTCTCTTGGCTGTTTTTTAATGGCAAAAAATGGGTTGCATTTGTGATATTTGGTAGCCTGGGAGTCACCATGCTATAGAAAGAGTAAGAGAAAGTGAGAGAGTGAGAGAAGCTGAGTTAGGGAACCACCTGTGTCTCAGGCAAATTATCTGAATTCATGTAAGAAAAATGAGGCGATAAATGATTGTCTCAGTCCATATGATTTGAATGCTAAACAAAGGTTTCATATTTAACCCAGATTGGAAAGAATGTCCAACGTGAATCACATGTAGATGAGGGCAGCCTTACAGTATAAACAATGCCTTGTAGTTGCAAAAACAAATCTGAGTGCTTCTAATAATCAAGAATCAAAAAGATCAACTGAAGTCAGCAAGAAACAGTCAAAATCAATTGTATCTATAATACTGTCAACCAAACTATAATACTGTCAACCAAACTGGCAAGCTGCAATAAAATGTCTCATCCATATCAGATACAATTCTGTATAGTGCAATACTTGTAGCAACAATAATATATACAATAATGTATGGGAAAGTGTGCTTAATGAGAAATTAATGGTTGCGTGAGGTGTGGGATGCTACATAAGCACGGTGAGAAGCCGGGGGTTTATTAAAGCATCCCACACCAAGGGCAACCATTAATTTCTAATTTAAGCACACTTTCCCTTAGTTTATTATTTACAATTGCTGGACAGCATTTCTTTCCAGCCCTGTGTCTGAATCTCTCTCACACACACACTCTGACTCTCTGTCTCACATACACACACACACACACACACACACACACACAGTCTGACTCTCTGTCTCACATACATACACTCATTCTGTCTCTGTCTCACACACACACACACTCTGTCTGTCTTCCCATTCGTCTTTTTTTTTTTCAGTTTCCTTTTTAACCGTTGCTGTTTTATTTTAATTTTTTTACTTTGGTCAAAGTTCTGTGTTGAAATCGCGATCGTCTTACCTCAAAGAGCGAGGTATGAGCCATTGTTTATGGCAGTTGTCTTCTACGGCTTTTGAATGGCGCAATCAACCAGATTTTCACATGACTGTTTTATTTTTATTTTAAAAAAAGACGTTGAGTACTTTCGGTCTGGCGGCTCCTCACTATGCAGATAAGGAGCCGCCATGTTTCCTCCTCACAGTGAAGCCATGATAGGACATTAACACAATCAGGGAGTGGCTGTTCTTAGATTGACGGGCGGTAATTTCAGCAAATTATAACTAGCTCAGCCTATAGAAAAAATTGCTGGCCAGTTATTATAATGGAATAAATATCAGATCATTCACCATTCAGTAATGTTACACATTGGCTGTAAGAGAGAACAGCACTAAAATGAAAAAGCAGTTAATGTGGGTGGGGGATATACCTCCCTTCTGCTCAGATGTATTTGGCTTTGCACTATACCTCTATAGTTTGTACTTTGCTTAAACGTCTAGCTTTTGTTCAATGCAATATAGCTGAAAGCAAACAATATACTGTTAAAATACAGGGAGTAGAGTTGGAATTACAGGGGGGCTTCCAAGGGGTTGACCCCAGTACTAAAGTGAGCCCCACTAGCTCATGCATCACTGCCATTGATGTATCATGGGAAGGTGGGGGCTCAATTTAAAGACAGCACCCTTATGGGCCTCCTAGTTCCCAAAGCTTATAAAATGTAATTCCAGCAGTGGCTGGGAGGTCAGAAGGTCATAAAGTACAAGTTATTGAAGCAGTTCAATGCTTAAAAGCTAGATATGTAGACCTATAGGCATGCATTGAGGAAACTAGGGGGATATATGCCCCATCTTTGCTTGTATGTACTGTTATAAGCTAAACATGGCTTTAAATAACCATTTTCATATACCTCAAAACTGTTGTTTAAAAAAATCAGCACATACATAATGGTAATTAGATGGCAGTCAGATGAAAAGGTAGCAGCAATATTCAAAAGTTCAAAGTAAAGTGCCTGGTACAGTGCACAAGATAGTCTGTGCAAAAATGAAGTGATGGTCAAAATGCGTAAGAAATAAAGTGCTATAGCCAGACAATTTAAATCTGGTAGCTGCTAATATTGGGGTGAGCTTGTCCAATCTTGAAAAACTTATAAACAAAATAATTTATATTGACAAGCTGGCCAAACCTGCTCCTTACTTAGGATAGGATGCCTGGAATCACTAGAAAGCTGTCTGTCATACAATGCCCAGAGTGAAGTTGCCCATGGTTAGTATGACTGAAGCCTGTCATTCATTGCAAAACTGTAACAGAAGAATACTCTAGCTGTAGAGTGCAACCACCAGTGAATACTAGAAAATTCCTTAGCTGTAGTAGAGAGCCAAAGTGCATGCTCTATTCACCTTCACTTATGTGACTTCTGCTCAATGTAACAGTTGCAAAAGGGTAGAGTGTGGTCACATTTTGGGTAGTGACCCTTCTTTAGATCAACCAAAGGTGTGTGCAGGTGCTGCTATTTATATGAAAAGATGCAGCACATGGTCACAAAAGAAAGAAGGACTAATAGAAACAAAACAGGTCAACCACTGCAGACAGAGATGGGAGTTGGGGGGAGGGGTATGTGTGGAAGTGGAAAGAGCAATAAAGAAATTCCTAAATACTGTCTACTGAAAATATTGAAGAACACTAGTTCAGGACAATAAATATGGTAACACATAGATATAACAAATTGTTAGAACAGGCTACTAAGGAAAAAATAAAAGGTTAAGTACATGAAATGAGTCATGGGCATAAAAAAGACAATTAAAACTCAGAACATCTAAAGGCTAAAAGGTTAAATACACAGAACTAATTCCAGGATAGAAAATGAAATCAGAGACTAAAACATCTATAACTAGAATATCACTTGTACAAAACAAGAGTCCAAGAAGGATTAAACATGGGCAAAATGAGCAAAAGGCAGATTATTAGTGCTCCTTTCTTTTGTGAACATGTGCTGCACTTTTTCATCTACATAGTAGTCGTTGCACACACTGTAGATTGTAGCCCCTCACTTATGGAAAGAAATCGTATATTTTTACTCAAGCCACTGCATATCCCTTATTTAGTTCACATAAAAATTCATATATTATGCTGTAAACCAAGAGACCATTGGTTTGAATCCCACTTCCCTCACCTGCTTACTGTGTGACCCAGAGCAAGTCATTTAGCTTCCATGTGCTTCCAAGTCACACCTGGAAACAAGCTTTGGCTTAGTGTGCCTTTCCTGGTTAAACAATTTCCCTTCCCCCCTTTTCCTATCCTTTATAATGTCCATATATACAAGGTGTCTTGTAAAAGAGGGGGATAGACTGAAACTCCTATTAAAACAAGCATTTGTCAATGTCGAATGTTTGCTTGCTGGTATTAGCATTGGAAATGCAGGAGTTAGACAGATACAGAATAGGAATGGCAGGCAAGTATTGAACGTCACGCCAACCCCACCACCATCCTGTAGCAATGGATAGGCATTGGGGTAAGTGTTTGGGTCGTCGCCTATGACGGTCATGCCATGTCACCTCACCCTATTCTGCAGACACTGACACATGTTGAGGTGTGCCTTAGGGTGTTTGGCTTTGGAGTCACCCCATTCCATAAGGACATACACTGAAATGGGTGCAGTATAGGAGAATGGGGTGAAGTCAGGGGCTGAAGAGTGCAAGGTACATCTCGATGCCTGTCAGTGGCTGGGGGGTGGGATGGCATGAACAGTACAGTCGGCAATCTAAAGGCACACCCCGATGCCGTCAGTCTGTACAGGGTAGGACATTATGGTTAGAAGCCCAAGCACCTTGGGCATTTGTTAGTATTTGCACTACAAATTTTCAACATGGCCTTTTTGTGACCTCACCTCATAAAAGCATTTGGGACCTCTTCTCACGAAGAGTGGCAGTGTGATTTTGTCAATGTGTCTCAAATGTTGAGTTCAAACAGCGACAGTGTCATTCTGCATCACATATATGAAAACACAGATCAGGCAGGATGTGAAGAATGACAGCTGTACCATCTATAGGGAGGTCTGAAGAGATGGCAATGTTGAAAATTTGTAGTGAGAATAATAAAAATGCTCACACTTCCGAGCATACGTGGAAACTGCACAACACATGCGCATAATACAGTCATTTTGTGGACTTTCGTCACCAAATTTTCAACATAGGCATTTTAGAACCTCTGCTCATGAACAGTGTCACTGTGATTTTCTTAATGTGTCCCAAACACTGATTTGCCACAGCAACCACATTTTTGTCTGACCTGCTTCCAAGATACTGTACTTGTCTCTAAGGACATTGAAGATCAAAGGAAGCATACAGACAAAAGGATTTCACACATTGCATATGCCCAGGCCACAGTCTGTCACCTTTCAGGAATTTTAACATATTATGTGACCCTGGATCTCAACAGTTCATCATTTCCTCTGAATGTAATTAACCATCAGCATTTTTCCTTTGCCATCTCCTCCTGGTGTGCTTGTTAGACCACCCAAGTGCTGCCACCTCTGCTATACCATGGATTTCTCCATCCTCCTAGTTCTTCTATTCACTGTGGGTGCTACAGGCCCAAGACGCCAAGCTGGACCACTACCACCCCTGCAAGAACCTGCTCTTGACAAAAATGGACTCTCTGGCACCCCAATGCCAACTGTGTTGAGGGAGCTCCAGCTTTCCACCACCTGCAACCCACCTGCTAACCCGGGGGCCCCGACACCTGCCACAGTTATCAACTACATTACCACTTTCATGCCCATAAAGATCACCCTGGTGAACGCTCACCTCCCCCACTGCAAGAGCAGGAGGCGCAAAATACACTCCACCATTAGCATAAATCTCTCAGCCAGGAAAATAATATTCATACTTCTTCTTCTATCGGGTAACGTCCATGCCAATCTGGGCCCACCACCAGTGTCAAACACAGGGGGAAACATGAGTAAAGGCCTGAAAGTAGCTGCACTGAACATTTGCAGCCTCACAGCAAAGTTTGACCTACTTCAAGGGTGGATGTCCCACCATGTACATGACATTCTCTGACAGAGACCTGGCTGTCAAGCAAGATAGAAGACAATGAAGTGCTGCTCCAAGGATATCAAACATTCAGGAAAGACAGGTGTGGCAAGAGAGGTGGAAGAGTCCTTATCTATGCCAGGGATTACTTATGCTGCTCGGATCTCCCTGTTACCACGGTTGAGGATGATCATGAACTACTAGCAATAAAAGCACAGGTTGGATGGCACAGCAAATCTCTAATCTTAGCCTCGGTTCATCTTCCACCCACTAATGCCAGGGATGGCCTCCCAAAAATACTGGATACAATTGCTACCCTTCCTAAGGGCACAGAGCTTCTCATAACAGGTGACTTTAACATCAACTGGGAGGGCAGGAAATCCATGCCTTTCAAGGACATGGTCGCTACTTCCAACCTGACCCAACTCGTAGACAGCCCAACAAGGCAGAACCACAAAACAGGAAAAGACACCCTCCTCAACTGGCTCCTTTTGAGTTCCCCTTCTCAGATCTCTGAGCTTAAGGTACTGCCTGAAACCTTAAGTGATCACTCTCCGGTCACTTTCACATGATCAAACAAATTGAGCAAGCCCCTGCCTACCATAATTAATAGCAGGGTCTTGGGGAAGGGCAAGCATGGGGCCCTCTCCTCTGCCCTCTCCCAGCATGACTGGTCCCTCATCGGTCATGTGCCTAATATTGACCAGGCACTACATTTCTTTGTAGAGGGCTTTAACAACATTTGTGATATCTTTGCACCACTGAGGAAAAGAAAAATTTGGGTTCAGGTTAATGGCTGGATCACAGGGGATCTCCTTTCCCAGATGAAGGAAAGGGATAACCTCTGGGAAAAAGCCAGGCCCTCTCGCAGCAAACACAACTTCCAATGCTATAGAGCTGCAAGAAACCACTGCACCAACCTTATCCACCAAGCAAAGGCCAACTTCCACAAGGAGCAGCTTAATAAAACTTGGGGCAACGGGAAGAGTTTTTGGGAGAATATCAAAAACCTTCTTGAGAAGGATGAGAGGAAGATCCCCCGCTCGCTCAACATCAACAACGCCATGATTGCTGACCCACAGCACATCGTAGATTCTCTCAATGCAGTGTTTACTGACCTAACTGGAGTGCTTCCCCCCCAACTACCTGCACCCTGTTGGGGAATAAACCAACTGCACACCTCAATGGGGCTCAAACCCTGTCTTCTACTTCAAGAAAGTGTCAGTGAAGGAGGCTTACAAACACATAAAAAATACTAGGCAAGACCAGAATGGGGAGCGATGGAGCCGATATGAAACTCCTATCCCTAACACTGGATGTCATCATCGTGCCAGGTACAAAACTATTTAATGAATCGCTGACTCTTGCACAATTCCCCAGGATCTGAAAACAGGCTCTTGTGATGCTGGTGCACAAGAACAGTTACATGACATGCACCACCAATTATAGGCCAATATCCATCCTCTCTCTCCCTTATCTGAAGCCCTGGAAAAGATTGTGACCACCCAACTCACAGATTACCTCAACAAATACAACCTATTATGTCGCAACCAACATGGCTTCAGGCAGAATCATAGTACCTCCGCTGCCTTACTGGACTACACTGACTACTCGCACAAGGCACTAGACGAAGGAAAACTGGTGGGGTCAGTCTTCACAGACCTCACCAAAGCCTTCGACACTGTCAGTAACTCTCTCCTCCTGACTCAACTACTGAACCTGGGGGTTGCAACCACTGCTGTCTGCTGGTTCAAGGACTACCTGACACACAGAAGTCAATGTGTAAAAATTGGGCACACAGTATCTAGCTCCAACGAGGTATCTCTAGGAATCCCACAGGGGTCAATACTGGGGCCCTTACTATTTTGCCTCTTCCTATTAATCTTCCTGAAGCCTGTGACACTAAACTGATACTTTACGCAGATGACGCTGTACTTCTCACCAGCAGTTCATCAATAGTCACCCTCCACTTCAAGCTGCAGGCATCCTTCTACAAGCTGGAAGACTGGTTCTGTAGCCATAAACTTATATTAAACTACAAAAAGACCAAGGTGATGTTCATAGCCAGCCCACAGCACAAAAAGAAGCTCCCTCCCCTAATCCTCTCCAATAAAGTCAGTGAGCCGCTAGAACAAGTTCACTCCTTCAAGTACCTGAGGGTCACCATTGATGACTCCCTCAACTTCACCCAACACATTGACACAGTGGTAAAGGCAGTGAACACCAAGCTGGGTGTACTCTATAGGCATAAAAAGTATCTCACTCCACAGGCCTCCATCTGTCAGTCTCCAGCTCCATCCTTTCTACCATGGACTATGGATTGGTGGTCTTCGGTGCAACAACAGACACTGCACTAAAAAGGACTCACATTGCCCTCAACAAGACATGTAGGCTCACAAAGGCTGCAGATTGAAATACCCACACCTGCTCCTTATATGAGCAGACCAATTGGCTGCCACTAAAGAGCAGGATTATATTCCAAACATGTCTCCTTGGAAAAAAGGTGTTAATGGGTAAACCCCCCTATGCATTTCTAGCATCCTAACACCAAGTGCTACCACCTATACCACCAGAGGCAGGATGAGGAGGAGCCCTATCAACATCTTTCCATAGAACTGTGCAGGGACAGCGTGCTTTCAGCTATAGGGCCCCCCAATGGCTCAGTGAAATCCCAGTGCACATTCAAAACTCCCAATGCATCTCACAATTCAAAAATGGCCTAAGGCAACACCTTCTTACTAGGACAGTTTGTGACTGCCACTAGGACTCTTAACACCCATAATGCCCACTCACCCACACTCTCCTTCCCGTTCCTATTACCCCACTCTTCCCCTTGCCCTATCTCTCTGTCTTCCTCTCCCACCTGTGCCTTTTCCCCCACTGGATTGACATTATAGCCAACCTACTACCACTACTTCCCAACCTCCTTGACAAAGTCACTTCTTTTAGCCGCCAACTCTCCCCTCGTCTCCCTTCCCCCTCACCTTGACTCTTCCCTGGACTCTCACACTAGGTGTCACACCTCTTTATCTCCTTCACTACAAATAAACACTGTCCTTTACCCTAGTTGCATGCTCTTGATGCTATACTATCACCATTGGTACTATGAATGACATTGTAACCTTATTGTATACTAGCTACCTACTATTCGAGTATTGTATATAAACTGTTTGTTATTGTTGTCATTGTCACTGTTTGATGTGGAACCTTTGTAAAAGCTCTGTGCTCAAAGGTATGATCCAAATCCCTAAATAAATAAATAAATAAAATTATGCTCCATAAGTGCAAAAACACATTTTGGCCAGGATGTGAAAAATGACAGCTGTACTGTTCATAAAGAGGCGTGGAAAAATGCCAATGTTGAAAATCTGGAGTGAAAATATTACAACTGTGCGAAGTTACAAGCATGCGTGGAAACTGCACAATGCACGCTTGTAACACAGTTATTTTATGGACTTTAGAAACATAGAAACACAGAATTTGACGGCAGATAAGGACCGCTTGGCCCACCTAGTCTGCCCATTTTCCTACATAACAGACAAGCTGCAGATCCTAGTTAACCAACAGCTTACTTCCTCTTACCCGCCATTAGGACTGCCTTATGCCTGTCCCATGCATTCTTGAAGTCCCCCACTGTTCTTGACTCCACAACCTCCTCAGGGAGGCTGTTCCATGTATCCACAACCCTCTCAGTGAAAAAATACTTCTCCACATTACCCTGAGCTGTCCCCCCTCTATCTTCAAATTGTAGCTGCTGTTCTTGCATCTCTTTTCTGGAAGATGCTACCCTCTTGGACTTTGTTAATTCCTTGAGGTACTTGAAAGTTTCTATCATGTCCCCTCTCTCCCTTCTTTCCTCAAGAGTATACATATTAAGCTCCTTTAGTCTTTCTTCGTATGTCTTCTAGTGCAGACCCTGCACCATTTTGGTTGCCCTCCTGTGGACAGTCTCCACTCTGTCTATGTCTTTGAGGAGATGGGGTCTCCAGAACTGCACACAGTACTCCAGATGGGGTCTCACCAACTGTCTGTACAGAGGGATAACAACTTCCTGTTTTCTACTATTGATGCCTCTTCCTATGCATCCCAGTATCCCCCCAGCCTTCCTTATTGCCTTCTCACATTGCTTGCCCACCTTTAGGTCATCTGATATAATTACCCCCGGGTCCCTTTCTATTTTTACTGTTGTCAGTATCTGACCCCCCATTGTGTACGCTTCCCCTGGGTTTTTGTTTCCTATGTGCATTACCTTGCACTTCTTTGCACTGAATCTGAGCTGCCATACATTTGACCATTCCTCCAACCTTGCCAAGTCCCTTCTCATCCTTTCCACTTTCATCACCAAATTTTCAACATAGGCATTTTAGGACCTCTGCTAATGAACGTGTCACTGTGATTTTCTTAATGTGTCGAACACTGATTTCCCAACAACTGCACTATTCTCGTCAAATGTGGAACTCATTTCAGCCAGGATGTGAAAAATGACAGCTGTACTGTTCATAAGGAGATGTGGAAAAATAGCAAGGTTGAAAATTTGGAGTGAAAATATTACAAATGTGAGAAGTTATGAGCATGCGTGGAAACAGCGCAACACACGCTCGTAACACAGTCATTTTATGGACTTTGGTCACCAAATTTTCAACATAGACATTTTAAGAGCTCTGCTAATGGACAGTGTCACTGTAATTTTCTTAATGTGACCCAAACACTGATTTCCCACAGCAACCTCGCTATTCTGCGCCGGAAGTGCGAAAACACATTTCTGCCAGGATGTGAACCTGAAAGGGTTCCATGTTGTTAATGGGAATATGGCAAGTAACATTATCTTCCTACTGGGTGGGATAATTGCTAAAAATAATTTATAACTATTCTTGGCTAAAAATAGATAAGTATTCTGTTCTGTGTATTTTATACATTTTTAATACAGATGTGGGCAGTAATGCTATCTAGATATGGAGTGATGTCTAAAGACTAACATATAACCATTCTGTTTCAGGCATTTACATGTCTGTAATGGAGTAATGGCTGGTAACAATGTCTGCTTATAGGGTGAAGGCCAAAATCTAATATAATTATTCCTTTCTATACATTTTATATATTGTTATAACGGTGATGACTGGTAACACCATCTGATTATGGGATGATGACTAAAAACCAACAGATAACATCAGTGCTATATAGTTTACATGTTTCTTTGGGGCAATATCTCTTTCTGCTTGACCTACCTGGTCTGCTCCCTTTCCTGGAAACTCCTTGTGACTCTGGCCACCATCCAACAATGCCTGAGCAACATTAGGATCCTTGCCTGTTTCTCCTGCAGCTTACCCCCTGCAGCATGGTGGTGGGGAGCCCCGATCTCACCCACCCACCCAGTCAGGATCCAGATTTGGCAACTTCTCCTAGAGCTGGTGTTCCGTGGGCAGCCATCAAGCTGCCCAACAAGGAGATCTACCATCTTCTCGCTTTTCTTCCTGGAGCTGAGGGCGTGCCATGACACCAGTGGAGAGGAGCACGCACGCGTCCACTTGTGCTCCCTCCTGGCATCTGCCCCAACTCCTCACCTGAAGTACAGTGCAGTGCCTAGCCCTCCAGCCTCCGCCAGGGGGCAATCAGGCACCAATGGTTGTGGACTCCCCTCCCCAGAGGATAGCAGTCCAATGGACACCCAATCTTTCTCCTCCCCTGCTGACCCCTGTTTCCAAATATAGGTTGCAGGCATGATGAGAGGTAAGGTGACGAGCACCTCAGCCCTCAGCACCACTGGGCCTGTTAGTTTACATGTTTAACATGGAGATGGTTGGTAGTTAGAAGGCAGTACAGTGCAGTGGGTTAAGGCTCTGAGCTGCAGATCTGGAGACCTGGGTTTGGATCCCACAGCCACCAAGGTGCATACTATGTGATCCTGAGCAAGTCACTTAACTTCCTTGTGCTCCCAGGTCACATCTGGAAACACACTTCAGCTTAGTGTGCTGCTCCTGGTTAAACAATGTTCCCTTTCCCTTTCCTTTCAGTGCCATCTACTTATGGGATAATGGCTACAAACAGTACAAGGAATGTATCTCAAGAAAGGTTCGATAATTGGTTAGGTTACTATCCAGATAACTGCAATGCCAAACAATAGGTCTCTATATTCTTGTGGACAGTCTAAATTACATTTTTCTAAGACATTTATGTTCCTAAATAATTTTCTATGCAATCTGCACAAGAGGACCTCCACAAGAGGCAGACCCAAACAGAACCACTGTTTTTCCAGGAAGCTAAAGGACACAGCCTCAAGGCATAGCCTCAGTTTGTGCACCATACATCAGTATCTTGGCTCCCGCTGAAACCTTGGCTATGCAGGTATGCAGGCTGGGATATCTTGATGAGAGCCCATGCCTTGTTTTAGGAGGGATGGGAAGTTGCTAGGGCATAGGGAGTCCATGTATATGTCAGAGATTCAATGTTAAGGAATCAACGGGGCTGGATAGTTTGCTCCCTATGATACTAAAAGAGGCAGCACAGGCTCTGGTAGGGTCAGTGGACACTTACACACCTATTCATTTGCTTTCTGTAAACAAGAATGTTGCTTGGGGACTGGAGAGTGACAGATGTATCACCACTACATAAGACCAGCTCTAGGGATGTCTCCAGGAACTTTAGACCAATAATGATGAACTCTGTTGTGGGGAATCTACTTGAGACCATAATCAAGGAATGAATAGTGAATTTCCTAAAACTGCATGGGTTTCAGGACAAAAGACAACAGGGTTTCATAGGGCATGGTAGTTTCACACAGGTTTGACAGATCTCTTTAATTCAGTGACATATATGGTGGACATGGGGTAGGCAGTTGATGTCCTTTACTTAGACTTTAATAAGGCATTTGACTCTGTGCCATATTGGAGATTGGTTAAAAAAGGTGGGAGACCTGGGACTGGGAAAAAACTGTCAGGGTGGATAAGGAACTGGCTAAATGGGAGGACACAAATGGTGGTCTAGATGGCAAATGTTTAGGAGTAAAGAAAGTCACTATTGGAGTTCCCAAGGATTATGTTCTGGGAACTATGCTTTCCAATGTATACATGTCAGAGATAGGGAAGGGGGCAACAGCAAGGTGTGTCTGTTTTTGGACAATACTAAACTCTGTGAAGGGTGGATAGTGCAGAGTGGGTAACGGATATGGTTAGGGATGTAGAAAGACTAGAGATTTCATCAAACATACTGTGTGAGCAAAACCCCATATAGACACTACAGGCTCAATTCTCAAAGCTCCTGGAGCAGCGCAAGGGTCTTGCACCACAATGAATTATGCAAAGTGCCCCTTGCACCAAATGATGTACCAGGAGCAATTCTCAGTGGCAGCCACTTCACCCACAGGCTGCCTGCTTGTGCCCAAAACTGGGCTACGAGTCAGCAATAGAGGCCATGTGGCACACGCAAGCTGCTACATCCCCAAATGTGGGACTCTCAGAATTCTCCCAGAGGAAGAAATTATATTTATCCTTAGAGAAGCCAGGTCTGACCTAAGGGTACTTAAGAAATTCTCCTCTGGGACAGTAGCCTGTTTGTGGCAATGTGCCATGGTCCTCCTTCCCCGTCCCTGATGTCGCCCGTTAATACAACATGTAATAAAGCCCCTTTCATTGGTGGTCTAGTGACCCCCCAATCCCCAATGTCACCAATTATTATAACATTTAATGGATTGTCATGTGATGCCCTTGATGGAGTAGGCAGCACGTCGGTGCAGCTCCGCTATTCTTTCTGATAATTGTGATATTTTCTACCCATAAAAGCTTACTAAATGGATTCTTACCTGAATACTAGAGTCTCTGGCTGCAGAGAACATGAAGTAGACTTTACAAGACCCAACATGAGAGACGAGTCATTTTGTTGAACAGGAGGAGGATCAGGTGGGGCTGGAAGCAAAAAGGCCTCGCAGAAGCACATCGCCAGCGACAGATCAGCTACAACTTCCTCACAGCTTTTCTCAGGACCAGATGCAAGAGGACATTTGCACCATTAAAACCACCCTATTTTCTTTGATATCGGAATTTAGAGAATGGAAAACCACTCTGACTGGGTTGGTTGTTCCAGTCGCAGATTCGGAGGCGAGGATATCATCCACCGAAGATCCGAATAGCTAAACTGGAAAAAGATAGCATAACTCTGAGAAGAGCTGTAAAAAAACTTGATGATAAGATAGACAACCTGGAGGGCAGATCTAGGAGAAATAACCTTGTGCTACTGGGGTTGCCAGAAGGTGAGGAGGGAAGTAACTTAATCTCTTTTTTGCAAAAGCTTTGTGTGCGCATTTTGGGTCCTTCTCCAAACGGGCCTACCTACATGATCAAGTCCATACACAGATCCATCAGACCTAAGCCAATGCCAAATCTACCACTTCACCCCATGATCTTCAAAGTTCTAAACTATTTAGACAGAGATTATATTTTGAAGGCAGCCAGCAAGACTGAGTGGGAAGGCAAAAGACTGAGGCTTGTTCCCAACCTGACGTACAAAGTTAGAAAGGAGAGGGCCGGATACCTCGCACTTCAAAGTAAGTTGTGGGCCTCTAAAATTAAACATTGGATGCTGTACCCAGCATGCCTGGAAGTGTCTTGTCATCAGGCATCCAATGCAATGATTCAGCAGAACAGGCATCCACTGATCTGGTGACTCGACTCCCTAATCTGTTTGGCAAGGTTGGGGCTGAACTTGTTTTACATATCTAGCTTTTGTATACAGGGCTGGGTTTATTGAAGAATTGTAGGGATTCACACTATAAAGTGTGATGTTTAAACAATTCTTTTGTTAAGACTGGTAACTTCTTTTTGGAACATGGTCCAAGGAAATTATGGGGGGTAATGGTTCTTCCTTTTTCTATGCTGGACTTTTGGCTAGGTCCTTTAATGGTCTAGGTCTGAGACAATAGTATTGAAGTGCCCTCTACTGGCCAATGAGTGTCAATGACATTATAAGTTCTATACGTGAAGTTGTTAGTTTATAGTGAGCTTCATATTTTCCATCTGCTTTTATACCATTATGGACTGTTATTTTCTTTTATGGGCACAGTGACTGCAAAAGATTCTCCCCTCATCATGCTTTAAAAATGTACTGTTGTTCATGTTGTGGTTAATGTTTAAGGTTTATGATGGGAATTGTGGTGATTATAGGGTGTTGGAGGAAAAGAACCAAATCTAATAGTTGAACTAGACATATGGATTCGATAACATTTTGTATATTACGGGAGAAAGGGTTTCTTAGTCTGGTTGTTCTTTATGTCTGGTTAGCTCATGGAATAGACCCTCTTCTCCTTATATTTTTGAATTTGTCATGCTACACAGCTGGGAATTACCTGACATTGTGGGTAGACAATTTGAGCTTCCTTTCAGGGTGCCCAGTTATTATAGAGGGGGCTGCTCCCAATAGGGCATAATGGCCAGCACATCTAGGACTGGGCAGGAGGCCCAGGGGGTTAGTTAAGTTTGGGACATATTTGGGGAATCTGGGGTTTTGGGATTCAGCTGGGGGGGTTTGAGGGAAAGGAGATAGGGACAAGGGGGGTTGATCAGGGAATTCACTATTTCTACAGGGCACAAGGACAGAACACACTTAACACAAACATTAGAGATGTTATAGAAATATGGGGAGCTGGAACGTAATATCCTGGAATATTAAAGGCGGGAAAGACAATGTAAAAAAATACGCAATTCTTAGACACTTAGTAAGATATTGCCCACATATCGTAATGTTACAGGAGACTTACATTAATATCAACCACTCAGAGAAACTTTGTAAGCTGTGGGTTGGACAGGTATATGGGACAGGTAATAGTGCTAGATGGGGGGGTGGCAATATTAATTCAAAGGGGTGTCCCCTTTAAGGAAATTAAATCTTGGCGTGACCCGGAAGGGCGATACGTGTTGGTCCATGGATGTCTTGCTGGGGTTGAAGTTCTCCTGGGTTCCATATATGAACCTAACATAGATACTCCCACTCCCCCCCCCCCGGTCTCTACCATAATTGCTTCAGTCCCTAAGGTAACTTGTCTGTTGGGGAGATTGGAACCTAGTATATACAAAATAACCTAGATAGAGCTTACACAGAAGGGCTGGTCTCTCCCTGGCAGCGTGTCTCCTGGAATTCATAGAGGATGCTGGTCTCACTGACCCCTGGAGATTACGCTATCCACAAGTTCAGGATTTCACCTTTTTCTTCTCACCTCACAAGGTTCACTCACAGATTGATTATTTTCTCATCAGCTCTACAGCATTGACAGGTGTTCAAGATGCAGGGCAGGTATTTATCCCAGAGTGCTTTCCGACCACTCTCCTGTATGGCTTCAGCTAGAGTTATCACCCTACCAGAGGACCTCATCTTCATGGTCGTTAAATGCCCAATTACTTGCTGAGGATAAAATAGTAGAGCACATCAGAACATTTATTAGGAACTCTTGGGAGGCCAATTATCTCTCTACTGATGCACTAGATGTCCTATGGGGATCCCTCAAGGTGACTTGGACAGGAGAATTTATCAGAAAAGCAACTACTAAGAAATGCAAAAGGACCAAAGAGGTGGATGATTGGTTATCCCAAATCAGACTCTTAGAGGCTCATGTGAATAAAACTTCTGACAACCAGCCCTGGGGGGGAATTACAATCTTTAAGGGCTAAATATGTGGCACATATTCTAGATCTCACATTATGCTCATCCCCAAAGTGGAAGGCAACCTACATAGGATGGGGGGGATGCAGGGAAACTACTGGCGAATAGACTTAAGCAACAAAGCAAAGCAAAGTGTTTGTCAGCACTGATAGATAGGACAACTGGGAGGCTGACCTCTGATCCTGCAGTTATCGCTAATATTTTCAGTGACTAATATCAATCCCTATACACGGCAACCCCCACAGAACCTGACTGTAATCAAAATATTAGTAAATTCCTCCAAGTTGTAGAACTGCCTAGGCTCAATTTGGTACAACAAGACTCCCTGGTAGGTGAAATTTCTCTGCAGGAAATACCAGATGCTATTGATTGGTTGTCCACAGACAAAGCACCTGGAGCAGACAGTTATCCCCCTTCTTTCTACAAATGCTTCAAAGAGCTGACTCCATACTTAGGTGCTCTATTTAACTATTTATATTCAAACCCTATTAGGGAGTCTACTCTCTTTGAAGCCAGGATTGTTGTAATGCCAAAACCAGGCAGAGACCCATCTTGCCCAGATAACTATAGGCTGATTTCTCTATTGAATATAGAGGTCAAACTGTTGGCCAGTATTCTGGCATCTCATTTAAAAAAAGTCTGGGATAATTTAATTGGGCAGAAACAAGTGGGTTTCATCTCAGGGAGAACTAAGAGAGGTGGTGGCTGAACCTCTGGCTATCCTGTTTAGCCGATCACTGGAAACAGGGGAGGTACCCTAAGACTGGAGGACAGCTGATGTAGTCCCCTTATACAAAAGTGGGAACAAAGAGGAAGCAGGGAACTACAGACCAGTCAGCCTCACCTCGGTAGTGGGGAAGATCATGGAAGCACTATTGAAGGAGAGATTGGTGGAACATCTGGTTGTCAATGGACTACAGGACCCAAGGCAGCATGGTTTCACTAGGGGAGGCATGTCAGACCGACCTCATTGAATTTTTGACTGGGTGACTAGGGAGGTGGATCGGGAGGGCAGTGGACATGGCCTATCTGGACTTCAGCAAGGCCTTTGACACTGTGCCACATAGAAGACTACTACACAAACTGGGAATATGGGTGTGGCAGGACAGTAGTGTGGTGGGTAGGTAACTGGCTGGGTGGCAGGACACAGAGGATGGTGGTAAATGGCTGTCACTCCACAGAGGAAGAGTGACCAGTGGGGTACCACAGGGATCGTGCTGGGACCGGTCCTATTCAACATCCTCATCAGTGACATTGCACAGGACCCAGAAGGCAGAATTTCGCTGTTCACTGATGAACACAAAGCTCTGTAACAGAGTAGACACACCAAAGGGTGTAGACAGAATGAGAAGGGACTTGCAGAAACTCGAAGAATGGTCAGGGTTTGGCAGTTGAAATTCAATGCAAGAAGTGCAAGATAATGCATATGGGGCACAAAACCCTGGCACAATATATCAGTTGGGGGTGAGGATGTAGCATGCACCAAACAGGAAAGGGATCTTGGGGTTATCATCTCTGATGACCTCAGTAGGGAAACAGGTGACAAGGCAGCAGGTAAAGCAAATAGGATGCTGGGATGTATAGGCAGCGGCATCACCAGCAGGAAAAGGAGGTCATAATTCCGCTATACAAGACGCTAGTGAGGCCCCACCTGGAGTACAGTGTACAGTTCTGGAGACCATACCTACTTAAGGACATAGACAGGGTAGAGAAGGTTCAGAGGAGGGCAACAAAGATGGTGCATGGATTGCATCACAAGTCCTATGAAGACAGGTTGAAGGAACTGAATATGTACTCCTGGAGGAGAGGAGGGAGAGGGATATGATAGAGACATACAAGTATCTCACAGGAGGAACAGGGTGCAGGAATACACTATTTTTAAGCAAAAGATGTACTAGGACTAGAAGGCATGGATGAAGTTGGAGGGAGGATGATTCAGAGGGAAACAAGAGGAAGAATTTCTTCACAGAACGGGTGGTGGACAAGTGGAACACCCTGCCAGAGGAAGTGGTGGGGCTGAAACAATCATGGGATTTAAGAATGCATGGGATAGACATAAAGGAATTCTGGAGGTCAGGGGTAAGGGGCAACAGACTTCTAGGAAAACATAAACTGAACTTACAAGCTCAAATGGGCAGACTGGGTGGGCCATAGGCCCTTATCTGCCGACACTGTCTATGTATCTATGTATCCTAATGATCACTTTAGGAAAATTTACCATTTGCTATCTGCGTCTGGGAGGGCCAACTCTGAAAAAGGGTTGGTCTCCCTAGACACAGAAAAAGCATTCGACAGGGTTAGCTGGACATATTTATTTAATCTTTTACCCAGATACGGTCTACTCCCTGAATTCATTCAGTGGGTGGCGATCTTATATGCAAACCCCTCTGCAAAGGTATTTTGTAATGAGGCTATATTTAATTAATTTGAGTTGACCAGGGGCACACAGCAAGATTTCCCCCATCCCCAATGTTATTTAATCTATATATAGAACCTCTGGCTAGAAAATTTAATGCAGTGAGTGAAGTTAGAGGGATAGAGGTGGGTTCAGAAACTTATAAATTCTCTGTGTTAGCAGATGACATCCTCTTATACCTCTCCTCATGGTGAAATTCCCTACAGGCAGCCTTGAGAATACTAAGAGATTTTAGTCTATTGTCCGGCTACAAAAGGCTCCGAGCCGCCAGCGGGCCGGCGGCGACCGTCTAGCCAACCGAGGGAACCAGGAGGCCGGGAGAAGCAGGCAGAAGGTACCGGCAAAGCCACAAAATTTTTGCCCACCCCCCTCCCCCCTCTCGGTTGATTCTTTTTATGCACCTTCTCCCGCCATTTCTCTAATCCACGCCCATAGCTAATTCCCTTCCTCTACTTAACCCCTATCTTACCTCCACAATGCTACTTTGCTTCCTTTTGCTCCTGAGCCTCTCATCTTCCTCAATCCCATATGACACTTATGATATACCCCTTGTCATGGTGATTAAGGTAGTGAATATGGCCTGCCCACCCCTGCCATCCCCAGTGGACACCCACCAATTCCTTATTTATATCCGGCCATTTTTGCACTGCAACCCCTGGGGTATCCCACAAAAAGGCTCTCTATCCCTACAACATTTCTCAATTACCTTACATCCATTTTGGCATTATATTAACCCACTATGCCTGTCCATCAGACTATTATTTTGTGATAAATTCCATACCTATATAACAGGACCCTCACCCATTACACAGTGGTTCCCCAAGAAGAGGAGGAAATGCTCTGACCACTCCCTATCCCTTTCATTTGGTGCCCTCCTCAAACTAATCTTCTTCCTTCTGATCTGTATTGGTACTATTGAAATCAATCCTGGCCCCACTGAAAGTTTTTTATCCCCCCTCTGATCTAACCTCCATAAATGGCCTAAGTTTCCTTCACTTCAATGCCTGCAGTCTCCTAAAAAAGTTCTCCTTAATACAGGCATGGGTTGCACATACCCTACCTGACTTCCTGATTATCTCTGAAACTTGGCTCAGACCTACAACAAAAGACAGTGATATAAACCTTCCCAATTATCAGCTGTTCAGATCAGATCACCCTTCCAGGGGTGGTGGGGTGGCCATCTACATTAAGGATACCATCTCTGCATCCTGCCTCATCAATACATCCGAACCAAAGGAATTTGAATGCTTGTCAATTAAAATATCCCTTCCTAACTTGTCTTCATTTAAATTGATTGGCTGCTATAGGCCCCCCCCTCTGCAGGCCTCAAACTCCTATCCCACTTAGGATCAATACTCAGTCTAGGCCCTGAAGATACCATCATCCTTGGTGATTTGAATTTGAACTGGTTATCTAATGCATCTGCACCCCTAGTAACCTTCTGTGACACCTATGGATTCACTCAATTAATCAAAGATCCAACCAGGATTAACCTAAAAAATTCTATCAACAGCTCACTCCTGGATATTATGTTGGTAAACAAGCCTCACTTATATTCACATGCAGGAGTGCTACCCAGTGATGTAAGTGATCGTTGTCCTATAGCTGGCATTAGATCTACATCCAAGCCATCCAACCCTGCAAAATTTCTCCTCAAAAGGTCAAAAAAGAATTTCAACATCTCAGGATATCTCCATGATTTGTGCAATACAACATATTGGCAAGATTTTTACCTTACAACCTCAGTTGAAACAGCTCTCCAGATCTTAAAGGACATTATCACTAATGCCCTCAATATTCATGCACCAATCACCAGTATCAGATCTAAAGTAAAATCTTGTCATTGGTTCACTGCTGACCTTAAATCAACTTTGTTAGCCAGAGACAAACTCTGGAAAAGGCAAGAAAACAAAGGATACTAGAGACTGGCTTCAATTCAGAAAAGCAAGAAATTAATGCACAAAACAAATAAGAATTGCCAAAGCTGACTATTACAGAGCTGAATTGGATGCATCCATCACTAATCCATCCAGACTTTGGGGTACTATAAAGGAATTCTAGGCCAAAACTCTACCCTGCCTTACCCTCCAAACTGCTACTAAATGACATAGAAATCACTGACAAGCAAGAAATTTTAAATACCTTCAACGACCACTTCACCACAGCTGGCCTAGCATTTGACTCCTCAACTGCAAATCTCTTGAGATCATCATTAAACCTTCAATCCACTGTGGGACAAAAGGCTGCTTCAACATTTTCCTTCAAACCAACATCCTTGAAAGAAGTAGAAGACCTCCTATCTAATTTAGATACTGAAGAGTGCAGGTGGACTCCCTGGATCCCTACTTTCTTAAAATAGCATTACACGCCTTATCTGCCCCTCACTCACCTCTTCAATCTTTCCCTAGCTACTGGTTCCATACCCTCCATTTGAAAACAGCTCAAGTAGTTCCACTACTTAAATCAGGTGATCCCATGGACCTTAACAATTATAGGCCCATTTCCATCCTACGGTACTATCCAAGATGCTTGAAAAATTAGTAAATTCACAGTTAAGGGCCTATCTGGACACCAACAACCTCCTAAATCCAGCACAATCTGGATTTAGATCAATGCATAGCACCATCTCTGCCCTAGCCAAAGTCACTAACGATTGGCAGACTGCCTTGGATAAGAAGAATAGTACCTGTGCTGTGTTCCTGGATTTGAGTAAAGCATTTGATGCAGTGGATCATGAATCATTAATCTCCTCTTTAGCTCTCTAGGCCTTGATTCACTCTCACTCAGTTGGTTTAGGTGCTATCTCTCTGGAAGGTCACAATTGGTAAAAAATGAAAATTACCTATCCACCTCTAAACCACTGCTAAGAGGTGTACCCGCAAGGCTCTATTCTAGGCCCCATCCTCTTTGCCATTTATATTAATAATATTGATGTCAACCTCTCTCAATCTAACATTCATCTGTTTGCTGATGATACTGTATTATATGTCAGCAATCCCTCATTATCAAAAGCCTGTGAACTGTTACAGTCAGAATTCTCCATCCTACAACACAACCTATTGGAAAAAAAAATTACTTCTAAATGCCAAGAAAACAAAAGCTATGTTCTTTGCCACAAAGAATTGCTCTGCCATTACCCCATCATTCATCACCCCACAATTATCCACCTTATATGGAGAGAAGCTGGAATTTGTGGATAAATTCAAATATCTTGGAGTCTGGATTGACAATAAGCTTGATTACTCTGTCCATATCGAAGAGCTACTAAAAAAGTTGAGACAAAGGCTTGGCCTATTTTTCAGAATAAAACACGACCTTACCAGAGACTCCAAAGAAAGACTAATCCAGGCATCATTCCTATCCCTCATTGACTATGCTGACTTTCTCTACAGCCATTGCTCACTCTCCCTCTTAAATAAGCTGGACACCCTGTATCATAGATCCATCATATTTATCACAGACCTTCCCTCCAGCACCCATCATTGCTCTCTTTACATGGCAGTTAATTGGACATCCCTACAACACAGAAGAAAAAGGAATGCTGCAATCTGGATCTTTAAAGCTTCATCAGGCAAACTCCCCTCCTATATTACAGACTGCTTCACCCGAATCACATCTAGGCCATACACCTTAAGGATCAGTAAGCTCATCATGCTAAAGGTTCCCAATACCTGCACCCAGTTTGGGAGGGCTGCTATCAGCTATTCCTAGCAGTCACTTGGAACTCACTCCAAAAATCTATGAATCTAAATACCCTCTTACCCTTATCATCCTTCAAAGATTATTCACCTCCTATTTCCAGAGTTGTGCAACTGCTTCCATAAGGCCTAGTCTCCCATCCAACCTACACCCCTTCTGTAATCCATTATGTTTAGTTTCTCTATTATCCAGTCAGCTACCACATTCATATAAAAGCCAACAAAAGCCCTATTATTTGTTCATTATCACTGCTATATCTATTATCCCTTCATTTTTACAGGTTGTTATTTTACTGTGCCTTGTATATATGTAAATTTTGTATATTCTCTTATTTATTTCATTGTACTAATGTTATGCTATTTTCATGTCCTTGTAAAAACACTTGTACTCTTATTTGTATGACCACTCAGGTCCATCTTGCAAATGAGCTACGCTCAATGATGTTCGCCTGACTAAATAAAGATTTTGATTGATTGATTGATTGAAAACAACTGTCCTGTCTTTGACCTCCACCTGCACTAAAGCAGAAATAGAACTAGGATTATAATGAGCCCCTAACTCTGTTACTTTCTTAGGAATTGAACTCCCACGAGAGATTGGTAAATTGAAAACTCTAAATTTAGATCCGGTGATTTCTCAGATGCAACAGGATTTGAAAAGATGGCAAAGTCTACTGTTATGTCTCTGGGGGAGAGTCAATATTTTAAAGATGACCATTTTCCTGAGGCTGAAGTATCCCCTATCTATGTTAAATCTGGCCCTCCCTCTGATGTTGTTCAAAAAAATAAATTCCATCTGGTCTGCATTTCTATGGTAAGACAAGAGACCTAGAAAAACCATAACTAAGTTAGTAAGATGAAGGGGGACTAAATATTCCCCATCTCTTCCTTTCCTATCTGGCCTTTCAAGGGTGCAAATATTTGCAGTGGTTGGAACCCCAGGAGAATAACTTATCAAATCCTGCCTGGCTTAAAATAGAAAGGCATATTGCCTGCTCTCATAATATCTCCTTATTGTATATGCCTCTCAACAAGATCCCCCAATCGTGGAGGCATACCCCTATAGCTTGGGCAATGTCTGCCCACACCCTGCTATGTCACCATTTTAATTTAGACAAGAGACATGACTTGGGTCAACCTCTCTTCTATAATCCAAACTTGTTACTAGGGAAGAAAGTTATTATCTGCTCCTTCTGGCAAGATCTCAGTGTAGCCAGGTTACTGGAATTAGTTGAAGATAATGCCTTTACGCCCATTAGGGACTTTCGACTCCATTTTCATCTCCCAAGGATACCAATCTTTAAATATCTGCAGATCAAACAATGAGTCAGTGCAGCCCTAGGATCACCCCCTTGGTCTTCAAAGACATTCCTATTTTTAGCAGACCTATTTGAGTCAGCTACCTATCCTAAACCCATGGCTGCATTATATCGTAAATTAACTATCAAAGTGAAAACTTCTCACATGTCGACAGCCTTTTATTGGCAACATGTGGCCAATCTTTTGTGTGACGCTACAGAATGAGAAGCAATTTGGAGTAATATCTATAGATTTATAAAGCAAAATAGGTTACACCTGATCAGATTCAAGGTCCTACACAATCTATATTATATGCTACTCAAATTATACCAAATAGGTAAGATCCAGAATTCAGCATGCCAGAGATGTCATCAGGACATCGGCTCACTCAAACATATACTGTGGACATGTCCAATAATTCAAGATTTTTGGCAACAAATAAAGTTCTTTTTAGACCCCATTTTTGCAGGCGATACCTATATTTCACTAGAAATTTGCGTGCTTGGTAACCTCTCAGCTGTCCCTCAACAAACACACAAATACTATGTGGTCATTGCCTCAGCCATTGCACTGCTCCTTATCATGAGACATTGGCTGAAGGAAACCTCACCCTCACTTAGAGAGTGGATACAGAAACTGCATACAGCCATCAATGCGGAATGGGCTATAGCCACTCAATTTCATAATTTGAGAGCTTTTAACAGGAGACAGGAGCAGTTCACTCTGATTTTAGCTGGGAGGTGAAAGGCGTTCCTAAAAGACTACTCTCCAACTCTCCTGTTCTTAGAAGCAATATCTTAAGATGACACAACATTTATGTTCAATGATATTGTTCTGCAATATGACACTTAGTTAGGCATATGTTTAGCCCCTGTAGATTTAATCATGTTGTATAGAGGAGAGGGGGGGTGGAGAGATTGAGGGTGGGGAATCAGGGTAACCTATGGGAGGATAACATTTATAGTCATATGTTATGCATGAATGATGGTCAGTTTTTGGGGAGGGATGAGAGGTGGGGGAGGTCAAAGCGGCGGGAGGGGCGACAGGAGGATGGATGTATTGACATGATCAATGCCACTATTTTACTTGTTGTATTGTTTGTCCACTTTGCTTGGAAAATTTCAATAAAACTTAATAAATATAAAAAAAATAACATTTAATAAAGCCCCTTTCATTTGTGGTCTAGTGGTCCCACTCCCCAATCACTGATGTCGCTTGTTATAATATTTAATAAAGCCCCTTTCATTGGTGGTCTAGTGGACCCCACGCCAGTAGGTAGTGCCCACCGCCCCACTCCCTCCTCCCCATCCTGAGACAGAGCTGGTGACTGGAACAGCCCTCCTCACACCTCCATTGCCAGTCACTGACTTAACTGTCACTGAGCATGTACTGGAAAGTGTATGCACTCATTGATTAATCAATGAGCATGTACAATTTACAGTACACGCTCAGTGATAGTTCAGTCGGCAGCCGGTCACAGAGGTGTTAGGAGGGCTGTGCCAGTTGCTGTCTCTATCTCTGCATGGGGGTGGTAGTGGTCACTACCTGCTGGGGTGGGGACCACTAGACCACCACTGAAAGGGGCTTTGTTAAATGTTATAATAATGAGTGACATTAGGGACTGGGGAGAAGGGGCCACTAGACCACCAATGAAAAAGGCTTTATTAAATGGTATAATAATGGGCAACACTGGGGATTGGGGAAGGGGGCCACAAGACCATCACTAAAAGGGGCTTTATTAAATGTTGTAGCAATGGGCAACATCAGGGATCAGGAAGGGGGGCCACTAGACCACCAATAAAAGGGGCTTTATTAAATGTTACAACAGGTGACATCAGGGAGGGGGCCACTAGACCACCAATTCAGGGGGCTTTATCTTTTTTTTTTTTATTCATCCTACACCCTGGGCATCCTTCATGAATGCCCACTCGGATCTCCACCCTACTCCCAACCTGAACCCCCCTGCATCTCCCCCAATCCCTCCCCCGATAGACCCCAGGCAGACCCGACCCCCGGTACCATCTCTGGGGCTGATTCCGCTCTTCGCTCAGTGGCTACTCCTAAGTGTGAGTTGCCTACCTGTATGTTGTTGGGTCCCCCAGAGGGAGTTCATGGGCGCATCTGGGCTGGTATCTGGGATGTGGGAGGGTCCATGGGGCCACCGTCATCTCACCGGTGCATAGGAGGCATTTCACTTGTTTTTGTTCCCACGTCCTTGGAGCTCAGCTAGCATGGCAACGTAGCAACATGGCTCCGCCCTCCCCCAGCATGCACTGCGCTGCTCAATTGGCAAACCCCAGCCACCGCCAGAGGTCACTCCAGGAGCGAGCATATCCCATCCCCTCCCCTGGGAAGAGAGAGCAGTCCTCTGGATGCTCAATCTCTTCCCCTCCACTGACCCCTGGTGACTCCCGGCTCATTCCCAAACCCGGGTCCCCGGCATGGTGTGAGGTGTGGCATCCAGTGCCTCAACCCTCACTGCCACTGGGCCAGCTAGGGGGCTTTATTAAATGTTATATTAATGGGTCACATCGAGGTTCTGGAAGGGGGGCCACTAGACCACCGGGCATGGGTATTTCTGTAGTTGAACAGGTGATTGGGGATGGGGGATGCCTTGTCTTTGCTGCAAGGAGCCCACAGCAAACTCTTCCATGCACCTTGTGTTTACCACATGGGAGAGGTTGCCGCAAGTGTGGGAACATAGGCGTTGGGACCCCTCCTGTACCAGAATCTGGTGCAGGGTCCCTGGTGCACTGGGCTTTTGTGCAGGCTGCTGTTTTCTGCAGCTTGCACTGATCTTGGCCCATTTTGAGAATTGAGCCCTACATCTCAGGGTAGGTTATGGTTTATAGGAAGACTAAGTGGACCAACTGACTTTTAGAACCATCATTTTCATTTCCATAGAGATTTTTATCTCTGTGCTGCTGACCATCCCCCATCAGGCTTCTTGGCCATCTGGTCTGATCACCATCATCTCCTTGTCCTTCAAAGTGTCCCATGACTTACCCCTCATGGTGGGACCAGAGGGTGACCTGTCCCCCAGTGCAAAATCCAGATCCAGAGGAGGTGCCTAGTCAGCATGTGCAGGGTCTGTGGCAGACTGAGCCTTCAACCTGCTTGGTCAGGTGTTTTCCTGCAGTGTTTTTGCCCTGCCCATCTCACCAGTGTCAGGCACATACTACAGCTGGCCTTGCATACATCTGACATTCTCTTGCAGAGAAGCAAACTCCCAGGACCACTGCAGGGGTTTTCAGAGTGGCAGAACTTGGTTCTTCCCTACCCAAGCTGTTTTCATCGCTGTGTAGTAATGCTTTCACAGCCCTGGGTCTGCCCAGCTCCTGAGTTCTATCCTGAATATGGGTCCCAGTTGTAGGAGCACAGAATGCTACCTGCCAGGCCATTGAGCAGCTCCTTCTGCTGTCATTTTCTGTGTTTCTATCACAACTCAAATTTAGTGCCAGAAAGTGCAAGAGCATAAACATACTGAGGAAGAGATCTTGAGCAGAGTATTCAGTGGCTGAGGTGAGGGTGACACAGACAAAAAGGGAAGGGAGACTTACACAGAAACAAAGACTTTGTCAGCAGAAAAAGGATCACTTCACACACCCAGTCTGCCCAATTGTTCCCTGCCTATTTTATATACACTGACTCTATCTGGTCTTAGACAACCTTCCCCCTTCCTGCCTCCTTTCTATTATGCCCATATGTTTATTCCATGCATGCTTGAAGCTCCCACCATTCTAGCCACTACCAGTTTGGCTAGCATATTGTTCCAGGAATCTACCATCCTTTCAGTGGAGAAATGTTTCCTCACATCTCTCCTGACTTGAGGTTTATCATAAGTAACAGCCAAAAAACAAATGCCAAGTGCAATAACACACATGGGAGGTAAAGCAGAATGCTGAGCTACATAGGGAGGGGCATCACTTGCTGATGGAGGTAGGTGATCCTGCCACTATATAGATCACAGATGAGACCACACTTAGAGTACTGTGTCCAGTTGTGATCACCACATCTAAAAAAGACAAAGGGTTGGAGTCATTTCATAGGCAGGGCAACAAAAATCAGTCCAGAGGAGGGCAAAAAACGATGGTAAGCAGACTTCAGGATAACACATATGTTAAAGAGAATAATGCCTGTACAGTTGTGTATTATGAGGATTTTTTACTCACTCAAGGTATTTGATAATCTTTAAACCATGAGAGCAAAGCTCAAGGGGTATATGAGATCATACACCAAAGATGTGGGAAAAATCCTCATAACACAAACCTTACACAGGCATTATTTTTTATAATAACTGGTGCAACTTTTCAAGACAGTGTGCTGAGCCAGTGTGTTTTTCGCAGTTGACAGCAATGACAGCACCAGGATGAATTGTTAGCAGTGACAGAGCATGGGCAAAAATGAAGTTAATAACCCAGTATTGCGTTATTACAGCATTTACCGGGTTAGCATGGAATTTTAAAAGCAGTCTGATGTGAGTTATTATAAGGGGTCACCAGTTATTATAAAAGGTTGAAGATCACAACAATATTAATTTCTCTACGGACGAAATTGAAACAGCCATTAAGAACCTCAAACCTAATACTTCCCAAGGGGTAGATAACATCACTGCCAAATTCTTGCTAGTCCTAGCTTCCTGCATAACCCTTCCCTTATCCATACTTTATAATAAATTAATTAATACTGGTGAGATCCAAGATTCCAAGTGACTGGAAACATGCTATCGTCATTCCTATCTTCAAAAAAGATAATAAAGGGTTAGTCAGTAATTATTGACCTATAAGCCTGACTCCGATATGTTGTAAAATCATGGAGAGGCTGATCAAGCAAAGAATTAATGCAGAAATGATAAACTCTTGTTTAACTGATAATACCTGACATGGATTTACCACCAGTCACTCATGCACAACAAATGTAATCACTTTCTACAATATAATTAGTGAAAATCTTGACAATGATATCCCAACTGATGTGATCATGCTTGACTTTGATAAAGCTTCTGATCAAGTCCCACACTCAGAGTAGATTTCCAAATTAAGTAATACAGGAGTCAGTCAACTGATAGTTAACTAGATAAAAAATTGGCTAGCTGATCGGTCTCAAAAGGTGTGTGTTAATGGCACCTGCTCAGAACCTGATTTAGTTACGAGTGGAGTGCCCAGGGGTCTGTTCTTGGTACAACCCTTTTTAACCTATTCATAACAGACATAAATAATAGCACAGATAATATAGTTATTAAATCTGCTGATGACACCAAATTGGGTGGCCCAGTTGACTCCTCCAGCAAATATGTCTCCATGGTCAATGCTGTCAAAAATATTGAAGCTTGGGCTACAAATAATAAAATGTTGTTCAATGTAGACAAATGCATGGTTATACATTTTGGTAAGAATAACCCAAAGTATCCATGTTTTCTGTATAACATCAAATTGAACAAAGTTGATAAAGGGCGTGATCTGGGGGTTATAATAAATAATACACTTTCTGCTGTTGACCACTGTAAAAAAGTAGCTCAGTCTGCAAAGAAGGTCTTAAACTGTGTCAAAAGATCATTTACCAACATGAATGAACATATTATTCTTCCTCTCTATAGAACCTATATCCACCCATACTTGGACATTTGTTCCCCTTTCTGGAACCCGTACCTTAAACAAGATATTCAAATCTTGGAAAGGGCTCAAAGAAGAACAACCAAAATTATTCCCAGGCTGAAACACTTGCCTCATGATAATAGGTTGGAAGAAACTGGGCTTGTCCACCTGGAAGAAAGGAGGAAAAGAGGGGACCTCCTCCAGTTGTATAACATTTTACACAACCTAAAGTGGATGACATCTTGTGGTTTTAAATTCCACAACAGAGCCCAAAATCTGCATTGTCACAAATATCAGCTAATGATTCCCAAAGCCTGTACCACCAAAAGATATAAATTCTTCACAGTTAGAGTGGCTAGGGATTGGAATAAGCTACCTCAGTATGTTATAGATGCTCCTACCATTGATACCTTTAAAAACAGACTTGATAAGTTCCTTAACTGGAACCATTGCTCCTCCAGGTAACTAGATACACTCACGTTATAGTGGGAGACATTCCAGATGGCTGCAAGCCTTCTTATGTCATATATAAACTGAGTAAACTGAGTAAATCTTGAACATGTACTTCCTGGAGACCAGGACATAGGGGGGAAATGTCTGAAACATACAGGTTTCTATTCAAGGTTAACAGGGTGGACATGGCAGAGCTATTTACAGTGAAAGAGAAGGAACAACAATCACTAGGGGACACAAATATAAGTTAACAGTTCAAAGAAGGTGTGAGGATGCTTTTTTCACAGAAACAGTGCTGGAGGGATGGAACAGCTTGCTCAGTGAGGTGGTAAATACTGGTATTGTGGTGTGATTCATGACATGGTGGGATTCAAGCAGTTGTTGGGTGATTCATGGAACTCAAATCTAGCGTAGCTAACTGGTGTTTCTAGGTTAGTGTCAGGACAGACTGGATGGGCCTTGAGCCTTTTTCTGTACTCTCCTCAGCATTCTTTGTTATGTTTCTATGAGTGTCAGAAGCCAAATCTGTCTCGGGTTGAGGGTTTGGAGTCATTGAAGTAATATATTTGATTTCAAGCAAGGCAGCTGACATAAATGAGGAGCTGGGTATTGAAATTAGGAAGGCAATGAACATGGAGGTAAAAATTAACAATAGTTTAAAAACCTCCTCTCAGTGCATTGAGGAATGCAGGAGGGCAAACAGGATGCTGCAAGACATCAGCTAAGATTTCACAGGTCATGGAAGGGAGGTGATTTTGATACTATACTGATCACTGGTTTGACCACATCTAAAGTACTGCATACAGTTCAGTTTTGGAGCCTGTATCTAAGGAAAGGCAGGTAGAAGTTAGGGGTAGTCTAAGGAGGGTGACAAAATGACCCAGGAGCAGCAGAGCAGGTCATATGAGAATGGTCTGCAAAACACCATACATACTGTCTGGAGGGCCGGGGGGATATAATATAAACAGACAAATACATGTGTTTTCTTAATTCTTTGGTAACTTGGTAAGGCCCACTAAGCAGAAGTGCCTGTTTACAGGTGTGACCCAGGAATACTGGGGAGGTTAAGTGGTTTGCTCAGAGTCATACAGTATGCAAGCGGAGGCTGTGGGAATCAAACCCAGGTCTGTTGGTTGAATCAAGCTCTTCACAGCTCATTATGCTAACCTCCAGCCTATACTACCAGCCCCATTGATTTATGAATTTAAATGTCTCCTCATGGTAATTAATAGTCAGCTTTGTTAACATAATTTAACCAGTTTTTTGTTTGTTTTTGAGATCAGCAGTCTGTGTTAGGTATCATAGGTATTTTCAAGCTTATGAACTTACGTCCTTAATGCTTGCCCTTTTATTTCACCTGGTGAATTTGGTTTTAATTATAAGTCATTCTTTTTTCTTGTCTAGCACATATTCATCTAGTTTGTTTTTGAAGGCCTGCATGTTTTCACTGCTCACTACTTCAAGTGGTAGTGCACTCCATATTGCAACTACTCTCTGGCTAAACCAATATCTTCTAGGACGTGTTTTCCATTTTTGCACTACTAATTGGAAAGGGTGTCTCCTTGGTTCATATCTTGATTTTCTTAAAGTGACCCCCAACTCTTCGCTAAATTTAGTTTCCTGCATTGCCCTGAACAGTAGGTACATATCTCCCCTGGTTCTTCTAAACTCCAGGGTATACAGTCCCAACTCCTGGAGTCTCTGCTGGTAGGATATCTCTCTAAGTCCTGCCACTGCTTTAGTTGATCTATGCTGTATCTCCTCCAACTTGCAGATATCTTCTTTTATGTATGGAGCCCATACTTAGGAGCAGTATTCCAGATTTGGTCTTACAAGGACACCATATAGGGGCGTGATTATCTTCCTGTCTCTACTTGTTATGTGTCTTAATATACAATTTAATATCTGGTTACCTTTTTTAACCATTTTATTGCAGAGTGTACTGAATTTTAAATCTGCAATGTTTGTAACTCCTAGATCTCTTTTCTTCAGCTGTTTCTCTTAATTCAATATTTCCAATGTTGTATGTGTGTCCTGTATTATTTTTCCCCATGTGCATGACTGTACATTTGGCACTATTTAATTCTAGTTTGCTCATTTTTTGTCCAAATATTAATACTATTGATGGCATTTCATATATTAGCAATGTTTTCCTTAGTATTGGCAATGGCCTCAATCCTGCAGTCATCGGCAAACTTAGTTACCCAAATATCCTTCTTGTCCATTTCAATGAAGTAACAAAAATATTGAAGAGGCATGGGCCCAAGATGAAGCCCTGAGGTACCCCACTAGTCACACTCTCCCAATTTGACATTTCTCCTTGTATCATCACCCACTGTCTCCTCTCAGTCAACCATGCTTGGATCTAATTTATTATATTACTGTTAAATCAGAATTTATTTTAGTGTGTTAATGAGTTCTAGATGAGGAAGCTTATTGAAGGCTTTCGAAAAGTCCAAAAATATCACATCCACAGAGTCTCCATTGTCCAATGCCTTACTCACTTTTTTGTAGAAGACTAACAGATTTGTCTGACATGATCTAGCCTTTCTAAACCTGTGCTGCACTGGATCCTGTAAATCATTTTGTTCCAAGTGCTCCATTACATGTTCTTTTAAAACGTTTTCCAATACTTTATGCAGAACAGATGTAAGACTCACTGGTCTATAATTTTCTGGTTCTGTTCTTGCCCCTTTTTTGAAAATAGGGAGCACTAAGTCTTCTCTCCATCCCTGTGGCACCTCACCTCTATCCACAGAAGTCTAGAAGATGAATTCAAGGGGTGCAGTCAGTTGTACAGCCAATTCATTTATTACCCTTGGATGGATTTCATCAGGTCTTTGTGATTTGTTTATGTTAATTTTGTTTAACCTATCTAATACATAATTTGCTTTGATAATGATATGCCCTGGTGCAGAACTTATGTTGTCCCCCTTAATTTTTTAAGTGTCAGTACTAGAAACTGAACAGAAATATTTGTTTTGGATCTCTGCTGCTGCCTTATTATTTAGGACATTTCCTTCTTTGTCTTTAAAAGGCCCTATGTTGTTTGTATTTTTCTTTTTGTTGTTTATGTACGTGTAAAAGGTCTTACAGTTATCCTTTACTTGCACCACCAATTTAATTTCATATTTCTTTTTTGCTTTCTTAATAGCCCCTTTCACTTGCCTAACCAAATTTCTATATTTAATTATGTTTTATATGTTATGGTTTCTTTTGATTTTCTGATACCATCTATTTTGGGGGTTTATTAATTTCTTTATCTTTGGGTTTAACTACCTTGGAGCATTTTTTATTTTGGTTGCATATTTCTTTTTTATGGATATACATTTTTGAATTGTATTACCTAGTTTTGCCACAAGTATTTCCCACATCTCATTTATATTTTTGTTTTTTAGTTTTTTTTTCCAAGTTCCATTGTGTTATAATGTTCCTCACTGTATGAAAGTCAGCCCTATTGAAATTAAATACGGTTGTTTTCCCTGTTTTGATTTTATTTGCCCTTCTGTGATTTTAAAGGAGACTATCTGATGATCACTATTTCCCAGTGGGCTTTCAATTTGCAATTCATTTACTGAGTTTCCCATGTTTGCCAGTATTAAATCCAGGGTACTCTGTGCTCTAATTTTCCCTAGAACCAGTTGCTCAAGCCCGACTTGATCAAATACTTTGTGAAACATTTTTTTAAGATTTTGTAAGTCCTACTTGGTTTATCCAATATATTCCTGGTAGATTATGCCAGATACTTTTCTTGATTTCATTTTTTCAGTATGTCCCCATTTATATAGTATTTTAGGTTCATATTGTTTTTTTAAAGGTGCCTAATCACACATTTAGAAGTGTTGAATAGCATTCACCATTTTTGGCTTAGTTGCACATACTATCCAGATCCTTATGAACTGTCTCTTGATCTTGTGATTTTATGATACCAGCAATTTTAGTGTCATCTGCAGATGAACAATGGCTAGTTAAATTTTGTTGCAGTTCTGAAATACTGTATAAGTACTAAAGGGACTTGATCCTCGTATAGATCCATGTAGGGCATCACTTGTAACTGCTCCCATTTTGGACACATGACCATTTAGACATACACATTGTATCCTACCTGATAGCCAATTTTCAATTTAGTGTATTAGTGTGGGGTTTATATAATTTCCTGATAGTTTTTAGATTAATTTATTGTGTGGAACCAGACTGAACACCTTACTGAAGTGTAAATAAAGCATGTTAACTGGGTTTCCACTCTCGAGGGTGTTGCTTTGATTCATAGAAATTGAGCATATTTGTTGCGCATGACGTACCTTTTCTGAAGCAGTGTTGCAGTTGTTCTTTTTGCTGATATTGTTCATATTCCTTACTCAGTGGTGATTTAATATGAAACTGTAGTTGTTTGACAAGGATTGAGGTTATACTGATTAGCTTTTAACTGGAAACCTCATTTTTTGGCCCTTTTTGTGTGTGGGTACCATCTTGGGAGTTTTCCAGTCTAAAGGTGCAATTCCTGAATTTAACAACCTCTTACAAATATATGTTTAATGGTTCTGAAATGTACTCAGCTACCTCCTTTAATAGTTTCAGGGTTAGACAGTCAGGCTCAACTGATTTATTCTGATCTATTTTAAACAGGGATTTCTTAACAACCATTACTATCATTAAGTTCATTTCATCAGTTTTACTATTTTCACAGGACTTTTGTTTAAGTTACTTTGGGTGAATACTGAACAAAGGTGTATGTTAAATTCACTTGCTATTGTTTGTTCCTTTTTTACTAGAAACATAGAATTTGTCAGCAGAAACAAACAGCTTGGCCCAGCCAGTCTGCCCAGGTTTTTCCTGCCTACTCTACATCCACGTACCCTATCTGTTCTCTGGCGATCTACCCTCCCTCTTTGCCTCTGCTCTAATATACCCCTATGTTTATTCTACGCATGCTTGAAGCCCCCCACCACTTTAGCCTCCACTAGTTTGGCTGACAGTCTGCTCCAGGCATCTACCACTCCCTCAATGAAGAAATAGTTCCTCACATCTCTCCTGAACTCCCCCCCTCCAGCTTTATCATATACCCACTGTTCCTGGTACTCACCCTCATTTGGAAGAGGCTCCCTCTTGCACCCCATTCACCCTTAAGAGGTACTTTTAGGTCTGATTCACATCATCTTTCTGTCTCTCTTCTGTTTTATTGTGTACATGCTGAGATCCGTCAGTCTCTCCTCACAGGGCTTCCCCTGCAAACCCTGCACCATTTCAGTTGCCTCCTCTGGACCACCTCCACTGTGTCTATGTACTTTCCAAGGTGTAGTCTGCAATACTGGACACGGCACTCCAGTTCTGGGCATGCCAGGGAGTGCTACAGCAGAACCACCACCACCTCCTTCCTTCTGTTGGAGATACTCCTCATTATGTATCCTAGCATCTCACTAGCCCTGCCCATGGCTTTGTCATACTGCTGCTGCCCTGAAGTCCTATAATACAATAACCCCAAGGTCCATCTCCTGTCTAGTGATTGCCAGTACTGCACAGCCTATACTCAGCACCAGGGTTACGATATCCTAGGTGCATAGTTTTGCACGTTTTGGCACTGAACCCGTACTGCCATGTCTTTGACTACTCCTCAAGTTTTTCTAGATCCCCACACATTCTTCCCACCCTTTTCTGAGTGTCCATCCTAGTACAAATGTTGGTGTTATATGCAAAAAGCCATATTTTCCCCTCCAGCTCTTCAGCAATGTCCCCAGTGAGGACATTGAAATGGACTGGTCACAGTACCAAACTGTGAGGTACACCACTGGTCACTCTTACACCCTTAGAGTGTGTGCTGTTTGTTAACCACTCACTCTGTCTCCTATCCTTTAACTGGTTTTGAATCTAATTCACCAAGTTGGACCCCACTTCCAATCTGGGTGACTTCCTAATCAGCCTCCTATGCAGCACAGTGTTAAAGGCCTTGTTGAAGTACAGATAGGTCATATCCTCTGTACTCTCCTAGTCTATTTCCCTAGTTACCCAGTCAAAGAAATCTATCAGATTTTTTGGTATGACTGTCTCCTTGTGAATCTGTGCTGCCTATGGTCCTGCAACCCATTGGATTCTAGATACTCAACCAGCCTTTTTTTCAGTAGTGCTTCCATTAATTCTCCCCCCACCACCACCACCACCAAGTTGACTGACTGGCCTATAATTGCTAGCCTTCTCCCTTCTGCCTCTTTCATGAAGAGGGACCCCATCAGCTATTCATCAGTCCTCTGGAACCACATCTATTTCCAGTGAACTGTTGGACAAGGTCATCAAAAGGGCAGCTAGCACTTTTCTGAGCTCTTTCACTAGGCTGAGGTGTATCCCATCCAGTTTCATAGCTGTATCCACCTTCAGGGCTGCTAGTACTTTCAAGACTCTTCCATCTGAAAATGGGCATGTGTCCACCACCCTCCCTATGCTTGCTTCCCATTGATGGCCCTCATATTATCTCTCTACTGTGAAAATTGCACAGAAGTGTCCACCTCTGCACAGTCTCTCCTATCCACCCTTCTAATCCTCACTTTCCCTTCCATGCTTTTCTCTTCTCACATACATATCTGAAAAAGTTCAATTGTCTTTAGTCACTTCACTTGCAATTTTTTTTCTGTATGTGCCTTTGCTCCCCTAGCAACCTTACATTCTTCCTTCTGCTTTGCCTAGTACATCTCTCTGTCCTCCTCCCCCTCTCTGTTTTGTTTTGTTGTACCTTTTGAGTGCTACCTTTTTTCTTTCACCACCCTTGCCCCTTCTTTGGAAAAACATAACCATCTTCTTTTCCTTCTGTTTTTGCTTACCTGTTTCACACAGAAGTTTGTTGCCCTAATTATACCCTACCTTATTTTTCTACATTGTGGATCTACTCCTCTTCCTCCTTGGCAATCCCCCCCCAAGGCAATTTCTGAGGCAGTCTCTCATTCCTTTAAAATCCACACTCCAGAAGTCCAGGACCCTCATCCTCATGTGGCTCACATCTTCTCTGTTCTTTATGTTAAGCCACACTGTTTGGTTATCACTGGAAATCAGAGGACTGCCCACTGTGATGTCCATAATGCTGTGTCTATTTGTTAGCACCAGGTCCAACACTGCTACAGCCCTAGTAGGTTCTTTAACTAACTGCCTGAGAAAAAACACTTGTAGGGAGTCAAGAATGTCCCTGCTCCTTGCTGAAGCTGCACCTAAAAAGTTCCACTCCACATCTGGCAGATGAAATGTCCAACTAACAGCACCTCTGTATGATGCCCCCCAGTGCCTTGTCCATCTCCTCCCCTTGTGCATGGGATCTGTACAGTACCTCAGTATGGATATCAGTTCCAGAGCCTGTCTCTAGGATGACCCATGGCATCTCCAGTCCTTCCTCACCTTGTTGCACTTGTACCTCTGTGGTCCTTATTCCCTCCTTTACATATAATGCTTCCACTCCTCCCTACTCTGTCTCTCCTGAATAGACAGTTGCTCATCATATCCATGCCCCAGTCATGGTGTTCAATGAACCATGATTCCATTAAGGTGACAACATCCAGGTTATCCTCAGCTATGAAAGCCTCTACATCTAAGATTTTGTTTGCATGGCTTCTGGAGTTAGCATACATGGCTCTCCACGCCTTCTTACCCCATACCTGATGTCCTGTGTCTTTCTCCTTTTCTTGCCTATGCTGTTACCCGAGACCTCTCTGAGTCACCTCTTCCTGTTTTTATTCTTCATTCCTAGTCCTCTTTAATCCACTTTTCTTTCCTACCTGAGATGCATTACCCTTTTCCTGCATCTTATCCCAGTCCCTGCCTTCCTGTGTCTCTGTCCTTCGGGTGTTTCCACACCTCGGGCCCACTCTTCTAGTCAGTTTACCATCTGGGGGACAATTGTTAACTTCCTCAGCTTTTCTGCTTCTCCCATGGCCAGTTTAAATGCTTATCCAAGTACTGTAGCACCTAAACTTCCCACCGAGGATAGTAGTCCTCTTCCTAGAAGAATGCAGGCTATCTACCTTACTACTTTATTATTGACTTTCAGTGGTCTTATAGTATTTTTTTTTTTTTTGAGTTGACAGATCCATAAAAAGCTTTTATGTTTTTCTTATTTTGAGCCACTTTTACTTCCAATTTTCTTTTTGTTGATCTTATTTCTGTTTTACCTATTTCCACTAATTTTTGTATCTCTTACTTGATTTTCTTTGTTACGGTTGTTTTTCATGATCTTGTAAAATCATTTTTTTCACAAAATTATTATTTTTTTTTTACATTTTAATGACAACCAAGGTGGTGTTTTACCTTTTTTGATATACACAATTTTTTAGGAGATGAATCGGTCTTGCAGATTTAATAATTTGTTTTTAAATATTGAATGCTATGATTGAACAGATTTTTTTCTGGTTCCAGTCCTTTAAGGCTTCTCTTGGTCCATTATAAACTCTTCTGTTACAGTTATACATTTTTGTTATACCTTCACCTACGTGATGGTTCAAGGGCAATCTAAATGTTATACATGCATGATCACTATTGGACAAGGGGTCTTCAATGTGACAGCTATAATTTGTTCCAAAATTTGTTAGGACCAGGTTTAAAATGTTTTTACCTCTTGTTGGGATATTAATGTGTTGTTCCATAGTACCTTCTCCTATTACATCTAGGAAGACCTTCTCATGGGTACCTGAAGGTTCCAATTTCTCCATATCTTGGAGATTAAAGTCTCCTAATAGTAAGAGAAAACTGTTTCATACTTAATAAAATGCTGGAAAACAACTTCATGAATTTGTTCAACATTTTGTTATGGGTAGAGTTCTAGACCTGTAGGCAAAACACGACACAGAGCCAAAGATATGGCAGGAAAGAAATAGTTTATTACTAGATGACACAGACATACAGCAAAGTACCTGCCAGGAGTCAGGAACAGAACACCAGATATCATGCTATCATTCCAAAAAACAACTTTTGTGTCATTCTTACACTTTTAGATAAGAAATGTATGTTACTAGGTAATGTCCTGCCAAATAAAGTAAAATCACAAACCACAGGAATCTCATTGGTAGAAGGTCAGCTTGGAGAATGGTTAGCTCATTTCTCTGCACGTACTCTCTGATAAGAGTAAAACTAGTTAAAGCAAGTTTTGGGTAACAGTACAAGAATGCTTTGTATTGTACAATAATAGCAGCTGCATAGCTAAGGAAAAGAGCTGTGCCAAAGGGTCTACATAAGTGATGTTAATACTGTTAGGGCCAAAGGTTACCAGCACATAGCCCTTTTGGGATCTGGTCTTTACCACCAGTCCCTGCTGCAATCATATGCACATGTTTTATTACTATTGCATAGTACTACACTACAGCCTATCCCACTAAGTGTATCACAAATAAATACATGTGTACCATTTGCTGCACTAAGTATAGTGTTGTGGGGTAGTCCAGTTCTACATACTCCCCCCCATAGCCTACTAAACTGGCAACAAAAGATGGCAAGTTAGGATAATGACTTTGTGTATTGGGCAGCAAAAAGGAAGCATAGCTGTTTTTGATGATGCTTAAGGGTAGAGCACAAGCAAGCTAGCCTACAAAATGGCAAAGGCTTTAAAACAGATCTCTAGCAAATTATCCATTAAAACAAGATGTAAATCATCATCATGTATTCAATCTTTTCAATCTTTCTGAGCCTTTTGAATAGTATTGCTGATATGTATAAAATGGGTATCTTTTCTACCTAACAGGGATCTAATATTCAGGGTGAGTGGATTGATATGCACATTAAAAACTGGTATATACTGGTGTATAGCATCAAGATAGTCAGGGTCACTGTCAAAGTAGTCCTGTTCAGGAGTGGGTACAGGGGTGATCACAAATCGACCAAAAATGCTGTGTTCATGAGGCACAAAGCAAAAATTAGGAATGTCGACATCACAAGTGATGTGTCCACAAGAAAAGTTCTGGAGATTCATCACAATACAATATTGTTCATCCATTTTATATGTAATCTTGACTTGAGGAAGATGCCACTTGGTGAGTTGTACAGGGCACGTGACAGAGTCGAAGATCTGGTAGTGGCTGGGTCACTGGGTGCTGGTCGACTGGATTTGTGCCACTGCATTTGTTGCACCAGTGGCATTTTCAGTATTATTGGACCAGTTTATGGAATAACCACACACAGGTGTGGGTATGTTGAAACCATCACACTGGCACATGTGCCAGTACCAGTAGCCCTTTACTGAACAGCAGTCAATATGAGGTGCCAACCAGGCTTGCCATTGAAGGTGGAACACCAACAGTGGAGGAAGGTCAACATGTTCCTTGTAGATATCTCCCTCTATGTATCCCATGGAGTGAACATGTCCCATTCTGAAGACTGAAGAGGCATTGTTGAACACTGGCAATGGCACAATGCAATGTACATAGTGTCCTGGATGGAACATTGTTGCGTTGTGTAGTAAGGTCCTTGGTTTGGATGTGGTGTGACATAACCTAGGTTTCTGGCTGTTGTGAGAGAAAAAGTGAAAGAGTCAGCCATACATTTGGAGGTACAGGCCGACATCTGACAATGAGGGCAATATCATTCAGCCATCTGTGAATCTTTGACAATGTTAGAGATTCACCCTGCTTCCAGGTCTCAGAAGAGGTTAGTGACAGTGATTAAAACATAACCAGCATAGATGGCACAGATAATTTCCTTGCCTGTGTGTTGCTGTTTGGCCTCCACATTATTAGCAGTGATTAACTCATCAATCTTGGCCTGCATTTCATTAAATAAATCTGCAATATCAGACATGTTATTCACTGTGAACCTTTCCTCCATGGCTAAGCCATAAGTACAGTGTAGCATGGGCTTCAGTACATTTTTAGTGTAATGATTTTGAAAATAACTAATATGTCTTCTGAATTGTTCTATGTCTTCCATATTCCAGATTGATATACCTGATCCAAATAAACCTTGTATGCTCCCCACCCTTGGATCCCATTTAGGGTGCCTGGAGCAGAACATCCCTTGACATGGAGCAGTTTCTTGCCCAGCTACAGGGTTTTGAGCTCATGCTTGATAGGGTGCAACAGTATCTAACAACATAGTAGCATGAAACCTAGAAACATTAGTTGTACAACAGTGACCATATTTGGCCATGTTCCAATGTGATATATTTTGAACAACAGGAACATGAATAAATTGAACATTGTTAAAGTGCCCCAGGAATGGAAGTCACATTTAGAACACTAGGTGGACCTGGCTCTGAGGCAGGGTACTGTAAAGGCTGTGGTAGGGATACAAAAACAGTTGTGCTGGGCACAGTAGTGGGAAGAGTCATAGAAACTGGGTACAAGATCAAGTTTGTGAAACCAAACACTGGTATAGTTTTTTTATATTCAGGAAGTTGCATAATGATTTCAAATCTCCAAGTCCCCTGATCTTGTTGTTGTATGTTCTTTATTAAGAAGGAGCCATTGGAGTATCCCACCACTTTGTCTTTGTAGACTTTAGAAGGGCCTGACTGTCCCTTCTGCCAGGCATTATAGTCGATATCAGCAGGTCCCTTCCAGGATATGCCATCAGGAACTATAGTAACCCAGAGATGGATGATTTTAAGGATCTCATCTGTGACTGCAAAGGCATGAATGTGTGACCAAATTGCCAGTGGCCATTTCCCTTTAGGAAACTTAACCTCCTCTGCAGTGCCAAGGACAGAACAGTAGAGGACCACCACAGATAACAGCATTCTAAAATAAAAGAGAAGAAAGAGATAAATGTACAATCACCCCCCCCCCAACTCTGGTGAATCACTTACTCAGGGCCTTCAGGGACCTTGAACAGTTTGAGCTGATTGGCATGAAACCACTTGTCAATAGGTTTCTTGCAGTTAAGCAACCACAACTGATAGACAGAGGGACTGAGTTTCTTCACAATTTCGAAGGGACCAGCCCATTCGCTGGATTGGAAGTGGGCAGATGTTGAATACTGCAACACCTTGACTCTATCACTCATTTGCCAATTGACCTCTTTGACATCTTTGTCAAAGTACATGGACTTTTGTCAAGCATTTGCCAAGCTTTGATCAGCAAAATAGTGAATTTCAACCAAATGTTCATGTAACTGTTTTACATAGGTGTCAGCCAACACGCTATCCATGGTAGGGGTGTGGTCATCTACCAACAAGTGTTCTGAAAATTGCATTTGCTGACCAGTCATCACCTCAAAGGGTGTGTACCAAGTAGCTGTTGACAGGGTAGCCCTGATTGCCATTAGGAGTAAGGGTAACAGATTATCCCTATTCTTTGCATTTTTATTGACAAACTTTGACAACATTGCCTTGATCTGCCTATTGGTTCTCCCTACAGCACATGAATATTGAGAATGGTAAGCTATATTGAACTTCTGTCTTACACCTACCATTTCAAGAAGTTCCTGCACTACCTGATCAGTAAATCACATTTGCCATTCGGAGTCTATCTTAAGAGGTAGACCCCATCAGGTGAATACCTGTTCCACTAGGATTTTTGCAGTGGCATTGGCAGTATTAGCCTTACGGGGGAAGGCCTTGACCCATTTGGAAAATAGGTCAGTGATGACTAATGCATACTTGTTAGTGGTATGCAAAGGTCCAATGAAGTCCATTTGGATTGCATTCCAGGGACCTGATTGTCTCTGTTGAAGCAACTTTGCATTTTACTTGCCACATGTCAGGTTGTTTTGAGCACAGGTGATGCAGCTGTCCAGCTAATGTTCAACATCTGCTGTTTGATCAAGCCACCACCCTATTGCTCTCAGTCTCTACAGGGTCTTTTCTACACCCTGATGTCCACCAGTAGGTGTGTCATGCACCTTGTGGATGAACTGTGACTGAAGGTCTTTGGGGATCACCCACAGTATGGTGTTCCCTGGTTATAGAAAACCAGCTTTTGATCCTGGGAAAGGGAGAGGTGGTTGAGATGTCTCTTCAGGGAGTTGTTACCAGACACCTCTGAAGGCTGCAAGAGATGGTTATATACCTCTTTTTATTTCTGTTTCCCCCATTTGTACTATGGCCAAATCCAATGCAATAGCTTGTTTTCTCCTTTGTGTGGCCATTGGGTGTGCCTCTGTAAGGACTGGCATCAGCCACACTTCCCCACTAATGTGCCTTCCTTGGCCAATGTATCAGCTTAGTCATTCTGCTCATGAAATGGGTCTGACTTAGAGTGGGCTTTTACTTCATGGACATACAGCTTAAAGATAACTTTTTCTGCCCAAATGTTAATGTATCGGAATAAGTCTCTGTGCTTAACCAGTGTACCTTCTGAGGAAACATACCCATGGGTCTTCTAAAAATGCAGAAACTCTGTGAGGGAGCAGCACACCCATGAAGAGTCAGAATAAAGAGTAGTGTCCTCCTCTTGTCCCTCTTGTATCAGTTCCATTGTATGTGCAATGGCTACCAGTTCTGCATATTGTGAGGATCTGATGGTACACTGCCTGGCTACCTCCATGATCTCCACTTCCCCTCCCCTGGTACAGGATCAAGATTCTGAATCCTGCTACCTGGTGCCCCTCATGATAAAAAGAGAAACCATACCTGAAAACACAGCATGTCTGGTGGGTCTGCCAAAACAACTTCAGTGGCGAGCAGAAATGGCCTGGGTTTTGGTATTGAAAGAGGTTCCAGTCCACATTCATGTGGTTCTACATTATAAAGGAGCCAATGGGCCAGAATGGAGGGGGTTTTGGTGGGGTATACAGTAATATCCTGATCCTGCAAAAGGAGTGACCAATGGGTAAGTCTTGCACTAAAAAACTTCCATCCTTTACTCGGTCTAACAACAAGAAATTAGTGAGAGTGTGACTGGTGCACAGCACAATTGGGCTGAGTCCAACAATGTAAGTAAAGTACCTTACAGCCCAAGCAGTAGCCAGCAAGTCTCTCTCAGATAGAGATTATTTTTGTTCCACTGGCAAAAGGATTTGGGATGCTTAGGCAATGGGCCTAAGGCATCCATGCATCTTCTGTGCTAAGACAGTAGACTTGCCATACCAGAGGTGGCAGTTTCCAAATGGAAGGGCAAATCTGTGTTTGGATTAACCAAGGCAGGGGCTGTGGCTAAGGCCTGTTTTAAGGTGGTGACTGTTGCTGTATGTCCTGGGCCACACCACCAGGGGACATTCTTTTTTCAACAACTCATAAAATGGTGCAGCTTTTTGGGCAAAATCAGGGATAAAATCTCTTAAGTAATTTACCCTGCTCAGAAAATGTCTGAGAATGGACACACTGGTGGGCAGAGGCAAGTCCTGAATACCTTGCACCTTGTCAAGAGCTGGGCTTCTCCCCTCTGCAGTAACTTACAGGCCCAAGAATGATACTTCAGAATGACAACATTGGACCTTGGCAGGGTTGCATTGTAGACCTGCACATTGCAGAAGTGCAAGGAGCTCAACAAGCAACTACAGGTGCTGCTTTTGGTCTGCAGTGGCCAAGAGAAGATCATTCACATATTGAAGAAGACAATCAGGTGTGGAAAAGCCCCGGAGGGTGTCCCGCATGTGGATGTGCAAAAGGGAGGGGCTATTATGAAAGTCCTGTGGGAGGCACAGCCAATTGTACTAATGTCATTCAAAGGCGAAAGTAAACTTGTATTGGCTCTATGGGGCCAATGGCAGTGACCAGAAATGATTGGAAATGTCCAAGACACTGAACCACTTGTGTTCAGGCTTTAAGAGCTTTAGCACATCCAGGGCTGAAGACACTGTTGGTGCACAGCGTGGGGGGGGGGGGTCACCTGTTATGGCTTTCTGTAATCAATTGTCATTCACCAGGTATTATTAGACTTTCTCACAGGCCACATCATTTCATTTTTTCTTTTTTATACTTGAAAGTGAGATGAGCATTACTGCCTGTTTCCACAAGCATCAAGTTTCACATATAAAACTAAGAACAAACAAGTAGTACAAAAATTTACAATAAAAGGAAACAAAAGTAAACACCAAAGTACAATAACATCCATTTACAGAAAATTACATGTACAGTCATTTTTAGAGAAGATTTCAATTTAAATTTGAAGATTTGAACTGTATTGCAATCAGGGAATTGATGGTGGAGAGACAAGGTCTGATAACCAGGTTCACTGGAAAATTGTGGAAAGTTTACCAAAAAATGCAGAGACGTTTTGCAGAAATTATGGGAAAACTGCATGGGTTCACTACACATTTTCAGTGCTTCCCTAATAAATCTTTTATTGTTTGCTGCAGCATGTATTGATCACATAAATTGTCAGATAAATGTATTGTCACTTGCAGATGCTTGCAATATAAAGAAAGGTGTGCATTTTTGACATGCATTGCAAATTAATTATGTAGCATATCTTCTAAAATCTACAGACATCAAACTCATGCAGTGTTAACTAGATTGTATTTAGTAATAACTCAGTCATTCTGTATTGAATAAATCCTGAAACAGCATATTATGCCAGTTTCTGGATGTTAAATAATGAAGACTATTTAACAACTACTTGTTTTGGTGCAAGAAAAAAAATAAATAGATATTTAGGGTTCCTAATACAGTTCTAGTAAAAAATTTTAATTTTGTTAAAATAATTACTGTTCTTAAGACTGTAAGTACATTTTAAAATCTCATGATAAAAGTATAAAAACAAACCAATAGCTGTTCATTACATCATACAACAGTTTTTAATACATGGCACTTTTATTCTACTCGGTTTGTAGTGATTTTACTTGGGTTGCAATGATTTTGTCTCTTTGAAGGTAACTGTTTAAATATACTTAACCTATTGGGCATGTTTTCAGAAATGTTTGTTTCATTTTGTAGACTTTGTATGTGAGTATGCAGTTGTGGCAGATTGACATACAAGGAATCACTGTCACTAACCCCTCAGAAGCACATTCAAGTTTATAATCAGCAGGGCCAACCAAACTCCTTGCACATTTGTATCAAAATCCTTTCAGAATGAAAGTATGTATACAAGGAAAACCTGCCTACCATTCAAAAGCAAGCATTGTGGTCAATGTTCCTTTAGGTGAATGAGGCCATATAGCACCTCCTCTCACACCTATTGCTTCAGTTTCTACACTGCTGACTTTGCAGCACATCAGCCCATGCACACTGGTTGATGCACTGCAAAGTTAGATTTGTGGACACATTCTGGAGTGCTGCAAGTGTGGCTCTGATCCATTTTCTGCACCGACACAGTTGTTAGTACCTGTACTGGAGTGAGCATAGCAACCCATGGTAAGGACACTTTGCTGCGCCCCCCCCCCCCGCTTCTTTCCCCATGTCTCCTGGCATTCTCCTGGGCATTCACAGCCCCTCCTCAGAGCAACCTGCAGTGCTATGATGGCATGCTGTGTAAATGAGGGATTGCTGGTTGAGCCGCCATCACAGCGGGAAGGGAGCAGCGCAAATGCTACAGCGCCATGGCCATGTAAACATGGCTTTTGCCAGCAAAATGTTTTCTGATAGTCTGCTTTAACATAGCTTTTAAGTGGTCAAGTATACATATGAATGGCCAAAGGATTTTGAAACCAAAGCAGGGAAGTGAATCACATGAATGCAGAGTCACATTGAACCCCTCCTCACCTCACACTGTATTGTTTTGGTCAAACCCAAGTCTGTGTACTAAATTGTTAACATATTTGAGTAGATGTCCTTGAGAATTTAAATTTTTTATACAATTTCAGTCAAACATTCAATAAATGTAGGAAATTGCAGATTTTGTGCAGAGAAGGGTGAAAATTGCAGAAATTGCAGAAAGATTGCAGGTGTGTATAACCCCCTTGTTCCCAGGGTTTACTAGAATCCCACTTAGAATCAGTGGCAGGCAGGGAGAGGCAGCTTGTGAAATGTCTGTTAAATGGATTTCACACTGTCATTCTCTGGTTTCAGTCTCAGCTGAGCTGGAGGGCGATGTAATCATAGAATTGTCGCAGCAGCGTAAGCCACACTGGAATGCTAGCTGGGGAGAGTGAGATAGAATGTTGAGTTAGAGTTCAGTAGTCTGTACAGAGGAGTGCCAGGAGGAGGCTGCAGCTAGGGAGCTCCTCAGTTTTTAGCTCTGACAGAGAGCTACCACTGTAGTTTGGGTAGTTTGTTCTCACCCAAGAAGAAGAACATTGAAGACAGACAGTGAAGTGGTGGAAACCGTTTCCAGTGGGTTTTCCAGTGCCCCATCCCTGGAGGGATGGGGGAATTCTCGGATTCAGGGGCAATCCCCTGGTCCATGCCTGGACTGTGTTGAAGCTGCCTGAGATTAATCTGCTCTGTGAGTACCTGAGACATTTGTGTGGAAAAGTCCTGGGGCACCTGCATTCCTGTGGTGAGTTTTCTCTGACAAAGGGACTCTGTCATCAAAACTGTTTTTTGTTTAAAAGTGTCTGCCTACTGTGGGGTCCAGAGAGAGACTTGCCAAGTACAGAACTTTCAGTTCATGTCTGATTTAAAAGTACCTGCTAAAGTGGGGGTCTAGTGAATAGACATTGCCAATTACAGAACTTTTAACTTCATGACACCTCAGAGGTGTGTAAAGTAGTTTGGTAAATGTGAAAGACATTTTGAGATAGCAGCTACAAGTTTTCGGTGAGGATGTTATTAACCAGATGAATGGCTGAGTATAAATTTGGAAGTAAAAGGTGGGAGACCCCCCTTCTGGAGTACCGGTTTACCTCTCCAGGTTCAGTTTGGGCACATGTGTTTTCTCTCAGTGCATTTGGCCAGTTTCAGAAGAAAATAGTTTACCCAGATGTGGGTTTGGATTTTCTGTGAGCCTGCATGTGCTCTTTGGTGGTCGAGGGTGCCACCAGTAATTCCTCATGAAATATGGGATTGTCTCCTAGTACTGGCAGAGGGTGCCTAGTCCAGGGAAGTGTACCAGTTCTGGCCATGTGTGCTAGTCTCCATTCAGAACCAAAGTGTTCACTCTTCCATTCAGAACCAGAGTGTTCACTGTTCCATTCAGAACCTGAGGGTTCACTGTGTGTGTGTGTGTGCTCTGTACCTCAGTGATCTTTATTACCAGTGGGAATAGTCCTGTGGGGGGTCCATCTTTGCTTTGTAATCATTCTCTGTGTATGTGAATAAAAGCCACACTCTAGAATTACTACCTGGTTTGGACAGTACTGTTATTGCTTCCACTGTGTGTGAATTTCTTGGGGTGCCCCGGACCAGAAGTACAAACCTAGTATAATTGTGAGCAAATGTTTTCTCCCAGGGACCCAGGTTGATGGCCATGGAAAATGGTCCCTCAGGTGTAAGCCAAGTTATTGCCACACTTGGTTTGCCTGTCTGAGAATGGCAGGCTCCGAAGTAGATGTATTAGTAAACTGAACTGTTGTAGTGACAAGCCCCATCTCTCTCATTGGTGCCATGTGTGAGAGGAGAAGCACTGCTAGTTGAACAAGGGGGGCCGGTGAGGGTGGGTTATAAAATGGAGGCGCTGCAGAGGATATGTTTGGAATTCGGGAGAAAACAAGAGATGTTTGCTCAGGTTGTGGCTAGTGTTTTGTCTGTCTAGCAGTTGGTAGACCAAAATCGGAAGCTTTGTGTATAAGGAGTTTGCCCAGAGAAGTGCCATTCATATGTGCCGCTGTGTGCCTGCTGTTCGTGTGCTGCTGTGATTGTGCCAACATTTACCAAGGAACAGTAAAGCCAGATTGTGTGTGCCCCTTGTCCTGCATCAAAAAGAATGTTTTCCAGCTTTAATTTTCAAGTTGTGACAGGAAAACATATACAGAACTGTGGGAAACAAAGAGACAATTGTGCCCTGAAAGTTAAAAATGCTTGCTGTGTGAACTGGGGGAGTCGCTAGAGAAATTGCCATGAAAAATGGTTAAAAATGGTGCTTCTGCTGTTTAGTTACAGTTAAAAAAAAGTTGTTTTGCAGTTTAAATTTTGCCTGCTCGAGGAGGCGTGGCTAGCAGCTGAGAAGAATGGTCGCCTGAACTCTGAACTCCTGCTAAAACCCCTAAATAATCCTCACCAAATCCGTTTCTTCTACTGATACAGTGCGAACACATGGTTTTCAGTGCTCGTGTAGCTTTTGTCCTTTGAGCAACTAGGTGTTTGATCCCTGGTTGTTAGATTTTTCCTCCAGTTTCAGCTGCCTTTGTCAAATGGCTGGGCCTCAACAAACACACAGATGGATTCTGCCGCAGGACCCAACCCACTGCAAGGAGATATGCCTGAAATTCGGCAGATGTTTGCAGAGATTCTTCAGCGTATGGAAAAACTTGATGTAACGGCAAAACAGAACTCAGCTCTGACATTATTGATCTTTCACAACGAGCCTACGTTATCGAGCACAGACTAGCTGAAGCTGAAGATGGGTGGCATAAGGTGAGTGCCCGGTTGCAAGAACAAGAGAGGCTTATTCATGTACTTTGTCACAGGGTGGAAGATCTGGAGAACCGGGGCTGTCAGAACAATTTGCGCTTTGTTGGCTTCCCGGAGGGGTGCGAGGGGACTAACACAATTTCCTTCCTACAAAAGGAGCTGCCTGATATTCTGGACTAGCGAAACAATGCCCCATTAGAGATAGACAGGGCCCAATAGAAAATTAGCCTTCCGCCCTGAAACGGGAGCTCGTCGTTGCTTTCTCCGTTTTTAAGATCGAGAAACAATCACTTGGCTAGCATGTATAAAGAAGGATCTCCACTGGAAAGGCCACAAAATACAGGTCTTTGTGGGCTATTCCCAGGAGGTAACTACCAGATGCAGGGCCTTCACGGCAGCCCACAAAGCCTGTGCCGAACTGGGCTTAGAGTATTCCCTACATTATCTGGCCTTGCTGAGGATCATTTACAGTGGGGCCCCTAGAGTTTTTGATAATCCCACTGTGGCTGAGAATTTTCTATCTGCTCAAGCCCCTAAACTATCCTGGGGCTGTCTGCGAGAGTCTGTAGGCTCGCAGGCCTACTCAAGACAGCCATCTCCAATGGAGGCCTCTCCACAAGTTTCTAGTCATCACTCCCTGTTATCCCCTAAATCTCAGAGTGCTTCTAGTTGAATATCTCCTCAGAAACTATTGGGCAGTGAAAGCAAGTGGCAGAACAGGAGATGGCAAAGGATCAAAGGGGCACATGTTGACAAAACTCCACGGCTCCGGTTGAGAAGCCAGAGTGAAAGCCCTGAATCCTCAGCTTCGCAGAACCCCTTTCACCCTGATATAAGCAACAATAAGTTTCAGGCTCTAATGGATTTACCTGCAGATGGTTCCCTTGTTGCCCCCCCTTTGCCTTCTCGATCCGCATCCTCAGAAGATGCTGGGCCCCAAGTGGACAAGAACCTTGCAAGAGCGGAGGTAAAGGATTCATCCTGGGAGGCCTCGTGTTCACCTAACGATATACTGGAACCAACACCATCGAAGGATGTAACTTCAGTCGCTGAAGCTGTGGGCTGACTTCCCCTGTGTATTGTGCTTTGGTCTTCTTCTTGGGATGTCAATGCATCCCTTAAGTCCTTAACCTAATAGGTTGGGAGACAAGGTTCATAGTTTCTGGTTCCTCATGAAGGATACATCAGGCTGGTATAGAAGCTGTCTACCTCCTTACCATGCAGACTTCCTGTAGATACATGTTTTCTTTTTGGGGTTATTTTTGGATTACTTCCCCCAGTGCAGGTATCCTCACTTGTTCCCCCCCCCAGGCCTAAGCGGGAATTAGGCATTAGGGGGACTTTCTTTCGATATTGTCTTAGTGCCCCTCTCTTTATTCATTACTAATATGGGGATTTATTGGTTTTGCTTTGGATACCCTTTCCAGTGGAATGAGGGAACCATACATGATAACTTGCAGGTTTACTTTCCCGACAACTGGATATCCAATCTTTCTCTTTTTTTTCTTCTTTGTATAGCACATGTGAGTAGAAGGACTCATTAGCTGATAGGGGATCACGAGTGGCTGATCTTGGATTTCTAACTGTCCTCTCTGTTTAGAGTAGTTTTTGATTACACTACCCCCCAGTGACCTCCGTTGGTATCTGGGCCATCACTAGTCGATACGTTCAGCAACTGCTGGTCAGACAAGGGGTCGTTTAAGGGTAAGGGACAGGGTGGGAGAATGTTTTTTGTTAGTATTGGGGTTTTGTTATATTTAATTGGTTGGTTCACCCTTCTGATAAGGATGTTTTCTGCCTATGACAGTACTTTGGCAAATTGTTGCTCTGTTTGTTCTTATGGCAATCTGGTAGCTAGGGCTATAGAATGTAGTATGGATACAGGTGAGGAGATTTGGCTTACTGGGCATAATCCTCTTGAGCTGTGCTTCCTTTCACATCTTTTGTCAGCCATGTTATTTCATTGGTCATATGGGGACTAGATTTGTATCTTGGAATGTCCAATGGCTTAACTCACCGATTAAGCGGAAAAAGGTTTTGCTTCATCTAAAGAAGTTGCAACCTATGGTGGCATTCCTCCAAGAGACAAAACTGTCCCCTTCTGAAGCCAGGAAGCTCAGATGGGATTGGGTAGCAGAGGAATTATATAGTGCAGCGGCATCCCATAAACGGGGTGTCTCTATTTTATTTCACAAGAATTTGGGATGGAAAGTGAAGCGGCACAAGCATGTTATGGATGGAAGGTGGCTTCTGGCAGACATGGAGACTTCTGTGGGCTCTCTAATTCTAGTTAACCTCTATGTCCCTAATCAGGATTGTCCTCAGTTCTTTTATACTTTTAACCAGGCACTTACTGACTTTAATAAAAATAATGCTCCAGTACTAATGGGTGGAGACTTTAACCTGGTTCTTGATTTCCTTATGGACAGAAGTAATAAAACTTCCGAACTCCACAGGCAAGCCCTTAAAGCAGTCCAGACATTAATGTCGTAGCATACTCTGCTGGATGCCTGGAGAACAATGCACCCAGGGGTATATGATTATTCCTGCTTCTCTCAGGTTCATGGTTCATCTAGCAGAATTGACTTCTGGCTTATTTCATCTGCTCTTTATGATAAAGTATCTAGGGCTCATATGCATCCAATATATGTTTCTGACAATGCCCCCTTAGAACTAGGAATTGCAATAGGGTCAGACCCCCTTCCAACCACTTCATGGAGACTGGATCCCTTTTTAGTGGAAGATGCTGATTTCCTCCGCTGGTTGGGACCTGTAGTGCAGGAATACTGGGAAATTAATGATAATGGGGAAGTGAATGATTCAACCCTATGGGAGGCCTTCAAGGCGACCCTTCGAGGAAGAATTATTTCATTTGCCTCTGCTAGGCAAAAGCGTCGAGAGGCTGATCAGAGAGCTTTAGAAAAACAACTTGCCTCCTTAGAATTTCAATATAAATCCCTTCAACCTTCAGTCTCCTCCCAGTCCCTATTGGCTCAACTAGCTAGCACCAGAATTTCTTTAAATGCTCATTTGACCCAGCAAGCTGAGCTAAATCTTAGACAGCTGGGTCACTCCTTCTGGGAAGGGGGGGGAGCCAGTAAACTACTGGCTTATTGGCTTAAGCAGCAACAGGCATCCAGAACTATTCATGCACTGAAGGACACACATGGGGGTCTATTTCATTCTATCAACCGGGTGAATCAGATCATGGCCCAATTTTATGAGGCATTGTATTTTTCCCCTTATCCTCCTGATCCACTGACCATCCAAAAATTTCTGCATAAATTACCTATCCCCCATTTAACAGAATCTGATTCTAGACAGCTGGAAGCTACGTTTACTGAAGCTGAAGTGGAGAAGGCTATAGCCTCCCTAAACCCTCGGAAAACCCCAGGGAAGGATGAACTGCCTATTGATTTATATAAAATCAAGGGAACAAAATTGTCTCCTTACCTTATCCAGATGTTTCAACATTCACTGCAGGTAGGCCTATTACCCCCAGTGCTGCAAGAGGCTACTATTACGGTACTTCCAAAAAAAGGGAAGGTTCCGCTCTCCCCTGGCAGTTACCGTCCCATCTCCCTTATTAATGCAGATGCTAAAATTTTGAGCAAACTTCTTGCAAGTAGGTTGGATGGCCTCATATCAGATCTGGTTCACCCTGCTCAGGTGAGTTTTGTACAAGGCTGATTGGAATCAGACCATCATAGATCACTACTTTAGCTATTGCATTGTGCCAAATTATCTAATAAGCCCTCTGTAGCCCTTGCAATTGACTTTGAAAAGGCCTTCGACTCCTTTCAGTGGCATATTTTGTTTCATACCTTATCCAAAATAGGCCTTGGATCTGGTTTTATTTCTTGGATACAATTGCTATATGCCTCCCCTAGAGCTTCTGTCCTGATGAATGGGATTATGTCCCCATCCTTTCCCTTGCAGAAAGGAACCAGGCAGGGGTGCCCCCTCCCCCCCTTTTATTTGTCCTAGCAATACAGCCCCTGGCTATTGCCCTTAGAGAATCTCCCCAAATCCCTGGTATACAAGTGAGAGGAAATATCTTTAAAACGTTTTTATATGCAGATGACCTTCTCATCACCACTGAATCTTCTCCTGAGGTGATTAGTAATATCCTGGACACTTTAGCCATCTTTGCCAAAGTGTCAGTACTTAAGATAAACCAGTCTAAAACTGAGGTGCTTCCCTTAAATTTACAGACTCCAGGAGCTGACTTTACAGCTAGAGGTCTCCAATGGTACCCTAATGGCATAAAATACCTGGGTATTATTCTTCATCCAAACACAGGGAAAATGCTCTCTGCTAACTTTAAGGCCCTATTAGACTCTCTTAAACAAGACATGGGAAGGTGGAAGGCCTTGAGATTGTCGCTTGCTGGTAAGATCAACTCTATAAAAATGATGGCTGCTCCGAGGATACTATACTTGTTAGCCCATCTGCCCTTAGTAATTCCTCAGAAATGGTTTCAGAAATTTGAAGCATTCATAGGTAACTTTTTATGGGAAGGTGCCTTGCCTTGATTTAGTAAAGCCAAATTACGCCAACACTGGAGAAGAGGAGGTTGGGGTCTTCCTTGGCTTCAGAGATACCATATGGCCTTCATTACTTCGCAGACTATTAGATGGTTTTCTAAGATAGGTCAGGCTTCTCCAACTTGGATTCCTTTAGAGGCATCCATGGTCCATGCCCCCTCTCTGGCAGTGGTGCTCTACAGTAAGAAAAATCTATCCTTAGATGTCTCTCCTCCTATATATGTTTCTACTCTGTATTGGAAGCAAACCCTTTCTTTCCTAGGGCATGACCCAACCCCGTGGAGACATATGCCCCTGTGGAATAATCCAGTCCTACAGATAGGGAAGTCCCTAATATACTGGAAATATTGGGAGGCCCAAGGTATATCCATGATTCAGGATTTATTACTCCCAAACACTGTCGTACTGGATACTTTTGAATCATTAAAAGATAGATTTGACCTCCCAACTACCCATTTCTGGAGATACCTTCAGATTAGGGATGCTATACTCCATTTGCCAAACACCCCCTCTGATGGGGATGGACAGAGTCGACCCCACCCAGTAATTACCTGGGGAAAGCAACGTAGGGGCAGGGCTAGTGGGATTTACTCTGCTCGGAGGGATGCTACTGTAGACCCAACCCAGAGGGCTAAAGCACAATGGGAAAAGGACTTTCAGGTTCCAATTTCTGCTCAACAATGGCAACATTGCTGGATCAGGGCTCACGCTGCCTGCCAGGATGGGCGTACGCATCTAATCATGAATAAGACCAGTCACAGATGGTACAGAGACCCGGCTAAGCTTAAGAAAATGGGTCTTCTCCCCACTGACACTTGTTGGAGATGTGGTAACCCAGGAGCGCATCTGTTTCATGTTCTCTGGGATTGTCCCACTCTGCATTCCTTTTGGGTTTCGGTTCAAGTGATGTGTCAACAAATTTTCCCAGATACAGTTCCGGACCCACCTCTCTTACTAGGTGCGCTCAGCCACATGTGCCTAACTTCAATCCAGGGGCCAAATGGGTTACTGCAGTAGGTTCAATTGCCAAAAGACTCATATTATTACATTGGAAATCCCCAGTGATACCATCCTTTTAAGAGCTTCTCCTGGCATTAACTCAGGGGGTTATATTTGAAAGAATCTTCAGTTTTGCGGCTGGTTCTGTGGCTCAATTTGAGAAATCTTGGCAACTCTTTCTGCAATCTAAATATTGCCATGGCATCCCTCATTGAACAGATTCATGGTCCAGATATGTTGCCTCTTCCCCCTATGGGTTTTAGCCTGTCCTCATATGTAGCTCTTTCCCTAGCGAAAGATTGCCTTATTGTATATAGTTGATATGGTTACATGATTTATGATAGGCACATTCCTGCTCTATAACTTAATGCTGTAATTGACCTGGCTTGCTTATATTTTTTCTTTTACTTTTAAGCCATTATACTTAAATCCTGCTGGCCATGGTGGCTTCTGGGACTTAAATGGACACTTATCACTTTTAACTAGTTATTTGTGTACTTTGGTCTTGGCCTGTATATTTTCATTGTCATTGCTGAATGTACTGAGTCAGTATATGTCACTATATGTGTTGCTGCATCTTTTGGGTCATACTAAATGTTGTGGCAATGGCCTGATTTTCTATGTACCATTGTAAACTTTGTGTGTGCCTTATCTAAGATAAAACAATAAAAATTGTCAAACTTTAAATTTTGCCTGCTCGATGATTGCAGTGGAAGAGAAGAGCACGAGAAGAGAGAGAGAGGCTCATTTGTATGGCGTCGAGTGATTGGTGAGACTGCAATCAGTCCCGCCCTCAAGCCAGCTTCAGAGTGCTGCCCAGTGTTTGAGAGGGAGAATGCGAGTTGTGTGCAGGCTGGTTAGCCAGGAGGATCACTGCAGTGACTGCAAACATTCTAAAAGTTAAAACAACTGACTTTTCTGTGCTAAATCGGGCTCAACCCATATTCTGATCGACTGGGGAGAAAGTGTTGTGTTCAGAGGGACAATCGGCAGGATCTCCAGCCCATTTCAACCAAGAGACCTTCCAGGATTGGCTTTAGGCTGAGAATTGCATTGAAAAGTCAGCTACTGATTCAGTGAGTACCATTCAGCAAAACTGAGCTAGAACTGTGTGTGGTTTTTCTAAAGCCAGCTGGATCTGTGTGTAAACAGTGTGATTGTTTTTTGCGAAGAAGGACTGTGTAATCAAACCCAAGCAAGAATTCTGAGCATTATACTGTGAGCATGTATTATGGGTTCAGCAACAGTGTAAGTTTCTGAGCAAACAGAGAGTCTGCGAGTTGTATGAGAGGCTGCAGCAAACAGGCAATCCTGCTCAAGAAATACTGTAGTTTTAGTGACTTTAAGCAAGTAAAAGTGATTGAAAGCTAATGATAAAGTCCTAGAAAATCATATAGATGTGATGAGGAAGAAAAGCAGTGAAGTCTGTGCAGTTTGATTAAAATTCATCAGTATGCAGTAGATCGGATGCACAGTGGCTTGAGTCAGATGCAGATTGTAGATGCACCAGGAGTGCTGCCGCTGCCATGACAAGGTGGGGCAGTAATGTAAACACAGCAGTAGGGAGCCATGTTGTGAGACTGTTCCAAGTAGAGTGAACTCAGTAATAACAGTGAACTTTTGCGTGTTTTTCTACAGTCATGGCTTTGGGATCATCCCGCTAACCAGATCATGCCCAGGCTAGGATAGTTGAAGAGGTTACCAAGCTGAAAGAAATAGAGAAATGTTTCTACAGTGGACGTTTGCTCCTCATGTTGCAATTCCCAGATACCCTGTGAGAGCATGCATAATGTGCCTCAATGCTGGAAGGGACATTTTCATGATTCCTCACTGTTCAGGGTGCTTAGAGAAGCAAGGTCTAACTAGTGCACCTAAGATTCGGTTGGGTCCCACGTGGACAAAGCTTCAAGATCCTGCAAGTAGCAGCACACAGCACCAGGTTGAACCTGTTGGGGGAAGCCCAGCAGGGTGTGACACAAAGGAAGAGGGTACAGATGTACTGGCAGAGCAGAGTCCTCATGATGTCCCCATGCCTCTGTCGCAGATAGACAGTGCGGAGGGAGAATCAGTGGATCCATGGAGAGAGGCTCCTAGTCTTAGCCTCATTGGAGAAGATGAGGCTTGAGAAACCCTAGATTGGGTGGTGTCTACCTCTGTGCCCAGTGAAGAGTGGACTGTCTCAGGAGTGAGGATGACTGCTCACTCCTGGGCCCAGGTCCTAAGTGAGGAAGAGGAGGAGGAGGAGGAGGGAGCTATGTATCTTTAAGTTAAAGAATCTAGTCCACAGCCTTGGGCTTTTGCCTCAGAGGAACCAGAAGAAGAAGTTGGTGACTCCACAGCCGTGCCCCCAAAAAGGAGAGGTCAGGGACCAGTTCTACATAGCTCTGAGTATGTGACACTGGCAGAACCAGGACTGGCCTCCCCAAAGCCAGGCCTGGGGTCGCAGACTGATGAAGAGTAGCAAGGAGGAAAGACTGGTTCATAGGAAGGCAGATCTATGGAATGTCCTTTTCTACCTTTCCTTGGAGAGTCTGGGAGGAGATGAGAATAACAGGAGAGCCTGGCTAGTGGAAGAGGCAACCAAAGAACTGCATCCAGGTGCAACTTGATATGTCAGAGACAAAGTGATATGAGACAAACTCAAGTTTTGGAAGTTGGGCAGGACACTGTTCATAGACACTGTACATTTTGATGAAGGAAACAAGACTTTCCATAATGTGAATTATGAGTGCCCAGAAGCGGTAATAATTCTTGCACCTGTCCCATTGTAGTACTAGCCTCAATGTAACCATCGTCCTGTGAATGTGCCCATGCCTACCAAGTGGAAAGCAGAGCAGTGGTAGCCAGTGCTGCCATACAGCCATTGCCGTACCCATTTTGTCCCACCAGTCTGGTATTCCAGGATCCAAAGGTGCGTCCAGATTCATCAGCCTTGCAGTGTGCCTTTCCAGTTCCATCGCCTGGCCTTCCACATGACATCGGTCCAAGATGACATCAGTCCAGCTCTGTCCCTGATTCATCACTTGGGATTTTGGATGATATCAATCTAACTGTTCCTTACCTGTTCCAAGGTTCCATCTCCTAGATAATGACAGCCAGAGATGACATCAACCCAGTAGTTTCCAGATATTCATCCTGTCATTTCTGGAATACTTCTGCCCAGCTGTATCCAAAAAATGCTCCCAGGGATAGTCTTTGGCTGGAGATCCAGGTGCTGTTCCATTTTTTCTTCTTCAAGAAACTGGTGAGTCCAGACTTTTCTTACTTTATTGCCATTGCAAGACACATCCTACACCTGGCAGAGTGCAGACTGTTGAATTGTCCACAAAGACTCTCCCCTTTGGGACTACAGTACATCAAGAACTGTGCTTCACTGGACTCTGGCACAGGAGAAACTCTTTCATGGACCCTGCCTTCAGGGACTGTTTGTCACTAGTCGGGACATTTAGGGCTTTCCATCCCCAAAACGTGTATTATACATGATGTTGATATTTTCTACCGTTTTGTACTTTTCTACTTTTTTCTAAAAAATATTTTTGGGATTCTCCAATGTTTTGATGGTAAGAGTTATGGTAGCATACTGTGTTTACAGATTTGGGGTGTATTTTTGTCTTTTCTCTTTCAGGTGGCTCCTGAAGAAGGAAGAAGAGAAGACAACAAAAGGATTGGAGGGACTCATCGGAGTTCTTCTGTGCTTTAAAGTGTTTTTTTTTTAAAGTACAGTGTAGTTGTTAACATGTGTTAACCTTTTTGCTTCCACAGGTGTAGTTGTAGGGGAGTGTAATGCTTGTGTGTAGTGTTAGCTCCGGGATGTTTGGTTTGCAAGTGTTCAAGGAAGGGGGAGGTTCCCCTGTTTTGGGTAGGTTTTGTTTCAGTTAGATAGGGTTTTCCCTAGAGGGCTAGGGGGATAGACAGGCTGTGGTCCTGACCGGCTGTAGGGGCAGCAGTGCCAGTCTATTAAGGCTGTGTTCTGGACAGTTCTTCTAGGGTCATTGGTTTCCATGGTAAGATCATAGTGTAGGGGCTGATGCATCAGCCAATGGCCTCTGGGCCCTTAGTGTTGCCTGCCTGTGCCTGGCACATGGTAGGTGAGGGCCTGATCACTCCTCTCTGTAGGTAGCACATAGGATAGGATGGTCTAGTGTCGGGTAGGCAATGATTGGGGACAGTCATTTTCCTGGCTGAGGGTGGGTGTAACCCCCTTGTTCCCAGACGTTACTAGAATCCCACTTAGAATCAGCAGCAGGCAGGGAAAGATAGTTTGTAAAATGCCAGTTAAATGGATTTCACACTGTCATTCTCTGGTTTCAGTCTCAGCTGAGCTGGAGGATGATGTAATCATAGAATTGTCACTGCAGCATAAGCCACATTGGAATGCTAGCTGGATAGAGTGAGATAGAATGTTGAGTTAGAGTTCAGCAGTCTGTAGAGTGTAATGCCAGGAGGAGGCTGCAGCCAGGCAGCTCCTCAGTTTTTAGCTCTGACAGAGAGCTACCACTGTAGTTTGGGTAGTTTGTTCTCACCCAGGAAGAAGAACATAGAAGACAGACAGTGAAGTGGTGGAAACCATTTCCAGTGGGTTTTCCAGTGCCCCATCCCCGGAGGGATGGGGGGATTCCAGGATTCAGAGGCAATCCCCTGGTCCATGCCTGGACTGTGTTGAAGCTGCCTGAGATTAATCTGCTGTGTGTGTACCTGAGACATTTGTGTGGAAAAGTCCTGGGGCACCTGCATTCCTGTGGTGAGTTTTCTCTGACTGAGGGACTCTGTCACCGAGGCTGTTTTTTGTTTAAAAGTGTCTGCCTACTATGGGGTCCAAAGAGAGACTTGCCAAGTACAGAACTTTTAGTTTGTGTCTGATTTAAAAGTGCCTGCTAAGGTGGGGGTCAATTGAAGAGACACTGCCAATTACAGAACTTTTAACTTCATGACACCTCAGAGGTGTGTAAAGTAGTATATTAAATGTGAAAGACATTTCAAGATAGCATCTACAAGTTTTCCGTGAGGGTGTTATTAACCAGATGAATGGCCGAGTATCAATTTGGAAGCAAAAAGTGGAGGACCTCCCTTCTGAAGTACTCGTCTACCTCTCCAGGTTCAGTTTCGGCACCTGTGTTTTCTCTCAGTGCATTTGGCCAGTGCATCAAGAAAATAGTTTACCCAGATGCAGGACTGGATTTTCTGTGAGCCTGCATGTGCTCTTTGGTGGTCGAGGGTACCACCAGTAATTCCTCATGAAATATGTGAAAGTTTCCAAGTACTGGCCGAGGGGTGCCTAGTCAAGGGAAGTGTACCAGTTCTGGCCATGTGTGCCAATCTCCATTCAGAACCAGAGTGTTCGCTGTTCCATTCAGAACCAGAGTGTTCACTGTTCCATTCAGAACCTGAGGGTTCACTGTGTGTGTGTGTGCTCTGTACCTCAGTAATCTGCATTACCAGTGGGAGTAGCCCTGTGGGATCCATCTTCGCTTTGTGATTATTCTCTGTGTATGTGAATTAAAGCCACACTCTAGAATCCCAACCTGGTTTGGACAGTACTGTTATTGCTTCCACTGTGTCTGGATTTATTGGGGTGCCCCTGACCAGAAGTATATGCCTAGCATAATTGTGAGAAAACATTTTCTCCCAGGGACCCAGGTTGTTGGCCATGGAAAATGGTCCCCCCCCAGGTGTGACCCAGGTAGTTGCCACACTTGATTTGCCTGTCTGAGCATGGCAGGCTCTGAAGTAGATGTATTGGTGAACTGAACTGTTATAGTGACAAGCCCCATCCCTCTAGTTGGCACCATGTGTGCGAGAAGCAGCCATGATAGTTGAACAAGGGGGGGCAATGGGGGTGGGTTACATGTGATTTTCCAGTACCTCTGCTGATGACCTTCTGCATTAAGAGCAATTCCATAGTGGCCCTGAGCAACGGAAACACCCTACTGGCAAAGGGGTACTGCTTTTGACATGGCAGGTCCCTGCCAGTAATCCACATGACAGTATCCATCCTTCCACAGTTGTGCTTGTGTTTATCAAAGGCATCTCTGTATTGCTCCAAAATAGATCTCACCCTATCGAAAAGGAGATGGTGCATGAACCTGACAATGAAGTCGTATTCCATGTCATTCTCCTGTACAGCCTCTACCACATGTGAATCAGATATGAACAGCATGCAATGGAAACCTGGTGCCTGGAGGAGCAGCTGATTGGCTAGCTCCACCACGCACCCATGACAGGAGAGGGAATCTTTTCCCAGGATGCTTTGATGATGGGGAAGCTACATGAGATCAAAGTGGTGTTCGGCTTCCAGGGCTCCAATGACAACTGGTATAGGGATTGACTGATAGGTTGTCTCTATGGTCCCCCCAAATGTCTAAGCAGAAGTAGACTTTCTGGTAGACCATGGTAAATATTGGGGGTTGGTCTGATGCAAGACAAAAATGGTTGCTCCTGTGTCTAGAAGCATTTCAAGCTGGTGGCCCCTGACCAGCGCTTCCACACCTGGGCGACCAGAGTCATCAGTTACCAAAAAATTAAGTATGCGGACTGGAGCTTTATACCATCAGGCCAACTCTTCATGATTTTTCCATGCATTTAGAGTGTCAGATCCATCTTGTGGAGCTGCTGTCTCACCTCAGAATACAGGGTCTTTGGTGGCCTGCCCTCCCTTCCCCTCATATAGAGTTCTCTCCAGGGATGGCGTCATGACCCTCGTTGATTCGACTTTGGACTTGTAGGCCCAAAGCTGTCCCACCTCGGTTAATAAATCCCAGTATAGAGGCCCATGCTGCTGTCCTTGCGCTTTATTTACCTTCATATCTCGTTGGCTTGACTTTCATCAATTTTTGTTGTTGTATGTGGATTTGTTTTGTTGGGGGTCTTTTGTTTTTCCTTCCCCTCATACCGAGTAGCTGGTCCCATGCCCTTTTGCACAGCAGCGACTTTGGTCTTAGAGCCCAATCCAAGGTACTTGGCATGAACTTGGTAAATGTGTTCCACCCCCTCCAGAACGTGGTTGAATCCCTCCTGCTTATTGAAGACTGCAACTTCCACCTTTTCCCGTATAGCTAGGAGAAGGTTTCACAAGAAGAGACATTTATACTCTATTGAGTCTTTATCTGCCCTTTCTTGCATGAGTGTTTCACCAGTACTATAAGTGAACCATAGCCAGCCCTCATACTGGGCAGGGGTTTCCTTGATATGCTGTTTCACCTGCGTAGCCAACATTACTCCGACCATATTTGCATCATGGGCCACCAGCAGGTGAGCAGTGACCACATCGAAAGAGGCCCTGGTGTCTCTTGAGACCTCTTCCAGTAATTTTGAAACAATGTGGGTTCCAGGGTTTGTTTGTGGACCTGAACCTGATGCTCTGGCAGTCAGCTAAGCATCTGGCAGTACAGTTGTGATTTATCCAGATGGCAACTCAAATTGTCACCCGGGGCCATATGGCTGATCTTGTCCACAATGCTTTGAATGGCCTGTGCAGACTATAGAGCACTTTGGGTTGATTGGAGTTCAGAACTCCTGGGGATGATGCTTTTGGTGATTGCCTCTGCCTCAGTGGTAGCCACGTCCTGGATAAGTGTCTATTTTTCCACTTCCTTTTTTAGAGCATCAGCCACTGCCTTTTGTAAGGCATTTGCCTGCTTCTCAGACAGCTCCATTTTTGCTATAACCTTAGATACCAGGCCCTCTATCTCAGTTTTATCCTCTTTGGTCAGGGCAGCTCCCAGTGGGTGGCACTTGCATCCTCCAGTATCTCAAGGAGCATCATCGTCATCATCCTCATCAGAGTACGAGACAATGAGTGGTGCTGATGGAATCATTCTCAAGTGACCCTTCAGGATCATCAGCTGATGACGTGATTTTGCAATCTGCTGTCTACACTCTGTATGATCCACACCACCTCGAAACATTCCCTTACTGATGTTATCCTGCAACACCCAGTACATGGTGCTTATCTTGCAGTTTTGCTCCCTCTCTTTCCCTAACTCTTTCTGACACCTTTCAAACTCCTCCTCCAACTCCTCATACTCACTTTTCAGTGACTCATTCATGCTCATTAGCACACCATTCAACAGTAACATCTGTACCTTATCCTGCTGCAACCTCTCATTCTCCTCATACAACTTGCTAATTTCCATATCTTTCTCTTCCTTAACATTCTCACTCTCTTCCTTTAACTTACACACCTCATTGGATTTAGATGTCTACTCTTGTTTCAGAGCAGTAACCTTTGATTTCAGTGTCTGACACAAAGCATATAAAGCAGCAACCATTATACCATTTTGATCATGTTTCTTACTTTTAGACTTGACCTCAGTATATAGCTTTCCTACATACTGTATCAGGTCAGCATGGTGTTTCGCATCAGATGCAAAATCTTTCCAGCCTCCATGGAAGGTAAGAAAATGTAGGACATCCACAAAGAGCTCAGAATTATTGGCCATTGTATTGGAGTCTTCCCTTTGTAAACTGTACTGACTGGAGATCTAAGGTGTGCCGGCTCACCTAAGTCTCAACAGTCAAACAGTCATGAGTTCTGGTAGCGGAAGCCACCAATGACCATCCCGTGAACCAAAGAGGGATGAAGGTTCTCAACATCTGTCATTATCCCACCCTTTTACCTGTGTATCTTGGTACTGGTTCCATTCTAAAAGGTCCTTCTGCGGTCACCACTTTGTTACTGGCAGAGTTCTAGACCTGTAGGTGAAACATGACACAGTCAGGCAGGAAAGAAACAGTTTATTACCAGGCGACACAAACATACAGCAAAGGACCTGTTGGGAGTCAGGAACTGAATCCCAGATATCATGATATCATTCCAAACTGGATTTGAACTCAACAAAAAACAACTTTTGTGTCATTCTTGTACTCTTAGATGAGAAATGTACATTATTAGGTAACAGCCTGCCAAATAAGGTAAAATCACAAACCACAGAAATCTCATTGGTAGAAGGTCAGCTCAAAGGACGGTTAGCTCATCTCTCTGCATGTTCTCTCTGATAAAAGTAAAACTAGCTAAAACTAGTTTTGGGTAACAGTATAAAAATGCTTAGTTATTGTACAAAAATAGCAACTGCGTAGCTACGGTAAAGAACTTGCCAAAAGGCCTGCATAAGCTATGCTAACACTGTTAGCGCTAGAGGTTACCAGCACATAGCTTTGTTGGGATCTGGTCTTTATCACCAGTTCATGCTACAATCATATGCACATGTCTTATTAATATTGTATAGTGCTACACTATATCCGATCCCACTAAGTATATCACAGATAAATGTATTTGTACCATATGCTGCACTGAGTATAGGGTTGTGGGGGTAGTTCAGGTCTACAACTTTGATATGATCTGTGATAACTCCTTTGGAATGGTCCTCATTATGCTGCAGATACAGTTTTGTCTGCCACGGTGCAACAATGATAAGAGCTTATCACAGTTTCTGCAGTTATATGCTACAGAATACTGCAGGAACATAATGTAATCTAAAGTAGTAATTCCAGTTTGTCACATAGGAAAGCATGATATGCTTATCAAAGAATGCTGAATCCTGGCTGACTGCTCTGCACAGCTTGTGAACTCTAATACTTCTTTTTTGCAGGTAATCATTTTTATTAAAATAGTGCATACACAGTAAATGGAATCAGATACACGACTATCACAGAGCGTCTAACCAAACAATAGCAGTATTACATTTGACATTCTGTTTACAAAAGTGGTAAAAAAATAGGCAATTGCTGTCAAGCATTCCCATTTGATAAAACAAAGCATAACAAGGCCAAATAAAGTCTAAATCCTCCAGGTCCAGTAACTTCTGCAGTATCATGAATAGCCTGGGCCCTTCTTATCCTGGCAAGGAAGCATGGGAAAGGAAGAATTACTCAGAGAACAGTTCTGATTAAAGAGGAGGGAAGGAGGAAAGAACAGACAGAAGAGGAAACTTACTGGCCCTCAAGGAGACTGTAGAAACTCCTTTCCCTCCAGCAAAGGGATCTAGTGTGCAGAGGGGTGAGGACATATATGGGGACCAGCAAGCATAAAGGAGTCCAGTGAGACCCTAGCCAGATGTGAAATCCTGGCTAGCATAGATAGAGAAGAGAGTGCACTTTTCCATTCCTGGGAGGTAGGGGCTTCTTCTGTTTTCTATCCACATTAAGAGGAGTTTCTTAGCTTCTAGCTATTCAGCTGCCAACTAGTACACTTTACAATCTGTACACATCCTGCCAGGTTGAGGTACATCTAGAAGCAACATTTGAGGGTTTATTTTGTAATCCGGGCCCAGCACCTCTTTGCAGCCACCCTGTTCTTCTTTTCCAGAATTTCTATATGACTGGACATAGCCATAGAATCTGGAACAGTGAGCCCCCCCTGAGACCCACACCTCAGTAGCAGACATTTGGCAACATCCCCATTCTGTGGGGTCTTATATCAGAGATGGAGCAGCAACATCCCCATTCAGTGGGGTCTTTGAGATGGAGCAGCTTGTACTGCATTAGTAGAGACCAGCTATCTGGGCATTAGAGACAAGCTGCCCTCCAGCAGGTGGTCCAGCCTTCCTCTAATATTGAGGATTGCAGGTAAGTTTCCCATTGCTGTCTGGCCTTTACCATTTGGGCTGGTATGCCATTTATAATGCTTTTATATATGTTGCTTGACCTGCTTCTAGCAGTTGTGCAACAGGAGGTGAGAACAAGTCTCCCTTCTTTGTCTTCAGTTTCTACAGAGAAGACCTGAAGGATAAGAGACAGAACACTTCATAGTTGCAAATATCTCTAGAACCCTTCAAAGATATCCATGTAGGTGGTCCCCCATGTGAGGAGGTCCCTGACATGTAGGATTCCCAAGCCAGTCCAAGACTGCCAATGGATTGGCTTGTGTCCCACTCATATGGGTGGATTGGCATGGGGTCATAATGTCACAAGACATTATGCCACAACAATATACCGAGCTGCCAATACAGCGCAATATATTGCCCGTGGCATGAGTCTTCGTTTTGCAGGGGGCTCTTCCCACACACCCCCTGTTATGGGGGTCTGTGCCCCAATCCCCCCAACTAAACTAACTCTGGGGGGGGGGGGGTTAACAATTAAAATTGCACAAAGTGCAAAAATTAAAAAAATCCATGTGTCTGGGACCAGGAATCGAAACCCAGTCCCAAATGCACTGCCTGCCTCCCTTGCTGCCAGTGGCTCATCCCGTTGAGCCATGGCAGCTGATCGCTGGCCCCCTGTTCCAGCAGAGGTCTTATGGTCTGACTGGGAGAGTAAGAAGGTGTAATACCGTGCTTACACCCTGTCACAGTTTTGCACCCTCTCGCTCTTCCCTACCACACTGTTCCCGTTGCACGGTTTTGTTGTACGACATAAAGCGTACAACATACTGACCTGGTAGGGTGTGGATTCTCCCATAAATGAGACCATTGCATGGGGGGTTAGGAGGAGTTTCATTAACTGGAAGAGTTTCTGCTTTGCCTTAATAGTGGCTCATTTGGTGGGTCAATGGCGGAGGTGTTGTGGGATAGTACTACAATATTTAGAAGTATCGAAGAGGAAACTTCACCACATAAGCCCCATTCCATCTGTAGCCAGACAGGAGCCTATGACTGAGGAGGTGCAAACCATTTGGTGGTCTTTGCAAACCCACAAAAGGCATATATCCATGGCAGGTTCTAGCCACTTAGTCACCAATGAGAACAGAGCTTAGGTCTACTATATCTGGGGATCCCCCCCAAAGAAATCCAGCTATCAACACGTCAATTTTTCTAAACTACGAGGGGGGAATAAACACCAGCAGATACAACAGCCTATGAAGGCACTCGGGTTAAATAATCATTTTAAGGGTTGATATCTTACATGCCATGGATAACTGCAGCTTGAGTCATCTATCACAGTTCCACCTCAGATCAATGAGGTTGCAGGTTTATTCTGCATACAGTATCTGAAAGAGGTCAGATGCTATCTAAATGCACAGGTATCTGATGGCTTGGGGGACTAACTGAGTCTTTTGGCTAGAAAGGGGGCTGGGGAACACAAGTTAGAGAGTGGGAGAACCTCCATCTTAGATTGATAGACCTTCAGGTCAGACACCATCTGAAGTTCTCAAAGGAATTCAAGAAGTAGATCTAAACTATCTGGGGCATCTGACAAAAGCACCAGCAAGTCATCTGCATATACAGTAACTTTGTTCTGCACTCTGTGTTACCAACTCTGATCCTCTGCAATTGCTGATGCTCTCTAATACCTATTGCTAGGGACCCAATTGCAAGTACAAATAAAAGAGGGGACTGGACATAGAAACATAGAAACAGACTTTGACAGCAGATAAGGACTGCTTGGCCCACCTAGTCTGCCCATTTCCCTCCCTACAGGATAAGCTGCAGATCCTATATAACCAACAGCTTATTTCTTCCTATCCTCCACAAAAATTGCCTTATGTCTGTCCCATGCATTCTTGAATTCTCCCACAATTTTAGACCCCACAACCTTCTCAGGAAGGCTGTTCCGTGCATTCACCACCCTCTCTGTGAAAAAATATTTCCTCACATAGCCCCTGAGCCATCCCCCCATCTTCAAATTGTGTTCCCTTGTTCTTGCACAACTCTTTTTATGAAAGATGCTACCCTCTTGGACTTTGTTGATTTCACTGAGGTACTTAAAAGTTTCTATCATGTCCCCCCTCTCCATCCTTTCCTCAAGGGTATACATATTAAGCTCCTCTAATCTCTCCTTGTATGGTTTCTCTTGCAGACCCTGCACCATTTTAGTTTCCCTCCTCTGGACTGCCTCCATCCTGTCTATGTCCTTGCGGAGTTGGGGTCTCCAGAACTGGACGCAGTGCTCCAGAAGGGGTCTCACCAACTGTCTGTACAGAGGGATAACAACTTCCTGTTTTCTACTGGTGATGCCTCTCCCTATACATCCCAGTATCCCCCAGCCCTCCCTACTGCCTTCTCACATTGCTTGCTTACCTTAAGGTCATCTGACATGATTACCCCTAGGTCCCTTTCCATTTTTGTTGTTGCTACTACCTCCCCCCCATTGCGTAATCTTCCCAGGGTTTTGTTTCAGGTGCATTATTTTGCACTTCTTTGACTGAATCCAAGCTGCCATACTTCTGACCATTCCTCCAACCTTGCCAAGTCCCTTCTCATCCTTTTCACACCTCCTTGTGTATCAACCCTATTGCAGATCTTTGTGTCATCTGCAAGAGGCATACTTTTCCTTCCAGACCCTCTGCAATGTCACTTATAAAGACATTAAAAAGGACTGGACCCAGTACTGAACCCTGCGGTACCCCACTAGTAACCCCCTCTTTCTTCAGAGTGGACTCCATTTACAATTACCTTCTGCATCCTGTTGTCAAGCCAATGTTTTACCCACGCTACCACCCTGGGACCCACTCCCAGGCTGGTTAATTTGACTATTAATCTTTTGTGTGGGACTGTGTCAAATGCCTTGCTAAAGTCTAGGTAGGCCATGTCCACAGCCCCTCCCTGGTCTACTATTTTGGTCACTCAGTCAAAGAAATCAATTAGATTTGTCTGACATGACCTTTTTGCTGTGATCCCATGCTGCCTTGGGTCCTGTGCCCCACTGGCCTCTAGGTACTCAACAATTCTTTCCTTCAGAAGTGATTCCATCACTTTCCCTACCACAGAGGTCAAACTGACAGGTCTGAAGTTTCCTGCCTCTGTCTTGCTCCCACGTTTGTGAAGGGGTATGACATCCACCTTCCTCCAGTCCTCAGGTACCACACCATTCTCCCATGACTTGTTAAAAATGGTAGTCAGTGGTGTCACTAGTTCTCTCCTTAATTCTTTTAGAATTCTGGGGTGAATTCCATTAAGGCCCAATTGCTTTGTCCACCTTCAGTTTTAGGAGTTGTTTCAGAACCCTTTCTTCTGTGAAAGGACTGGGATCGACCCCCCTAACCAGAGTGCTTCTGTTAATTGGATTAGGCACCTCCCCCTCCTCCTCTTTTGTGTATACTGAGCAGAAGTATTTGTTCAGTAACCCTGCTTTTCACTGGTCCTCTCTGCCCACCCACCGTCCATTCTATTAAGCCTCACTATCCTTCCCTTTGTCTTTCTGCACTCCCTGATGTACCTATAAAAGGTTTTATCCCCCTTCTTAACCAAGTTGGCTATCTTTTCCTCAGTTTGGGCCTTTGCTATTCTGGCTACCCTCCCTGCTTCCTTCTGCCTTAACTGGTACAGTTCTCTGTCCTGCTCCTTCTGTGTTTCCTTATACTTCCTAAATGCTGTCTTTTTCTCCCTAACCTTCGCCGCCACCTCTTTTGAAAATCATAGTGGCTTTTTCTTTCATTCTGATTTGTTTATTTGCTTCACACAAAGGCTTGCTGCCTCTGTGATGGCAGTTTTGATGTTTCCCCATTGTTGCTCCACCCCTCCTTCTAGCCTATTTGCTAGTGCATTTCTAAGGCACTCACCCATCTTGCCAAAGTCAGCCCTCCTGAAGTCCAGAACCCTCACTTTTGTGTGGCTTGACTCTGTAGCTGAGTTTATCGTGAACCACACTGTTTGGTGGTCACTTGTTCCCAGATGGCTACCCACTTCTAGATCTGAGATTCTGTCACCATCCCCATTTGAGAGTATGAGGTCTAAGATTGCTCCCTCACGAGTGGGTTCCAAAACTAGCTGTCTGAGGCATGCCACCTGAAGGGCATTGAGAATAGCCTTGCTTTTTGGTGTGGCTGCAGCCAAGGTGCTCCAGTTAACATCTGGCATATTCAGGTCCCCCATCAACAGTATCTCCCCTTTCTCTGCTATCCTAAGGATGCCTTCTAACATATCCTTGTCAATTCCCTCCCCCTGACATGGGGATCTGTATACAACCCCTGTGTGGATTGTGGTGCCATTTTCAGTCTCTAAGGTGACCCACAGTGCCTCCTCTCCCCCCCCGTTTACTCTTTTGTTCAGTTGCTTTTATCCCTTCCCTTACATAGAGAGCTACTCCTCCCCCTCTTCTCCCCTCCCCATCTCTCCTGTAGGTTGTGTACCCTGATATGTTAACATCCCAGTCATGGTTCTCTGTGTACCATGTTTTTGTGACTGCTGCGATATCCATGCATCCCTCTTCCATCAAGGCCACCAGTTCAGGGAGCTTGTTGCCCAGACTATGGGCATTGGTACTCATTACCTTCTGTTTCTTGATGGCCTTACCCCTTTTTGCCCCATCCATGTCCTTATTGTGTTTATCATTTTCTCCATTTACCTCTGCCCTTCTCCCTATCGACATCTCTATCTTGGTGTTTACCTCACTTACTACCCTGATCTTTTGGGGGTGCTAGGATTTCCCTGCTCCTTTCCTTGGCTAGCCTAAATGCTTGCCAATGAAACATTTAAACCTGTCACCTAGGATCCTGGTACCCCCCCCACTCCTGGAAAGATGCAGACCATCACACCAGTATAGGCCTGCATCCCTCCAGGTGGATCACCAGTCCCCAATGAAGCCAAATCCCTGAGCTCTGCACCAGTTTTTCAACCACTTATTGAATACCATGGTGTGGAGCATCCTAGGCTCACCCATGCCATAGACAGGAAGCACCTCTGAGAAGGTTACTGTGCATGCTATTTGGCTACTAAGGCCCCTCCCCAACTCCACAAACTCTTTCTGCACTGCTGTGATCCCATTCTTAGCCAGGTCATTTGTCCTTAGGTGGACAATGACATCCAGCTCCCTCCCCTGTGCAGCTGCTCCAGTGATCCTGAGGATTTGCTCCCTGTCCCTCCAAGCCATGGCACCAGGCAGGCACCTTACCTCCCTCTCCCCTTCCTCCCCTAGTTCTACTTTCCTAACGATGGAGGCCCCCACCAAGAATTGTTTCCTTCCCCTGTGGGGTCCCATGCCACCCTCCTGTGGGTTTCCTTTGTGGAGATTCCCAGCATCCTCCTTAGTCTTCACTGTGGGTGCCTCCGTAGAGGAACCACACTTTGCCAGAATGGCATATGAATTGTGGAGAGGTACAACTGGAGGGATGCACCTCTGTTCCACCACCCTCGCATTTCCTGAGCCCACTGTGGTCCAACCACTGTTCTTCATTGACAACCTCTGAGGAAATGGCAGTGGCACTGGTGGTCCCTGGGTGGGAGAGGAGGTCCCACAAATCTTGGCCAACTCAGCCTGGAGATGAGCAATCTTCTCCCTCAGCCCAGAGAGGTGCCTGCAGATGGGACAACACCACATCCTCCAGAACGTCTCCTGGAAGACTGCTGCTCCACAGCCACTGCATTGCACCACTCCTATCATGTCTTATTTCTGGCCCCTTAACTGTTGTATGGAATATTTACCCTTTCCTCTGTTTTTTTTTCCCTACTTACTTAGTGCCTCTGTGCCCTTTAAGCTCCTGATCTTCCTGTTATGAGACAAGAAGCTCTTATATTTCTTAGTAGTCTCCTTCCTTGCTCAGAGTCAGACCTCCAGCAGCTGGGGGGATGGAGAGCTACACTTTCTTTTAGGATGGTGAGTCTTTGGTGGCTCTGTGATCACTCACTTGCTGCTCCCAAACAGGAAGTTCCTGTTGTCAGTCAAATCCTGTGCCTATAAAACTAGAACTGGTGTAGGTTGGGGGGTGGTGGAGAAGGAAGGAGGGCAATATAGTCCAAGTAGAGAAGTTTAGTTATAATAACAGCAGCTCCTTCCTCCTGGTGTCTCTGCCTGTTCTCTGGCAGAAGCTATCTAGGGCAGTGTTTAAATCTGGCTTTAACCTGGCTTCCTTATAGCTAAGCCACTCCCCCTACTTTACAAGTCTTTCTACACTTAGTTAATGACACAGATAACAATTTCCTTCAGTTACCTGAGACAAACACCTAGACAAATACCTAGATAACTGCACAGATAACACTTCACTTCAGCCAACTCAGACAAACACACTAACTTTTTTTTGTTTCTTTTTACCCTAAATTGAAGGTCCCAGTAGTAGAGTTCTAGTTCTTTAGTCCCAGTAGAGAAGTTTAGTTATAATAACAGCAGCTCCTTCCTCCTGGTGTCTCTGCCTGTTCTCTGGCAGAATCTATCTAGGGCAGTGTTTAAATCTGGCTTTAACCTGGTTTCCTTCTAGCTAAGCCACTCCCCCTACTTTACAAGTCTTTCTACACTTAGTTAATGACACAGATAACAATTTCCTTCAGCTGCCTGAGACAAACACCTAGACAAACGCCTAGATAACTGCACAGATAACACTTCACTTCAGCCAACTCAGACAAACACACTATCTTTTTTTTTAGTTTTTACCCTAAATTGAAGGTCCCAGTAGTAGAGTTCTAGTTGTTTAGTCCCAGTAGAGAAGTTTTAGTTATAATAACAGCAGCTCCTTCCTCCTGGTGTCTCTGCCTGTTCTCTGGCAGAAGCTATCTAGGGCAGTGTTTAAATCTGGCTTTAACCTGGCTTCCTTCTAGCTAAGCCACTCCCCCTACTTTACAAGTCTTTCTACACTTAGTTAATGACACAGATAGCACTTCTCTTCAGCTACCTGAGACAAACACCTAAACAAACGCCTAGATAACTGCACAGATAACACTTCACTTCACTCAACTCAGACAAACACACTAACTTTGTTTTGTTTGTTTGTTTTACCAAATTGAAGGTCCCAGTAGAGTTCTAGTTCTTTAGTCCCAGTAGAGTAGTTTAGTTATAATAACAGCAGCTCCTTCCTCCTGGTGTCTCTGCCTGTTCTCTGGCAGAAGCTATCTAGGGCAGTGTTTAAATCTGGCTTTAACCTGGCTTCCTTCTAGCTAAGCCACTCCCCCTACTTTACAAGTCTTTCTACACTTAGTTAATGACACAGATAACAATTTCCTTCAGCTGCCTGAGACAAACACCTAGTCAAACGCCTAGATAACTGCACAGATAACACTTCACTTCAGCCAACTCAGACAAACACACTATCTTTTTTTTTAGTTTTTACCCTAAATTGAAGGTCCCAGTAGTAGAGTTCTAGTTGTTTAGTCCCAGTAGAGAAGTTTAGTTATAATAACAGCAGCTCCTTCCTCCTGGTGTCTCTGCCTGTTCTCTGGCAGAAGCTATCTAGGGCAGTGTTTAAATCTGGCTTTAACCTGGCTTCCTTCTAGCTAAGCCACTCCCCCTACTTTACAAGTCTTTCTACACTTAGTTAATGACACAGATAGCACTTCCTTCAGCTACCTGAGACAAACACCTAAACAAACACCTAGATAACTGCACAGATAACACTTCACTTCACCAACTCAGACAAACACACTAACTTTGTTTTGTTTGTTTGTTTTTACCCTAAATTGAAGGTCCCAGTAGTAGAGTTCTAGTTCTTTAGTCCCAGTAGAGTAGTTTAGTTATAATAACAGCAGCTCCTTCCTCCTGGTGTCTCTGCCTGTTCTCTGGCAGAAGCTATCTAGGGCAGTGTTTAAATCTGGCTTTAACCTGGCTTCCTTCTAGCTAAGCCACTCCCCCTACTTTACAAGTCTTTCTACACTTAGTTAATGACACAGATAGCACTTCCCTTCAGCTACCTGAGACAAACACCTAAACAAACACCTAGATAACTGCACAGATAACACTTCACTTCACCAACTCAGACAAACACACTAACTTTGTTTTGTTTGTTTGTTTTTACCCTAAATTGAAGGTCCCAGTAGTAGAGTTCTAGTTCTTTAGTCCCAGTAGAGTAGTTTAGTTATAATAACAGCAGCTCCTTCCTCCTGGTGTCTCTGCCTGTTCTCTGGCAGAAGCTATCTAGGGCAGTGTTTAAATCTGGCTTTAACCTGGCTTCCTTCTAGCTAAGCCACTCCCCCTACTTTACAAGTCACCACCTCTGTCTCATTCCTTTGAAGAAGGAAGGGGTCTGACAGAATATTATTCATTAGGACCTTAGTTGTCAGGGGAGCTCAGATGGTGCAGAGCCAGGTCTGAAACTGAGGACCAAAGCCCAGCTTATCAATGACCTGCAGGAGGTACTCCCTCTCCATCACATCAAATGCTTTTTTCAAAACCTTTTCAAAATCTATAAGAATTTCTTCTGGGGGGGGGCTAGGAGTAATGCTCACTGTATGAAAAATGTTAACTAGAAAGCTAAAATGGTCCAAGTCCATGCAGCCCTTGATGAATCCTACCTGTGCATGATGGATGAGAGATGATGGGATTCTACCCAGCCTGAAAGCCGGAGAATATTTGGAGTTGGTATTAACAAAAGAAATGTGGGATAGCTGGCTGGTAGCATAGGATCCTTCCCTTCTTTAGATGGACCGTGATCATTGCCTCATTCATTGAGGGTGGAAGCAAGCCACGGTTATGAGCTTCCACAAACACTTTACAGAGTGCAGGACAAACAACTGGGACAAGTTTCTGATAAAAGTCAATGGGTGTCCCATCCCACCAGGATCCATACTCTAATTAATTCCCATAATTGCCCTTAAGATTTTGTCCCCCACTGGTGATGTATGCAACATCTGCTGTTGGTCTGCCATTAAAAAGGGAATGGTAGCTTTTTCATTGAAAGCTCTCAGCCAGGGAGAGTCTTCAGGCCTTTAAGTTGAATATAGTGATTTACAGTATAAAAAGTTCTCATCATGTTGTTAATGTCCTGCTGTTTATGGGAGGCATTACCTCCGGTGTCCCTTAGTGTTGCAATGTGGTACTCAACTTGCTGCTTTTGGAAGTATTAAACTACAGTAAGAATTTAGAGGGTTTGTCCCCCTCCCAGAACCTGTGTCTCACCTGAAGGAGAGCTTGCTCAGCAGCCCTGAACAGTAGGATGTTAAGTTGGAGCTTGACCCCACCAGGTCAACTAACAGCTTCTCCTTAGTTTTAGGGTGCTTTTCTGCCTTAACAGTGGTCTCCAGTTCAGCTAATCTTCCTGTTAGGGTCCTTGCCTGGGCCTCCCTCTCTTTATGTCTTTTTACGGCATACTACATGATTAAGTCCCTTATGGTTGCTTTATAAGCTTTCCATAGAGTGGGTATGGTATCCTCCCCATTATCATTAGCCTTAAAATATAATAGGGTCTCTTTTTCCACCCATGCCAAAAAAACGCTATGTCTCAAAAGCACTGGCTCCAGCCTTCAGGTGGTGGATTTCAGTTGCTGTGGTCCCCATACCATAAGTAAGAAGATGGGAGCATAATCTGATAATATAATTAGCTTGATCTTCAAATTAATGGAGGTGTGGGTCAGGGAGGGGGACCACAACCAAAAATCTAACCTACTGGCTTAACTTTGGATCAGGCAAATATATGGGTAATCCCTATTTGAGGGATATAGCATGCACCACAAATCCATCAGGGAGAGGTTGTTGTTCATCACGTTCTGCACCAATTTCACTGCCCTGTGATGAATCTCACTGAAGGAAGAGGTTCCGTTAATTAAAGGATCTAAAGTCAAACTGAAATCACCTCATATGAGGCATGGGGTGCCTTGCCGATAGCCTCTGTAAGGGCATGGGCAAAGGATAAAAAGAGGTCAGGGTCATCCCTGTCTGAGCCATAAATGGATGCCCTCACTAAAAAGCCTTCTAGTGTGTAGATATTCACCAATAGCCAATGCCTGTCCTGATCTGAGGATTGGGCCGTAACTTCCAGGGTAATTTCTTTTGAAGTAGGATGGATACTCCTCATTTAGAGGATGAGGTGCAGACATAGGCCTCAGTTCCTACCCCCTTCCTACAGAGCCTCATTGCTTCCTGATTTGTCAGTTTGGTTTCCTGCAGTATGGCTACATGGGATATCATGTTTTCAAGAAGGTAAAGCATAGCCTTTCTTTTGATGGGTGAGTTGAGCCCCATGGTATTCCAGGTAATACAGTGATCATCAGTCATAAGATAGGGTGGTCAATCTCAAACTGGCAGGGCTAAATACCATAAGGAAGGTGAAATCCACTTAGATATGGCAAAACATCTAACCTGTGTTTCATCTGGGGTTGGGAAAACCCACTAAATATAAACCTTGAAAGTGAACATCAGCCACACTACTACAGCTATACACTCATATTATCTAACAGCAAACCATTTTTATCAGTAATAACAAAAAATATAAAATACAGTACCCAGAGAATTGTCACTGTAGATAGAGTTCACAGTAGAACCAGTAGAATATAGGTAGCATGTGTATGACAGACTCAGGATGGGATCTTTAGGACTGGAAAAAGCCTCATTCAAACCACAGGCTGGGAAAGCCTGCCCTGGGTCCCTAATTGGTTCAGCTGGGAAATGGAGACCATACCCAGGGAAAAAGGAGCTTCTCCAGTGTGCCAAGGTAAACTCCAAACCTGGGGCAGCTGAACCTGCCATAGGACATTTGAAAAGCAATAAGTGGGGTCGGATAGCCTGAAATGACTTCTCCCTTGTGTAGAAACCAACTTCCTAATCACTGAACAAGCAGAGGATGGGAGGAAAGAAAGAGAGAATACAGCTTGTCCCCATTCTGTACCCCCTACTGAAGCTCTGCAAGATATGGAGAGCTAGATTCATTGTTAGCTGTACTGAGTTAACAACATAACTACCCTTATAACTATGGATGACCCTTCTGATTAGGGCACATGATCCATTTACCAAGGGGACTATTTAATGGGCAGGCACTGCATCAGGGCCCACATGCACTAAAAAGGGTGGAAGTCTTGAGGTTCCTGAGAATAAAGGGATAAGGGGAGAAGTCCCTAAACCTTCTGTGAAATGGGGAGGGTAGGAAAAATGTGGGAGAAGGAATATGACCCCATGTATTAAAAACTTATGGATCAGAGTATGTCCTGTTCCCCTTGCTATCACTTCCCTATAAATCTATGTCTTTTCTCCCAGGACCTCGCTACATACACTGTTGCAGAAAAAATATAAAACATTCAGAAGCACAGGAAACAGTGTGTATCTGCTTTCCCAGAAGGGGGGGTGAGAATTCTACTCCCACCACAGGACAGTGCTGAGCTTTTTCAGCACTAGCTAAGCATCCAAAGGGGGTACCACAGGCTCTCAAAATTAGGGTCTAAGCATGTCTCTATCTACATATCATGGGAAACAGGGTCCCTAGCCTGGGCTTGGATGCATGGCATCGGATGCCAGTTGTGACAGCTGAGGGTCCATGAGGTCAGGTACTGGAGCTTGCTTCTTTTGATAAAGAAGCCATGCACCTATGAAAGAGGGTGGAAGGAAGAGTGTAGGGTCAGGAAAGAACAGCTGTTGGGGCTACTCATGGGTAGTAATAGAACATGGTCCACTCCCCAAGCTTATACCCACTGCTTGAGGTTAGATACTCTTGTCCACCACTGAAACCAAGAAAATTGACCCCATCTGCTGTGTCCCATGCTCCAATCTGTGTGGTGAAACTAGAACACCTATCCCAAAACAGGATCCCCCCCCACCCCTACCTCCCATGAGTGCTTAATATAATTGGTGGTGTGTGCCATGAAATGCTTCATGGAAGAGGCTGAGATTGTGCTGAACTCTCTGCCCTGGTCCCTCAGAAATAAAGTGCTCATCTGCCCTAATGCCGGCTTAATGTAATGGGTGTACTGAAGTCAGAACCTGCAAAAAAGAGGTATTGATCAAGTTGTGCTGACCTTCCTGCCCTGGTTTCACAAAAAATATGGTGCTCATCTGCCTTAATGCTGGCTTAATTTAATGGGTGCAGACAGGTAAGAACCTGCAAAAAATGGGTATTCATTAAGTCATACGTGGGTCCCTATCAATCCCAAGCTTGCTAAAAAAGCTACCCTGCTAAAACCCCAAGAACTATTTCTTGTGGGAAGTAACATATCCCCCCCTGAACATTTTAACCAAAGTGAAAACAATAAACCTCAGAACTTTCAATATACACATTGGAAAACCGAAAAATATATTGAGAGGCTCCAAAACAGTCAAGCTGTCAAAATCCAAAAACATGTCCTTTCTTCCTGGGATTCTGTGGCCACATAGTCAAATGTGTTAGACAGTTCAAGTCCCATCCGATCCACTGTTTGAATATCCATGCAGAGCCCTACAGGCAGAAATGACAGGCCCGAGGGGTAGTAACCACAGTTCACAATAGCTGTGTTCCACTACAAAGAACAGCCCAGTCTCTGTCAAGTTTTAGGAGAATGAAAGAAACAGTTCAAGTGCAAGGAACAATTACAATGTTTGTCAGCTGTAGTGCTGAGTACCTTGCACTGCTGTAAACATCACTTGGACTCACCCCTCCACATGACTGATTCTGGTAGTTTCCAATTTCCCCCACCATAACTCAGTCAGTGAAAACAATTAGAACAAAAAAAATGATGTACAGACCCTGGCTGGAGATCTTTTAGCCATGACTTTGCAAAGTGTGTCCTGATTTCTTTGAGGATAGAGCATATTTCTCAGGCCCAGAGAAGAAACCTGAAAGGATTGGAGTAGTTGCCACCACCACCACCTATGACCTCAGCATCGCTCTGGCAGGGTTCAGTCTTTCCTCTTTAATCTTCTTATCAGGAGGTGACTGTGTAGAATCTTCCTCCAATGCTTTGAGGGGATGAGATTTGTTAGGATTGGTGGGGATGCCCACACTGCCTGTGAACAGTATGGGAGAGTGTGAACTGCAGCTGTGGTTTCAGGACTACTGTTGGTGGGGGGGGAGACTGCAGGTTTCTTGTGGGTTTGTCTGCATAAGAAGGAAATGGTTTGTACCATGCTCACTGGCATATAAAAAGGGTGACCTGAAAACTACAAAAAATGCTGCCTTAAAGATAAAAAGGTGTAGCACTAAACACAACTAGGATTCGGATGTAAACCATATAACAACATATTTATTTTATCCAAATATGTTTGTGGAAAATAATCTGTGCAAAAATACATAAGACAGTGCAAATCCAGCAAGTGTTGCACATTAACACCATCATTAGCTATAAGTGCAGATATACCGCTCCAAAAAAAAATCAGTTGTCAATGGCAACATAAATAATTTGTAGATGTTCTGGCAGCTACCAGTACAGAGTGCAACAGATTAACAAGAAAAAAAAAAAAAACATTTCACTGTCACCCAAACCAGGTCCAGAGCATCCTCCATAAACCCCAGTGCTTTGCTTATGAGGAGCTTCTTCTTGTGGTTTTGTCTGCCCTGTTATCTACTTCCTCCCCATTTAGTGACTGTCCATTTTTCCATGAGCTGTGGATAGTCTGATTAAAGTGGTGCACTTTGGACTGCCCTTGGGAGGGGCAGTGATATCCATTGGAGTTTGGCTGTTGGAGTCTCAAGCCTGTACGTTCGCCGTTTTGCCCCTCACCACTTGATGAGCTCTGAAGACAGGCAATAAGGGTCATAGCTGCATTTGAAGTTTAACAGTCAGGGGGTATCCTATTCACTATCATTCAAAGGCAGACAGGGTATCAGAGCAAATTTAAGACCCAGCATTGTTAGTTGCTTCCAAGTCAGAGTAGAAGCCCAGTGTCTTTGAATTAACTCTGATGAGAAGTCCTGAAATAAAATTACCAGGCACCCACACCAGTACAGGGGACCCAGCATCCTTGTGAACCTTAAAATATTTTCTTTCACAAGATATCTGAGCAACTTGTCCAAGATAGGATGGTGCAAGCTCCTTCAGGAGGCTTACGGGCCAAGAACTGATGTGCCCCATCAATTTTAATGGGTGGGCAGCCTGGGGCATTTATGAGCTGATGGATGGCTGGTTGAAGGTGCTGTGCAACATCAGCACCTTCAGTATCTTTGGGGAACCTGATAAAATGAATGTTGTTTCATCAGGCCCAATTTTCCAAGTTGCCCATCTTGGAGAGAAAACAGTTTATCTGTGCAGCCTACTCCTGGAGTGTGCACCGGAAAACAATTCTCTGTCCGCTTCCCAGTGTGCAGCTGGGCTTCAGTACTGGTCACCGTCCTGGAGAGTTTTTCAGGTTCTGTGACAGTCTATGCCGAGGTAAACTTTAAGGCTGTAATGTCTGACATAATCAGTTCCAGCATGCTGGCTATGCTATGAAGATCTCTTGCCCCATTAAAGCCATCACCATCCTAGATACAAGGTCCTTCAGAACTATGGCATGCTTGCAAGGAGTTCTGCAGGTCCTACTGCTGCTCTGCCCCCAAACAAAAACATCCAATTAACTCACAGAAATATAGAAACATAGAAGTTGACAGCAGATAAGGACTGAAAGGCCCATCCAGTCTGCCCATTTCTTTTTCTACCTTATGAATGTGCCATAGGCTTTGCTCTGTCAATGGCCTATCTATTCATACACTTCTGTATTGCTCCCTTATGCCTATCCCATGCCTGTTTGTTGCCCTGCACTGTATTCATATCCACCACTTCCTGAGGTAGGCCGTTTCATGCAATCACCACCCTTTCTGTGAAAAAGAACTTCCTCCCATTACCCCTTAATTAGCCTCCCTCTAATCACATGCTGTGTCCTCTTGTCCTGCTATTTTTTACATTCACTTGCCGCACCTGCGCGCAAGTCAACATCTTGCGGTAGTGCAGCTTTGGAGGCACAGCCGCTGTTGGGCGAATGCAGGGCACGCATCAGTAGGTGTGTCCCTCATTCCTCAATCAGCCTGCATGCCGCAGCCACACCATGCATGCTAAAGTGTTGAGCACATCTAAGGAAAGGTCCACTGCAATCTGAACAAAGCTCGTCAGATGCAGCAGACCCTTCCTGCGTGCTCGCCACATTAGCAGCATGGCAGGTGGCCTCCCATCAGTGCCCAATCCCCCAGCCGGCTTACTGTGGCCGCACACATTTTCCGATGGGGGAGCCCACTCCCCATTGGCACACAGTAGCCCCCCCATTTCCTATATGCCGAGGGTGGTGCCCAATCCTCCTTGGTTCTTGTCCACCCCCTGCTTTCATTGTGTACTGACAGAGGAGCCCACTCCCCGTTGGCATAAATCAGCCCCCCCGCATTTCTTATATGCCAAGGAGTATGCCCAATCCCCCTAAGCTCTTGCCTTCCCCAGCTGTCATTGTGTGCCGTGAGGTGCCCAATCCCGTCATAAATTAATCCCCATTGTCTGCCGATGGGTGCCCAATCCCCGTCAGCTGCAGCAATCCCCTCCCCAAAACAGTTAGGTGGCATGCTGGAGCCACCCCAGCATGCCAGTATCCTGAAAACAACTGTCTTCCAACGTTATTTTTTCTCCCCGTAACATAAAAACGGTCCCTTGTAGTCTTCTGCCCCCACCCACACCCACCCACTGTGCACCCTGCCTCCCCACACCCTCTCACCCCATACATACCCCGGAGTCCGGCGAGACGATCTTCAGTGGACCGGGAACACATCTGCACTCTTCAAAGCCGACCGCGAACTGAGGAAATGCCGGTAAGCTGTATAATGGAATGAATAGGGTTTTTTTCAACTTTGCTGCATATCTGGGGCATTTGTTGGAATTTTGGCACCAAAGTTTCAACATGGGGTTTTTGGGGCCCTTCCTCATGAATTCTATCACTGTCATGATGTTAATCGGCCTCAAAAGGTGATTTTGCAGTCACTGCGCGAAATCACCTTTTGGGACCCATTAGCAAAATGACAGTGCCAGTGTTCATGAGGTGGCCTCTCAAAAAGCCTATGTTCCAAATTTGGTGGAAAAAATCCAACAATTGCCTGTTTTACAAGCATGCATTGCACAGTTGCTACGCAGGCTTGTAACTTCGTGAATTCGCAATATTTTAATGCCAGATTTTCAGCATTGCCATTTTTGTACACCTCCTTGTGAACAGTATAGCTGTCATTTTCCAAATCCTGCCTGAAATGTGTTTCTGACTTCCAGCGCACAATAGCGCAGTCGCTGTGGGAAATCAGTGTTTGGGCCAGATTATGAAAATGACAGTGACACAATTCATGAGCAGAGGTCCTAAAATGCCTATGTTAACATTTGGTGATGATACTCCATAAAATGTCTGTGTTACAAGCATGTGTTGGTAGACTGCACGCACGCTTGTACCATCATGCATTTGTGATATTTTTACTCTGAATTTTCACCATTGCCATTTTTCCACACCTCTTGATGAATAGTACAGCTGTCATTTCACATATCCTGCCCAAAATGTGTTTTCGCACTTCCGGCACAGAATAGCGTGGTCATTGTGCGAAATCACTTCTTGGGACACTTTGAAGAAATAACAGTGACACTGTACATGAGCAGAGGTGCTAAAATGCCTATGTTGAAAATTTGGTGCCGAACGCCCATAAAATGGCAGTGTTGCAAGTGTACATTGTATATTTCCCATGCACCCTTGTAACTTCGCAAATTTGCTATATTTACATGCCACATTTTCAACACTAGCATTTTTTTACACCTCTTTATGAACTGTACAGCTGTCATTTTTCACATCCTGCCCAAAATGTTTTCCCACACTGCACTACCAAATACCCAAAGGGACACCCCAATGCCTATCAGTCTCTGCAGGGTGGGGTGGGTTATCATCAGTTCAATACTTCACTGCCATGCCTATTATGCATATCTCTAACTCCTGTACTACCATTGCCAATGCCAGCAAGACAACATTCGGCATTGACAAATGCTTGTCTTATACTGAAACATGTTAGACTCTTTCAGTTTGGTAACACCCTTAAGGTGTTTGAATGTTTCAATCATATCACCTCTCTCCCTCCTTTGCTCTAGGGTATATTGAGTTCAGTTAATCTGTCCTCATATGTTTTCTGATGCAGTCCTCCACCACTTTGGTTGCCCTTCTCTGGATTGTCTCAATTTGTTTAATGTCCTTGTGAAGGTGTGGCCTCCAGTACTGCACACAGTACTCCAGATGGGGCCTAATCACTGTCTTGTAAAGCAGGATTATTACCTCCCTCTTCTGACTTGTGATACCCCTACCAATACACCCCAACATCCCTCTAGCCTTACCTACTGCTTTAGAGGTCTGCTTGGATGATTTCAGGTCATCGGTGATGATGATATCCAAGTCTCTTTCTTCCCCTGTGACTGCCAGCAACTCCCCTCCCAGCCTATAGGTGACTTCAGAGTTTCTCTTCCCTATGTGCATGATCTTGCACTTCTTTGCATTAAACCCCAGTTGCCACTCTTCTGACCATTTTGCCAGGTTATCCAGATCTCTTCTCATTCTGTCCACACCATCTGGATCATCTACTCCGTTGCAGATCTTGGTGTCATCTGCAAACAGACAAACCTTACCCTCCAGTCCATCTGCAATGTCACTGATGAAGATATTGAAGAGGACTGGCCCCAGGACTGATCCCTGAGGTACCCCACTTGTGACTTGCATCTCTTCTGACTGTATACCATTTACCACCACTCTCTGTTTTCTGCTCAGAACTCAGACAATTCTTGATGGATCAGGACCACGGTACATTTTAGCAAGCAGATGAGGTGGATTATTAGGGATAACATATGGGTTAGCAGAGCCCAAACAAATTATGCTGCCATCTTGGTATCCAGTAGACCATGCCCTCAACTTTGAATAATGCAGATTTTTTTCAAAGAAGCTTCTACATAAAATCTTAGTGGCTGCTGGTTTGCAGTCTCCTTAAATGCTGAGCCCTAGTACTGAACAGTCTATATAAGCAATTAATAGGTTGCTTCTAAACACGTACCAGGTGATGAGTAATGTTATACTAACAAAGATCAGAAGACAGCGTTATGAAGAAATTGCAGATAGAAGTATGCTTTCTAGCTATTAAGACTAAACATAAAATGCTGGAAGTCCTGCAAATTCTTTTCCATATCTGTATTTATGGAAATTTTTGGACAAAGCCCCCAAACCTGCAAAGCTTAGTTATATAAATAAATATTGTAATGGACCCTATAAAAGTGTATTTTTAATCTTTTCCAGATGGTTGTGATGGATCACTTTGTTTACTAGTATTTTGTTGCCAAGACTACCCAAGGCCAGCTCAGCCAGCCATTATTTCAGTACATTTGAAGTGAATGACATCAGTCTTTGCTGAAAGCCATATGTAATGGTCAGAAACAGGCACTATGGTTAAAGGCAAAAAGGACAAGCATTTTGTAAATATTAGTTAACCTTTTTTTATGTGCCAAGTTCTATGTCCTCAAAGATGTTAAATTCCTACAATATATTTTGCCAGTATTTATAGCTATGCAATGAAAGCATGAGCATGGTTAAACATAGAAAAAAGATGACTGCTAAATTTCATATGCAATAATTACCAATTACATTTAAGGTAAAAAAAATGGTTCAATTTTTCTTACCCTTTTTTGAAGTCATGTGATTTGCAGATTACACCTGATGAAGGGACATGTGTAGACACAAAAACTTGTGTACTATAAAGTCATTGTACAATTGTTTGCCCAATAAAAGGTATCAGTCTATCAAAAATTTTATTTCACAAATAAACTTCTTAAGAAATACTGAATTGCAGGTTGGCCCAGTAAAGTGGAGCACATCACACTCCATGCCGGGAGTGGCTGGGGGTCAGGCATGCCATGGAGGTAAGGTGACTGACTCTCAAGGGAGGGAGTATATTGGCTGCTTAGGATTCACACTGTCAATGCCAGTCAGTCATGGAGCAATACTAGTGCTTTAGCTGTGAAGTCTGCTTCCCACCTGCTCTGCCAGCCATGGGAAGGGTGCAACAACTCAGCTCTGAGCATGAGATGGGGTTGGGGGAACCACAGTAACAAATGGGAACTTAAAGAACAATAAGAAAAAATGCAGCAATACTGAATTATGCAAATTAATGATTACTATCTTCTGATAAAAAGTATTGTATGTCCCTTAAAAGTAGAGTCGGAATATAATGCAACTGCACTTCAAGATGTTATGTCATGGACTTTTCATAAATAACACACTACAGTATGTCTGATTTTTCTGTGTGCTAATTTTGATTAATCATTGGCACACTCAGGGTAGTACTTCTCCCTAAGTGCTGTATCTCAGTCCCTGAAGTTGGAGAAAGGTCTTCCACTCCACAAAGGCGGGCACCCATTCTCCCCCATTAATCTTGCGACCAGTCTCCTTCCTCACCTCTCTTGCTAAACTTCAAGAGAAGCTAATCTACACTAGACTCTCAGATTTCCTCTCCTCCAGTGTCCTCTCATCATTCTGGTCAGTCTTCCATAAGCATCACTCTTCCATCTCCCTTCTGCATGTAACTGATTCTAGCTTCTCAGGGAAAGTGCACAGGGGACATCACGACTGCCATCTTTGTCGATCTGGCCAAGGTCTTCAATTTGGTATCTCACCCTCTCCTCCTTCAAAAGTCAAGCTCTGCTGGCATCTCAGCTCCCGCTGTGAACTGGTTCCATTCTTATCTCATGGGCTATTTACAATCAGCACATGTTGGTAGCACCCTGTTACCTCCTCTTCCCATCCAGGCTAGGGTCCCACAGGATTCCATCCTGGGTCCCATACTTGTCTCCATTTTCCTAAATGACTTTCCCTTGGTCTGTGCCAACTCACTAGTCCTCTACAAATCCAGTCCCTCCACTACAGGGAAGGTCTGCTACTGTTAGACTTCCATAATGTCCTGCAGTGCCTCTTATCTAACCAACTGTGGGTCAACACACAAAAAAAAACTTGTTTCCATGACATTTGACACCAGCCAGAAACTGGCCAGATTCTCAATCCTACCTGCCTTCTGCACCTTGATGTCTCCCCTCTAGAAGTGATTTATTTATCTTGGTGTGTGGCTAAAGAGTAAATCAATCAAAATCTTTATTGTTTGGCTGAATAGCATTTACAATTAAAAATACAAATAGAACATAAATAAGCAGCATATATTACATTGATAATGCAATGGATAAAAAAGGACAGCTATATTCCACCTAATTTGTACAACTGCTAAAATGCAGTTCTGTCATTACACTTATTGCACATCACATATCAAACAACCGTTACATTATTTATAGGTTATCTAGGTGTTAGCCTTCTCTTAACCTTATTAATTGATAAGAAAATTGTTGCTATTCTTTCTATAGTCCAGTGATCTTCTGTATGGATCAGAATATTGAGAAAGTATTTGTGTCTATTGTATAGACAGTACTTAAGAATGGACCACAGCAGTAAACTCTTTCTTTCAAATACCAAGTACAGGTCCACATTACATGCATTACATCCTCTCTTCCTCCTACTGAGCATGCATACTTTTCTGAATCAACAGAAAGTTTATTATATCAATATTGCAGAACATTGCTCAAAAAGCATTCAGATTTATATCTAATAAAAACACTTTGGAGCTCTACATCAGTTAAAATATCCAGATATGTCTTAAACCCCAAAAATAAATTATTTTTCAAAAACCACCCCGAATAATGTGAATTGGTTATGTTTTTTCAAACCCTCATTATTTCGATTATTGATAACTCTGTAACATATTTTTTATATTGCGTGTTTAACACAATTCCTTTATATGCTGCTTTCTTAATTGTTATTAACTTTCGCTTATTCAGCTGGGACATCAGTAAGGTGAACCAATATTTATATTTGTGTCCTAATGTATACAAGCTTTCCTTTTCTACTAAGTATAGCTTTGATAATGATGAGGTAGGTAATAGTGTCAGTCTCATCTAAAAATTTAGTTTTCAAATTTCAGTCAGTATATTTCTATTTGTTAACCCAAGTTCAACTCTCATATACGCCGCAGGACAAGAATGTCCTAACCTGGTAGCACTTTGGACCTCATGCTATTGAATGGGGAGTTTGTCAGGGAGCTGGGAGTGGAGGATCTGCCGGCAGGGAGTGACCACCACATGGTTCGGTTCTCACTCTGCATGGGCAAGGAGGCTGTGGGAACAGGGACCAGGGTGTTGGACTTCAGGCAAGTTGACTTTGGGAGGATGGGGGAAATAGTGGCCAGATACCTAGTCGGACTCCACTGACACATGGATGCTAACCAGAAAAGGGAGGTTATCAAGCTAAGGCTCACAGAGGCAACTAGATCCTGTACCAAGGCACAAAGCAAAGAGGCTAGGGCCAAGAAACCAAGTTGGTTCATAATGGAAGTGGGGAGAAAAGCAAGGGCAAAAAAGGCAGCCTTCAGGAGATTCAAGAGAACCAGTTGGGGGGAAGACTGAGAGGAGTACCAGAAGAAATCAAGAGAGGTGACCAGAGCAGTCAGGGCAGCCAAGGTTTCAAGGGAGCTTAGTCTGGCATAGGGCATCAAGGATTGTGAGAAGGACTTCTTCAGGTACATAAGGGAGAGATGGAGCTGCAAAGATCAAATAGTAAGGACCAGGAAAGATGGGAGGTGGGCAGAGAAAGGAGAAGAGTTGACAGAGGTGTTAAATGAATACTTCTGTTCTGTATTTACTAAAGAAAAGGATGTGTCACTGCCAAAGGGTGTAGGGAGGGTGGCCATGGGGGAGAGGGGGTGACAGATGGGGAAATCACAGCAGACAGGGTCATGGAAGGCTTGAGGGCATTGAGGGTGGATAAGGCTCCAAGGTCAGATGGCATACACCCCCGGGTACTGAAGGAATTGGCAGAGGTCCTGGCAGAGCCATTGGTGGACATGTTCAATACCTCTCTGAGAAATGGGTGCATACCCCATGACTACAGTATGGCACACGTGGTGCCCATCCATAAAAGTGGACCCAAGGATGAATCAGGCAACTATAGGCCAGTAAGACTTGCATCCATTGTGGGAAACTTGATGGAGGTGATCCTTAAAGAGAGGCTGATAACCTTTCTTGAAGCGAATGGACTCCAGGACAAGAAGCAACATGGGGTTGTCTTGATTAGATCATGTCAGACCAACCTAACTGACTTTTATGACTGGGTGACTAGGGCACTTAACAAGGGCCATACAGTGGATATCATGTATCTGGATTTCAGCTAGGCATTCGATTTGGTGCCACATGGGAGACTGACAAGCAAACTGGGTGACCAGGGAGAAAGGACAAAGATGGCAAACTGCATCAAGAACTGGCTTCAAGGGAGACAACATTAGGGTAGTGGTGGAAGGGGAACTCTCATCTCCAAGGGTTGTAACAAGTGGTGTACTACACAGATCATTTGGCATTTTCATCAGACATCTCACATGGCATTATGAACAACATTAGTCTTTTTGCAGATGACATGAAGATCAGTGCGGTGGTGGATGATGCAGCAGGGTGGCAGGGGCTGCAGGATGATCTGGCTAAACTTGAGAACTGGTCATGCACATGGCAGCTGGGGCTCAATGCTAAGAAGTGCAAAGTCATTTACTTGGGAACTAGGAACCCAATGAGGTGCTACCAACTGGGAGGGGTACAGATAGACACAACAGAGGAGGAGAAAGATCTGGGGGTGATAATAATAGGGCAAATGAGCCACTCAGCACAATGCAAGAAAGCAGCAGTGAAAGCCAACAAAATGCTGAGGTGTATTACGAGAGGAATCACCTCCAGAAGGAAGGAGGTGATCCTGCCCCTGTACAGGTCATTGGTGAGGCTGCGCCTTGAGTACTGTGTGCAGTTCTGGCACCCATACTTAAAGAAAGATGTTAGATTGCTAAAGGGAGTCCAGCACAGAGCAACAAAGATGATCCAGGGATTGGAAGACAAACCTTATGAGAGAAGATTGAGGGAGCTCAACATGTACTCTTTGGAGGAGAGGAGAGGAGTAATGGGGGGGAGATGATTGAGACCTTTAAATATATGAATGGAATAACCTAGATGGGTACTGAGGGGATTTTTAAACTGGGTGGGGACACAAGGGGGCATGGTCTGAGGCTGGAGGGGAGCAGAATCAGGAGAGAAATGAAGAGGTACATTTTCATGGAAAGGGTGATGTCTAGGTGGAATGCACTCCCTGAGGAGGTGGTATCCTGTAAGTCGGTAAGCAGTTTTAAAAGTGGATGGGACAAGGTTAGGGGGAGGGTCACTGTGAGGGGGGAGAGGAGGGAGGGGCAGCTACAGTACAAGGGATTTGCTAGCTGCACACTTGAGCAGACAAGATAGGTCATATGACCTGTATCTTCTGGCAGTTTCATATGTTCATATGTTTGTAATCTCATCATATTTCTCAACATCTTAAATAGAGTTATTATTAGTTTATTTATATTTTTACATTCCACACCTCTGCCCCATATAGTAGTTGAGCTTCAAATTTTGCTTTTACTGCCTGAATTAAAACTTTAATAGTTGATCCACCATATTTGTAGTTGAATCTTGTCAGGCCCCGCCCCATTATTTTCCTTAGTTTTCCCAGAGTCAGTTCAATATTAGAGTTCCACAAACAATTAGCATTAAAACCTATCCCAAGATATTTATAGTTGAGGACTACATCAGTCTCCTTTATTGTCATATGCCAATTACATGCAAGACTTATCACCAAATATGACAATTTTGGTTTTCTTGCAGTTCATTTTAACTGCAGCTCTTCCAATTTTATATGCAAATGATCAAGTTTTTTTGTAACCCTTTCTTTAACAACGAAAGCAGTACAATGTCATCTGCATAAACAAGGGCAGTACATGATAAACTCTTAATCTTGGGTGAGTCAGAGAGGGTTAAGTCAAATTCGCTCAGCATTTTGTCCACATGTAGAGAAAATAGCAAAGGTGCCAATACACATCCCTGACAAATGCTCTTATTTATTTTAAAGGGAAATGATAATGTGCCAATAGCACCTAATTTTACTTTGGTCCAGGTACCTTAATAAAGGTTGGCAATTATTGAAAATAGATTTCTATCAAGACCTCTATCCAGGAGTTGTTTCCACAATACATTCCTAGAAATAAAGTAAAAAGCAGACAAATATCAATAAATACTATAAAAATCTTTTGTCCACGCAAAAATACATACTTCTCAATAATATGTGTCAATACAAAAACATTATGTAGGGTGGAAGAACTGGCTCTGAAGCCTGCCTGGAGATCAGAAATGCCCCCAGTTAGGCCAACTTGCACCTTCAACCTTTCCAATAAAATTCTAGAGAATATTTTAAGGTTTATATCAAGACAGCTTATAGGCTGATACATGGCAGGTTGTTGTATTGTCTTTTTTGTGAATTGGTAAGATATTGGCACTGCACCATGTGGATGGAAAGTGATTAGCACTAATACATTTATTATAAAATATAGTTACGGTCTTACACCAGAGACTAGTGTGGCAGAGATAAACTTTAGCCGGTATACCATCGGGACCCACAGCTTTATGTGTTTTTTTTAGTGTATATATAGCTAAGTATACCTCATCACTGGATATTACATGATAATTAACTTGGCTAAGCCTGACCATGGGTGACGCCTCCTCAGCCATAGCCATAGGATCATAGAATATCTGTGTAAAAAATTCCACCCATACTGATTCAGATATATACAGTATGTGTCTATTGCTAACTTTTAGTTAACAGCTTCCTTTGCGACAAGCTTCCAGACTTTTTATTATTACTTGTTGTAGCTGCCTCCAGCATCAACTTTCATTGTTTGGCATAATAGTTGGATTTCTTTTCATTTAGAATTGCTTTATATTTCTTCCTCTTTATTGAAGTCATTCTATACTAGTCTATTCTGGCATTTGTTGTATAATCTATATAATTTTTTAAATGTGGGACTTGAATTTTTTACAATCCTGATCAAACCAACTAGTGAATTTTTGATTTATATTAGGTATTCTCTAGGGGTATTCTAGCTTCTTCTTTATCTCCACAAATAGTATATTTAAGGCTTCCAGCAATTGCCCTATGTCCATCATTAACAGACTACCAGTGCCTCCAGTCATAAATAAGTTTAAAATTAAAGGAGCAATTTTGAGCTCACAGTAGTTTTTTTAATTTAGTTTTTTATTTGAATGAACAAAGAGCAGTCAATATAACAAAGGTCAAATCCTCAATTAAGACACTTCATAAATAAAGAATTCAGCAATCAAGTGCCGACGCCGGTAATTAAATCCCTTTTAACGCAAATTAAAGATTGTGCGGCTAAACCCCATGGGGTATCCAAACTATATTTACATCTCATGAGTGTCAGCTTCCCAGATGCTCTAACAGGTTCTAAAACTTGGGCTTCATTGCTCCCAAGACCCTCTCTTACATGGAACCAGGTTTGGAAAGACCTGTAAACGTACAATACCCTTGACAGGAATAGGCTTATTCAATATTATATTATTAATAACATGTATTATACGCCTTTAAAAAAAGCCAAATTCAATCAGTCTAGCTCCCCCAACTGCTTTAGATGTGGTAATGATCTGGGCAGTATTCCTCATATCTTCTGGCACTGTCCCAAGGTGACCCCATTATGGAATGCTATACGTGACAACTTAGATCCCATTCTAGGTTTGCAGGATCTGTTTACATTAGAGATCTGTATACTGGGTATCTACTCTGGCATTAACGTCAAAGAAAGAAAGTATCACATTGCTCTCATTTCGATGGCGGTCAAAAGACTAGTGTTGCGTCACTGGTTGGACCACTTAGAAATTTCCTATATGGACTGGGTGGAAGAAATGTCCCTATGTTTTAAAATTGAAAAGCTGATTGCTGATTCTAGACATCGTCTCCTCACCTTTCAAAAAAAATGGGGTAAGCTTTATGCCTTATACCTTCATTGACCCTCAAGTCTACGATCAATCTGGTATAACTTATTACTGATTGTTCACCCTCCCATTTGTGCCCTGGACGTTCCTTTTCTCGACCAAGGTCCAGTTGTTACTGGAGTTGTATTTTTCCAGTACCTAAGGTGCAGGCTGTGATTTTGATATTAGTGGCTACTTTTTCCCCTGTTTCTTTACCTTCTCTTGTTTCCTTCCTAAAGCGGTGACACCTTCCAGGGGTGGGGAAGGGGGGAGGGTTAAGATTATCCTGTGATTAATACCCTATGTTTTTTCCTGAGAAAACTTGTTACCTGGTTGTATTTCACCTGTGTCTACAATTATGGTTTTGATGTTATTTAAATTAAATAAAAAGAGAATTTCAAAAAAACAAAAAAAACAAAACAAAGGTCAAATCCATATACACTACAATGGATAACCATTAATTCAAACAAGGAAAACTTGTCTGATGTGACTCATCATGACTCATACATAAAATCCTATACAAATTATTAATGTAAGAAACTTACATTGTTTGTTCATGTTTTTATTCCGGAAAAGTCTACTATTAAAAAATCCTTCTGTCTTGGTGTTGCACTGCTTCTGGAAAACTACGAAAGCATACAAATGTCCAAAGTTGCCAAACCATCTGAAAAGAACAAGAAAATATAGTTCATGTTTCCACATGACCTGCTTAAATCAAAGTGTTAGACTTGTTCCTCTAGAAATGTCTGCTCTCCATTCATATAATGATTCTGATATCTAGTAAAGCATCTTGCAAAGTTAATTGCCTACAGTAACTTTCTAAGAAAAGAAAAGAACAAACATTAAACAAAAGAAACCTTTTTAAAAACCTATTAACCACTCAACTCATTGCCTTTTATACACTGTATGTCCATTGTAATTTGTGTTGTTAATGTCTAGGAAGGGTAGCTATAGTAAACAAAATAGTGTGTACACAAAAGGAGATCCACTCCCGTGACTTGGCTAAGTATGCTTAAATGAAACAAGGGAAAGTTAAGTTTGGAATTGTTCCACTACAGGTCTACATCTGTTTTTTCTATATAAATAAACAAAGGGCTCCATCGGGAGTTGTATTTTTCCACCTGAAGTCAAGATTGGCGATAACCACCTCCATGTCTTTAAGAGTTTTCACATTCGTCATCCATTGCTTCAGCATGAGCAAATTTGGGGTAAGCCAGTTTTGAGTAGTGACTTTTAATGCTGCTGTTATCAAAATCAAAAACATATATTCAGTTGCAGCAGAATGGATTTCATCAGGTGGGAAGCCCAATATTAGATTTTCAAAAAGTGGGGTCTCTGCCAAACCAATAATAGACTTGACAGCCTCTCCTACTTGTGTCCAGTAGGTGAGGATTTTGGGACAACTCCAGAATACATGATAGTGCGTGCCCTTAAAGCCATAGTCTGTCCAACAAAGATCAGAGGGGAAGGTAGAATAGTGTTTGGATATTGTGGGGGTTATGAACAACCGTCCACAATCTTTCCAATGGAATTTTCTCCACAATATAAATGCTGTGATATTTGTATATTTTCCCATATTTTCTTCCAATCCTGCTCTAAAAGACTGTGCCCATGTTCTTCCTTCCATCCATTCTGTACCCTTTAAATTGCTAAAGTACCTATATGTCTCTGCATAATTTAATAACTATTGGCAATAATATGTTTGGTATCCGACATCAAATATTAGTTATAGACTAATAAAGTGCCTGCAACTTAAGGAGATGTCAAGTCCGCAACCCCAGGGCATTCATGAGTATAATGATGGTATTGTAAATACCTATAAAAGTCCTGTTTGGGAATACCATATTCCTTTTGTGAAGTCATATAGTCCAGGACTATCCCTTCCTATAGAAACTGATGCAAATATTTAAGTCCCAGTTTTGCCCATCTTTCAAAGCAAACATCTCTGGCCCCCACTGGGAATTCTGGAAGGTATTGGAGGGGTATCTGCTGCCAGACATGAGAAAGTGGCTCCCATTTAGTTCTGGCATTTAACCACATTGATAATCCATTGATTCTTAATATTCCATAAACCTCCTGGAAGCACACACCATGGGAGAATCTTAAGAGGGATATGTGGATGGGCACCCTCCTCTAATTCACACCAGGCCTCAGAGTTTATGGACTAAGTATTTTACCTAACGATACCAACTGTGCTGCTAGGTAATAAGCATGAAAGTCCAGCAGCCCCCTACCACCCACTTTTTTAGTTTCTAAAATAACTGTTAGTTTTATCCTAGTTTTTTCCATGACCTCACAGTTTTGATGCCAGACTATCTTTTTTTGCTGCTCTAATTTCAGTAAAAAACATTACCTCAGAGCTGGTATTCTGCCGTTTCCTACCTGTATTGGTATTTTCTAACATCAATGGATAGTGGTCACTTTATGACCTGACTTGGACACACATACTATTCCATGAATCCAATAGACCTGACCATAAGGACAGGTTCACCAAGGAGGCTCCCCTCATGGAAAATTGGGTACATTCCCCTTCCTTGTCCCTTACAATCTTTCCATTAAATGGACAGATATTAAACTCTTTAAAAATGTCAAATAATTTTTTACCAGCATTATTTAATTTTTGTCTTTAGTGTTTCTAGCTGGTAACGTGGCTGTGGAGTTAGTATAGACAAAAAAGGAATTATCAGTTAATCCTTCATAGCCCCCAATTCTAGCATTAAAATCACCCAATAATAAAATATCAGCTGCTGGGAAGGCTTGTAAAGCCTCAGTGATGTATTTTGTAAAATTATTGCAGACAAAGACCAAGTAAAATTGTAATATGTCTGGTGGAATATAGCAGTTTATAAGAATAAAACTCTGTGAATCTTGTCCTATAAAAATAATCATAAAAGTAACATCTTTCCTTAGGCATTGCACAGTCTAAACCTTCCAATTTTAATAAATATTTCCAGCCCACCTGAACATCTACTCAGTTTGTGAGATTTGTTACCAGGGAAGTGAAAACATTCATAGCCATTTATATTGATGTTGTCATTATCATTGTGCCAGGTCTCCTGGAAGCACATAACATCAAATTCCAAAACAAACCCATTTCCAATCACTGTCACATGACTTATTACCCCATCCAGCAATATTCCATGATAAATATATGAGACCTTTATGCTCCAGGTTATCTAAGGCTAAGGATTCCTTTTGAGTAGTTGACTGTCAATCATCCTAAGCCTCCAGTGCCAAAAATTTGTTCCTTCATGGTATTTCTGTTATATAGCCATTCTTACTGAGACACTATGTTGCAGGTACCACATCTAGCATGTTTGAGTCTACTAAATTTAGACCCATATGATCTAAAATACTAGCTTTTTGGAGTACCCAATCTGCCAGTTCCCTGTTTTGAACCAAGATGTCCACCTGGTTTGAGAATCCTAACCTTCTTGTGATGATATTACCTTCTTTGCCCCCTGGGATCTGTAAAAAAAATACTCAATAAGTCACTTATTGCCTTAATTAACTTATGCTTGCTTTCCTTTTCCATAGTTGCCAATCCAAACAGACTAACATAGACCTGCTTTTCAATCTTTTTTCCCTGTAAGTGCCCACTTTTGTTAAAAAGGTGCCAATTGGGGTAAGTCACCATAAAGTCACTGTTCTGTACTGTCAAACCATTCAACCATACATGATTAGCCACTCTGGGAGATGCAGATAAGACATCTGCCATAGAGGTAGCCTCAATTGAGATGTTTCTCACTTCCACAATATCTTCCCTGAAGAAATTTATATTTAGATCTCTCCATAATGTATTTATTACCTGTATCTTAAAGTTATCATTATCAAATTTAACCCAATCAATTGGGTCCAAAAATCTGATTAAAGGAAATGTATTAATGGACTCAGCAAACTTACTCCCTGGTGGGGGGTGCGTCCAACTTTGTAGCACCAGATTTTGGATTGACTTTCTTGTTGACAGGACTATCAACCATCGAGTTGTGATGTCAGTCATAAGATTGGTATTAACATGATTGATCTCTGGGTCTTCTCCTGCAGCCCTCCCTAACTGTTGGTTAAGCTTACTAATTTCAATTTGTAATGCATTCAAAAGGGGCAACAATGATGGCTGGAATTTTTCTAAGACATTAGGTTTTACATCTTTAACATCTGGCTCATTTAAAGAACTAGCTGACTCTTGAAACTGATGGATAGTGGATACAAGTTTAATATGTGATTGTAGTCCTTTGTTTAGTACTGGTGGTTTATGGGGTTTATTTATAAACCACATTCTGGAGTGCTTTACTGTTTTGTTTTTCTTTCTCTTCCCCATGAGTCTTTTTCCCATTGGATTTCACACTAGCCTCTGAGCTGTCTGGGATGTGCACTGTACTAAACTCTGGCCTAAGTGGTAATGATTTATCCTCCTGCACTAGTACAATAGAGTCACAGCAGATGAAAGTCTAGAGAGAACATTGTCCGATTTGACTCTATTAATTGCCACGTCCCCTCTCAGAGAGTCTAATAAATCTCTGTTATTTACCAGCTGTTCCATGAGGATAAGATTTGCATGGTACTGGTTTTCCAAAGTTAACATCAAATCCTCACCAAGACAGCTAGGCCTATACCAAGAACTTTCTGTAGTCCCAGCCATATTTTTTTAGTACCCCCATTCTGCTAACAATGTCTGCAAGGCTGAGAAAAATTTAGCTGACTTTCACAGAATTTTAATCTGTCAATGGTAACTTGAAGTTCCTGTATGACTTCACCCAACTCAGTCCTATTGTTATTTTCCTCATCCAGGAGGCTTTTGCTGGAATGCCATAACTTTGAAGAAACTTCCAGATCTTCAGAGTGGATCAAAGACTTATTCATAATGTAATGTGGATTTTAGTTTTGCTGAGACTCTTAGTGAACCCTTCTCCTAGGTCACTTTGCATCTCATTTACCTTTTGCTGAGAAGCCACCTCTGTATTACATCAACATGCTATTTACCCAGACTGTACCAGAAAGTATAACCTCTGAAGGGTTAACACCAATTCTTGGGGTTGATGTCTTACTTTTTTTCTCAGCAAACAGGTAAATGTGGTCAGTAATTTTAGTTTGCCTTATATGGCTTACTTTCCCTTTAGTTGGTAATTCCTGGGTAAGGGAAGATAAATCAGAATTCAACAATCTTTGTAACCTGGTATTAACCATAATGAATATTGTATCTACATTACATTACCATATATTACAAGGCAAAGACAAGGTGTCAGACAAAACCTGCCCCACAGTACTATTAAAAACTAAGGATTAATGTCTATAGCCAGCAATATCTATTGACGAGCTTCTTTTTATACAAGTCAATTAATAAAAGCTGAACTCCAGGATCAAATGTTACAATAAATTGACACCAGAATGCCCAGAAAGAAAATGCAGCTTAATTCAACAGTTACTGGATAGATCCACTAATCAGCAGACAGTCACTCCAATTCAGTCTCTCAATATTGTAAGTATGTGGAAGAACGCAGCATAGATAACATCCAAAGACTATAAGTCTTCATACAGGTATGCTCCAAACTTTCAAGTCACAACATAGCTTCTTTCCCTATGTGAGTCTCTGAAGTTTCTGGCCCAGGAGTAGCGGCTCATTTTGAGTTTGAAAAAGTCACGTCTTGGACACTGACTCTTTGGGTCCATTTTCTCTTTAACCCAAGCTATGCAACAAGTGGTTTGAATTTCCTTAGGCCAATGTAGCCAGAAGTAAATTAATCTAATTAATAAACTGAAAACAACTTGTGAGAAATTGTTGAAGTACATCTTGAAATACAGAAAAAAATATCACTAATTGCATAAGACACTATAATCCAAAATAAAACTCAGACAACTTAAGCATTTGGACCAAAGACCAAACTTCAAATATAATATCTGGTGTCCAGTACACAAAGATAAGTATTAGCTACCCACCCCGATGCACCCAGTCCTCATACCCACTCCAGCTACTGATTTCAGCATGGTCCTTCTCCCCACTGTGTGTAGAAAGCAAAAAATGCCAAGATATACGAATGGCTAAAACAACCAGAAAAACTTACTGAGACTGTAAAAGAGGCATTGTAAAAAATTCAAACAGGGCTCCTCTAGTGTGCAAGATCAAAGGAAGAGAGGTGTGCAGAGTGAAACAACTGCAATGCCTATCCACTCCATGCTACTGCAAAAATGATGAATCTGAGTTTCAGTACGCCACACGTGCTTTAAATTACTATGGTCATGTGATGGACCTCCACCAATAGAATTCAGAATGCTACATATGAACAACATTTAAAAAATAAACTTAAAACTTTAACTTAAAAACTTTAAAAATAAAATAGAGTTCCACTAAACTGAAACAACTATTGAAAGGTCTAAAGGAGAAGAAGGAGAAGCAAGCACTGGGTCCAACAAAACAAGCCCCAAACTGAAGTACAAGACAGTAGGTCAGTTCAAAGTAAATTCTTTTAAGTGTGAGTTTTACACCACAGTTGAAATGCATACTTCTCTTGTATAATAGTGGTTTAAAATGCAGTCGTTTTGATTTTGCTGGCAACTCCACAAAGTACAATGACCCAATCTTCGACTATGTTGCTTGGCCTTCAGCGAGCAGCTCCCCATCAAGTTTTCTGGACTCATCTCTCTGTTGCAAGCTCCTCCATCCTGGACTCCAAATACCTTTGGGGGGGAGGACAGGACAGGCAGAACACCAAAGCAAAACTGTGGTACAAGATAAACTGGAAAGGGTCTGACCTCACAGCAAATGTTTAGTCACTGTTTAGTCACTATTAATTCACTGTACAGCACATTATATATTGTTTTAATATATATTTATTGCTTAGTCAGTGACTAAAATACTAAATACAATACACAGGCAACAGTGGTTTACCGATTGTAAGCAATGATAAAGCTTATCAGAACCCCTTGTGTGAACTCCTCAAGACACAGTGTGCAGCCGCCTCCTCTCCTAAACAGTAAACAATTCTTTTTTTGTTACCTCAACTCCTCAGAAGAAATAAAACTCATCAAGGCCCGTGACCCTAAACCCTCTTTAGGGCTTGACAACTATGATTACAGGATCCTCAAATTGGTTTGCGACTCCATTGCCATTCCCCTCATTAATATTTTCAACTACTCCCTCTGCACTGGGTTCTATCCTCTCAAATAGAAATGCACCATAATCAAACCCCTCCACAAAACAGGGCACAAAGATGATGTCTATAATTTTAGACCCATCTCCCTTCTGGTCCCTGTATCCAAAATTCTGGAAAAAATCGTACATAAACAAACCACTGAATTTCTCAAAGTGTATGATCTTCAGACAGAAGCCCAGCATGGATTCAGGTCCAGCCTCAACACTGAGACTGCCCTTATCAAATTCACAAGATTCAACAATTGAGCAATTGACAAAGGACTTTATATTGGATCATTTTTTGTGGATCTCGCAAAAGTGTTTAACCTTGTAGACCACAACATCCTTCTAGCCACCCTATCTGACCTTCATTTCTCACCCAGAGTCACCAACTGGTTTCAAAACTATTTTAGCTTCAGGTCACACCAAACCATTGTAAACAGTGTTCTCTCCAACCCCTGCCTCATAAAGTTTGGAGTACCCCAAGGGTCCATACCTGGTTCCCTCCTTTTCTCCCTGGTTGTCAATTCTCTTCCCAAAATCTGCATGAACACTGAACTCATCTTGTATGCTGACAACGCTGTCCTTTTTTGCAAAGACATAGACCCCTCTTCCTTACTTAACAAATTACAGAGTGATTTTAGTAGCCTTTATTCCTGGTTCCTGCCCGAAGGGCTAGTGCTGAATGAGAAAAAAACAAAATCAATGGTTTTCTCTAGCCTGTTGAAACCTCTCTTCTTTGATTTCACACTTCTGGACAATGATGGTAATACAATTAAATGAGTCAGTGAATTTAGGTACCTAGGATTGCTACTTGACAGCCACCTCAACTTTGATTCTCACATAGATCAACTAATTAAAAAAACTCACCAATGGCTAGGCAAGCTATACAGAGTAAAGCCATTCCTGACCTATGAATCCAAGACTCTGCTCACCACCAGTTTCCTGCTGTCACTTATCCACTATGGCGCTCTAGTCTATTTTCCACCCCTTACTCAGAGCAGCCTCCAAAAACTCCATTCCACCTATTACAACATCAATTATTTTGTCTCCGGTTTCCCAGACATACCCATCATTGTGACCTGTACAGGATCTCCAAATGGACCTCCACAGAGGATAGACTCAACAGCAAAATACTCACTTTCTTCCACAAACTATCCCTGGGCCTCCTGCCTGAATGCATTACTTCCCATTATGTCTGCCCTCTCGTGGACCACCAGAAGGTCCTTCACCCTCTCCTTCTCCATCCCTTTCTGTTGCACCACACATGGCCAAAACACCCTCTTCTACAAGGGTGCTAAGCTGTTCAACAGTCTTCCCCTTGCTACCATTCAGTGCCCCTCTATAGCTTCCTTCAAGCATACTCTAAGGTCTCACCTTTCTCTGGCTGCCATCTGCAAATGTTCCTCAAAGTGATATTCCCTTCAGGGTGCCCTTTTCTCCTCCACCTAACAACTGAATCCCACCCTTACACCATGGAGGTAGGATCTCCAGGTCTGTGTATGCCAATCACTTTCTTTCATTGCACTTATTGTTTTCTAAAATTGTTAGTGTCATATCTATGCTCATTTGTCCTAGATCTGACCCCCTTATATCCTCAATTTGTGATCCTCTGACTATTTACCCTAAATTTTGTAACCTCTTGTGGTATTTGTCCTAAACTGGATGCTTGTGAAAATGGGCAGGTTTTGCTCACATGCCTTTTTAGTATAATTAATAAACTGAAACTGAAATTTGACTTTTATGCACACATTGACACCATCCATGCAAAACTCCACCCTAAACTTGGTCTCTTGTATTGCAATAGAGATTGTCTCTGTAAGCCTGACAAGAGTTTGCCATCAAAATGATGCTCCCATTCATTGACAATGCAGATGTACATATGAACATACGAATCAGCCAGCAGAAACAGACCACCTGGTCTATCAATGTCTGTGTGTGTGTGTGTGTGTGTGTGCAGCTAGCACCCTAGGTTGCAGCTGCCCCAACCCCCCTCCTATCTGTCATTCCCATGATGGCCTCAGCCCCCTCCACTCAGACCCCCCCCTTAAAACTTCCTACTATCTTGCATGATACCACTGCCTCTGGTACAGTGTTCCATTTAGACACCACCCTCTCCATGAAGTAGTGTCTTCGTGGAGAAGGTGTGGTCTATGGTACCATCCCCTCCACCTCCTTGGCCAGACTGGATACACTCCATGACTCCTTTCTCTGCTTTGTGACCAACTCCCCTTCTCAAACTCATCATTGGTCACCTTTTGGGATTGTTCGGCATGCTGGTGACCTAGGTTCACACCTGAACCTGGGATGGCAGGACTAGAGTCCAGTGGGAAGGGCTAAGAATGTTGGTTGGATGCTCTCTTCTCTCGGTGGGTGGGGTGCAAACCTGCATTGATCTGGAGCGGTTCCTGGTTGCCTGTATTGGTGGCTCACTTTGCAATGTCGGTGACCATATGCAGCAGTGCACTCAGTTAGGACGCCTCATGCATGTGGCCATTTTGTGGGCAGCTGCATGAACCTTGCAAAATTGGCCACTCAGTTGACTAGATGATGGTTTCTGGGTCCCCTCCACCACAAAGCCAGGCAGATGCCTCTCCAGTAGCCCCGTATCCCCCAAGCCTGGGTCAGTATTGAATTCCAGTCTCTCCCTCCCTAGGGGCCCAGCGGGAGGCAGCCTCCCTCATGAAGGATATAATGGGCATGCTTGGGACATGGGAATTGGGGGATTTACAGCCAGGATGGCATGAGGGGATGACTTGGCTGGTTGGGGGCCCTAGGCAGGCCCAAAGTAGTGGACAGATGAGCAGTGGGGGATAAAAAGATAAGACAAAAAAATTAAAAAGACAGATTTCTGAAGCATACCACATTCAGGAAAGTTGGGCATGACTACCAGGAACCAGTCACCACCAACAGTTCTCTTCCTGAAATGAATGACTGCAACCATTTAAGAACAATAATTTTATTAACAATTTTTTTGCAAATGTTAACCTTTTTGTATTGTATTGTTTTGTGTCTTGTTATTTATTTATTTTATTGCATCATTACACAATGGGTCATGCCTGAAAAAGATGCCCTTCACTCAAGAGCTATGAGGGTTTTTTTAGAGCGTTTTACTGTGAGCGTTTTATTGTTTTTATTTATTTCAGTTCCCAGTTTACTACTTCTATTCCCAGTTTAATATTCGAAAGAAGTTCGGACAATTTGAACAGCTTGTTGGACGCTGTTAATTGAGTGTTCCTTTTTTGGGTTCCACGGGCTGAGTGCCATTTTTCAGGTTCTACGGTTTTGTGCACCGTTTTTTCTCAGGGAAGTTACCAGGATTGTTTTCCTTGCTCGCCTGACATTTGGACTTGGTCTATGGGACGGATTTTAGAGGAGGAGCTCTTTATCGAAGGGAGTCTTGGGCTTGGTGGTCTTCGTAGAAGGATTTTTCCAAAGAAGCCGTTTCTGTCATCTCCTGGCTACTGTGAACTGCTCCTGCTGTTGTCTGTTTGGTGAAGAACTGGGGGTTCCAGCTGATCATCCCTGGGCTGTGGAGACTATAGTATTGATACAATCTCGTTTGTGTGGGGCTACCTGCTGACTATCTGTTGACGTGGAAGCGGGGGTCTATTCTGTTCCTGGGTGTTCCATTGCCAGATTTCTCGCTGTGCAGGAGTTGGGGTTGTGCCAGTGGGGAGCCGACTGGCTTGGCCTGGGGCTTCGAGGGCTTCGAGGTCTTCGGGGAATTGGCCGGTGGGCCGTTTCTCATTGAAGACCGGAGCTACAGTGGGAGAATATTCCTGGTGGTGGTTTTCCTGGGTCAGATTCTTTGGGCCCCTGCTAGAATTTCTGGTGGCTGACAAACTTGGTCTCTGCTTATTTTGAGAGCTTGATACCCCACTTGAAGACCCATAAGAAGACTCGTCTGGATAAAGTCCTGGATTTTGGTTATGATCAGATTTTGATGAATTATATCTGGAAACAGTGAAAATGCACTTTATTTTGTTAACAATATTTATGGCTCTGTCTTCTATGTGAGAGGTAGATTGGTCAGAGCCTTTTGCTTCAAATTTACCAGGTAGTGAGAGTGCCTGGTTAATTTGTCTTTAATTGTTCTTAGTTTAAACCTGCCTTCGTGAGAGGTTGTGCAGGGAGATATTTTGCTGTACTGTTCCTCGTGAGTAACTTGAGTACCTGGACTATTATCCTTCTCACCTAGCCGTGAGTTCTTTTCTGCCTTTGTGAGAGACTGTGCAGATCAGATACCATGTGACATCTTTTGGCTAAGTGTGAACTTTTCATTAGCTTTTATTTTATTGTTTTCCTCTGCTCCCTGGTAGTGAGAGAACTGGGGAAGGGGGATGTGTTTTGTATTTCTAAGTTTGAATTATCTGAGCTGATTTTGAATATATTTATATTTATATTATTTTTAAGAAGTTTTTTCACTGGGTCCGATTTAACTTTTTTTTGAGGTGGGGATAGTAATTTTATTCTGGTTTAGTTTAGGATTATATGTTTAGTTAGACTTATTCTGGGGGGTTATCTAATTTTAAGTTTAAATATTTTGTATTACTGTTTTGGTTTAGTTGTACTGTAGCGGCATGTGTCGGCCTATAATCCCCATGGTGGTGCACTATTCATCCTCCTCTCTTCATGCCCTCTGCCCTTTTTATTCTCCCCCTCTCCATTATGATACATGCCAGCATTGTAGAGCATTGGGGATTGCTCAAAGGAGAGGTAGGAGGGTGGGGGGCTGTGAACCAGGGAGGATGGATGTAGGGACCTACGTATCTGGGTATTAGATCTAGAAGGCGCCCTGGGGTGAAATGGAACCCAGACCATGGTTTGCCCTGTCTGGCGCCCATACCCAAGGGTACTACGGAATTTGATAGGCAGATGGGCTTGACAGCCTCCAAAGTTCGTTCAACTCGGGCAGTGTTTTGCAATGCTAGGTCCATCAGAAACAAGACCGGCATTATTGTTGATCTTCTTGGTTCAGTGGACTTAGCTTGCATCACCAAGACCTGGCTGGATGAAAATCCAGGCCCCACATTGGAAGCCATGACTCCGGCCGGGTACTCGGTGGTACACCGCCCAAGATTGGACAGCAGGGATGAGGGTGTTGCAGTCTGTTTTAAGACAGAATTGGACCTCACGAGTGTGGTAGTGGGGGAGGCTGAGTCCTTTGAGAGTACAGTGGTAGCGGGTATCGGCATTGGAATTGTACTCATCTACCATCCACCAGGAGATGGGAAACGGTGCTTACAGGAAGTGGTAGACTTCATCGTTGACATGTCGTTGGAGTCACCCAGATTGATGGTTCTGGGTGACTTTAATGCCTGGGTTGACGATGAACTCTCGCAATTTGGTAATCAATTCCTCCAATTAATGACTTCTTTGGGCTTTACACAGGTGGTTTCCACTGCTACCCATAAATCTGCACTCCTTGGACTTAGTCTTTCTCCTAGGGATTGATATTACTGATCTGGGGGTGGAACCAGTCCTGTGGTTAGACCACTACACCATGAGGTTCAATTTTAGCACCCCTCTGAGAAGGTCTACCCCTGTGGAGATGGTGAGATACCACCCTTTACAGGATATTACTCCCCAAGGCCTTGTGGCAGTTCTTGACCTCTCATCCCCCGCGTTGTCGAGCAGTAGTCCAGAGACCTTGGTGATGGCCTATAATAGGGCTGTTACGTCGGCTCTGGATATTATTGCTTCTGTTTGTGTACGCCCCCTCTCCCTTCATCCCAAGGCACTCTGGTTTGATGGGACATTGAGGGAGATGCGGAGACAGGGGCGAAGATTAGAACTCTGCTGGTGCAGATCCACCCTTGATGCCGACCACCTCAGATTGATAGACCATTACTCTGTCTATCAATCTGCAATCTCCCATAAGAAAGCAGAATTCCTGTCCGGGTAGATTGCAGCTGCTAGGAATTGACTGGCTCAGCTTTTTCAAATTGTGGACAGGCGGTGCAACCCAGCTTGTCTACAAGTTCGGAGAGCTTTTTCACAATTAGAGTGTGAGGAGCTTGCTCGTTTCTTCGCTAATAAGGTGGCCGACATCAGGGCGTATCTGCATCCAGTGGCTTCTAAGGAGGATGTGGTTGAACAGCGTGAGTTCATAGGGCCTCAGTTTTCTTGGAGTTCCTTCAGCAGACCTAACTTTGTGGATGTCATGAGGATTATCCATGGTGTGCACCCTATGAGCTGTAGTTTGGATCCTGGACCGACTTCCCTAATATTGGGTTGTTGTGACATCATCAGTCCAATCCTTGTGCAAATAATCTGGTGCTCCCTGGAGTCGGGCGAGTTTCCTAGCTCCCTGAAAGAGGCGGTGGTGATGCCGCTCTTGAAGAAAGCTACCTTGGACCCAGACTGTTTCACAAACTACAGACCCATCTCAAACCTACCCTTTATTGGGAAGGTGATTAAGAAAGTAGTGGTGGTCCAATTGGAGAACCATTTAACCATCCATGACATCTACGAACCCTTCCAATCCAGTTTTTGTAAAAGACATAGCACCGAGACTGCACTGGTTTGGGTGCTTAATGATCTCCTGAGGGTGAGAGACCAGAAGGGACGTTCTATTCTAGTTGTTCTCGATCTCTCATCAGCTTTTGACACCGTAGATCATGTGGTGTTGCTAGCATGCCTGAGACAGATCTGCAGAATATCGGGAATCATCCTCAGATGGATCACCTCATTCCTCACTGGGAGATCACATAGAGTTGTGTCGGGGCTTTTTTCCTCTGGCCCAACTCCTTTGTTGTGTGGGGTGCCTCAGGGATCTGTGCTATATCCCATGTTATTCATGGTGTATACGCTGCTCCTCGGAGACATTATAAGACAGTATAAACTGAGGTTTCACTGCTATGCAGATGATACCCAGCTATACCTTTCTTTTGCTCCTGACCAGGATGGAGCTGTCTCAGTGTTTAACAACTGTCTGAAAGAAATACAGGATTGGATGGATTCTAGTTGGCTGAAGTTGAATTCAGAAAAGACAGAGGTTTTGGTAGTGGATCCTGGTTGTTGGATAGAGGAGCCACCTGTTGGTGCATCCACAGGAATTTTTCTTGGGGGTGTGTCACTTCTGACCTCCAAACGGGTGCGTAACCTAGGGGTTATCATGGATGGAAGCCTGACACTACAGTCACAGGTGTCAGCAGTCATCAAGACTTCCTTTTACCATCTTAGGAATATCGCTAGAGTGAAGCACCTTGTTCCGTCTGACTCGTTACCAATGTTGGTCCACGCCTTTGTGTCCTCGCGTTTGGACTATGGCAACTCCCCTGTATTTTGGGCTTTCTGGGGTTGAAATCTGCTGCCTTCAGCTAGTGCAGAATGCGGCAGCCCAGGTTTTGACTGGGACAAGCAGGTCTTGCCACATCTCCCCGGTGCTGCGCGATCTGCACTGGCTTCCCATTCAGTGGCAGATCACCTTTAAAGTCTGTATACTGACTTTAGCCCTACATGATCAGGGTCCAGCCTATCTGAAAGATCTTCTGGCTCCTTACTGCCCGGGCCGATCACTCCGCTTGGCCGACAAGGGGTTGCTAGAGATTCCAAGAGTGAGCCAAAATTCATCTGGTTGCAGAGCTTTTTTCTATGCTGCTCCCACTCTTTGGAATTCTCTACCCCGTCGGTTGCAGCAGTGCACCTCCATGGAGGAATTTAAGAGGGGTTTAAAAACTCATTTGTATCAGTCTGCCTTCTTGAATTATTGACTGTGTTGTATTATTGATGAGACTGAAGTTTTATCTGTGTTTTATTATGTTTGTACAGTGCCTTGAAAATTTGAAAGGTGCTTTAGAAATAAAATTTATTATTATTATTATTATAAGTGTACTTACCCAAATAACAAAGCAAATCAAACAAAAAACAAACTTGCAGTCTATTAGCTGTTAGCTAAAATATGGTGCTTGAGAGTGTTAATTGCTAGTGACAGGCCAAGAAGGAAAAAAATAAGGACCTCTTTCCAATCCCTCAGGTAGAGGTCATTGCAAAGTTTAACAGAGCTATTTTAATAATATGACACCAACTAAACCCAGAATGTAATGGTGTAAAGATGCTATTGTTCTCCAGGTACTCCATATCCACTGTTTCAACAAACTTCATCAAGAATGTCAAGTTGGTGACTAGGCAATAATAAGAAAGGTCACCAGAGTCTAGAGAAAGCTTTTTGAGTAAAGGCCTCACAACTGCCCCCTTTGGAGGCCCAGAACAAAGGCCTTCACTCAAAGAGAAAATAAGGAGTCCCCACAAAGACCAGGGACAATTCTCCAGCACAGTTGATTGGTTGAATAAAAGTTTGTACAAGTTATCAGATATTGTGAAATACAAATTTATTGTATCTGCAAATAAAATGAACTATCATTACACAAACACATGTGTTGCACACATGATATGACATGACATGGCAAAGACAATTTTTTCTATTGAAAAATTGCATTCTTGTTTTTGCTTTCAGTTATTCAAAATATGTCTCTAGGTATGCCTCAGTTCAGCAGAAAATATCAAAGTTATTTTGTTTTTTGTGAGTGAAGGTTGACCTATGACATCATGAGTGACAAAACCATGAGTGATGCCATAGACCAACCTGTACAAGAAAAAAGCACATTGATATTTTTATCCTATTGTGGCATATTCAATTTATGCAATGCTTCTGAGTGCATCTGTTATGCAGGTTGTGGTAGGCTTCATTCAAAAATTAAATAATTTGGTAAAATCTGGTTAATTTTTGTTGTTATAGTAAAAGCACAAGGTGAAGTTACCTTGGCTCTCATTGAAAGTAATGTGAGGAATCCTCCTGGCCACTGTACCAATGGAAAGTCTGTTTTACTGATCAGTGAGTAAGAATTACACATGGGTAGTGTGTTGTGATTAATTGTGTGAGTGTGCTGATTGCTCCAGTGGGTGGCTCTGTTTGGGTGTGGTTATTTGTGATTGGATAGTGCGTGATTGGGCAGGTTACAAATGTGCATAGTGTGCAAGCATGATAGTTGTCAGCCAGAAGGCCTCATGGGGACTGTGTGCATGTTCCAGAAGGAAATAGATGATACCATCAGACCTGTGGACTGCTTGGAGTATGGGAGATCTGTGATGCAACATGGAAGACAAGCCAGAGGGAGTTATCCATCATTGGCATTTGGAAGTCAGGAATCTTTGGAGATGTCTTCTGCTGCAGAAGGCTTCTTGATGGTGGGATCGGTGGATCAGCAGTAGTCAATGATAAAAGAGGAACTAGAGAAAGTGTCAGTGGATTGAGATGAAGAGATGCATCTTCATTGGTGGCTGGAAGAGAGATTTCTGGTGGAGAAGGCTTCTTCATGGATGGATCTTTGGCTCCTCACCATTTTCCATGTGGCTTTTGATATCCATCTTTATTTTTTGCCTTTTTTGAGGCTTTTCTGGTGTGGACTAATGTTTTCAGCAATTTTTTTTTTTTTGGTGGGGGGGGGTTCATGCTCTCGACCTGTGGATTTATTTATCAACCCTTTTGATTTTTCATATTTTGAGAGTTTTTTGTGTGGATTATCTTGAATTGTGGTTCTTTTTTGACAAAGGAGACAACAACAAATGTTTTTAGCAGTACATAACTTTATTTCTGGATTGCAAAAAGTTGAAACAAAAAAATTCAACAAAGGTAAGAAAACCTTTTAAAATCTGTCAGTAGGTAGGCGCAAGGAGTTGGTTATGGAGTTTTTTTGCAATAGTCAATACATGTTAGTTAATTTGCTTTATTTATTTCTTTTTGCAGTTCAAGGAAACTTTCAAGTATCTCAAGGGAATTAACAAATTACAAGAGGGTAGCATCTTTCAGAAAAAGAGATGAGCAAGAACAATTTGAAGATAGAGGGGGCAGCTCAGAGGTAATGCTAGAAAGTATTTTTTCACAGAGAGGGTTGTGAATGCATGGGACAGCCTTCCTGAGGAGGTTGTGGAGTCAGAAACAGTGGGAGAATTCAAGAATGCATGGGACAGACATGAGGCAATTCTAGTGGAGGGTAGGAGGAAGTAAGCTGTTCATTAACTAGAATCTGCATCTTATCCATCAGGTAGAGAAATGGGCAGACTAGGTGGGCCAAGCGGTCCTTATCTGCCATCAGATTCTATGTTTCTACATTTCTATGTAAAACAGGTAAATATATAATTAGGCAGTTATATTTGGGGGGGTTCCCATAGGTAATGGAGCATACTGAATAGAAATGTTTATGAAGACCAGCTAAATAGAAGGAAAAGCTTTCATTTGTTAAGAAAGGTTACACTTTTTCCATTTTGTGGGTACTGAGATTACGATCTTTAACAAACACCAAAGAGAAGGCAATGCACTCCAAACACTGTGATATTTCAAAATGTATTGCACCCAGTGTTACAAATAAAGTGCAAGTGTTAATATGTTGTACAAAAAGTCATATCAGTTAGATTACCAGATATGGACCAACTCATTACCACTAACTCCTTTACCTATCAGTCAAGGTCCACTACCACTTTGACAGGATTCTGAGATTAAGAAAAACAAGAGTACTAAGACTGCATTCTACAACTAATGAAACAACATTTTATAACTTTTAGGAACAGCGAAAAGAACTGTTAGGATTTGTGTATTAGGAAAAGTCCACTGTTTTACAGGTTACGTGTACCTTTTCAATTGCAGGACTTGGAAAAATGAAGAAATATGGAACACAAATTGGGTTTTCAATAAAAAGTCCATAGTAGTACAGTTATTGATTGACTGCAGTAGATCTGTCATTTGGGAAACTTTGAAAAATGATGACTAGTCCAATATGATTTTGCTTCCACAAATATTGTGACACTCATAATGTCATCCTTAGCAATAGATCATGCAGTTCAATTTTTTTTTCAGGATGTTACTGTGTATTGTAAAAGAAGAATATATTTAGGGAGTAGTATGAAGAAATATTCAATTTTGAGTTTTGTTTTGTTACATCTTCAGATATAGATAAACAGGCATGCTTTATGTATTAGCATACTTAGATACATGACGGGGTTGTATAAAACTCTGTCCCATTTGTTATACAGAGAGTGTTAAAAGCAAGGATCTATGTTTCTCTCCTCTCCTATTCTGTCACTTGTCTGTTTCTTTCCTGTGTGATTGTGCAATCAAATTTTCCTTGTGGCACCTAGGAATTGGGCACACCAATGGTCCCACTTTTTTCCCATTTTCTCCCTTCACTTGTTGTTTCCATTCTTTATTTATCCCTTGATTCTCTGTGGTTGAAAAAAAATATTTGTGAATATGTATCTGAAACTGAGATCCCTTAATTTGCAAATGTATATAGTTATATTGTTGAAAAGAATTTTAGAAAGCAGTTTGGGGTTTGTTAGAAAAGATAACAAGCTAGAACACAGGGGGTTGAACATGAGAAATATTTTGACCTTCCAAAAGCTTGTGTACAGAGCTGTCAGCAGGAAAACTAGCTCTGGTCAGAATGTCTCAATTAGCTTCACCTGTTAAAGACTGGATGTACTGGTCACAGGAAAGAAATTGACAAAGTTTGGTACATTATGTGAAAACTGGAGATATAGCTTAATGAGAACAGGATGCAGAATTTAATTGCCAGGTGAAAACATCATATAAAAGAGAGCAATGTTTGTTTATGGGGGTGGAGATTGAAATTTAGATTTAGAGATACCCTTACATGAGGGAGTTTGTTTTGTTTGAATTCCCTGTATAAGAGCTATCCTGCACAATTTTATTTTTTTTATTTCATCATTATTGATAGTTATAAAATTTTACTTGTGAATTTTATGACTTCTCCTGGTTTGTCTATGCTTCCTGACCATGTGCCTCAACCACAGTTGGTATAAAAAGTTGGATTTTTGTCAAGCATACTCTACACTGGGAGTTTTGTGCATGATTACTAGACTTGATACCAGGGAAGCATAGGAAAAAGGCATGGATCCTGCAACAGCAGACCCAGGAGTGATTACCAGAGGAACAGAAGTCAAACAAGAAGCAGAAACAAAAGTCCAAACTGAGACAGTACTGCTGGAACCAGTGATGGAAGAAGTGTTTGGTCATCACCAATGGTGATTGTATAAAAAAGAAAGGGTGTAAGAATCTGCCTTGATTTTAGGAAATGCAATCAAGTGTTCATGTTTGAGAGCTATCCTGTGCACAGGATAGATGATTTGGTGGACAAGCTAGGAAGTGCCAAGTACATTAGTACCTTCAATCTGAGTGAGGGTTACTCAAATTTCCATAAAGAATCAAGAGACAAAACTGCATTTTCCACTCTGATTGGAGTCTGTCAGTTCACCATAATGCTGCTTGGAATTAAATGGCACACCTGCTACATGCCACTGTTATATGGATGTAATTCTAGCCCTCACACTAGTTATTGTGCTGCTTACCTGAATGATGTTGTGGTGTACAGTCCAGACAGGAAAAGCCATCTGGAACACCTACAAGCAGTTATCCCATCTATCAGAAAAGCAGGTCTGACCTTTAATCCTAATATGTGTGCACTGGGTACACAGGAAACCAGGCATTTTGGTTATATTTTAGGAAATGGAGAAGTAAAGCAAGAAATTTCCAAGACAGAAACTGCAGATAACAGTCCTGTCCCAAAAACAAAGAAACATGTCAGGTCATTTTTTTAGGTCTGGCTGGTTACTAAAAGAGAGGGGACTGTATGACAGGATTGTATAAGACACTGCCCCATTTGTTATAGCTAGAGAGTTAAAAACAAGGATCTCGTGTTCTGTTCACTCCTATTCTGTCACTTGTCTGTCTCTTGCCCATCTAATTGACTATCAAGTTTTCCTTGTGGCACCTAGTAATTGGACACTCCAATGGCCCTACAATTTTCTCCTGTTTTCTCCCTTCCTTCACTTGCTGTTCCTATTCCTTCTTTCTACCCTTACTTCTTGGTGGTTAAAATCTTTGTGAATTTGCATGTGAAACTGAGATCCTTTGGTTTACAAATGTATACAGTTATACTGTTGAAAAGAATTGCACAAAGCTGTTTGAGTTTGTTAGAAAAGACAGCAAAATGAAACACACTGTGGGTTAACCATAAGAAACCTTATGACCATCCACAAGCTTGTTGCACAGCTGTCAGCAGGAAAACCAACTCTGGTCAGAATGCCTTAACTGAGTGCATCTGTTAAAGACTGGATATACGGTGACAAGAAAGAAATTGACAAAGTGTGGTACACTGGGTGGGATATTCAGACTGCGCCAGGCTGTGGCGCAAGCCTGGTTGCAGTGCAACTTGGATGCACAGGGGCGTTGACAGGGTGATATTCAACGGAGCTGCACCATGGCACAGCATCATTGAATATCACTCCTTGGCCACCCGCAGTGTGCATAGCACAGTGGCACTGCACCAGAGCAAGTGGCCAGAGTTGAGCAGGGGGATGCGTTAGTGCAAGTGCCGTTGTGATAGGCGCAACTACTGCGATATTCAAAAGTGCACATGCAAATGGGGTCATAATGTATGCAAGGCACAAATGGGGCCATTTTCATGACATTATGGCCCCCATTTGCATGCAGGTGCACCAATCCCCAGTGACTTGCACCTGGCGACCTGCCAGGATGCATCCATTGGGGACTGACACCCCCTGCACAAGAGGCAAAGTGCCCCACTGCCCGATCGAGGGCACATGTTATCATGAATAGTCCCATATCCCTGGTGGTCCAGTGGACCACTCGCAGCCAGATCGTGGGCAGAAGTACAGTAAAACCACCCTCCCATATCCCTGGTGGTCAAGTGGACTGCTCGCAGCCTGATCGTGGCCATATGTTTTAGAGATTAGTCCTATATCCCTGGTGGTCCAGTGGACCACTCGCATCCCTGATCATGGGCATATGTTTGAAAGAATAGTCCTATATCCCTGGTGGTCCAGTGGACTGCTCACAGCCTGATTGCGGGCGTCAGTAATATCCTATGACAAACCAATCCAACCCTGGTGGTCCAGATGTACCCCCCTTCCCCACCTGCCACCTGCCCACTGAGCCCCACCACCCTGCTCCTCCCCCCGGTCAGCGGCGGGCAGCAGCTCCCCACCCACTTGCCACCCCTCCACCTGCCAACTGACTCCATACGGTAGGGTTATGCGCCCATTGGTGACAAGCGTGAACCAATGGGCATGCAACCATACCGTACTACCTAATCCAGAAATGTGAATGGATCCATTCACATATATCTGGACTAATATAATCTGATATGGGTTGTACACTCATTAGCTCACACTGTGGACCAATGGCGTACAGCTCTACCATGCACGGAGTCAGCCGGTCGAGCGGTGGGGCGTGACAGCGTTGAGGAACCGCCATCCGCCGCTGACTGGGGAAGCATGGCGGTGGGGCTCAGTGGCGTAGAGAGGCCACTGGACCACCAGGGCAGATCAGACTATCCAAAAAGGTATTACTGATGCCCGTGATCGAGCTGTGAGTCACTAATCCCACTGGACCAGAATGATGGACTACTCTCAAACAGCCTAGATGGGCTGAGGCGGTCCACTGGACCACAAGAGATATAAGACTTATTCTTTCAAACATATGCCCACGATCAGGCTGCGGCCTCACTGGACCACCAGAATCTATTATTTTCTGCATGCACAATTGGGCGGGGGCACCACCACAAAGGTGCCGCCAGATGGGTGGCCACCTACGCGGCAGCTGCCGTGTTGCGCCCTTGCACATGGCAGCTCACCGTGGGTGGCCAGCTGTTCCTCCTTTTTATTGGCTCACCTGTGTGCAGCACAGGTAGGGGTTGCTCATGCATGGGCTCAGCACATCCCAGGCTGAATGTCGGAATATGCAGAGTATGCATGGGCACACCCCCCCACCTGCGCTGCATACATTACTGATGCACTCTGGCGCATTGGGATTTGTGCCAGGCTCAATCCCTCTTTGAATATCACGCCAGGGCACATCAGTGGGTTGCACATGGTGCAACTGTGTTGCGCCATGTGCAACCCTTCTGAATATCCTGTCCACTGTGTGAAAACAGAAGATGCTTAATAAGCACAGGATGCAGAATTTAATTGTCAGATGAAAATATTTTATAACAGAGAGCAATGTTTGTTTAAGTTGCAGTGAGAGAGAGAGAGAGAGAGAGACTGAAATTGAGATTTAGAGATACCCCACTAAAAATACTTTTTTTTAAACTGCCCATACAAGAGCTATCCTGCACAATTTTAATTTTTACAGCTGCATGGGTCGAGCCCTGCAGGCATTTTGCTATCACTGAAGGAGAGAGAGAAAGGACCATGACCAGATGTGGTCCCAGTCCTCTCCTACAGTGAAGTGGTAATTTGTCCACACTGCACATCTCATTGGTGGTATATGGTGTTTATCCTGTCCTTCCCCTCCATGGCTGCAGTTTTCCTTCACAGTGCAGAAGCCCCCCCTCCTCAGGTGCACTACTTTAAAGAGCAAGTTTTTATTTCATTTTTTAATCATCTGTATGAAAATAAAAAATCATAATGATAAGTATCATTTTACCTCCTTTAACACAAATATGTTTTCTGGTGATGTTTTGAAACCGAGCCGGTAATGGTAAGTGCAGTGCAGTTCTCAAAGAAAAGCAACTTCTGCTATTTCCCTCAGTCTGAACTGTTTCTATATCAACATGGTAACTAATAAAACTAGTGGAATGTTTGTTTATGTTATTAGTGGTTACCACCAAAGGAGTCAAGATACCGGTTGGGAAAGTGAAAGTGTCCGTGTTCAGCAGCTAAGTACCTGAACAGACTGAAATTGTTCTGTTATTTTTGAAATAGAGTTGTAGCTGTTATTGTTTTATTTGTTTGTGTGAAAGTATCTGTCAAGGGACTTCACAGTATCACCAGGCTGCCAACAAAAAAGAAAAGAAAAACAAAAGAAAAGGAAACAACATGTATTCTAAAATACAGGTTTTCTCTGTGTAGCAAAATTGTATGTTACTTGTGAGTTTGATGTTGCTCAGCATCTTACTCAGTTGTCAGGCTTAAAAAAGAGATTTTGTAAATGATGTAGTTCATGGAGAAAAATAAGCTTGTTGCTCTGTTTAGCATTATCATGAATGGTTGACAGTTTGGTCTTTACCATTGCCAGTTCTGTTCTGAAAGAGAAAGAGAAATTTACAGTGTGTCAGCTTGTAAAACTCATGCACTTACACCTGCTCTCTCTCTGAAATGATGCAGTGTTTATGTTAATGTAAAAAAGAACAGAAAACACGCAAAGTGAAATGTAAAGTTGGAGTTTGTTTATTTGCAGTGAGCTTTAATTAAATTTGTGAACAGTAATGATGTATATTTTTTCACTCTTGAGTTTTGAAGGTGGGGAGAAGACGTGGCTAACAGTGCTCCAAAATATGCACTGAATCACAATATGTGTTCTAAAGTCTGTGGTGCCGTATGAGTGATTATTCATATAGTTGTTTATACTCCAAGCTGAGCTGGATTGTGGTTTGTGTATTCCGTGTGTGTGAAATGACCAAGTGTCCGAGGCAGCACACATTTGTCCCTCTTTTAGTTACGCCATCAATGTGTGATCCACATGGATGTAAACCCTGGAGCCATACCACTAATATCCCCCATTCTGCACTCACAATACCCCACGTGCTTTTGATTAAATATTGTGCTACACAGCAGTCTTGCTGCTCTGTTCGACCCCCTCCATACCTCCCCCACACACACAGTTTTGGGGGGAAATAATTATAATATATATTGATATTATTGCATATTTCCTTAGATTATTTTGCAAGTGAATGAAATCAAACTTTGCATTTAACTTTTTGCATTGCCTGCTTTTTTTGCAACAGCATAAACACGGCTACATTTTACATAGAAGAATACAGATAGAGACAGTGTGCACATGAGAGAGAGAGAAAGAGAGAGAGTGATAGATTTACAACAGGGCTGTCAGACTATAAAACTCATCTAAAATGATTGGTGTTAATGCTGTTGCAAAAAGAGCAGGCAAAGCATAGTGTCAAATGCAGTATGCTTTCCTTTGCTTGCAACAAAATATAATGAAATATGTGATAATAATGTTTATCTGGCATTGACTGTTCTTTTTCTTCTTTGTTTTATCCTGCGTGTCAGAATAAGGATTGTGAGTAATGGAGGTAAAAAAATGCACTGTGAGTGTAAACTATAGTATGTGTTGCATTATCCTTATAAGGGTTTATACTGGATTGAGCATTGTGCATTTCTTGTTTGTTCAGTGACCATGTCTCAGAATCTGCACACATCTATTTCTCATGAACTGGTACAATAGATGTGTGCAGCCAAGGAGCTAAATGCTTGTGAACCCCAGAGCCATGTCAATGACTTCCAAGTGCTTCACACATATTTTACCACATGCAGTTTTATTGGAGCCCCCCTTATCAGCCCCCCCCCCAAAAAAGACAAAATAATAATTACAGTGATGCAATGATAATATATATGTTTGTTAGATTTTTGTTGCTAGCCAAGGAATTTTTTTTTTACTTTGTACTTTGCCCGCTCTTTTTCAACTGCATTAACACTGCTTCTTTTTAAAGACTTTTACAGCATGACAGCCCTGCTGTAAATCTGTCACTATCTCTGTTATGCGTGCTCCTTGATTCTCTCTGTAAAAATGAAGCAGTGTTTATGCTGTTGCTAAAAGAACTAACAAGGCAGAAAGTCAGATGTAAAGTAGGATTTTGTTTGTTTGCAACAAAGTCTGATGAAATATGTGATAATATTTTATATTTCTCTGGCATTGAATATTTTCTTTAATCTTGAGTGTTGGGGAGTACTGATCATGGATAATGGAGATAAAAAAAATGCTCTGCGTCAAAGTACATGATCTAACGTGTATGGTTCATTATGCTTATATATTTCAGAAGCTGCACACATCTGTTTCTCTTGCACTGGTGCCATGGATGTGCACAGCTAAATGCATGTGAACTCCAGAGCCATACCAATGACTTAGGAGTGGGCGAAAGTGGGGTTTTCCATCGTGGCTGAACTTCCACGAAAATCAGGGAAATTTCACAGAAGTTTCCGAACTTCCGCCTATGGTGGAGCAGAAAACTTCACAAAAGTTATGGGCAAAATTTTGCCTGGTTACACAAAAGAATAAGAGCAGGTGGCTAGAGGTCCCCACCCACCCACCCCACAAGAATACAAAATATCCCTGGTGGCTAGCAGTCCTCCCACCACTGGGTCACCTGCCTGACCTGAAAAAAAAACTCCTGGTGTTGTGATCCCTCCTCCCACCCCATCATCATCATCCTGACAATTGCCCTGGTGGCTAGTGGTCCCTCCCCTCTACCTCACTTGCCCAAAGTAAAAGTGTTCAGTAACCACCAACCCCTGTCTCCATCCTTAGTACTGTTTAAAAAAAAATTACCTGGTGGTCTAGTGTTTATTTTAACTCCCATCTCCAATCCCCAGTCCTTGAATATATATTTAATTCTCTTGTGGTCTAGTGCCCCCCTACCCCACCCCACCCAGCAGGTGTCCCACCACCACTCTCCTACCCCATCCTGAACCTCAGTGGGTGGGCCTGCACACCCTCTCTCTCCACCATGGCCTGGCGCCCACTGAGCTGTCAGTGAATGAGCATGTTCTTGTACAAGAACACATTAATTAATTGACAGCTCAGTGGGTGAACTGGCCATGGTGGAGAGAGGAGAGATATTCAGGTCCACTCACTGGGGTTCGGGATGGGGATGGGAGTGGGGTGGTGGGACACCTGCGGGGGTGGGTGGCATTAAACCACCAGGGAATTAAATACATATTCAGGGACTGGGGATTGGGGATGAGGAGGGGTTAAAAAAAATGCTAAACCACCAGGGAATTTTTTTTCAACAGTACTACAGACAGAGATAGGGATGGGTGGGATTATTAAACACTTTCACTTTGGGCAGGTGAGGTGGAGGGGAAGAACCACTAACCACCAGGGCAATTGTTGGAAAGATGGTAGGGTGGAGGGAGGGATCACAACACCGGGGGCATTTTTTCTTCAGGTAGGGCAGGTGATCCAATGGGGAGAGGGACCGCTAGCCACCAGGGCTTATTTTTGAGGGGAACTTGGTCAGCCATGGGGCTGTGTTCACTGGTGGAATTTCCTCAAAAGTTTGGAAATGGATTTCCAAACTTTCATAGAAGCGAAAGTCAGACTTTCACTTGATTTTCACCTGCGAAAGTCTTTTTTCACACAGGGCCATACACCACATACTTTATATCACATGTGATACAGTGCAGTTTTTTGTTTTTCTTTTTTGGCGCTCCTGTTATCAGTGCCCACACTTCACATAAGGCTGTCAACTAATCAGTTAACTAACTACCTGTAACATAATACTGTCAAACATAGTTTCATAGTTTGGTTTATGAGTCAGATTGGCTAGTGTGCCTTAACATGACTCATCACCTGTCAGTGGTAATTTCTAGTATTACCATTACCCATTTATTCATCCAAAGATTTTTACAAGCCCCCATGTTTTCGCTCATTACTAAAGATTCAGGTAGTGAATTCCATGTTGCCACTACTCTTTGGGTAAATCATTGACCCCTCCTGTTTGTTTTATAAAATTCCCCAGATAGCTGCAAGGAATGTGGTCTACTAGGTCTTTAACAAGTTTTTTGATGATGTCCAATAAATTCCCTTATATCTTTATTATGAAGGGCTTTATATAAAAGACAAAGATCACCTCTCATCCTTCTATATTTTATTTATTTAGTTAGTTTTTGTTTACTGGGTAAGTGCTCTAGCCATAAAATGACTATTTTCAGGCATGACCCGGGAGAGTACAACACAGTATAACATACAGATAACATTTCATAAGTGCAGGACAATTACACATACAGTAGATCAAAACAGTATCAATGACCAAAACACAGGCAATCAAAAACAACACTACATAGGGTAAAGATTTGGAGAAACAGCTACATATAGAGTAGCACAAAACAGATTGTATGGGGATAGCATACCACAAGAGGTAAACTCAATGATGTAATAACATAAGGGATGTCAATGTAGGAAGAAGCAGAGAAGGGCAAGTGCTTGACACAGTACATCATAAGAAAGTAGAGATGAGAGAAAGTAGGCCTTAGCTAGAGGGAGAGTTGGGAATGGGCCAAGAAGAGCAGGACTAGGGTTATAGAGAGTAGGGGGGAGGTATAGTAACGGGGTTATTAGTAGTAGGGGAGTTCAGAGGTGCTTTGCAGAATTGAGAGAGAAAGGTCCTACTGGCATCAAATGGGGTCAAAGCAAGTGCACGAGTCATCAAGAGATAGATATCGGCACAGCTATCTTTTAAAGCAAAGATGGGACTTCGACAGTCTTAGGACAAGGGAAGTACATTCCGTAGCTGGGGTGCAACATGTTGGAAAGCACCAGTACCGTTTAATGTGCAACACCTGGATACATTGAATATAGGTTTATCAGCTGATAGCAAGCCATGGGAGGAGGTTTGGGGAACCGGCAACACTGCATGTGAGGATGAGGCTTGATGCCTGATAATAGAATCAGTGAGACAGCCAAGATAGTATTGTCTGCAAGCAAAGAAAGAGAGCCATCTCAGGTCGCTGTAGAGTTGACAATGGTGCTTGACTCGAGGAGATGCAGAGGCATGCCAATATATGTTATAATAAGTAATGTCCCACTTATGGAAGGAGGTTTTATGAACAGCAGCAAGAATGGGAACATCATAAGTAAAGGTTGGGAGCAGGATACCTCTGGCAATAGCCAGCTTAGCAGAGGGGGTTAGCATATAACCGGTTCTGTAAGCTACATCCAGTTTAGCCTTTGCAGGTGGATTGTATGTGAAGATTGTAAACCAGGGATTGGTCAAGCATGACTCCCAGGTAATTAAAAGATGTGACACATTCTAATTGAGTGCCCCCTAAGTCATAAACCATCAGGGATGTGGGACAAGCCCTGCATTTTGGGGCAGAGCCTAGAAGCATGTTTTTTGTTTTCTTTGCATTTAGTACCAGCTTATGGGCATACAGCCAGTTTTGAACGTTTTTGAAGTCTAAGGAAATTAATTTGTTAATGCTGGCTATACTAGTGGAGCTGGTATAAATAACGAGATCATCACATAAAGAAGAGATGAACAGGATTGAAAAATGTCTGCAACATTGTTAATAAAGAGTGAGAAAAGAAGGGGCCCCAGGATAGAGCCCTGAGGCACACCAATATTGATGATGGTACTATCAGATAGCTAGGAGTTAAGTTTCACAGTTTTGGTCCTGTTTGACAGATAGTTACTAAACCAGTCAATGACAGGGGATGAGAAGCTCAGATTTCGAGGAAGAGAAAGAAACGGGGTGATCAACAAGATCAAAGGCCTTTGTAAGTTCAATGAAAATGGCCCCAGTGAGTCTTCCAGAATCCATATTGGAAAGTATATCTGTTGTGAGTTTGAGAAGAGCTGTTGATGCACTATGACCTTTTCTGAAACCATGCTGGTTTTCAGAGAGAAGACTGAACTTTGTTAAGTAGTCAGTTGTTTGGGTGGTGGCAAGTTTCTCCAGAATTTTGGTTAGAATCAAAAGAATGGCTATAGGCCTGAAACTGGTGATTTCTTTTGGGTCACTTTTTTTGAATAGAGGTGTTATATGAGCAAGTTTCCAGAGGTCTGGAACTACACCGCAAGAGAGATATAGCATTCAGACTTTCACCAGCAGAGAGACAATGAAAGGAGCATCAAGCTTCAGAAGTCAAGGTTCTAGGGAATCTGACTCAGAGCTAGTGTTGTCAGAGATGGATTTCAGGAGTTTTGGGACCACTGATCTTGATATGGCCTTAAAGTAGAAAGGTGGTGCATAGGGAAGCTCATGGGATACAGCAGGAGGAGTGTCCGGCTGGCTTGTAAGTGGGAGCTGAGAGTGTGTTGTGGTAGGTAGGAATGAGGAAGTATATTGGGGCAGCTCAGAGAACATTAGGTTGAAAGAGTTAGCTATGGTGCTAGAGTCATTACAATGAGCACCGTTTAATATCATATCCACAGGGGTAACCGATTGAGAAGCCCCAACAAAAGTCTTAACATGGGCTCAGAATTTCCTAGGGTCACAGGCTGAGCTAGATAATAAGCCTTTACATTATTTGCTCTTAGCTTCTCTAACTTGTTTTTCACAAGAGTTCCTAAGAGCTCTATAGGTACTGAAATCAGTTTGCAGGCCAGTTTGTTTGTAGTGCTTCCAGAGTTTATCCCTAAGGCTCAAATTTGCAAGCACCTCGTTTGTTTACCTCTGACTCTCCTAGTAACCTTAAGGACATGCTTGCACTGAACAGCAAAGAATTCATTGAGAAAAATATTTAGGACATCCTCAACATCGCAGGAGTGATAAATACCAGACCAGTCAATTTTAAGACCAAACATCCCTATTTAGAGTATGTTAATTTCTCATCAAAGGGTTTACCTTTTAAGTTCTTAATACTCCTAGTTGTCTTTCGTTGGACCTTTTCTAGTTGCTTATTTCTTCCTTCAGTTAATGGTGCACAAAAAGGTGAGCAGAACTCCAATACTGATCTTACCAGTGTTGAATATATTGGTACCATTACTCTTGGATCTTGACTTTTTAGATGTTTAAATATACAGCCAAGGATTTCATTCCCTTTTGTGATCACCTCATTGGTTTGTTTGTCAAATTTGAGGCATCTGTCAATGATGACTCCCTAATCTCTCACATTTTCAGTCTTTTCTGGTACTTCATCATTCATTCATTTTATACTCAAACATGATATTCTTGTGGCTGAAGTGCATAACTTTGAACTTTTCTATGTTAAAGACCATTTTGTGCTGCTTTGCCAGCATTTCAAGCTGTGCCAACTCACCCTGCAAGCTCATTGCCAACTCTATATTGTTTATTATGGCTCCTATGTTAGTGACATTGGCATATTTGCAAATCTATGACTCTCTAGATGTTCTCACTGAGGAGACAGATATACTAAACAAAGTGGGTCCCACAGTCAATCCCTGAGGAACCCCACTTCTCATGTTACCCCACTCAGAGACATAACTTCTTATGCATATGCTTTGGCACCTATTATCAAGCCATGATCTTACCCAATTAACAAGATAGTGATCACATTTTAATTGCATAACTTTCTTTATTATTCCATATGAAACACAGAATTGAAGGACATGAGATAAAAGATAATTTTTTGGTCATACATTTTTTTTTTACTTAAATTTTTTACAAAAGAGCTTCATGTGAACAAATACAAAGGCAGTGTTTACAACAAAATTTATATGACTGCAGCTTTCATTCCTTCCCCCTGTCATTCTGTCAAAACAAAAGGAGAGCACACAGTGAGGCATGAGACCAAAGGAGCTTTTTTAATGGATTTTTGTCCCCCCACCCCAAAGGATCTTGTTACTAGTTCTTGTCAGCAGCTGGGTAGGACAGACAGTGTTTACCACATATTCTGAATGCCTGTATCTCCGTTTTCTTCCCTGTGTCATTCTGATAAAACCAAAGTATGGAATGAAGTTAGGAAGGAATGAACATGGTTAAAGAAGAGATCAAACACCTGTTTTAAAATGTATTGTTCTTTTTTTTCTAATGCATCTTGTAACAAGTTCTTGACAGCAGTTTTAAAAAAAACAGTTACCACATGGTACTGTATGTCTGCCAGCAGCTCCCGTTCAGTTGCTTTCGCTGTCTCTGGGCTTCTGATGTGAAATACACAAAGAGCAACAGTGTTATCAATACTTGCATCTTTCCGTTTCCTGATCAGTCCTCAACATTTACAGTTTACACGATTAGTAACACTGTCACAATCACCATATCCTTCAATATGGAGCCCCCTTTCCAGTCTGTTGCCCACTCACTTTTGCTATGCAATGTCAAGGCATCCTATAGTATACTGTCTGTGGGCACTAGGTCATAAGAGTGAACACAACAATATTGCTCACCAACACAGTACCACAACAACAGTGCCTGCAGTATTGGTGCATGGTAGCGGTCCCAACACACAGGCAGGACTGCTACCAAACAAAATAATAAAGTTATGTTACAACCTCCCCATAACTGAAATAATCAACTCCGAGTCAGAGTTGGATTACAGGGGTAAGTTATAAAGTCGGTGTAGGGGGATTGGTCCATGAGATGGAACTTGAAAAAATCTGTAACCTGCATCACAAAAAAAAAAAAGATCAGAGACCAGGACTAGAACCCTGGTCTCCAGCACCATTCTGGCCGAGCTGCTCCATACCTCATCCCTCTCCACCATGGGAGCAACTTGGCCAGCCTCTGAATTTTTTCAACCCTCTCCATGCCCTTCATTGTGTCCTAGTGCCACGGACAGCTGCAGGGAGAGCGCACTGCACTATGCTGTTCTATCCCTGTTGCTGTCTGTGATACGCTCTTCATACAGCATGCTTCTTACATGCACTGTAAGAGATGCACTGTTCTGACTGGGTAGGCTGGTGTTGATGGGACAGGTTTTTTTTGTATTTTCTTTTTCTTGATCTTGTGCCTGACCCATCAGTGAATACTGCCCCCCCAACCATCCCCGGTTTTACAATGAATCAGAAATAGAGGGAATTTACTGTTCAGCTGTACACTGTCCCATCTGTCATTATCTACTTAGCTTATTGCCTTTATATATGTTGTGTCCCAAGTACATTGTGACACGTGTTGTTTATAAGTTCCCCTTTAGTGCTTTGTGGGTGACTTCTCCATTTCTCTATTCCTCCCCTTGACTTTTTTTATTTTTTTTGGGGGGGTCATCATCTTTTTGATTTAGGCTACCAAATTATTCTTTTATTTCCTGTCAACCAGTGTCAATGAGGTACATTACCTCATGAAGAATTCCTTACTTTAATTTTCTTTACATTGTTTTTGTGTGTGGGATGTTCCCCTCACAAACTCCAGACGTAGGATCAGTTAACAGTAGCAGACACGTACACCACTACTGTATTTCTTTTTCGGTTCCTGTTATTTGTCCCACTGGCAATTCCCCTTCACCATTCTACCAGTACCTTCCACTGCTACCCTTTTATAATGTCATTCCCTTTGATGTTTTGAACACATTTGTCTAGTTGGTTTTTATATGTCTGATGTGGGCTATGTTTGTGCCTACCTAGAGGGAAAGGGTGTGGATGATAAGTCCTCATTGTGGAATATGTATCTGACTGTACTCAGATACTGTAGCCTGATCTGAATGCAATTTCTATAGTACCTTCCTGTCCTGCTGTTTTGGTCTGTGTTTGTGAAAATTGCATTCCATGGAACTATTCATTCTTTTGCAAGTAGTCACACAGACTGTGTTCCTTTTTAGTTTGCTACTTTGCATATTGCCTCTTTTTTTCATCTGACTTGAAAGGCTATGTTGTTACAAGGAAGTATTCTTCAATGCCTGTATCACACCTGGCACCTGCTCCTAAATGGACTTCTCTTAATCAGCTGTACTGCTTCTCTATTTTTATTCATTAAAAAAAATTGAATGGGTGACACTTGTAAAACGTGATCTAAGATTTGTGTACCTTTTTTAGACTGAGTACTGTACTCATACATCTCAACCTCTTGTCTCATTAATCAGTGACAAGGCATATTAAAATATAAATGATCTGCATTTTTAAAGTTGATTAGCACTTTCACATGCAGAACTGCTAATTAATTATTGCCACTTTTTTTAAACCATGCTCACTGCATTTGGCAGTCCAGAAGATGTTTCTGTGGCTTATGTTATCTATTGCTTGTGATGTCAGTGTCCCTTGAGTAGAAAGGAATAGATTTTTCTTGTATTTTGCTATGACCAATCAAGCTGTTCAACATAGCCTACTTTCTCCTCACTCACAACATGCCGCCCTTTGTTACTTTTTATTAGAGAACTCATTGTACAGTACAGGTCTGCATCACTGATAGATGTTAATTACTGTGGTGCTGGGTGGAGGTGTGGAATGATTACTCTTGACCATTTTCAAGCTACCATCGACAATGACTTATATGCATGATGTTATCACCCCATTGTGGCAGTCTACCTGCTGTGTGTTCTGGGCCATCACCACATTGAAAAGCTAGAATTTCCTTTTTATGGCTGTGCGGGTGGAGCTCTGCAGATGTTTTGCTAGGACTAGGAGAGAGAAAAGAGACTCTGCAAGCACTTGACTGGATTCTTCAGCCATATGCTTCCACAGTGTTGCCATCAGTTCAGGTGCATTGCTTCTATGCCACCCCTCCCCTCTGTGGGAGCACAACCTCCCCCCTCTGAAAGGGCACTATTTTTCTCTGCCCATCAATTTTGCAATTGAGGGTGGAAAAAAGAGTCTGTTGTGCCTAAGGTGGCCATAGTGAGCTCATTGTGCATGCATGAATGTTGTACATCCACATTTCTGTCACGGTGGCCATTTTGAGCATGGCAGACTGTTTCTCACTCATGCACAGTGCTTATTAGTCACTGTGCATTTGTGATTACTGTGCAAGTATGGAGTCCTACATGGCGGGAGTCCAAGTACTCTTTGACTTGGGCTCATCGTTCTGCAGCAACGATGTTGGATCTGACCAGAGTTTGTTTATTTTATTGATAATGATAATAAAATGCGAATTGTGAATTTTATGACTTCTCCTGGTTTGCCTATACTTTCTGACCTTATGCCTCGACCACAAGATAAATTGCTCATTGCACATATGTTATTTATTTTTGTGATTTATATTTCTTTATCATAAAACTATCCACCGTGCCTCCCTTATTGCTAAATATTGGTTCAGCTCCCTTCCCCCATCTCTCATCCTGTCTTACTCTAGCCAAATCCACATCCTAATCTCTTTACCACAGAGATTTATGTACCTTGTCCATTCCCCACCCTCACTCCTCTGCTCAGTCAATCCGCCTTCTCATACTGTCTCCCTCTTCTCTGGAATAATCTACCCTCTGACCTTCATCTTGCATCCCCTTTCTCATCCCTTAAAAGGCTCCTCAGACTCCTCCCTTTTCCCCAGTGCCTCCAATGCTCCAACCCCTCCCCCTGCTTCTCCATTCTGACTCAGTGTGCACTGTTGTCTTCTCTCATATCCTCCCTCTCTCTTTTTCTGGCCTCTGCTGAATGATCTGGCTCCCACCTATTCACAAACTCAGCCCCTGCCTTGCTCCAGATCCCTCACAAGGGGTCTCAAAGTGTCTCAGGTTAAACTGCTAGTCTTGCTTTTGTTTTCATGCCTCATATTTAATTTTACTTTCATTCTACCACTGTATTACTTTCTACCTGGGGTCACACCTGGAAATGAGCTTCAGCTCAGTGTGCCTTTCCCGGTCACCCAATTTTAATAAATAAATAAATAAAACCATTTAGATTTTTTTATCTCTTCTAGTTTTGGTTATTGCTTCACTGTATGGTTTTGGGGCAGGGAATGCAGTGTGTGTGTGTGTGTGCGTGCACTGAAAAAAGAGAGTGACAGCGAATAAGTATTTGAGTGAACATGTACCTGTCTGGTTATTGACACTATTTTACTCACTGTCACTGTCCTTGATTACACAAATTCTTCATTATTTCTTAGATATCGGTTTCTCTGTAATAGATAAAGAAAGGATAGTTTAGATAAAGGGTGGTTGGATTAAGGAAATTTTTGGTAGTTGGAGTTATTGTGATTAATCTGGACCATGATCTTTTAAGCAATGAATGCAGATTGGTAAAGCAGGATTCTACTGAATTAGTTGGTTTGTTTCTAATGACGGAGCTTGAAGTAGAGCTGCAGCTGGAGTTGGTTATGTTGTAGGACATTCCGGGGATTGCAGGATCATTATGCAGAATTTTGGAAGTTTTCTTTTGCTGGTTGTCATTTAATGTACAGTAGTCATTGATGCTGACCGTGATTCTGTGTCCAGTGAGCTGAATGATTTCAGCTAAAGGTGCACCAGCGTCATTCAGCTTTTACATTGAAGGTGTTCTAGCTGAATAGTTTATGACTCTCTTCTCTGTAGGTATTTGGCTGTCCATAATATTTTTTTTCAATGATAATCACTGTTTTATTATTATTATTGTACTGATAACTAATAGAAACAGAATATCTACATGCTGTGAAGTGACAGGATGATGGCTGGTATAGTTTTCAAAACTGGAACTTGGGCACTTGATAGAATTCATTTCAAAACTGTAGCCCCTGGGTTTTATCCTTTGTTTATCTTTTTGATTAAGCCCAGTACAGGTTTTTGTTCATCTTTCTCAGCAGTACTACAGATATTCTTTGTTGGTGGCATCTGTTTTACATTTCACATATCCCCATTTAAAGTCCCATGTTTATGTATTTCCTGTAAGTTCCAAAAATATTCTATGGATCAGCCACATAATATTAAATAATTGTAGTAGAGAAGGGTCTAAGTAACTGTTTCTCATACAGTGTGACAATAATTTTATCAGTAAGGTCATCAGCTGCCTTTTCCCTACACTCTTTTCCCTGTCCTTTATATTTTTCTGTTTTTCTCAAAGTACCTGTCAATTTTTTTTTTTTTTTCATATTTAATTTCAGTCGAGAGGGAGTGAGGAAATTTTTGGGATCTGAGATATCTTTCTACACTTTAAAACTGTGACCGAAGTGTCAGGCACTCGAAAGAGGTTTTATCTTTTTTGTGGCTTCAATAAAATATTTTGACAGGATATTGTTTACTTCATTGTTTGGTATTGTGTCCATCTGTCTACATTCATTATATCTGTCACAGAGGTATTGTTGTATCATGCTGATATCTGTACAGTTTTTTTTTAACTTCTATGTTTGTTTTTGCTGCCATTAATGAAGGCCTCTATATCAATAGTCTCAATGTCTTTATTTGAAGTAGGTTTTGTCATGTCTGTGGACACTTCCATAATTTGGTCTAATGAAAGGCAGTCCAATTCCTTGAATAAAGGGTTGTCATTTTTAAATGCGTTGACCAAGTCATTGTACTGTACTTTGTAGCTAATGTTAGGGTCAGTCATTTGAGATGGATTTTTATTTTTGTGGTATGCCAAGTTAACAAACTGTTAAGAGATTCAGTTCATTGTAATGATGTCCATAGTGCAGTTCCATACAGAGAAATTGCCACAAGAATCTTGGAAGCTGTTCATGAGGGCATGGTGGCCCACACAAAAATGGTTTGAGAGAGGGGAAGATTTATTTCTCCTGCATGGTTGCTTGACTGTGTATGAGAGAGGGACCTACTACAAAAGTAGGGACATGAAAACATATTAGGGTTTAGGTCTCCAGAGTCATGGTGAATCAGTGGTGGGGTCTTCCATAGGGTTGTCATCCCTAATGCCCACACCCTCCCCTCCAGCCCATAGTCTCCTGTCCAAAGCATATGGTTCAGCTCCAAGTCAGTGCCTCATAGTGATACACTCTGTGGTGGTAGGGAAGTATGGCTCGCCACATGTTGCCAGCAAAATCAGTTTTAGCTTTCTTTAAGCAGGGCCCTGCTGTGCCTGCTTGAAGAAAAGTGATCACATCTGACTTTGTTTGCACAGGGCAGGGGTGGGCATTGGGGTGGACAACCCCAAAGAAGACCCCACCACTGATTCACCAAAACTCCAGAGAGCCAAAACTCTATTTATTTTTCATTTCCTTACTTTGTGTGCTTTGTGTTCTTTAACCCTAATTTTTGCATTTATGTGTTTTTGCATTGAAATTACCTTATCTTTGTGATAGTGAATATTATCCTCATTCATGTTGGTTCCTTTAGGGCCTGCAAAAAATGAAATAAACAGAATAGTGGAAATAGTTTTAGCCTTGCTTCACCAACCAACTAAGAAGTGAAAGACAACAGTGCCTTAATACTTGTAATTGAACCATTACACCATGCTATTTTAGGTTAGATGCAGAACTAATGAAGATTTCATACCTGGGTTCTGGGGATTGTGGGATGAAGTTTAGGCAGCTTGCAGGAACATACAGCTGTGCCTGTAAAATAAGAATAGCAATGGGGTCACAATGGATCTACAGCTCGTTAGTAACAAACTAGGACAAACAAGGTACACTAAACATAAAAAAATATCTGATACACGTAATCAGTGTCCTCCAATGCCTGCGTGGTGTCATGTCTTCATCATTAAACAGGACCTGTAGACATGAAACAGAAAATGGGTTGATATGATTAAGAAAAATTCTGATCAGATGTGTCAGGTGGAAAGGGATTGTATTTTGGGTGGGGGTTGAAGTGGGTTGTCGAGAAGGTAGATACTGGTACTACAGCAGCAACCTGGATTTAGAAAAAGACCTGGATCACTCATGGAGAGCAGCAAGTGGATTGTGGACAGGATTCAGGGTTCCTGGACCCACACTCCTCTTGGGGGGAGCAAGTGGCTCCACTCATGGACTGCCATCAAAGCAGGATGAAGTCATCACCTTTCACACACCCTGCAACACCAACAGGGAGCTGGACTGCCAAAGTGGTTAACAGTCAAGGGGGCAGACATCCATTCCACTCTTGTCCTCATTATGGGTGGAATCTGTTGGGGGGGGTGCCAAAGGTACAAGGTAATTTCCTGAGATGGAGAGGGATGGGGCTGAGTGGCTGACAGCAGTAGGGGGTCTTTTGGTTGTGCAAGGCCTGCAGCATCCTAACCTTCATCCTTCCAGGTACACTTTTCCCAATTTTTCTTGCCACCTCAGTTGTCTTGATGCAGTGAATGGACCCATTGGATCTCAAAACACACATCAATCTCTTGTGAGGAAGGCTCCCCTGCCCACCACAGGATGTCATCTGTGTGCCAGAACACTGCTCTGTCTCTCCCCAGGATGGGGTCGGTGCTACACACCACAGCACCTTCCCCCTCAGACTAAACCCATTTAGCCATTTAGGCAGCTCTACTGAACTTGCACATGAACTCAGGTCACTGCCATGGAAAGGGAACATGGTCCCTACTAGGCCAACAGCCATCAATGCAAACAATGTTACTTCATAATTTTTTGTAACATTTTGACCCCAAATATTCAACATAGTATTTTATTACCCCCATCCCCCTTCTGAACATGATAGGTGTAATTTAGAAAATACTGGCCTAAATGTCATTACACACCACAAGTGTGAAAACACATTTTCGCCAGGATTTGAAAAACAACACCTGTTACATTCATGAGGTGGTGGGAAAAAATGGCTATGTTGAAAATTTGGGGTCAAAATATTGAAAATTACCAAAGTTATGAGTGAGTGTTGAACATTTTTAACATAGCTTCATAACTTTGTTTTTTTTTTAAATATTTTAAACCCCAGATTTTCAACATATTCTTCTTATAATCCCACCTTATGAACCTGGTAAGTGAACATTTTCAAACCCCACCCAAAAACTGATTTTGTGGAGCGACTGTAAATTCACCTTTTGGCCAAGATTTGAAATATTTCCCCTACCTTGTTCATGATGTTGGGGTCCCAAAAAGGCCATGTTGAAAATCTGGAATAAAAATATTAGGAAATAACCAAGCTATCAGTAAAAGTTCAAAACACACTGAAGTATATTAACCGCACTTACCTCAGTTCCCAGTCCAGTGCTGAAGGAGGAGGATGAGTCTCCAGTCCAGAGAGGATTACAGTGTTGGGTCCCAGCAGGTAAGGGGAAGGGTGTGTGTGTGTGTGTGTGTGTGTGTGTGTGTGGTGGTGAGTGCTGAATGGGATGGGGGTCGGATGGGGGAGGGTAGCAGTGGCAATAGGCATTGCTGGACCTTTTTCTCATTACAAAAAGTGAAATTTAAAAACAAGACACTGAGGGACCATTTTTGTATTACAGGTACTGACACATGAGACTGGCCACCCCATGTTGGTTTGATGTTTGGTGGCACCAGGAGTGGGCTCCCCATTATCACATACTTGCAGTGGTTGGGGGCTTATGAAGCTAGCACTGAGGAATACGTCACTCCAGTGATGTCATCTTAACCAGGTGGGCAGAGGACTTAACCAGCACTGGAGATTGGGCACCTTAGTGTTAGGAAGGAAAATAAAAAATGGAGGGGGGAACTAAACTGGCACAGAGGGTGAACACCCCAGGATTCAGAACTTGATTTCTTTAGCTAGCAGTGGGGATTGGACACCCTGGTGTCCGATTTTGTTTGTGACATGTGTACCTCAAAATTTGAATAGTCTTTTTATGATCCCTTCTTCCGAACAAGATAGGTATAATTTAGTAACATATGGACAAAACATAATTTTACTTCAGATGTGCAAAATCACATGTTGGCAAGAACTTGAAAAACAGCAGCTGCCATGTTTATAAGGAGATGTGAAAAAATGGTTCTGTTGAAAATCTGGGGTTTAAATATTGAAAGTTACCAATGTTATGAGTGTGTGTAGAAAAATTACAACATACCTTCATAACTGTGATTTTTTTTAAATAATTTGACCCCAAATTCTTAATATAGTCTTCTTGTCACTGCACCTCATGAACCCAGTAGGTGAAAATTTTAAAATCATTGCAAAAATGTAATTTCATGCCACAGGTATGAAAACACATTTCAGCCAGGATGTAGAAAATGGCAGCTGTAACATTCATGAGGTGGTGTAAAAAAATGGCTATGCTGAAAATCTGGGGTTAAAATATTGAAAATTACCAAATGTATGAACAAACGTACAAAAAGTTCAGCATTCACTCATAACTTGGTCCTGTTTTCATATTTTTTGCTCTGATTTTCAACATGGCATTTTTGGGACCCCACTTCATTAACAAGGGCACTAAAATTAATCAAATCCAGCCCAAATTATGATTTCATGCAGCAACCACAAAATTACCTTTTAGGCCAGATTTACTTAATATCACTTCTACTGTTCACAAGGCAGGGCCCCAGAAATTCCATGTTGAAAATGTGGGCAAAAAATATGACCAAGTTATAAAAAAAAAATTAAAAATATTGAAACATATTATATAGCACTTAACCTGTTTTCCTCAGTTCCCAGTCCAGCATTGACAAGTGAAGATGTGTCTCCGGTCCAGAGAGTATTATGGAATTGGACCCTGGCTGGGTAAGTATAGAGTAAGGTGGGTTGTGGGGTGGTGGGTGCTGAGTGTGGGGGTGGGGGTGGGGGATGATGATAGTGACAGACAATGAGAGACTGTTTTCTTTATTTCAGGAGAAAAGCAAAAGACACACAGGATAGTTTTCTTTTAAGAAGTACCTCTGACACTTGTGATTGTGCACCTAGTGGTGCATGACACTTGGGGCACTGGGGGTGGGCACCCCAGTGTATCAGACTGCTGGGTCAAGGGATGGAGGTCATCTACTTTGACACTGACATGTGCGCACCCCAGTGTTGGAAACTGTAAATTATGGGTGTTGGGGGGCACAATGGAGGGAAGGGGAAGGTACCTCTGACACTGGGGATTGGGCAACCCAGTGTTAGCATGACACTTGGGGCACCAGTGGTGGGCGCTCTGGTGTCTCAGACTGCTGGGTTGGGGAGAGGGAGGTTTTCAATGCCAACACCGGGAATTGGGCCCTCCAATGTCAGCAAGTATAAATTACAGGCATTGGGAGGGAGCATTACAGAGGGGATGTGGGAATGAACTGACACTGGGGGTGTGCACTCCGGTGTCCAACTACATTATTATTAATTTAATTGCCACCGGGATTGGGCACCCCAGTGTATAATTCAAATAAATAAAGCCACTTTTGCAGCTAATGGTGGATATTCCAGGAAAGAAACACACACATGCAAAGCACAATTGCAAATGCAAAACTGCATGTACCACAATAATGCAATGCTGAGAACAACAGACATAGACGTGTTTCATCCTTGTTGGAACTCATCAGTGTGCCATATCTGTAACTCAGCCCAGATGAAGGGAGCCAGCCTTAGGAGGGTCTTACTTGTTTGGGTCATGGGTAGCCATAGTAGAGAAGAACTACAAAAGAAAAGAACCCCAGAGCAAATGCCCTGAGGCAACAGTTACCCTGGAAGGGCATTTGGCCATACATCCAAATTTCAAAAAGAAACACATTTGCACATGCCCCAATAATGCAAAACATCATGGGAAGCATATGCAAATCCCCATGAAGGAATTCTGAATAGCTCAACCTTAAGCAGAATTGCATGGTGCTGAAAGGCCTCATAATGCAACCAGCAAAGGCTGAGAACAGCAGACGCAGACACAGACACATGTTTTGTCCTTGTTAGGATTCATCAGTGTGCCATATCTATAACTCATCCCAGAGAGAGGGAGCCAACCTTAGGATGGTATTAATTGATTAGGTCATGGGGATCCTATAATAGTGAAGAACTACAAAAGACAAGAACCCCAGAGAAAATGCCCTGAGGCAAGGGTTACCCTGGAAGGGCATTTAGCCATACAGCCAAATTTCAAAGAGAAACACAATTGCACATACCCCAATAGCCTGCACAACTGGATCAGGAGGGCTGGGGCTATGTACTAAAACATTGCCCTATACTTGTGGAACAAAAACAGCAGAATTGCATACACAGACAGGGTGCTGGCCCTTCCAGCTAATAAACAAGCACATTTCTGTAATATGACCACATGAGCTGATCTCCTTGTTTACTTCATTTGGTCATAAAAATTCAGTTATCTTCAGAACATTGATTTTTAAGCTGTGCATGCTCACAAATAGAACTTTTCTTTAAATATTTCAAAACTGCTTAAGTTAGGGAGATAAAAACCACAAAAACACACACCTTGGGCCAAACTCTATGAAACCTGTAAGTTTCAGGTTTCCAATCCTCCTAGTTTTTCTTAGTTATAGTTGAGTAGAAAAAGGTCTTAATTTATGTAATATCTTGTTTTTTGTCCCTCTGTAACTTTGCCACCCGTGATCTGAATGTTAATATGGTTTCAGGATCAAGAGACCCTGGTACTATCTCCGTGTATTCCAAATTTCAAGTAAATTGGTTGAATGGGGGCAAAGTTATTAATGTGCAAACATTGGGTTTAACATTAAAGTGCTTACTGAACCTAATATACAGGTGTGGTAGTGCCCCTATAATTAGGGTTGAGTAAAGTGTTTAATGTTAAATACCTAACTTTGCACCTTAATAGCTTTACCCCATTCAATGGAATTGTATGAAATTTTGCATGCACAGCCTGGGGGGGAAGGTCTCTTGATTTAACAAGTTTCTTGAAGGTCGCATGTCCAGATTCTGAGACCTGGATAGGGCAAAAGTGGAAAAATTGGGGTTATTTATTTATTTATTTTTGCTCTCAGCTACAGCTCAGATGGTTTGGAATTTATTCTGAAATTTTCAAGGTAGAAAGTGCTTTCCCTAGAATAGTAACTTTCATTGGTTTCATGAAAAAATATTAATTGGTTCCCAAGTTATAAGGATTTCAGATTTGAGTTCTGAGCATGCTCAGTAAGGTCTTTCATTTATATGATTAATATGAAAGAAAAATTCCAAGCTTGTGAAAGAAGATTTTTCTTTCATGAGCTGAAATTATCTTTTGTGAGAAAATAATTTATGTTTCATATGACGCCATCTTGTATTTTTTTATTGGAAAACCTATAAAAATGATGCCTTGCAGAAAAACAAAGACATGAATCTAGCTAAAGGGACCTGTTTAGCTTGATTCTGGACATACTTTTTCAAAAAGGGACCTTAAAATATGGTTTTGGGACATCCCAAAAATCCTTAGCATGACATGTGTTGTGAGCTGATTTTCTTATTTTGAGAGGCTCACGAAAGAAGATTACAGCCTCACAAAATAAGATTCTCTGCTTTATTTTTTGGGGTTGTTGTTTCAAGAGCCAAGCTCTTTCTTTAATGAATCACAAAACAACTCATGAAGGAACAAGGTCAGCTCACGAAACAAGATGTTGGGACTTAGATTTTTTTCCAGTCTTATATCATGAGCATGCCTGTTGTTCTGTGAGTCAGAAAACAACTCATAACACAAGATGGCTGGCTTATGAACAAGATGCTGGGACTTATTTTTTTCCAGTCTTGTTTCATGAGCCTCCTTATTTTGTGATTTCTTTTGTGAGTTATGAAAGCAGAGTATTGGCTCACAAAGCAAGATTGGAAAAAACTAAACCCCGCCATCTTGTTTCGTGAGCCGACCTTTTTGGATCATGAGTTGTTTTGTGACCCATGAAAGAACAGGTCAGCTCATGAAACAAGAATGAAAACATTAAGTCTCACCATCTTGTTTTCTGAGTGGACCTTCTTGTTTTATGAGTTATTTCATAAGACAGGAAACAACAGGCCTGCTCATGAAACAAGAATGGGGAAAAAAAAGTCCCAACATCTTGTTTTGTGAGCCGAGATTCTTCTTTTGTGAGCCTCTCGAAACAAGACTGCCAGTTAACAAAAGATAAATATGGGCTCATGAAAGAAGAATGTTTTTATATTAAAAGAATGACAAGTTTTCTTCATAACTTCTTTCTCTGTAAATAGTTATAAACAATATTATAAAAGTGTTAAGGATAGAACAGTCTGATATACAGCATTTCACGAGACTTACAGATCATACAGTATATGGATGTAAGTTTTATGGATTTCTTTATGGCCTTTAATATCATACAGTAGTAATCAAAAGCAACAACTTTATTTGGGACCCCAAGGTATGGGACCCCCCTCCTTAATGTAAGAAATACCCCATACAGTTGTATGGCTTATTGTACTTGTTTAAAGCAATATCCGTCTTATTTTACCCTCTATTAAGTTGCTATCTTCTATTTTCCTATTGTTGAGGTTATCAACAACATTACAGCTGTATGGATATACTGTTACTGCAAATGTATATGCAGATTACTGTATTGCATCTTTTTTGATTATACAGTATATGTTTGAAAACTTAATGAAGAATTTAACTTCGAAAGTTGTGTTCATAACTCCACCACTTTTAAAGATTTCAAAGTCAAATTTTCAACATGTCCTTTTTATGACCTTACCTTTCAAATCATGAAAGAAAGCTACCTGAAACCTGTCCCATAAGGTCATTTTGCTGTTGTTCAGCACAATCATGTTTTTATCATGATTTGACAGATGTGTCTTATCTGTTCTTGACGTGTGGTAATAAAAAGGCTATGTTTAGATTGTTTATTCAAAATAATGATAAACAACAAAGTTATGATGTAAGGATACTGTGTGTGTATTTGTAAGTGCACGGTAGTGTATCACTCAGACAGTGCTGTGTTTAGACATGCAGCATGTCTGGATCTATAGCTGCACAGGACTGCAGGGTCCAATGTAGCCTGTGCGTCTTACTGCCAGATGGATGCCTGATGTTGCACAGGGATCAGAGGGCAGTTTATGTCTGCATATGGAGGTAGATTAACTCACTGATATATGTACATCTGTACCAACACACTCACTTGGCACACTGCATAGAGGGCAATGTGCATCTTCATGTGAAGTGACAGAAGCAGATGGGCCTCTCATATGGCATATGGCCTGGAGGGCATTCTGTGTCTCTATCTGTAGCCACACAGAACCACAGTACCTGTAGGATGCTGCACATCAGAAGGTATGTGGTTCCACTGACTTGATGCATGCCAGTGACATCCTTGTATGTCTCTAGCTGTACTTACAGTTACCCATTGAATTCATGCATGGCCTGAAGGGTGATGCATGTGTGGATGTTTACTGACTGAAGTGCAGGGCATGGAGGAGCTTGTGCTTTTGCAGCCACATGGAATCCTAACTTGCCATTATAACATGTTTTAAAAATAAAAACATGAAACAGGTAAAGTTCAGTACAAAAATAAACTTTTTTGCATAATAATAGAACTAAGTAAGGTACCTAAACATATTTGTAAAAATGACATATAAATTAAAATGCTTTCTGAAAAAAAGTAACCTTTTTGATTAAATTAAAAAAAAGTGCTAAAAAAGTCATAGAAACATAGACTTTGATGGCAGATAAGGACCACCTGGCCCACGCAGTCTGCCCATTTCCATAACTATTGGATAAGCTGCAGATCCTAGTTAACCAACAGCCTACCTCTTCCTACCCCCCTACCAGAATTGCCTTATGTCTGTCCCATGCATTCTTGAATTCCTCCACTGTTTTTGACCCCACAACCTCCTCAGGAAGACCATTCCAGGCATCCACCACCTTCTCCATGAAAAAATACTTCCTCAGGGAGCCCCTGAGCCATCCCCCTCTATCTTCAAACTGTGCCCCCTTGTTCTTGCACATCTCTTTTTCTGAAAGATGCTACCCACTTAAACTTTTTGATTCTCTTGAGGTACTTGAAAGTTTCTAACATGACCCCCTTCCTCCTTTCCTCAAGGGTAAACATATTAAGCTCCTTTAGTCTCTCTTTGTATGGCTTCTGGTGCAGACCCTGCACCATTTTACTTGCAATCCTCTGGACCGTCTCCATCCTGTCTATGTCCTTGCTGAAATGGGGTCTCCAGAACTGCATGCAGTACTCAGTATGTGGTCTCACCAACTGTCTGTACAGAGTGATGACAACTTACAGTTTTCTATTGATGTTACCTTTCCCTATGCATTCCAGTATCCCCCCAGCCCTCCTTACTCCCTTGTAACATTGCTTGCCTACCTTTAGGTCATCTGATATGACTACCCCAGGTCCCTTTCTATTTTTGCTGTTGTTAGTAACCCCCCCCCCCATTATGTACTCTTCCCCTGGGTTTTTGTTTCCCAGGTGCATTACTTTGAACTTCTTTGCATTGAATCTAAGCTGCCATACTTTTGACAATACCTCCAACCTTGCCAAGTCCCTTCTCATCCTTTCCACCCCCTTGTGAATCAACCGTGTTGCAGATCTTTGTGTCATCTGCAAAGCGACATACTTATCCCTCCAGTCCCTCCGCAATATCACCTATAAAGACATTAAAGAGGACTGGTCCCAGTACCGAACCCTGCGGTACTCCGCTAGTAACCCCCCTTTCTTTGAAGTGGACTCCATTTTCTGTTACCCTCGGTGTCCTGTCATCCAGCCAATTTTCTGCCCAGGCTACCACCCTGGGATCCACTCCCAGGCTGGCTAACTTGTTTATTAATCTTTAGTGTGGGACTGTGTCAAATGCTTTACTAATGTCTGGGTAGGCCATGTCCACAGGCCCTCCCTGGTCTACTACTTTGGTCACCGAGTCAAAGAAATCTATTAGATTCCTCTGACATGACCTTCCCATTGTGAATCCATGCTGCCTTGGGTCCTGTGCCCCGCTGGCCTCTAGGTACTCAACACTTCTTTCTTTCAGAAGTGATTCCATCATTTTCCCTACCACTGAGGTAAAACTAACAGGTCTGTAGTTTCCTGCCTCTGCCTTGCTCCCACTTTTGTGAAGGAGAATCACATCCACCCTCCTCCAGTCCTCAGGTACCACACCATCCTCCCATGATTTGTTAAAAAGGGTACTCAGTGGTGTCACTAGTTCTCCCCTTATTTCTTTTAGAACTCTAGGGTGAATCCCATCAGACCTCATTGCTTTGTCGACCTTCAGTTTTAGGAGTTTTTTCAGGACCCTTTCTTCTATGAATGGACTGGTATCGACCCCTATCCAGAGTGCTTCTATTGTTTGGTTTAAGTACCTCACCCCTCTTCTTTTGTGAATACTGAGCAGAAGAATTCATTCAGTATTCCTGCTTTTTCATTGTCATCTTCTGCCCACCCCCCTCTCCTTTATTAAGTCGCACTATTCTTCTGTTGGTCTTTCTTCAACCCCTAATGTACTTATAAAAGGTTTTATCCCCCTTCTTAACTGAGTTGGCTATCTTTTTCTCAGTTTGGACCTCTGCTATTCTGACTGCCTTCCCTGCTTCCTTCTGCTTCAACTGGTACAGTTCTTTGTCCTGCTCCTTCTTGTTTCCTTATACTTCCTGAATGCTGTCTTTTTCTCCCTAACCTTCTCCACCACCTTTTTTTGAGAACTATAGTGTTTTTCCATTGTTTTGTTTTCTTTATTTGCTTCACACAAAGGCTTGTTGCCTCTGTAATGGCAGTTTTGCTTTTCCTCATTGTTCCTTCACCCCCTCCTTCTTGCCCATTTGCTAGTGCTTTTCTGAGGCACTCTGCCATTTTGCCAAAGTCAGCCCTTGTAAAGTCAAATACCCTCACTTTTGTATGGCTTGACTCTACAACTGTGTTTATCATGAATCCCATTGTTTGGTGGTCTCTAGTTCCAAGATGGCTACCCACTTCTAAATCTAAGATCCTCACTCCATCCCCATTTGAGAGTACCAGGTCTAAGATTGCTCCCTCCTAAGTGGGTTCCAACACTAGATATCTGAGGCATGCCCCCTGTAGGGCATTGAGAATGACCCTGCTCTTGGATGTGGCTGCAGCAAAGGTGCTCCAGTTAACATCTGGCATATTCAGGTCCCCCATCAACAATATCTCCCATTTTTCTGCCATTCTAAGGATGCCTTCTATCATTTTCTTGTCCATTTCCTCCCCCTGAGATGGGGGGCAGTATACAACACCCATGCAGATTGTGGTTCCATTTCCTGTCTCCAGGGTGACCCACAGTGCTTCCTCTCCTCCCTGTTTACCCTTTAGTTCCATTGATTTGATCCCTTCCCTTATGTAGAGAGCTACTCCTCTCCTCCTCCTCCTCTTTTACCCTCCCTGTCTCTCCTGTAGATTGTGTACCCTGGTATGTTGACATCCCAGTCATGGTTCTCTGTGTACCATGTTTCTATGACTGCCACGATATCCAGGCATCCCTCTCCATCAAGGCCACTAGTTCAGGGAGCTTGTTACCCAGACTATGGGCACTGGTACTCATCGCCCTCCATTTTTTGATGGCCTTACCCCTTTTAGCCCCATCCTTGTCCTTACTGCTGTTGCCTTTTTCTCCATTTGTCCCTGTATTGCTCCCTAGCAGCTTCTATACCTTAGTGTTTACCTTGCTAACTACACTGGTTTGTGGGGGGGTGGTATTTTCCCTGCTCCTTTTCAGTTCCTCCCCCTTGGCTAGTTTTAACGCTTGCCAATGAAGCATTTAAACCTATCACCAAGGATTCTGGCTTCCCTCCCAGACAGATGTAGACCATTGTACCAGTATTGGCCTGTATCCCTCCAGGTGGACCCCCAGTCCCCAATGAAGCCAAAACAATGAGCTCTGCACCAGTTTTTCAACTATTCATTGAATCCATGGTGTGGAGTACCCTAGCTTCACCCATGCCATAGACAGGCAGCACTGCCGAGAAGGTTACTGTGCATGTTATTTGTCTACGGCCCCTCCCCAACTCCACAAACTCCTCCCGCACTGCTCTGGTCCCATTCCCATCCAGGTCATTTGTCCCTAGGTAGACCTAGCCAGTATCCTTCAGAAACAATCAGCTACAGCTCTGACCTACCACCCCAGTGAGTGCTTTCCTTCCTTTCAGACAACCTGCACAACAATTTAACAGAAAATATACCCTGCAAAAAATAGTTTCACTCAGAGAAAAATAAAGCAGTTTGAGCCCAAACCCTGTGTTCTGCCCTCCGATGCTCCTGCATCTTGCCACAAGAGAGAACTGTCTTCGGAACCACCACACTATTCTTTTTAAATTGGCACTATTCATTTTTAGTTATCACCTAGCAGAGGCCTCAAACCAAACAATTGTCACCTAGCACCCTAACTATAGGGCAAAAACACAGCTCTAGTTAAGGCCCTTAAAATGTGGGATACTGTGCTTTCAATTTACTTTAGAAACAAAAAGAAAAACACAAGTTCAGCAAGTTTCTCCACAAGTTACCCCACTTATCTTGTTTCAGAAAACCTCCTCAAGTCCTGTCTGTGAGTAACACACACACAGACTCTGTTTTAAGGCAGCAACCTGAGTGAGAGAGTCTTTTTCTTTAAGGCTGTTTCTAAATGTTCAGAAAAAAAGAAAACAGAATAAGATGTCTGATCTGTTTTCATTCTGACGGGTAGGCAGTTGCCTGAGGGCATGTTTGAGTGGTTTCCTGCAGGGCTGTTGCAAGTAAAAACTGCTGTAAACTGCCAATGTTCAGGAGGCTGTAGAGTAACTGATGTTTCAGAACCCCTCCTCCTCTTTGCTAAAGCCTGGAGGAACCTCTGGCAGAGGATCCAGGTGTTGTGGAAATGCACAAGACAAACTGTCTATTGCAGCAGGAAGACCAGGCCTTTAATGTCTGCATCAACGTGTGTCTTCCACCAGCATCTGCCACAGTAAGCCATGTGGTCTCAGCAGCAGCAAGGTGGTCCTGAAAACTTTCCTTTAGCTCAGAAATATTTCCATTAAGGACCATGTTGCAGCTGATGAGAGCACACAGTGCTTCATAAGTTCTGTGCTCAACTGCCTCACAGCAGTGCATGCTGGCAACTATTTCTTCCCGGGAACCATACGCCGTTGTGAGGGACTTGGTGAGAGGGCTGAATTTCTGTGTCAAATGCTGGAGTTCCTGCTTGCAGCTGAATGGTACTGGTTCATGTTAAGGAAAAGAACAAGAAAAAATAATTACATCAAAGCAGAGTTAGTTTGTACATATGTGTAACTGTCATTTCTTTCCGTTGATAGATGACTTGAGCTGTGAATACCAAACAGCATTATTCAAGTAATGTACTGTTCTGCACAATAACAAGCAGTAAGCATATTGCAGCTACAGCTATAGAAACTTACATGAAGCAGCAAGATATTCAGTGGATATTACAGGACATGCTAGAAATGAATTAATTAGTAAACAATGCATATTTGAACTACCAGAAGGATGTCATATGTAAAAATTTTAAGTTTGTGGGGAGTATACCATCACCAGTGCCATTTCATGCTATGCAAGTAACACACAATTCTATGCACTGAAACCAGAAGTATATATCTACACTATGTACATTCAGATGCACTATGGAGGAGACATGCAGTACTTATTAGTGTAAATGGACCAAAATGACTACAGGCTGCATAATCCCAGTAAAGCAGAGAATGCAATGGGGGAATAGGTTGCATGGCATATCGAGGACACCATCACCATTGCTGATTCTGTCATGTGATGTGACACACAAAAGCACATAAATATCATTTTGCTGGACCAAACTTCAACAACCAAACAATCTTGTTTTTTTGTAATTGAACACCTGTTCGTCGTAAGAAACACTGAAATAAAAGCAACAAAGAAAGGTAATATGTAAGTCTATACATGAAAGAGGCAATTAGCTGTCAGAAAAACTATTAGAGGATAGCGTATAATTTAAGTAGCTAAGGAGGGGTTACTAGTTGCTGATAACTGCTGATTCTCAGCACTGTATGTGAAATAGCATAATTTTTAACTCTGTGTAGTTTAACACAACTTGTAAAGGACGCCGTTTTATTGTTGTAAAAAGTGTCAGCAGAGTGCATCTATTTCAAGTGCTAGTTGGTATGTCTCAGCTGTACAATATAAGTAACTAACCAATTGCACATGACAAGGAATGAAACTATTAGTAGAGTCGACTCCACCTACAGTGGACATGGATACCATGGACAATTGGCAAACATGGACAAAAACAGGAAACCCAAACCATTGCCATAGTCACCCATAATGTTTTTACCTGTTCATGTAGACCTTGCCGGCCATCAGTTGCAGACAGCCAATGGGAGTGAGTAAGGATAAGTGAGCTATTCAGTCCTCTGTCTTCAGCACTCGGAGGTGTTAACTGGTTAATTTAACAAGTTGTGAAGGTGAGAATCCCGGCTATTAAACAGCATTACTTAAGTATTCAGCACTTAGCTAATTCTCTCACCTCCTGGCAATTGCTGTTTCAGTGTGTTCTGTGTTCTGTCAATGCTTTTAGTGCTCTGCTCGCAGCACGTCCAAAAGACCCAGAATCCTGCTCGCTTGAAAAATCGAGCTTTTGAAAGAAAATGATGCACTCTCTAAGATAAGTGTTTGTGACCTGGCAGACTATCTTTCTGTGCCCAGACCGACTGTTTCAGTCCTCCTGCACAGCAAACAGCAGCTATGGTCTGAGTGGTACTCCAACCAGAACCCCAGAGAAAGCGGAAGAGAGAGGGGAAAGATGGTGAGGTGGAGGAGGCTCTTCTTCTGTGGTTCAAACCACCAGTATTAGGGAGCAGGAAACTATGTTAAGTTGCCCTTTGCAAAGCAAAGCAGATTGCAGACACCCTGGGAAAAGAAGATTTTAAACCAGCAGATAGGTGGCTACAGAGATGGAAGGTGTGTAACATCTGTTACCACCATGCACACAGGGAGAAGCAAAATGCAGATGGGTCTAGGGCAACAGCTTGGGTCAGGGATGTGCTGTCAGACATTTTGGCAGGCTATGCTGCTGAAAACATATTCAATGCCAATGAAACTGGTTTTGTGTTAGGCAAGGCATTCTAACATTTAAATAGGATCTGCCACAGCGGCAAAAAAAAATGGTGAAGGAGAGGGTGTCTGTTTTAACCTGCTGTAACATGACAGGATCTGAAAAACTGGAACTAGTTGTTGTCAGTAAATCTGCCATGCCAAGATGCTTTTGTGGTGTTGCGCATCTGCTTGTGTCATACCGGAACAACAGAATGGCATGGATGACTGGTAAAATCTTTACCGACTGGGTAAGGGCATGGGACAAAAAGCTTTGTGGCTGTAAAATTGTCCTTCTCTTGGACAATTTCACTGGGCATCATGATGTGCCAAACCTCTGCAAAATAAAGCTAATTTTGTTACCCTCTAACACCACCTCAATTATCCATCCTCTTGACCAAAGTCATTTATTCCCTGACGAGACACCCTACAGGGTCATAATGTCGCATGGTTAATAGCGTATGACATTATGGCTAAATGGCTACAGCATAGTCTGTAACCGCTAATGGTCCAATACCACGTATACTGCTGTATACAGTATTGAACTAGTAGTACTTTCCTGGGCAGATGATATGACCTCTGCTGGGAGTGCATTCTGCTGAGCAGCTGCCGTGGCTCACAGGACCGAGCCACAGCAGCAGGAACCCAGGCACTGTGTCTGGGACTGGGTTTGACTCCCGGTCCCGGAATCTTTTATTTTTTACTAATTTGTGCACTCCCCAAGTTGAACCCCCCCTCCAGAGTTGAGAATCTTTAGTGGGGGAGTTCAGGTGGCACAGCCCCCTGTAATGGGGGTTGGGGGGCCGAGAAAAAAGACATGCCTCATGGCAGAAATTGCGCTGTATTGGCAGCGCAATTTTGCCATGCAGCATAATGTCTTGTGACATTATGACCCCATGCCATGAGACACTATATAAGGAAGATGACAGCAAGGGTTTTTTTTCATGCAGTTTATGCCCCCTTCCTTGCCGCAACTCACTTCTCTTCTGAGTCTCCTATGATGTCTTTTGTGGTTCTGCCAGACTCCTGGTGAACTCAGGGGGTCAACCCCCATCCAGCCTTGGGTTACCCCCCCCGGGCAGGGAGGAGGGAGAGCTCAGGTCCTCTCCCCCAACTCACTGTAGTGCATCAGGTGGTCCACACTGAGTCCCTCGAGCTGGCCTAGAGGTAGCAGGGTCCTTCGCCAGGAGCGGGTGCAGGGGTTTTCCTTTTTTGTTATGGTTCCCTAAGCCCCAAGGATGTCGGCATTGTATGAGATCCAAGGAGACATGTACACACCGAGATGTGCTGCCTCTCTGGACCTCAGCTGATGTCCTCCCCTCCCTGAGATACAGTCCAGCTGGATTGCCACCCGTGGTCACCCAGGGGGCAGTATAGCAGTGGGACTTGCAGCCCACCCTCCCTTGAGGAGGACAGCAGCCCCACAGGTGCTCAATCCTTCTCCGATGACTTGAGCTCATTCATAAACCCATGTCGCTGGCATTGCAAGCATTAGTCTTACCCCTGCACCAGTAGGCTGGCCAGAGAGCAAGGGTGCTTGATGAGACAGATGGGAGGGGGCAACCATCGACTATATCAAATACATTACAATGCTTGATGCTGTAAGAATGCTAAAAAATGCTTGGGGTAGTGTGACTGCTGAGACCATTTGCAATTGCTTTGCATAAGCCAGATTTAAGCAAGTGTCAGATCTACCTGAACCCATTGAGCCAACACCTGTTGAACATCTCATCCCCCACCACCTGGGCTGTTTGAACACAAATTTGCCTCACTGTGCCATTTTGGGGACAACGAACAAGAAACTGACCTGCAAGAAGACACTGTCAGAGTTACAGACATCCTCAACTGAAGCAACAGCCAGTCCCAGTGTGAGACGGAGGAAGAAGACCCTAAAGAACCAGAAACTATTCCTGTGACCACTGCCAAAGTTCACTGTTCTCTTCTTACACTTTGATAAGCTATGGAGCAGTGTATCAATCTGCAGCTGGACTGGAGGCTAATGGACATCGAGAGGAGCTTCCAACCATACACATCTATGGCTGTCAAACGGCCATAAAAATGTAAGAATTTGCTGGCAGAAGGAGACTGTGCGGTCCATCTAGTCTGCCCGAGATGTCTACCCCCATCTTCTGCTCTTGTTGAGGTGACTACATTAACTGTCCCATGCTCATTTGAATTCTTTGACAATCTTAGCTGCCACCACCACCTCAGGTGGTAGGCTGTTACAAGGGTCCATGACCCTCTCTGTGAAAAAGTATGACGATAGACAACTTCTTTAAGTAATTTACATATTTAAACCTGTCAAAGCTGTCTAAAAGTGATTTTAACCACTAACCCACCTCCTGTTCACTACTAAAATAAAAGTTGAATTTTTCACCCACCATCCCCCTCCTCAAAGTTTAAGAAGCATAAGCACAAGGATAATGAAGCTGAGAAGCATGATGAATGAAAAAAAAAATTAAATCTCCCAACACAATAAAAGATCCTGTGCTGTAGCAAAAGTTTCCCCTTCTCCCCTATCCAGTGCTGTGTCACTCTAGCAAAGTTTGTCATGTTTCCCCCATTTACTCCATTTGATATGGTACAGTATCCTGCCAAGACACACATACAGGACAGCACAAACAGTACATACCTCACATACCTTAATGACTTCTATACTGTTTTATGCTGCATCTTAGTAGTTAACAGCTTCTTTTGATGTGGTTTTGTTACAGTTTAGCCAGGAATATTGCAAACTGCATTTTGTTAGGCAATGCTTCCCTTGCCAGCAACAGTGGACATTGCTTTACGCGGACAAAATGAAGCTGCACAGAACTGTCCATGGTAAGTGACTTACACTGTAATTGTTGAGGAACCTCCAGCAACACCGTCTATGCAAAATGTTTGGTTGCAGAAATGAGACATTAGCAGACTACAATTAAATCAAGGGGTTGGAGGGGTGTTCCTGTTACATTGTTTCTGAAAATAATAGTAAGCACAGCTGTGAACAACGTTTTAAGGAACAATAACAACATTCTTCAACATTGTTAAGTAGTTTGTGATCCAAAACAGCAGGGTTTGCTCCATGAAAGTGCTACATGGACTGGCAGGTAAGTCTATCATGTTACTAGAAATATTTTTGGGTGTGACATTTACTAACAATTGTGAAGCAATGTCGTCATATTTCAATTTAGTTGTGGCACAGCACAAAACAAGCTGGAAGATTTTAAAGGCAATTTATTCAGTATACCATTGTGGTTATTGCTAACATCTATTAACCAATCATTTAATAGTGTGTTTTTGTACCCATTTTTGAATGCAATGTAATAAAATGTGAGATTTAGTGAATGAATAATTTACCTCGCTTAACACCAACTAGGCAGTAGCGGTGAGCAGGATAGCAAAAGAAAAATAATTAGAATATGTCAAGTTGAAAAGATTACTTGCAAAGCACATTAACTGTTTTTAGCAAAACTGTTCATGCCGATCATTCAGATCCCTCCTATATGTCACGTGAACATCATGATCTCTGTTTTCTTTCATAAGGCATATTGTGAGGAATAGTTGCAGTAAGTACTGTTAAATAACCATATAACTGCATGCTTCTTTCTTGGCATAATGAGGTAAGAACTGCAGTACAAGGAAAATTTGTTATTCTGTACTAGTTTTTCAGTACTGCAGGACAAGCATATTTTTTACAGTGCATAGACAAGCAGACAAGGACTGTGGGTTCTGTGAGGCAGGTGCCAGGGCTGCTTCCACCTAGGGCCGGGTCATAATTGGATGGCGATGCCAATCCCCAACCTGTCCTCTCAGCTGTCTTATACATCCTATGGCACCTCTACCAGGTGCCTCCTTCACTCCCTATACCTGCCTCCATGCCCCCCTCATGCCCTATGGCACCCTCAGAGCCCTTGCAACCCCTGTTCCCCACCTTCCCGTCCCCACAGCTCACTCGTCGACATGACAATCAGTGGTACAGGGCACTTAGACCAACTTCTGGCTGGTCTAACATGAGCCCTCTTTTGTGGCCCTGGTGGGACTTGTAAAAATGCAGAAAAATGGATGCTGCAGCCCTGCCATGGTACAAGCCCCCTTGCAACCTGGCGCACCCTAATTTGAGTCTCAAGGCTGGTGCAGCGCCACTTTGGTGCAACAACTTCCCTTTCTGATGCAGACCACATTCAAAAATAGGGAATGGCACATCTTTTGACACAAGATGCCACTTGTGTCACTATGTTTGATGCAGGCACCTTGCGTCATCCTCCAGGCTTTGAAAATTAAGCCCTCTGTTTCCAGTGAGGGGTTTTCATGATGAGACTGTGACCTTGATACTGATGCTAGACACTGTACTGTTGTCATGGTAACTGTACTTGCAATATAGCCTTGGATCATATGGTCACTTGTACCTTATTCAGTGTAGTGTATGGGCAAGCTTGTCCAGAAGACGATACACCCCATCTTTGACTACTGCAACAGAGTCTATGGTGCTGCTCTCAAATCATCCCTGGCCAGATTAGGCTTTCTCTTTAACTTCTTCTGTTTCTTTGCTCTCGGTGTTCCATATCAATTGCATCATTGCAACCTCTACCATGATCTGTCCTTTCCATTGCTTGCAAGGAGGCACCTCGCTCACTGTGCAAAACTCACTTCTAAATTTTGGCTTGGTGAACTTCCCTACCCCACCTCTCTAGCTCCCTCTCTTCCCCTCCCTCTCCCTCCCACTCCCTTAGGTCCACAGACATTCTTACCTTTCTGGTCCCCCACCAATTGACCTCATTAGACAGTCTGGTTTCAGCCATCGCCTCCTGAAACTCTGGCCCCAAATATGACACCCTTCTACTTACCTCGCTCTGCCTTACATAACCATCTTTCTTCCAGCTGCTCCTGTTTTGAGCCTCCTTAACTTCTTCCTTTACACCTGTTTCCCTGAACAACACCCTATCCCTCACCCTCCAAGCCCTCACCTTCCCTAATTACTCTGCCCTATATATGACCCCCCCATCTTCTATAACCAATGCCCTTGTCTGGTTCTGCCCCCTTGCAGGGTTCTCAGCATCCTGGAGGGGTTAGTTCTAAGCATGACTCTTTCTTCCCTCACCCCCTTTTTTACCTATCTTTCCAACCCCCTGTCTTCTGTCATACACTCTCACCCCACCCACTATCTACTCTCCACTATTGTTCAAGCCCTCCCCTTGTCTAATTACCCTGCCATATACCTGTCCCCTCTATCTTCTATAACCCATGTCCTTGCCAGGTTCTGCCCCTTGCAGGGTTCTCAGCATCCTGGAGGGGATAGTTCTAAGCATGGCTCTTCCTTCCCTCACCCCCTTTTCTACCTATCTTTCCAACCCCCTGTCTTCTGTCATACACTCTCACCCCACCCACTATCTACTCTCCACTATTGTTCAAGCCCTCCCCTTGTCTAATTACCCTGCCATATACCTGTCCCCCTCTATCTTCTATAACCCATGTCCTTGCCAGGTTCTGCCCCCTTGCAGGGTTCTCAGCATCCTGGAGGGGATAGTTCTAAGCATGGCTCTTCCTTCCCTCACCCCCTTTTCTACCTGTCTTCCCAACCCTCTGTTTTCTGTCACACATTCCCACCCCACCTACTATCTTCTCTCCTCTATTGTCATCATCCAGTTCTGCCCCCTGGCAAGGTTCTCAGCATCCTGAAATGGTTCAGTTCTAGGCATGACTTGCCCATTCCCTATCCAACCTCCTCCCTTCCCCACTCCTGTTCCCTCCACTATACCCCAGCACTTAATTAGGTAGCCCTACTACCTACATGCACTGTTTTAAATCACTTTCCCTTTGTCCCTATACTCTTTGCACTGTTAGATCTGTTTACTTCAGCGTTCCCCAGTCCTGTGTCAATTATCTTACTCAGCCAGGCCTTGCATATGCATTTATTGGAAATGTCCTGGCTCCTCTGGGCTCACTGTTTCTCCTTCCTGAAGCTGGGCTCCACTTTTCTACTTACTCTTCTTCCCATGGTTCTTTTATTGTTTAAATTGTTTAATCTGCACTCCTTACCCGTATTAACTGTAACACCATTACAACAGTGGTTGGTGATTCTGTTGCTCAAATGTCTATACTTTATTGCCATCATGTATGTAAACCATAATTGTATGTATAATCTCTGTTTTATATCCTCTTGTACCCCCTTCCCCCTGGTCGCACCATGAGATGAGCAACTTGTTGTTCAGTGTGCCTTCCTGGTGAAACATTTCAATAAAAAAATAAATAAGCACCATACAGAAAACCACCACAGTTTTGTTTCACTGTGAATCATCACAAACTAATGCATTATGTACCATGTTGTCAGTTTTCTTCTATTTCAGCTCATTTTTTAAGTGCTGGTCACCCTTCTCCCCCATCACTAGTGCAGTTACAAGGCGCTTTTACACACAGGTTTATGTGATGGAATAACTGTTAAGGAAACAGTATTCTGTTATATCCCTTGTGTGTAAATTGCATCTGTTTCAGTCCCTAGGTGAACGTTCGTCCAAACCGCAACCTCTGCTTATTGCGGTTTGCACCGTTGTGTACCATTTTGTTGTGCTGTGTAAAACAGCCATTCCGGTACAAAGGCAGAAAACAGCATTTGTAGAGCAAAATTCTGGGGGAGCCAAAACAAATGGAGACAAATGTTGCCAGAATACTCTCAGTGTGTAGAAAGGAACCTGAACGCAACAGAGTACAACGGCGCCACACAGGTAATGCTGATTCCATTTTAAAAACCTGTGTGTAAAAGCACCTACAGTGATTCAGACAGTTTCTTTCAACGTGCTCATTGTGGTGTCTCTGGCCCATGATTACAGTTCTGCACTTATCAGTGTCTCTCAGGTACTGTCATGGTGGTGCTCAACCGCCTTGCTCATTGTTAGTCATGCATCCTAATTCTCAGTTCAGGTCTCACTTACTTGGCAACCTGTTTAACTAACTGTTGGTCACTGACTGGTGGAAACAGATGCTCCTCCCCCCTCACAGCCAATACAGTAGATTGATGAGTGATTACTTTACCTCACTTTTTCTGTTTTTAAAACATGCACTACTTATAAGATTTTTACCTGTGTTTATTCAACAGTTGGTATGAGTGACTGAATGAATTAAGAAAACACAGTTTCACTTCCTTGCATTGTAATGTAAGTATTGCAGCACAATGAACACTTGTTTTCATGCTATACAGTACTTACGTCACTACTGCAGTGCTATGACATTTTAAATATATGGATCTACATATACAATGAAGGCTCCCTATACAATATCTCATAATATAATAGCTTACCAGAATTGCTGTCTGACATAGATTGACTACACAAATAAATGAAAAAAAGAAAGGAAAAAAAAGGGGAAAAACAAAATAATTACATATAAAGATGTATAACAATTATTGCTTAACTTATGTTTCCATGTGCAAGGCAGGTATCCTGCAGCAGGGTCTCATTTACCAGACAGATCAGGCTAGGCCTCATCTTCTGGGTCTTGGGGCTCGGATAAGGCACTGTGTACCAGCGGTGCACTCTTCTGACCACCAGAGGGAGCAGTTGCTGTTTCTTTGCTTCCCTCCATGACTTTCTTTGTTTCACTGCTGGCACCCTCAGTGTCTGTGCTATCACCTGCAATACATAAAGACAGTCTTTAGGAACACAGATAACATCTTGTTATTATATTATTGGCTATTTACTTGTTCATAATATTAAATAGTATACAATATTGTCCCCCACCCCGAGCAATACTAGAGTACCTTACCTATCACACTGTTTTATATAGTCCTGTAAATTGATAAATACTTAGTAAACAGGTTCTATACTATCAGGTATTACAAATTGTTAGAGACCCATATTTTTCTTAAATAAGAAATAATAAGAAATAGCAAGAAATGCAAGGTATAAAAAGAAATAAAATGTAAACAAACAGATGAAAAAAGTTTACAAAAATTGCTTGCTTTTTGGCAAAAAATAAATGGCTTGTAGTGGTTGCTGTTTAGGCTATGTTGTTACCATATAGATGATCCACACAGGCGCAGCAGCTGAATGGTCTGATTCACAAAACCTTTCAAGACCATAGCATAATGCAGCTTAATACAATGTAGTATACTAGGAATGTGATTTCTAGTGTGTATAAGGTCATTTTGAGGTATTTTATGAATGGACAGTAAATGTGATAAGATTAAATAAAACTACATGTTCTATTAATAAAGACAAATAACATGAAATTCCAGATAAAGAAAAACTATAAAAAATATAAAGAATTTCACAGGGCTCTACATATTGTCTCAGCATTTCAATAGTATACTATTTTTATTTATTTATTTATTTATTGCATAAGATCGGAATTACAATCCTTTGAGTCAAAGACTCTTTTGCAAAGGCTCCACGTCGGTTACAGAGGGTGGAGGGAGTACAAAAATACAGAGGTTACAGATGGTGGAGAGATTACAAACTACAATGAACCAAACATAGTTCAGGTAGTAGTCAGGAGAAACATACAATTAACAGTCAGCATTCTTAAACAGTACTGGCAGTGCAGTCAGGCTTAACTTAGTTTACCAGAGACAGTGGTAAGCAGCTGTCAGGTTTCCATTAGTTAGGGATAGGAAGGAAGAGGATTCATAGGGTCAGGGAGGACCCTGAGTCAGTTGTAGGGGAAGGGGGGCACGAGGAGGAAAAAGATTAGCCACAGTCACAGTTTGCAGTCTCAAGTAGGTGAACTTTGAGGCCTGCTTTGAATAGGGAAATGCTGTGGGTCTGAGAGAGCTGGGGAGGTACAGCATTTAGCCAGAGGGGAGCATGGTACCAGAAAGATCTTTGGCCTAGAGATGTTCTACAGTGGGGGACCTGTAATGTGGTGTTTGCTGTGAGCTGTGTATTTCGCCTGTGGGGGACAGGGCTGATTAAGGGGAGGAGGCCAATGGGGGCAAGCTGGAGATGTATTTTTTTTGCGAGAACGCAGGTGTGGAACTTTAGTCTTTGTTGGAAGTTTAACCAACTGGCCAAATCGTATAGGTCACAGGTATGGGTTAGCCTGTCATTGCCGGTGACTAGCCGGCAAGCTTTATTCAGGGCAGTGTTAATACTTCATAGAGCAGTGGGTTCAGCTGATCCATATATCGTTATCCCGTAGTCGATTAGGGAGAGGATTGACGAGGAGACAGCTAAACGCATGGCCTGTGCGGGTAGGCAGTGTTTGAGTCTGTAGAGTATGCCCACTCTGGCGTTGACAGCTGAGGAGAGGTGTTGAATGTAACTATGGTAGGAAAGGGAGGTATCTAGTGTGATGCCCAGATATTTGAAGTTTGTTACGTGTTCAAGGGGGGTGCCTTGTGAGTTTATGATAAGGAGGGTCGACTGCCTGTGAGGGCTTTGCCGGTGCGAAAAGATCATGGATTTAGTTTTTTTAAAGTTGATGATAAGGTGGTGTTCATTAAACCATGTCTCCAGCTCCCTGAAAAAACCCCGAAGGGCCAGTTGGAGGGTGCTTGGCTGTGGGTGTTTCCAGTATAGCACTGCATCATCAGCATAGAGAAGCAGATAACCACTGCAGGCCTGAGGAAGGGAGTTTAGAAAGAGGGTGAAAAGAAGAGGGCTGAGAATAGAACCCTGTGGGACACCAGGCGCACATCTTTGCAGGAGGAGATGGTGGTATTTAACTTGACTTGTTGAGACCGGCCTGAGAGGTAGTCTTTGAACCAGGCCAAGTCTCTGGGACCACATTTAGTTTAGGGAGGAAGCGGAGCAGCAGATCGTGACTGACCGTGTCAAATCTGTGGTCAGATCCACAAAGATTGCTCCAGCGATAGAACCTTAGTCCAGTGCCTCATGGATGAAAGAGGTGAAGTCAGTGAGAGCAGTGACCGTGCTATGGCCTGTCCGAAACCATGCTGGGCCTGGCAGAGGAGTTTGTGTTTGGTTAGGTGTTCAGTTAACTGGTCCGAGACTATTTTTCCAGAGCTTTGGAGAGAGGGAGTATTGAGATCGGTCTGTAGTTGTTTGTGTACGTGGGTGCCACTCTTCAGAATGGGGTGATTATGGCCCTCTTCCAGGTTGATGGAAACTGTCTGTGGCAGAGAGAGGTTAAGAATTTTAGTAAGGTGGGGTAGTATGACATCAAGTGTCAGCCGGATAAGTTTAAGATCAAGTGAATAATTGCTGTGACGAGAATTGGTGATAGCTTTGGAAATGTAGTGTTTTGCCTCACGGCGGGAGATGACTCTCAGCCTAAAAGGTAATGGGTCTAAGTTACAGGGTGTGTCGGGAGGTGGGTGGGGGGAGCAGGGTGGAAGAAATTAGGGGGGAGGATATGGGAGAGGTCTGAGAAGGCGGAGTTCAGGGCTTCTGCAATAGTGTAAGGATCTTGGGTGACATCGCCATTTATGGTGAGTTGGGAAGGGGAGGGGGAGCGGGATCCCCCATTGAGTTCTTTTATGTTGCTCCAGAATTTTTTGCTGTCTCCCCAGGAGGTGGTTATGGTTTGTTGGTAGTAAGTGGCCTTAGCCTGTCATAAAGCCCAGGTACATTTATTGCGGGCCTCACGGTATAGCTGTCTATCCTGGGTGTGCTGAGAGTCTAGGGCCTTATACCAGAGGTTATCCCTCTGTTGGAGCAGGTTCAGTAGTGAGGAAGTGATCAAGGGGGTGATTCTGGTTTTCACAACTTGCTTGGTAAGGGAAGCAAATAAGTCATGAGCTTTGTTGAATGTGGTTATGAAGTGGGTGAGAGCTAGGTCAGCTGACTCGTAGTGTAAATGGGAGCCAGTTGCTGGTAGTTAGGTGTGCTTTGAGTTTCTGTAGGCCTCCTCTTATTAACCTTCTCTGCATGGAGATTTTTAGGGGCACGGGCAATTTCTCCAACCACAAGCAGGACACCGGGGAGTGGTCACTAATAGAATCGGGAGCACCATGACCTGGGAGAGGTTTGTGGCCTGTTGGTGAAAATAAGGTCTAAAAGGGTGGAGGTCCCGGATCTAGTGTCCTTCTGGTTGGAGAGGTGATGAGTTGGGCAAGGTCAGATGCCAGGCGGTGTCTTTGAAGCTTGATGAGGCTGGGGATAGCCAGCTGACATTGAAGTCACCCATTAAGATGATTTCGCTAGTATTTGGTAGGGGGGAGATAGTGTGGAGGATAGAGTCAAAGGCGAGTTTTTGGTTTCTGGGGGGGATATAGGTTGAGATGATGTGGAGCGTTTTGGAACCCAGGCTGAGTTTGACCGTTAATGTCTGGGCGTCATACTGCGGTACAGGGGTGTGAACTACGGTGGCATGGAGAGAGGATTTGACATAAGTTGCGCAGCCACCACCTCTCTTGCAGGCCCTATCGGCCCTGAAGAGGGAATAATTACTGAGGGAGACTGCATCATCGGGTATTCTGGTTGAGAGCCAGGTCTCCAAGAGGGCCAGAATATCCGGTGTATGTTGGGCAATCCAGCCTTGAAGAGGGGTAAGTTTTTTTGAAAGGCTGCATATATTTAGAGTAGCTAGCATGAGATTGCTTCTAGGGTGTTTTGGAGATGCCTTGGTGCAGTGTGGGCCTTGGTTGTGGTGGGTATTGCCAGATATTAATAGGAGTAGAAGGGTGTGCCGCAGCAGGGCCAGCCTGCAGAGTTTGGATGAGTGACGTTGGGATTGGTAGGATGTGGGGTTTTTTTGGCAGGAGGTGGGAACTGGGAGATTTTGAATGACACAAGCTAGGAGGGCGATGGAAGTATGGGGGATGGTTATGGGGTCTGTCAGGGGGGTTGAGCATTTGGGGGTTGGGGGGGTGCTGAGGTACAATGTCTAGCATGAGAGGGAGTGAGGGTTATGGTGTGAGAATGTGGGAATAAGCCAGCGTTTTCCGAATGGCTTGTAAATGGGAGGGACAGGGTCTGAGGTCAACATTGGTGGGATAGTGATGAATGGGAAGGTAGAGGTAGTGTGGTTTGGGTGCCTCTAGAGGGGGTTGATTAGCTAGTAGAGGGGTCCTGGAAGTCAGGAGGATTGTCAGTAGCAGAGATAACGTTATGTAAGACATTTGTGATAGATGTGCAGCAGTGGCCACTAGTGTTTACTTTGTATAACCTGCAGCTGGAAAAGTGAGCTGATAGGTTATTTAGCCACCTCACGTGACACCCCTTAGCTATAAGTTCGAGAGCCGACCAAGGGTGATGGTGGGGGGCGGCGGGGCCGAGCCTGAGCACCAGATCTCTGTATCAGAGCACAGTTTAAGGGTGCTTGCAGCCGTTGGTAAAAGGCGCCAAAATGCGTGGAAGCCGGGGAGTCATTTCAAGCAGTCGCGACTGCTTTCAGGTGAGGGCACAAAATTACCTTGCTGTGTGCTGTGCTGTAGGGCAAGCGGGCAGGCTAGCGAGCTGCAGGGAGGGCCTCAGGACTGGCCCTCATGACCTCCGGTCTCCTCGGGTGAGGGGAGAGTGGTATCTATTATCACATGTTGCTGCAAGATTGTTTAAGGCATAGGCAGTGAATAGATCCTATTGTTAAATGATATATGTATGTATTTATATATCAATCTGTATGTATTTATATATATCAATCAGTGTATGTTTCTTTCACTTGGATGTATTCTCTGCAAGCTAAATTTCAATAAAAGTTGAATGGCAAAAAAAAAAGATTGTTTAAGGCAAATACCATTGTCTCATATGGTTTCCCTTAGATACCTTTAGATACCCTGCACCATAATAAGACTTGTGAAGTCCTTTGTGCACCAGTAGTGCTTTCCTTCACTTTGAATTATACCATCTTCTTCGATGATGCTCATGTTGTCCTCTGAAACATGTGGACCCCCCTCCACCAGCTCCTTTGGGACTGGCTCCAAACGTGCCTTCCCCTTGATATAGCAGGGAAGCCAGGATGGATTGTAATGAGAAATAAGAAATAAAAAAAATATAACACAAGTGTCATATTAGGCTACATATTAATTTATCTTGTACTGGCAACAAACAGCACGATAATTCCATATGTGTTAACAAGTGATTCATTGACTGAAAGCAAATATATTGGCAAACATGGACATACATGGATACTCACAATAGAAGATGATGTATGGAGATCAGTACAGACAGAACTGTGCCTTCATGTTTTCTTTTTACATAAAATGTTCAGCCTTCTATTTCATATACCCTGCATATATATTTATGCTATGCTATACTAATTCTGTATATGTTAGCATTGTGTGACATATGGCACACACCTCTTCTTTTTTATGGTATCAAGGTACAATATGTTTCTATGGAAAACTGCAATGTGAGCAACAACTGGTGTAACACATTCAATCTGTCAGTTGAGACCACCAACAAGTCTGACTTGTATGCCATTCCTGGCCCCCCATCCCCTCCTCCACTAATGTGCTCTAGTGCCCCTCCCCCCACTGTGCTTCACTAGAAGGAAAGAAACTGCCAGGCAATCACAATGGGTACAAATTCTAATTGTATTTTGTAATGTTACTTACTTCCATGGTGTCTGTCATGAATTTCTGGCTTCTCTGCCACTTCCCACATTGCTAGGGCATGTTGGAACCAGCTGTCGTCCACCTACTAGACATTGTTAACTTTCTTGATCTCATAGAAACATTGTTGCAGCAGTTTCAGCTTGTGAAGGTAGGAGTCAGGGTCTTTGGTGAAACTTCTGCAAGAAACCACTCACTTTGATCCATATCTTATTGAGGGATAGGTTAGCCTCCTCATTACAATCAGAACCCAACCATGCATCTTCAGCCCTTCGACCAGGGTGAGCACCTCCTCGTCTTTCCAGATTTTTGGCATCTTCTGTGGAAAACAAAAACAGAAAATGGAAAAATAAGTTTATAATACACCTTTATTTTCATGACCTGTCTGTATACAGCATTACAAAGAAACTGTGGTTATGAAATGGCAAAAAACAATTTAGAAATGTCATTGCCCTACAGATGTCACCACACTGTGCACTGAATCTCCATAAACACAGAGGGCAGTCCAATCCTGATTTTATATCCCAAAACCCCAGATTGTTTACTGCTGTGCTATAACAGTAATAGCTATATACAGGGTGTGCATAAATGGATTTTATACCCTTCCTATGGGTATTAGGAAACTGTGGCTTTCATGTCTTCCCTTACTTCAAGTTTGCTTCATGCATAAAAATCATATCATGGCCATCGTGTTGTGTCTTATTACTCATTTCATTTATAAACCTTTAATAAGACTCATTTATGTGTGCATGTCAGGCTTTTGTTATTTATCCATTGTTTCATCAAGGTAGATGTGGCTCTATAAAGAGTTGTTGTGGGGTAGCATCAGGGTACTGTAAATGCAAATGTACTGATTGTTAGCACATATCATAACTCAGTTTGGATCCTATGCTGGAGGTCTTCCAGGAAAATAACATTTCCAGTTTCTGAGAAATGTAGACCATCTTTTAGAAAGAGATAATCATGATAATATTTAATTTGGGAGTGAGTAATGGTGTGCATACCCAGACCACTCCGAAAAACAGATAGTTGAATGTTGACCTTTCTGTATGATTTTTCAATTCCAGGTACATGCTACAGACCTTTCCAGATCATGCATTCTGTAATATCTGAATACAGAATCTTACAGTTAGGCAACATTCCATATAGCTCAGCCAAATCTGATTTTGCTGATTCTAGTAAATCTATACCCCTTTAATAGCCAAATTGTTACCTCCAACATGGATGTGCAGTAAGTCTGACTAGGGTAACTGTTCAAAAGTCTACTTACGGTTGGCATGACTTGTTCCCGTCACATTCCCCCTTACCAAACCAAGGAACATCACAAATTTGCAGTTGCAAATTATTCCCAAAATGTCTTCCCTTTGCAAACTGTGCACCCCTTCACACAAGTGAACTACAAATATCAGCAATCCTAAATGAGTGTGTCTCTCACAGCAGTCTTGCCAACTAACACTTTAATTTCAGTTTAACAGTTCAGGGTTGTCAAGCAGACAAAACAAAACTGAATAAATGTTTATCTCTTTCTTGTCATTACATTGCAAAGCATTGATAAGGTGTTTTCCAATCAGCTTACATGTTTAACAGTGAAGCTTATGTATTATCTTGATTTGTTTATGAGTTGTACACATTTACTTGTGGTTGGCTGTCATTGGTTAAATGGCAGAAAACTGAGATATCTTTTGAGAGGAAAAAAATAGTAAATGATCAAACAATATTTAACCTGAATAATTGTTATGGTGTCTGACTGGCCAGAAAAGGCCCTATTCAGTATATTGTGCCACACAGAGCTTTTTTCCTCCCTTTTTGCCTGGTATCCTAGGTGGTAAGACTGTGATGTAAACTTAGACATTTTCCTATGATACTACATGCAATGTATTAACATTAAGAAACATAGAAGTTGATGACAGATAAGGATCACAAGGCCCATCCAGTCTACTCATTTTTTCTTCCTTATGAATGTGCTTTAAGCCTTTACTATGTCAATGGCCTCTTTACTCATACTCATCTGTATTGCTCCCTTATGCCTATCCCATGCCTGTTTGAAGCCCTGTACTGTATTCATATTCACCACTTCCTGAGGTAGGCCATTCCATGTATCCACCACCCTTTCTGTGAAAAAGAACTTCCTCACATTAACCTTTAATTGGCATCCCTCTAATCTCATGCTGTGCCCTCTTGTCCTGCTATTTTTCTTATATTGAAACATGTTAGACTCTTTCACCTTTTTAATGCCCTTAAGATGTTTGAATGTTTTGATCATCTCACCTATCTCCTTTGCTCTAGGGTATACATATTGAGCTCCACTAATCTGTTCTCATATGTTTTCTGATGTGGTTCCTGCACCATTTTAGTTGCCCTTCTCTGGACTGCTTCCATTTTGTTAATGTCCTTGTGAAGGTGTGGCCTCCAGTACTGCATGCAATACTCCAGATGGGGCCTAACCAGTGTCTTGTAAAGATGGATTATTACCTCCCTCTTTTGACTTGTGATACCCCTGCTAGTACACCCCAACATCTTTCTAACCTTACCTACTGCTTTAGTGGTCTGCTTGGATGATTTCAGGTCATCTGTGATGATGATGCCCAAGTCTCTTTCTTCTCTTGTGATTGCCAGCAACTCCCCCTCCCAACCTATAGGTAGCTTCAGGGTTTCCTTTCCCTATGTTCATGATATTGAACTTCTTTGTGTTAAACCCCAGTTGCCACTCTTCAGACCATTTTGCCAGTTTTTCCAGATCTCTTCTCAGCATTGTCCAGCAATATGAAATATTGGCGGGGCTAATGATTATCTTGCCGTAATGTTATGTAACTGTAAGCAGTGTGTAGCAAAATCAATGAGCTATGTGGCGTAAATTAAAACTGCATTTCTTTGTAGTTAATATGACCTCATTTTCATACTTTTACAGGTGTTTCACTTGATTTCTGTTTTTTTTTTCACATAAGGGAAACATTTCTTACAGTTTTACAATGTGTTTAAAAAAATCTACTTTCGTGACTTGATATTCCTGTTTCATGAGATGATCTTCTTTTGTGATCTTTTTATGTGAGCTGGTCATGAAAGAAGAATACCAAGTCATGAAAGAACAAAACAAATACACGGATTGATGGCCTTTGCATTCATAACTAAGCACACTGCAAGTCAAATATAAGACATGCAGTTCTGAAACTGACATATCCCATGACATTAGTACATGATGTATCAGGCTCATGCTTTATTTCTTGTTAGCTATAACTTTAAAGTGTTTAAAAAGTAAAATATATGTGAGCATTAGCTAGTAGTCTTAACTGCATCTCTCAGCATGACAGCTGACTTCCTGTGGTGTGCTGACCTCAGACCTCAATTCTTACTGTCCTACAAATTTCATTTCCTGTATGTAAAACAATTTTCTTTTGAGTGCCAAAATTCTTCTTTTGTGAGCACCTCATGAAAGAAGAATTTCATGAGTGCCTCATGAAAGAAGAATCATCAGCTCATGAAAGAAGAACTAGGCTCACAAAAGAAGAATTTCATTTTCCCTTTAAAACAATACAAAATGGCACACAAATAATCAAAAATATATTTTCATGCAGATTGTTGTAAGCAGTACAGTGAGAAATATTTTATTATGTGTATTCACTGTGTGTAATATTGTCAAATCATTCTCTGTGATTTAACTATAATTAATCCATTTGTTTTATGTTCTTAAAGGTACAGTATGTGTTGACCCCCACAAACATTTGAAAACATTCTAGTGTCTTCTTTTTGTTTTTCTTTCCTTTCGCAGATACTGAACTGGATTAGAATACTGTTACTGAAATTTTGATTACAATGAAAATGCCTACCAGACAACATGTTTGCACTTTGAAAAGATGGAAAAGGTACTTAAAATTGAGTGCAACATATCTGCAATAATGAGACATAAGCATGAGGAAATTAAGAGATAATAGAGATTCAGAAATTACATCTCAGAGTGAAACAATTTGTACATATGGCTGTAAATTTCCACATATTGCTGTTGTACTTAAAATGTCATGTACTTGCTCATGTTTTGTCTCTGCACCCAAAACTATTATGTTCTAATACTTTTTACTTGATGTATCTATGACTTCCGTATCTCTGTATTGTGCCATCGCTATGGTCTGAGATGTGTCTGAAAATGATCCCTGGGACCAGTGTACCCACCCCAGTTAACAAACAAACAAATAAATAAATGTATGTATGTTTGTGGTCACAAATGATGGCTTAAACAGATGAATTAAAGAAAAAAAATTCAAAATTAAAATGAATTTGTGGGTGTTCCTAAATCTGAACAGAGAGAATTTCTGCCTCATCTTTGATGGGTCCTGGCTGTGCAATTAGCAGGGACAGGTATATTTTTTAAGAGGAAATGTACCATTCATGCAGTAAGCAAGTACAGTATCTGTCTATGCTGAAGAAGCTGGGAAAACACACAAGGCCTGATATTCAAAAGTTTGCCCATGCACAAAAGCTAGTTTGCGCATGCAGACTGAGCTTTGTGCAGATGTACCATATTCAAAAGCCTGGTTAAGGCAGGCAAACAGGGTTTGCACCCAAGCAAACTGTGGAGGGGGCAGATTGCAGATTGAGTGGTGGGGACCTGAATATTGGAGCAGTCTGATATTCAGAATATTTACAACACACAAGGGCATTTGGTGCAGTACCCTTGCACGCCTCAAATATCACAGACTTAGGTCACAACTTACTATCACACAACCCTAGCAGGTGGTGGATGAAGTGCAGTGGCCCCCCATTGTGTCAGTTCCAATGCAAAAAAACAGTGTCCCTGGTGTCTAGTGGTCCTTCCCCTCACCTGAACCCATGCCTGATGTCCCATGCATAATTCCTTGGTGTCCAGTGGTCCCTCCCTTCACCAGCACCCATGCCTGGTAATCAGACACCTATTTCATGGTGTCTAGTGGTCTCTCCCCCCACCCGATATCCACTTGGCATGAAAGAGACATACACCTGGTGTCCAGTGGTCCCTCCCTCCACCCTATCCCTATACAAAATGAAATAGAAATTGTCCTGGTGTCTAGTGGTCACTTCCCCCATCTGATACCCACCCAATGTACAATAATACTATTACCTGGTGTCCAGTGGTCCCTCCTCCCACTTGATCCCCATCTGATATGAAAGAGAGACTGCCTTTTACAAGGAAACCCTCCACAACAAAGCCCTAGCCCTGTTCTCTAACAGTGATCTGTGTCCCTCCACAGCATGTCCCTCAGTGGTGGTAAGTAGCATCCTCCTCCTCCTTCCCATGGTACCTACAACCCACCCTCAGTCCCCCTTACCTGACTATCAGTGCCATGGTCAGTGGATAGCGAGCAACACTGTCATCTATCACCTCAGCTGCTCACCCTCTGACAGGAGAAGGGAAAGTACAGCTTATTTATAGGCTGCTTGCCCTATAAATAAGTTGCACACTCCCTGCTCCTGTCAGATGGCAGGTGGCCAAGGGTGTGTGTGGAGTTCTGTGTCACTTGCTCTCCACTAACCAGGGCACTGATAGGGTAAGAGGGACAAGGGTGGTAGGTTGTTAGTGCTGTGGGTAGGAGGCTGCTTATCATCACCAAGGAGTGGGCTGTGGGGGGAGGGTGCTGATCACTGTTAGGGAATGGACCGGGGCTTTATTGTGGGGGAACTTTCTTGCAAAAGGCAATTTCTTTTTCATATTGGACAGAGATCAGGTGGGGGAAGGGATGACTAGACACTGGGGAATATTATTATTGTAAATTGGGTGGGCATCTGGTGGGGAGAGAGAGACCACTAGACACCATGGAATAGTATTATTGTATATTGGGCAGGCATTAGGTGGAGGAAGGGACAACTAAACACCAGGGCAATTTCTCTTTCATATTAGATGGGGATCGGGTGGGAGGAAGGACCACTGGACACCACAAAGTGGATGTCTGACTACTGGACTCAGGTGTGAGTGAGAGGAAGGACCACTGGACACCAGAGAAATATGTATGGGACCTGTGGGGTAGCATCAGAGGGAGGAGGGGAACCACTAGCACCAGGGATAGCTACTTTGGGACTGGGCAAGTGGGGGTGGTGCCACACAAACCAGCCTTACTCACCATGCAAATAAACCCATAATGGGCATGCAAATGGCCCCTTAGTGCCTTGCAGCCCCAATGGGCTCAATTTGCATGGGTCCTTTAAAATATCACAACTAGCACCCAGGCACTATCCATTGTATCATAGTATCATAGTAATGTGTCAGCAGAAAAGGACCCTCCTGGCCCATTTATCCTGCCCATCCTTCCCTCCCCTACTTGTCACCAGTGCACAAGGAGCCTATCCTCTGTCCTCTAACCAATCCCATATGTCTATCCCATTCTTTCTTGAATCCCTCCACTGTTTCAACACCTACCATCTACTCAGGTAATCTATTCCAGGGTTCAACCACCATCTCAGTAAAATAACACCCCCCTTACATTACCTTTAAAATCTTCCTCCTTCCAATCTTAAAGTATGATCTCTTGTTTTAACTCCAACTTTCTTTTTAAGTAGTCTTCTTTCCCTCACTTTATTTATCCCCTTCATGTACTTGAACATCTCTATCATGTCTTCTCTCTGTCTTCCAAACTCCAGCAGATACAGATTTAATTCTCTCAATCTTGTCTCATATGGTTTCCCTTAGATACCCTGCACCATCTTTGTTGCCCTTCACTGAATCTTTTCTATTATGTCTATGTCTTTTCTTAAATGAAGCCTCCAGAACTGTACCCCGTACTCCAGGTGCAGTCTAGCCATGGTTTTATATAATGGCATCAGCACAGTGCTCCCATATCGGCCAAAGCATTTTCCTGTAGCAGACCCTAATTTTCCTGTATTTTCCCTGTAAAACCTGGGTGAAATTCCTGTAGATTTTCCTGTATGCTCACACTGTATAACAAATGCAAGATTGTTCCTATTAGATGTTATAAACTCCTATTAATAGTATGCCACAAAGACTAGAAATCCTCCACATGTCCCAGCCAAAGCAGCACAGATCATTGATGCAAGATTATTGGGTGTTTGTACTAGTAATATAATATATTAAAAAAAAAAGTTTATCTCCTAAAAGTGACCCCCCCCCATACACTCTGTCCCATCTACTGATCAGATGACATTAAGCAAATGGAAAGCAGGATGGCAGAAGAATGTCAGCCCTGAGAAATGGAAGGTCAATTATTTAGGAAAAAAGAACACTGATATAAAATACTACCTTACTGGCATGGGGGTGGGGGGGAGATTACTGTAATGTAACATGGAACAGATTCAGGCGTAGTGATCAGCAGCACCTTTTAGTGAGGGCAGTAGTGTAAGGAAGACACTGGACAGACTGAATATTTCCCCCCATCCTCCAGTGACTGAGGAACTGTTTAATAATTTTATTTAAAAAAAAAAAACTAGAGATGATTACATCTCCTCAAGTCACCCCCCCCCACACACACACACACTCTGTCCCAATCAGAGCAGCACAGGGGTGCTTGAATTATGATCCCACAGACACTGGTTATAATATTAATTATATATATATATTTTTTTCTTACCTTTATAGATCCGGTGAAGTCATGACGGAAGGCAGCTCAGGGATCTGGATAATATTGATTCCTCTTGCGGTCTGGCTGGGCTCACAGACTGCAACCGAGGAAAGTGTGTAGGGTCAGGGTTTCTTGATGCTGGGGTCCAGGGTAGTTTATTTCAGGGATGGATCAGGCTGGTCCTTTGATTTTCTCTGCACCATGATTGTGCCGGTAAATTAAAGCCTGCAATTTGTAACGCAGGTGCGATGGAAAACGGAGGTTAGAACACTGGTGGCGGCAAGCGTCTGGGAAGCCTAAAGTGCAGGATCTGTCTCTCGACCCGATTCTCGGGGGTCCCGTCTCTGGGTGAAAACAAAAACACGTGGCTGCGAGCAGCTGGACGATCGTCTCTCTCTCTCTCTCTCTCTCTCTCCAGGCAGCAGCAGCAGCGATCCTAGTAGGTGTTGGAAACACAGGGGGGTCCATAGCCAGTTTAAATATCCCAGGGCTCACTCTGCATCAAAGAACAACACTATAGCCAATCAGAGACCACAGTCATTGCGTGATCAGAGTATGACTGTGGTCTCTGAACCAATTGGAGGCAGGCTTCTGTTAAATCTCATCCGTGATAAACCCACAGACTCACGGCCACGACTTTTCCCGGATGGTGCCAGATTTATCCCGTATATTTTAAAAAATAAGTAATTCCTTCCCGTAGCCCGTTTTTGAGCACACAAACCCCGTAAAATATGGGAATCCCCGTAGATCTGGGAGCACTGTCAGCACTTCCCTCTTCCTAATAGTTATGCCCCTTCCTATGTACGCCATCATTCTATTAGCTTTGCCAACCACCTTACTACATTGGTCACTTAGCCTAAGGTCGTTTGATATTACAATCCCCAGATCCCTTTCCTGTTCTGTTTGCTTTATCTGCTCTCCCCCCAGTGAGTACTTGTCCAGGCAATGTTTACACCTTATATGCATCACCGCACACTTCTTTGTATTGAACTTCAGCTGCCATGTTTCTCACCATTTCTGTAGTATACTCAAATCCCTCCTCATGGCCTCAGCCCCTCCTTCAGTGTTGACCCCATTCCATAACCTTGCATCATCTGCAAACAGAAACATTTTCCCTTCAAGTCCCTCTGGTATATCACTAATATATATGTTAAAAAGAATTGGTCCACTGTGAATACAGAGCACAAATAACTATTTAAAACTTCAGCTTTCTCAAAGTCCCCCTCAACCTTAGTTCCCCTTCCCCCTCAAACTCACAATAGCATGTATTGTCCTCCTCTTTCCCCCACATATTTAAAAAAAGTTTTATCTCCTCATTTGACATGTTTAGCGATTCTCTCTTCTGCTTCTGCTTTTGCTCTTCTAATCAATTTCCTTCCCTGTCTCATTTTCTCCTTATAATTTACTCTGTTTATCATACTCTGAGTTTTCTTATATCTTCTGAAAGCTATCCTTCTCTCTCTTATTGCCCTTACAACCTCCCTATTAAGCCAAAGAGGCCACCTTTTTTCTTGTATTTTCCTACCCTCCTTATGCATAGTTCAGTTGCTTTTAATTGTGGCATCTTATTTTGGGTGCTATGTCGGGGCACCACTAATTGGCTTAGTGCTGGGCTGACAAGGCCCTGTATTCAGTAGAATAGTGCCAGTGATTTATTCCACTGAATATAGCATCTTCGGGCACATGGGCTATTGCAAGGTGGAGTGCAAATTTTGACACTCGGCTGTACTCATTTTAGAATATCAGGCCCACATTTTGCCATTGGTTGAACAGCACAATTCACTTGAGATGGGAGAGAAGAATCATTCCTCAGTAGAATAAAACAAGATACAGTTTCTCACGTGGACATGTGATGGCATGTGTATAATTAGATATGTCTTTTGATGAGGTAAAGGACTTCATCAGTCTTTATATCATCACAAAGACTAACAAAATATACAGACTAATACAAAACATAGACAAATGCCCAATTAGGTCTCACAGTGGTCTGATGGGTCATTTGCTGGCATGTTTACACACAGGAGCTTGTGACAGTGTATTCTACTACATGCACATGATTGCAATGCATAATACAGACATGCATAGATTTATTTCTAAAATGTAGCGGGTCAGGATTGCTGCTACTAAATTTGATGCCTAGATCTTTTATTGAACTAAATTTGATGCCTAGATCTTTTACTGACAGAAAGTGACATGGACAGTGCCATGGCTTTATTTGTGAACTGCAAAGAAATAATGCTCCTTGTGATGAATTCTCAGTTTGGGATACAGACCAAATGTATGTCTGTATTACAATAACAGAAACACAGTTTACTGGCAAACTTGGGAACAAGATAGCCACCTTTGACTGGGCAAAGAGAGAAAAACTTGAAATCAAATGTGTGTCATGCAACCGCCTAATTTATAGTTTGCAAACAGTTAAAGTAGATCTGTCAAAATTGCAAAGTGGAATGACATGTGGAGACATGTGGTTGCACACTTGCTACTTTAAAATGATTTTGCATTAGGTGAAATACTGCCCGTCTACTTGTACTGTTTCAGCAAGATAAAATGTAGGCAGATGTGACACCCATAGAGATTGCTTGCATGAACTTGCTTGAGCAGATTCTGATCCAAACATTGAAACTATTGCAAACAGTTCTAAGATTAAACACAAAGTTTAAGAACATGCCAAAGAAAGAACTTATGAAGTCACTGATGGGATCAATCATGTACCTGCCACTCCCACTCCAGGAAAATGTTGAGGCCATAACTCAGGACAACAGCACTGTGATTTTGGTGAATGGTCTTCCAACAAAGGCAAAAACAAATTATCCACCATGCTGTGAGTTTGGAGAGAGTTAAAAAGGATCTACATTGCCTAAAAGGTCAAAATCCATTATACAAGGATTTAAATGTTGACCACATGAGTGATAGTGACACTCAATTTGGAATACTAGACACCAAGAAAGCAATGACTGAGAAAGTCTTGATGACTTCAAATGAAAATGTGTATGAGCAGTACACAGTTCATCCTCACCATGGCAAAGATTCGATCAGTGACAACACTGACTTGTATCAGATGAAACAGGCTGAAGGCAATCCTGTCAATAACTGGGACAGTACATCGGAGCATGATGCTTTTTATATCTTTGCCAACATGGCACTGGTGATTGCTTGGACAAGCGAGAGGTACGTGTTCCTGGAGCTGAGTATCAAGGATCTGGAGTGTGGAATTCAGATGGAAAGTTTGGGCAAATCTTTCAAGCCTGGATATTCAGACTGCACCGGGCAGGGGCACAAGCCTAGGCACAGTGCAACTGGGCTGTGCCAGGGCATGGACCAGGTGATATGCAACGGTGCTGCACCATGGCACATTACAAATTACATCTGCCGTGTTCAGGAAGGAGGTGGGGTAACACAAGCGATGTGTTTAACATTAGGTACCAAAATCTGCAAAAAATGTCATGAGTAAATGTTGGAACAATTCATTTCCTCATAACTTGGATGGTTTTTCACATTTTTGCCCCAAATGCTCAACATAATCTTTTTATGACCATTCCTTCTGAGCATGACAATTGTCATTTATAAAACAAAACATGTTTTGGGTAGGATTTGAGAAATTACAACTGTCACATTCATGAATGAGGTGGCGTGAAAAAATGACTATGTTGAAAAGCTGGGGTCAAAAATATTGAAAATGACCACAGCTACAAATGTACATTGAAAAATTGCAACATAGACTCATAACTATTTTTATTCTAGATTTTCAACATAGCCTTTTTATGACCTCACATAGCCTTCTTATGAGTTCACATTGTGAACAAGGGCACAGAACATTTTCATATCCTGCCCAAAATGTGATTTCGTGCCAGAAGTGTAAACACACATTTTGTAAAGGATTTGAAAAATGACAGTTGTAACATTCATGAAGTACTGTGAAGAAATGGCTTTATTGAAACTTTGGGATCACAATCCTGAAAATTACCAAAGTTATGAGCCTGCATTCATAAATTTCAATGTAAGCTCATAACTTGGTTGTTTTGTTTTAATATTTTTACCTCACATTTTCAACATTGCCTTCTTATGACCCTACCTCATGAACAAGGGAAGAGAAAAGATTCAACTCCTGCCCAAAAGGTGATTTTGTGCAATGATCATGAAATCAAGTTGCAGGACATGAAAACACATTTTGGCATTTGAAAATGGACAGCTGTCACATTCATGAGGTGATGTGAAGAAATGACTATGTGGAAAAGTTGGGGTCAAAATATTGAAAATTACCAAAGTTATGAGCCTGCATTTGTAAATTTCAACATAGGCTTATTTTAATATTTTTACCCCAAATTTTCAACATAGTCTTTTTATGACCCCACCTCATGAACAGCGGTGAAGAAAATGTTCAACTCTTGCCTGAAAGGTGATTTCATGCAGTGGCCACAAAATCACCTTTCAGGACAGATTTGCCTAATTTTATTGCCACTGTTCATGAGGTGGGGTCCTAAAAAAGACATTTTGAAAATCTGGGGCAAAAATATTCAAAAATGACCAAGTTATACCACTGCGTTCAAAACCCCATTGAAATACAGTACATTGACCTGCATAACTGATTTCCTCAGTTTGTGTGTCCGGCATTACAAAGTGAAGATGTGTCTGCAGTCCAGAGAGGATTACAGCATTGGACTTCCGATAGGCAAGTAAGAGCTTGGGGTGGTGAGGGGTGCTGAGTGGAAGGGTTGGATGGGGGGACTAAAGGCAGTGACAGCAACACACATCAATGGACAGTTTTCTTTTTTACAGGGTATGTGGAAAAGAAAACTACTAGGGATGGTTTCATTATTTCAGTTGGTGACAGTGAGGGACTGGGCACCCCCAGTGTCTGTATTATGTTTGTTGGGGGATGTGGTGTGGTGGATGCTGCATGGGAGGCTTGGATATGGGGACTAATGGTGTGGGCAGCAACAGACATCAATGGATGTTTTTCTTTTTTACAGGCTGTATTTAATAAAACAAAACAAACTACTAGGGATGGTTTTCTTTATTTCAGGTGGTGACACTTGGGGATTAGACACACCCTGTGTTGGTATTATGTTTGTAGGGGGGTGAGGGTGCTGAAAGGGAGGGTTGGGTGAGGGACAGTTATGGCAGGGGCAGCAACAGACATCTATGGGTGGTTTTCTTTGTTACAAGGTATATATAAGAAAAACTATGAGGGTCGGTTTTCTTTATTTCAGGTGGCGACAGTGGGGATTGGGCACCCCCAATGTTGGTGTCATGTCTGTGGAGGGTGGTGGTGACTGCTGAGTGGGAGGGGCGGGTGGGGGGACTAATGGCACAGGCAGCAATAGACATTGATGGATGGTTTTCTTTTTTACTGGGTATAAACCAACCACAGCAGACTGATCATAATAGATCAGCTGTGCTTACTGGGTGTCATAGATCAAAGGAAAGAGCCAACCTATGAGTAGGTTGGCTCATTCCTTTAAGATACACAAAGTTTCCACCCAGCAATCCAGAACACTGTCATGCCCAGCCTGGCTGATGATTGGTATGACACTGATAAGTCCCTTGCAGACCACTCTGCATTAGACCGACAGTGTCACACCCCTCAAAAGCCACTATCCTAATAAAATGTTCACTGCACATGTGTGCACAACGAACTTAAAAAAGGATGAAACAATAGCTTCAACAAGAACAGTAAGTCATCTCATATATGTACAACATAGATTACTGCTTACTATAATAAAGAACTATATAACTACTTCCAGGCATTTACAAGGGCACACTTGAAAAATACCGACTCAACCCTTTAATAAAGGCAATCCTGTGACAAAACAGGAACAGTGCATAACCCACCCTTCCCTGTCCACTCCAGCCTGGCTAAAGTCCCACCCCATCCATAGTAGTGTCCCAATTATCTATCCCTCCTCCGTCATTATCATAATAAACAATTAGATGACAGCCATTGTCACTTTCTGTGGTCTTAGCTCAATTTTACCCCCCGTTGTCGGTAATACATCCTTCCTCTTCTTTACCTCTCTAACCTGCCACCCCATACCCGACCTCTTTCCCCCTATAGGTGTAGTTGCCGGCTGCCTCACTCAAAAGATCTCTGCTTATAACCCCTGTATGCCTATGGTTGATTGTACATCTGTTGACTTCTTCAATTGTAAAATAATGCCTTTTTTTATGTATTTCAACCTTGTACTGCACTGTATACACTGTATATACTTTTTCTTCCTTGTATATTATTGCTTTTTGCATACCTGCTTCTGTACTGTACTTTGATGTATTTATGACCAGGTCCACCTTGCAAATGAGCCTTGCTCAATGGTGCCTGCCTGGATAAATATAGATTTTGACTGATTGATTGAACCAGCATACTAGGTACCGTATAGCGCATTTATATGTTAGGCAATGTTTCTAAGTTATTTCTTTAAAAATCTGTAACATTTTTAAATATCAAGTAAAGTTCAATTAAATATACAGTATTAAACCACTGTCACCATTTTGTTTTCTATATAAATATGTACCGTCAACTCAAAGAATAACTATATATAGTCATGCATACATATACAAATTGCATTACATTTAATCATAACAAGCTCTATTTTCTATGGTGCAGATTGCCTGTGCGCTGTATATCTGAGGCATGTAGGCAACCCTAAGTTGGAATGCCATACTGCAGGGGTCCAGCATACTCCTGGTGGCATTCACAATAGGAGCACAAGACCCTTGCACACAGGATACCCCGGCTGATTGGTGAACACATGCTGCAGGCAGTCTAGGGGCATGTCAGGGAGCATGACCATCATCCTGCCTGAGTCCACCTAGCTGCATGGTGGGGCTGGGGGCAACCATTCAGGCACTTGACCATACCTACAAAATTCCCAGGGCCCACACTTGCCCAGAATCTCCTACTCATTCAGAGCAGGGGATCCACTATGGGATCCAGGACAGGAATGCCACTGGATGCCTGTCTGAGTTCCATGATTTGCCCCTGCACACTTGTGCACCATGACGGCCTGTCAGGTGCATGCCCACACTCTGTGCTGTTCACTAAGGTCTGGAGTGCTGGGCAAGGGGGCAAATGTTATGCCAGGAGAGACCCTGCTGTAACTCTTATGCTCACCCACTGATTACACCCACTGGCTCCAGTGGGACATGGATTCTCCCACCATGCTCGCCCATACTGACAAAATTCCCAGGACCTGTATCTGGCCAGAATCCCCTGATCACACGGATAAGGGAATCTGCTATGGGACCCAAGATGGGAATCCCACTGTATGCCCACCCTAGTCCCACAATCTGTCCACATGCACCTGTGCGCTTTGGGGCTGGGCCATGGACAGGTGCACTGCAGGTGCTCATGGTTGTGAATACCATGCACCCTGTGCCTGTCTGGAGCTGTGCAGTCACCTGCACCTTAGTGAATAAGCCTCAACTACTTTAACAAGTACAGTAGTAGTGTAACATATTTCACATCAGCAGGTTTTCAACATAAATTACATGTTTAAATCTGAGTCATACTTTGATAGGAGATGGCAAGCCCTACATGTATGGTATGGTTTTAACAATGTTATGTCTTGTGCTGTTACCTGATGAACTGATGTATGAATGTGTATAGACTGTTGTCTGTAGTTTCAGGAGGAGGACAAAAGATCTATATGTGACAGAATTAGTAGTAAAAACTGATTATGCACACAGTCCAGCACCATAGTAAGTGCCCACCTGTATTAAAACTATAACAGTATCATGATTACAACTATCCAGCCATTACATGTAGAAATATTTTTTTACAAAAATAACCATTCATGACTCGGTGACTTATGAAATGCACTGTAACAATGTGACCAACATATATGTCATGTCTGCCTCTTTTTAGACTGCTTACTTGAGAAGTATATTACTGTGGCTATTCTGCTCCAGCTCCCACAAACTGCTTATTTTTTAGGACAATTGCACATGCTTCCTTCAGCTTCTGTAGAAGTCTTTCCTTAAAGGTGCATGTAGCATCTTTGCAATCTGTCCAACCAACACTATATCTGAGACAAATTACATAATGACCAGACTGCACAGAGGGGTCATGGTGGAAAATTATTGCATGAGTGTCAAAATTTGTAAGTCCAGACATTACTTTACCTGCAGTGAAGTCATTTATTGGTGTCACTACTTTTACTCCAAGCAAGTCAAATTGTTGCGGCATAAGCATGAAGAAGTTTGCAGAATAGGTCACTTACAGTGATCAGGTACTATTTCTGCCACACCTTTTGCACTCCCAGCCAGATTTAGCATTGCTAAAAAAACTGTCTGAATTTGACAGATGATTCATGTGCGATATATGCAGAAATGTACAGCATGTCATCAGTCACTTTTCTGTCAACATTTCCACAGGACAGACAAACATATTTGCTGACATATTTTACTATAAAGTATCACCTTACTGGAATTTCTTCAGGCTCCAATGAGATATGGTCACTATCATAAACTCTTGTTACATCTTGGTAAACATTGTCAGCAAATGTCCTATGCTAATCATAAGCAGCCGCAGCTCAATGTAGTGTTGTCAGTTACTGCAAAGTACTACTTCACTGTTTACTGACTCTTACAACTTGTGTCAGAGAATCTGATAAAATGGTTTACTTGAAAATAGTTGTTGTGGCAATAAATTCAGGCATATGTAGGAACAACTACATCACAGAATTAGCATGGCAATTAAGTACTGCTGTCAAATGAGACCACTGCAGAGAGATGAATTGTTTTTATCACTGGAGATGAACTGGTATAATCCACTACAGTTGATCAGTCATCACCTCTTAAAGTGGAAGGATCATGTATAGTAAGTACACTTCTTCCTCAATGTCTGTGACATCTCAGAAGACACATCATGCATGACTGCGTCAACTTGTTTCCACAGTCGCACAGCGAAATCACCTTTCGGATGGGATTTTAAAAATTTCACCTGTCTTGATCATAACATCAGGTCATAAAAAGACTGTTGGACATTTGGGGTTAAAATTTGGAAGCCAACTTAAAAAAGATATTGCCTCTCAGCTGCCCTATCCTGGGTAATTACAGTCTAACAATGCGTCAAACAGGACACCACTAAAAATGAGATATTGCATCTCATCTGCTGTATCCTGAGTTGGAAGACCAGACTTTACTGACAGAGTGCAGTGAAAGCACCTAGCTTTACCTTAAAGGTATATTAATATTTATTTATACTTCTCTTCCTTTTGAAAGTAGCAGGGTAAGTGGGGAGAAAAGAAGAGATCTGTAAGCAGTGCTTGGGGCACTTTGAAACTTGATAGGCAGTGTTGGGTTACCTTGAAACTTGGGTTTTAAACTGTTACAGGTGGTGTGGGGGAAACTAGTTCAGGAGCTTAATCCTGTTGTGAGTGGATTCAGAAATTCCTATGAATCGGGTGTGTAATGGGTGAGGAGAGTGGAGCTAACAAAGGCTTACTGCCTTCTTTCAAGATCTCTATAAAAGTACTTCTACTCTAATGTATCTAGCACTTCCATGTCCAGTGAGTGAGTGGAGCAGGTGACTGGCATCATTGGTGTCAGCAGACATTGGCAGTCCTTGGCAAAAGGAATTAAAGAAGTGGAGGACTCTGCCAGTTGACTAAGGCAATGTACCTATTCACTACTATGCAGTAGTCACTGAACTAACAGTTTCTTTCCTATGTTTATGTTACAGAGATTGAGTGGCTGTAAGTAGTTCAGAAGTGTAATAATTGGTCAGTGATTACATGACTCTGAGCTGCTTTCAGCCAGTCAAATCACTAGACTTTTTCTACACATGTTATAATGCTAGATGCTTCTTGCAAACAATGTAGAGTCAGCTAAAAACTGATCATGTCCCTTTAAAAACTTTGTTTCTCTTGTATGATGTCACCATTGGGAGTTGCAGCACTGATAAAAAAGGGGCAGGGATATGCAAATGAAGCAAAGCACAGAAATAAAATGATTTTTTCATGGAAAACAGCACTTTTTGGCAGTTTGAATGGTGGGAGACTGATTCACAAGTCCTATAGGTTACTACTCCCATTTGTTATGGCAAACTTGATAAATCACTTTAAGCAAGAATGCATGGTGTCAAAGGACCTATCACACAATCTGCAAAAGGTGCAAACAGAAGACACAGACATGTGCTTAGTCCTACCCAGGACATGGGTTATGGTGAGCCCCCCCCCCAAAAAAAAACAACTAAAAGACAGAGAACCTCAGTGCAGAAGCACTGAGGCAAAGTTTACCCCAAAGGGCATTGGCACTAAAACCAAGTGTCAAAGAAATACAAAATCACACATACCCTCATAATGCAAAGCATCATGTGATATATATGCAAATCACCATGAAATTTTAGGCTGGTTCTGCTTTAAGCAAGAATGCATGGTGCTAAAGGACCTCTCACACAATCTGCAAAGGGTGCAAACAGAAGACACAGACACGTGCTTCATCCTACCCAGGACTCATCAGTATACCTAGTCTGTATCACACCCCAGGGAAAATGAACCAGAGCCCTAAGTTGGTCTTATAGGTTTGGGTCATGGTGAGCCCCCCCCCAAAAAAAAACAAGCTAAAAGACAAAGAACCTTGTGACAAAAGACAAAGAAGCACATGCAGATTGTGTGAGAGATCCTTTAGCACCATGCGTTCTTGGTTAAAGCTGAACCAGCCTAAAATTTAATGGTGAATTGCATTATGGGGGTATGTGTGATTTTGTATTTCTTTGAAGCTTGGCTTTACTGCCAATTCCCATTGGGGTAACCCTAGCCTCAGTGCTTCTGCACTGATATTCTTTTTCTCTTAATATGTATACACTGGTGGAATGAAGGGAGAGGGAGGATATGATAGAAACTTTCAAATACCTCACAGGTATAAATAAAGATCAAAAGGGAAACATCAGTCAGAAAAAAGATGCTCAAGGACAAAGGATCATGCTATGAAGCTGGAGGGGGTAGACTCAGGGGAGATGTGAGTAAGTACTTCTTCATGGAGAGGGTGGTGTATGCCTGGAAAAGCCTCACAGTGGAGGTGGTGAGGCAAAAATTATAATGAGGTTCAAGAAAGCATGGGATAGGCATAAGGAAACCTTTGTGACAAGACAAAGCGGGGATTAGTCAGAGATCAAGTACAGTCTGCAGTGATACCATATGTAGGGAAAAATGGGCAGACTAGATGGGCCAAGTGGTCCTTATCTGCCATCAAATTCTATCTTTCTGGCTAGTCACGTGAGTCACCTGTTCCTACAGCTCCACCATCCAAAGCTTAAAAATCATGGAAAATTGGCTTTAAAAGTTGAACTCCATATTTCTTTAGAACAGGCAAGTATTTGTAAAGTGTCATCCCTCACTTACTCCGGAAAGTAGCTCACTATCAATAATGGATAATGCACAATTAATGGATTTTACTGCAGAGATATCAGTGCCATCCTGGGCACTCGCTTCCAAAAGACAAAAATAAGGCACCAATCCTGCATCACCAGCGGACCTGGCCGAAACAGAAAGCACCTCCAAAAAGCTGGATCATTTTTTTGCAGACTTAGCAACTATTAAATTGTCCATCCTAGATTTGGTGAGTGACTTCATGGCTTATAAACCAATGTTAGAAGCCCCGATAATGAGAGCGGCGATGCAGAAGCTCGCATAAGGTCGTAAGAAGGCAAACAGAACAGAGAAAGTACAAAACTCATTGAACTAAGAAGGAGGATTGAAAAACTGGAAAATAGAATAAAACACCAGGAAGGAGGGAACCGGAAAAACAATCTAGTGATTGTGGGAGTGCCAGAAAAAGCAGAAGGTGGCAACATGTTGGGATTTATACAAAAATTCCTGCAAGAAGTTGCAGACTGCCAGAAATGGGCACAGCCTATACCACTGAGAGGGTTCACTGCTCTCTCCAACCCCAACCTCTGTCCTCGGAGAAACCAAGAGCAATCATCATACATTCCCTGAACTTCCAAGAAAAATTATATGTACAAGAACAGGCTCAGATAAAAGGAACCTGCTATGGAACAGACATCAGGTTCACATCTTTAGAAATGCCACTCCTAAGGTGTGGGAAGAACAGATTGCTTAAAAGCCTATAAAGAAGGCTCTTCACAAGGCTAATATTAAATTCAGGATGTTATACTCTGTCTGGCTACTGGTGACAATCAGCCAGGGATCAAAGAGTTCAGTAATGCTGAAACAGCTTGGAAATAACTGCAGCATCTCATCCCAGGCATCATCTTCGAAGTGGACAGTGGGAGGTACTCATGGGGTAACGCTCCAAGACCACAATACTAAAACCAGTCTTTTGGGGCAAAATGATTTGCAGTCAATTATAGCTTCTGCCTTGCCTAGAATCTATCAACTTAAGTGGGACTTTTAAATTTCACTACTGTCGAGATGACTGCCTTAAGACTTTTGTGACCATAATGGTGTTTTTTTTTTACTTCCCTTTCGCAGATATATATGTCTGGTAGTTCACCCCAAAAGCCCTGAAGTTATATTGAATATCTCTGCCCCGAGGAGCATTGCCAGTGTGGGGAACAAGATGGCCACTGTTTTCAGCTTCTTGTTTTACAACCCTTTGTTGCCCTTCCATTCAGTCTCCTGCCATTGGCCGTCAGAAATGGTAACATAACTGAAACTTATACCCAGCTCTGTCAGTAATTAAGAGACTGGTTTACACATCTGAGAGCCAATCCCCTCCTGTTTTGGATATCCCCATGACAAATGCCCACCAAAGTTGAAGACACCACTCAATTGACCAGGACTGACCACTTGAAAAACCTCTCTCAAGATCTCTCACAGGTTGAAGCAGCAGGACAGCTGTAGAGTGCTTCTTTCTTACAGGTCTTACCACTGGACACAGAGGAATGGGCCACAAATGGCCCCAGCCAATCAGTGGAACAAAACAGAAACTTGACACATGGAGTATCAGCCTGCCTCCCCAAATGACCATCTCACAACACGACTCCTGAGTACCCCTAAGCATGCACTCTGTACAATCCAGCCCAAGGGTTTATATGGGGGTCATCTTACACATTACTACTCCCACTACTGTGCTGGAGACTCTCAACCTCTCATGATTTGGGCAGGTCATGCACAAAACCCCCAGCCTTGTAACAAATGAGCATCCATAGACAAGAGGTTCATGCTACAGGACAAAACTGAAGTAGTTGTCCGAGGTCCTCTAAGAATTGGATCAGAAGGCCTCACTCAAAGATCCTGTTTCTCCTCTCTGGCTACTTGTATTCCAGGGGATGGGGGTTTAATGAAATTTTTTCTATACCCCATCTCTGCAAGCATCACCAGCACATGGAGTATTAGCTAGGTACGCTATGCTCATGCGATAGCAAAAAAGCAATCATGCTTTGGGGGGTGTTAACTAACATTCAGTTCCCTCTGTGCTGGGCGCCTAATACAACTCCCAGACTACACTAAATAGAACCAACCCTTACTGCTGCAACCTCACATAAGTAAAGTTATTGAGGTAAGGGGCCCCAGAGGGAGAAAAGGGATGCTGCTACTGTGTTAAAATATTCAGCGGCTGAAGTGGCAGATCATCACCAGACACTATCACTGACCTAACTGTCGGGCCACCCACACTCTAGGGAGGTGTAGGGAGATCATTTACCACAACTATGATCATCGTCTCATTCAAGTTGCTGACCCCAGTAAAAAGACTAGCAGCCAAATTTTAACTGTGCTACCACTATGAGACAACGTCCAACAAGCAAAGTGCAAGACTCAAGGGTCAGCCCACACTATCTACTACTGATTACTCTCTACTGAGACAATTGTAGAGAGGTGGAGTTGAGGGAACCAACCCACTCAGACCCCACACGGACCGAGATTGTGGGTTTGCATGGTCTCAGTGCCAGGCACCACCTCTTGTGGGTAGACCTCCTGTAGATCTGCAAATCACTCACTTTGAAACTGTTCACTTGCATACCTTATTGTAACAATTGTTTAAGACAGAATTTTAGTAATATGTCATGTACTTTAGTTTTATTAGTTGTGTGGTGTATTGTTGTTTATAACATGGGGCAGGGAAAAGTGGGAAAGTGATTGGGCAAACAGTACCACATGACTGTGCATTAATCCACGTTATCAGCTCAGTAGCTGAGATGAGTCTCTGAGAGAGATCCATTGGTAGACCTGCACTTCTTGTGTGGTGGAAAACAGTTTTTGAGTTGCAGCCATTTGCGATCAGTGCTAAGTGAGTGGCAGTACTAAGCGAATCATTGCTCAGTACCATTAAGTTCAGTTAAGTCTCGTATTGTCCTACACCATGTTATCATTACTGACAGTGCAAGTGGTGCCCCAAGTCTGTCAGGTTACCCACCCACCTGTCCCATGGGCCTCTGGGGACCCAGGCCACAGTGATGCCCCAACTAATTACTGGAAAAGGAGCTTGCACCAGGAATCACCCCATTAGGTCAGAAATCTTTAATTGAAGGTTATGTACCAAAGGAGTGGAGATCAGCCTGTGTGGTGCCAATATTTAAGAAGGGGAATAGGAGTGAGGCGGCTAATTATCTGCTGGTGAGTTTGACCTCAATAGATGGTAAGATAATTGAGGGGATTCTTAGCGAATAGATTACAAACTATCTTGCAGAACAAGGGATAATGGATAAAAACCAACATGGTTTTGTTAGGAATAGGTCATGTGAGACTAACCTGATTTGCTTCTATAATTATGTTAGTAAACGAGTTGGTGAGGGTAGGAATGTGGACATGGTCATTTTAGACTTTAGTAGAGCATTCGATGCAGTCCCGCATGGAATAGTAATCTCCAAACTCGCAAGTATAGGTATTGATGTTGGCATTGTAAGGTGGATTAAACACTGGGTGATGGAGAGAACACAACAGGTGAGGATACAGGGTCATTTGTCGGGGGAGGAGTGGGTTACGAGTGGAATTTTTCAGGGGTCAGTGCTGGGACCCTTGTTGTTTAGCATTTTTATAAGTGACCTAAACATAACAAGTGGGAACAAGTTGGTCAAATTTGCAGATAATGTTAAGTTGGGAAGGGTGGTAGACACCTTCGAGGATAGACATATGTTTGGGCAGGATTTGATATACATCTTGGAATGGGCAGAGAATAATAAAATGAGCTTTAATACGGAAAAGTGCATTATAATGCATATGGGGAGAGATATAATATCCAGCAGGATTACTGCATCCAGTGCTCAAAGCTGAAATTCTCAAATTGTGAGAGGGATTTGGGTATGGTATATACATACAGAAGGATATGAAAAGTGGGATCCATAGTAAAATCACTGCTAACAAAGCAATGCACTTGGTAAATTGTATTAGGAGGGGTTTTCTTTTTTATATTTCAGGTTTATTTATTATTCTTTGCTTCCGATAACATATCACAAGTCCATATTCTTAAAATTTAAACATGGCACTGTTTAAATATTGTACATCAAGCATTCAAGAGCCTTTTCCCTTTCCAGCTTTAGATTTTAGAAAAGAACTCTTTGTTTAACTATCCACTATTCAGCAATTTCATGCTATCATATCCCAAACAGTGTCTTTAAGTCAATATTTTGTTATTAAGAGAGAGAAAAAAAAAAGTGAAGGGGTACTGCTTCCACTGTTTAGATCATATGTCAGGCCGTGCTTGGATTATTGTTCTACCGTTTGGAGTCCCTACTTAAGGAAGGACATATTGCTGGTCAAGAAACCACAAAGATCATTTACAAAAATGATATCAGGGTATAGGGAGAAATCATATGAAGATTGATTGAAAATGCTGGCATTGTGGTCGTTGGACAACAGACATGCTAGAGGGGATCTATTGTTGTTGTATAAGATACTGAAACAGAGGTTTTAAGGAGGGAAGTAGGATTAGTATTTAAAAATGTAAACATATTTTGAGGGGCACTATCAGCATTTGGAAGAAGAAAGGTGTAGGACAGATGTAAGGAAATATAGTTTTAAGTGTAGGGTGATACAGTTGTGGATTAGATTACTAACAATTGTTGTGGAGGCTGTAAATGTTCATACATTTAAAGCAAGGTTGGATCAGTATTTTATGGTTGGTGATTTATGTTACCTCCACTGAAATGATGGGGTTGGCCTATATGGGCCATGCCTTTTGGCTGTCTTAAAATCTCCAGTATGAACTCCAGTATAATTGCCACCAAGTGTCTTGACAGCCCCCCCCCCGATGATGCACAGTATTTCCACAATCCCACTGAGTGTCCTGAAGACCCTGAGGTTGCACTATCCCACGTGCAGATGTAGCAGTGACACAGATTGGGTGGGATGGGGAGATGGAATTCACAGTTCCTGACAGCAACCTCCTTGGCAGGGACAAGATCACCCAGTCACTGTCCTGCACCCAGAGTGGAAATTTGCAGCAACCCCACCCCCCAAGGATACACTGCACTCCTGAGTGTTAAGGTGTGCAGTGAGTTGGAAATGTTGCCGAGAGAGAGAGACTGAGAGTGAGTGAAAGGGGCGACAGGCAGAGAGAGAGTGAGACAGACAGGGAGTCGCAGTTGTCCGAGCAGTGCTGTGTCTGTCAACTCCCCAGCTTCCAAGAAGAGGTGCAGTTTGTGTAGTGTTTTACCTGTCTCCCAGAGCAGAGAAAGAGAGAGACCCCTCCCCCTCACCAGTGTCCTCTCCCCATCATGAGCCTGTGTCCCAGCATCCCCCACCGGGCTGAAGTATTATCCTGGAGTGAGTTGGCTTCTGCAGTGCACACGGTGCTCCAGGGAGAGAGAGAGAGAGAGAGAGAGAGAGAGAGAGAGAGAAAGACAGAGAATATCTACATCGCAGACCACAATGGAGTGAGAGATGGCTCCAAGCTGCTATGCTGTCATACCTTGTGTCTGTGGTTGCTCTCTGAGATGCAGTGTATTCTGTGCTGTGAGAGAGAGAGAGAGAGAGAGAGAGAGAGAGAGAGAGAGAGATGCACTGCCCATTCATCAACCCAGCCGTGGAACTGTCACTAGCAAAATTCTGCACTGCTGTATCTGTCTCTGTGTTTCTTGGCAGCCCCCAACCCCTGAGCCAGTGACAGTATGACCCTGGTCTCCCCGTGACGGACAGACATAGTCAGTACAAGCACAGCATGATCACAGTCTCTCTCTCTCTCTGACCATCAGTGAGAGTATGATAATACAAGCACAGCATGATCGCGGTCTCTCTCTCTCTCTTTCTCTCTCTCGCTCTGTATCTCTGTCTTTCTCTTTCTCTCTCTCTCTCTCTCTCTCTCTCTCTCTCTCTCTGAGCATCAGTGACAGTATGAGCCCAGTCATCCTTACAAGACAGACACCAGCAGGGCAAGCCATTATGTAGTGCGACAAAAGGGAAAGAGAGAGTGGTCATTGCTATGTCCCATCCAGTGTCATCCCATCCCATCCCATAGCACACAGGTGAGACAGAGATGAGCAGTGTGTGCGGTCCGTTTTCACTAACATCCCTTGCAGTGTGGAGATACGGTCAGAAGACAGACAAAAAAGAGAGAGCACACAGGACACATGCTATGTGTCACTGTGCCACTCATTGTGGCACCAGCTGACACCCGCTGTGTGTGTCTCTGTCTGTCTGTCTCTGTCTCATTCTGTCTCTGTGTGTGTTGGATGTGCAACTGTAGCTGAAAATAAGGGCAGACTGCTTTAGGAGAGGAGTGACAGAGGGAGCAGGACATACAAGTGCAGCATGCCTACACTGTGCTGTGAAGTTGTGTACATGGGTCAATGGTGTGTGGGGGTAGGGGCTAAAATACAATCCTAGACAAGGTAGCAGAGCATGTTATACACAAGAGAAGTCACAAATCATGTCATTATTGTATATGTGACATTTCTTTGTGCATAATAGCAAGGAAGTTTACATTATTTGTTAGAGACTATTTTGCAAGGTGGCAGGATACTGTACCATTTTTGCTATTTAAACAGCAAAAAAAACACCTTTTTTATATTTTGCTGTTGTTTAAACATAATCCAAGTTATAACTGCAATAACCCATTCCAGGGTGTGCTGTTATTGGGGATTATGAAATGGGCAGAACATTTCTCTGAATGTGATTGGCAGACAGCTTAGTTCAGCCATGTACTTATCATGGCATAACCTCACAACCAGCACTTCTTTTGCCAGGCAGTGCCCCATCACCTCGAATATTACTGTACCACCCCCACTCATTTTACAGTACAAAACACTGTGATCTCTGAAACACCAAAGCCGAAACCACAGCAGAAGTTTTCTCTGGTGTCAGCCCCCACCCCACCCCAACACACACACACACACACACAAAAACAATATCTTATGTGTTGCACCGTGTGCACTGCAGAAGCCAACTTGCTCCAGGATAATACTTTAGCCTGGTGGGGGATGCTGGGACATAGGCTCACGATGGGGAGAGGACACCAGTGAGGGGGAGAGGACTCTCTCTCTCTTTGCTCTGGGAGACAGGTGATACACTAATTAAACTGCACCTTTTCTTGGAAGCTGGGGAGTTGACAGACACAACACCGCTTGGACAACTACGACTCCCTGTCTGTCTTACTCTCTCTCTGCCTGTCGACCCTCTCACTCACTTTCGGTCTCTCTCTCTCAGCAACATATAGAGGCTAGAACACTTAAAAAAAAAAAAAAATAGAGTCTGACCTGCTGCTTGCAGTGGTGAAAGTCAACCTCAACAATGTTGGAGAAGCCACAGCCCGAACCTTTCAAATGCGGCTTCACTTCACATGCAGTCCTGCTTACAGAGTGAGCATGGCAGCAGCTTGCATATAAAACAGCAGATTATAAATTTATGTACAAAAAGTCTGGCTCGGCTGCAGTTCTAATAATTACCAACAGAACCTTATAAGTGTAATCCCACTAAGCGCTGTTTGAAAAACTGTATGGTGGTTGCAGTGGCACATGCTCACTCTCATGACTGGATGCAGCAGCCCTGATTCTCCACCCTTATTTTTATCAAAATGTAATACAAAAACAATTAAATAACTGTGACCAGTGGGACATTATAAGGCAAGTCACTAGGTGCTGAAAAGTATGGTGGCTGCAGTGGGACACGATCACTCTCACAACTGGATGGTTGATGTGAGACAAATGCCTTGCCAGCATTTACTTTGTACCTACCAAACGACCACACACAAAAAAAAAGACAATGGAAAAGGGCTGTAATGCAACTAAAAGCAGCAATGATGGACAGCTAACCTGAACACTATATATGGAGCTCTCTACTGCTGTTGAAACAGTTGTAAAACTACTACAGTAGGAGTACTATTTTTTTTTTTTTTTACTATTTCATGTAATAAACCTTCTTTTTATATTTTTAACTTTATGATTTTGCTTCTCATTTTATTTAAATAATTACTTGGGGGGGCCATTTTATATGCGCACTAAGACACTCCAAGGTGTGGGTTATGACCTGATAAAAGCACTTCCTAGGTGCTAAAGGCACTCGGTGTTAGTGCCTCATGCTTCATAATGCACCTGGGGCATGCTCTTATCAGGTCATAACCCACACCTTGTCATGTCTTATTGCTTACTTATTGCACACCCAAGTGATGTGAGGACACCTGGCCTGCGGCCTCATGCTTCACAACGCACCTGGGTGTGTGTTTATTCTTATCCCCCAATAACAGCACACCCTGTTGTGGGTTATTGCTTACTTATTATCTTTATTTAGTGGTTATCAGCTTAGGGTAGAATGTTCTGGCATCACCGCTTAGCAATCAGGGAGCAGTAACTACAAGCATATAACTGTGAATTTTTCTCCATTTATGAGCAAGAAACCTATTGTTGCCTCATAGCGGCTATTAGCAGTAGTGGTGTCACTAATTACTGAGGGCACAGTACAGAAAAACAATCCAGACGATGGTATGTCTATAGTTAACAACATTCATAACCTCACTACCTGGAATGCAAAAGGAGGGCAGACTGCACAAAAGAGACAGAAGGTGCTACATCTTCTGAAATCTGTGCACATCAAAATTACATTGTTGCAGGAAAATACAGCATCACCACCGAAGCAAGCTAATGGAGAATAGACTGGGTGGGACAAGTGTTTATCCTCCGGCAACAGTAATAAAAGGTCGGGAACAGCAATATTAATTCACCATAGCACTCCCTTCTCCTCACTTGAGGTGATCAAATATAAGAGTGGTAGATTTGTCATAGTAAAGGGCACACTTGACCAAACAGACATCATATTAGTGCCCATATATGGGCCCAGTACAGAGGACCGACAATTTTTTATGAGTATCCTAGCCCACCTAGTATCTCTTGGCAGACTTCCCACTATCATAGGAGGTAATTAGAACATAGAAATAGACAACATGCTAGATACAGCACATAATAGATGAGTAGGGCTGTCTTTCAAACAGAGGGGGGCTACCTCAGGGATCCATCCTGGAGCCAGTCCTCTTCAATATCTTCATCAGTGACATTGCAGATGGACTGGAGGGTAAGGTTTGTCTGTTTGCAGATGACACCAAGATCTGCAACAAAGTAGATGATCCAGATGGGGTGGGCAGAATGAGAAGAGATCTGGATAAACTAGTAAAATTGTCGTAAGAGTGGCAACCGGGGTTTAACACAAAGAAGTGCGCGATCATGCGCATAGGGAAGAGAAACCCTGAAGCCACCTATGGGCTGGAAGGGGAGTTGCTGGCAGTCACAAGAGAAGAAAGAGACTTGGGCATCGTCATCACCGATGATCTGAAATCATCCAAGCAGACCTCTAAAGCAGTAGGTAAGGATAGAGGGGATGTTGGGGTGTATTAGTAGGGGTATCACAAATTGGAAGAGGGAGGTAATAATCCCTCTTTACAAGACACTGGTTAGGCCCATCTGGAGTACTGTGTGGAGTACTGGAGGCCACACCTTCACAAGGACATTAACCAAATTGAGGCAGTCCAGAGAAGGGCAACCAAAATGGTACAGGGACTGCATCAGAAAACATATGAGGACAGATTAACTGAGCTCAATATGTATACCCTGGAGCAAAGGAGGGAGAGAGGTGATATGATTGAAACATTCAAACACCTTAAGGGCATTAACAAGGTGAAACAGTCTAACATGTTTCAATATAAGAAAAATAGCAGGACAAAGAGGACACAGCATGAGATTAGAGGGCGGCCGATTAAGGAGCAATGTGAGGAAGTTCTTTTTCACAGAAAGGGTGGTGGATGCATGGAACAGCCTACCTCAGGAAGTGGTGGATATGAATACAGTGCAGGGCTTCAAATAGGCATGGGATGGGCATAAGGGAGCAATACAGATGAGTATGAATAGATAGGCCATTGACAGAGCAAAGGCTTATGGCACATTCATAAGGTAGAAAAAGAAATGGGCAGACTGAATGGGCCTTGCGGTCCTTATCTGCTGTCAACTTCTATGTTTCTATGTTTCTAAAGATTTACAATATTCCCTAGGGCTCACTGAGATTTGGAGAACCCTACACCCAGACACAAGAGACTATATATTTTGGTCAGCAGTCCACAACTCATTTTCATGATTAGACTACTTCCTTGTCACACAAGACCTTCTCAAGACCACCACAAAATGTGACATCTTGACTAGGGTGACTTCAGACCACTCACCTGTGCTACTCTCCCTTTCATTTTCAGGCCAACCAATCAAAAACAAACTTTGGAGGCCTAATAACTCACTATTAAAAGATCCCAAAACACTAGCTATTATCAAACAGACTGCAGAATATTTTTTTTAAAGAAAACAACAACTCAGTCCCCAACCAAGTGCATTTCTGTGTGGCTTTTGTACCCTCTGAGAAGAGCTAATCTGACTAGCAGCCACAAAAAAAAACACAAAAGAACAGAGGAGGGTGCCTGACTTTCTAACAGAGAAATGACTCAGAGAGAGCCGCATCTCCAGCCATTCCTCCCAAGGAGAATGGCTCTAACTAAATGCACCTAGGGCCAAATATGATAAACTCACCCGGGAACAGGCCAAATTTGTGATTTTCTGACCCAAGACAAATTATGTGGACCAGGGGCAGAAAGCCATCAGACTCCTGGCCATCAGAATCAAGCAACAAGAGATGAAAAGGCCTATCCATACAATTAGACCTGTTGACCAAGGCTTTCCCCTGGCTAACCCTAAGGGAATAGCTCCAGCCTTCAAAACTTTCTCTGAAAACGTATACGCAGCTGATCCCCCAGCCACACCAGAAGCAATTCAAAGCTAGTTGAAGCTCAGCTACCAAATTAAACCCCACCCCAAAAAGAAGGTCTTGCCAGAATATCACATGAGGAGAGGTCAGGAGCACTATAAATAGCCTACCCCTAGACAGAGCTCCGGGCCCAGATGTCTCCTCCACCAATGTCTAAAAGGCCCTCATTGACCTAGTAACTCTTCTGCTCACCTCACTCTTTAACTTCACTACAGAAAACTTGAGTCTCAATCCCCCCCTTCGAGAGGCACTAATCACACTCCTGCCCAAACCCGATAAGGACCATGAGAAGATGAGAAGTTATAGGCCCATTTCGCTGCTCAAGACATTAAAATACTTGCTAAAGTTTTAGCAACCCAAATTAACAAAATCTGGCACTCTCTTATAGGGCCAGAGCAGGTGGGATTCACTCAGGGGCATCTGGCGACAGATCACCTGCACAAACTCTAGCACATTTTTGTGGCATCCAGAAGCTCAGACCACCCTGTGGTGCTGATGTCTCTGGATGCAGAGAAAGCATTTGACATGGTGGCATGGCCATATCTATATGCCACTGTGGAGGAATTCAGCATCTCCTCTGGTTTCATAATCTGGATAAAACTGCTCTACTCAAACTATCCACAAGAGTCTTCTGTAATGCAATTCAATCTTCCCACCCCCCCTCCAGAAGGGTGCCCTTTATCCCCTTCTTATTCAGTCTATACTTACAACCCCTCACCAGACACTTTCTTCTACAAAAGTCCATCAAGGGAATTCAGGTAGGCCACCACAGTTACAATATCTCCACATAGGCAAATTACATTCTTCTACATCCAGAAGGTTCTGAGACTTCTGTCCCAGAGACATTAGAAACCCTAACTCAAGTTGGCAAGATATTGGGTTATAAACTAAACCTAGCCAAGACAAACCTAATGTCCCTTAGCCACAGCACCACCAAGACCCAGAGAGTGAAATGGGTGGGCACTTGGGTTCTTGATGATCTCAAATGCAGTACATCAGCGTATTGATCTGTAAGAGTAAACAAGTTATTTTCTCAAAGAATCTGGACCCTCTGTACAACCAAATAAAATGTGATCTTACTAGATGGTCTGCATTACCATTAACTTTATAGGCATGGATCAATTTAATAAAAATGAATATCCTATGTAGTATACTTTACCCACAGGAATGATTGGGGTGCATATCATCCTCAACTGGTTCACAAAGTTCAAATCCTTATTAACCTAATTCTTGTGGACCCACAAAAAATAAAACAGGAAATCCTATCAAAAACTTATCCTCCCTAAAGGACAAGGAGGTCTACAGCTCCCCACTTTTGCCTTTACTACCTTTCTCTCCATGCCAGTCAATTTCTTTGGTAGGTAGCGACACACCCCAGGGACTCAGAGTGTCTGCACTTCCCACACTGGAAGCAAACAGAAATAGATCTGTGCGGCTTGTCCAAGATTGAAATCACAGCCCTAGTAAGCCTCCCTTTTAATAAACTGCCAGCTTCATTGAAAGCAACTCCAATAGGCACCTCCCTCCTACTGAGCAAACAACTGCACAGATTAATTGACTCCACTCCAATCCTAGATCCTGCTCAACCCATATCAGATAATCATGATTTCAAGATCCAAGGGCACCCCATACTGCACTCCTTCTTAGGTCAAACAAGCATCACAAGGTTCAACTCCCTGATTAATGGTGGTAATCTAACTTCTTTTGATCACTTTCGAAAAAACAATGCACAAGCCAACGTCTCTGCCTTTTCATATGTCCAACTTCAACACATGCAAGGACACATACTAGCTCCAGGCCCTGGGACACCTCCAAATTCTCCACATGGGATGAGTTACATTCTTTAGCATCCCAGAGGTATGCAGTCTCCCTAATATAGAAAAAAAAATTAACTCTCCTATCCTCCTCTAGAAAGAGCACCCCATGCCACTACTGTGCCAAGGAATTTCCATCCATCTTGACCTCTGCAGTCGGGGCCTAAATGTGGGACAATATCTACAAATATCTGAAATTTGATGGGCTTAGGCTAATGCATTATAAAATACTAAATAACATGTACCCGACACCAACCAAACTACACAAAATGAACCTACTAAACTGAAACACCTGCACTAGATGTGGCCTGGCAGCAGGGTCCCTGAAACACATTTCGGGGGATTGCACAAAAGTGCCATCATTATGGTCCAAAATCCAGGGATACACGGACCCACTGCTATTACTTGGATCAGTGTTCACACCCCAAACTTGCCTACTGGGTTTGGATGTACACCTTGTGTTGCAGGTGAGAAAATACCACATTTCCCTGATATCAGCTACAGCCAAGAAGATCGTTCTAAAACATTGGCTGGACTATTTCATGCCCTTCTTCCATAAACAGCATAATGCCATCTTAGAGGACTTACACATGAAGAAAATGATATTCTTGATTTGCAATAGCCCGCAGGCTTACTTTAAAAGGTGGAAAGCACAAGAAGCACTACTTACAACTCTGTGATACATGATTCATTTCTGCCCCCCTGGACTCCACTCTATGGGGTCCACTGTTCCACTCCTGCATACCGGCACCAACCCCTCAACAGCTACAATGCTGCCTATACTTATTTGCACCTACAGATTACTTAGGGAAGTTGTGGTGATTCCCTACATACCTACCTCTCTACAAATGTTTGTTACCCAGTTTGATGAGCTGGTTACTGTTTGTTGTTATGTTTGTTTGTTCTGTAGTTTGAAGTTTCTTGTACACAATCTACAATAAAGTATACTATTTTCAAAAAAAAAAGAATTGTATGTTTCTAAGCAAGACCCAGTACAACAGTAATACCAGCTGTGAACATTTGGCATTGATAAATGCTTGTTTAGTAGATTTCTCTAGCATTAATGCACCAAATAGCATAAACTCTTACTACAAGGAAAAAAAGCTGAAAAAAGAGAAAGGAAAGGAGAAAGGAGAAAAAGAAAACAAAAAAAACATGTTTTAAGTGAGGCAGCGGGGATGATGACTTGCAAATGTTAAAACTACAGAAATCTGGGAAGGGTGTTTTAGAGGAGGTACCAAACAGTGTACCCCAGGAACAGTACTGTAAGGAAGGGCAAACACTAAAATCTAATTTACCCCATTACTTGGACATCCTGGAAAATGAGATGATACTGTTCAATAATCAATTAAAAGAAGTAACCCAGGTCCCTGGAGATAAAGTGGGATACAATGGGTTTAGCAGTGTCACCATTCCTGACTGCTCTGTAATGTTCCCTGAAATGGTCAGCAAGGCGCCTAGCAGTCTCTCCAATGTAAATAGCTGTACACTTCCTGCAAAGAATACAATACACCACATTAGTGGAGGTGCATGAGAACTCCTTGGTCATGTGAAAAACACCTGTAGGCCCCTGAATTTCAGTCACGCTGGAAATAGATTTGCAGGTGTAACAGCCAGTCCTGTTGCAAGGTTTGGTACCTGGTAGGGAGGAACTGTTAGGAGTAGGTAAGCTGCTTTAAACCAGGAGATTCCACAGGTTAGGTGGCCATCGGAAGGAGGCAATAGGTGGTTCTGTAAAGGAAGCGCCAATGTTAGGGTCAGTTTGCAAAATGAGAAAGTTACCGGTGATGATCCTGTGAAGGGAAGGTATGCTCTGATGGAAAGGAAGCACTAGTGGAATTTGCCTTTGCTCTTGTGTGACAGTATCCTTCCTGTGCGGTGTCAAGGTTACGGGGCATGTTACTAACCGGGAGAGTGCTCTGTCCACTGTGCTTTTAGGGTATCCCCTGTTGATAAAAAAAAAAACTGTGCATTATTTGGGTCTGCTCAGCAAAATCATCCTCTTCACCGCATAACCTGCAAAGTCTAAGAAACTGTGAATAAGGCAGGCCATTCTTGACATGTTTAGGATGGAAGGAGCTGTGGAGGAGGAAACTGTGAGAGTCAGTGGGTTTGTAATAAACTGATGTCTTCAGACCAGTGTTCTGTACTAACAATTGGATATCCAGAAAAGGCAGTGTAGAGGAGGATACTTCAACAGTGTACTGAAGGGAAGGATGGGTAAACTTGGTCAAGGAAGACTTGGAGGAGCTCCCTGGAGCAGGAGGTGGCCCCTTTCTGTTTGTGTCCTTAAGCAGGGCTTCTGGGATTCTGACCAGAGAAAAAACATGGAAGCCCAGCTGATCATCCGCCATGGCTCCCGGCAGTCCTCTAGTTTAAATGATAGACTTATTTTCCACTAACATCTTTCAGCCACCCCTTATTTTCCCTAAAGTCTGTTTGCATCTGTACACATTTAATGTATTTTTCATTTTCACCATAAGTCTACGTCTATGTCTCCTTCCCACACATTTGTCACCTTTCAGCCTTCTTACTAGGCCCTGTTAATTAGTCCCCACCTGGGAACCTCTCTAGATCTTTCACTCCTATTATGCTTTATCTTTCCCATCATCACCTTTTTGTTTCACAGATTCTCTCTTAATCTTGCCATTTATCACTTCTTCTCCCTGAGCCTCCCCCTTTTTCTTTCCCTATATATATATTTATTTATTTTATTTAGTTTTTGTTTACCGGGTACATGCACTAGCCAGCAGGTGACTATTTTCAGGCATGACCCGGGAAAGTACAAAACAAGATACATACTGAGGAATGTACAACATATACCATACAATTAGAGAGGCAGTACAATGTACAAACTTAGAAGTTAATTAGGCTAAGTTAACATAGTGTTGACTAGTCTAAGAAAAACATTGACTTGAATATACAGGGAGAGTGGGTACTGGTACAAGGACAGAGTAGTTCCACCCTGGGAGATATAGTTCAGGAGGCGGAAGATGGAGGGAAGGAGTGGTGAGGGAGGTTCATACGAGCAGGGTTAGGATCATGGTTTAAGACAGCTGTACCACTCAAAATATGGCGTTGGTGGCTCAGGGTACCAACAAGTGGCCGGGCTCATGGAACTGCTCCTTGGGAATGAATGAGGCAGCATCCCCTGAAAGCAGACTAGCCCGGGACATAAGGCGAGATCCTATTCTATTGGTCCCAGGGGTAGAACAAACTGAAAATTTAGGTCCAGGGGGGTGCTGCGCAGCTCTGGTGGGAGGGGGAGTGAAACAAGGACTACCCAGGAGAGATTTGGAGAAGAAAATAGCAGCAATTTTGAGTTCGCGCCATTAGTGGCTAAAGGTAGGGATAGTCGGCCGAAACCACGGTTCTGGTGCAGGGCAGGGGAGCAGCGACCAGCTGGGGTCTGGAAGGTGTGTAGGCAGTCTTGCGGCTGTGCTCATAGGACCGATGGCGGGCATCAGAGCGGTGCGAGAGGGGGCGAGTGGACGGAGTTTTAGTGGGAAATGGCTGACTAACGGCTTTAGAGACAGGGCGATAGGACAGATAACCTTATCTCAAGATGCCGTTTGTCAGACAAGAGAGCGGCACTCGGCTGGGGTTTTGAGGGAGATTTAGCAAGACTCACGGCTTTAGCGGCAAGGCATAGGGGTGGGTGACTGGGCTAGGAGGTACCGTAGATGGACATGTGGGTGGCATACGGCCGGGAGATCTGTGGGATGATAAGGCAAAGCTTATGGTTTTAGCGGCTAAGCGTTGGGGTAGGAGCCGGGCTCATGGTACCGTAGGCAGGCATGAGAGCAGCGAGCGGTCAGGGTTACATGGGAGATTCGGCACACTTACGGCTTTAGTGGTTGGTGGAAGGGACATGCAACCGGGCTCATGGTTCTGACACTGGGCATGAGAGCGACGAGCAGTCCCTACCCATGGGCATCCAGGGGAGTAATGCACTAGGGGGGCCGAGGGGAGTCGAGGACCCTAGTTGTACCAGTACCTATCTAGTCACAGGCAGCCCTACCATTTAGGACAGTGGAGGCCTGTGACAAGTAACGATAACAGCAGGTAGAGAGAAATTAACATGTAGCAGCAAGGGCTTTTCTTGAAACTGCATTCATTGTACTTATAATTAATACAGTTTGTATAGAACAGTATGTTATGAAACCAAGTAGTTCTAGCTGGGGTGCTTAAAGATCAGCAGGTAGCTTAAGGCGTGGGAGCAGACAGAAGAGAGTAGGCATCAGGAAAGTGAGTAAGCTAGAGGGGAGGGAGTGTAGGAGGAGGTCAGGCTGTCATGTAGGGTCAAAATAGGTGCATTGGTCAGAGGTGACCAGGTGGTGTCGTAGCCCTCGTTTGAATATATGGTGTGATGGAGTATGCCTAAGATCCTGTGGTAGCAAGTTCCACATCTGGGGGGCAGCGTACCTGAAAGATCCAGTTCCTTTGGTGGTGTGGCAGCGGGGGACTCTCAGGAGAGATTTGTCTGTCGATCTCAATTCATGACTTGAGGTAGTGGGATGGAGCAGCTCAGCAAGTAATGCAGGCTGGCCTAGCCTGATGATAGAGTCACATAGGCAGCCCAGATAGTAAAGCCTGGTGGCAGAGGGGGGAGAGCCATCTGAGGTCACTGTACAGTTGACAATGATGTTGGAGTCGTGGAGCATTAGATGCATATCGACACACGTTGTTGTATGTGACGTCCCATTTTTGCAGGGCTGTTTTATGGGCAGTTGTTAGGATGGGAGCACAGTAGGTTAGGGTTGGTAGAAGGATCCCTCTGGCGATGGCCAGCTTGACTGATGATGTTAGCATGTAGCTGGTTCTGTAGGCCGCCCCCAGCTTACAATTCTCGGTTATACAGGTTGTTTGGATGTGGAGATTTAGGTCCAGAGATTGGTCCAGCAAGATGCCCAGATAGCGGAAGGTGGTGACGACCTGAAGAGTTGTCCCATTAAGGTCAAGTATTTTCAGTGGGGAGGTGCACGATCGAAGTTTCTGGGGTTGTGCCCAGGAGCATGGCTTTTGTCTTGCTGGAATTGAGGATAAGGCAATGGGAGTTAAGCCAGTTCTGTACGCTGTTGTAGGCTGTGGTTAGAGATAGGTTAAGGTGGTCCACGTTATGAGAGCTGGCATAGATGACCAGGTCATCAGCATAGAGAAGAGAGGAGCAGGCTGGGATATTGCTTGGTAAGTTGTTTATGAATAAGGTAAAGAGAAGAAGACCCAGTATCGAACCTTGAGGGACACCAATGTTTATTGTGACACTGTCAGAGATTGCAGAGTTGAATTTTACAGCCTGGGACCTGTCGGTTAAGTAGCTTCTGAACCAGTTTAAAACGGTGGAGGAGCAGCCTATTGCCTGCAGGGTGGACAGGAGCAAGGGGGTGATCCACAAGGTCGAAAGCCTTGGTGAGATCAATGAAAACAGCTCCTGTTAGCCGTCCTTCATCCATGTTCAAGTGGATGTCCGAGGTAAATTTAGCAAGGGCAGTCGTAGTGCTGTGGTTCTTCCTGAACCCATGTTGAGCATCACAAAGCTGTTTTGTAGATTCTAGGTATTCCAGGATCTGGTTGGCCACAAGTTTTTCTAAGATTTTGCTAAGTACTGATAGGATAGCTATTGGCCTGTAGTTGGAGATTTCATTTTTGTTCCCTTTCTTAAAGATGGGAGTAATCCTGGCAGTTTTCCAGAGATCCAGGACAGAACCACAGGAAAGGGACAGAGTGAAGATTTTTGCCAGAGGTTCGGAGATGAGATGTGCAGCTACTTTTAACAAGCGGGGTTCCAAATAGTCTGATCCAGGACTGGTGTTTTCTGATATTTTCTTTAGGAGATTCAAAACCTGAGAGCTTGTGATAGCTCTGAAGTAAAAAGGCTGGGTTTTTTGAGCTGTTGTTTGCGTGGCTGAGAAGTATGCTGGTTCACTGTCAGTTGTGGGCAGAGATGCGTTGGTAGCCGTTGGTAGTGTAGAGGTATAAGGTGAGAGGTCTGAGAACATATTGTTGAACGCATTCGCTATGGTGAGGGAGTTATTGCAGTGGGTGCCATTAAGGACCATCTCAGCAGGGGTAACGGACTGTGGTGTACCAAAGAAGGTTTTTATATGGCCCCAGAATTTACGGGGGTCGTGAGCTGAGCTGGTTAGTAGGTTCTGACAGTACCTGCTTTTTGCAAGCCTTATATGCTTTCTACAGGAATTCCTGTGTTGCCTGCATATGGAATGGTCACTAGTCAGCCCAGTGCTTTTGTAGTGCTTCCACAGTTTATCCCTGAGCCGCAGTTGCAGGAGCAGATCTTTGTGGAGCCATCTAGTTTGCTTCCCTTTGACTCTTCTTGTAACTTTCGGTGCATGCCTATTTTGTACTGAACTGAACTGTGTCAAGAATACTTTTAGGGCATCTTCAACTTTATCTGCGTGGAGGATTTCTGACCAATCTAAGTTAGATATATCAAGGAGGAAGGCATTGATGTCCAAATGGGCAAAGTTCGTGAAAGTGACCAGTTGGGGGGGAGGGGATGGCGAACCCGAGTGCCATTGATAAAAGATGGGAGAGTGGTCGGTAATTGAGCGGCCAGTACCCCTGCCTTGGTCGCATGTTCAGGTCTATTAGTGAGAATCCAGTCAATCAGTGTCCCAGACCGCGTAGTGACTGCCCTGGTATTCTCTGTAATTAGCTGGTGGAAGTTAAAGCCTTGAACTAGTGATGTGAGGACACTGTGAGAGGGGCCCAACCAGTTTCGGTTTACGTCTCCGAGGATGATGGCTTCATTCATGTTAATGGTTTGTAGTGTTAATTTGATGACTTCTTGAAAACCATCCACTCCTCCAGAGGGCGGGTTGTAGAGGCAAATTATGAGCAGTTTCTTAGCACCAAGGGACAGAATCGCATGAATTGACTCACAGGCCAGTGGAGGGTCTTGGGCAGGAGCTGTACTGAAGCTGAGGTGAGACTTGTGGTAGATGGCAATGCCCCCACCCTTCTTAGACCCAGGCCTGTCATTCCTTATAAATGAGTAGCCAGGTATATCGCACAGGGTATCAGGGATCCGTGGTTTTAGCCAGGTGTCCGAGAGGCACAGTATGTCAGGGTTATAGATTTTAATCCAGGCTTCCAGTTCAGGCAGGTGGCTCAGTAGGCTTCAAATGTTCATATGGGCTATAAAAAGCCCTTTATTGGACTTTCTGTTTGAGTTAGTGGGAGCGCCGTTGCAGGGGGGGGGCCTGAATTTGATTCTATGTCGCCAGCAAGTCTGAGCAGTAGTGATGCCAGGAACATTAGTCTTAGGCTGTAGTGACTTATTGTTGAATGATGTTTCCTCCACCGTTTGTTGAGGGTAAACAGTATATGATAAGCGCATCTTTTGTTGAGGAGAAGGAATTGCAAAGTAGGTTTAGGGTAGTGCTTGGCTGCTAACAGGTTTGAGAAACTGAAATCAGTGTCTGAGGGGGAGTGCCGGTGTGACACACATCGTAGAGACAGAGAGATTATATTCAGGCTCAAGAGAAAGAGGAGGTAGATTAGTATAGGTAGTATCTTTTGTCTGCCACTTGGGGGCGGCACGCCTAGGGGGAGGGGAGGCATGCCAGCGCTTGAGAGACAGTAGCTTGGTTGGTTCCAGAGAGATGAGGTAGGCTCAGGGGAGGCGGTTTTCCACAGTGTGTGACCTATTTGTTAGAAGGCTTTAAGCAGGTCGATCACCCCCCAGTGGTGAGAGAATATAAGGAGCCAATGGGAAAGTGGACACTTAGTCATATGACCATCAGAGTCCTATAAAGCTAAAGGGTCGACCAGGGTGGGTGAGGTGGGGCGGGTGGGAGCCGGCGTGAAGTGCCGGCGGGACAGATGGCCACAGGAGGAGCTGTACCACTTGCTGATTGTGACCAGGAAAAGGCTCTCCTCAAGCGAGGATAGTGGGCTGCTCACACCGGCGTGCGGCGCTCCTAGACCCAGATCACAGAAAGCAGTCCAAAAGTCAGAGTTATCGGTGAGAACAGCCGCTTTTACTGAAAAGTACAGTCTGGCAGCGCCTCAGGCTAAGCTGGAGGGAGCCGGCAGCTGAAATCAGTAAGAAACGTACCTTATGGCTATTTATGGCTTTAGCGGCACAAGGTACCAGTGAGCGGCTGGACTCCTGGTTCCGCTTCTGGGCGAGAGTGCGGCGGGCGGCCCCTGAAAACAGGCTTCCTGGAGGAGCGAGGCGCAAACTTCGGCGGGTGCCACTGGGCAAGTGGGTCTAGCGGTGGGTTCCTTGGGCTACAGCGGAGGGTCGACAGCAGTGCTGGGGTGCGAGGAGGAGCGATCTGAAGCCCCGATGGGCCTGGAGAGGACCTAAGGAGGACAGCAAGGGAGAGGCTTTAATTAAGAGAAGTAATATATACATATATATATCCCTCATTTTACCTACCCTGTACACTAACTTTGTTTTTTTCTGTTTTAGATATTTTCTGATGAAGACCTGAGGTCAAAACATAGATTTTTAACTCTATTTTCTATTTTCAGAGAGCATTTAATATAACCATTTTGTTTTACATATATATTATATATATATATTTATAAAATGGGTAGGAAAATTGCTTAGGATTAACTGGACATTGGTCATCACATGACCGTGCCTATATCAGAGCGCGACCACACACCTGCACTTTTACCCCCCCTCCAAAGCAATTTTGACATTTTATAAGATAGATAAACCACTCTGAGGTTTAAGTGGCCGTGCTCTGATGTACGTGACGCCTTGGTGGTTGATACACTTGGCCTGTGGCCTCAGAAGACAACGCATACCAAGGTGTGCGATTGAAGAGCAGACCACACACTCAGAGTAGTTTATCTATTACATATATATATATATCTATGGTGTATGCAGGGGAACTGGGAAACCTCACAAATGGCATAAGCCATGATTTAGGTATCCAAGGGCAAACAGCACAAGTGTACGTGAATCATGTGCCAGACTAGATCCGCAATGCATACTTCATTTATACAATAGGAGAGGACCTTGTGTCATTATCTTTTTGTCTTATTTTGCTGAAGCTGTAGTTTTTTTTTTTTTAACTGTAGCTTTCTGCACCTTTTCTGGGCTGGTTGCTATTGCCATTGTAAAGGACATGATATTTTGGATGGTGCATTAATGTGAATACGTGTCCGTTGATTGGTCAAGCAAGTGGGGTTCTAGAAAATTTGTGGAAAAATGGCGGCATCACTTAGCGAAGGTGGCTGGCTAGGTAGAGTGACTCTAGGGTATTGAGGAGGCGGTGGGTCATTCTTGTTTGCATTAGCAGTTCTATTTCATTTCTGTTTATTTTAAATTTAAAAAAAGGAATCATGATTTTCTTGCTGCCATTGCTTGTGAGGACATTGTGGCATGACAACTCGCAGAGAAAGAAAAGTGCAAGCAGGACTGGCAGCAGCGATGATTTTGGAGTGGCACATCAATTGTAATGTAAGGAGCCGTACTGTTTAAAATCTGGATGGTACTTGTGTTAGAAAAAAAATATATATATACACTACAAGTAGAAGGATGACAGGAGCTATACTGTAAAGGGAAAGGGTTGTGATGCACATGTTTGTAGGGAGATTATGGGAGGCATGGGGAAAGTGAAGGTGAAGCTGTAAAAGAAGAAGTGCCAGTGGGCAGGTAACTGGAAGGGGGCATGACGTGTTTACTATATACATAAATGAGTGATGGCAAGTGTACTATGTGTATAAATGTATGATTCTACATTTATACTCATAGCAGCTCAGATAAATAGGGGATACATGATGGGCATGAGTGTGATATGGCAAATATTGTCACTCCTGCAGAGTGAGATATCCAAGCTCACGATGCAGGAGTGACAATATTTGCCATAGCACACAATCTGCCCATCATGTATTCGATATACACAGTAGGGCCAAGAGTTTCAGAAGTTTTGTTATGCTGACTTGTGTTCTGTTCCTGTTAATGTGTTGCTCATTCTGTGTGTGAGCTTTTCTGAATGGGCTGGCAGTGTTATAAACTCTGAGAGACACATGAGTGTGTTTTGCAATGCTAAATGAGTTAGTTTCAGATAGGAATGAGAAACATACTTTTGTGAAGCTGTATTGTTTAGCAGTCTGGCTGCTGTGAAGCTAAGAGCATGTAATTGTAATGAACTGAGAGGCAGAGTGTCAGAACAGCTGATACTGTTTTCAGTGGTAATTAAGTTAGCTGCAGGCAGAGTGCAGAGTGTTCTGTGAAATTGTGCTCTTTAGGATTCTGGCTGCAGTGAAGTTGAAATTGTCACAGTAATTGTAATGGGTGAGAATCAGAGTTTGAGGAACAAGTGAGAGTGTGTTTCAGTGGTAGTTGAGTTAGCTGCAGGCAGTAGTTTAGACTGTTCTGTGAAGCTGTGCTGTTTGGAATTTTGGCTGCATCAAGTTGAGAGCATCACAGTAATGAGCTGGAAGTTGGGGGGGGCTGGATAGGTGTGTTTTGTAATGCTCACTGAGTTAGCTGTAGGCAGCAGTGAGACTTCTCAGGTAGTTCTGCATTTGTGTCTATGGTAACAGCACAGGTGTTTCTTGCATGCTGAGGGGAAAGCTGCCTAGGGTGATGATATCAGTGACCTTTTTTGACCTGTGTGTGTAAATGTATCATATCATCACAGTAGAGCAGAGGGTAAAAATATCACACTGCAGTGGATGATACACTGTTTTATCTCACTCATTTACCGCTCACCCCTATGCATTTACCACACTCCATTTATGTCCATCCTTATTGCATAAATATAGATACACACACAAAAAGAATGCAATCCCATTGCAAAACTACTGCAAACAACACATAGTGTCAGCTGTGGAAATGAGTAAGAGCAGGACCCCACTGGAAATGAGATGCTGCATCTCAGCATGGCTATCCTAGGTAAATAAACAAAAACATATACAGATGACAATCCAGAATGTCAAGTTCTTCAAAGTCTTTTAATTTTTTATTTTATGTTTTATTCACCCTATATATAGCCTAACCTGTCCTGGCTAGCCTGACTTGAGATGTTTGTTTCAGTATGTACTTTGTTTATCAAATTTTAAAATGAAGACTGAATCACAGGCTGGCCATGTGACTTGCTTACAGTCACACAGTGAGCCAGTGGACAGTGATAGGATTCAAACCTGTGATCTCCTGTTTCACTGCTCAGTGCCCTAACCACAATACACTAACATCCACAAGACACAACCAATACTAGGTACAATACCTGGATTCAAGATGGAAGAAGGCATACAGTATTTGCCCATTTTATCCATCCCCACTTCTCAGTGTTAAAAAACATTATCTCAGTCCTTTTTTCATGTATTTGTTCAAGTTATTGTTAAATATGTTTAGTCTTCCTGATTCCACCAGACATTGTAGGAACTGTTACAGACATAGATACATAGAAATTGCCAGCATATAAGTACATCTAGGCACATCTAGTCTGCCTGTAAGCCCTATACTTGTATGCAGTCTCTGACCTAAGTTATCAATGACTTTTCATCACTACCTCCCATCCCCACCCAATGTTCCCTTGTACCTGTCCCAGGCATGTTTAAACCCCCTCTACTGTGCTTGCCCCCACCACCTCTTGTGGCAGACTATTCCAAGTCCACCACCCTCTCTGTGTAGAAAAACTTCCTCATGTTACCTCTTAATCTACCCCCCCCTCCAATTTCATATCATGTCCCCTCATTCTGATATATTTTCTATATTGGAAAAGATCCCCCACCTGCACCTTGTTTATGCCCTTGAGGTACTTGAAAGTTTCTATCATGCCCCTCCTTTCTCTCTCCTCTCCTCCAGTGAGTACATATTGAGGCCTCTTAGTCTCTCCTTATGATGCAAGCCATGCACCATCTTTGTCGCCCTTCTCTGGATAGACTCCACCTTGTCTATGTCCATACACATGTGTGGTTTCCAGTACTGCATGCAGTACTCCAGGTGAGGCCTTACCACTGTTTTATACAATGGCATCACTACCTCCAGTCTCCTGCTAGTACTGCCTCTGCCTATGCAACCCAGCATGCCACTGGCCCACCCTGCAGCCTTTGTGCACTGTTTTGATACCTTAAGGTCATCAGATATGGTGACCCTTAGGTCCCTTTCCTCTTTGGTGACAGTCAGCACCTTTCCTCCCCAATTCTGTAGCTCTCCCCCAGGGTTCCCCTACCCAGGTGCATTATCTTGCACTTTTGGGCATTGAACCACAGTTGCCACTCCCCTTTGACCTTCTCTCAAGCTTCCCTTAAGGTCCCTCTTAATTTTCTGTACCCCTTCTGGAGTTTCCAGTCTGTCACTCTGTTGCAGATCTTGGTGTCATCTGCAAATAGGCAGACCTTTCCTTCCAGACCCTCTGCAATGTCACTAATGAAGACATTGAACAGGACTGGTCCCAGTACTGATCCCTGTGGTACTCCACTGATGACCTCTATCTCCTTGGATTGGATCCCTTTTACCACCACCCTCTGTCTTCTATCCATCAGTCAGTTTCTAACCCAAAGTATCACCTTATTCCCCATGCCCAGACTACTCATCCATCCACCACCCACTGCATAAAAAAATACTCCCTATTGTCCTTCCTGGATAGTTTAGTAGTTACAGTATCTGATACTTATGCCCTCAAAAATTATGTGTCTGGGTCTAAAAAGATATTCTTTATTCATATAGTGTTTAGTAATTTATTATTTCATGTAGTTGAAGTATATTGACTTTCAGCTGCCTCCTCTCAAAGCTGAACATCTATCTTCACAGTTAAAAATAATATTTTAAGCCAGACCAGTGGCACTGAGGGTTGAGGTGCTGGATGCCACACCTCACACCACGCTGGTGACCTGGGTTCGGAAACAGACTCAGGTCACAGGATGTCGGCTGGGTAAGGAGAGGATTGAGTGTCCAGTGGACTGCTCTCCTCTCCTGGGGTGGGATGGGGAGCTTGCCTCACTCTGCAGTGGCCCTCAGTGGAGACTGGGAGCACTACAGAATGTCACTGCAGATGGGGCCAAGAAAACCAGGAAAATGGCGTCTCGACTGACCAGAGGACAGCCACCTGGACCCTCGCTGCCACGGAGCCCCTGAACAGCTGGGACTGACCTCAGCAGCACTCAGAGCCAAGAAAGGTAAGCCACAAGGCACATTCTCTCCAGAAGGAGAGGACTCACCTGGTGGTTGCAATATGAGGCAGGAGTTGGCGATGGGGGTTCCCGAGGGAGGTGAGTGCAGTCCCTGGCAACCCGAAGGATAGGCCAGTTGAGATGTAGGGGAGGCGCATAAATAAATAATGCAAAAAAAGAAATAATAGCTTAAACTATTCTACTGCAACCCTACATGGGCCTTAGCACCCATAGGCATGGCACGAATAGTTGCATGACACTTGACAACCTATTCAATATACAGTATGTTTCTTATGAACCTGTGATTGCATCCATGGCAGTAACATCCAGTATGGCCTGATTATGATTAGATTTTTATTTAACCGGTAATGAATGAGAAGCCAGTCATTTACAAGGAACTGACTCAAGGAATGGTCATTTGAGGGGATGGGTGGCCTGAAGCACATTCGAGGGTCACCTCCCTTAAGCCAGTCATTGATCCAAGAAACTGGTTTTGAGGTTATTATTGCAATGATACTGTATGTCTAATCATAATAAAAACATTCATTTTTGCTGTTTTCTTTTAGTTTCAAATAGCTTTCAGCTTTGTGGCACTAGCCATGCATGCCACACAGCATCAGTTGACAGCTAAATCAGTCATTTCTAAGATATTAATAACCAATCCAGTAGCCAATCATGAATAATTAATTAGACTTACAATTTTGCTTTTACAACCTGTTTACCCAGGATAGTCAGGCAGAGATGTAACATTTTGTGTCCAGGGTGGCTCTGTTTCTGCCCATGTCCATAGTTTGGTGGACTGGAGCATTGGTAGATTAAGTGACTTACCCATCGTCACACAGTCAGCATTTGTCTATGGTGGGGGTTGAACCTATGGTCTCCAGGTTCCCAAGCTGGTGCCAGAACCACTAGACCACACTGCTTCTTAATAACTATTTCATCTCAAATGTAAGTTTGAGTTTCCTGACTTTCAAGGGCAGGGTTATACATGAATCTCAACATTGTTATTACATACTGTAGTAATCCATTTGCCTCTTGTTGGTCAGAGCTGACAGAATGATCATACTTGTTTTACAGTACAGTATTTTTGTATAGTAATAGATCTCTATATAGGTAACAAAATCTGACAAATATAATTCATTATTTAACATTGTCAGTTTTTCTTCATTTCAGCATTCCTCCACAAAACACTGAATTTATCTGTGTTGCACTTTATGCAACCAATGATGTGAAAACCAAAACTGGAAAGTATTCAGCCATGGTAAAATATTGTTCACTTTGTTGCATGTGCCAGCAGATGGCTCTATTACCTAACAACTGCATATATAAATATGGGGGCACACAGCACTGAAAATGTGGAGTGATTTATTGTGTTTATGTTTTTGCAAGATTTAACTACTATCACCAGTCACCTATCACTGCCATAAAGATATGTCATTTCAGTGTGTTATTCCTTCAAAAAGAACTTTAAATAAATAAATCCTTACAGTATGTTACAGCACACTGTGTATGCAGTCATTGGTTTTGAACTTAGTAAAGAAATGATTGATTATATTGTGAATATACTGGTTTACTGCAGGAAAAGCAAAACACACAAAATACCAAAATAGCAAACTTTCCCCAGCCCATGTGTTGAGACAGAGAGAGAAGTGTTTTTGTTATTTATGACAACGTCACTGAGAACACCGCCAAGAGCGTTGCATTTCAAACACTGCATATATTATGGTTTAAAAAGATTAAACAAGAGGTACAAACTGATATAGGTAAATTAAGCAAAGTTTCCAGCCCATATTGTTTCTGCAAAGTAAAATTGATAACAAGCATTTGTCAATGCCAAATGTGTTTGCTTGCATTTTGTTGCAAGTTAGAACAACAGTATCTTAGGGCTGAAAGCAGACCTTTTTACCCTCAGCTGTTGTTTCATGGGTTTTGGGTGCCACTGGGATAAGTCATATAGGACCTTATATTCAAAGCAAGAGGTCAGTGCCAAACATCAGTTAGTGTATGACCAGCCTGGGGGCAATATTCAGACAACAGGCGCACTCTGACCAGAGCATGCTGTCTCAGTATGGGGCTGTGCTGGTGCAGAGCATAGCGACTATGCACTACACTTATACAGCCCCAGACTGAATTTGGCTCACAGGTGCCCAGGTATAGGTATTGTGGCCCAGACAAGATAGTGCCAGGGTTCCTGTGTGCCACATTCAACCCTAACATGTTAATGATCCCACTGAGCATGCACAGTGGGTGCTATGGGTCATTTGCATGCCATTATGGGTTCATTAGCATGGGTGCATGGCCCCCTTCAACACCTGTCCTGTGGTTGCCTTGAATATTCCTTGTGATCTAGTGGTCCCTGCACCACCCAATGTCCTGCAGCTGAATTGAGCATTCATAGAGGTCTAGTGGCCCCATCCCCATAAGGGCATCTGACCCTGTCCAAACCAACCCACTCAGGACCCTCTTCCCTGCACCTCCCTTGCCCTGGCCCCTAAACTGAACTATGACAAGAGTGATGGTGACTAGTGCAGCCCTCTGCTTACCACCTCTGCCAGCTGCCTTCTGAGTGTCAGTATGCGATCATGAATACTGTGGAAAAGCCATCTGACTGTTACTAAACAATCAAGAGCGCTGAAGAAACAGCTGTTTGTACAATACTCACAACTGCTGATTGGCAAACGGTACCAAGCTGAGATGATGGGCAGATGGCTGTAGCTGTTGTCTTCACTATTGCCGTAGTACGGCTTATCTGACTGAGGTTGGTGGGGTACAGGAATGAGAATTTTGAGCAGGCAAGTCAGGAGGGGGACAGATGTTCTTATGATAGGACCACTAAATGCCAGGAATATTATAGGAAGCTACAGCATGGGTGACATGGGGGGGGGGCACTAGACCACCAGGGATATTCAGGAGTGCACATCTGCGTAGCTCTTCCCATGCAGCTGGAAAACTTTTATAATTGCCTCTACAGCTTTCACAACCATTGCTAAATAATGTTGAATAATGGAAAACCAGTCACACAAAGTACTAGAGCCACCATCACATTTTCTTTTGGGGGTGGGATCTTGGATACATCAGTAATCTTTTTTTTTTTTTATTGTTATATATGTATTTTTGGCCTCAGTCAGTGTCGAGGGAGGATTCCCCATATTAGATGGGTCCCAGGACTTGCCAGAATCCTTGTCATTGGCATCATGGGGCTCACCCAGGAGTTTTTGCCTTGTGCACCCCCCCCTCACCGGAGCGAGGCCGGACATACAATGACCTCAGTGCACAGTCAGGCATGTTCCTATTTTGGCCTCGGTCACTGCCACAGGAGAACCCCCTGTATCAGTTGGGTCCCGGTACTTGCCGGGATCCCTGGCATCATGGGGCTCACACCAAGGTGTTTGTGCCTCATGCACCCCCTCACCCTCACCGGAGTGAGGCCAGATGTGCAATGACCTCAGTGTACTGTCAGGTGCATTCCTGCCCCATATGTGCAGAAGTTAGCCAGTCCCCACCCTGATGGGCACACAGCATGGTCCTGGGCTGCTGTACCCTCCAGCAAACACTGCAGGTCTGTAGCTGCTGGGTAATGGATCCCCTTTCTCCCCAAAGAAGGTGAACAGTCCCTTGGACACTCAGCCTCCTACCACCAAGCTGACCCTCTGATGTCCAAGGTCCACTCCCGAACTGTGGTCATTGGTGTCGCAGGTGGTAGTTCTACCACTGTGCCAGCAGGCCAGCCCCTATCAGTAATCTTAAAAATAGAGATCTATGGGGCTTCCTGGCCTGAGCCTCAGTCACACTAATAAATTCTACCATGTATTTCAGAATTGCCTGTACAATGTGCATTACCTTGTACCAGCACAAGTAGGAGTTCCTGACCTTAAGGTGTATCCATACTAGTGCAAGATATGCACAGTGGGCTTTAGTATCATAAACTACTCTCACATTTTATTCCTGTGACAAACACCCTATTAAACAGGACCCAACATGTCCAATAGAGAACCGGCCAAATTTATTAGAATGACTGATATATCTGTGGAGTTAAAAACAAAATGACAGAATATAGCAACCTTTTTCCTGCTACATATCACCAGCCCTGTCAAGTAAAAATCCATCAATGTTCCTTAATGAAACAAAACTCCTGTGAGCATCATTTAATTCCTCTAGGTGTGCTGAGTGTTCCGGTACCGAGCAGACAATTTACACTTTCCGATCCTCTGATAACAGCCAAGCTCTCCTGCACTCTGATCCGGTCACTGCAGCCTGTTCTTTCCCTCATTATGGCAGCAGTTGCACTCCCTGCCAATCATGTGGAAAAAATGTTCCAGCAGATCTGGCAAGAAATGAAAAGCATTCAGGTGAAAAGTGAACAAAATGAGGGAACAATCATTCAGATAGTGGATCGTCTGACAACAACAGAAAAACAAGGGTTAATCAATGACTCAGCAATTTACAAACTACAGGCACAACTGAGAAAATAGAAAAAGCTGACTACCCAACTGCAAGATAAAGTAGATGACCTCAAAAACTGAGGTTGTCACAACAGTCTGGTTTGTGGGCTTTCAAGAGCAGGTAGAGCTCAGGGGTGCCATTGACCTTTTGTGTCATGTTACACCAGGCCTGCTCAAGCCAATCAGATCCTCTTGATACAAGAGTGAGAGGGCACACCACTCTCTGGCACCAAACCCTTAGAAGGGAGAAAAGCTGAGTCCCATCCTGGCCAAATTTCTTAGATTCCAAGTCAAGGATGATATTCTTAGATGAGCAAGAGAGCTGGGAAAGCTGGAGTGCAGGGTCACAGATCATGATTTTTCAGGACTTCTCCTGTGATCTCACAAATAAAAGAAGAGTCTACACAGAAGTGAGACAAATGCTTCACCAGTGGAGAATACCCTTTTCTCTAAGGTACTCAGGTCATCTCCACCTCATGCGCAATGGTGTCCCGGAAACTCTTACATCCCCAGTGGAGGCAATCGACTTTATTCAACAACACTGGCCCACCCTGTCCAGGCCTTCCTGCCATGTCTCAAGACAGGCAAAACTCACTACAGCTGACCTAGAAATGGACACTACTCTTCAATCACCACTTAACATACAGTTCTCTAACACTCCCCAGTTATTGGAGGAAGATCCCTGCTCCCTCCCAAATAACGGTGAAAAAATAGAGGAAAGCAAAAAAGCTGGAGAGACTGTGCTCCACCTGCCATGTGGTCCTGCAGTAACAGCAGAAACAGGGACTCCACAGACAATGAGGATGTGCTCTTGGCTTTGGTGGCCCCCAGTAGGTATGCCACACTGATGGTCGTCCTGCCGGAGAGCCTCAACTCTCCACAACACCAACAACCTGATCATAACTCAGTCATTAGTACCTCCCCTACAACCTGTTCTGATGCTGTTACTGGTGCACCTCCCTTGGCAAAATCTTTCCTGGGACCATCAGTTTTGGTTGCAAAGATTCCTCTTCTGACCTCCAGATCCCCTAGGCCAGATGAAGCAGCGCCAAACTCCAACCCAACCTGGGCTACCATAGTCACTGACTTGCCCTCTACCAATTTATCAACCAGTAATAGTCAACACAGGTCTCTTTCCATGAAGCTGCAACAGACCCAGCCCCAACACACCACCCTGAAACACCTCATGCAAGCTTTACTCTTTTTCATGTAGCTCTATGACTGAACTGTTCTCTCCTTCAGAATTTGGACACTTACGTCCTTGAGTGTTTTTTGCTAGCCCCCAATAATTCCCTTCCACATATCTCAGGATGTACTGCTGGTCACATTGTACAGAAACATCTTGAATATATGTTGCTCCTAAAAGCTCCTTCCAAACATGAACTGGTTATCAGGCAACTGAATTACACAATGCCTTCTAATAAGCAGGTTTTGATTTACTTGGATCTGATGGTGCTCACCTGCTCAACATGAGTTATTCACGTAGATTTCAAACATATCCTCTTTTTGACTGGTTCTGAGGGAAATGCACTGGGGGATGCTGGTACTGTTGTAATTCTGTGGGGGGGGGGGGGTCTTTATTTCTCAATGACTAGCCAGCCCTTGGGGTACTTTTGGGAAGTTCAATGTTTGATGTACCCCAGTGTAGTAGTGGCTCCCTCCATATATGTTGGCGTGGTTTCTCAAAAAATGAAAGAAAGAAAACACAGTTCAGAGGTACAAACCCAATGGGTGGCCGATCAACCTGTTCTCACTTTGCATGTATGGCACCTCACAATCAGTGATGGGCCTCACCTGTGGATCACTGTTGCTAACAGGGTCAATCTAGGCTTATTTACCCTCATGGCCTCAAGATCTGTATGCTCCAATACCGTATCCTATTACACACCAGCTCACACTCCCACTGTGTTCCCCCTTAAGCAACTGCACTCGGTTCTCCCTGGGAGGGCTGCCAGCAGGACTGGGAGGGGAATGCACTGTTAGCACCTTACTGACTTGAGAGCTTGCATGACTGCCTACACAGCATACAGACTAGACAGCAGTGGTACTGAGCCAGACCCTACTCATCCCTTCCCCCACCCAGGCAGAACAGGGGGCACCACACGGTACCTGCGTCACATTTAGAGTGTGTTCAGTGACAGGTAGTCATCAGAGAATTTCATTGGTTGTAGGGACCTAGACCCCAGCAGTAATCTCTTCTTTAGTAGGGGCTGGCTGATGATTTGGCTCTCCTTTATTCCAAGTGTCTGGCTCTAGCTCGCCTAAGGTTACTGCTTCCACAAACCTAACCCCTAGCCATAGGCTCCAAGCAATAGACATCAGGATAGCTTGTAGAGCACAGTGCAAAAGAAGGTATCCCACTTAACTATTTATGATCAGAGGACTAGGGGCATCTTACAGCTTCAGTCAGTGCAGTAAACAGCTGTCCTATGCCCTTATATTAGTATAACAATGATCACCCTCCGTTAGCTCATAGCACCTCAATAACCCCTCTCATATGTCATTCCTACATGTTGTAGCCCAAGACTTCCCATGTACAACTTTATTCCCATGTGGCTGGTATTTACTTGCTGTCACTTCTGGATATCAAGCCTACCTGAACTCCACTAGATTCCCTGATCTTGCCTGTTATACATTATATGAAATGGGCCACAAACTCTTCCTATATACTTAGTATGTGGCATGTCCTCTGATCTCCCTTAACAGCATTGGTCATGGGCATCAGACAGGCTCATGTATAGCCTTGCTGTTTTCCCTTTTTGGGAAGACTCGCTCTTTGTGTGAAGGCTTCTCTATGGATTCCAGCAATCCATACCCTGCATATATGACAAGGATTTTATCTGTTATTCATATTGACAGTGGATGGCTGGTGGGGGTTATGATGGTGCATTTGATTTCTACACCCTATGGCTATAACCAAGAGCCTTGGGATCCTTCCCGTTTCCCGGCTAAGAATTGGATATGTCCAAGGGGAGGCGTTTTGTATATAGTTATCTGTCTCTCCTGATTTTGTCATTTACAATACTGGTTTGATTTTAATAACGTTTTTTGCCTCACAACAACTCTAGCCCTTTATAACAACAGTTCTGTTGTGTGCACTCTGCACTCGATGCTTACATCTGTATATCGGGTCCTGAGGTTATCTAGAGACACCTACACTAACAAAGAGTGGCATTCTCCTGGGTTTGTATGCACCCTAATCTACTTTCTGTTCTACCCCTGGTTATACAATGACTGATGTACGGTTCCATCCCTGGAATGTCAGGGGCCTGAACTCCTCTGTGAAACACAGACAGATACTCTCTCATTTAAAATGCCTCCACTCGCATGTTGCTCTATTTCAAGAGATCAAACTTCTGCACTGGGAATCTCAACAACTGTGCAGAGAATGGATTGGCATTGAGATTCATAGCTCGGCCTCAGCTAAAAATGAGGGGTGTCTATCCTGATACATAAATCCCTTAACTAGAAGGTAACTAGGACATTGGCAGATGGGGAAGGACAATGGGTAATAGGGTGCTTTGACACCCCTTCTTGCCCTCTAATCATAGGGAACTTAACTGCCCCAAATCTGACTCACCCACATTCTTCCATGAGCTGGAGGACCTCTTGGTACATTTTAGTGATATCCACACCCCAGTAATAGTGTGTGTGTGGAGGGGTTAACTTAACTTTCAATTACTTGATCAACAGAAGCCAGGGCATGGCTGAGCCAGATTCTAAGGCAAGCACAAGCTGTCTCTCTCTGGCTCTCAGACCATGGTCTCACTGAGGTCTGGCACACCCTGTACCCGCAAGAGTGGGATTATGCATAATTCTCCACTGCACATGGCTCATACAGCCATATTGATCTATGGCTCGCTTTGGCAACCATCATGGAAAAGATCACAGCATCATCCATAACCCCACTTGTAATATCAGACCATGCTCCAATCCAGCTGGACATTATTTGGATTGCCCAAATAAGTCAGTCAGCATCCTGGTGCATGGATCAATTGCTAATATGAGACCCAGATTTCCAAAAATGGCTGTTCTGGTAAGCTGCAGAGTTTTTTAGAATAAATGACAATAGAGACCATGTGATGCAGGGTACCGGGTAGTAGCTCCTTTTAGTAGCTACAGCCTCCTGACTCAATATTTTCATGTTTTGGTCCTATAAAACCACCTTAAACCCTCAGAAACTACTCTACAATGCTTCCTTACCACCCTGAGTTTCTGCATGGTGGGTCGTTGCTTTGATGGATTTTCATATGAAGAAGGCGCCACAGAAACATACTCCCCCGGCTACCCCTGAGAAGGCCCTGAAGAAATCACGGGCCTTGGGTGCGTCAGAAAAGCCAGAGCACTCGAACCTCGCCATGGAGCAGGAGCCGTTAAACTTGACCAGGTTTTTAGAGGAATTCAAGCCCTTCCGTGAAGAAATAAAGGATATTTCCTCAGAGCTAAAGTCTCTATCTAAAGAAATTGAGGAGGTTTCCACTACAACCTCAGATAATACAGCCCGAATTTGTTTGCTAGAGAAGCGGGTGGAGAAAATTGATCCTGGGCTTATAGCTATGTGGCAGAAGCTTTCTAGTCTTGAATTAAAGCTAGAAGACCTCGAGGGTCGCAGCCGCAGGAACAATGTGGTTATCCTCAGGCTTCCAGAAGGAAAAGAGGGCCAGAACACCATTGGATTTGTTCAAAAGTTGGTTGAAAGGATCGCTGGCCCCTCTTCCTTTGGTGCCAAGTACATCATCAAGAGGGCACATAGGTCCTTGTGGCCAGAGCCTTCCCCTGGAGCATTGCCTCGTCCCATTATCTGCCGATATTTGAACTTTCTAGAATGGCAGCATTTTCTGGCAAAGATAAAGGAATTGCAGGAAGTCAGATGGGAAAATGCAAAACTCAGGGTTGCACAAGATCTACCAGGCTCAGTCAGGCAGAAACGCACAGCATTCCACCCTATAGTCTCAAGGATCATTGCCGCGGGGCTCAAGTTTAAGATGGGGTACCCAGCCAGGCTGCAAGTGCAAGTGGCTTGTACCTGGCTATCCTATGAAGACCCAGATGCTGCGCTTTTGGGTTTGAAGAAGGCCCTGCCTGAATTATTTTGTGATTCATGATTCGCATCATCTGGGCTGAAGATGCCCGAATTGGAGTGATGCTGCTGCTCTTTGATCAGTAAGAGGGGGAAGAGTGACACTTTCCATTCGGGATTAAGAGAGCTTGCTTCTGAAGGCTGAAGGGACACTATGCTGTTGTGTTAATTTTGCTTCTTATAGTACTTAGCAGTCCTATATATTCCTGGAGCAGTTTATTCTATCAGAGGACTGCTGCAGTTAAAGGACAGTTTTATTTGGGATATGGTTTTCCCTGGATGGCGCATGATATGCACCTAATAACATACGTATCACGGAGTCTTAGGGTTGGGTCTATTTACCAGGCTCTCACCCCCTTGGTTCCTTTATTTTATGTAAATGAGGAAGCGATCTGCCGTACAGCTGTGTTTCTTTTCTACACGGTGTATTGTTGCACGCTTTTGCCTCGGTATTGTTAGAGGGAGCCCCAGATACTCACCTGATAGCCCAGTGCAGTTAGATAACCCAGGAATTTACTTTCCTGGCAAGATGCTTTTACCAGATGCCTGGCATTACTTAGCATATTTTGCACCAGGGCATGTGGTTTTGCTGTTGGCATGGCTCTGAGGTGGTTACGTTTTACTTTTACTGCCTGCCATTTGCAGCACACATTTACCTGTGCTTACTTGTTAGGTTACAAGCAACTAACTTATTAATCCAGAATTCTATTTGGATTTCTGGTTTTCAAGAGTTGAGCATTCCCTCTTGCTATCTGAGGTTTGCTATTAATGTGTTTTTGGTTGAAGCGTTGTCTTTCCTGTTATATATATATTTAACGGTTGCCTGTTTTTTATACGGAATGGTTATGGGATATGCTTGGATTTATGGCGGTAATGCTGGGAGGTTGGGGGGAGAGGAAGAGAAGCGTTAGTTTGTTGATCTTTGTTTGTGACAGTAGGGGAGGTGGGGTTGTGACCAGACCTAAAGGATCAGGCTTACCTATGTTATGTTATATGGGGGAACATAATGGAAGTGGGATTGTATGGGACTAAGTCTGGATGGGAAGAAATGAGGTTAGGAGGGTGGTACAGCAGTAATCATGGGGTCTTGGATCTTGGATACCCGTTGTAGTAATATCTGGATATTACACATGTGTTTGCTTATTATTAAATTTGATGGTTAGCTACATTAATTTTGCAACGTGGAATGTGAAGGGGATAAGGAAAAAGCTTAGGCAACATCAGGTGCTTAAACACCTGAATTTGTTGTGATCCCAGGTTACGTTTTTACAAGAATCCCACCTGTTAGACTCTGAAGCTTTACAACTCAGGAGGCAACAGGTGGGACAGGTTTTTACTGCCCCGGGGTCCACTAACAGCTGTGGGGTCATGCTAGTTGTCAATAGAGGCATTCCCTTTATTTCCACGCAGGTCTTCAGGGGTCTGGGTGGAAGATATGTTCTGGTTCAAGGCACTCTTTGTTCCATGCCACTACTACTTTGCAGCATCTATGGGCCCAACACGGACGACCCCGCTTCTTTATGAAGCTTATTACCATTGTTCTTCCCTTACTTCCTATTGCGATCGTAATGGGAGGGGACTTCAATTTAGTTTCGGACCCTAATATGGACAGGTCTGGCAAGGTGTTGAGGGGACTTTCCCCTGGGCAGAGAGCATTTAGGGATTTATTGGATCAATGTGGATTATGCAATGTATGGCGAGTGTTGCACCCCAACACCAGGGAATACACTTTTAGTTCGCCAGTACATGGATCATATTCCCGCATTGACTATCTATTAATATCCCAATCGCTCTTGCCAAGGGTTACGTCCACTTCAATTCAGCCAGGTCCCGTATCCGATCACTCCCTAGTGGTATGTAGCTTGGCTTTCCTTAATATCCCTAAGAAAGAGACCCGGTGGAAATTAAATGAAAAATTATTAAAAGATGCTCGGTATTTTAATCAAGTGAAAGAGCAGATTGATTTGTTTTTTTCCACTAACTCAACAGAAGGCATGGTGCCGGATATATTATGGGGTGCTTTCAAGTCCTATATGAGGGGGATTCTCATCAGTCTAGCCACAAAGAGGAAAAGAGCCCAAGAGGCTGAACTATTATCTTTATTGTCCCAAGTGCGGTCCCTAGAAGCCAACTTATCTTCCAGTACCCCGGAAGAAGACAGGTGGAAACTTTTGATAGCTAAAGATAGATATTTAGACCTGTTGAGGAAAAAGGCAGAGTTAGCCGTTATCCTCATTAAAGCTAGCTACACTGATCAGGGAGAAAAAGTGGGGCATTTGCTTGCTTTAAGGTTAAAACAGCAGGAGTCTGCAAGATTTATCCCACCAGTTAGGGCTCAAGCGGATGGATCCTTGAGGGCGTCCCCTTCAGAGATTGTGCAGGAGTTTGCATTGTATTATGAGCAGTTATACAGAGATATGGACAGTCCTCCTCCCTTAGAGACATTGGAGGCTTATCTCCGGGAGTCTCATCTCCCCTCCCTGTCAGCTTCGCAGAGGAGATTTCTGTCCTCCCCTATATCCTTGGATGAAATTTCATAGGTAATAAAGGCCCTGCCCTCGGACAAAGTCCCAGGGCCGGATGGTTTTTCCTCGTTATTTTATAAATTCTTTCGGGAACAGTTAGTGCCAGTACTTCATTGGCTGTATCCTCACATTCTCTCTAGGGTAGCCGTTGATACCTATCTGTTTGAAGCCCTGATCGTCCTTCTCCCCAAACCTGACAAAGATCCCAAGTTGGTACGGAGTTATAGGCCCATATCCCTTTTGAACCAGGATATTAAAATTCTCTCGAAGATATTGGCGGAAAGGTTAACTCTGGTCCTTCTGGATCTGATTGGCATGTCTCAGGTGGGATTTATGTGGGGACGTTCATCATCAGATAACCTACGTACCCTTTCACATGTCTTCTTGGAGTCCAAGGATGCCACCTTTCCTGCTGTGCTGGTGTTTCTGGATGCCGAGAAGGCATTTGATCATGTGAATTGGAACTTTATATTTCAGGTTCTCAGGGCATTTGCTTTTCCCTCCATGTTCATAGACTGGATTTGTGCCCTTTATTGGGCCCCCTCTGCTAGGATTTCAGGTAATGGGGCATTTTCAAAATCTTTCCTCTTATATTTGGGAACAAGGCAGGGTTGCCCCCTTTCCCTTCTGTTATTCAATGTATATTTGGAACCCCTTACCCAAAATATTTTAGACAATTCGGAGATACAAGGCATACTGATAAGGAACAAGGTAGTGAAGATTACGGCATATGCTGATGATCTTCTTCTCTATTTGTCCCATCCGGTAACATCCATTCTGGCCATGTTAGTGGAGATTGCCAAGTTTAGTTCCTTTTCGAATTATAAATTAAATGCCAATAAGGCATCTACTTTCCCCCTTAACCATAAGGTCTTTAAGAATGATATTATCCCTTTTGGATTGTGTTGGTCACCCCGTGTTCTCAAATATTTGGGAATCAAACTGACACATGATCCTTCCTTATGGTTTAAAGAAAATCTGGAGCCCCTTTCCCAGGTGATCATTCAGGACCTTGATAGATGGTCGAAGCGTTCTGTTTCATTATGGGGCCATATCAGTATAATTAAAATTAATGTATTTCCCCGCCTTTTTTATCCTCTATTGCACCTTAACTCATTTATCCCATTATCCTGGTTTCAGAAAATGCATAGAATATTTACCAATTTTATCTGATCTAACAGACACCCCCATCTACTATAAGCTGGTGGCTCCAAAAGTTGATGGGGGATTGCAGATTCCTCACTTGGCAATCTATTACTGGGCTAGTTATCTAGCAAAATATCTTAAGTGGGTGAATCCGGGACCCGAAGGCTTGAGGCCGGTTTGGCTTAACATTGAATTAGATTTTATTCAGGCTATGAACATGGACCCCCTGACCATGTTTTATGTTAAGATTTCTTCTCTACAAGAAGTCTGCAAATGTCTGACTCTTATGACCTCCTTAAAAGTTCATGCACAGCTCTGTTCCTTTTAGCGCTACAATCTGCATTTGAACCTGTCTCAGTCCATATGGAATTCCCCGTCCTTTACTATAAATAAACAGAGGATCCCCCCATGTGGTTGCCCCAAGTGGGAGATGGGATGGTATCCACCTTTCTGGATGGAGAGTGGGCATGGCTCTCTGTAACTAAAATTATTCGAAAGTTTGACGTCCCAGTAGCCCATCAATTCAGGGTTCTTCAATTAAAGCATATCATTACTACTGTGTTGGGTAATACCCCTCCCTGTCCACCAGCCTTTTCCTTGATATCCGAGATTTCCTCCCTAATTGGACCCTTAAATGTTATCTCAAAAATGTATCAAGTCCTGTTCCATTGGCAGTATGGGGGTTCCCATGGTCCCACCATGTTCTTGGCCTCCTTTTTTACCCAGCATACCTTCAACTGCCCGGTGCTATGGATGTATTGTCACAAGTACGTGTCTCAAGACTGACTACGACTTATGCAATATCACATTTTACATAATATGTATTATACCCCAATAAAACTGGCGAAATGGGGCCTTCTTGAATCAGGATTATGTACCATATCTTCCCAGGAGGAGGGAACTCTTCTTCATATATTCTGGTCGTGTCCCAAGATAACCCCATTATGGGATTCAATTAAAACAAAACTGGACCCCTTACTGGGTTTGCAGGATTGCTTTACTCCTGACATTTGCCTGTTGGGAGACCTGTCTCCTATAAAGACTAAAGCTCTGAGATTTCACATGTCCATGATAACATTTTCTGCCAAAAAAATCATACTTAAGCATTGGAAGGATGAGGTTAGCCCATCATACCAGGAATGGGTTCATGAAATCCTCGCTAATCTTTGTACTGAGAAAGCTATAGCGAAGTCTCTATAACAAGCTACAGAGCTATAAGTGTATCTGGGATCCCTTTCACACCTTAATCAAGGTTGATTTGGATAAATGAGCTGTTGGCAATTGTTTATCTCAGCTCAATCAAGGTTTATTGTAACACGGTATTATACTACAATGTTGTAGTGAACTGCTGTACCGGGGGGGAGGAGGGGGCAGAACATGTATTGTTTTATGATTATGCTGTGAATGTTACTATTTCTGTCCCCTGTATTATGGAAAATCTGTTAATAAAGTTTGAATTGAGAAAAAAAGAATAAATGACAATGGTGAAATTACAGTAGCAGTCTTATAGGAGGCCTTTAAGGCTACGCAGAGAGATAAAAGGTAAGTTATTCCTCACACAGAAGAAAGGAACGAGAGGCTAAGCTAGCTGACCTGGAAAATTAATTCAAATACAAGAAGGCCAAGTTTAAAGCTAACACAAAAGCCACCACTAGTTCTACATTGCACAAGACAATAGTAAAGCTTCAGGTTGAAATAGATGCTCTCCTGTCCAGGAAAGCTGAACTAGCTCTTTGCTGGTAAGGGAGAAATCTGTAAAGATAATAGCATACTGTCACAAATAACAATAGGCTGAGAAACACATTGATGAACTTACAAATTCTGGAGTGAAGCTCAGAACAACTACATCTCACATAATATAAGTGAGGCAATGCAGGACTTCTTTTTTTTCCATCAGTAGTTTATCCCCCATGTCACCTCTGGGCTGTCCCCTTCTGTGCAGACCTCCCAGTACCATCATCCAACTTCCCTGGGACTTACCTTCCAGCCTAACATCCTCCACTTGCAGGACTTATGGCAGGGTGCCTGATCACAGGTGCAGGGCCTGTGAAGGCCCTAACATCATCCTGCAGCCAGAGTTTTTTTCTCTCTGTGGTTGTTTCCCCTAAGACATCCATGTGCAATGGCATATGATGAGCTCCATCTCTAGGGAAACGTCCTCAAACTCTTATGATTATTTTTGATTGCTTCTGTACCCAGACTGTGCTACCACCTGGACATCTCCAGGTGGAAGACAAGCAATGGGTCACATGGCCCCCTTCCCCCAAAGAAGGAGAGCAGTCCTAGGGTTGCTTGATCCTCCCTTCCCTGGTCAGCCCCAAATGACCCAGGTCCATTCCTGAACCCAGGTAGCTGGTTTGTAGGAGGTAAGGTGCTGATCCATCTGACATGACCTTCCTGCTGTGAATCTACATTGTCTCAGACCCTGGGCACTGATGGATTCCAAGTTTGCCACTATTCTTTCTTTAAGCAGTGCCTCCATGATCTTACCTACTAATGAAGTGAGGTTTACCAGCCTATAGTTCACTGCCTCTTCTCTACTACCACTTTTGGAACAACCCTCACATTAGGATGGGGAACAACATCATCTGCTGGAAAACCCTGGAATTTGCAAGGATCCATACCCTAGAAGACCTTCTTACCCCATATCTGGGGGCCCTTGACTCATACACTAACATCCAAAAATGGTATAACTTGAACCATCAAGGTTTTTGGAAGCATCTCCAGCGTAAAAGTACCATGGCACCTGTACATAAAAGACTACATTTCTTGCCTCTTCTAGATAATGCTAATCCCCTTGCCAGTTGGCTGCAGTCTTCCAGTAGGAGGGCTGAACAAATATACAAAACAATAAGAAATAGTCTCCAGGGTCAGTCCTTCTCAGTCAAAGATACCTGATCTTCCTTGATAAACAAACCTCTCCCACAGGAGGAATTGGTGCAGTGCTTGAAGGATGCACATACTGCAGTCAGGGATTCCAAAAGTTGGCTTCTCCAAAACAAAGTCCTGCTTCTTTGGTACTACATTCCTGTTGCCCTTCATGCAGTGCATTAACTTCCCAATGACCACTGCTGGAGGTGTGGGCAACCAGGAGGGAACTTATTGCATATCCTATGGCAGTGTGCCCCACTTCATGCTTGATGGTGTCAGGTCTTTGACCTGATTAATGCAGCTCTACCTATTCCAGTGCAACCCTCCCAGAAGATTACCATGTTGTGCTCCCTTGCTGCTCACACTGCATTATAACCTCATGGCCACAAGTGGGTGAAAGTTGATTGCAGAGAAGCTACATGTCTTTTACTCCATCACTGGAGGACCTCAGACATACCCTCTCAGGTCAAGTTTGTCAACAATCTCTCTCAATTTGTCAAATTTGAAAGGATGTCCCATTTGGCCTCAGGTGTGCAAGCCAAATTTCTAAAGACTTGGTCATCCCCTTTCCTGGATCATTAGAAATATATCACTTCTTTTCTCCCATCCCATTATCCAATCCCCCCCCTATGGGAGCCAGCTGAGTAAACTTCCTCCAGTGACTCCATATACTGTTTGGGAACATAGTTACTGGGGATGTTCTAGAGGCTAAACAAATATCTGTACTAAGTCACACATAGACACTGGTATATGATGTAGCACTGGGCCCAGAAGGGTTACACATTAAAGCTGCAGGTGTATAGACAGGTTGTGGTAGTTTCCTGTTTTATGTATTTTTCTATCCTTCTTGTTCATGTTATTATCCACACCATGGTTGCAGTAGTCCTGTGAAAAGGTGACTCCTCAAGTTCACAATTGATTGTATCAGTAAATTTCAGGTATTTTGCTCCTATGTGCTATGGAACCCTTTTTTATCTAGAGAGTACAGTGGCTAAAATATCTCCTGTTAAAAGCATTTTGTTTGTATAACTCATGTCGGTGGTACACTTATTATGCTATTGCCTTTGGAGAACAGATTGTTTATTCAAAATGCCTGTGACTGTTTGTCTGTAATGTGTTTTTTTTTCTATTTGGAAAATGTTCAATAAACAAATTATATGTAAAAAATAAAATGACAAAACCCCACAAAAAAGTTGACAGTGCATCCTCAAACAAATGCCACTATATACAGAAAAATTCAAAACAAGTGGAAGTAAACCGAATGTACTTATACTCATGCAAGCAATCAAAACGTTATATTGCAGCATTGAGATACACAGTTTAAAGCTGTACCATTTTTGATTTTTACACAATTGCGCAAGAAACATATTGCGGAAGCTTGCTGTAGAAGCAGGTTGTGGAGGCGTGGTACTGTTGTGGCCAATGCCCCCACAGCCTTTGGAGGCATGGTCCACTGTTGCCAATGGGGTGGCATGCTGCTGCTGACACTAGTTCAGCCAGCGTGCCACAACCTTGTAAGGTTTCAGCCACTGCAATCAGGGCCCACCTCGTCATTACAGCGTAAGCCATTCCGTTGCAATGAAAGAGCGCCCTGTCATTGCTGGGTGGAACCTTGGTACTGTGATATTGTTTGTGAACATGACAGAGGCTTGCTGCTGTGTTCACAAACAATATAATGTATCCCCACTGCCGAGGGGGTGCCCAATCCCCTTTGGCAGCATGTGCCCCCCTGCCACAGTGTTTGTTTGCCGACGGGGGCCCCAATCCCCATCGGCTTCAGTGCCCTGAGTTCATGTTACCGATGGGGGAGCCCACTCCCCGTTGACATTATTTCCCTCTTCACAGTTTAATTTGCTGATGGGGGAGCCCACTCCCCATCAGCATAATTCCCCCCCAAACACACAGTGCAGTTGTGCTGAGGGGGTGCCCAATCCCCCTCGGCTCTTGTGCCCCCCCTTTTGTGCTGACGGGGGTGCCCAATCCCCCATCGGCTAGAGTTACCTCCCAAAAGAAATACTCTGTTGGCACACTGGGTGGCCACCCTAGCATGCCAAATAGCCCTGTAAAAAAAGAAAACTGTCCCATGATGTTTATTTTTTTTAATCTGTAGAGAAAGAAAATGGTCCCTCGTCATCTCCCTGCCCCCTCCCACAACCTGTGCCTACCCTCTGTGCACCCTGCTTCCCCACAACCCCCCCACCCCATACTTACCTGTGGAGTCTGGCACGACGATCTTCAGTAGACCGGGAACACGTCTGCACTCTTCAAAGCCGACCGCAAACTCAGAAAATGCTGGTATGCTGTATAATGGCATAAATAGTTCTTTTCCGAACCTTGATGGATATCTCAGACATTTTTTGGACTTTAGGCACCAAATTTTCAACATGGGGTTTTTGCGACCCCTCTTCATGAATTCAGCCACTGTTATGGCATTATTCAGCCCCAAAAGGTGATTTTGAGGTCACTGCCTGGAATCACCTTTCAGGACAAGATTAATGAAATGACAGTGCCAGTGTTCATGAGGTGGGCTCTCAAAAAGTCAGTGTTGCAAATTTGGTTGAAAAAAATCCAAGAAATGACTGTTTTACGAGCGTGCGTTGCGCATTTGCTAAGCACGCTTGTAAGTTTGCAAGTTTGCAATATTTTCACTCCAGATTGTCAACATTGCCATTTTCTTGCACCTCCTAATGAACAGTACAGCTGTCATTTTCCACATCATGGCCGAAATGTATTTTCGCACTTCCGGCTCAGAATAGCATGGTCACTGTGGGAAATTAGTGTTTGGGACAAATTACGAAAATCACAGTGATGCTGTTCATTAGCAGAGTTCCTAAAATGCCTATGTTGAAAATTTGGTGATGAAAGTCCATAAAATAACTGTTTACCAGCGTGCGTTGTGCAGTTTCCACGCACCCTTGTAACTTCGCAAATTAATAATATTTTCATGCCAGATTTTCAACACTGGCATTTTTTGACACCTTCTTATGAACAGTACAGCTGTCATTTTTCACATCCTGGCTGAAATGTGTTTTTGCATTTCCGGCACAGAATACAGCAGTCTCTTTCGGAAATCAGTGTTTGGGACAGATTAGGATCGAGCGAGTGAGAAGGGGGAGTGACCGAGCTCAACTGAGCTCTGTCAGGACTGCTGTGGATTTATTTCTGGCCAGAAAAAGGTGCCAATGCAGGCAAGAGCCCAGTACAAAAGGGCAGCCTGCAGCGCCAGGACAAACAGAATGAGTGGGTGAGGGAGGGGGACTGAGCGAGCTCAACAGAGTAAATCAATCAACATTCAGCATTGACAAATGCTTGTTCTATAGTGGTTTTTCTGTTCAGCCAAATATATCATGAAGTTCTCATAATGTTAAGATGTCTTCAGCATACATAAGAGCTTCATTATGTATCAAAGCACTGTCATTTTTAAATTGACACATACTGTACTACAACTAATGTTACTTAGAGTACTCTCTATTAATAAAGGAATGAAAACCGGTGATCATTATAGAAATTTCCCCCATATAACCTTGGCCAAACCCCAATTCTCTTCCCAAAAATGTAAACGTTTTACAAAAAATAAACTCAAGGCTATCCCAAACAATTTAAGATGTACAGTACATGTCCACATCATCAGTGAAAACCATGTCATGAAAAAGCAATAACCTTAAAAAGAAACAGAAAAGCTGCCTAGAGAACACTTCTCTGTGAAATGAAAGAAAAACGCCTCCTCAACAATGCCAGAATTAGGAGAGTCATTTCAATAATTATTATCTATAGTTTGTGAGATCACCCACCCCCCAATAGGGAAAAATCCAGTTTCCATCATTCTCTGTCATAGTAACAAGTAACACACGCACAATCAAATTATACCTTAAAGTAGCCTCCCTTATGGTGGGGGCAAAGATGGCCACTTCCCAGCTGCACAGGTCCAACTTGTCCACCAGGTTGCTACTGAAGCTCCTTCTGCAATGGCTTGAGTTTATTTATTGATTTATTTATTTGTTAGTTTGTTTATTTGAAATTACTCCAACCAGGATAGCTCGACGTGGTGCAGCATTTGATCTTCTTGGGAGTCCCAGAAAGGATAGCAGGAGTCAGCAGGTTAACATAGTCCAGCAGGAATAGCTACATTCAGTCTAAAGAACACACAGGAAAAACAAGCTAACAAAGTGGGTTCACTGCAAAGAGCACAACCATTGTTATGCAACACGGTCATGTTCAAATAGATGAGGGTTCTCCACCAAAACAAATACATGGAGTTCTAAGGTGGGTGGAAAGACTGGACATGAACACTTGCAAGCTGGTAACATTCCTCAGCTGGAGAGGGAGTTTGTTCCACATGTTTTCTGTTGTAAATACAAAGGCCTTTCTACCAAATTCACATCTCATTCTGTGAATCAAGCAGGGAAGTCCTGCTATTGAACAGTGTGCGTAGGCAGTGCTTGACTGTGTGATGAAGGCTAGGAGATACTCAATGGTTTTCCTTGTGCACAGTTATACAACAAAATCAGTTGTACTCACACCTGCTTGAGGGATTTGTCCAGTTAAGCTGGTCATACAGGCAGAAGAATGATTTTGTTTGCATAGCAGTATATATCTCCATAGAGGCACGGGGATATAATGTCATGGATGAAACAGCACAAAACACAATGCTGCAGTCAAAATGGAGTGCACTGAAATAAGGACAAGAAAAAACACTGACCACAACAGAAACCGGGCACGCTGTTGAAACAAATAGCACTATCTTGTTTTTTATGGGGGGGGGCTCTTCCCCCGCATCCTACAGACTAAATATAACTAACTCCAAGGAGGTGTGGACTTTGGGGATGGGGCAAAATAATGGAGTGGGAAAAATTCACTTTTTAAGTCAAAAAAAAAGCTGCAACACTATGGGACTTGGGGAGAACTGAAATGCGGTCCCAGGTCCCCTACGCTGCTGGGTGCTGGGTGCTGGTGCATTAGCCACTCCACCATGGGAGAGGCTTGACCAGGCACTGCACTGGCAGCAACCTTAACATTCCCCCAGCAAAGCGTATAGCGACAGGGGTAGCAGTTATTCCCCAATGCTGAAAAACCCTGTCACTGTACAAACTTTAGCACTTTCTGCAGCATGGTTATTCCTGCCCTATTTCAGCAGTGCTATATCAACCCGGTACCTTCCATAGTCAGTGGAAGGGAGCTGAAAGTGGGAGATACCTCTTTCCTTATTTTAGCAATGAGGCAGCATTTAAACCTGTAGAGAAAGCTGGGTCCTATAGTTGATAAGATGTAATCAACGTGCCTACAGTATGTAATTGATACTGTAAATCACATCAGATTCCTAGATATTTGAATACATTGACCTTGCTCAAAAGTGTTACCATCTGATGTTATGATTACAAGTAGATCAGCTGAATGAGTTAGCAAGTTCGGGATCCAGACGCCATAGCCTTCATTTTCATTGCATTAAGGATTAGGAGGTTGTTGAGTACTGAATTAATTTCAGTCATTGTTCTAGCACTGCAGTAGAGTATGGTGCGATCTGCATACATATGTAGATGACACCTCCTGCTAGTACAGTATGGTGCAATCTGCATGTATATGCAGATGACACCTCCCACTGTGCTTCAGGAGGTCATTTAAAAAAATGGAGAACAGTAAAGGGCCAAGGATTGAGTCTTGAGGAACCCCAAGATTTAATACAGCAAGGTCTGAAGTTATGAATTGTATGAACACTTACTGGGCATGGTTACTCATGTAGTTTTCAAGCCATTTCATGGTTGGTTGGCTGAGACCTAGGTCTTAAGCTTGAAGAGTACTGCAAGATCCACCAAATCAAAAGCCTTGAGGTCCATCACTAGGGCCTTCTGTGAGTAAACCGCTAGCCAATAGGACATGCTGTTTGCTGATAGTACATGTTGACGTGGCTGGTGTGTGGCCTGGCTGGCATGGTGAGTGTGGATGATGGTTGGAAGGGGGAGCACAAGAGTGAAGGGGAAGGGGTTAGGGAGAACCTCTATACAAAATAGACCCGCAACTGGCGACAGGAGGGAGACTTGAGACTTTTTTTTTTTAATGATGAGGGTTGATTGAGGAAAGGGAGGAGGAAGAGGAGGTCATTACATGCCAGGGATTTTAGGACCGAACAGGTAGGGGAACCAATTTTTGTAAGCAAGACAACAGTGACAACGCGGGAGAGACAATTGGTGAGGGATAACAGATTTTGATATAAGCAGAGCAGCAGTTGGGGGGGATGGAGAGAGGATTGGTGAGGAGAAATACATTTTATTCAGCAGAGTGCTAGTGGGGGAAGGGTAGGATCAGTGAGGGGGAAAATATAATTTTTTACCAGAGTGCCAGGGAAAAAAAAAAGAGGATTGGCTACTAGCACATTTACTGGGAGCTCACTGATGTAAAAGGCTACTTTGCTTTCTTCCTCACTTAGTAGGGCACACAGGGCTGGGAACAGAGGACTGGCTGATGGCAGAGCTTGTAGATGGATGGAGAGGGTGTTGTTAGGAAACAGGTTGGGTAGGAGGAATGTAACACTAAAGAAAACAAACTCTGATCAGAGCCAAAATGGCTGCCAGTACATTAATCTAATAAAAGATACAGAACTAAAGTTTAGGTGGGATTTTAATTTGTTGTATTATTTTGCTATCAAGATTCCAGATTTACATCACTATTGCAAAAAAAAAAACAAGCATTTGCCAATGCAGAGTGTTTGCATGATGTTGCACTTTGTCCATCTAGTACACATTTTTAATATATATTTACCCAAGACAAACCAAATGACATGTATTATGACATTTGCAATGAGGTCCTGATTTTACACATTTTTGTACTACATTTGCCCAGGAAAGCAGAGGTGAGATGTGATATCCAATTTCTGGTGCGGCCCTGCTTTTAAAATGTGTTTTTGCAAGACAGATCTTAGATGCAACATCTCCTTTTCAGTAGGGTTCTGCTGCAGGGTCCTGTTTTTACACCATTTTGTAATATATTTGCCCAGAACAACCCAGCTGAGATGCAATATTTCATTTTCAATTGGGTTCTGCTTGACACATTTGTATGGTATTTACACAGTATAGCACAACTCAGGTGCTATGTTGTTTTCAGTGGGATTCTGCTTTACACTGTGTTTACACAGGATAACACAGCCAAGATGCATTATCTTATTTCAATAGGACCCTGCTTTTACTATTTTGATAATATATTTACCCAGGGTTGCCCAGCTGAAAGGCAAGTTACATTTTCAGTAGGGTCCAGTTTTACAATGTATGTTTCCCAAGACACAGCAACATATATGTGCAGTTCAGTGGGAGATTAGCTGTACTGTGGTCCTGCTTTTACACCTTTTTACTATATATTTACCCAGAACAGACTAGATGAGATGCAGTATCTCATTTTCAGTGGTGTCCTGCTTTAATACATTTGTTAGCTTCTATTTACCCAGGCTAGGCCAGCTGAGAGACAATATCTAATGTCAGTGGGCTGCCACATTATGACCCCAAATTTTCAACATAGCCTTTTATGACTTGACTTTATGATCAAGACATGTGGAATTTTTTAAAATGTCATTTTGCTGTGCAACTTCAAATCGTATTTCAGAGGGGATTTGTAAAATTACACCAATGATGTTGATAGGGGGTTAACACAAGGGATATGTTGAACATTATGGATCAAAATCTGCAAAAATAAAGTTACAAGTAAGCAATGGAACAATTCAGTTTTATATATATATATATATATATATATATATATATATATATATGACAAAAAACTGTGTTTAATGCATCAGTTAGGGTTAAAGCAACAAAAGTGAGGAAGTGAAATATTATGGTTGAGCCCCTAACCCCCCACACACAACCCACACACCCATCCTCCACAGACTGACAGACATTGGGGTGTGCCATGGGGTCATGTGGCCCAACTATCACCCCATTCCATATGTAAGCAGTTTGACATGCTACGATAAAGGAGAATGGGGTGAGAGTTAGGCCTCATGACCCCATGGCACAGTCCGGAATCTGTCATTCTGTGGAGGATGGGTGTGTGGATTGTGAGTAGGGGATTAGGGGCGCAACCCTAATGTTTCATTTCCTCACTTTTGCCACTTTAACCCTAACTGATTCATTAAGTACATTATGTTTGCTGTGAATTTCCTCACTTTTGGAAAAAAGTGTAATATAACAAGTAAAAAACATGTATTGGTGGGAGTGCCCCTCCCACTTACGCATAGCTACAGAGCCATACAGCAGCCCTATAGGGCACTGAAATCTTGTAACAGTAATTTTCTCATATCTTGGGAACCATAACAGTTAGAAAAAAAACTCAAGTGTCATTGTAACCATGACAGTGAGTAGTTCATGCAAGAATAAACCACTAAACCCATGTCACACATTGCTTCCAAGATATGGGCACTGAAAAGCAATGTACAGGCACTCTTTGAACCCTTGTGACATTAATTAGACAGTATCTCAGTAACCGTGCCACCCATGAAAAAAATTCCACTGTAGGCTTACTCTATGGTTTCAAATTTTTTTCCAGTGAAGAAAGGTGATCTAAGTCATCAGTAACGAAAACTCTGTATCTTGCTTCATTTTCGAGATACAGGCACCAAAAGGCATGACAGACCCCCCCAATGTAATCCTAAGGGGAAAGCTCAACTTTGTGATGGCATATCTATGGAACCACTTAATTCCCCAACATCTAAACAGCATAATTCACACCTGCAGTACATCCCCTCAGCACCCTGTAAATTTCAAGTAAAAAGCCATTAATGAGCTACGCAATTTTAAAATTTTTACATCTTTAAAAATTCTTCATTCGTGAGATAGCAAAATCCTGGGCCATCAGACCAATCCTAGTCTGCGAGCTAAAAAAATTCTAGTCCACGAGGGGACATCTGGTCACGCCATTAGGGGCATCTGGTCACTCCATCAGGGACATCTGGTCATGAAATTCCAGCTATCTGGTAGTCCCCTGATGGACAAAGCTCACAGACCAGGATCATCTCGCATACCAGGATTTTGTAGGCTCAAGGACTAGGTTCATTAGCGAGTTGCGAAAGAAGAATTTTTTATTTTTAAAAAGCTTTTTTTTTGACAAAAATGAACCAAACCAAAGGCATGGCTTTGTAGAAGGCATCACCCTAAATAAAACCCATACCTCATTTGGCTCAAAAGTCACCCATAGACAAAGCTACAACATTTTATTTGTCTGAACAACTGAAAACAAGATGGCGGCTTGTGGACAAGGAATTTTTCTGACAGACTAGGATTTTTCTCTGTGAGGTAGCAAACTCCTTGACCATGAGACAATTCTTAGGTTGCAAAATATTCATATACTTGTTTGAGTGAAGTGAGCATGCTTAGAACTCAAAAATCTAAAATGTAATAACTTTTGAATGGATTAATATTTGTTTTACCAAACTAATGCTGGATTGTTCCATGACCCAAAGTCTTTCTACGTTCCAAATTTCAGACCAAAAGACCACACAGTGTGGTCACAATGCCATGGGCATAAAATGCATCAAAACTGACAAAAAGTGCATTTTGGGGCATTTGGCTGCGCAGAAACAGTATGTTCAACTGAAATGTAACTTGGTAAGTCAGGAGACGTTTCATACTAGACCATGCATTCCAAATTGTATGCAAATATGTTGAACAGTTGCAAATTTATTAATGCACAAAATTTGAGATTTAACATTAAAGTGCCTACTCAACCCTAACTATAGGGGCACAGCCACGTCCCTATAATATATACACACATATATATATATTTCTACCCCAAATTTTGAACATAATCTTTTTATAACCCCATGTTATGATAAAGACAGGTGGAGGTTGTTTTTTTTTCTATTCTGTCCTAAAGGTGATTTCAGAGAGGGACTGCAAAAACATGTTTCAAAGGGGATTTGAAAAATGCCACTTGTCATGTTCATCAGCTGGGGTATCGACAGGGCTACGTGTACATTTGGGGCAAAAATCTGCAAAAATCACAACGTTATTAGGAAGTATTGAAAAAAATTCAACATTTCTTCATAACTTTGTTGTTCTGTATTTTTTTTTGGGGGGGGGGGCATTTTCAACATAGTCTTTTTATGACCCTCCCATCTGAACATGACAGCTGTCATTTATAAAACTGGCCAAAATGTCATTTCATGCCATGAGTGTGAAAACACATTTTGGTCAGGATTTGAAAAATGTCAGCTTTTGGGTTTATGAAGTGCTGTGAAAAACATGGCTACATTGAAAATTTGGGGCCAAAATACTAAAAATTGCCAAAGTTAAGGGTGTTGTAAAAATTTCAATGTAGCTTCATAACTTTATTTCTTTTTAATATTTTAACCACTGATTTTTATCATAGTCTTCTTATGACCCCACCTCATAAACTGGCGGGTAAAAAATTACAAATACCACCCAAAAGATGGTTCAATGGAACCACTGCAAAAATCACCTTTTGGGCTGGACTTGAAAAATTGCATCTAACTGGTTCATAAGGTGAGGCCTCAAAAGTTCATGTTTTCAGTGGGTCATGGATTTACCCTTTTTTACAATGTATTTACTCTTGATTGCCCAAGCAAGAGGCAATTTCTCATTTTTAGTGGGGTCCGGCTTTTACAGTGCATTTTTCCAGGATACGGACAAGACTCTTCACTCCTGTAGTCCATAGTAAAATAAAAAAGTGTGGTCACATATTCCATTTCATGAGAATCTCACCCTAACTAACCTGTGGGCCTATTTTCCTGCCTACTCTACCTACATGTCCTCTCTCCCCCATTATATGTCACCCTGTATCTAGTTACTAGCCTAATACCATGGGTGCCTCATGAATCCATTATTTATTTAAATTGCAAGTTTTTCTGATTTCACTGTTAACCATCAAATCATCATGAATGTTTAGTCTTATTGTATTCTTTGCCTTTTCCTCACTTACTATCAAAACACCATGTATTCCTAGCCTTTCCCCAATAACTGTATTGTGTTCTTACTGTACATGTCAAGTTTATCACTACCGGTTATGCTTGTACCCCTTGGCTCAGTGTGCTTATCTCAGGTACCAAGATTTTAAAATAAATAAATAGGGGATACGTTATGGCCTGTGGTGGAATACACTATTTATCTGAATGAGTGGACAGTGACCTCAGATATCCTCAAGAGTGGCATAGCGTAGTGGAGCCACAAGTAATGGTATTCGAGATCACTCTCTCCTCATTTACATAAATAGTGTATTCCACCACCGGCCATAAGGTATTTGATTTATACAATAAGACTGTGTTTTTTGCTGTTTTTTTGGTTTGATTATCTCACCTCAGTGAAATAAATGAATTTATTCTACTGTGGTGATGTCATCACAGTGGAATAAATGGATTTGTTCCACTGTAGTGAGAATAAATGTTTTTATGCAATTAGTTATTTGCTCACTGCTATTGTATAAATATGTTTATTCAAGGCACCAAGTGAAAGATAGCCAGACTAGAATCCTCAGCCCCAGTGCTTCAAGCTACAGTCATAGTCTTCGTCAGGGGATAGGTCTAAGCTGTTTCAGGAACAAGCACCTTTTATAATGCAATTTCCTAAAGGTACAGACACCAAAATTAGTGACAACTAGAAATAATGGGCCAGATATTCAAAGCTTTTGCGGTGCACAAACCTTTTGCTTGGGATTAGCATGGGTCGGCCATATTCAAAAGGCCAAATAGCGCGTGCAAACTGCATTAGTGCCAGGCAAACCATAATCATATGCAAGGGGCAAAGTGAAAATGAATACAAGTGCTGTGAGATATTCAGTGACTAGCACTGTGCTAAGGTGTTTAGCGCGACATAGTGCAACCTTTAGCACGGTACATATTACCACCCAGGAAAAGCTGGTCTTAACCCTGGGCAAACAGCTTTGCATGAAATTGGTGCTTTGTGCAGTCTTAGCTCGGGATTAGCGCAGCTTTCACGACCCTAACATATGATCATGACACTTAAAAAATGCCAGATATGGAGGACACATGCTGCTCACTGATGGCACCACCATTATGTCAACAGCTGTCACCAGTCCCAGCCAAGCACAGACAGTAAGGGGTGATCCATCCCACAGGGGACATCATGGTAGTGTGGCCATACAGCACACACCTGCAGACCATATGTCTGTGGTGACCAACAGATGCCAGCACACACATGCAGCACTGCGGGCATAGTGATAATTGAGGGGAGGATGTACTGGTGGCCAGACCTCACCACAGCCCAGGTATGGCCATAAGGCTGGGACACATCATGCAGTGCACATGGGCCAGTAGTGGGAATACCCCACCACTTGTGTACCTGTTGGATCTTACATGTCCCCCCAGCCACGTACCACACAACTGTACAGATGCCACAGCACACACAGCCGGCCATGTATATGGCACTGTGAGCATCCCATGCCACAGGTGCAGCATCTGTGGAGCACACAACAGTGAAACAGTACTGTCTACTGTCAGTAATCACCTGCAAGCTGGGCCTGTCACTGTGTACAGTGCAGTTGTCATCACTGCCCTACATACCATAGGCATTGCTGTGTCCCTCACACTACCAGCCCCCTTGCTACTGTAGTGTCTGCTGTGCACTATAGCATGGCCTACAGTGTGACGGTTGCATGCAGTACCACCACCGCTTGTGCCTATGCTGTGTTGTCCCCTAGGGCACACAATGCTATGCTGTACTGCATACATGTAGCCTGAAGCAACCATCATGCACTGTCAGACTGACCTACAGGTGGAGCTTCGGCCAGACCTGGCCAGCCCCTGTACTTCCAGACTGACCTAGAGGTGGAGCTGTGGGACCCTGCAGTAATGCTGGGCAAACTGCATGCAAATCAGGGAATAATGAGATGCTAATTTGGCTGTTTGCCCAGAGACTACCTAAGTAGGCTCATTTGCATGTCAGTTTTGAATATGGCAAATCTTAGCATGGGGCAAACATGTTTGCACCAGGCAAACAGCTTAGCTCCACACTAAAGCCGCGGCACAAATGGTTCGGGGACTATTATACAGTTCTGATCACTGTTCTTTCACATCTGCTGCTGCCGGCAGCTGTACAGGGTCCACGCATTTGCTGGCACTCACATTGGACACATAATTCATCTCTACCTGCCCTCACATCGCTGTGCACTGTGTTGTTGTTGTTGTGGTTTGCACTTCCTGGTTTCTATATTCAGTGCTGTCTTATTCCAGGGCTATGTTTGCCCTGCACTCCCAGCCCAGTTTGCACAGCCTCATTCCCATGCTATATTCAGAAGCTGTCTGCCCCGGGCTATTCCTTTTGAATATAGCCTGCTTTGTGCTCTGGGCTAGGTTTGCTCACCAGGCAGCGTTAACTTAGCCCAGGGGCAAAGTTTTGAATATCTGGCCCAATAACTCATACATAATGGAACCGAAGAATAAATTAAGGAAACACATTAACCAGTGATAACCAGAAAATGTTAACATCCTAAGGAACATCCATTCAATTTAAAAAAGATTACAAAAATAAATATTTCTCCAAAATTCCTACTGCAGAAAATACTTCAGTGCATCCCTAATTCTCAAGTAAATTTTTACAATATAAATTATTTTCATAGAATTAGTTTATTATTGCCCTGAATGAGTTCAAGCAAGAGGTGAGATGAAGAAGCAAACTGAAGAGGCCTGGGGTAAAATATTAGAATATCAGAAATAGAACAAACCTTGAGAAAAGGAATTAATATCTGCCACCATAGTAATATTGCTGTTAGTAAGCAAAGTGAGCTCAGCTAGAATAAATAAATTACTGTAAGCGAGAAGCTGAAGTGGATGATAGAGAATAGTGTCAGAGATATGAATTATGTGCTGTCCTGCAAAAGGAGACAAAATGGCTTATCACACTCAGTACAGCCTCACCAACAGGACTGAAATAGATTTTATGCTGTTTTTGTGATATTATGCCAGATTAGAGATTATTTACTTATGAAATACCAGTGATCTCAGGTTGTATAACAAAATTGAGTACTGGCTGATGTTCCTTAGGATGTTTGATTTTCTGATTATAACCAGTTAATTTGATTCCCTGATATCTTTTTCTATTTCACTAGGTATGAGTTAACATATATAATCATCACTAATGTTGGTGTCTGTACCTATAAGGAATGTCATTATAAAGGGTGGTCTTTCCTGACACAGATTAGACATACCCCCTGATAAAGACCCTGAGTGTGGGTTGAAGCATTAGGGCTGAGGGTTCTAGTCTGACTATCTTCCAGTTGGTACCTTGAAAAAATATTCTAATGAGCTGCAACGTGTGGCCACACTTTGTTATTTTACTATGGATTCCATGAGTGTAGACTCTTGTCCTTTTTCTGATGCAGCAGGCTGGCAGCCTTGCTCTGCACCACCTCCAGACTCCAGAGTGCATTTTCTCTGTTTTGAACTGGATTTTTCCAGGACAGAGCAGCATACATGCACATCTTTTAGTGTGGTTCTGCTGTATTGGAGTCCTGCTTTTACATATTTTGATTATATATGTACCGAGGACAAGCCAGATAAGATGCAATATCTTATTTTATCGGGAGTCCTGCTTTTACACATTTTTACTACATATTTACACAGGACAGATCAAATAAGATGCAATATCTTATTTTGTATGGGGTCCTGCTTTTACACATTGTTTAACTGTATTCACCCAGGATAGCACAGCAGACATGCAATGTCTTGTTTTCATTAGGGGTTCTTGCTTTTACCGATTTTAACAAATTATTTGTATCCAGGATAGCCTGGCAGAGGGGCAATATCTCATTTTCAGTGGGATCCTGCTTTTACAATGTAGTTTTGCCAGTAGAGACCAGCATAGATGCACACTTTCAGTGGAGGCCTGCTGTACTGCAGGTCTCCTTTTATACATTTTTACTGTATATTTACCAAGGATAGATCAAATAAGATGTAATATATCATGTTCAATGGAGTCTTGCTTTTACACTTTTCTGCACTGTATTTATCCAGGATTGCACAGTTAAGATGCAATATCTTGTTTTCATCAAGGTTGTGCTTTTACTCATTTTAAACTATTTAACCTGGATTGCACAGCCAAGATGCAATATCTCATTTTAAATGGAGGTCCTGGTTTTACACATTTTTACAGTGCATTTAGCCAGGACTGAATAACTAAGATGAAATATTTTCTTTTCACTAGAGCCCTGCTTTTACCCATTTTTAAATATATTTTACCATGATGGGCCAGCTAAGACACAATATCTCATATTCAGTGGGACTGCATTGACATTTTTTACACTGTATTTACTTAGGACAGAACAGTTTGGATGCAATATCTCATTTTCAGTGGGATCCTGCTTTTACACAGTTTTACACCGTATTAATCCAGGATAGAACAGTGGAGATGCAATATGTCATCTGTAGTGACCACCTATCTTTTAAGCATTTTTATAATGTATTTACCAAGGACAGCCCAGCTGAATTGTCACTTCTCATTTTCAGTAGGGTCCAGCTTTTATAATGTATTTTTTCCAGGACAGACCAGAAACGATGCATATTTTTCAATGGGTACTTCTGTACTGGGGTCCTGCCTGTACACATGCTTACTATATATTTACCTGGCACAGACTAGATGAGATGCAATATCTCCTTTGATGTGGGGTCTTACTGATACAAATTTTTATGCTGCGCTTACCCAGGATAGCAAAGGTGAGATGCAATATCATACATCTTCTAATACAGGCCTCCCTTTAATATAAGCCACACTGCGCTTGAAGCCACAACACTAAAACAGTTAATGTAATAGAAGCTGCCCTCCAACTGAAGCAGTGGCTTGTATGCAAGTGTGTCTATATCCTTTTGCCATTCATGTAAGGCTTCTGGCATTTGCTTGCAGTGTTAATGAAAAGTTGGATTACAGGAGGTGTGCTGAGTTTTCTTTTCTCTTCATTCAGTGATCAGTTTTTTTATTTATATGTTTATTTAGACTGCAAATGGACTAATTTAAAAACAGGACTGAGTGGGCAGTTGATAACAGTGAACATTGCATGACTTTTTATTTTCACTCACATTCAGTTTAATCACAATCATCAACCGTTGTCAAATTGCCACAAGTGTCTGATGCCTCTGAGTCCTCTGCCAGTGTTTCATTGCTTTGTGGTTCTTTTGTGTTCTCTGTGCCTGAGTTCTCAGTGTTCCCTTTCTCCACCGGTGTTCTAGCCTCAAAAGCCACAGCATCTTTTCAGAGGCAGAGTACCACCTCAGGGTCAGTAAAGGCGATGCCAGAGACCTGTAGAATATAAAAGTCAGGTAAGTACTGTTTTGTAAAACTGACAGGAAAAAAACAGAACAATGTGACAATTATCTGGAATGACTCTATAATAATCTTCTATGTCACAGCCTGCCAAGAGATCTTCACCCATTCAACCATCTTGTCATGGAACAAAGACTTAGGATTCACTACAGCAGTCTATGTCATTCCTCCTTTGGCAGCCACAGGTCATAAAACTCCTAGTACATTGCCTTAAATGACAAGTTCCATGAAACATTGACAGGCTGTAGAAGTTTAGTGTGACCTCATGGTAGTTTTCTTTAGATTGTTGGAGTTTTTCACTGTAGGGCTTATATGGCACCAAAAAGTGTCCCAAACCAGCATGCCCTGCTAGATGGATATGTTCCCCCAAATTTTGTTCACCCAGCGAAGGGTAAGCTGCTCCTGCATCCACCTGTCAAGGCTCATAGCCACAACAACACCAGACACACTTCACAGTTCTTTTGGCATCTGGCTTTGACACTGGCAGCACGATGATGGGCAGAGACAGTTATCAGACGACAGGTGGAGGTCAGCAGATTTAAATACAAGCCACCTTCTAATACAGGTCACCCTCTAAAACCATGCCTCCAAACTGGAATGTCTGCTAGAAGATGTGACTTCTATTAGAAGGTCTATGGTATCTTGTTTTTGTTGGGTCCTGATATTACAATGTGTTTTTCCAGGAAAGATCAACTTAGATGCAACATCTCCTTTTCAGTGAGGTTTTACTATGGGGCAAACTTTGATAAAGGAATTGTCTGAAATGTATCAGGCAGGCCCAGTTTGTTATTTTAATGTTTTAAACTGTGTGTGTATTTATAATAAATGGACTAAGCTTTAGTCCGTTAAGAAACTGGGAGACTGGTGCCTGATTCATTTAGAGGTGGTGAGTGCTCGGCTTCAAGTTTGCCCCTCAGTTTGTAATTGTCTAGAGCACCACCGTCTTTGCAGTGATTTTAGTTCTGCTATAGGGCCCTGCTTTGACACAGTTTTACAACAGATTTACCCAGGATACTGAGAGACAACTCTGGTAATTGTAGTCTACCAAGTCTGTCCTCAATAATGGGGAAGCTCATGGAAACCTACTGAAGGAAGAACTGGTAAACTTTCTGGATGAAAATGGGCTCCATGATAATAGACAACATGGGATTGTGTCAGGATGGTCCTGCCAGACCAACCTTATTGATTTCTTAGATTGCAAAACAAGGACAGTGGACAAATGTCAAGTAGTGGACTTACTGTATCCAGATTTCAGCAAGGCCTTTGACTCTGTCCCCCACAGAAGATAAAATAGAAAGCTGGAGGATTTGGGGGTAGTGGCAAAACTGACTAGGTGAGTAAAACACTGGCTGCAAGATAGAAACCAGAAAGTAGTGGTCGGGGTGGAATTCTCAGAAGCTAGACCAATCACTGGTGGAGTCCTACAGGGCTTGGTGCCTGGTCCAGTGCTAGTCAACATCATCATTAGCAACATTGAAGATTGGGTAAAGGGCAAAATATGTCTCTTTCTGGACAACACAAAGCTATATAGGATAGTGGACACAGAAAAGGGGAGACAGGACATTAGGGAATGCCTGGCTAAAGTAGAGAGATGGTCAGGTATTTGGCAGCAGGGATTCGATGCCAAAACATGTAAGGTAATGCACTGGGGGTGAAGAACCCAGAGGCAACATATTGGCTGGGAGGTGTGCAAATCACCAAGTCAGAGGAGGAGAATGACTTGGGTGTGATCATTACATGTAACGTGAGGCACTCTACATACTGCAAGAGTTTAGCAGCCAAAGCAAATCAGATGATGTGATGTACAACCAGGGGAATAACCAGTAGGAAAGTGGAGGTCATCCTGCCACTGTACAGATCACTGGTTTGGACGCATCTGGAGAACAGTATGCAGTATTGGAGCCCTTGCCTAAAGAAATACATGAACTTACTGGAGATGGTACAGAGAAGAATGACCAAGATGATCTAGTGGCAACAGGGCAAGCCCTAGGAGGAGAGACTCAAAGTTCAACAAATACTCCCTGGAGGACAGACAGGAGAGGGGAGACATGATGGAAACCTTTAAATACCTTAAAGATTTCAACAAGGTGAACTCTGAGGGTCTCATCTACCTTAGTGGGAACAGGACTACTGGGGACACTGCCTCAAACTGGTGGGAGGATGCTGTAAGAGGGAAATGAGGAGAGGTGGTGGCAAAATGAAATGAGTTTCCAAAGAAAGTTGTCTCCTGAAGACTGTTGACAGCTTGAAGAGAGGCTGGGATGGAATAAAAGGCAAAATCACATGGAGAGGGGGGAAGGGGGGAGGAGAGACATCAAAGGGAAGGGAGAACTAGATAACAGGGAGGGGGCAGATCCCTCAGTAGTTACTGGGAGAGTCTACAAACTTGAGTAGACTGGATAGACCATAAGGCCTTTTACTGCTGGAAATTTTCATAGTCTCTTATGTGCGTATGCTAGCCCAGCTGAGATGCAATATCTTATTTTCAGTGGTGGTCCTGCTATGACGAATTTTTACACTGTATTTACTCCAAAATAGCACATCTCAAATGCAATATATCATTTTCAGTGTGGTCCTGCTATGAAAGTAACAGGTAATAAATGGAAGTCCCAATCACACAACGTCAATGTGAGAGTATTTTGCTATCTATGAAGAACATGTGACATATAGCAAGTTAGTGTTATAAATGCTAAAAAACTTAAAATGCAGGGGTATTTCCTTTTAAAAAAGATAACAGTCCACATAAGTTGTAAATGACGGATGATAGAAAACTTGGTTTATTTACACACTTTAAAGATGAGGCAGTGCTGTAACTGCAGTAAGCAGAAAGCCACTTTACAGCAAAAAATTAAAGTTTGGTTGCAACCTCTTAGAATCATGTAAACGTTTGCCTGCCAGCATTTTAAATGCTTGAGAAGAATATAGTAGAACACACACACACATTTTTTTTAAAGTTGCAGGAACACTGGCATACAGAAATTGAAAGCCAAGAAAGAAAGATCACATTATTTATGCTGGTGTATAGAAGACAACACAGCACTGTAAAGTCAGTAAGTAAACAGCAGTAAACCTGATCATATGGAGAGTATTATATCTAGAATTGGCAACATGCATTTAACTTCAAGTTACTAAATAATGACAATACATAACGAGCAAATACTAGTCATGATGGTTGAAAGGTATTTAAATGTAATACATAATGTAATACATATAGGGTGGCTGCTCGTTAATGTTTACTGACATCTTTTGCACAGATAATGAAAGACTAAGCATTCTTCTTCGAGGTATGCAGCAGGGAAATATAAGTTGTAACACATGTTTTAAAAAAGTCTATAAGTCTGTAATGAAGATGATATTTGCCTCACTTAAATGATTAATTCAGTATTTTCTTGTTGTTGTATTATTAAAGCAAAAAAAAAAAAGAGGATAACCTGACAGACCTGAGCAGCTGGAGTGCTATGAGGTGAGTTAAATGAGAAGTAGCTATTAGGGCACGTAATAAGAGTTCTATACTGGTTTGGTGAAGGGAACAGTGCATAACATGAAATCATAGAGTGAATAATTAAGGTCTTAAAATGTGTGTAATATTGCTGATTCATTACAAAAGCATTGGAGGACCACAGTAACTGGTAAAACTAAATAAGATTAAATATTGGTAAATGGTATTGGCTATGTATAACAAAGTAGCTTTAAAGAATATATATAAAAATGAAATAAGAATGTATTTTTACTTCGCATATTTTTTATTCAACAGTTCCCATACAGAAGCCTTAAAGGTGAAACACTGAGGTCATAAAAATTAAAAAAGCAGTACTTGAAATATTTGGTGTGAGTGGCAATTTTTTGCAGAGCTGGCCACTCCTTGAGCACATCCTGCTATTACCCATTTTTACACTGTATCTACCCAGAACAGCACAGCAGATATATAATATCTCATTTCCAATAGGGCCCTGTTCTGACCCCATTTTTATAAGGCTTTTCCCCCAGATAACCCAGCTGAGAGGCAATTTCTGACTTTCAGTGGGGTCCTGCTTGAACAATATATTTTTCCCATGACAGAGTAGCATACATGTACATTTCAGTGGGGTTCTGCTGAACTGGGATCATGCTTTTACACATGATTACTATGTATTAACCCAGGAGCCAGGATAGACTAGATGAGATGCAATATCTCCTTTAATGGGGTCCTTCTTTTACACATTTTTGCAATATATTTACCTAAGATAGCCCAGTGGAGATGAAATAGCTCATTTTCAGTGGTGTCTTGCTTTTACTCATTTTTAGGCTGTAGTTACCTAGGGATAGCACAGTGGAGATGCAGTATCTCATTTTCAGAGAGGGTCCTGTTTTTAACCATTTTTACAAAAGTTTTTACCCAGGATGGGCAAACTGAGAGGCAAGAGGCTCGATTTTCAAAGGATGACGCAGGGCTTGCGTTAAGCCCTGTGTCAGCCCTGTTCCTCGGCACAGCTGATCCCAATGCCTTTGAGTCAGCTGCTCCCTATTTTAGTACATCAGGTGCAGTTGAGACACTTTCTACACTTTATGGTGGCTTGTGCCAGATATTTGGTGGAAGCCCCATAGAAAAGGTCTGCAGCATGCCAAAAGTTAGACCAGGGGGGAGCTGGTCTAACTTGTGGTATGTGGTGCATGGGAGTGAAAATCACAATTTGTACCGGGAGAGTGCCGCAAGACCCGTGCGACATATAATTGGTGCACCAGAAACTTGCAGCATTCCCAGACTTTTGAAAATTGAGCCCAATATGTTGTTTTAGTAGTCTCCAACATTTTCTTTTTTAATTTACAGTTTTCCCACCTTGTTCGTCCCGACTGCCCCTTCTGACCAGACCCTCTGGTCCTGTCACCTGGCTTCTCCATAGCTTACCTTTTCCTGTCTTGTCCTCTGCCCAGGACTCTATGGGGGATGCCCAGTCATCAGTACAGGACTTGCAAGGAATCAGGCTTCATCCTGAAATCAAGGATTTTTTCTTCCTGATATTCCTCCTGTTTTCACCCCAGAATGACTGGTTCAGCCTTCCCCCCAGGCTATTTCAGAAGAGACACACTAATGGCTCATGTGTAGGGTGAAACACGTGTCTGCATCTTCTGTTTTCAGCCATTACAGAGTGTATGAGAGGTCACTTGGCACCATACACACTTGCTTAAAGTAGAACCTGTTTAAACTCTTTTGTGGTGATTTGCATATACTAACCATGATACTTTGCATTACGAAGATACTGTATGTGTAATTTCACATTTCTTTATTAATGTATCTTACTTGTGGCAGGTGGTGTTGACATACCACTGCTGGGGACTGATGTGTTTGTGGTGGTATGAAAGTAACAACAACCACCATGGTCCAGTGCTGAGCTATAGCAACAGCTGATGTTCATAGCAGAGCTCCAGGCTTATAACCGTTTGTAGTATGTGCTTCTTCATGGCATTTACTACATTCTCTCTGGAGCCACAGATTTGCAAGTTATATAATCATACACTCTCTTCCACAAAACATTATGCATTGAAAAAAAATAAAAATAAATTAAAAGACATTAAATTTTGGACAATGTATTGTTTTTCATATTATTTTAGCATCAATGGATGGAGATTTCTTTTTCATTTATTTTATATGTTTATGTTTTTTTACTTGTAGTTAAGTGACTACTTGAGGTTGTACTGGACAATAGTGTACGTGTGAATGTCTCATCACTCATTCTTTCAACTCCCCATTTATAGTGGGTGTGATGGTGATGACAGGTCTTAGTTGACTACTACTGACCCTGTGAGAGTAACACACATGATCATATTGAGCTTATTAGTGATAACAATGTGAAAGCCATCATAGTGTCACCTGGAGGAAGACTTGTGCTGGTGGTATGCATCTGAGAAGTCATTTTAGTTCTGTGAGTGTTGAGCCACACTGTGATGCCAGTGGAAGAAGTAATAGGACCTGGAGATTATATATGAGCATTCTTTCTTTGACAGTGCATTCATGGCAACATACCTCATCTTCTGATGAATTTTACTGAATGCACTGTCAAAGCAAGAATGTGCATACACAACCACCTGGTCATACTGCTCCTCCTCTTTTTCTGCTGTCTTATCATGGTACCAGTGCCAGGTGTGAGCATCAGTGTGACGACATTAAAAACTTGGATAGTTATGATCATGAGACAACAAAGGACATTTGGGAGCTTTTGGATAGTGGCTGCTGGCAAAACTCAGACATATCTCCTTAAGACCCAGCCATTTTATCAGACTACTGTATGTAATGCAAGTTTATCCAGTAGAGCAATTGTCTAGCAGTCCCTAGATCAAATTGGTTACCCTCCTCTGCAATGCCTCTACTCTGTCCCTGTTCTTTGTTAGATGAGGACTTCAGAACTGCATTACTCCAAATGAGGACAAACCAGTGAACTACACAGTGGTAACAACACCTCCCTTCTGCTGTCCGTCCCACTCCATATGAACTTCTACATCCTATGTGCCCTACCCATTGCCCTCTTGCATTGCACTGATATCTTCAGACTGTCTGAAAGTATTACTCCCAAGTCTGTTTCCTCTGTAGTGCATTCCACTACTGCCTCTTTCATGCTTTATTAAGTGATTGTGTTCTTTGCCCCATGTGTATCATCTTGCACTTTTTGGTGCTAAATTTTAACTGTCATACTTTTATTACATCTCCAATCCTCCCAGGTCCTCTTTCATAAATCTGACATCCTCATCATTATCCATCTGGCCACAGATCTTAGTGTCATCTGCAAAAAGGCATGTCTTGCCCCTGTATCCCTATGCCTATGTTGCAGATGAGGATGTTGAAGAGGACCTATTTCAAGACTAATCCCTGTGGTACTCCAGTAGTGAACCCTTAACCTCAGAGAAATTTCCATTTATTACCCCTATGGGCCATTTTATTTCACCAATTTCCCACCAACCTGGTACAGTAATCCCTCGCTATAACAAACCTTGTTATAATAAACAATCAGTTATAATGAACATTTGTCATAGGTCCCAACCAGAGGAGGGAGGAGAGAGAAAGGAAACTTTTCTGCATTTCAAACTGATACGATCAGGTCGATAAGCATATTACAGTATTCAGATCCACCCTGAAAGTATATGAGAGGTGGAGACAGATGCTTTATCAAGAGGTAAATAAAACTCAGTGCTCCCTCATTTATTTGCCCCTCATTTATCCGCCACCCTCCCTTATCACCAGCTTTTCCCTGTGTACCATTCTACTGCCATGTTACATACCTTGCTTATCAACCATCCTCCTTGTTCACCTTCTGCCAGGTGTTTCCACTGTACAAGCAGTATCTATCCTGTGTTAACCCCCCCTTGTTCTTCTGCCATGCAGTCTGCCATCCATTACATCATCTGGCATTTCTAAAATTGAGTGTTGAATGTTTGACTGGTGTCTTGCATTTCACTTGCTTTAAAAATGTTTATTAAAAAGTTATTTTCAGCAGTTACCAAAAGAAAATCTTGCCACCACTATGTAGCGCTAAGAAAAGTTTTGTATTTCTTTTATTGTTTGTGTAAAAACGTTTTCGTACATTTTTGTACATTTTTAGGGTCAAATGCTGCAAGGAATGATTTGCTGGATTTGGACCCTGGACACAGGCATCTCTAAAAGGTACAAACAGGTTTTAAATAAATGTAAGATGTTTGGTTTCTGTCTATACTCTCTGTTTACATTGTATGGTTGCTAAATTTGCTAAATTATGTACACTTGTGCCTGTTGGGGGTGTGACACTGACTCATTTTCCAATTTCCTACCGACTACATGGTTCTCTAATCAGATATCACACTGCGTCCTCCCGTAGTTGCTGTTCTGTTTGCTGCACGAGTATTGGAAATGTTTTTTGTTTTGTTTAAGCAAGTATACTTCAATTTCAGGCAGTATGTGAATTAGCTTAACAAACTTAACTAGGTTGATTACAAAGCTATACTAGGTATAAAAGGGGGTATGTTTGATCATTTGCTGTGGCGTGGTTAATTCTTAAAAAAAGTACAGTATGTTCCATATTAACACACATATTAACACACTTTGATGCACCCTCACTTATCTGCCACCCTCTGTTATTAGCCAAAGTACCTCTGCACCAAAGTTGGCAGATAAACAAGGGAGCACTGTACTGTGCTAGGGCTGGGCAAATACCTTATTTTATTTCTACACGTCTGGTCAGTTCAGAACCAAGCAACAGAGGAGGGATGAGGGAGAAAGGAAACTTTTCTGCCTCTCGAACCATTACTGACAATCCGGTCGGTGAATGGCAAAGCAAAATGACAGATTTTTTTAATTGATGCCTCACAGTTTTTGAATCAAATGAAAGTTCAATAAAGTCTTGATTTTAACTGAAAAAAATGGAAACACAAAGCACAGTCTGAAACACAGCTTGAAACATTAAGCACAACTAACTCTTGCTCCTACCAAATATGAAAAGCAAAAACTAAATTCCTGCTCCACAATCTATAAAAAGTACTCATAAGTCTGTTTCTATTTCATGCACAATCCATATACGTCTACTGTAGCATTAATTCACCCCCATATTAAAATAACAGTCCAACCGCAGAGCAAGTATAGAGTTCCTTGCTTTAACAAATGACTTGCTATAATGAACATACGGTATGGCTCCCAAGCCATTCATTATAGTGAGGTGTTACTGTAATTTGGTCACCTATTCTGAGGTCTTGAATCTTTTTACTCAAATGACCATGCAAGATGGAAGCCAAGGCTTTACTGAAGTCAATGTGTAGTAAATTCACTTCTTGTCAATTGTCCACTACCTTTGTCACTCAGTTGATGAAATTGATGAGGTTTGTCTGACATGACCTAACCCCCACCCCCATGAACCCATGCTGTTTTCTTTATTTAATATACTTTATTAAAGGAAAATCATAGCCATTACAATGAATCAATACACAGAACAATGCATGTAATAAGAACAATGATGCAATAATGATACAATGAATTTATCCAAATGCACATCATTTTCTAACCCTCTCTCCCCCCCTGGATTATGGTACTACACTAGCTTATTGCTAAAAAGTAAGAAGAAATAGCAGCTGAGATAAATTAGTTAGAGCATATAAGAATGCATCATCACCACTAAAACTTACAGATAAACCCATTAATCTCCATTGGGCACAGATGATATTACAGCACACAGTGATTCCCAACGGGACTTGAACAAATCAGGGTGGTATCTAAGATATGCAACTTTTTTTTTAATATTTAAGGTTTGTAAAAGTTCAGAGGGCTACTCAAGAAGTGAAGGAGTTAGTATTATCCGTGCAATGCTGCAGGATAACAATCTTTGCTATAGCTAGCACTAATTCCATATGGCCTCTACATGGATTAAACAGTGAAGGAGGATATGGCCCTATTAAGCACACTTCTGGAGTAAAATAGTTTTCCAAGCCTAAGATAGGGTCAATAAAGTTCTTAATAGCTAGTCAGAGTGTAGTCACTCTAGAGCACTCTGACAGCATATGTAGCAGGGTACCCAGAGCAAGTCCACATCTGGAACACACCGGGGAAGTGAGTTTCCCTATTCTGTAAAGTTTCTGGGGGGGGTAATAGATTATGGAGAACTTTAAATTACATAATTCTATATTTATCATGCCAGACATACTTATAAATGTTCTGCCATATTGTTTCACAGTCGTGTGGATCCCTTTGGAGACCCAAAACCTGTTGCCAGTAGTAGCAAATCCATGAGGGATTTCTTTGTTCTGTATTCTAAGGGGCCTTGTATAGTCCAGAAATCAAATGGGGGTGTGTTGCTATACAAATAAAGTTGGTCAGTCTATCTCCAACTGTTGTCCCCCGGGGCCTTTTCCTAAGTGGGCCTCTATAGTTCAGGTAAGCTGCAGATATTAAAGTGAAAAGACTGAGGTAACTGGAATCATTCCCTGAAAGAAGCAAATGGTGTGAGTTTGTCCTCCTCCAACAATATATCCACCGAATAAAGACTTAATTAAGAGCAAAAAGCAGTGGGAAGAGACAGTGGTTTATTAAGATATTAGGGTTGCCAGACTAAGGCTGTGCGTGAGCCTTGTACCAAGACATTCCTAGATAAAGGCCTATCTGCATGTGAGCATGAAGTGATGAACACATTGGAGACATTTTAAGGGGCACCAGTAGTTGGAATGGCTTGATGTGGAGAAGGCCACAAAGGGAGATCAAGGAATGTTTACTTAGGTTTCATTCTATAACAAGCCAAGAGGGTAAATAACTCTCTGCCACAGGCTCCTCAAAATCTCATCCCCATTGCAAATATTTACTGCAGTGGAGGGCTCCATAATATAAAAAAAGGTTCAGAAGCTGAAGGCCCCCCAGTTTCTTAGGAATGGATAATTTGAAAAAGGATCTACAAATTGCTCCTGCCTGGTAAAGAAAATCAGTAATACATTGCTGAAGTTTAGAAAACCAAGTTTTAAAAAGAAAAACACCTAACTTTCCTATTGGATATAAAAGACTAGGAAGGAGATTCATTTTGACAACATTAATTAGGCCCCAAAGAGACAGAGTGGGAGGGATGTCCAGCATTGCAGGTCCACTTTTATGGAAGAGAGGAAAGATGCCACAATATTTTTTGAAGAGGAGGTCAGAGGGGTGACAAGAGATCTTAATACCTAAATATTTTATGGTGGAAGGCTTCCATACCAAGCCTAAATCTAAGATGTCTCTCTTGCACAGTGAATCATTAAGAGACAGTACCTTACTTTTATCTAGGTTAAGTTTGTAAGAGGAAATTTCAGAGAATTTCTGTATTTCCTGTAATGCAGCTGGAATTGAGACTGAGGGTTCCTCCACCTGAAGAAGGCCATCGGCATAAGTCAATAATTTATAACTGGCACCCCCCACCCTGATCCCTTTAACTGTGCAGTTATTATTAAGGTTTTTAATTAAGGGCTCCAAATACAAATTAAGTTAAAAAGGGGAGAGGGGTCATCCCTGTCTTGTACTCCGCTGTAACTCAATGAGAGCCGATAACACCCCATTGCACCATATGTGAGCAGAGAGGTGCTGATATAATACTTTGACCCATGTGAGAAAGTCATCCAGGAACCAAATTTACATTAAACTGTGAAAAGATAGGCCCAGGAAACATGATCAAAAGCTTTCTCCACATCCAGGGAGACCAGGGCCTCAGAGGGCCTGCCCTCCCAGGCAGTGATCAAGTGATGCAGTTCCCGATGGTGATTAGAAGATGTGTGGCCTTTCATAAATCCTACTTGGTCTGGTCCTGTCAAATAGTCTCATACCTGAAGGACATGATTGGCTAATACCTTCACAAATATTTTGAAGCCAGAATTAATTAAAGAGATAGATCAATAGTGGCCTGGTAAAAGTTCATCCCTCCCAGGTTTTGCAAGAACAGTAATCCAGGCTTCATTCAAAGATGGGTCAGTCCATCCAGAGGAAAGCCAAGAGCTGAACATTTTAGTCAAATAAGGGATCAACTCTGTAAAGTAGGCTTCAAGCTGTCTTTTGTTCTGCTGCGCATTTGCCTCCAGGAAACTTACTGAACTTTTCATTATTATGGTTTCCAGTGGATTATACATAATTGATGCTTGGTTGACAGGTCTATAGTTGTCTGGATCATCTCTGCTCATATTTCTGAGTACGGGAGAACTACATTTGTAATCCTTGTGTCCCTGTGTGCTATCTCTGTCTCCAGTGAGCTATGGAATGGTTCAGCTAGTGGTTCAGCTAGAACCTTGCCCATCACTTTAAGATATTTAAGAAAAGGTGCAGCAGTTGTGTTCCTTATGTTACTTCTCAGTCCTAGGTTGAGAAATCAGAGTTGCTGGAAGGAAAAGTATGCCTCTTTGCAGATGACACAAAGATCTGCAACAGGGTTGATACACAAGGGGGGTGGAAAGGATGAGAAGGGACTTGGCAAGGTTGTTTGAATGGTCAAAAGTATGGCAGCTTAGAATCAATGCAAAGAAGTGCAAAGTAATGCACCTGAGAAACAAAAACCCAGGGGAAGAGCACACAATTGAGGGGAGAAACTAACAACAACAAAAATGGAACAGGACCTAAGGTAGTCATATCAGATTACCTAAAGGTAGGCAAGCAATGTGAAAAGGCAGTAAGGAGGGCTGGCGGGATACTGGGATGCATAGTGGGAGGCATCACGAGTAGAAAATGGGAAGTTGTTATCCCTCTGTAGAGACAGTTGGTGAGACCCCATCTGGAGTACTACATGCAGCTCTTGAGACTCCATCTCCACAAGGACATAGACAGGATGGAGGCAGTCCAGAGGAGGGCAACTAAAATGGTGCAGGGTCTGCACCAGAAGCCATATGAAGACAGAATAAAGGAGCTTAATATGTATACCCTAGACTAGGAAAGGAGGGAGAGGGGGGACATGATACAAACATTCTAATACCTCAAGGGAATCAATAACATCTAAGAGGGTAGCATCCTTCAGAAAAAGAGATGTGCAAGAACAAGAGGGCACAACTTGAAGACAGAGGGGGGCAGCTCAGGGGCAACGTGAGAAAGTATTTTTTCACAGAGAGGGTGGTGGACACATGGAACAGCCTTCTAGAGGAGGTAGTGGGGTCAAAAACAGTGGGGGAATTCAAGAATGTATGGGACAGACATACAGCAATTCTAGTGAAAGGTAGGAGGAAGTAGGCTGTTGGTTAACTGGGATCGACAGCTTAGCATCAAAGTCTAGGGGCAGGATTCACAAAGAAGATTCCCTCAGCACAACTCAGCTGTCCCGGCACAGGGGAGATGCACTGAGGGCAAAATGGGTGATTCACAGAGGAGGCACAGGGAGATGCCCCCAGTGCATCCCCTCTATGAATAGCAGAGGTATGCCCCACCCAGGATGCACTGGAGCATCCCTGGCTACTCCAGCGCATACCCCATTGCAGGCTGTGAACCCTTTTGGGGCAGGGCATCTCAGGATGCTCTGCACCCAAAAATGCGATCCACAGCCAGGGGCATGCAAATGAGGGCATTAGGCATGCATGACACAATGGGGCCATTAGCATGTCATTATGACCTTATTTGCATTGTGCCGGCAGGGATGCCCTGGTAGAATGCGCCGATCTGTATACATTGCACAAGCATGCCCCTCTCCCTGCCCCAAGCCCCCGGTAAATGCCACTCCTGGCAGCGCTATAGGGCATGCAGGCTTCACTCCCCCGCTCTCCCATAGGCTGCTGCACCTGGCAGGAGTACATGCACTGCAGAACCCCCCAAGCCCCAGTTGCAGCTGCCCTCCGCGGCAGTGGTGGAATGAAAGAACAATCCCCCCTCCCATCCCCAAGCCTCTGATGAAGCCGCCGTCCGTGGCAGCAGTCCATTATGGCCAGAGCTCCCCATACCCAACAACTCACCTCACCCCCACCCCAGCAGGATCCCACTGTCAGCGGGAGTGGCTCAGCCCACTCAAGACACCACCCCATCCGCTCACTGACAGAGCTGTTCGACAATGACAGCTACCGCTGACCAACTGTCATTGACAAACAGCTCTGTCAGTGGGTTGCCGTGGTGGTGTGCAGGTGGCTGAGCTTCCGACAGTGGGATCCTGCTGGGGTGAGGGGTGAGGGGGGTGGGGTGCAGGGGGTCTGTCTGTAATGGACCACTGCCACAGAGGGCAGCTTCATTGGAGGGCTTGGGGATGGGAGGGGATTGTCCTTTCAATTCACCACTGCCCGGAGGGTGGCTGCAATGGGGCTTGGGGATGGGAGGGGGACTGTTCTTTATTTACACCACTGTCACAGAGGGTGGCTGCAATGGGGGGGAGGGTTTCTGCAGTACATGTACCGCTGCCAGGTGCAGCTGTCTACGGGGGCTTGGGGCGGGGGAGTACACTGGACTGCCAGGGTGGGCAGACTGCTGTGCTGCTGCCTGCAGTTTGTCAGCCTACCTGTGGGTAGTCACCCACTTAAGTCTAGTTTTTCTAGACTTATCTTTCTGTGGTGTATCCCCAGACTTGCCCCGGGATGTGCACAGAATAGGGCAGTGAATGGGTTGCTCCAGGTATGCATGGGCATGCCCCTTCACAGCCCCTCCAGATGCACCGCTGATATCAATATTGGAGGTATGCGGCACGCTCATGCGCGTGCTGGCACATTGGGGTTGTGCTTAGCACATCGGTCCCCTGCCAGAATCACCTTACACATGTCGGGGATGCCCCGGCGCATCTCGGATGCGCAGGGCTCATCCCTTCTGTGAATCCTACCATATGTCTCTATGTTCCATGTCATGTTTCTACGCCTGGACTTCATCAAAGGCCTCAAACAGTATAACTTAAGAACTAGACTCAGCTCATGAAGTGTCAATCATTTTAATGTTTTATTTTTATAATCCGCCATCTGCTGTCAGCCAATGTTTTATTAGAAAGACTAGCTTCTTCAGGGATATAGAGTGGGTAAGTTGTCTGTTAATAAAATCAAACATTACAAATTAGTATTTGATACTGTTACAAATTTATAACTTCTCAGTGGATCAAACTGAATAAAGTGAAAAATCTACCTGTGTCACTGTGTTACCTTTAAGCTTCATATTTTAATTTAGTTACAAATTAAATTGTTTCCAATCTTTAAAAGAAAATAAGAAAAATTGGGTACATATAAGTGCATCATTATACAAAACCATGAAAAAATCATTTTCTCGAGGACTTATAAAATTACCTCCAAATGCTTAAGCATGCCTTTCTTTCAGCAGAAATATTTGCATTCTGAATAAACACATTGTCCTCCTATAATCTATAAAACAATACTAAAACAATGTCATACACATCAACATACTGTACATGTTCTAGTCATTATTTTATCAGTGTAGCCCAGTTACTGTTTCTTGTAATTGTTTGCCCAACCTGTTGACCAGAAATCATTTATTTTTTGTGGTTCATAGTACCTCCTGTATATCACTATAAACACAAACGCATACATTTTTTTAGCTCAATGTAAACTATTTGTATACACTGAACTTTGATTTGCTCTCTTAAAATTACTGCAAGACCACCTCTGCATGCTCTTTAAAACATTTCTTTCTGTTATTGAAGTTTTACTGCATCATATATTGCCTACCCTATTTGTGATTTCTTTTATCTGAAAGCAGAGTTTTTTCTTTTCCCCCGTGGCCGCTGCAGCCCCATTCCTTCGGGCTCTCATGCTGGACCTTCTCCCTGTCTGTCCAAGCAGCATAAGCTTTTGCCACTTATCTGCCATTAGATCCATAGGTCTGACCTGCCAGACACGCCTGTTGATGCCAACTGATCCTCGGTTGGTGACTTAATAGGGGACATCAGCAGGAGGAACAGGAGGGGTCCATGCTGCCTGACCTGGGGTGGTGTAAGGGAAAAAACCGGAAGCTGTCATCCGGGGCTGCACAGCCATTTTTCTGTTTTTCCTAGTCTGGCCTGGCCACTCCCCTAATGGTTCAATGCGCTCACAGCTGGCCGGGGGGGGAGTGCCCAACGGCATGTGGTCACCCACACCATCATTGGCACCATCACTAGCCACCACAAGGAGCTGCAAAAAAGTGATGCAACAGCCTACCTCCCTCCTGGGAGGACAGTATCTACAGGATGCTCTTGAGCACTCCCTATCAGCTTCTGCTCCTGACATCCCGGGATCAGGGTGTGAACCTGGGTTGCCAGCATGCCAGAGCAATCCCCATCACTTGGCACTATGGAGTCAGTGTGGACTTATGTTTTTAAAAGAAAAATAACTTTGCACAGTTTATTCTTCTTACCAGTAACTGCAGGAAATGAAACTCCATTGCTGAGGATGTTAAGATTCTTTGTGGTTACTCGGGCATTTCAAGACCAGGAAGTAGGGCCACACTGACATCAAAAAATGTCTGATTCAGATGCGTACACTCACTGTGATGATGTGCTATCCATATATTTCTCAACCCCAATTACACTTATCCTCACGTGCTGTACTTGGACAATAGCTATGAAAAAGCAGCATGTTGTCAGAGTCTCCCAGACACCTTTCCCCTTCCTTTAAACACCAATGGTGATTTTTTTTATATATTTATTCACTCTGCCTAAAGCAAACAGATAACTGTGCTCTTATCTAGATATGATAATCCAAACTACACTTCCTTTTATAGTAAAGAATCATTTTACATATATTCCTTTTTGCCAATCAGTGAATCATGGGGAAAGGATTGTCCCTTCTAATATAGGGAGAAATAAAACGTATGAGCCACTTTGTTCTTAGCTCAAATCATCCCAGTTGATCCTTTATTGATTCCGTATCTAGGATTAAGAATATTAAATCTGTAAATCCAATAGTTTCTATTGTTGATCACATCACTCAGTTTAAAAACGTTTTCCAAGCCCTAAATTATAGTGTGCTGACATTAGGTCCTGTCTCTATAAAATGTCTAGCCAAAGGGTAACTGATATCCTTTATCCAGATTTCACTGGCTCTTCATATGTGAGAGACTGGTTCATTTTACATTTTGCACAGAAACTGACTAGAAATACGAGTGCTGGGGGCTCAGGTGAAATGCTTGCTGATGTAATAGGAGAGGCGGGGTTTACATAGTTAAATTGCCTGTGCCGCTCGCAAGTTTCAGTGTTCTATGTATGGCTGGATCATTTCTGCATTGTTCCCCTGCTCTACCTGATTTGAACTAGCTGATTGTGTGAGAGACTATCATGCTGAGAGTGGAGGAGGGACAGGTTTGTTTCACAGCACTGCAACTGGAGCTGACAGAGTGAGAGACTGTGTGGCTCTTCATATGTGAGAGACTGGTTCATTTTACATTTTGCACAGAAACTGACTAGAAATACAAGTGCTGGGAGTTCAGGTGAAATGCTTGCTGATGTCATAGGTAAGGCGGGGTTTACATAGTTAAATTACTCGTGCCGTTCACAAGCATGCACGTATCGTGAGCATTGTGAGTGGTGCGAGCACCACTCCAAGGAGAAAATATCAGAAGTTGTTTGGTGTGGGTGAGTACGAAAATGATTTTATTGTTTGTGGTCTTGATTTTATTGGGTGGATGGGAGGGAAAGTCACAATGTCCTAGTGAAGATTGTGATATTAAACAGTATAAGTGTTTATTATTTCAAAAAAATCTGCATTTGATGGAGACCAGAGGTGGGAAACAACCTTCTCATTGCTTTAAACAAGTTTTTTTGTCTGAGTATCATCTACACCAGGATATTTGTTCTGTAGACATGAGAAATTTTCAGCTTAGCATGTTTTATCATTGCAAAAAGTATGTGAGGCAAAGTAATATATTCATATCTGTTCATAAAACAAGGTACTTGGGTGATAAATGTTTTTCCAGTGGTAAAGGGTTGAGGTTAATGGTGATTTTGTTTGTGTTATTGTCTTCTTCTGTTCATCAAAATCCAGGTCCACAAAGTAGTGGTAATGGCATAGAAAGTTGGAGTAGTGGTAATTATCATTCTTTACTGCATATTGTACATTTTAATATTTTCCAAAAATGAGTTTGTTTGAAAGCTGGGTAGTAGAAAATAGGTTTGTTATTATAGCCCTAACTGAGACCAGGTTAAACGATAAAATAGGTAATGATGACATTTTTCTGCCAGCATACTCTGTAATAAGGAAGGAGAGAGTAGGTAAGTGGGGGGGGGGGTTATTTGTTCTATGTAATTGATCATTTAAAATATATACAATATCCCTTAGAATTTAATGACCCTTTATTTGAGTCATTGTCTATTGATATTGAATTGGGTGGAAACAAGTTGATTACCATCAGTGATGTATATTTACCACCAGGAAACCAAAAACTTGGATCTGAGTCCTTTTTTTCTAACTGGGGTCACCAGCCAGCAAATACAGAAAGATTGATTCTAGGGGATTTTAATCTTAATTGGGAATCTAATCAAGCAATTGAAGCCAGGAATTTAATAACTGAATTAGGGCTTTTTCAAATGATTACTGAAACAACTCGTGTTAATTACCATACAAATTACGAGTCAATATTGGATTGGCTCTTTACTAATGATCCAACTCATGTTTGTCTTTCAGGTGTGTTACCTGACAGTCTTAGTGACCACAGTGCCATTTTTTGTCATTGGTCAGTTAAAACTAATAAGCAATTTCCAAGAATACTTAATTTTCCTAAGGTCAGTGAAATGGATGTTCAGGTTTTTATCACAGCCATTGAGGCTGGTGATTGGTCTTTTTTGGATGATATAAAAGATATTGATATTGCTTTCAAATCTTTTTGTACACACTTGATAGTGATTCATGATGAACTCCTGCCTTGTAAGAAGGTTAAACTTAGGGGCGAAACTAAAGAATGGATCACTCCTAGTCTTTTAAAGATGTTTAGAACTAGGAATAAGCTATGGTTTAAATATTGTAAAAAAAAATGAGTGAGAACCTCCAGGCTTATAAATATTTGCATAATCAATGTAAGACTCTGAGCAAGGAAGGAGACTACTGAGAAATATAGGAACTTCTTGTCTCAGAACAGGAAGATCAGGAGCTTAAAGGGCACAGAGACAGTAAGTAAGTAGGGAGAAAAAAAAACATAGGAAAGAGTAAGTATTCCATTACAACAATTAAGGGGCCAGAAATAAGACATGGTAGGAGTGATGCAATGCAGTGGCTGTGGAGTAGCAGTCTTCTGGGAGACGTTCTGGAGGATGCGTTGCTGTCCCATCTGCAGGCACCTCTCTGGGCTGAGGGAGGAGGTTGCTCATCTCCAGGCTGAGTTGTCCAGGATTTGTGGGACCTCCTCTCCCACCCAGGGACCACCAATGCCACTGCTGTTGCCTCAGAGGTTGCCAAGGAAGAGGAGTGGTTGGACCACAGTGTGCTTGGGGAGGGTGAGGGTGGTGGAACAGAGGTGCATCCCTCCAGTTGTACCTCTCCACAATTCCTATGCCATTCTGGCAAAGTGTGGTTCCTCTATGGAGGCACCCGCAGTGGAGACCAAGGAGGATGCTGGGAACCTCCACAAAGGGGACCCACAGGAGGGTGGCATAGGACCCCACAGGGGAAGGAAATAACTCCTGGTGTGGGACTCCATTGTTAGGAAGGTAGAACTAGGGGAGGAAGGGGAGAGGGAGGTAAGATGCCTGCCTGGTGCCATGGCTTGGAGGGACAGGGAGCAAATCCTCAGGATCACTGGAGCAGCTGCACAGAGGAGGGAGCTGGATGTCATTGTCCACCTAGGGACAAATGACCTGGCTGAGAAAGGGATCAGAGCAGTTCAGGAAGAGTTTGTGGAGTTGGCAAGGGGCCTTAAACAAGTAGCACACAAAGTAACCTTCTCAGAGGTGCTGCCTATCTATGGCATGGGTGAGGCTAAGGTGCTCCACACTATGGAATTCAATCAGTGGTTGAAAAACTGGTGCAGAGCTGAGGGATTTGGCTTCATTGGGGACTGGGTGTCCACCTGGAGGGATGCAGGCCTATACTGGTGTGATGGTCTGCATCCGTCCAGGAAGGGAACCAGGATCATAGGTGATAGGTTTAAATGTTTCATTAGCAAGCATTTAAACTAGCCAAGGTGGGAGGCACTGGAAAGGAGCAGGAAAATCCTAGCCTCCCCCAAAAAAGATCAGGCTAGTAAGTGAGGTAAACACCAAGATAGAGATGTTGATAGGGAGAAGGGAAGGAGTAAATGGAGAAAATGACAAACACAATAAGGACAGGGATGGGGCAAAATAGGGTAAGGCCATCAAGAAATGGAGGGTAATGAGTACCAATTCCTGTAGTCTGGGCAACAAGCTCCCTGAACTGGTGGCCTTGATGGAAGAGGGATGCCTGGATGTCATAGCAGTCACAGAAACATGGTACACAGAGAACCGTGACTGGGATGTTAACATACCAGGGTACACAACCTAGAGGAGAGACAGGGAGGGGAGAAGAGGGGGAGGAGTAGCTGTCTATGTAGGGGAAGGGATAAAAGCAACTGAGCAAAAGAGTAAACAGGGAGGAGAGGAGGCACTGTGGGACACCTTAGAGACTGAAAATGGCTCCACAATCTGCATAGGGGTTGTATACAGACCCCCATCTCAAGGAGAGAGAATGGACAAGGATATGATAGAAGGTATCCTTAAGATGGAAGAGAAAGGGGAGATACTGTTGATGGGGGACCTGAATATGCCAGATGTTAAATGGAGCACCTTGGCTGCAGCCACATCCAAAAGCAGGGCCATTCTCGATGCCCTTCAGGTAGCATGCCTCAGACAGCTAGCTTTGGAACCCACTCGTGAGGGAGCAATCTGAGACCTCATACTCTCAAATGGGGACAGTAAGAGGATCTCAGATCTAGAAGTGGGTAGCCATCTGGGAACAAGTGACCACCAAACAGTGTGGTTCACGATAAACTCAGTTACAGAGTCAAGCCATGCAAAAGTGAGGGTTCTGGACTTCAGGAGGGCTGACTTTGGCAAGATGGGTGAGTGCCTTAAAAAAGCACTAGCAAATAGGCTAGAGGGAGGGGTGGATCAACAATGGGGAAACATCAAAACTACCATCACAGAGGCAACAAGCCTTTGTGTGAAGCAAATAAGCAAATCAAAATGAAAGAAAAAGCCACAATGGTTCTCAAAGAGGTGGCAGTGAAGGTTAGGGAGAAAAAGATAGCATTTAGGAAGTATTAGGAAACACAAAAGGAGCAGGAGAGAGAACTGTACCAGTTAAGGCAGAAGGAAGCAGGGAGGGGAGTCAGAATAGCAAGGGCCCAAACTGAGGAAAAGATAGCCAACTCAGTTAAGAAGGGGGATTAAACCTTTTATTGGTACATCAAGGAGCATAGAAAGATAAAGAGAGGGATAGTGAGGCTGAATAGAATGGGCGGTGGGTGGGCAGAGAGGGACAGTGAAAAAGCAGGGATACTGAATGAATACTTCTGCTCAATATTCACAAAGGAGGAGGAGGGGGAGGTGCCTAATTCAATTAACAGAAGCACCCTGAATAGGGGAGGTTGATCCCAGTCCTTTCACAGAAGAAAGGGTCCTGAAAGAACTTCTAAAACTAAAGGTGGACAAAGCAATGGGGCCTGATGGACTTCACCCCAGAATTCTAAAAGATTTAAGGAGAGAACTTGTGACACCACTGACTACCCTTTTTAGCAAATCATGGGAGGATGGTGTGGTACCTGAGGACTGGAGGAAGGCAGATGAGATACCCCTTCACAAAAGTGGGAGCAAGACAGAGGCGGGAAACTACAGATCTGTCAGTTTGACCTCCATGGTAGGGAAAGTGATGGAATCACTTCTGAAGGAAATAATTGTTGAGTACCTAGAGGCCAGTGGGGCACAGGACCCAAGGCAGCAAGGGTTCACAGCAGGAAGGTCATGTCAGACAAATCTAATTGATTTCTTTGACTGGGTGACCAAAGTAGTAGACCAGGGAGGGGCTGTGGGACATGGCCTGTCTAGACTTTAGCAAGGCATTTAACACAGTCTCACATAAAAGATTAATAGTCAAATTAACCAGCCTGGGAGTGGGTCCCAGGGTGGTAGCCTGGGTAAAACATTGGCTGAACAACAGGACACAGAAGGTAATTGTAAATGGAGTCCACTCTGAAGAAAGAGGAGTTACTAGTGGAGTACCACAGGGTTCAGTACTGGGTCCAGTCCTTTTTTAATGTCTTTATAAGTGACATTGCAGAGAGACTGGAAGGAAAATTATGCCTCTTTGCAGATGACACAAAGATCTGCAATAGGGTTGATACACAAAGAGGCATGGAAAGGATGGGAAGGGACTTGGCAAGGTTGGAGGAATAGTCAGAAGTATGGCAGCTTGGATTCAATGCAAAGAAGTGCAAAATAATGCACCTGGGAAACAAAAACCCAGGGGGAAGATTACACAATGGGGGTGGAGGTAGTAACAACAAAAATGGAAAGGGACCTGGGGGTAATCATATCAGATGACCTTAAGGTAAGCAAGCAAGCAATGTGAGAAGGCAGTAGAGAGGGCTGGGGGGGAATACTGGGATGTATAGGGAGAGGCATCACCAGTAGAAAACAGGAAGTTGTTATCCCTCTGTACAGAGAGTTGGTGAGACCCCATCTGGAGTACTGTGTCCAGTTCTGGAGACCCCATCTCCACAAGAACATAGACAGGATGAGGTCAGTCCAGAGTAGGGCAAATAAAATGGTGCAGAGTCTGCAAGAGAAGCCACATGAGGAGAGACTAAAGGAGCTTAATATGTATACCCTTGAGTAAAGGGGGGGGACATGATAGAAACTTTTAAGTACCTCAGTGGAATCAAAAAAGTCCAAAAGGGTAGCATATTTCAGAAAAAGAGTTTTGCAAGAACAAGGGGACACAATTTGAAGATAGAGGAGGGACGGCTCAGGGGCAATGTGAGGAAGTATTTTTTTCACAGAGAGGGTGGTGAACGCATGGAACAGCCTTCATGAGGAGGTTGTGGGGGTCTAAAACTGTGGGAGAATTCAAGAACACATGGGACAGATGTAAGGCAATTTTTGTGGGAGTAGGAAGCAATAGGCTGTTGGTTAAACAGGATCTGCAGCTTATCTTGTAGGTAGGGAAATTGGCAGACTAGGTGGGCCAAGCAGTCCTTATCTGCCTTCAGTGTCTATGTTTCTATGTTTCCATGTAAGAATGAAGTTCGCAGGACAAAGGTTAATTATTTTAGGGCCAAATTAAAATCTGAACAGGGGAGCTCAAAGGCTACTTAGAATACTTTGAATGCATTGTTGGGCAGGGGAAAAATGACTGATCCCATCATTATTGAGTCAGAGGGTTGTTTAATTCGTGATTCTTTATAGGTGGCCCAGTTATTTAATTCACATTTTTCCAGTTTGGATAAATATAGGATACATGGCTACTCTGAACGTGATAATATTAATGAATTAGAATAGACCACGGTGAAGGATGTCTTGCTCCCAAGTTTTATTTTCGGGCTTTAATGCCTGAAGATGTTTTTTATTACTTGTCTAAAATGAGTCCTCACCCTTATCTTGGTTTCAATAATGTTGATTTTTGGATTCTTAAAAAAGTTGTTCATGCAATTGTTCCCCTTATTACAAAATTGTTTAATTATTCTCTTTGTCATGGTGTCTTTCCACATGCTTGGAAGTGTGCTACAGTTAAGCCTATTTTTTAAGCTGGTGTAAAGACGGACTTGAATAATTATTGGCCCATATCACTTCTTGTCCCCTTGTCTAAAGTACTGGAAAGAATTATTAGTGATCCAATAAACGAGCATAAGGGGAACTATAATATTTGAACCCCTGTGCAGCATGGATTCAGGGTGGATCATAATACTGAGACTGCCTTGGTGAGGTTCGCTGGCTGCGCCCATATTGCCATTGATGGTGGTGGTTTGGTGGCTGCAGCCTTTGTGGACCTCACCAAGGCATTCAGCTTTGTTGATCATGATATTTTGATGCAAATGATGCTAAGGGTTAATTTTTCTGATGAAGTGATTCGGAGGTTTGGCCATTACTTGAGAGATAAAACTCAGAGAACTTGTGCTAGCAGTTCCTTGTCTCTGGAACATTTAATAAGATATGGGGTGCCACAGGGGTCCATTTTAGGACCCCTGTTGTTTTCTTTGTTTGTTAATACTTTACCTGAAATTTGCATAGAAACTGAAATTATTTTATTTGCTGATGATGTGGTATTATTTTGTATTCATACTGATGTTCAAAAATTGCTGGAAGGTTTCTAGAGCGACTTTCATGCATTACATTCTTGGTTTATTCAACATAGATTAACACTTAATTCAACTAAAACTAAATTTTAAATTTTTTTCTGGTTGCAGGAACCAGATTAATTATGATTTCAAGCTTAAAGATAATTTTAGTAATTCAATTGAAAGGGTTTCTAATTTCAAGTATTTAGGCCTCATGTTTGATCAACATCTAACTTTTGATTAGCACATTGTTCTATTGATTGCACGTCTACACCAACATTTAGGTGTGTTATTCTGTATTCTGAGACAAGGACCCTCCTGGTCAACAGTTTTTTTGTTTTCCTTACTGAGGTATGGCTCTGTTGTTTATTCTTGTTCTACTGTTAAATTGTTAAACAAATTCAAAATAACATATCATTGTATATTACGTTTTATTACCTGTTTACCTAGGTTGACTCATCATTGTATCCTGTATGAGAAATCGGGTTGTTTACCCCTTAGTGCCTTTTTTAAATGTAGGTCTTTAACTTTTTTGGCACAAGATTCAAATAGGTCTTATGCCAGGTAGTGTTGCTAGTTTGTTCCCCATCTACGTGTCTAGTGTTACAACTAGAAATAGTACAAGAAAGGTATTTAAACTACCTCGGATAAGAACAAATTTTATGACGAATTCGATTCAATTTGAATTGATGATACCATATAACCAATTACCAAATAATATAATGGCCTGTTGTACTGTGTCTGGTTTTAAATGTTCACTTGAACATATGTTTTTGTCTGAGGTTGTTTGCAAATGTTTTTAATGTTTTGATTAAGTAATTATATGTTTTTATTTGTGTTTATGTCAAAATGTTTTTTTCTTGTGTTTTTTATAATGTTTTTTATAATGTTAATGTCACTGGACATCTGTGAAAATGGGCATTTTTTGCTCACAGATTTTTCAGTATAAAATGAAATGAAATGAAAACTTTTGTGTTCCGTTATCATTACTTTTAAGGCCATTGAAGTCAGTTCTACATATTTAAGGTCACACTGCCAATGAATTACAGAAATAAAATTTCCTGGTGTGCAGGTTATGAAGTCCTTGACTGATACATATTAACTCCTGCTGGGACTGTATATCTGTTTTGTGGTATTCGTTTTCAAACAGTGTACTTATGTACCACATGCATAGTTTCTAATGGGAAGGTTTCCAAACCACTGTTTTTCTATTGTTTTGGTTGGTATATTGTGACCTGTATGCACCATTCTAATTTCAAGGTTTCTAGTAAGTTTTGCTGTCACTCAAGGTGTATCCTTAAACAGCCTATCACCATTTCCTGCTGCACAGAATATATTCCAGTGCTTAAAGCAATAGTATTTGTTAGTTGCTACGCAGCTTTTTTTTATCAATCATGTTTTTTATCTGACAAAAAACATCAATATACCCATGTTTCTATTTATTTTCTTTCATTCCTAAACTGAGATACAGGATTCTGAAGCTGTTAAAAGTTTCCGGTCCTGTATCATTCCCACCATTACAAAGTGAAATGCCTTGGTATAGTGCTGCACTGTTTACTATCAGAAACATGTGGTAGCACCATCCAAATACCGAATACATCCACAGTATGACTCCAGTACATACCCTCAGCAGGTAACAAGTGGAAAAGATTGTTTAACTTTGCAAATGTTGGGCATCTTTTTTATTAGTTACATTGTTATTGAAATATTTAACTTCTTATAATAATACAGTATAAAAACATATTAAACTTAATCCCAAAATAGTAAAGAATAATTTTACATACAGTATATTCTTTATTGTCAATCAGAGGATAATGGGGGAGTTGCCTCTTCTAATATACAGTCAAACCTGCTTAAACGCATAGGTCCTGTCCCTCTTATTATTATGCTTTAATGCAGGCTTTGCGGATAAATGATCTTATATCTTTATCGCTAAAGGAGGCTTTGTCAACTAATGCACAGCGATACTGTTTGTGACTGTGCAAGTACTGTACATTTATTAAACACATACCTGTTTTGGTGGCCCTAGGTGTTTATTATTATTTTGTACTTTAGTTCATATTAATTTCTGGAGAGAAGCAAAAGGAAACAGTGGTGGAAAATCAGTGCACAGTATTTGGTATTTGAGTAAGTGTCTCCCGTACCCCTACTGTACAATATCCCATTATTGACAGAGCATTTAGTGCTGTGGGTTCTTACAGGAGTTTCATTAAAAGCAGTTCCTTTGAACAGAGCTCATCACATAAAAATCAAGGATTTTCATGGTATCCATGTAGGATTGTATGGGTTCTGTTTCAGAATCAGGGTTTCATTTAAAATAAAGCATTCAGTTTCTCCATGGGAGGTTAAAAAGGCTAATAAACTTTATTCATAGCCTGTAGTGTTTAAAAACAATTGCTCGAGTGCCCCAACTTTGTCAGACATAAGCTCTTTTTTAAAGAGGGGGTCTCCATCACAAAAGCTCTTTCTGGGCTGATGAGGGTCAGAAACAATATCCTAATCTGTGTAACAACAATATTGTGTGAATGCTGATAGCTGCCTTTTTACAAGGCTAAACAAGGTGCTATGTGTGGTCGTGAGGGCTAGCTGCTCTAGTAGCCCTCCCCAGAGCCACCGAACCTCCCCCGTGGACGACGGAGCAGCAGGAGCCAGCAGCAGTGCAGTCGCGAGGGCTAGCTGCTCTAGTAGCCCTCCCCACAGCCACCAAACCTCCCCCACAGATGACAGAGCTGCAGAAGCCAGCAGTGCGGTCGCGAGGGCTAACTGCTCTAGTAGCCCTCCCCACAGCCACCGAACCTCCCCCACGGATGATGGAGCTGCAGGAGCCAGCAGCAGTGCAGTCGCGAGGGCTAGCTGCTCTAGTAGCCCTCCCCACAGCCACCGAACCCCCCCCGTGGGTGACAGAGCTGCAGGAGCCAGCAACAGTGCGGTCGCAAGGGCTAGCTGCTCTAGTAGCCCTCCCCACAGCCACTGAACCTCCCCCATGGACGACGGAGCTGCAGGAGCCAGCAGCAGTGCAGTCGCGAGGGCTAGCTGCTCTAGTAGCCCTCCCCACAGCCACCGAACCTCCCCCATGGATGACAGAGCTGCAGGAGCCAGCAGGTAGTGATCCCTGTTCACAGCTGTTTCCAGGAGCTGCGTGCCACAGGATTTAAACTTGGCACCTTTTTTCTTGAACTTCTCCAGCTCAGTGTGTTTGCAATTTTCCTCCCGGAGGAGCCGGAGCTGCTCATTATTGAATTCAGCACTCTGCCTCCCTTGCACCCAAAATTAAAATTTTAGTGCTTAACTGAAAAACAAGGGAAAAATTAAATTTCAAAGTGCGTGGTAATAGCCCAGTGCTGAAGGCAAAACCGAGCATTACAGCCTGCACAGTAATTATCCACTGCAGCAATTCCAAGGGTTCTCTATGCTTGTGCACCTTGCAATTCTTGAAAGAGCCACAACGTTTTGGGTTTAGCTGCACTAAATCAGATGCTGTACCGGGGAACCGAGCTTTACTGCTTCTAGAGAGTTGTTACATCTGTACAATCCAATTGTCTGCCTGCTTTTTACAGCCTGTACTGCAATTGTTTGCTTGTGTAATTTTCCGCTGTAAAAATAAACTGCTGGATAGAAGTATAGTAGCTCCTCCTCCCCACCTACCTACCTGCATTTAACAGCTGCTTTTTTCTGTCCCCTCAGCAGTGCGGTCATGAGGGCTAGCTGCTCTAATAGCCCTCCCCACAGCCACCGAATCTCCCCCATGGACGACAGAGCTGCAGAAGCCAGCAGGTAGCGATCCCTGTCCCCACCACCCCCACCACCACCCTTGGTGGGCTCCTCCTTATATAGCGTTAACCCTGTGAGCTGTTTTAACCAATCAGCCCACTTTTCCATTAGCTCCTTATACTCTTCAGCCACTAGTGGCCACCGCAGAGCAGTTCTATTCCCTACTGTGCAAGTTATACAAAACTAAACAAAAAAGCAAGAATACAAAATAATATAAAAAAAAAAAATTAAATAAAATATGCAGTTTTTCCTCTGCCTCACCCTATCCTCCCTTCCACCATCATCCCATCCTACTCTGCCAGTGTCATTGCCATTCCTCCCAAAAGTCTCCTTATCACCCCCCCTCTCCTCCGCAGCAACAGTGGAGCATAACATGTCACCTTGGCCCAACTGGTCCCTGGGGGCCTCTATCCTCGTGCCCTCTTTCCATGCGGATTTGCCTGCTCTATATATCCTCCTCTGCACAGACCCTATCTCTACCTTATGTACTTCAAGTCACCCCACTCGACGCTGGAGATCTCCAAAGCCTTTACGCCTACTAAGTCACTCCCTGGCTCTCCTCCTCCTCATAGCCGGGGACACTGAAAGCAATCCAGGACCAGCTGTATCCAAAGCTGCTCAACACCCCACAACAGCTATGCCCCTCCCTAAAGGACTTAAGATTGTCCATCTAAACATATGCAGCATCCTAAACAAAACTGCTGCCTTACAAACCACAGTCCTCACTCTCTGCCCTGACATTTTAATTATCTCCGAATCCTGGCTAAAGCCTCACAACCGGGATGTTGAATTCTCTATACCTGGGTTCGCTCTAATCTGCCAGGATAGACAGGGCAGAAAGAAGGGTGGCGGGACTGCCATGTACATCTCCTCTACTCTTCAATTTTCCTTTATCACCTTGCCGGCCCCCAGACAACCTATAGATTCCCTCCTAATCAAAATCTCACTGACTCATTCCATCCCAGTTTATATAGCTGGGTCCTACTGCCCACCTGAAACTCCACTGGGTAGCATCCTTGACCATCTCGGCACCCTGAGGTCCCTTACGGAGGGCGGCGAACTTCACATACTTGGGGATTTCAATTTTAATTGGCTAGGCAAGGGAGCCTCCAAATCTCGGCAACACATAAATGCCCTAAATCTGTCCCAGCAAATAGTTGAACCAACTCTCCTAAACCTTAAATCCAACAAACATACACTCCTGGATTGGGCACTTACCACCCACCCTCATCGGATTATTCAAGCTGGCCTACTACCCGACTCCCTTAGTGACCACAATATGATCTACATGGTGCGCAAAATCTTCAGACCCATTGCTCCCCACCCGGACTTCTCACTAGAGTTTATAAGTCCCTTGATCTGCTAGCTCCTAAGCGACCTCACCAGCATTGACTGGTCTTTCATCCCGAGCCTCCTCCATGGATGATGCCTTGGAATTTTCTCCACAAATTTCCTCTCCATCTGGGACAGTCATGCTCCCTCAGGCGATCCAGTAGAGGATCCCATTTACCCTGGGTAACAACAAGCCTTATGCAACAACTACGAGCCAGAGACCGCACCTGGAAATCCTTCAAGGCCTCTGGTAGTCATATGGCCCAGCAACACTACTGGTCACTATGCAATGCCTGCACTAGGCTCATAAGGCAAGCCAAATCTAATTATTTCAAAAATGCTTTGAATAACAATTTCGGTCACCCAACTCAATTCTGGAAGTCAATAAAATCCCTTCTCTCCCCACCGTCACAACCCCCTACCCCCTCACTTAACATTGCAGGTAAAAACATCACGGATCCCAGCATGGTAGCCTCCAAATTCAATTCTTACTTCTCCACTGCTGCGTCATTCCTTCTCTCCTCCATTCTCAATCCCCCGCCCACTACTCCCCCATTGTACCCTCCACAGCTTCTTTCTCCCTATGCCCTGTAACATCAGCTCAGGTGCTAAAATTACCAATGTCTCTCAACCCAGACAAAGGTAAATGTCCCTCTGGCCTTGACTCCAAAATGCTCCTGCTCTCTGCACCTGCCATAGCCCACCCGCTTACCCTGCTTTTCAACCTGTCATTTAAACTCAGAACAGTCCCCAATGATTGGAAACAAGCCACAGTCATTCCCCTTCCTAAAGGAGGGCACCTCTCCTCACCTTCCAACTACCGCCCTATATCCCTGCTCCCCATCCTAGCCAAACTTCAAGAACATCTTGTCCTCTCCCAACTCCACCACTATCTTGAGACTATAAACTTCTTAACCCCTTACCAGGCCGGCTTCAGGAAGAATCACTCCACCACCACCTCCCTCCTCCGGCTCACAAACGCCATTCTCACGGGTATGGACAAAGGGGAATTAACAGCTGCTATATTTATTGATCTGGCAAAAGCTTTCGACACCGTCTCCCACCCCTTGTTGCTGGCTAAACTTGCTCTAGCCGGACTGTCGGCAACTGCAAATAACTGGTTCCACTCATACCTGTCCAACAGGTCCCAATCTGTCAGCGTTGGCTCGGCTACATCCACCCTATTCCCAGTCACCAGCGGAGTCCCCCAAGGGTCGGTTCTCGGCCCAATACTGTTCTCTATATTTCTCAATGACCTGCCTGCAGCCTGCCCAAATACAGCCATCCCAGATGTACGCTGATGATACGGTGTTGTTCACCTCTGGCCCATCCTCTAGTGCTGTGACAGCCTGCCTACAGAAGGATTTCGACTCCGTCCAACATTGGCTCATCTCAAACCAACTAGTCCTAAATTAAAAAAAAAAGTCTCCCTCACCTTTGGCTCCCGGCCCAAACTCACACGGCTTACTGCGCCACCTACGTTCTACACTCTAGACAGCTCCCCACTGGAGGCCTGCACCTCCTATCGTTATCTAGGTGTCTGGCTAGATCAACACCTTAACTTCTCTGCACACATTGATGCTATACACAAAAAATTGAACCCCATGTTGGGAGCCCTCTACCGGAATAAAAATTACATACCCCTGCCAACCAGGCAAGAAATAGTCCAAAAAATGATCCTCCCTATATTTGACTATGGTGATATTGTCTACTGTGCGACCCATCAAACCTCCCTAGCAAGGCTAGACCCCCTATTTAACTCCTTCTGCCATTTTTCGCTGGACCGCCCTCCCAGCACCCACCACTGTGTCCTCTACCAATCCTTGAACCTCACTTCTTTACACAACAGAAGATCACTTCACTGCACTAGAACCTTGGCAAAGTTCTGGTCACAATCACTCCCTTCCTACCTGTCATCTTCCCTAACTGCCCTACCCCCACCATCTTACGCACTCCGTAACAGCGACGCAAGGCTCCTGCATATCCCACGTAGATCCACCTGGTCCGGCCAGGCTGCTTTCAGCTTTAGGTTGCCCAAATTATGGAATTCCCTGGCAGCCGATATTAGACACTCCACAAGTACTCCCCAACTAAATGCCCTTCTCAATACGCACTTCTCTACCACCTGCTCCTGTAACCCCTAACACCCCTCACTCCTGTACCACCAGCGTAAGAATCAAGTCTGGTCTCTCTACTGTTTTGACCTGCTTCATTGTAAAACACTGTATACTGTACAATAATCTGACTACCCTCAATTGTTCCATTCACATTATGTATGTTACCCACTGCTGTTCTATTACTCATTATGTATGTTGGTTCTGACTATATCATGTTCCACTGTATGTTTTGTTCAGATTGTATCATGTTTCCACTGTAACCCCAAAACCCCAGAGCGCATCTGGAATCAAGCAGTACTCTGCTCAGCATGCCTTCCTGGTAAATCTCTTAAATAAATAAATAAATAAATAAATAAATGTAGGTATTAGTTTGGCTCAGGAAAAGCCTGGAGTATCAGCTCAGGGCTCAGGTTACACTAGCTACATAGAACAGATCATTTGTAATAAGTCAGTAAAACTTCCTGAAGACAAAAAAAAAGTATATGTGCTGAAATTATGTGTTAAACTGAGTTTTAATGCATGGGGTGCATACACAAGGAATCAGGTCTGACAAAACATATGCATTTACCCCATCTTTGCATTTAAGTGGTATGTATTTAGGATTGTAAAAAGAAATAAAACTTATGAACTTGTTCATTCTTAAATCAAATCTTCCCAAACAATGGTTTCATTTACTCAAATCGCGGATTTAAAATACTAAGGGCTAGATATTCAAAACTTTGCACTGAGCAGAAACTGTTTGTGTAGGTTTAGCGTGGGATTAGAACAGGTTTGCTATATTCAAAAGGCCAAATAGTGCGCACAAACTGCATTAGCGCTGGGCAAAATCATAATGTACGCAAGGGACAAACTGAGTGGATGTGTACATGAATACAGGCGCAATGCTATATTCAGCAGCTAGTGCCACACAAAGTGGTTTTGCATGACTTAGCGTGACACTTATCACGGTGCACATTACCACCCAGGAAAAGGTAGTCTTAACCCTGGGCAATCAGCTTTGCATGACATTATGGTTTTACGTGGTGTTCGTGCGACTCATGAGTGGCTTTGCGTGACCCTGACAAATAAATATGACACATAGACAAAGACAGACATAGAGAAAACATGCTGCTCACTGATGGCATCACAATAATGCCATCATCTGCCACCAGTCCCAGTTATGCCAGGCAGTAAGTGGTGAACCTGCCACCAGTGGACAGCATGGCAGTGTGGCCATACAGCACACACCTGTGGACCACTCTTCTGTGGATACCAACAGATGCCAGCATACACATGCAGTACTGTGGGCATGGAGGATGTTGAAGGGAGAGTGTACAGGTGGCCAGGCTGTGCTACAGACCAGGTGTGGCTACAAGGCTGGGACACATCATGCAGTGCACATGGGCCAGTATTGGGAATACCCTAACACCAGTGTGCCTTTCTGATAATATATGCCCCCCCCCAGCCACATACCACACAGCTGTACAACTGCCACAGCACACAAAGCCGGACATGTATATGTCACTCTGAGCATCCCATGCCAGAGGTGCAGCATCTGTGGGTCACACAACAGCATAACAGCAATGTCCACTGTCAGTAAACACCTGCATGTTAAGCCTGTCACTGTGTATAGTGCAGTCATCAGCACTGCCCTACACACCATAGGCAGTGCTGTGTCCACACACTACTGGACCCCTTGCTACTGTACTGTCTACTGTGTATTGTAGCATGACCTACAGTGTGACAGTTGCATGCAGCACCACCTTCTGTGCCTATGCTGTGTTGTCCCAGTACAGCTGCAGGCAGCAGCATATGTGAAAGTACAGTGTTCAAAACTGTATAATATTCCCTGAACTGTTTGCGCAGCACTAACACGTTTGCCCAGGTTTAGTGCAGGGCTAAACTGTTAGCCTGGTGCAAACTGCATGCAAATCAGGGCATAATGAGATGCTAATCTGGATGTTTGCCCAGAGACTACCTAAGTAGGCTCATTTGCATGTCACTTTTGAATATGGCAAAGTTTAGCGCTGGGCAGACGTGTTTGCACTGGGCTAATGGTTTAGCCCTGCGCTAAACCCACACAAACATGTTAGCACTGTGCAAACAGTTTTGGGAATATTATATAGTTTTGAACACCGTACGTTCACATGCGGGGCTGCCTGCAGCTGTACTGGGTCCACACATTTGCTGGCACACACATTGGCCACATAGTTCACCTCTACCTACCTTCACATCACTGTACACTGTGTTGCTGTTGTGTTTTGCACTTCCTGGTTGCTATATTCAGAGCTATCTTATTCGAGTGCTAAGTTTGCCCTGCACTTCCAGCCCAGTCTGCCTGGCCTCATTTCCATGCTATATTTAGAAGCTGTTTGCCCAGGGCTATTCCTTTTGAATATAGCTTGCTTTGTGATCCAGGCTAAGTTTGCCTGCCGGGCAGTGTTAATTTAGCCTCAGGGCAACGTTTTGAATATCTGTCCCTCTGTCTATTAATCCAATAGGTTTATTTTAGTAGATTTCTTCTGTTGTTGATTACATCACTCAGTTTAAAACCTTTTTCCAAGCCCCCAAATTATAATGTGCTGACATTGTGTCCTGCCTCTATAAAATGTCTAGCCAAAGTGGAACTAATATCATTTATTTGGATATCAATTTTGTGATCAGAAATCCTTACTTTTAAGTCTGCTGATAAAGGTAGGGTATACAGGCAGACTGGATGGGCCTAGCAGTCCTTATCTGCTGTCAATTTCAATGTTTCTGTGTTGAAGTCTGTCCTGCATATGTAAGGTTATGCTGACAATGGAATACAGAAATAACATTTTCCGTTGTACAAGTTAAGAAGTCCTTGACTGGCACATATTAACTCCTGCTTGGATTGTAAATGTATTTTGTAGTATTAGTTTTCAAACAGTGTACTTATGTACCACATGCATGATTTCCAACTGGAGGGTTTCCAAACTACTGTTGTCATTCTACTATTTTGGTTGGTATGTTTTGCATTGCATGCACCATTCTAATTTTAAATTTTCTAAGTTTTGCTGTTATCCAATGTATATTTTTAACAGCCTATCATCGTTTTCTGCTGCACTCAAAGTATGCCAGTGCTTAAACCAGTAGTATTTGTTAGTTGCCATACAGCTTTTTTTATTAATAATTTTTGTTTTCTGACAAAAACATCAATATACCAATTTTTCTATTATTTTCTTTCATTCTTAAACTGAGATACAGGATTTTGAAGCTGTTAAAAGTTTCCACTCCTGTGTCATGCCCAGTATTACAAAGTGAAATATTTTATTACAGTGCTGCACTGTTTTTCATCAGTAACATGTGGTAACACCATCCTAATACACCCACAGTATGTATCTAGTATATACCTTTAACAGTTAACAAGTGGAAGAGATTGTTTAACTTTGTGAATGGAGAACATCTTTTTATCAATTAAATTTTTTACTGAATTATTTAACTTCCTAAAACAAAACAAAATAATAGCATATTAAACTTATAAAGTAAACTATTAACATTTAGCAACGTAACATATATAGATGTTATCATCTTGTAGTACATTATAATCTCACTCTAACATTTTTAAACGCTATCCTGTACTAGACTATGTTGTAACTTACTTAGATTGAATTGCTGTTTAATAACAATACTCTAAAAAAATAAACCTTGTATTAATTATTCAGGTTCCCCTTTTACTAGTACTGATGAAGAAAGAGAATGAAGAAAAGGAGAAAGAAGAAAGTAAATGAGAGAGAGAAAAGGGAAGGACAAGAAAACAGATTTTATCTATGAGAGAAGGATATGGGCCATGGAACCATAGATTTGTATTTACAGAAGGAGATGAAGACTACTGCAGATTTGACTTTGTATTGAAAGTAGTCCAGTGAGGTAGGACTCAAACAACACGTATCTCCAGAATGTTTAAGATCATTGGGCCATGTTGCCTGATGAAAAAAGTGTATAAATAGTTCTCCACTTGGAGAAATAAAATTTTCCCTTTGGCTTGCTGCTAGGTGCGTGAAACATTTCATTCTGACAACCTCCAAGTATTCAGTTTTCTATTCATTAATGATGGGTGATCTGTTTTCAGTCCATATTTTAAGGATTATATTTTTAACTGGGGACCCTATACGTGATATAGTATGTTTTTGTTCCTTGGACCATATTTTCTATTCACAAATCAGCTTATGATACAGGTTTCCAGATTTAAAGTATTGTGAGCTAATTAATGTTTCCTGAGTAGTATTTAATATTGTTCTACAGGGTTTGTATGTTTTACAACTTCAAAACATGTGAACTAGGCTACCTTATATTTTTCCATGTCTGCTACAGTTAGATGTCACCCTGAGACCTATTTTATGCATGTGATGAGGAGGAGTATAAGTTGTGAAGAAATTTGAATTCAACTAATTTTTATGTTTGCAGTTCTGAAACTTTGAATGGAGTATATCCACATTATATTCCAATTCCAGCTATCAAGTTTTTTTGCAAGAATTTGTGACCAGAATCTTGTTTTCCACTGCTGTATTTGTGACCAGAATCTTACGTTTTCCACTGCTGTTCCTTTAACTATTTCAATAAATAGGTTGTAATAATTTAATATTTTTGGTTCCAATTGTATACAAGTCACTACACTATTTGTGTTTTCATTTGTAATGCTTGCTTCTTGATTTTTGAAATGTTTTGCCACATTTGATTTTAGAGAGTTGTAAAATGTATTATCTCCCCCAAGAAAATATAGATTTCTTCTAATTTAATAAATGGTATAACCTCATTGCCAATTAGTATGTATTTAATTTACAAAATGTCTTTTTGCAGCCCATTAAACATTCTGATAAACGTGTTTATCCTTGGGGAAATTTGTATTATGCCAAATTGGTTGTAATATGGACTTATTTAAGTTCATTCCCATTAGGTCATACTAGTGTGTTATTATTCTACTAGAATCAGAAATTATTTTATTAATGTACAGTATTTCAGAGGTTTAGTGAATAATGAAGAACTAATATCAATATTTTATTTGCTCAACACATTCATTCTTATGTCTAACCATTCTGGATTGCAATCATTATGTTCCTTTGCACTGAACCATCTAAAGAACTGAGATGCTATGCATGACAGGTAATGCAGCTGTAGGTCAGAAACATTCAATCCTTTGTTATTCTTGGATCTCACTATTTTCTTACAAGCCATACGACTTCTTCTGTTTGCCCAAATAATGTTGAGGTTATAATCTGCATTCCCAAAAGCCACTACTAAGGTATGAGAAAAGGTATCATCATAAATATATTTATGGCTTTTGGAAGCATATTTGTTTTAATGGTTCCTATCCAACCCCAGATACCTAATGGGAGATTGTTCCATTTATTTAAAGGAAAACTACACCCTTATATCTCGTAAATTTTATTTATTTCCATGTCAACATACAACTCATTCATGTAGCTGTTGTGTATATACATGTTTGCTTTAGTTTGTTTTCACTGTTCATGCTAGTCCCTGTAACTATCCTGGGGGTCTCCATTTTATGGTTTTTGAAATCTCATTGTCCATGACAATTGCATTAGCATAGGAGAACATGATGTCACAGCAACCATTTATACCATGTATCTCTATGCTGAAAGTACAAATACCCTGAGAAAACTCTCTGGAAACACACAAACTGAATGCAATTTAAAGAGTAAACCCTGTATTACAACTCAAACAGTTTGCAAGGCTAACTGAAGGTAAATGTGGTATTTCACACCTTGCCACTACCTGTTTTGTTCTACTTTAATTAAGCAGACAGGCATACTGTGGAGACGAAAGGGTGCTGACACATCATGTTCTGAAATGCTAATGTGGCTGTCAGGGACAATGCGATTTCAACAACCACAAAATGGAGACCCCAGGATAGTTACAGAGACTAGTATGAATAGCAAAAATAAATAAAAGCAATCACATATATCCCTAACAGCTACACAAAAAGAGATGTCTGTTGACATGCAAACAAGTAAAATGTACATAATCAGAGGGTGTACTTTTCCTTTAAGCTTTCTTAGATCTTTATTTTGAGATTACTAAGATTTTCAGTAATGGTCTTAGTAACAGTGTTACATACCTGTATTGTTATTCCTAAATAATTAATGTTACCCCCCCCCCCCAAGATATTCCATTTCTAAAATATTACTTTTAATGCATGTGTTGCTGGCTGGGAGAAAATGATTTTTCTTTACCTAATTTATAGTCAGCTATTTCCCACAAATCATTAGTCTCTTTTAGAATGACGGAAAGAGAAGTGTGGGGTTCAGATGTTGTGATTAAGATATTATTGTATACAAGGTTATGAGGTGTTCTTTGTTTCTTAGTTTAATGCCTTTGATTTCTTTCATGGACGATGATTTCCTAACCAGTGGACTTAATGTTAAATTAAAGAACAGTGGTGATAACAGACAACCTTGCCTAGTGCCACACCTAAGGAGAAAAACAATTGGAATTACACCATTTGCAATTACAGCAGGCAAAGAGTTTTTGTATAGTAATAAAGATATGAGCTTCATATCTTGGGGAATCATATAAGTTCAGTTCTTCAAACATATGTGGCCATCAACATCTAGTGTGAACTGACATGGTACAATTTTAAATTAATTCACCATTTCCATTAGGTGAAAAAGTTTCCTACTATTATTTGCTGCTACTCTACTCTTTACGAATCCTGTCTGCTTGGCATCAATTAGTGTGGGAATTACTTTTTTGAGTCTATCTGCCAAGATTCTTTCTAGTATCTTAACATCTGTGTTTATCACAGAGATCAACCTGTAGGTGTTACAGTCAGATGGATCCTTATCACTTTTATGAATAAGCATTATAAGGCCCTGTGCCATATTCATAGGTAGGCAGCCTTTTTTTACAGCCTCGTTGTACACATTCGGCAAGATAGGATATATTGTTTCTACTGATTTATAATAGAAGTTGGAAGAATATCCATCTGGGCCCAGAGTTTTATTTCCTTTAAGCTATGGATTGCAAGATTTATCTCTTCAGACTTTATTTCTTGCCCTTGCATCCTTTTTTTTAAATTCTGCTTCCCTCCAATCGCTGGTTCACAGGATCTTCCTCAAATGAGATCCCCTTGACCGACTCCAACTGCCCTGCCTGAGACACTTCCTGACCAGGGAATCAGGTGCTGGATCTCCACTCCACCTCCACTGAGCCCCAGCCAACCCCCAGCTTCCATACCCCCAAGGCGGAGCCACTAACTCCTACCTGGTGTTCTATCTATAACACAGATGACTGCAGCCCAGGAGTATAGAGAGAATCCAGGAGAGTTGTTTGGGTTGGATCCAGCATTGGGCCTGTGGGCCAGTCCGTCAAAGTCTGCTGTCATCCTCCTGAGCACCGGAGTGTTTCCTCCTCTCCATGTCCCCCCTCCAAGGCATGGCTATGCAATGACATCCAGTCCCTGGTGGGTGTGGTCCCATACCTGTATGCAGGACATCCACCGACACCTTCCCCACTCTGACAGACCACTCGGTTGTTGTGCACCCAGTCTCCACTATGAGCCACTAATGCCGTGGATCCATGCTTCCTTCCCTCCTAGGAGAGGAGAGTCATCCTCCAGATGCTCAAGCATCTCCTCCCTGTCTGAACCCCAGCACCCTGAGCTTGTGCCCAAACTCAGGTCACTGGCATGGCATGAAGTAAGGCAGATGCCTCAGTTCTCACCGCCACTGGGTCATCTCCTAGCATCCTTTTTGGTTCACTAGCAATAGTAGGCAATGTTATGACTCTGACAAAAATTAGATAATGTTTTGTTAGTCTGATGCATATCAGTATCATACAAGTTTGTGCAAAAGCTGAGAAAATCATCATTTATTTTCTTATTGCCAGTAATTACTTCATCTGTACCTGTCTGATTGATTGTTTCTGCTCTTATCTCCTTGTTTTTTTTCCCTTGGTTCTTGTTTTTGGCAGGGAATGGACCACCACCACCCATCCCCACCCACCCCATGCTACACTCTTTTTATACAGTAGCACAGTTGTGACAGTTCCTGTAGCAAAGCAGGATGGGAAGGATCAGAGGGATATCCACACAGTGACCTCACTTAAAGGGGAACAAGTAATTTAACTTGTTATAGCAAGTTATACAAACAAAATCAAATCTTTGCTTTCATTTTCCTCCTTCTAATTATTCAGATCAGGTTATAAACTCAGCAACTCAAGTGCAATGGATATTATTAACTGCAGGCACTGTGGGATGCTTTCAAAAGGGCAGTTATAATACAAGATTTAGGACACTGTCCTACATGCTGGGCCATTGGAGATCTAAGAGCTCTGCTCCAGGCAGCATGGGCAGAGATTGCACACTTCAAATCACATATTCAGGAGGAAATATATTATAAGAACTGCCTGCCATTTCCCCAACATCCAATTGAAGCACCTTGGCCGCAGAGGGTAGTTGGTCCGGGAGGTTGGCAGGTGGTTAATAGGTGCAAATTGGGTGCCCCATCACTCAGTGCTCTCCAACAAATCACCTCCATAAAGCATATAAAAACTACAAACAGTTATCTGCCTCTATCTCCAAAATCAAACAAAGGGGCAGAGGACACTGCAGAGCAGGACACTGCAGCAAAGGAGCTAGCACAACAAAACTCACCCAAAACAGGGACCAAAACGAAAAAAAAAGCAACACAAAAAAATATTTCTGATCACAGGAGACTCCATGATTTGGGGAGTTAATTCCTACCTCCTGACAGGGGTAATGGTCAGATGTCTCCCAGGTACGTCAGCATGGGGAGGCAGTGACTGCAGTGCTAAAATTGTGCAGAAAGCAGGGAAATTGATGTCCTGGTACACATAGGGACTAACAATCTCTCCAGCTTGTGGAGACCAAGGAACACCTGACCAAGCTGGGAGACAAACTGTCATACATTTCACCTGGCATCTCCTTCTCTGAGATCCTGCCGGTCTGGGAGAGGAGGGCAGATGGACGGAGGGTCAGAAAAGGGGAGATGGGGAGCAAAACATGTGGCTCAAGGACTGGTGCCAGGAAAAAGGACAAAAATTTGTAGGTAACTGGCAACAGTTTTGGGAGCGAAAGTTCTTTAAATTTGATGGACTGCATCTGACTAAAGAGGGAGTCAGTGTATTGGGGCAGAAGTTTGATGTCTTTGCAGAATATTTAAACTAGCCAATGAGAAGAGGGGTGCAGTACCTGATACATTGAACTGGAAGAACACCCCATCCCCTTCTGCTAGTGATCAAACTGAAGTTCAGCATGTTTGTAGTTCATTTGCATCACCAGGTAATGAAAAAGATCCAGCTTCCTGTATGACATGCAGGGCTCACCCAACAACTAACGCTCTGAAATTTGGCCAATGTAAAATCATATACACAAATGCTCGCAGTCTGGGAAACAAGATCCCAGACCTGCAGGCAACAATGACAGAGGCTAAACTGGACATAGTAGCCATTAGCGAGACATGGTTCACCAGTAACCACACTTTGGAGACTTCAATACCCGGCTATGTACTGCTCAGAAGAGACCGAGGTGCAAAAAGGGAGGGGGGGAAGTAGCCCTTTATGGCAATGAAAATATCAAAGCTACAGAAATTCAGAATATACATAAGGAGCCATAAAAATTGTGGGTCACCCTGGAAACAGGAAATGGGATAGCCATATGAACTGGGGGTTGTCTACAGGCCTCCAGACCAGGGAGAGGACATAGACACATTACTGTTAGAAGATATACAAAACATGACAGCTAAAGGGAAGGTTCTGATAATGGGAGACTTCAACATGCCAGATACAGACTGGTCAATACCAACAGGAACATCCACCAGAACTAGACACATAGTGTATTCTCTGCTGGGGCAGGGCCTCAAAAATCCTGGACAACAACCCACAAGAGACAAGGCTATCCTATATCTAGTAATGACTAACGGGGAAAGGATCACAGAACTTCAGGTAGAAGGTCACCTAGGGCAAAGTGACCATCACATGGCATGGTTCAATTTGGCCACTAGAACTAAATCTTCCTATTCCAATGCAAAAATATGGGACTTCAGAGGAGCTGACTTTGATAAGATGGCCAACAGAGTTAAGCTAGCCCTGGCAAGAAGAAATACAAGTGAGGGGGTACCAGCAAAGTGGGCAAGCATTAAGGCGGCAATACTTGAAGCAACATCCCATTGTGTTAGGGAGAAAAACAAGAGCAAAAGAAGGAGGAAGCCACTTTGGTTCTCAAAATCAGTAGCAGAAAAGGTCAGAGCCAAAAGACTGGCCTTCAGGAAATATAAGGGAACACAGTGGGTTGAAGATAGGGAGGCATACCAAACTTCCCTAAGAGAAGCAGGGAAGGCAGTAAGGCAGGTAAAGGCCCAAACTGAGGAAACACTAGTACAAACAGTAAAAGAAGAGGACAAAACTTTCTATAGATACATTAATGAAAGGAGAATGTCCAAAGGGGGTATTGCTAAGATCAAAGGGGATAAGGGGAAGTGTGTGGAGGAGGACCATGGAAAGGCATATATCCTAAATAGATATTTCTGCTCAGTATTTACTGAGGAGAAGGTAGGGCAGGGCCCACAGCTCAGAACCATGGACACATGGAGGAGGGAGGTGTGTACAAGCCCCTTCACAAAAGAAAGGGTCTTACAAGAGCTCGCTAATCTCAGGGTGGACAAGGCAATGGGACCAGATGGCATACATCCCAGGTTACTAAAGCAGCTAAGGGTGGAACTAGCAGAGCCATTATCAGAACTGTTTAGGGAGTCTCTGAGCACAGAAGAGGTGCAAGAAGACTGGAGAAGGGCTCATGTGATCCCACTCCACAAAAGTGGTAGCAGGGAGGAGGCAGGGAACTACAGACCAGTCAGTCTTACCTCAGTAGTGGGCAAGATTATGGAGGCACTCTTTAAGGAAAGGATAGTGCAACACCTGGAATCCATAGGAGCACAGGATCCAAGAAAGTATGGGTTTACAACAGGACGGTCCTGTCAAGCTTATCTCATAGATTTCTTTGACTGGGTAACCTGAGTGGTGGACCAAGGGGGTGCAGTTGATGCCGCTTACCTTGACTTCAGCAAAGCTTTTGATACTGTTCCACATAGAAGATCAATTAATGTCTCTATGTATTATGTCTCTGTATTAATCTCTGTATATATTATGTCTGCCCCAAATCAAACTGTATTCCACTGTTCACCCTGTTTATTGTAATCTCCCGGGTCGTGCCTGAAAATAGTCATGTTTTGGCTAATGGCACTTACCCGGCAAACAAAAAATAAATAAATAGTAAGATGGGTAGGCTTGGGGTGGGTCAGAAGTTGGACAACTAGGTGGCAAACTGGCTGGCAGGCAGAAAACAGAGAGTGGTGGTAAATGGTATACAGTCAGAAGAGATGCAAGTTACAAGTAGTGTACCTCAGAGATCAGTTCTGGGACCATACCTCTTCAATATCTTCATCAGTGACATTGCAGATGGACTGGAGGGTAAGGTTTGTCTGTTTGCAGATGACGCCAAGATCTGCAACAGAGCAAATGATCCAGATGGGGTGGGCAGAAGGAGAAGAGATCTGGATAAACTGGCAAAATGGTCAGAAGAGTGGCAACTGGGGTTTAATGCAAAGAAATGCAAGATCATGCACATAGGGAAGAGAAACCCTGAAGCCATCTATAGGTTGGGAGAGGAGTTGCTGGCAATCACAAGGGAAGAAAGAGACTTGGGCATCATCATCACAGATGATCTGAAATCATCCAAGCAGACCACTAAAGCAGTAGGTAAGGCTAGGGGGATGTTGAGATGTATTAATAGGGGTATCACAACTCATAAGAGGGAGGTAATAATCCCTCTTTACAAGACACTGGTTAGGCCCCATCTGGAGTAGTGCATGCAGTACTGGAGGCCAAACCTTCACAAGGACATTAACAAAATGGAGGCAGTGCAGAGAAGGGCAACCAAAATGGTGCAGGGACTGCATCAGAAAACATATGAGGACAGATTAACAGAGCCCAATATGTATATCCTAGAGCAAAGGAGGGAGAGAGGTGATATGATCGAAATATTCAAACACCTTATGGGTATTAACATGGTGGAAGGGTCTAATATGTTTCAATATAAGAAAAATATCAGGACAAGAGGACACAGCATGAGATTAGAGGGAGGCTGATTAAGAGATAATGTGAGGAAGTTCTTTTCCACAGAAAGGGTAGTGGATGCATGTAACGGCCCTCTTCATGATGTGATGGATATGAATATAGTGCAGGGCTTCAAACAGGCATGGGATAGGCATAAGGGAGCAGTACAGATGAGTATGAATAGATAGACCACTGACAGAAAAAGGCCTATGGCACATTCATAAGTTAGAAAAAAAAATGGGCAGACTAGATGGGCCTTGCGGTCCTTATCTGCTGTCAACTTATAAGTTTCTATGTTTTTTTAATAGAAGCAATTGTGGCAGCATTGCTGTTTTCTTTTAGTCTTATAGTCAATATTTGACCTGCCTAATGTTCTGAGTTAATGCAAATTAGTTTGGTTTCATGTCAAAATGGTGACTTTTCAATGGTGACCCATGAAGAGGGCACAAATCCTGCAGCACGGTGGATTAAAACAAAGTAAATTTTCTTGTGGAGGGCTTTGCCCACCACATCTCCTTGTGGGTAGGGGGAGTTGCCACCTACACACCCCTTTATTTATTATACTAACTTTGGGGCTGGCATACCTCAGAGATGGGGAGAACTGCTGGTCACCTGAAAGTGTTTGCGCTGTGGTTCCATCACCCTCTTCACGGGTCACTGTTGTAAAGTCACTGTCTTGACATGCTACCATTAGTTTTGATTTCGTGATTGCGAATTAAGCTTTCTCTTTGATGATTATATACTTAGTTTTTAATTTAGACAACAAATTCCAAATTTCCTATGAATTGTCTTTAAAAAGATTCACTTCTTTTTGTTTAATCTTGAATAAAAGTGTTTTTTTATCTTGTTTGTTTTTTGATAGCGATGCCTTACTTATAAGATGACCTTGTAGTCAACCCTTTAGACACTGCCAATTGTTAGACCAGAAAGTGTCTTTGGAATCAGTTTGTTGTAAGACTTCCTAATTTTTTGTTTTAATTTACTAACTAGATCTTCATTCTCTAAAAAGTAATTATTTAACTTCCATCCATGTGTCCTTTCAACACTTGAGCTTTCCTTAAAGTTGAGAATAACTGGAGAGTGGTCTGATATAACCTGTTCTTTAATTTCAGCATTTATTACTCTATTTACCATATTTATGGGAACATATCCTGATCTAGACTGATGGAAAGGTGACCAAAATATATTCTCTATATTGTTAGGGAATATCACCCTCCATCCATCCATTAGGTCAAGATTTTCAATTAGGCTCTGCAAATCATTGTCAGATGTAGAACTTTTATTACATTGTTTAGACCTGTCTAAAAGATGGTTTAGAATACTATTAGGTTCTCCTGCAATTACAATGGTACTGTCCAAGAAGTTAAGAATTTTACTAAAAGCTTTCAGCTTAGTGTGCTATACCTGGTTAAACAACTAAATTAAAAAAAATATATATATCTTTATAAGCACTGAGTGAGAAGGATTAGTTGGTCCATAAATATTCACTAGTGTAATATAGTCATCAACTAATTTCCAATTAATAATAATGTAGGGTCCAATATTATAGTTATAGTAGAGCATACTTGAAAGTTAAGTTGAATGTTAAGTCCTCTCCTAAATAAAATCAAAACCCCAGCTTTGTCGAGTTCTGACCCACTCCAAATATCTGACCAACCCATTTCCTATACATTAATTTTATATTTTCATGATTTAAATATGACTTCTGTAAGAATACTATTGAATGGTTATTTTTTTTAAGATGACACAGAACAGAATACCTCTTGAGTTTGTGATTGAGTGTCCTCCCATTCCATGTAACCAAATAGTATTCTTTGCTGTTAGTCATTACGCAAAAATGAGTTTAGTATAATTATTTAGCTCAACTCCACATGTTTGCACTTGTGCTTAACAATTTTAAAAGTTGTGATTTCCTTAAAAGAAATCAATACCACAAATACTTTAACTCTCATAGAACAAAGTAGGAAAAAGCAATAAATAAATAAATACTTAGAATAACTGAAAAATAAGGGTGACAATGTCCCTGTTTGGTTTGCTCCCAGTGTAGTTAAAATGTTTGCAGTGCCCAGAATAAAATTCCCTGTAGAAACAGCTATCTGCATCATAAGTAATATTAGGAATATTGTATTATGCAGTGCAATCAATAAATCGATGTTTATTGGAAGGCAAATTGAGAGCAGGAGCTCTCTTTTACAATTGTGTCCAGTACACAAAGAACAACAGCAGCATAAAATACTCAGTAATACACACTGTTGCAGCACATAAGTTACAGACATTAAATACGGTTGCAGATGTTCAGTAACAGTTTTTGGAAAGAGCTCAAAGTATACAAGTCAACTATAACAGTCACACCAGTGGTGAAACAGTGTAAATAAGCAAGCCTTTAATTGGCAGATTGGAATAATTTAGGTCAATTGCTATGTTTTCTGAATGAACTCCCAAATGAGCGGGACCGCTATTGCCAGGGTGCATTCCCCAGGCTTTGTTTGAAATCTTGGCTTTACATAATTTGACTATTTGGCTGATCTGAGTTTGTAGATGTTCAGTGATCTTGGGTTTAGCTTGGACAGTAGGTAGGATGGGATAGTTTTTAAGATGAACCTATAAACAAAGATTTACCAATGCAGCTGTCTTCACGTGGTTAGGGAGGACTAGCCTATAGTTTGTTTATTTATTTATTTATTTAAAAGTTGGTAACCAAGAGAGGCACACTGGCCAAGACTCGTTTCCAGGTATGACCTGCAAAGGAGAAAAGAGGAATACAATTTTATCAAAATAAAAGGTGCTGAGCAGTTTACAATGAGACAAAGCAAAAATACATTAGAACAGGCCAAAAAACAGGTTACAAGATACAGTTTCATTGAAATACATGTTGTTGACAGCTTACAATGAGACTGGGTGAAAAATACAACAGTACAAGTCATGAAACTTGTTTCAAGACAGGCCTGGATATGAGGCTGATATGTTTGACAAGGTGCAGTTATACAAACATTTTAATGACACTGCAAGTGAGCAAGATACAAAAATATAGAAAGTAAAAATAATTAGCCTCGGAAAAGGCAAGTGCATGGTACAGGTAGTAATTTTTCTGCAAGGTAGTAGTGCAACAGGCATGTGGCCACCAACTTGGGTAGCTCAGAAAAGTGCAGTGCATGCATGCAGGTGCTGTTGATAATAGGGGCTTGCACAAGTTGCAACGCATCAGGTTTTTGGGAATTAGGAGTCATGGCATTTAGGCTTCACAGATTTGGGAAGTGGAAGGAGAAGGCAGCCTTCCAGCATTGGAGTGAGGTCATGGAAGGGTGAAGGAGTGGGAGTCCTGCGTGCAGAGGCAGTAGGAAGTTTGCGTGGAGGGGTATTGGAGAGATATGAGATAGGGAGTGAATGTGTTAAACCAGTACTTGGCCAAGATGATGGAAATATGATGGCTTGGGCAAGAGGATAGGGAGGAGAGTGATAGGGAAGAGTAGAGGGCGAAGTGATGAGTCCTGAGAGGGGTGTTTAAGCTGAAGCGTTAAAAAGGACATTCAATCTGGAGAGGGTGGATGCAGATGTACACCTGTAAACAACATCTGCATAATCAAAAATTGAAAAGATTGTCCTGGTGAGGAGGATTTGGTGAGCGGGAAGGGAGAGAGAATCTTTATTTCTGTAAAGAGCACCTAACTTGGGGCAGAGATTAGAGTGCATGTGGTTGATGTGTGTGGTGAAGTCTAAGCGGCTGTCAAGCCAGACACCTAGGTACTTGTAGGCTGGTACTATGTCTAATGTGGTGCCATCAAGAGTGCAGAAGGAGAGCGCATAGTTTGGCCAGTTTTTGGGGTGTGCCGGAGTTCATGGATACAGTTTTTGTAGTGTTTACTTTTAGCTGGTTGTCCTGGAACCAGTTCAGAACTCAACTGAAATCTGATTGTGGTAGGGAAGATACCTTGGAGGTTGATGGGCTGGAGATGTAGAGGATGTTGTCTGCATAGAGGTGAATATGCAAGTGATGGCATACAAGGCAGAGATCATTGAGGAAAATAGAAAAGAGGATAGGACCCAAGACAGAGCCTTGTGGGGTGCCTGTTTGGATTGGGGGGAGAGAGTGTCACCATCCTGGATGCATTGGGATCAGCCTGAAAGGTATGAGCAGAACCATTGGACTGATAGGGGTGAGAGTCCAGCTAGTTCAAGCTTGGTGAGAAGGAGCAGATGGGAGATGGAATCAAAGGCCTTGGCTAGGTCTATAAATATGGCAGATGTGAGGCAGCCTAGGTCCATACCAGTGAGGATGGCATCAGTCACCTGGAATAAAGAGGAAATCATGGTAAGAGGACAGGAAATTTGAGGAGGTGAGGAAATGGGAGAGTCTGGTTAAGACAACTTCTCTTGTAGCTTAGCCAAGACAGGGAGGACAAAGATGGGACAGTAGTTTCCTGGTAGCTCTCTGCCTCTGCCTTTATGAAGGGGGGTTATGCTTGCAGATTTCTAGGCTTGTGGGATACAGCCAAGGGTGAAGGAGAGGTTAAGAAGATGTAACTGGGTGGGTAATGGCAGGGGCAGATATCTGAAGGAGGAGGAGAGGGTCAAGCCCATCTAGACTGAATTTACATGGGTTTAGGGATTGGACTGCATGAAGTGCCTCCTGGGTTGTGACAGGGGAGAAGTGAAAGTCATTTGGGGTTGGAGGAGAAGGAGGTGTTGTGGCAGGGTAAACAGGGTGTCAGGAGATGAGGGAGAGGTCTGGGGAGAGGAGGGGTAGGCAGGGGTGGAGGATAGTGTGCAGGTCATAAAGAAGTTGTTTAGGATGGAGGCAACAATGAGAGGATCAGAGACTAGGGTGTTGTTAAGGAGGGAGTGGAAGGAGGAGGAGCTAGGTGAGGGGTTGAGAAGCGAGGAGAGTATATACCAAAATTTATGTGGGGAGTTGAGGTTTTCACATAGAGCATTCTTAAAATAGTGGGATTTGGCTGTTCTAATAGCTTTGGTGCAGCTGTTTCTTCGGGCATGATAGCATGTGAGATGGATAGGGGATGGAGATGTTTTGTAGAGAGCTCAGGCACAGTCACATTTTTTGCAGAGTGTGATGATGATGGGTGTAATTCATGAGTGGTAGAAGTGTCTCATCCTGCATCTATGCAAGGGAGCATGTTTGTTCCAAACATTATTTAATATCTGGCAGAAGAGGGAGAGTGCTGTGTTGACATCTGTTGTGGTGTAAAAGAGCGACAGTCTGAGAATCCAAGGTCATGTAGTAGATAAGAGGTGTTTAGAGAGCATGTGGAATGTGTCCAGTGGTAAGTGGGTGGAAGAGGGGGGAGCTGGAGTTTGCAAGTACAGTAGGTCATGAGGTGGTCACTGAATAATTTGGGGAGCGTGCCAGCAGCGGAAACATGATGTGGGTGTGAGGACAAATTCCAGTCCAGGAGGATGTGGTTGTGGGATAGGGGGTTAGGTCTAGTGTGTTCATCGATGAGCTGGTGAAGGTTGAAAGACTCTGTTGAGTGATGAGCTTGAGGGCAGGGGAGGACCAATTCAAGTTAATGTCACCAAAGAGGATAAGTTCACCTGAGCTGGCAGTGGATGAGAGGGATGAGATGGTATTTACCACAGAGGAGGGGGAAGCACTAGGAGGAGAGGACTAAAGTACACCAATGAAGATGGGTAGAGAGGAATGGGTAGCATCTTAATAAGGAGGAGCTTATGGGTCTTAGGGAATGCTTCTCTGGTAATAAGGGAGATTGGTAGATTTTGGAGGTAGTAGATTGCAACACGACCACCACACTTAGAATGGTCTTGCCATGGGAGGTGGTAGTTGGGAAGAGAGAGCAAGGTGTCAGGGATTCTGCATGATAGCCATGACTCAGTAATGCATAATATGTCTGGGGAGTGCTGAGACATCCAGACTTTGAGGAAGTCAAGCTTGGGGAGTAGATGGTTAGGCCTTTTGCGGGAGTGGGGGTATCAGAGGTTGGGCCAGGGTTTGGGTGGATGTCTCCACCTAGTAGGAGGAGGAGGAGGAGGAGGTAAAGAAAGAAGATCTTGCATGAGGATTTATATAATTTGCACCTGCTATAGTGAATATGTTGTTGAGTAGTTGTGCAGGTGAATTGGAGCCAGTGGATGAGCTCCATGTTGAGAGAAGGTAGCTATAAGATGTCGGGAAGGTGGGAGAGAGGCGTGTGAGGAGAGAGAGTAAGAAGGTGGTGGGGAGCTGGTAATGGACGATGGTCTTAGGTGGTTGTATAGGATGGGGAGTGAAATGTAAGAGATTGGGTGAGGGGAATAAGAAGTGGAGAGGGGAGAGGAGAGGGAGGAGGGAAGAAGAGGGGGAAAGAGGGCTATCACAATCAGCCAGGTAAGCACAAGTTGCATGTTGTGGCTTAATAGTGGTGGGATGTGCAACTACTGAACTCCTCGTGGTGGTGGGAGGTACCACTGCTAAGACAGAGGGGACTAGAAGTAGAACAGTCAGTGAAGGGATCTAACCATGTGCATGTAGTTTGGGGATGCAAGAGTAGACTGATTAGTGCAGGTGGCAGAGGGATTACAAACAGTGGAATACACCAAGTGTAAGTGTGAAGGGGGAGACTGGATACTAATGGAGCATGTCAGATGTGGATCAGGAGTAGGCTAGGTGGCCTAGTGATTAGAGTTGCAGACTTAGAGTGGGCTGGTTATGCAGACCAGGTTTCAAGACCCATGGGGGGGGGGAGAAATAAGCAAGGAGAGAAAGAAGGGATGGGATGTACTGGGAGTGCAGAAAATACAGACGGAGGAGAGGAAGAGGACAGTTGGGAAAGGGCACAGTGAGTTAAATTTATAAATGAGTGGTGGGTGAGGCAGCATGCCCTGGCGGTAGAGCAGTATAATCTGATAAGGGGAGATTGAGGAGCTAGATTGCTAGAAACTGTCACATGACCCTGGCATGTGACTTAGGGTGCAAGAGTCAAAATGACTGCCCAGGGTGGGAGGGTGGGGCAGCCACCATGGAGCAGCAGTGGGTTTCTGAGTAGCCCAGAAAGGCACACCCAGTAATATCTGCTGAGTTAGGGAGGTTGGATACATCTGCTGCAGCTGGGAGGAAGGGGAGCATTGCATCTGAGCACAGGGTGAAGTAGCCTGCTGAGTTAGGGAGGCTGGGTCCATCTGCTGCAGCTGGGAGGGAGATGAGCATAGTGTCTGAGTGCAGGGTGAAGCAGCCTGCTGAATTAGGGAGGCCGGGTCCATCTGCTGCAGCTGAGAAGGAGGAGAGCATGGAATCTGAGTACAGGGGGAAGCAGCCTACTGAGTTAGGGAGGGAGGGAGGCTGGGTCCATCTGCTGCAGCTAGGAGGGAGGAGAGCACAGCGTCTGAGTGCTGGGTGAAGCAGCCTGCTGCGTAAAGGAGGCTGGGTCCATCTGCTGCAGCTGGGAGGGAGTGGAGTGTGGGTCTGAGCACAGGGTGAAGCAGCCTGCTGAGTTAGGGAGGCTGGATCCATCTGCTGCAGCTGGAAGGAAGGGGAGCGCAGCAGTTTCGTAGAGGTAACAGTGATGGGTATTCCATGGCAGGCTAGTTATGAATCTCAAAGCACTGTGATAGAGTGGTTCAAGTGCTCCTAGAAGTGTTTCTGAGGTGTTTCAGTATATGAAATCCCAATAGTCCAGTTTGCATAAGAATAATAAGTTGACCAGGGTCTTTCTGGCAGTAAGGCTAAATAGTGCCTTGTTTCTGTAGAAGAACACTTGTAGACCTTTCAGTTTATTAGATAGGTTTTGAATGTGGTCACATTGTTACCAAAGTTACCAAATATGTGGAGAAGTTACCAAATAAAAAATTAAATCTCTAACCCATCTCCCTTACATTCCATAATGGCATCAAAATGCAGGAACTCTTGTTAATCCCCATCCCCAACAGCAACTAGTTTTAATAACTAACTCTATAAAGCAGAAAATCCTAAAGAAAGTGGATAAATGTAAAGAGATACATAAAACAAATACAACTGTAAATAACATTAACCTAGGGATACCATTTTCATACATTATGCATCTAGATAACGTTTGTTAAAGAAATTTTTACCTGCACACTAAATACCGAAAGATGTCACAATCAAGTAGTTACATACATAAAATAAAATAATGTCATCATCTGAATATAACCCTAAATATAATCTGAATGTAGATGATACAGTTCATATCTAAGATAATATGTTTAGTTTTCCATCCCCTACTAGCTATTGAATAATCAGACTATTACATTTAAACCTCAACACATTGAAAAAAAAAACAATAACAAATTCAGTGGTCCATTCTGTCACAGGTAGGGTCCATTTCACTCACATATGTAACTTGCTTTATAGGATTGCCATCTGGATAAATTACTTACTCGTTTCACATGGTCTCCTTTCTTTGTCCTCTGCAATAGCATTTTCTGTGCAATAATAGACATACATATTCAAAAACAGGTGACTGTTGATTTACCTTAAGATAAAAGACATGGAAATAATTAACCAAAGTTAGAATAAGTTTAGTCCACTAAAGTTTGTGTTAAACAGATAAAAAACTCCAATTGAGTAGTAATATTCCATGCAGAGTGCTCACTTGTTTTACTTTCCTATTTAGTTAGCTAAATGTCCTGTGCAGAAAGTTCACATACCAAGTGTAAGGTCAGAGTTCATTTAGCACAAGACTGAGATATTTCACCTTTCCTCAAGATCAGTTTGAAACTGATAAGTCAGTTAAATACAACATGAAACAACATGGCTGAAATTGCCAAAGTTCTAGCAGCTCGCATCTGCTATTGCTGGAGTGTCTGTTGCTCAGTAAAGGCAGCACTTCATATTTACAGTTTAATTAACAGCTCTTATTGTGCTTACTACAATCAAATCCAGTATCTTTTTCATCTGAACTGAAAAAAGATTTATTTTCACTGCCTTTCTTATTCCAGCGTACTGATGCATCCCCCAATGTCCAGCTCCAAACAATCATGAAATATATGATAAATGTAACTGGAAAAGAATAATTGTACCCAGTTCAAAAAGTCATCAGGTCATTTCAGCTTCTATAGCTATCAGTCAGTAGAAAAACATGTTACTGCATTGTTCCCAAGAGTGAGGATATAAGACAGACTTAATTAGATGGGGAAAATTTCTTACTGCTGCTTAGAAATCTCAGATGTGACAGCCAGTCCTGAAGCTGAGATACCACCACCCCTCTTCTCACAATGGGATCACTCACTAACCTAGTTTCTGCCTGCTTCTCTCCAGGAACCAGTGGGCCATCAATGTTTAGACAATGATTTGCTTGTGTGACCTATACTCTCTGAACCAGGCAGCAGTTTAATTTACCACAAAACCTCAGTATTGAAGGCAAAGATAGGCAAGTAATATGGGAAGCCATTCAATTCAAAATTACAGTTTTCAGAATATAATGCATATTGAAATGTCTATGACTAGCAATAAAATGTTTACAGCATAATATTAAGAGAATGACAAACATGAAAATGAGTATATCACACACCAAAATAAGTATGATACCTTCTGAAATGCATATGGCATATGCCAAAATGGGTATGACACATACCAAAGTGGATATGACATTCACCAAGCTAGAAATTACACTTATTAAAATAAGTATGACTTAAACCAAAATGGTTGGGACACATACTGAAACAGGTAGTATGCATATCAAAATAGGTATGACACATACCAAAATGGGTATGACACACATCAAAATGGGTATGACACAAACTGAAATGAATATACTATACCAAAATGGGTATGATATATAAAGAAATACAATAATTATGACTCATATTTATATGGCCTATAATGAAATGGTTATGACACATAGCAAAATGGGTACGGCATACTGAAATGGATATGGCAAACACCAAAATGGGTTTGATACAAACTGAAATGGATATGACACTCACCGAAAATTGTATGACTAATGCTGGATTAATAATGACACATACTAAAATGGATATGACCTATACTGAAATAGATATGACACATAGCGAAATGGGTATGGCACACAGAAATGGGTATGATATAAACTGAAATGGATATGACACACACTGAAATTGGTATGACACATACTAAAATAATTATGACACATAGCTAAATAAATATGACCCATAATTAAATGGATATGACACATGGTGAAATGGAGTAACAAAACCTGAAAAGAATGTGACACGTACTGAAATAATTATGACATTAACTAAAATGGGTATGACACATACTGAAATGAATACAGCAAATACCAAAATGGGTATGACATGTTCCAAAATGGATGTGACACACATTACAAATTGGCATGACACACGCCGAAGTGGGTATGACACATAACAAAAATGTTTATGAAGCACACCAAAATAAGTAAGACTCACACTGAAATGTTTATGGCACATACTGAAATAATTATGATACATGCCAAGGTATGTATGACACATACCAAAAAGGATATGACACACACTGAAATGATTATGAAATATACTAAAATACTGTAGCTATGACACAAACTGAAGTGGTGATGACACATACTGAAATAACTATGACACATTCTGAAACTGACATGACATTTACTTAAATTGATATGATACATAACAAAATGGGTATGACACATACCAATATGAATACGGAATATACTGAAAAAGGTAGAGTATAGGTAGAGCAACCACCAAAATAAGACTAACATACCATAATGAGTATATAGCAAACTGAACTGTGAATATATATAGCAAAACTTGCAAAGCATAGCCTAAACAGATTGCAATGTGTGCCAAAATGGCCATGTAACAAACTGAAATGATTGTAAGACAGTTGTTAGTGGCTGGCAGTACAGCCAAAAGGTTAGAGTAATGAGCTGTGAATGTGCTTGGTACACCCACCAGACAGACCTGGGTTTGATTCCCACAACCTCCACTCACATACTGTGTGACTCTGAGCAAGTCACTTAACCTCCCCAGTGCTCCTAGGTCACCCCTGAAAAGAGACACCTGTGCCTAGTGGGCTTTTCCCAGTTAACAAAGAATAAAATAAATAAATGATTGATTTCATTTGGGCATCCAAGTCCTCTGTCATTGACCTGAAGTGGTGTTCAGGAAAACTGCAAAGTTGGGAAACTGGGAAAGGACAGGGAGTGACTGAGGAGTCTGGGATAAAACCCATTAAATGCATGGCAGACATTATACTGTATACCTTGTAACATTTTGTCATTAAAATGTTGCGCAATGATACTCAAAATGTAGGAAACTGAGAACTGCTAGTAACAGTAATGTGAGGCACATTGTAACACACATAGAGACACAAACTTACAACACTGGGAGCTAGTGACTTAACAGTATTCCACCCCTGATCACAGCTTGGACACTAGTTGGAAACCCTAGCAATGGAGTGACAATGACTCACATTGAGTCTTTTGTGGGGACCCCACCTAGCACTGCCAAGTGCCAGTAATTACATCTCTTAAAGAGATCCTTATCATCATACCTGGCCATCTGAAACAATGAGGGAGATTAGCATGAGGACTAGAGCCTGCTAAAATAGGGACTTTTTTTTTTTGCTTCATTGACAGCCATGGAAGATCTGCACAAGTCAAGATGGATAAGTAAAGGATTAGCTGCACTAGTCCAGGTCAAAGTGCACTATTCTATTAACAAGTAAAACAATCTTAAAATCAACTCATGCTTATAATCTGAAATTTTCCTTCTCTTCATTTCTGACAGTTTCAATAATCTCTTCATCAATGATGTTGTTAGAAACCTCACAGTCATTCTCAAAAGTAACATGGTCCTCAGCAGTGCATTGTAAAATATTTCTTAAGGCATTTGCAACAATCAAAAAATCAGGACCACAATGCACTACATCTGTGCTAGTGATGTGGCAGATTATAGGAGGAGAATAACATGAAAAAGATACAGTCCTTACAGCAGAAAGCACTGGCAGATGGTGGATAGAGAAGGTGGTAGATGATAGAGGGGATTTCCATAAAGACAGAACAGTACAGGAGTCCAGGCCAGTGGATAAGGAGAGTGGCAGATAATAGATGGGCAGATAATAAAAGGTTCATTGTAGTGTTCCTGAAAGTGTCTTTCCTGCACAGTAGTCTATTTCCTTTTTTTTCACCCACAGAGTACATATCAAGCTAAGGGATCTCTGCCTCACTAATACTCATGGTGAATTTTAAAGGGACACTGTCAACCCTTTTTCCATCATATTATTTCTAGTTGAAAACATACATTTTATGATTACTTACCTTCCTTAAATTCATTGAAGTTGCTGGTTGTTTTATTTGCTTTCTTTTGTATAAGAACCAAAATGAATGCTAATGTTGTAATTACTGTATACACAATTTTGTTTTGTTTCAAATCTTTAATCTTCTCCTATAGTATACTTCCTGAACATTAGGAGAACCACCAAACAGTGTAGACACTCATAATGCAATGGTCTCCTCTCCTCCCACTGTGTCTTCAGTGTCTATACTGTGTCAGGAGTATTCCCAACTCCAGCAAAGATGCAGTGGGAGATAATCAAGGACTGTAGAGAAATATGTCTTTGTGTGGCAACACCAGTATGGTAGATAGTCTGTTCTTCACTTGAAAAGAAAAATAGGAACAGAATCAAGCAATCATCTACATCAGCAAACTGTATAAAACGTGAGCAATCATAAAATGTGTTTTTAAACAAAGGACACTTTGAAGCCTAAAGGGGTTGACACTGTCCTTTAAAGCAGCAGTGCAATGAGAAAAGTTATTCCAAAAAGTTAATATTCTGCTGTGGTTATAAAAAATATTACAGAACTGCTGATTTGGGTTTTCTGGATGCTTCCTATGCTGTGTACCGGACATTTGCATTTTTTCCTGGACTCTTACCCTTCTTGGGACCTCAATTTTATTTCCATGTAAAAATATGGTGGCCATCTTTTTCTTGAGAAATAATTACTTTAAAACTTTCATAAAATTCTTCAATGATAGTGAACTGGAAATCTTACCACCAAACTAAATGGGAAGACATCTGGCATCAGTTAGAAAGAACAAAAGGTGGGGTCAAACTTTAACCCATTTTCGTTGCACTGCTGCTTTAACTTCACTTTACTGGAATTCAATATTTCAAAATATTCATTGAATGATTTCCCATCCACTCTCTATTATAGAAATATGTTGCTAATTAAGCTGTTAAGTGTAATAATATTTTTAATCCAGCAAAGGAAGGTGCTCCAGGAAGCTATCCACACAGAATGGTGCTCTCAAAAATAAATCACTAGAAAAAAACAAAACAAATGAAGCACCCATTCTGGAAAGCACATGTAAAGTCTAGCAACAGCTCCAAACTACTGGAAAGAGGGATTCTGTAAACAAAATCAAATAAAAAAAATTTATTTTAATTTACAAGAACATTTAAAGAAACAGTACATGTTTAAAACACCATACACAGTACAAAATTAGTGTGCACAAAAAGAGGCAAGACTATGTAGCAGCAATCAAGAAAACAGCATTAATAATGTTAAAAGAGACAAAGCATGCAGGGATGGCAGTACACACAGGAACAGGTCAGCCCCTAAGGGCCAAAATAACATACCTTTCACTACGTCTAGGCGGAGCTTCTTCAGAAGTTAAGGAGCCATATGTCTGCTCCTTATTTATAGTGCGATTAATAAAACAATTATGCTTTCAATACAAAAAACTCACTCAATCTCATGCCTATTTAAACAAGTAAATTGGTAAATTGATACACACATACAATTGGTGATCCAACAAGCCAAATACAAAAAATTACAAGAAATTATACACAAAGAATAAACAATTATCCTAACCTTAATACCCTGAATAAAAATCAATAGACAGTTCAAAAATAAAGCTGTCACACAGATATTAATACATAACAGGTTACTGTAAATGGACATTAATTCTACCCTCGATAAGCTATCATTTTGAAATTTTAAACATAGCCAAAATACAAAAACATTGCATATATATCATAATAAATCATCACTATTCTTTATGACATATCCATTCATGATTAACTTGAACAATTTAAACAACTTAAAGCTTTAACAGCGATCTTCTCTAATTACATTCTACACTCTAAACAAAATATTAAATTCATATATTGGCTTCTTTTCTTCAAGCTTTATGCCTCTTTTCTTCTCTTGTCCAATTTTTTTGTATTTCTATTTCCATGATGAATCAAAGAAACCCCACATTGAACAGAATACTACCAAGAGAAAAAGGAAAAAAGCTGTAAAACATTCCGACATATACATAGAAAATCTCATAACAATTTCCATCGTTTGTGTACCCTATTCCAAATATGGTGTAGAAGGAAAATAATATAAAGTTTGCTATCGGGAAACATGTACAAGGAAAAAAATTAAAAAATGAACATAAGATCAGTTATTTTGGAATTCAAACAGTCCCATAAAATTCCTGAGGGGGTGATAGGGAAGCTTTGGTAAGCAGAATTGAAACCAAATGGATTTTTAGAACCTGGGCTTGTTATCCCCTGGGGTTAAATGATTCAGTCGAACTTGTACATTACCTGTAATGAGGCTATTGCAATACAATATCATATACTACAGTATCATATAAGACATATAATTGCATGAATTTGTGGAGTTACTTGGACAGTAATAATATTTGGAATAGGGTACATAAATGATGGAAATTGTTATAAGATTTTCTATGTATATGTCGGAATGTTTTACAGCTTTTTTCCTTTTTCTCTTGGTAATATTCTGTTCAATGTGGGGTTTCTTTGATTCATCATGGAAATAGAAATACCAAAAAATTGGACAAGATAAGAAAAGAGGCATAAAGCTTGTAGAAAAGAAGCCAATGTATGAATTTAATATTTTGTTTAGAGTGTAGAATGTATTTATAGAAGATCACTGTTAAAGCTTTAAGTTGTTTAAATTGTTCAAGTTAATCATGAATGGATATGTCATAAAGAATAGTGACGATTTATTATGAAATATATGCAATGTTTTTGTATTTTGGCTATGTTTAAAATGATAAATTATTGAGGGAAGAATTAATGTCCATTTACAGTAACCAGTTATTTATTAATAGCTGTGTTATAGCTTTATTCTTGAACTGTCTAATTATTGATTTTTATTCAGGGTATTAAGGTTAGGATATTAGTTTATTCTTTGTGTATAATTTCTTGTAATTTTTTGTATTTGGCTTGTTGGATCACCAATTGTATGTGTGTATCAATTTACCAATTTTCTTGTTTAAATAGGCATGAGATTGAGTGAGTTTTTTTATTGAAAGCATAATTGTTTTATTGATTGCACTATAAATAAGGAGCAGACATATGGCTCCTTAACCTCTGAAGAAGCTCCACCTAGATGTAGTGAAACATAAGGTTTTTTGGCCCTTAGGGGCTAAGCTGTTGCTATGTGTACTGCTGTCCCTTCATGCTTTGTCTCTTTTAAAATTATTAATGCTGTTTTCTTGATTGCTGCTACATAGTCTTGCCTCTTTTTGTGCACACTAATTTTGTACTGTGTATGGTGTTTTAAACATGTACTGTGTTTCTTTAAACGTTCTTGTAAAATAAAAACATGTTTTACTTGATCTGGTTTACAGCATCCCTCTTTCCAGTAGTTTGGAGCTGTTACTAGATTTTACATGTGCTTTCCAGAATGGGTGTTTCATTTGTTTTGTTTTTTTCTAGTAATATTTTTACAATTAAAGAAACCATTTGCCGCAAAGATATTCTCAGTTTCAATTTTGGAAAATGCATGTAGTTGCTTACGATGGGGTCACTGACAATCCCATCATTGTGCCTCTCCTCAATCTGAAGATGTTACTATGCAATATGTCATTTGCTAGATCTGGTATAAAATTAGTGCAGGTTTGGATGATATTCTGCACTGAGGTAAACAATCTCCTAGGGCTTCTAGCCCTTCTATATGTTGTATGCAGGTGTAAAGGTCACATACATTAATAGTGACCAATAAGATATTTGTCAGATCCAAATTCTCTTTGTTCAAGTCTTCTAAGATTTGAATAAAATGTTTATTTTTCACACTGCACTTACTTTTTGGGACAAAAGTCTTAAAAACAGAAGTTCACATACTTGGACAAATAGTCTGTTGGAGAATCAGTCCCTGAGATAAAGGGTCTCCCATGTGGAGCTGTGGTACTATGATGTACTTTAGGAAGTACATTAAAGTTTGCAGCATCTGGACATTTTTATATGTATTCATTCATTCATTCATAAAGTGTTATTCCTATAGTTGCTATGAACATGATAGATGTGACAATACTCTATTGAGCAAAAGCTAATTTCCAAGGAGATCCCATGTGTACAATTGTGGTAAATATTTCATAAACCAACGATTTTAAAAAGTGTCTCACAAAATACAAACACAAATACAAAAGACAGACAACATATGACGTTGACAGTGCTGCAGAGTCATAAATTAGTTACAGAATATATATAACAATATAAAGACAGTACGTTATTATTTGCATTGTCCAGATTTAAAACATATTGTAACATTACTGTGGTTTCATTGATTTTTCACTAAACCGTCTTTTAATCAAATGTGGGTATATAGTTTGGTTTGCCAGTCTAAGATGAATTGGTACAGTATTCCAGAGCAGCGTCCACCGGCACTGGAATGATGATTTTCCTACTTAAAGATTACATCATGGAACTTCAAATTCCAGTCCCTGAGCAGATCTTAAATTTTCTATGGGCTTCCTAATTTCAAAATTTTCTAAAATGTAACCTGGAAATTTTCCATGCTGTACCTTGCACATATAAGTTAAAGTATGGCAATATGTCCTATCAGTGATCCTCATCCAATTTAAAGAGCTATACATCTGACAATGATGCTCCTCCTGGTGTGTCAAGTATGAGACAGCCATCTCATTATACATTATGGGCCCGATTCTATATGCACCTATGTGCATATCCATGAGAGTTGCGACACGTGAAGGGTGCAGTTGTGCCAAGGATCCTGCACCCAATTCTATAAGGGGCAGGGTCCCGGCAGCCAAGTCCTGTGACTTGCAACAAACCCACAGGTATGCCAAACAAAGGGTGTACCTGACGGGTTTACCATAAGCCACAACCCTGGGAGTGAAGGGCACAAGTGCCCCCCAATGCCCAGATCATCCCTGTCCGTAAAGCCCCACAGGGCTAGAGCATGCCAGTGACCCCCAGTACCCATTAAAGAGCCCTGCAGGGCTGGAGAATGCCTCCAACACCCAGTACCCATTAAATAGCCCCATAGGGCTGGAGAATGCCCCCAACCCCCAGTACCCATTAAATAGCCCCAAGGGCTGGAGAATGCCCCTGACCCCCAATACCCATTCAATAGCCCCGCAGGGCTTCTGCATGCCCCTGACCCCCAGTACAATATGGGAAACCCCGCACCCCTCAAGCTGAGAAAATAACTCCCCCCAATCCCTGTTCCACACAAATGCAGCCATTCCCCAAGTCCTGAGTATCCCTGGTAGTCTAGTGGCCCACCCTCCCACCCAGCAGCACCTAACTACCTCGCTGTCCCCATGACCCGTTTGGGCCAGCAACTGGCACAGCCCACCTCTTACCACCGTGGTGAGCCGCTAACTGAACACTGCAAGAGCGCATACTATACATACGCATGCGTATGTTCAGTACACACTCCTGCAGTATTCTCCAGCCATGTGGGGTGTTTTGGTATTGGATAGGGCATGGATAGCCCTATGGGGCATTACCATGCTGCGTCTGGGTTGGGCCATTGAGGGGGGACAGACTTAGCCCTGTGAGGCTTTTGTGTTATGGGGTCAGAGCAGTGCTGGGAGAGAGGGTGGCATACCATCAGGAGGATGGTCAGGCTGCATATGCAGGCAACCTCCGGGGGGCATAGGTACAGGTACACCAGCTATATGCTCATGTAACTTATGTTGACGTTTTCCCATGGAGTTTGTTGGAGAATAGCGCACTGGGGGACTTTGTTGCTTTCCTTCAAGAATAGGGTGCAACTGCTGCCATAAACCCCCTAGCACCATGTTGCAGGGGGTTTAGGGCGTAACTGGTGGCGTATGTCCACTTTGGTGCAAACAGCCTGTGGCATGTTGCAGGCTGCTTTGCAGAATACTGTATGTCACAACTGCTGGCATAACGTGCTACTTGCACCATTTTGGGAGGAGCAAGTCAAGTTATGCCAGATGTAACCTTTTTAAGAATTGGGCCCCATGTCTAATTTATTAAGTCCCATCTTCGAGGCCCCAGCGTAAATAAAATCACTGTAATCCTATACAGGCAGTAACATAGTATTTACCACCCTTAGTCTTGTTTTCTGTGACATAAAGTGTTTAATCCTATAAATCATGCCCATCTTCTTACCCAAGTTATGAAGCAGGGCTTCCAGGTGAGGTGCCCAATTGAGTGTCTCATCCAAGATGATACCTAAATATTTCCCATTTGTTGAATTTGTGTACCCTGTAAAGACTAGATTACTAGACAGCCCTCTGTACGATCAGTCCAGGAGAGCAGCATAGACTGCATTTTTTTTGTATTTAAACATAATTTATGTTCCTTAAAAAAGTTCTGCAAGCAATAAAAGGCCTCTTGAAGACTATTTTGTATATCAAATACTTCTTTCGCTTCTGTGTAAATGACTGTATCATCTACATAGATATGGTATTTTATTGTAGTACTTTTAAACTTTGTCATTAATATACATATTAAAAAGCAGAGGGCCCAATATTGATCCCTGTGGGTCCCCTCTTCCAATCTGTACTGGCTTAGATCTATAGGGTCCGATCTCTACTACCTGTTTTCTACCAGTCAAGTATGTTTTTAACCATTCTAATTTTCCTTCCCTCACTGCTATTTGATGGTGTCTGGACAGGAGAATGCTGTGGTGCAAGGTATTAAAGGTTTTCAGTAAATCTACAAACAATGCACCCACAGGACATTCTCCTGTCCAGACTCCACTGTACGTACCCCACCACCTTCATCAGAGCTGTGTTAGAGCTATGAATTGCTCTAAATCCTGATTGGTAGGTATTCATCAGTTTATTTGATTCCAAAAAAATCTGTAATCGTGAAGCAACGAAACTCTCAAAAATCTTTGAAACTATCAGCAAAAGGGAGATAGGGTGATAGTTATTAATATCATGTCATACTCCACCTTTAAAACTGGGTATTACTTTAGATAGTTTCCATCCCTCAGGAAACTCGCCCATTGGCAAAGAAAGATTAAATATATAAGTTAAGGGGGGTGCAATGCAAGGGGCCGCATACTTTAGCATTTTAGTCTGTATTTTGTCTAATCCTGTAGCCTTTTTGGTGTCCAACTTTGGTAGAGCGTTCATCACCTCCTGTACTTTTATATTCTTAAAGTAAAAGTGGGTTTGTCTAACTAAATTGTGGGATATCTGTTTGTCCTGCTTGTAGTGCTCATCAGGGGAGTCTGTCCATAACATCCTTGTACCTATTTCTGAAAAACATTTATTGAATGCATTTACTACAGTATTATTCAGGGGGACCAGAAGACAATATTCTATCCTTTTCACTCATTAATTTTTTGCGTTGCCCATGAAGTCTACTGCTTTCTTCCAGAAAAGTCTGGGATTTTGAATTACTTGGCTGTCCATTTCAGATCTAAAAAGGGTTTGTTGTGTTTGCCGAATGTGATTTGTTTATTTATTTCTGGCCTGTCTGTAAAGATTCCAGGCCCCGTTTGTGCCAGTTGATTGAGCTGTATGCCACTTTTTATCTCCTTCTTTTTTTAATTTGTGAAGTGTAGCATTATACCATCTTGACTTATTAGCTCTCGCCCTCCTTTTATGTATTGGAACATGAAAGTTACAGATCTTCAAGAACTCTTCCTGTAAGCATAACCATGCTTCTGAAGCTGTGGGTATCAGTTCCAGTCTGCTCCATGATATGTTATCTATGTCAAGCGTAAATTCAACATAGTTAATGTTTTAAAATGTCTCCATGTAACTGTTTGGGCTTGTTTAATGATCTTTAAGTGCTTTCTCAAAACAAAGGTAACCTGGTGGTCAGAGAAGGCATCAGGCAAAACATCACTCTGAGAGTATACTGATAGGCAATTAGTAAAAATAAAATCAAATAAAGTTGAATTCTGTATATTTTTGCAGTTTATCCTGGTTGGTTCCTCAATAGCTGACTAAGTTGTAAACATTCCTGAAAATCAATCAAGCTATTACTGGGATCAGTCTGGATCCAATTAACATTGAAATCACCTAAAATTAATAATAGACATGTAAACATGTAATATTCCATGAATTCCTGTAAACTGTGAAAAATGCTATTTTCCACTTTATGAGGTTTATATAATCCTGTATTTAATATAGAATTGACAAAAGGGATCTGTACATCAACAAAGAAAACCTCCAGCCCCTTTTCTAATGAGTTACATTTAATTTCTGATGTTTCCAAATCTATATTAACATATATCAAGATTCCCCTTCCCTTTTGCGAAGTAGTGATACCTGTCTATTTGTAGGGATTCCTCTGTAATTGTTTTATGTAACCAAGTTTCTGTAATAATTATAACATCCGGACTATACCGTCTTATCCAGTCATTAATTATGTCTAATTTATTCCATGTACTTCGGGCATTAAGAGGAACAATGCTAAGGCCTGTCCCTTTCAAAATTTCAGCATTTATATGATCAATTGGTCCCAGACTGTGGTAAGCATTTCTACTCATCATTAATGAAAGAATTAGTGCATAATTAAATAATAATGCTCCACCGGGTGTGTGTCGTGCTGGGATAATGTCACGCCTCAGGTGATTGGGCACAAGGTTGCAGGCTGAGTGCATCCAATAACTGAAGCGTGACGTTATCCCAAACGACACACACCCTGGAGGGCATTATTGCTATTAAACAATAGCTCGTTGTTATACAGAATAAAAAAAATCATTTTAAAGATGTTTTTGTGTGGAAAAATATTTTTGTTTTTTAAAAGCAAATGAAACAATGAAGCACATCATCAAGCACATCAAGCAGCATATAATCAAGCAAAAGTTTATCTACAGGTTCACAGTGAGACTGAGACTAGACCCGTGATGTTGTACTGGGATAACATCACAGGTCCAGCCCAAGACTTGACCAATCAGAGTCCAGGATTTTTTCTTGCCATTGTATAATTAGATAAAACCACACACTATTTCCTTATGTGTTTAAGATGGAACTTCCTAACTTGTTCATGCAGCATTTTTATCAAATGCAGTGTAAAAGGAGGTGAACATCCATTTACAGAGTAATGGTACCTCATGATGTATAATGATTTCATCAGATCTGTGTACAAAGATGTTAACAATTCGGCATGTACAGTGCCAAAACCTGGTAAAAAAATGCATTGCAGTTCCCTGTAGTTGTGCCCCTTGGAATTTTAATATCTATACCAATGTTATTTGTTGTTGCTGCTGCTTTCCCGGGCCTCCTATTTGTAAGAAGCACAGGAGAAGCAGCAACAGTCAGTAGTTGTTCATGATGCAAGGTTACAAGGAAAGAAAATGCCCCAATCGGCTATTTACATAATGCTAAACATTATATAAGAAAGAAATTGGGGCAAATAAGCTTATACAACTAACTAATGTCACACTATTACCCCTTTTCTTTATCATTTGGTAGCTACTTCCTGCACATGGGATTCATTTTAAAATTAAGGCTTACCAAAATTGCTATATAGCCCCTTAAATTACTTTAAAACATTTCTAATGCTGTCTGTTTAAAATTATTTCAGTCCCACTTACTTATTTCTCCAAGTGTAAGCTCTGTTGTTAAAGTAAATATTTTTACCGAGTGGTGCAGCCACTCATGCTCATGCCTGAGAGCTTGCGCTTCACTCAGGCACAAGCCTTTTATGTTGCCTGGCTCCTCCCCTTCTTGCCCCAGCAACATATCAGCTCACCACCAAGCTCCCTCACCAGCCATTACAACAGCAGCTGTTTTCAAGAACAGGGGAAGGTGTTTTACCCAACAGTTAAAAATATGACAGAAAGTGCATTTGAGGTTCAACGTGTAAGTTTGTTCAGCAGTATACTTGCAGGGTGGGCGATGTAATTGATGACACTGTAGACACCGTAGACTGCAGCATCCACCCTTGTTTCTGCGTCACATACAAATACACAGTTCTGTGTCTTTAGTGTTCTTTACAGGGCAAATGCAGGTAGCAGGCAGCTAGATGATAAAAGGCAGATCTAATAGTGGAGCAGTTCATGATGTTTGGCATCGGTCTCGCACTCAGACACGAGCCTGTAACAAATCTACAGTACAAAAAGAAAATGTATTTTCCTCCTCTGCTTGGTTAATAACTTTTTGATCCTCTTTAATAATGTTTAAGGGCTATCAAGCAATTCTATGTAATTGTTGGTGCTGTTCACCTGTCTCAAACAATTATTTTTATGGCTGCAGTGGGTGGAGCCCTGCTGACATCTTGCTTCAAAAAGGGACTCATCATTACTTGAAAGCATTTTTTGCCCACTGAATAACATGTTGGACTTGCAGCACAGTCTCCTATGCTATATAACTGCACCAGATAACAAAGGCCCTTTCCAAAAAACAAGAAAAACAAAGTGTGTTTCATTTGCTGTTGCAACACTTCTCCTACTTTGCCAGAGTCACATATCAGTCATTAGTACAGAATTCCTTTACATAACATCCCAATTCTGTCTGTAGGCAGCTAGAGTTCACAGCGCTGTGTTCAGTTAATCACTGCCATTTTTTTCCTCCATGGTTTTAAATTTCACACACACACACACACCACTGTGTTTTGGCCTTGCTTTGCTACCATGGACTGACATAGTCCAGTATCATCAACAATCAAGGGCACTTAAGCAATCACAATAGACTAGATAAGTTGGGCAGTGAATATAATTAATCATGTTTTACATTTTCTTTTTACATTTATCATGCTCTCTGATCTCTACCACTATAGCTTATGGTGCTGAGTGTTAATTTGAGCTGCACAATTCCACAACCTCACAGTCTCCTCACACTGGGAGGTCACGGAGGTCAGAGGGGACTGATATGCGCATGTGTTTTCTGACCTCCATGACATCCCGCTGTGAGGTTTTTCATAATACAGCTCAAATTAATACACAGCCTTACATACTGTAGTGGTAGGCAACAGAGAGAACATATAAAAATAAAAAGTAAAACATGATTAATTATATTCACTGCCCAACCTATCTAGTCCATTGCAATTGCTTACGTGCTAATAATTGTTGATGTAATTAAATTACAGTTCCACAAAGAAATAACATTAGTAGCTGGACCAGTGGTCTGATAATCTGGATGTCTTATCTCTTGTCATGCCAGTGACCCTGGTTTAGGACTCAGCCTAGGTGCTAGTAGTTTATCAAGGAGGGAAAGGATTGAGCATCTGCTGGACTACTCTCCTTTCCCAGGTAGGTAGGAGTATCTCTCCCACTGAATGACTGCCACCAGGTGGAGGAGTGGTGGTAATGTGAGTCTGAGTATGGCAGGGAAAGGAGAGAACAGTGGGAATCTGCAGCTGTCCACACGCCTCCATGCATGAACATCCGGCTTGCATGCCCCAGTGCAGGGATGGGGACAGAAAATGGAAAAATGAATGCAGAAGCAGGCCCCATGATGCTCCTACCATGCTTCCATCCTGAGGTGTCTTCAGGTCCAAAGCCAATCTGCATTGTTGCACCGCGGGAGATGACATATATAAAAATGGAAAAAAGAGGTTGGAATGTGCAGATCAGTCACATGATGGAAATCACATCACTTCATAAAACCATTAGTTTGTGAAGATGGGGTATAATCTGGATGGAGGAACTAGAGTCTCATGGATGTAAGCTTTTGATTAACGTCCAAATGCTTGTGCTTCTGAAAAAAAAAACATATAGTATGTGTTTGTTATGATACGGTCTTTCTTACACATTTTTCAGTACCATCAATAGTATGATTTTGCAGACATGCTGGCTCTGGCTAGAGTTTGTTATAGTGGTCATTATCAATGCAGCAATGAAAGGATTCAGCACTCCATGCTAATGAAGATGTCCAGAACTTGTCTTCTTTAATTCAAAACTTTTATTTTAGCAAAAAGCAACTACATACAGAACTGCTGTAGCCCAGGGAGGCCACCACTGACTGACCTTTCACACACAAAAAAATGTGCTTTATCAAGGTATAGGGCACCCACTAGTGGTTTAATTTATACTAAAACTTATTTAGTGTTAATTATAAAAAATGTGCAGAATGTCCCTTATAATTAATCCCCACCACACACAATATTAAAAACATTTTTCAATGGCAGAAATTCAACATATCCATGAACATTTCATACATCTTTATCCTAAAAAATGATTTCCACAAGTTTATTATTTAAACGTTTCTGGCATCAAACTTCTAGAAGGATAGTAAAACTTGGAACCAGAATGGAGGGTGGAGGGGGTAACTAAATATTACATACAGCGCTATCAAGTTGATATGATATCGCTGTATGTAATATTTAGTTACCTCCCCACCCCCACCCCCATTCTGGTTCGAAGTTTTACTATCTTTCTAGAAGTTTGATGCCAGAAATGTTTAAATAATAAACTTGTGGAAATCATTTGGTCTCCCTGTGCTACAATGGTTCTGTATGCAGTTGCTTTTTGCTAAAATAAAGTTTTGAAGTAAAGAAGATGAGTTCTGGACGTCTTCATCAGCATGGAGTGCTGAGTCCTTTCATTGCTGCATCTATAGTACAGGACTTTCAAGCATCAGGACAGGTGGAGTGAGCCTTGTTACATGTTGTTAGTCATAATCAAGTATAACTAGCCCTCTACCCTTTTAATCACAATTTAACAATTCTCTTCTAAAACCTTTAAGGATTCTTTTTCCTCCTTGGATAGATTTAAAAATAAGGAGCCCTCTTGTTCTCAAATTTGTCAATGATATACTACCTACTGCTTTCATATAGATGTTGAAATAGGAGGGAATAGGTCCAAGCAGATTAAAAAATAAGATTTGACATGCTGCACTTTTTAAGATTTTTTTCTTGGATTTGTGAATCACTAGTGTCTCTTAAGTCCTGACATTCACTGCTGAAAAGAAATTTCTGAGTCTTAGCTTCCTATAAAACTTTTGCCAATCAGTTCTTATTTCCACAGAGTTTAACCCCTCTACAGAACAGAAATGAAGTCCTCTGCTCAAGACAGACATGTCACTCTCACTTAGTTGTCTCTGACAAATTGAAAAATATTTCTTTAGAACTGTCCCGGTCTGTGCTCTTGAACTGTGTATTTTTGAAGATGTCTCTGTCACTTCATCCACCAATTTCTCTCCATAAAAACATAGTATTTGTCGACAGAAAAAGGACTGCTTGCCCCCCCAGTCTGCCCAGATAGTCCCTACTTAGTCTGTCTCTGCTGACCTTAAATGGTCTCCAGTGATCCTCCCTCCTCCCTGTTTTTTGTTGAAACAGGCTGGAGATGGTGTAACATATAGCAACCAAAATTATTTAAAGCCAGCAGGGCTGATCCTGTCTGGCATCTCAGGGCACTAAACAAGTATTTACTGGAGGCCAGAAGGGAGAGTGATGATGTGATAGAGGCCTTAAAGTTTCTGAAAGGGATACACAAGGTAAACTGTGAGAAACTGTTCAGTAGGACATGAACATAAGCTGGTGGGGGGATTTAGAAGGGATGTGAGAAAGTTTTACTTTACAGAGAGAGGGGTTGAGCCATGGAACAGCCCACTATCATAGGAGGTGGCCACAAAACCCATTAATGGGTTCTAGCATGGCTGAGACAGAGTAAAGAACTTAATTGTTACTGAGGAGATAGCAGTAATGCAGGGAGTGAGGAGGTAGATGAAGGTGAAATCCCCATGAAGACATTAGTTCATGGGGTGGAGTAGGGTAAATCTGTGTAGACTGGCTGGACTGATGTTTTTTTTCTTCCAACATTATCTATGTTTCTATGTTTTATGTTTGTTCTACTCCACTGATGCTCAGACTGAATTCTTGATGGTAATAACTCTTCCACTTTTGTCTGCCTAGAAACACCTCCCTGCTTGGTCTGCCTTGGCCTCTTCCTAAAATATAAGAATACCTGCCTATGTAACTATCTAAATTGCTGTCTGATGAGTTCACTGACCTCTATGATTCTACTAAGCTCCTTCCTCTATTTTCTAAAAAAAAAAAAAAAAAACAAGGAGCCATAAATGACCATTAGTGCTGTTATTGGAATTTTATTTTGTGCACCAAAGAACCTCACAAAATCATCTCAGCAAACAGATGGGATGCCCCAGAATGCCCCAGTGCTTCACTTGTAAGATGATGAAGCTCTCACTAATGAAGTGCCAGGGCATTCTGAGGCATTCCATCTGTTTGCTGAGCTGAACAGATTTCTAGTGGCCATTTGGTACACAGAATAAAACTGCAAAACAACACTATTGTTATTGTGTCAGCCCCCCATTTATTTTATCTTTCTTGAGGAAGCCAGGGCTGCCTCCCCCCCCCCAGCACAGGCCTCGACCATGACTTAAGACATCATGGACTCACTACAAGGGGCAGGCCTCAGACAACTAGTGGGGGAACCCACCAGAGACTGGGCAATCCTGGATCTGTTGCTGACCAATGGAGATAGAATTGTAGATCTCCAAGTAGAGGGCCAACTGGGGTCCAGTGACCACAACTTGGTACAGTTCAAATTCAACACAGGGATGCAGTCTAGCCATACAAAGGGCAAAGATCTTAGATTTCAGGATGACTGACTTCTGCATGATGGGAAAACATGCTAAATAAGCCCTAGATCAGAGAAACACAGGAGGGATGCTGAGGAACAATGAACATATAATAAAGAGGCCATTACAGGGGTCACAGAGCAATGTGTTAAGCTGAGATGTAAAGGGAAGAGAAGGATGAAGCCACTTTGGTTCTCCAAGGCTGCAGCAAAAAAGGTAAGCATCAAAAGTGTGGCCTTCAGAATATGTAAGGAAATGCAAAGAGATGAAGATAGGAAGGAGTACCAGAATTGTCTAAGAGAGGCAGGAAAAGCTGTAAGGAGTGTAAAGGCACAAACTGAGGAAAAATTAGTTCAGTCAGTGAGGAAAGGGGATAAGGCATTCTACAGGTACATTAGTGAGGGAAGAAAGTGTAGGGGGGATTATTAATCTCAAAGGGGACAAGGGAGAGACCAAAGATGGAGATCAAGACAAGGTGCAATTCTAATCAAACATTTCTGTTCAGTCTTCACAGTGGAAGGGGAGGGACAGTGACCACAGTTAGACAACAAAGGCATGGGGGGGACAACAATCATTTTACAGAGGAGAGGGTATTAAAAGAGCTTACAAAGTTGAAAGTGGACAAAACTATGGGTCCAGATGGCATACATCCCAGGATCCTGAAACAACTAAGGATAGAGCTGGCAGCCCCAATGGTGGTTATGTTCGCTGAGTCCCTAAATACTGGTGTAGCCCCCAAGAACTGGAGAAGGGCAAATGTAATCCCTCTTCACAAGAGTGGCAGCAGGGAGGAGGCAGGGAACTATAGGCCAGTAAGTCTCACGTCAGTGGTGGGTAAGATCATGGAGACACTCCTTAAGGAACGAGTTGTGGAACACCTGGAATCCAATGGGGTACAGGATCTGAGGCAACATGGTTTTACAGCAGGAAGGTCCTGTCAAACAAATCTAATTGATTTCTTTGACTGGATGACAAAGGTAGTGGACCAAGGGGGAGCGGTGGATGTCGCCTACCTAAATTTCAGCAAAACCTTTGATACATTTCCACATAGAAGGTTGGTCAACATGCTGAGTAGTCTTGGGTTTGATCACAAGGTTATTAGCTGGGTTAAAAACTGGCTGAGGGACAGGAAGCAGAGGGTAGTAGTAAATGGAATCCAGTCAGAGAAAATTGAAGTGAGAAGTGGAGTACCTCAGGGTTCAGTTCTGGGGCCAGTCCTCTTCAATGTCTTCATCAGTGACACTGCAGAAGGGCTGGAGAGGAAGATTTGCCTGTTTGCAGATGATACCAAGATCTGCAACATAGTTGATACACCACTGGGCATGACAAGAATGAGAAAAGACCTAGAGAAGCTGGAAAGATGGTCTGAGGAGTGGCAACTGAGGTTTAATGCAAAGAAGTGCAAAATCATGCACATGGGGGGTAGAAACCCTGGGGAGAACTCCAAGATGGGGGGAGTTGCTGTTGGCCACCAAAGAGGAATGAGATCTGGGGGTCATTATCACAGATGACCTGAAGGCCACCAAACAGGCAGTAAAGGTGGTGGGGAAGGTCAGTGGGATGTTTGGTTGTATAGGAAGGGGTATCATGAGCTGAAGAAGGAAGGTACTGGTTTCACTGTACAAAATGCTGATGAGGCTGGTGAGGCCTCATTTGGAGCAATGCATGCAGTTCTGGAGGCTGCACCTTTGTAAGGACATAGACAGAATGGAGATAGTGCAGAGGAGGGCAACTAAGATGGTGCAATGATTACAGCACAAGACTGAAGAGGATAGGTTAAAGGACCTCAATATGTATTCACTGGAACAGGGAAGGAAGTGGGGGGGTATGTTTGAAACATTCTAGTACCTCAAGGGTATAAATAAGGTGAAAGAGGCAGACATATTCCGGTATAAGAAGATTACTAGAACAAGAGGGCATGACATGAGATTGGAGGGGGCCCATATAAAGGGAAATGGGAGAAAGTTCTTTTTTACTGAAAGAGTGGTGGATGCATGGAATGGCCTGCCCAAGGGGGTGGAGAGAGCAAGCACTGCAGCAGGATTCAAACATGCATGGGATAGGAATAAGGGAACCATAGAGAGAAGGAGTAGCTTAAGCAGATGACCAACTATTGGCACCGGCCACTATTACAGGTAGGGAAAATGGGCAGACTGGATGGGCCTGGTGGTCCTTTTCTGCCAACAGATTCTATGCTTCTATGTTTAATGGAATCTGTGCCCCCACTCTGCTGATGCACGGAAACACATTAGGTGAGTACTTCCTCTGTTTTGTGCCTGGCCCTTTTTACTCCAGTTTAAAATTGTTTGCTCCTAATAATCCATTACGTCTCATTTGAACTTGTTTTTAACTTCTGATTGTGTATGGGGAACAAAAGGGGGAACAGGATAAGCATAGACTGTACAGAGATAATAGGTCCCTGGGTATAACAGGGTAATATGGGCAGACTAGATGGACCGTCAGTCATTTTTCGCCATCATCGTCTATGTTTCTATGTTCTCATCAAATAATTTTAAACTCTTTTCATTTTTTTCAAGTATATTTTTGTACTCAGCTAGATTCAATTTAGATTTGGCCTCTTCACTGGTTGTATGAATTTACCCTGTAATATTATTCAATTTAGAGATAATGGTTTCAATTAAGAGATGCATAAAGTTCAGAGAGTATTTAATGCATATTCCATCCCATTTTTTAATAAATCCTTCATAGTGGATGCTAAAATTGGGTTCCATGAGGACTCTGCCCCAGTGGAATCCTTTTTTGCCTCCAATTCTGAGCAAAGATCACTGCATGCCAATCTAAATGACACTCTTTTTGCTTCATTGGTTCTAATTTATTGAATAATCCCCCAGTGTCCATGAAATTTCTTTTACTTTTTTATAAGTCCAGTTATTCTTTGTTCTTCTTCCATGATGAAAATGATCAGACTGGCTCTCTCAGCTCTAAGGAAATCAAGTTAATCAAAGGCTTCCATCGTGTATTGCATTGATAATTCTCTTCTAAACTGGTCTCAACAAGTAGTGAGAAGTCCATTCAGTCCCCAAGACATTCAAGAAAAAAAAGCAACTGAGTTCTTAGGTTATTATTCAGTCTGATATTGAAGAATCAGAGTTCTTCATACTTCATCAAAGACCTCACAGACTTAAAGAGCAGGTTTTCAGTATGCCCTGCTCTCCCCACCCCCAATATATAGTGCAGCTTACCCTCCGGTAAAGCATTGGATCCAGAAAGTTTAATTTTTTGCCTGATGCCTTTTTCATAATTTCACTCATAAAATTGCTTCATGGATCAGGCACAGCAAATGAAGGTGTTTCTTGAGTTGGAGCTATGCCCCCACGCTCGCACAGTTTGTCATGTCAGTACCAGAATGGCATGGGGGTGTGCTCCATAGACTATAATGGGGGCACTTTTTACAAGTGATTTTCTATACTTTTAAGTGCCAATTTTGTGAAAAGAAAGCCACCTCTTAACTAACACTTTTAAGCACTTAACATGTCTACTGTGATTGCCAGAAATGTGAAGTTGTGTCTCCAGACATTAGTTGCTTTCCTTCACTGAAATACAGTTGCTGCACACACCAGAGAAGGCAGTTCAAAGCATATGTGAAGCTTACAAAAGAGCATAAACATATTTATCATACTAAACATTTTTGGACCTGCCATCCCACCACCACCACCACCAGCACTTTACCAGAAATGTGAAGTTGTGTCCCCAGAGAGAAAACACATCTTTTCAGTCAAATACTTCTGCCACACAAACACCAGAGAAGTCGGTGCAAAGCATATGTGAAGCTTGCAAGTGAAACACTATTGCGCGTAGAGAGGGTGCTTTGATGCTGCTGCGTGCTGCTGTAGTTCCAAAGTCAGAGAAATGGCATCTTGCTCATTGTGGTCCTGGATTCATGATGGCATATAGACACACTGCACAGGTATATACCTTTGTTTTCTTTTCATTGTAATGGAGGGGTTCATTGCTACTGTTCGAAGTCTAATATATTTGTAATTCTCTGTCATTGATTTGCAGTTATTTGTGCATATGATATTATACTGCTGGACACCTACAACATAGATGTTGTAGTCTGAATCATGCACAACATTGGCCAACCATAAAGGTAAGTATTTTTTATTTGTTTGTGGGGTGGAGGGATTGCTCGCTGGAGGTTCATGATGGCACATAGACATAGTGCACAGGTAAGTACCTTTTTTGCCACTGTTCAAAGTCTAATATATTCGTACTTCTCTTTCATTGATTTTCAGTTATTTGTGCCGAATGCAGATAGATGACATCATATTGCTGGACAGATTCAACATAGATGCTGTTGTCTGACTCATACACAACATTGTTCAACCACAAAGGTAAGTATTTTTGAGATTTTTACGGTGTGGCGACTTGTTTCTGTACCATAATTGACAAATTAATTTCACGTCTTAATCACTGACTCTGTTGTTCTTCCTTGTCTTTACAGGTATTCCTTCTGCATGAATTTGCTGCAACAGTGTTCTTGATGATTCACCAAGCAAATGATATCAGTCCACAGAGAGCACCTGGAAAACAAGAAAGGATTTTTTGTGAATGAAAATCGCGGAAAGAAAAGTAAAGTAAAGGAAAGTAAAAGAAAGGAAAGCAAAAGAAAGGAGAGGAAATTAAAGCAAAGGAAAAACCTTAAATCACAATGATACTTACTGTTACAGAACTACTGTTGGCTGTGCAATTCTCTTTTGGTGTCTGTGTTCTGTAGAAGAACCAGCAAGACCTGCATGAAGAAGATATTACAGGAAAACATTTTAATGCTACAATGAGTGTCATCAATTATGGTCTGATTTTCTGCCTCTAGTAGGCTTATAGAAGTGCTGCAGTGTCTGAAAAACAGTGCAGATGTCTTACCAACAGCAGGTGAAGAAAGTCCTCGATGCAGTGTGGTAACACTCACATGATGATGCCTTGCAGACTTCAGTCAGTGGTTTGATGGAGGAGGAGAACCAAGATGAATTTGTCAAGAGGAGAGTTTTGAGGAGGTATAGGAGGTGATTCTGTTTATCACATTGGTGGCAATGAATCATCAGTCACTATGGTGGTGGAAGTGGTAGCCAAGCCAATGCTGTTTCTTACTTGATGTGATTGTGAGGAGGAGGACATAGCTGAAGCAGCCCAGGGAGTACAGATGAGGTAGAGGAGGTGGTTGTCTTTATCACAATCAGCTGCCTACTACATACTGATACTACTGGTGGTGGAAGTGCTGTGCCATGCTGTTTCAGCCTATGTTGGAGGAGGATACAAGGCATCTACAGTGCACATAAGAGATAATAGGAGGAGGAGAAGGGTGAGGTATTAAGGTCACTGCTGCAGGACTGCGGTGTTTCTTGCTGGCTAGAGCAGGTGTTCTGTTCAGTAATTCATAAGTGGCATAGTGCATTGTTTAGGGCTGCTCAATTTGACACAATTAAGAAGCAGCACTAATTAATAGTCATTGATGTATATCTCAGCACTGAATGTGATACATTATTATTGTTATTAAATTGACATCCAGGAGTACATGCTTGTGGATGGGTGGGGACATGGAGGGAGAAGGAGAAAATAAATAGTAGAGTTCATTATTCTTCCATGTCCTCCATGAAGCATCCCTCACAGTCTTCAATACTGGAAGTGTCACCAAATGGGAACTCCCTCTCCATCACCGCTTCATCCATTTCAATGATGCGCGATACTGCAAGGTACATCCCAGTCTGCCTAAAGCACTTTTCTCCTCATCATCATCATTGTCAATCCGTGCTGTTACCATGGACATTACTATTTTTGAGTGCATGTGAGCCTCATTCATTTTGATAAATGTCACCATGCCAACATTTTTAGGAGATAGATTTGTGCACCTGTCACGCACAATGGCACCTGCTGAAGTGAACACCCACTCAACGCTGACACTGGAGGATGGGCAGCTAAGATATTTCAGGGCAACCACTGTTAGTGCTGGCCAGTCATTGACCTTAGTGCCCCAGTATAGTAATGGCTCATCTCCAATGTTGAGGTTCTTTGTATCTGCAAAATATGCATCTACCATGTGTTTGCCAGTCGAAGATGTGCAGCGTGATCCTCCTCCTCCTCAGTTTCCTCCATGTCTGTGACCCCCACCTGACTGAGGGCGGCCCAAATGGTATTCAGCATAGGTTCCTTTAACTTGCACTGCTTTTCTGCAGCATGACACCCTGGTTGAGATGAAGAGAAGTGGGTGGCAGTAACACCAGATCACTGTGCAGTACCATCATATTTCTTTGCCCCTGTGCCTGTAGTAGCAACTGTGCACCACTTACCCTCTGAGTGAGTAGTTCTGTCAGTCTCTGCAACTCATGATGCCCACCTTGTAATATGGCTGCAAGCCCACGTTTATAATGTGGGTCAAGCTTTGTTGCAATTTCAAGCTTTTCAGACTGCATAATATACATTATGTGGGTGTTGGAGTCTAATGTGGATAGCATGTGTTCCATTAATGACCAAATTGTTCGGTCACCACCTGCCTCCAGCTGTTGCTGCATGTTCAGCAGTGTCTGCCTCAGCACCCATAGCAGAGGAATCTACTCACTGATGCAAGCAGTGTCCCCACTCACTGCCTGTGTTGTAGGCTCAAAGGGTCTCAGAATCAAGATGAGTCCATCCATTAGGTGCCACTGCTCTGACGTGAGACACATGGATGCCTCACTGTTGTCTCGACTCACATGAATTAGCAGATACTCAGATATAGCCTTGTCCTGCTGGTATAGATGCTCCACCATGTACAAGGTGGAATTCCACCAGCTGACCAGGTAACCAAAAATATTCACGCCAAACTCGGGACCTTGTATAGGCTGAAAGACCAGTTGATACCCGCGGCCAGGGCCTCCATCGCCACAAGCGTCCTCCTCCTTATCCTCTCCTATGCAGCCCCGATGATACAGGGAGCTGCCAAACAAGAAATGACCAGATTACAAGTTCTCTATCACTAGGTGGCTCACTTTGCCACCCTATCTGGCTCCCAGGCTCACCACTGTGACACTCTGTCCCAACTAAACTGGCCCTCCTGGGAGGCCCGGCTCCAATACCCCCTACTCTGCCACACTCATAAACTACTCAGCCCATCTCCTCCTCCCAGCATCACTGGACTCATTGCCCAAAAGAGAAACCCTAGGCTCCTCAGAACAATGGACAGAACCCTCCTTGCAGTGCCAAGGGTTAGAACCAAGGCAGGGGGTAAGTCATTCGCCATCAAAGCGCCCACCCTATGGAACTCCCTGACCCCTGGTGTTCAGGATGCTACCTCTACCCACACCTTCCTCACAAGGCTGAAGGCTCATATGATGGTCACCTCCATATGCAACTGCTAAAGTGAGAGGCTCCTAAGTGGAAGCCCACCCCTCTCCCTCATATGGAAATAATGACTATCACTCCACCCCATCTATATAGCACTGCACCCCATCTGTAGAGCTTACCCAGGAAATGTTAACTGCTAAAAAGCTACTATGTCTTACCTCTTAAATGTAACTGCTGAAAAACTACTATGTATTATGTTCCTCGCTGTCTAGTGTAATGTACCTGTGCTGTATGCAACCCCATGTATTATTCCATGTAATTCCCCGGGTTGCCCCTGAAAAAGGGACCTTCAGGGCCCAGCGGGCTTACCCAGTTATCAAAATTTAATAAATAAATAAATAAAAATAAATAAACTTTAAATGGTGCTGAGGCAGCTTGTTCTTTACCTGTAGATCACAAAGATGGTCACATGTTTTTGTTGAACGTGCAAAGTGGGCACAGATGTGTTGGGCAAGAGCCAAAACTTCTTTTATATCCTGATGGTTAAGAAAGCCTGCACCACAAGGTTAAGGTAATGTGCCAGGCATAGCACCCTGACAAATCCTCCATCAGTGATGTATTTCCACACATTTTAACCATTATCAATGGTGATAAATCCAGCTTTCAGTGCATGGGGGTGGAGCCACTGATCAATCTCAGTTAGCACAACTTCTAGCATCTTTTCTCCAGTGTGTGACCCAGGAATACTCTTCATGGTCAATGTTGTATGCTGCCTTACACCAGGCATGTTGCTACCACCACAGTTTGTCCCAGTGCAATTCTCACCTCTCCCCAATCAGCCGCTACCCCAGGTACCTGTGCCCAGTGTGCTGTAATGCACAGGTAAAAGCTACCAGATGTTTTCCCACTGGTCCACATGTCCATGCTGAGATGGACATACTGTGCTGAGGAGTGCTGCAGGGCATGATGCACCATGTCACATACAGTACTGTACAGTTTAGGAATGGCACACTTTGAAAAGTATGTACGTGATGGCACCTGCCATTTTGGCAAGGCACGGGCTATGAACCATCTAAATCCCACATTCTCAAAGGAGTATGGCAACAAATCCAGAGCAATTATTTCTGCACATGCTACATTCAGCTCTTGCGCTGTACAAGATTAGGTGGGAATTTTGTTTACCTGTCCAAAATGGAAGGCAGCGTTGGCTGAACTTTTCTTGATACTGCTGCCATCAGTGATGCACCTGGTGGTGTGCCAAACAGCTTGCATCATCATTGTGCCATTAAGGGGGTGCTCCTTGCCTGGGGACTGCCAATGGTGCTCATGGCCTGTGGCGATGCACGACATACCTCAGCAGCTTTTTGGTTTTTCATAACTAGTGGGGTAGCAATCACATTTTGGGTTGGGGTGGTACTCCGGATGCTAGGATCAATACTTTGCCCACTTCCAGAATCCTCCTCATCCAGTACAACAACAATGTCCTCCTTCTCACCTGCACCTCCCTGTCCCTGTAGTGGTGCTGTGTGTATTTTGCTTACATTGCCCTCTGATTAGGATGTACCAGAACCACTGGCGCTGGCTGCCTTCTGGTGTTGATGCCACTGAATTGGGTACCTATTTTTAAGGTGTGTGTGTGTTGCCCACTTGTGCTGTGATGACTACCTGTCTTATCCCGACTTACTCGGGTTTGACACAGTTGGCAAATTGCCACTGTCTCATCAGATGGGTCCAGCACATAAAAATCCCACACTAGGAATTTATTGGGCTTTGTATTTACTTGGTGTCAAGATGACTGTGATAGCAAAGGAGAAGATTTACTCTTTGTTATGTTGTGAGGTGACTGGAGCAATGTAGAAAAAAATGGGAGAAACAGTGGTTCGGGTGACCTTCTCCTTGGTAATTTTAGCAGTTAAGGCAACAGGAAAAACATGCTCTGTGGCACCCTGTTTTGCCCTTTTCTTTTCTGGCTCCCATGAGGGATCCGTGTCATCTGACACATCATCATCATCCACATCATAGTCTGGAAAAAAGCTGGCACTGCTGGCAGTCTCATCAGCCTCAGCAGGTCTGTCTGCCTCAGTAGCAAGTGCCACAGACTCTGTAACATGCACCTCCTCTTCATGACTGTTGTCCTCATGTTGCTGCACATGTACCACCACCTTACCCTCACTCACTGGACATGGACACACATTATCTGCCTCCGCCTCTGACCTACCATCAACAACAGCACCACTTTCAAATTGCACTTCACAGCCTCCAAGCTCACAGCTGTTTGTTTGCTGGTGATGCTGCTGCTTCCTCTCACTGTGTCACTTGACACTGAGACATCCATCAACATGTCTGCCCCAGATTCTGCAGAGAAAACTTAACTGCAGGAAAACCAACACCTGGGCCATATACTTTGCCACTACTGCTACTGCCTGCCACAGAGTAATCTGAATGCTATCCCTGTGCTCTCACTGACACATTTCTGGTTCCTACACAACTATTAGGATTAGTATTATGAACCACAAATTGGGAAATGTTCTTTGTGGCTGCTCCACAGCCTCTTCCTTTAGTTGTCCTTTTCTTCCCAGTCATTCTTCAACGCACGCAGGGACACAACTATCACTCGGCTTAAATCGCTGTCTAGAGAACAGTGATTTTTTTTTCCTAAATACAGGTGTGTACACAGAGGCACAACAATCACTTGGGTTAAATCGCTATCTGGAGAACAGTGGCTTTTTTCCTAAATATAGGTCTGTATGCAGTCACACAACAATCACTCGTGTTAAACCGCTGTCGGGAGAAGTGATTTTTTTCTTAAATACAGGTGTGTATGCAGGGACACAACAATCACTTGGGTTAAATCGCTGTCTGGAGAACAGTGATTTTTTTCCTAAATACAGATGTGCATGCAGCCACACAGCAGTCACTTGGATTAAATCTCTGTCTGGAGAATAGTGATTTTTTTTCCTAAATACAGGTGTGTGCATAAGGGCACAGCAATCTCTTGGGTTAAATCACTGTCTGGAGAACAGTGATTTTTTTTCCTAAATACAGTTGTGCATGCAGTCACACAACAATCACTCGGGTTAAATTGCTGTCTGGAGAACAGTGATTTTTTGTCCTAAATACAGTTGTGCACACAGTCACCCAAAAATCACTTGGGTTAAATCACAGTAAGGAGGACAGTGATTTTTTTTTCTTAAGAAAAAGACAGGGCACTTGTCAACTGATTTTGTTCAGAAGAAAACTGTACCTTATAAACTGTTCCTACCCTCCCCCGGCCCGCATAAGCCACCAAAACACAACTTCTAACAGAAAACTAAATACTGCAAATAAACAATACAGGATGGAGAAAAGCAACAAAAAAATCACTGTGTTTGCAAAGAGCACTCACAGTAACTGTTCTGAAGCAATCTGACAAACAAAATGCTCTTTTATGTAATGTTTTTTAGATTTGACTGTAAGCTGCAGCACAAGCTCTGCTCTCTAAGTCTCTCTCAAACACACTACACTCACAGAATGAGAAAACTAGCTCCTTATTGGCTGTTCAGCAACATGTGACCTCATATCCCATGGTTCATTGCAAACTTCGACTCTTATGCTGAACTTCAATGGTGAAGTTCAAGCTTCGTGGATCTGGGACATCTGTACCATTGACTGTAACTGGAATCAAGGTTTTTGACTTTGAAATTTCATGAATCCGCCCAAAACGCTTCGGAGTGGGACTTCGCAGGGCAGAAAACTTCATGGAATAATGGAAATCTGCAAAATTTTATGCAGAGCAAATTTTAACAACTTCACACACCTCCACTTGAGATGGAGAAATTATGGGAGAAAGACAGCCAGGAGCGGGAGATTGAGAGATGATGCCAGGATCAGCGCTAGGCTGATACAATGATGGCCCTGCAAATAATTGGGATTAGCTGTAATACGGATGGGGTAACTGCCAATCCGAAGGACATATAACTTACAAAAATGACTACCACAAATGGTACTGAGGCATACCTCACCACATTTGAATGTGTTGCCAGAATTTGTGCATGGCCTCAAACACAGTTGGTGGTCAGATTGGCTCCCTATCTAACAGGTAGAGCCCAACTGACCTACAGTAATATCGACCAATGGAATGCTGAGAATTATGACCAAGTGAAAAAAGAGATCCTCAACTGATTTGAAGTAAATACAGAGACTTATCATCAACATTTTTGATTTCTAAAGCACCAGGATAATGACACTCCTAGTGAACCATATATTAAATTGAATGAACTTTGTAATGGTTGTAGCCTGAAGGTAAGACCCTGTTTGATATAATTGAACTTGTAGTGAAGGAGCAATTTCTGCAAATCCTGCCAATGGTTGTCCAGGTCTGGGCCAGGAAACATCATTTAGAGTCTGCAGAGATTGCCATTACCTTGGCTGAGGATTTCTTGGAAGCCAGACAACCAGTGAGGAAAGTGGACCAGATAACTGACTCAACCATCAGCTCCACTCCTCAACTGGTGAGATCATCTACCTACACCCCATCATGCCCCCCAGGAAGAAATGGAGACCAGAAGAGAGAGGGGGGGTAGATACTACAGCCCATATGTAATATGTCACTATTATTTTGGTAGGGGGCATATTGCAAGGTACTGCCTCAAGAAGAAAAATTAACCCACTCATTTGGCTCTGTTGAACTGGGGTAATTTTGCAACTAATGTCAAAATACAAGACAAGAAAATGATGGGTTTAATTGACACAGGGAGTAGACAGACAGGTACACACAGGGAGTAGACAGACAGGTACATACTTATAAATACCTGGGCATAACATTTGACTCCTGCCTCTCTTTCCACTCACACATTAACAACCTGTCCTTTGCCATAAATGCATGTGTAGGGCTACTGAATAGGTACAAAAATTGCTTACCCCCCCCCCGGATGCCCTTACCCTGGCTGTCACTACCTCGGTACTCTTTCTTGTCGATAATGGGCTTACCGCCTACTCAGCCGCCGATCACATGGCACTTAATAAAATCCATCTGGCTATAAACAAAGTGTGCAGGCTCCTATCAGGGGCAGATAAGCATACCCATACCTGCACCATGTATTCCCTGAAAAACCTTCTAACCCTGGATGAGAGAATACGTTATCAAACTCATCTCCTAACTAAAAAAATATACCTGGGGCTCTCCACCCAGGGGTATCTGCCTCACTCCAATCCTCCCACACCTTTGTGAACACCTGCAGCACCAGCAAACAGGTGTGGTCGATACCGAAGGTCAGGACTTCACTAGCCCAAAGGTCCTTCTCCTACAGGGTACTAACATGGTATAATGAACTCCCCTCTGATATCTCCTCCATCTCCAACTTAGGTCCCTTCAAAGTAGCACTCAAAGAACATATACTCACCTCACAGCTCTGTCAATGTACCATCTAGTAGGGTCTACCTTGTTCACTACCTCTATAGCAACCTCTTGACAATGCCTCTGTTGGCTGTTCGCACGTGTTACCTGCGCTAGCTCTCCACTTCACTGTATATTCAAAGTAGTAACCGTCCTAGCAAGCCAGTGCTAAATGTATTAAAATAAACCAGTGCTAAATGTATTAAAGTAACTACTGAATCTTGTTTAGCTATACAAACTGTATATTGTAATATACCTGTATATAACTGTAATATTGTATTCCTGTTGAAACTGTAATTTTTGTCTGTAACCTTGTAATTCCACTACACTGTTACTATGTATACTGTAAGTCTGTTTCTGTACTCTGATGCGGAGCTTTTGTAAATGAGTCCCCGACTCAAAGATTGTAATTCCTAGAGAATGCTAAATAAAATAAATAAATAACAGGCTCTGGTTTACCTTGATGTTTTGGAAAGACATCCAGTTACTGGAGCTTTTATTGGGGCTGTATGTATTCATGGAGACACTCACGGTTACCCCACTACTAAAGCCACTTTGGACATAGTGGGTCAGGAAGCCAGCATGGTTGTAGAGATTGCAGCAAAACTACCAGTACCTGTGGTGATTGGACAGGACTTCCTGTATTTTAATTTGCTAATAACACCCAAGGACTCATTAGCACCCATAGCAACAAGAGCCCAAAGAAAAAAGGCAAAAGAACTTGGGAACACTTTTCCCTTTGTGGTGGATATATTTGAGAAACCTGGAAGAGATAAAAGATCAAAAGGGGAGAAGAAGAAGAAAAAGGCCCAGAAGCAATGGAGGCATAATAATGGACTTCCAAATGATACAATTGACTATGTTTTTAAACATACGAACATATGAAGAAGACTGCAGAAGAAGGCCATTTGGTCTATCAAGTCTGCTCATATTGCAGGGTCCATAGCTTGAGCTAATGTTCCTGCCCTGCCCTCCAGTCCTTACCTTCCCCTATGCCTATCCCATTCCATCCTCTCTTAAAGCTGCTATCTTCAATGAGATGATCTCTTCCAGCAGTGCATTCCAAGTGTCCACCACCCTCTCTTCCTAAACCTCCCACCTTCCAGCATAAGACTGTGCCCCCTTGTGTTATGGTTGCCACTCAGCTTAAAGAGACTCTCCTTCTCAAACTTATTTATCCCTTTCAAGTACTTAAACATCCCAATCATGTCCCCCCTCTCTCTCATATCATCCAGGGAGTACATGTTCAGTACCCTCAACCTCTCCTCATGTGCCTTACTCTGCTGATCAACTAGCATCTTTTTAGCCCTCCTCTGGATCTTCTCCAGCAGGTTAATATCCTTTTTGAGGTGTGGACACCAGTACTGAACTCCATACTCTAGATGTAGCTTTACCAGTGACCTGTACAAAGGCAGTATAAGCTCCTCTCTCCTACTAGTGATCCCCCAGATATGCATCCCAGCATCTTGTTTGCCTTTGTTGCTGCTTTTTTACACTGTGTGGAGTGCTTCAGGTCACTAGTGATCATCACTCCCAGGTCCTTCTCCTCCTCTGATGCAGATACTCGGACTCTACCCAGGTAGTACTCTGTCCTGGGATTCCTGGCTCCAATATGCATAACTTTGCATTTCTTGGCATTGAAGCCAAGCTGCGAGATCCTGAACCACTTCCCTAGCTTTTCCAGATCTTCCTGTAAGTCCTTTATCCCTCCAGCTGTGTCTACTCTCCCACAGATCTTGGTGTCATCTGCAAATAGGCACATTTTGCCTTTAATGCCATCTCCAATGTCATTGATGAAGATATTGAACAACACCGGCCCCAGCACTGAGCCCTGCGGGACCCCACTGTTTACCTCTCTGATGTCAGATAACTGTCCCCCCACAACCACGCTCTGGGTTCTGTCCCTCAGCCAGTTTTTCACCCATCTGGCCATCTTTTCTCCAACCCCAAGATCCACCAACATTCTGATCAACCTTTTGTGGCGCACAGAGTCAAAGGCCTTGCTGAAATCAAGATGAAGGATGTCTACCACTTGGTCCCTGTCTACTGTCTTAATGACACAGTCAAAAAAGTCAGTCAGATTTGTTTGACAGGATCTCTCCCCCCTCCCCATGAACCCATGCTGCCTCTCATCCTGGAGACCATGTTTCTCTGGATATTCCAGCAATAAACAATGTGACAGATACATATGTGACAACAGATAAACAACGTGACATAGCTCAGGAACAACAGAAGGATGTATCATTAGCTGATTTATTCCAGCAAGTAGGCCAGGAAAAATCACAAGAGGCCCCTGAGTACAAATGTATAAATAAAATCTTACATAGGATATGCATCAATTCCTGTACAGGTGAGAAGGCTGAACACCTGGTGGTCCCTGAAGAATTCAGAAAGCAGTTGTTATACTTAAGGCATGATCTTCCTTGGGCAGGTCATGCTGGGATAGCACCCTTGCCAGCCTGTTAAAAAGGTTCTACTGGCCTAACATACATGATCAGGAAGCTGACTATTGCAGAGCCTGTCCAGAATGCCAGAAAGTGGCCCAGATAACAAAGAAAGACATGGTGCCCCTGATGCCCCCTACCTGTTGTTACCGCACCCTTTGAGTGGATGACAATGGACATCATAAGCTCTTTACAGAAACGTGCAAGAGGTTATACAGTAAATACATTCTGGTCCTTTGTGACTATGCAACCAGATATTCAGAAGCCATACCATTACATACTGCTACCACTCCAAAAATAGCTGAGGAGTTGGCAAAGTGTGTAGGGGTACCTAAGGAATTGTTAACTGACCAAGGCAGTAATTTTCAGGCAGCCTTGCTTAAAGAGATGTACCGTTTGTTGGGGATAATTGCAATAAGAACCACACCCTACCACCCACAAACTGATAGCCTAGTAGAATGTTTTACCCAAACATCAACACGCATGCTAAAGAAATTTGTGCATGATGAGAGAAAAGAATGGGATAAGTAACTCCCCCTTTCTGCTATTTGCACACAGAGAAGTCCCTCAGGAAGCCACAGGATACTCCCCTTTCATTCTATTGTATGGTAGAAATACCCGAGGGCCAGTGGACATTGTTAAAGAATATTGGGATGAAGGAACCAGTCTTGGGCAAGCCAATATTACAGAATACATGATCCAGCTGAGGAAACGATTAGTAGACTATACCAGAGAGGCCCATCAGAAAAGCATTACAACACAGAACAAAGATCTATTATGACAGTAACTGTAATCCCAAAGAGTTATAGGAAGGAGATAGAGTTCTACTGTTACTCCCTACCATGGAGAAAAAGTTGTTGATGAAATGGCAGGGACCCTATAAAATATTGAGACAAACTGGGCCGGTTACTTATGAGTTAGAAACCCTAGACAAATACCCAGGGAGGAAAATATACTATGCTAACTTGTTAAAAAAAAAGGATTGAGAAGAAAGAAATCCAGGTGAATCTGTACATACTGCCAGAAAGGGAAGATTGAGTTAGATGTAGCATACAAAAGGTTAGAGAAACAGGAAAAAAATTACTGATATGAAAATAAACCTTGCATTTGATTCACAGCAGTGAGATGATATCCTATAGCTAGTGCAGTCATTCTCCTCTACCTTTACCAGTGTTCCTGGGAAGGCAGTAGGTGTACAGCATCATATAAGGACTGACTCTGCTCTCATAAGGCAGAAGCCTTACAGACTCCTAGAAAAAGTTAGAAATGGGGTAAAACAAGAAATTGGAAAGTTAAGGCAACTAGGCATAATTGAATCATCCACAAGTGCCTGGTCCTCTCCCATAGTGATGGTACAGTACCTAAAATGGAGGATGGAATAAGACTTTGCCTAGATTTTAGAAGGTAAACAATATATCACAATTTGAAGAGTACACGATGCCGAGAATAGATGACATCATCGACAGCAATGGTAATGCCAGGTACATCACCACCCTAGACTTAACCAAAGGGTACTGGCAAATACCTTTGTCCCCTGACTCCAAGGAAAAGATGGCCTTCAGTACTCCAACAGGGTTATACCAGTTTACTACCATGACCTTTTGCCTCCATGGAGCCCCAGCTACCTTTTAGAAGTTAATGGATAATATCTTGACACCACATACCAACTACTGTGCCGCCTATTTAGAAAATGTTGTTATTTAAAGCCCTGACTGGCCAATGCACATAACACAGTTGACAGCTGTGGTGCAGTCAATCAGGAAAGCAGGACTTACCATTAATCCAGCTAAGTGCACTCTAGCAATGACGGAAACAGGATAATTAGGGTTTCTATTAGGAAATGGGAGCATACGACAAGAAATTGAGAAAATAGAGGCAGTAGCCCAATGTCCTATACCCAAGACCAAGAAGCATGTCAAGTCTTTCCTAGACCTGGCTGGGTACTACAGGAGGTTTATCTCTAACTTTGCCTCCATAGCCACACCCTTAACCAACCTCACCAAAAAGAGGTGTGGTAACACAATTAAATGGAACCCTGAGTGTGATGAAGCCTTTCGGGTCATTAAGGCAGCCCTGTGTGTATACCCAGTTGTGAAGTGCCCTGATTTTAACCTTCCCTTTGAAGTTCACACAGATGCCTCTGAGACAGGGATTAGGGCAGTTCTGAGCCAAACAATACAAGGGGAAGAGCACCCTATAATTTACATTAGCAAGAAGTTCCATGGTAGAGAACAAAAGTACACAACTATAGAAAAGGAATGTTTGGCTATAACATGGGCTATAGAAGCTTTATGCTTTTATTCATGGGGTACAGAATTTAAACTACTAACAGACCACAATCCCTTATGCTGGACTGATCAGATGAAGGACCAGAATGCCCGCATTATGTGATGGTACTTAACATTACAACCTTTCAAGTTTACTGTGAAACATAGGCCTGGAAGTCAGAAAATAAATGCAGATTTTCTATTGAGACATGGAACCAATCTGCAGAGATAATCAGTAAGAAAGTATAGATGTGTACTATGATGTTTATTAGTACTGTTTAAACCCTAGGGTAATTGAATGATTATTTATTATGTACAGTACCTACAGTCTGTACTAGAAATCCTATTTGAATAAGGAACCCTGGGGAGGAGCTTCTAATGTGTGTACATGGAAGCTCCAACCAACCTCCATTCTATAGAATGTAGGATGACATTCAGGTGGTTGTGAAACACTGAAAACCAGTCTATTTGAGAAAACTGGTTTCATCTTAAGGATGGAAAAGTGTGGTAGATCTGCAGACTACGTCAAGTAATGTTTGGTCAGAGGGATGACCTACCCTAGATTCTTTTCTTTCTAGCTTTTAAAATCTGCTACTCAACAGTACTCCTTAAAACCTATCCTGTCCTTTTTTCCAAAACTGAAATAGGTTGGCCACCTATGACAATCCTTTTCTTAGTCTCCCTAAATCTCTTTCCATATTTCTTTATTTCCTTCTCATTAGTCCATCCCTCGCCATAAAATCCAATGCCTTACTGTACCTTTAAGAAAGAAATATAATAGCAGCCTGGAAAAGAATGGACATGTCTGCATTTAAAGTGCCAAGCATACATACTGACTGATTAAAAAAATGCTTGGATGCTATATAAATATAATGGCCTAGATATTCAGATTGCACCAGGCAGTGGTACAAGCCTGGGCACAGTGCAACTGGGCTGCGCCGGGGCCGGGGCCAGGACCAGGTGATATTCAACTGTGATGAGCCATGGTGCAACACCATTGAATATGGCAATGTCGGCACACATACTGTGTATGGTGCAGTGGCACTGCGCCAGCACAAACCACAGAGAGGGAGCACAGGGATGTGCCAGTGCAAGTGCAGTTGCACTAGGCATATCACTCATGATATTCAGCCGGGGGCATGCAAATGAGGCCATAATATATACAAGGGGCAAATGGGGCCATTTGCACGTCATTATGTCTCCATTTGCATGCCTTGCGCAGAGCAGCCCAGTGAATTGCACATGGTGCCCTGCACAGATTGATGTGTGCACAGTGGGGGTCCCTGGGCATCCCCTGCCCCATAGCCGCAATCATGGCACAACACCATAGGACAAGTCCCAGGTAGTCTAGTGGTACCCCCTTCCCTCCTGTGTCCCCGATCACCCATACAGGACAGTTGTAAAATCCCTGGTGGTCTAGTGGCACCCCCTCCCTCCTATTGCCATGATCGCCCATACAGGACAGTTTTAATATCCCTGGTAGTCTAGTGGCACCCCCTCCCTCCCATTGCCACAATCACTGGTTAATACCATACAACATCCCTAGTAGTCCAGTGGTACCCCCAGCCCTGATCATTGCACAGCACTGTCTGTAAATGCCCTGGTAGCTAGTGGTCCCCCACCCCCCAGCCCATTGCCCTGATCATGGTACCACTCCACAGTGTAAATCCATGGTGATCCAGTGGCACCTCCCCCCTCCACCCACAAAGAACACCTTGCCTACCCCCCCCCATCATTGGCGGGTGGCTGCAACCTGCCTGCATACTGCCCAGCCACCCTCCAAATGACAGGTACAGTATGGGCTGTAAGCCCATTGGTCCATGGTGTGGACCAATGGGCTTGCAGAGCATACTATATAAATGGTTCCACATATGTGAATGAAGTCATTTACATATTTGGGAAACATCTGTACAATCAGCCCTGCAAGCCCATTGGTCCCCACCAACAATGGCTTACAGCCCATATTCCTCATTGGCGTGCAGCTGAGTGGTATGTGGGTGGGTTGCAGCCACCACCAATGATGGGGGCAGAGTTGGAAGGGTTCTCTGTGGGTGGGAGGTGGGGGTATCACTGGATCACAAGGATTTACACTGTGGAGTGGTAGCATGGATTGCAACAATGGGCGGGTGTTGAGGGACCACTAGACTCTCGAGGCATAAACTGACAGTGCTGTACTGCGATCGGGGCTGGGGGTACCACTGGACTACCAGGATATTGTACAGTATTAACCAGCGATCACAGCAATGGGAGGGAGGGGTGCAACCAGACTACCTGATTTTAAAACTGTCCTGTGCAGGTGATTGGGGACACGGGAGGGAGGGGTGCCACTAGACTACAAGGATTGTGTGTGCTTAGAGATGGTGTTCTGGGTGGGTGGGTGGGTGGCCACCCATGGCAAGTGGCCCCTGTGTTGTGCCTTGTAATACAGCAGCCCACCTGTGGGTGGCCAGGCTTTGTTCCTACTTTTATGGGGCTCAACTTTGAGCCCCGCTATGCAGCACACTGCAGGGCTGTGCCAACATATGCACTGCACATCCCGGGCTGAATATCAGGATATGACACATATGCATGGGCATGCCCCCTGCATCTGCACTGCATATGATTACACTGCGCCCCAGTGCATTGGGATTTGCACTGTGCTGGGCAGCCCTTTCAATATCCCATCGGGGCACAATGCGCATTTGCGCTAGGTGCAGCCCCTTTCAATATCCCGGGCAATATGTACACCTATAAAAAAATGATAATGTGTGTGTGTGTGTGTGTATATATATATATATATATATATATATATATATATAATATATATATATATGTCTAATTATATATATATATATATATATATATATATATATATATAATGCTTGATTAAAGGAAAGTGGACATTTATATAGTTGAAATGTTGTTAAGGTCATATAAATAAGAAACTGATGTGGTTCCAAAAGCCTTGAAAGAAAGTGCTTGAATAAAATACAGGTTGAAAAGTTTACAATGGCTAAAAATTTAATAATGCTAAAATTGGTAAAAGATAATTTCCAAGTAGAAGGGGCTTTATTTTATAACAGAATGGCTGTTATTCTTCACATTCACATCAGCAAGCTGCTCTGAAAGTAACAGTGTTGCCGTTTGCTTGTTTTTTTTTTAAAGAAAGCACAGAGGCTTAGTAAAATAAATGGGAACCTGTTTGTGTGCCTGATAAAGATGTTCTGAGAAGTGGTTATGGAAATATAATATCACTGGCATGGAGCGGCTTCACTTTTCCTTTCACTGCTAGTCAGAAGCCGCTCCATGAATGAAAAGTTTTCCATTTGCCTCAAAAGACTGAATGATTTAACACAGAGGCATATTATCAAAAAGGGAAACTAAAAGAAAGAGAACACTCAGAGTAAAGGTGATATTATTTATAATGAATTGTTATCCAGTTTACTAAAAGAACACGGAGCGGCTATTATTTTCACTGTCATAGCCAGAAGCTACTCCATGAGAAAAAGTTTCCCTGCTAGCCTCCGTATGTAAAATAAAGAAAGAAAGGCTTAGCGGAGCACAGAAATATTTAAAAAAAAGGTGATGCTTGTTTTGAGAGAAGAGAGCTCTAGAAAATACTGAAAAGAGGAGTGAGATTGCTCCTAGCTCTCACTCTCTCTCTCTCCTTCAGTGCTCTCTGGTGCAGTTTATGTGGAGCAGCTACACTTTTACTTTCAAACATTACCAGAGCCACTCTGCTCATAAACCCTAAAACTCAGTTACTGGAACAGGTCAGGAATGTCCCCTATCAGAAATACCTGTGTCCCTGGTGTCCCTGAATATATTTAAAAAAAAAAATGGCTAAAAATAAATAAAGAGACACTGAAAGTCTCTAAGGTTCCCCCTTCTATTTCTGATCCCTGGCAGAAGTGTTCTAGAGGGCTGAAATTGTTAAATGAAACATAATGTGGAACTGTGTAGTTACAATACATACAGGTAGGCTGGAAATAAATGTAGTGCTTATCTGCTGTTATGTATGCATAGCACTTTTACTGGGAAAATACATGTTTCACCCTGATGATATATATGGGATAAGAGTGCTTAAAATAATCAGGCTTAGGACAACCTTTTTTCTTTTGTGTACTGTAGGTATGGTTGTTTGCCTTAGAAATGCTTAATTGATAAATGTGGGCAGATCCCTTGTTTAAGGAGAGGGGTACATAAACCCTCAGAATACAGAGACATTTAGATTAGTCTGAGTTTGTCTCACTTGCCTGAGGACAAGGTAAGAGGAGGCCCTACACAGCGTAGGCTCCTGAGCTGCACACAAGTGCAGGATCAAAAGCATTCTGCCTAGAGATCAAAGACTATTTATTTATTTATTTACGAGATTTACCAGGAAGGCATACTGAGCTAAAAGCTCGATTCCAGATGCGACCTGGGGGCCGAGACCCAATAACAATACATGGAATATATACAATAGCAGACCAGTTAGGGAAGCCAAGACTTGTACATAAACATTTGATTTAGAGGACAGACAAGGGTTCAATAACATTTTACAGAGTGTCAAGGTCAATATACATTTCTTATACACTTGTATTGCAACAAGCAAAAATAATTTGAGAAATTAGTCATAACAGGAGCAGCTGGAAGTGAAGTGGGTACTAAGAAGAGGGTTGCGTTGGTAAGTGTTCTGTGCGTGTCTTATGGAGGCTGGCAGTGTATTCCAAATCTGTGGGATTCGGTAACTAAAGGTGAACTGGCCTTTGGCAGATCTCATAAATGGGACATGCAGCAGTCTGGGGTCCATATTCCTGAGGGAGTAAGCTGGAGGGGATTGTTTGGAGAGTGTAGAGGCCAGATATGAGGGGAGGGAGTGGGACCAGAATTTGGCAGCGAACCTGGTGCAGTTTATTTGTCTACGTTCATGTAGGGATAGCAGGGAAGTGGAACTGTATAGGTAGCAATGGTGTGTGGATTGTAGACAGTCTAGAATGAACCGGGCAGAAAGAGTGGAACATGGTGTCTAGGCTGGCTAGAGCGGACACGGGGACTGTGGAGTAGACTATGTTACCATAGTCGAAAACAGGGAGAATCACTTGTTGGACAATGGTGTGCCTAGCTTGTGTAGGGAGGCATTTTTTGTTGTGGAATAGAACACCCAGTTTGGGTAGGACTCTCTTTTGCAGTGAGTCAATATGAATGGTAAAATCTAGGTGCTGGTCTAACCAGATGCCCAGATATCTGAAGGAGGTACAGTTGTCCAGGGGGGTCCCGTCCTAGGTTATGAAGGGGGAACAGGTGGATTGGCGAGAGAGTCTTTGTTGGGTTCCGAATGTTAGTGATACTGTTTTTTGGGGGGTTTAGGAATAGCTGGTTTGTCTAAAACCAGCACTGGATTGCATAGAAATCCTCCTGCAGAATGGTTGCGACACTTTGCGTGGAGGGACCCGGAGGCATACAGGACAGTGTCGTCTGCATTCATTTGGATAGATGAGTGGGAACAGGCTGAGGGGTGGTCGTTTAAAAAAATGGAAAAAAGTAGTGGGCCTAGGACTGATCCTTGGGGGATGCCGGTAGTGACTGGTAGAGGGTTTGAGATATGCGAGGCCATTTTGACGGATTGCATCCTGTCTGCTAGATAGTCATGGAACCAACCAGTGGCTGACTCAGAGATCCCCGCTCTGGAGAGTTTTGAAAGGAGTAGTGAATGAGAGATGGTGTCAAAAGCTTTTGCTAGGTCTATGAAGATGGCTGAGGTGACATGTCCCTTATCCATGCCTGTGAGAATGTCCCCAGTAACACGCAGGAGGGAGGTGGTGGTGGAGTGGGATTTACAGAATCCTGATTGGAACAGGGTGAAGAAGGAGGAGGATTCTAGATAGGGGGTGAGCTGTGACATGACTAGCCTTTCCTGTAATTTGGCCAAAATTGGGAGCAGGGAGATGGGTCTATAGTTTTCTGGGGAGGAGGGGTCACCACCTTTTGGTAGGGGTATGACTGTAGCCATTTTCCAGGCCAAGGGTACCTTGCCCAAGGAGAATGAGAGGTTAAAAAGGGCAGTGAGAGGGGCAGCTATGGCTGGTGCAGACAGGAATAGCATTTTCGCGTCCTGGGAGGTAGGGCACTTCCCTTTGTTCGGATTTAGGGCCCGTAGTGAGTGGAGAACTTTGGCTTGTGTTACTGGCTGGAAAGAGAATGGTAGGACTGGGGGAGTAGGTTTTGGAGGGCATTAGCTAAGGGAGGAGGCCGAGGGGAGTAGGACTGAGGGGGTAGGTTTAGGAGGAGATGAGCTATGGGAGAGGGCCGAGGGTAGCAGGTTTGGGAGGGAGGATAGGAGTTTGGCTGCACAGCTGGAGAAATATGTATTAAAGGCTTCAGCTACACAGATGAGGTCGGAGATGTGGGAGCCCTGGTCTGATAGTATGGGGGATGGGGGCATGATGGGGGGGAGCAGGGATTTGAGTGATTTCCAGAAATCAGTCAGATGGTTAATGTTCTTACTAAAAGCCAGCAAAAAGTATGCCTTTTTTGCTTGCCGGATGGAGTTTGTGCAAACTTTTTGGAGTTTTCTATATGTGGTAAGGGCTGTCTGTGTTCCTCTCTTATAATTTTTCCATGCATGATCTCTGGTGTGGCAATCCCTGATTATGTCAGCTGAGATCCAGGGGAGATGCACTCCTCTAATTCTCTTTGTCCGTAGTGGGGCGTATCTGTCCCAGATTTTTAGGAAGTGGGATTTGAAACCTGCATAAGCTGCGTCAATGGAGGGAGACTCAGGTATGAAGGTCCAATTTTCGTGACCTAAGTCTGACAACAGAGATGTTAAGTTGAGTGAGTTGTAGGACCTGGTGCGCAGAGTCTTTGGGGGGGGGGGCTGGACGGCTATGCACCTTCCTAACCAGGAAGATCATGTGGTGGTCACTTATAGAGTCAGGTAGTAGGCCTGCACTTAGGATCCTGTGGGGGTGGGAGGTGAGAGCCCAGTCTAGAAGAGAATGGTTCTGGGTCTTATGGTTTAGTCTTGTGGGATCAGTAATGAGTTGTGTTAGGTTCAGAGCCTTTACATTGGACTTCAGATGAGCCTTGTCGGTACCTAACCAGTTTGTGTTAAAATCGCTGGTGGCATATAACTCGCCTCCAGTAGCTAAGGTTTGAAGGGAGATTAGGTGGGAGAGGATGTCCTCTGGGGGTGTGCAGGGGGGGCAGTAGGAACCTGCTATGTAGATGGGGGAGGAGCAGGGGAGGGATAACTTAATGAGAATAGCATTTATATTTGCAGGGGTTGAGGGGATGCCCACTGTGGAGAAGTGGAGGCTGTTTTTGATATAAATTGCAGTGCCACCACCAGGCTTTTTTCCTGGACAATCCTGTCTGATGATAGTGTAGCCTGGTATGGAGACTTCCCGCGTCTGAGTGATGAGGTTTTAGCCAGGTTTCTGAGATCACCAGGATGTCAGGATGTTGTGTTAGTGCAAGAGGTTGTAGTATAGAGATTTTGGATAAAAGGCTGCAGGTGTTTAGGTGTAAGATTCTGAGACCTTTGGGAAAGGAGAAAGGGGAGTGGGAAGTTGCTCGGTTTGGGCCAGGGTTTAACTCTATGTCCCCTGATAGGAGAAGAAGTATGTAGATGAGATGTTTTAATTTTGTCCGAGGGAGGGTAAGGATAGGATGTGGAGAACTGGGTGTTTGAGAGAGGAAGGGGGCAGCGATGGGTTATGGTGTGCAAAACTGCATGCCTCATGAGAAAGGATGGTGGAGTGATGTTGGTACTAATAGTTGCATAGTGATTTTGGGCCAGGACGTGAGCAGGAGTGTGTGATAATTCAGAGTGGCATAGCTCGGGGGTAACCTGAGGGGGTAGGGGCAGTGGGGGTTCAATGATTGGGAGGGTGGCGGGGGGTAGGGAGGAGAGAGTGGCCAGGGAGAGAAGAAATAAGGATGAATACAGCAGCATCCTTACCTAAAATCCCTATTTGAAGCTACAGTATTTAATGTTGAGCCCTCTGGTGGCTGCAGCTGATAAGCTGCAAATGGAGAAGTAGGCTGATAGGTTCTGGCAATCATGTGACCTTAGCCTATAAGAGGAGAAGCTCACCAAGGCGGTGGTGGGGGTGGTGGGGAGCCGGCGCTTGCGCCGGTGGGGCAGAACCTCAGCACCACAGAGAAACACTGATAGCCTTTTCTGTGGCAGGAGATTGTTGTGTTTTTAAAAATGGCACCAGAAAAAATGCTTTCTTTTCCCTCCGTTGTTGCTTCCGAAATTACCTGGGAGCTTCGGAGGTGGGGGTTGGTCTGCGAGCAGGAGCATCCAGGGCAGGGCTGGGCAACCCTCACGACCCATTTGGTGGCCCAAATGACTAAATCTGCAGAGAAAGAGAAGAAGAGGACAATTATAGACAGGTAAGTGGGAGGAGTGGCATTACAAAAACCCAGCTGCGTAGATGTGATGGTGAATCAACTGTTTCTCTATGTTCAGCCCGGGAAATGGTTTGAGTTCAAATTTCGTGGGAATCAGTGCAGAGCCTGAGAATCAATTGCCAGCCTGTGTGGGAAAAAACACTCTTGAGACTGAGTGTTATACTACTGCAAGTAGTGATTGGAACTACTGATGTTTATTATTTTAGTTTATTTTTTTCTACTATTGTATATAAAAATAAAAACACACTGAGGTGTGTTATACCCTATTTTTCATGTCCTGTGTTTTCCTTTCCCACACCCTATGACAAAATGAATCTTCTATACTGTTTCAAATTCACAACAACTCAGTGGACCAAACTAATTAAAGTGAAACATTTAAGTGTGTCGCTGTGTTATCTTTAATATTCAAATTTTCATTTTGTTACAGATAAAATTGCTTCCAATCTTCATAAAGAAAGTAAGAAAAAATGGGGTACATATACTGTAAATGCATCAGTCTACAACACTGTGAAAAATATCCTTTTCTAGAGGCCTTATAAAACTACCTTCAAATGCTTAAACTTGCCCTTGTTTCAGCAGAAATAGTCATCTTCTGCATAATATGTACCAAAACAAAAATCAAGCACCAGAAAATAATGGTGGTGCATAAAACATAATACCAAAACACAGAAAAAAAATGTCTGCACCCACTAGAATTTTTTTCTATCTTCTGCATAAACATATTATTCTCCTATAATGTATAATGCAATGCTAAATCAATGCCATACTCCATAACATGCATGTCCTATTATTTCATTATTTTGTCAGTGTATCACTCTTACTATTTCTCTTTAAAATAGTTTCTTTTTTATTGAACAAATAATATATAGTTTAAAAATACAGAACTCAAAAGAAAAAATATAATCATAACATAAATACATCAGAACCATAAATCCTTATATGAACAAAGAAGCAACACTGAGCCATGGATTTTACACCCTTAATCAGTACCTCCTTTTGTATTCCAATTATATTTAATCTGTTCCCCCTCTAATCTTTATTTAATTCAAGTTCGTCAATAAAGCTCTTGATTGAATAAAACTGCTGAAGGTTAACCACATGCTATCAAATCTTTCATTTCTATTTTCAATATATAATGGACTTTCTCTGTTTGGTATACATCTATAACCATGTTTATCCAAGTTTTGTAGTCTGGAAGGAGAGAGCTCTTCCAATTCATAAGTATGCATTTAAATGCATTAATCAATGTTATACGCATGAGTTTCTTTTGGGATTATATATGCTCCTTAATGTCTTGCCCATTCATTAAAAGTATATGTTCACTTGTTATTTTCAATTTTATTGTTGTAGTTATATGACTTGAGTCCAGGATTTTTTTTTCCAATATCCATCTAACTTGGTACAGTATATTATCATATGTCCTAGTGTTGCGTTATTAGATTTACATGTTGGGCATTGATCAGAATACTTTGCATTCATAAGATTTATTTTAAGCAGTGTATAACAGACTCTATGTAAGATGTTAAAATATATTTGAATATGTTTTGATGAGAGTAAACCTAATTGTGTTAAGTCTATAATTTGATTCCAATCATGTGTCAATAATGAATGCCCAATTTTTGATTCCCATTTCATTTTTAATTGCAGTAAATCCATACTACTATTTTCTTTTATTAAGGCATATATGCAAGAAATTAACTTTTTATTAGTTGACTGTGTAAGTAATTTCTCTATTGAATTAAGCTGAGGCATATTATTTAGGTTCCCCCTTTTTCCCAGGTAATTTCTGATTTGTAAAAATCTGAAAAGCTGATTATTATTAAATAAATATGTATTTTTAATTGTTTCAAAATCTAGAAGCACACCGTTCTTGTACAACTGACTTATTTCTTTGAGACCATTAGAATACCATAGTTTAAAAGCACTGTCTGTACATGCTAGTTTAAACAGTATATTCAAATATAGAGTTTCAGGGGGAAATTTTGGATTGAATTTTAATATTTGTTTTTAATTATTCCAGTTTTCACATGTTGTCCTCGTAGACCAATATAGGTTCTTGAATTGAGTCTTTTGTAAATCAGCATATATTGTATGTTTTAGTGAGTAGTTTGGGAAGTAACTATCTTCAATTTGACATGAATATTCATTTTGATTCTGATGGAACCATTCATAGGTTGTGGCCCCATTTGCTGCCATAATGTATAATACCATAATACAGTAAGTTAGGTAATGCTAGCCCACCTTGTTCTTTGGACAAATACAGCATTTCTATTTTAAGGCAGGGTTTTTTGCTGTTCCAAATAATTTTTTGTAATTATTTTTTCCATTTAAAAAAACTAATTATTTAATATTATTGGGATTATTTGGAATAGGAATAAAAATGTAGGTAGCATATTCATTTTGAAAACGTTAACTCGGCCAATGATTGTTAAGGGTAATGATTCCCAGTGTTCCAACTACTCTTTGTTTTTGTTTTTTTGAAGAGAGATTCAAAATTATTGATGAATAATTGTTCATTCTTCCCATCAATATGTACACCTAAGTATTTTAATATAGGAGTTTTTTTTAATTTTCATATTAGAAATGGTGTTTAATGTTAATGGATTATCATGTTTTATAGATTCTAAGAGTTTTGTTTTGCCCCAGTTGATTTTATAAGCTGAAATCTTGCTAAAATCCACTAGTGTTTTATTTAATTCTGGAAAGTTTTTGTTTAAATCAGGTGTGTAAATTAGAGCATTATCTGCATATAGGTTTATTTTGTGTTCTGTATTGTTATCACCAAGGGTTCAATTGCTAGGGCAAAAATAAAGGGAGATAATGGGCAGCCTTATCTTGTTCCTGTATGTAAATTGTTTCTTTTTAATGTTTGAATACACTTTCTCCTCTTACAATCCATTATAACTTGTTTGGATTTTCTTAACATCTGATGGTTTTATGTTCTTACCAAATAATTTTAAACTTTACTATTTAATCTGTAACTAAATGAAATGTGAAGCTTATAGCTAGCAAAGCAGCACATGAATTTTCACTTTAGTCAGTTTGGGCCATTCAGTTGTTATGAATTTATAACAGTACAGAAGATTAATTCATAAAGTGTTTGATGTTACTAACAGAAAATTCATCCACTGTATGTCCCTGAAAAAAATTGGAATTCCAGAGGGAGGATTGAGTGTCACATGACTGCTCTCCTTCCTCTGAGGTGGGTGGGAGAACTGCATCGCTCTACAGCAGCAACAGGTGGAGGCCAGAATCACCACAGTTTGTGTGCACAATCAAGGGGTGCAGCGGGGTGGGCATCTGCATGGCTGTGCACTGATGCCATTGCATGTCCAGCTCCCAGGAGAGATAATGGCAGAAAATTGCAGGGTGATTGTGGTGGCTGATGGCCGTGCCCTGCATCCCCAGACATGAGAGGTGCACCCACGGGTGTCTGAGCTCCTGGTCCCCATAGGGGGAGGGGATCCTGTCTACTTGCTGGCCTGTGGGGAGAGAGCATGTCGCTGGCCAGACCTGGTCCAGGGGTACAGGTGCCGGCAGCTGGATGACTCGTCATTACCTCTCAGCAGTGGAGGAGGAAAAAAGCATTCTATGATAAAAAAAATGGAATTCCAAAGACACATGGGATCACAGCAGAGGGTGGATTATAAAAATAAAACAGAAAATTGATTGGAACTTCATGAGTTGACTTGAGTTCTTATGTTGTACTGTTTGAGGCCATCCTATTAAGCACATTGTGATGTAGCCTGTCTGAGCCCATTTACGTATCCACATTTATTGCCTTTATGACCTCCAGTGCCTTTTTAAATGGAAGGAGATCCAAACTGAGCTACCACCAACCCCACACTGATGGCGGAGTCAGGCATTGGCCACTTATTTTCCCCTATGAACAATGTGCAGAAATATCAGTTGAAGATGTCTGCCTTACTTTTATCTTCCTCTCACAACTCCACTCCTTGCTTCACCCTTACAATTCCTTTTCTTGTCTTCCTCTTCTCTCATATGTAATGAAATGATTTGTCTCTTTTCTTCATATCTTATGCAATTCCCAATTCCATTTCAGACTTATTCTTTCCCACATTTATATTCTTATTTATCTTTTTGAAACTTATGACATAAAGGTTTTCATAATCAAGAATATGTGATAGAATTAAGATATATTTCTTACAGTAACAATAAATATGCCTTAAAACTTCTGAAGCTGGTGACTCATTAATGATCAAGCAGGTAACTACTGAACTTCTTTTAAATCAATAGAGTGATGCATGTGGGTGTCATTAAATAACTGTCTGCTATCAAGCTCTCTAGATAGCAGGCAGTTATTTAATGACACCCACACACGCACATCACTCTATTGATTTAAAACAAGTTCTGCTTCTACCAGTATTCTGTGAAATTTCATAAATTCTACCAAATTCTGTGGAATGCCATTAAAAGCAGAATTTCAAAATTCTGAAAGCAGAAAGTTAACTGGAGAATTGTATTCCACAACTTCTGTAAACCATGGACTTATTTTCCACAAAATGCACAATAATATTCAGCAGCTCACATAATCTGTAAATCTTATTCCACAGTGTACATAGAAATGCTTTTTAGAATTCCATGTAATTAAAAAAAATCTGAAAAGCACTTTGAAAGCAGAATTGCCATTCCACATGAATTCTACCAGTGACATTCTGTATTCCACACAATTCTACTCCTATTTTTACAATAACATTATCCATGCAATTGTATCTACCAATTACAAATTTTTAAAGTAAATAATTTAAATATAGGAGGTAGTGCTTACATGATAGAATGTCTGGGCATTTAGTAATTACACTCAGAAGTTCAAAATCCTGTCTTTCTGCTTATATCATCATAATTAAGATAAAAATATGATTTACATATTTAGTGAATATTCAGGATAATGTACATAAATATATAGAGAGACACAAATTGCTGTAAAATATATTATTAAATATTATTAATTTTGTTTTATAATTATTCTGTGATACTATCACAGACCAGATGAAGTGGCATGGGACATGAAACAAAAGCATAATTTTGTACTGAAGAAAAATGTTCTATCCTTTTGATATTTTGATTACTTAATTGACCCAGAAGTGTTCCCATAAATATATGCTTTTCTTGAACTCAGAAGTGAAATGGGCAGCCTGGGACCTGACATTACTTTAGTGGTCTGTAGAACCCCTATGTTACAGTGGTAATCGTCTTTTTTTATTTGAAGCTATAAAGGATAGCCCTTTATGAACATTATTTGAGGTTTGTACTTCCCTATTCAGTTTTAATACCAAATAAAACTATCTTTAACTTTGAAAGAAGCCTTTCAAAGAACATTGCAAGGAACAGAAGTCACAGTGCATTCCTATTTTTGTAGTGGGAATCAGGGTAGTTGTATTCTAGAACAACTATCCTTAGGCCAGCAGTGCAGCACTGTCAGTAACAACAAATCCTTTCAAAATATAGATGAACACCTTTTGCAAAGGATGAATGATTTGAGTATCATGCACTAACATGTGGGCAATACCATAAGAACAAAAGAATTCCCAATGGCCTTAGGATCTTACTGAGCCCAATTTGGGATTTAGTAATCATATTCTGACTTGGAGTTGGGAAAGAATCAAGACTAAATGTTCATTCGATTTTAGTCTAACAGTAATTGCAGCAATTATTGATTAACCAAGAAAAACTAGTTATAGATACTAACACCCTCAAAGAAGAATAAAACAAAAAATGGAAACAAGTGACAAACTAAATGGTGCTAGGATAAGATAAGATTTGAAAGAATATGAAGAGAAGACAGTACAAGATTTGTAGATTCCAAAATGATGTTAACCACCACAGAAAAAATAGAATATAGTACTAGAACCAATCATACAGAAGCAAAAATACAGGTAGATTTTATCAGCCATATTAGTATAGCACTGATAGCTACAGTATTTGGTGAAAAACTACAGAAATAAGCAGTGTATTTATTTATTTTGAATTACTCCAACCAGAATAATTCCATGAGATGCAGCATCTCATTTTCTCAGGGCTCCCAGCAAAGATACAGTAGTAGCAGCCAGCAGGTAAACATAGTACCGCAGGAATAGTGACACACAGGGTAAACTATTCACAAGAAAAGCAAACAATCTCTATAGGTAATTACATCCAAATAATAATCAAAACAAGCTAACAGTGTGGGAACATATCTTAGAGGAACTCCATATATCGTCTAAAGCCACAAAGGAGGAAAAGGCAGAGGAAATGCCATCAGATACAGGGCTGGACAAGAAGCTTGGTGGGGGGACCTAAACTACCCAGGTGAGAAGTAGATGATTTTATCTGAAGTAATAAAGAGCTCTAAAACACAGCACTACAAACATTAAGTAGAGGCCTTTCATTTGTACCCACTTCACAGTCAAATGAATTTTAAATACAAATAGGCTTCCAGAAATTCTACAAAACATTGAGAAGAGCAAACCAGATTAAAATTGGGGAGGACATAAGCAGCCCAAAATGCAAGGATTAAAAAAAGCACTGAGGTCAAATCCACCTACTGTATAGTCCACCTAGGGGTAGGTCGCACAGTGTTTAGGCCTATATCTCGGTGATTGATAAAGAACTCAATGAATTGATACAAACGGAAAATGAAAAATAAATAACACTGAAAAACCTAACAGGCTCAGAGTTTAGGTCAATTAAGAACCTTGAGGAAGACCGAACTATTATCATCAAGGGAGCATGGGGGGCAGGGTATAGTTGTCCTTGACATACACAAAGAGGCCGGCTATGGGACCGACCAACCAAGCTGCACAGCGTGTAACTGCACAAATGTCCATAAGAAAAGCGGAGCTCTGGTTGTCCCTGGTAGCACCAGGCTTGTTGGCATTTTTTTAATAATAAATGCAGTTTTGTATCCAACATCCAAGCATTGGTATTTTATTACCAGGGACAACCAGAGCTTAGAAACATAGAAACATAGAAGTTGATGGCAGATAAGGACCGCAAGGCCCATCCAGTCTGCCCATTTCTTTTTCTACCTTATGAATGTGCCATAAGCCTTTGCTCTGCCAATGGCCTATCTATTCATACTCATCTGTATTGCTCCCTTATGCATATCCCATGCCTATTTGAAGCCCTGCACTGTATTAATATCCACCACTTCCTGAGGTAGGCTGTTCCATGCATCCACCACCCTTTCTGTGAAAAAGAACTTCCTCACATTACCCTTTAATCAGTCTCCCTCTATTCTCATGCTGTGTCCTCTTGTACTACTATTTTTCTTATATTGAAACATGTTAGACTCTTTCAACTTGTTAATGCCCTTAAGGTGTTTGAATGTTTCAATCATATCACCTCTCTCTCCCTCCTTTGCTCTAGGGTATATTGAGCTCAGTTAATCTCTCCTCATATGTTTTCTGATGCAGTCTCTGCACCATTTTGGTTGCCCTTCTCTGGCCTGCCTCAATTTGGATAATGTCCGTGTGAAGGGTGGCCTCCCAGTACTGCATGCAGTACTCCAGATGGGGCCTAACCAGTGTCTTGTAAAGAGGGATTATTACCTCCCTCTTCCGACTTGCGATACCCCTATTAATACACCCCAACATCCCTCTAGCCTTACCTACTGCTTTAGAGGTCTGCCTGGATGATTTCAGGTCATCAGTGATGATGACGCCAAAGTCTCTTTCTTCCCTTGTGACTGCCAACAACTCTCCTCCCAGACTATAGGTGACTTCAGGGTTTCTCTTCCCTATGTGCATGATCTTGCACTTCTTTGCTTTAAACCCCAGTTGCCACTGTTCTGAACATTTTGCTAGTTTATCCAGATCTCTTCTCATTCTGCCCACCACATCTCGATCATCTACTCTGTTGCAGATCTTGGTGTCATCTGCAAACAGAAAAACCTTACCCATCAGTCCATTTGCAATGTCACTGATGAAGATATTGAAGAGGACTGGCCCCAGGACTGATCCTTGAGGTACCCCACTTGTGACTTGCATCTCTTCTGACTGTATACCGTTTACCACCACTCTCTGTTTTCTGCCTGTCAACCAGTTTGCCACCCAGCTGACCAAAGTCTGACCCACCCTGAACCTACCCAGCTTATTAATCAATCTTCTATGTGGAACAGTATTGAAAGCTTTGCTGAAGTCAAGGTAGGCAACATCAACTGCTTCCCCTTGGTCCACCACTCTGATTACCCAGTCAAAGAAAGCTATGAGATTAGTTTGACAGGACCTTCCTTTTGTAAACCCATGTTGACTTGGATCCTGTGCTCCTATGGATTTCAGGTGTTGCACTATCCTTTCCTTAAGGAGTGTCTCCATAATATTGCCCACTACTGAGGTAAGACTGACTGGTCTGTAGTTCCCTGCCTCCTCCCTGCTACCACTCTTGTGGAGCGGGATCCATGAGCCCTTCTTCAGCCTTCTGGGACCTCTCCTGTGCTCAGAGACTCACTAAACAGTTCTGATAATGGCTCTGCTAGTTTCACCCTTAGCTTCTTTAGTACCCTGGGATGTATGCCATCAGGTCCCATTGCCTTGTCCACCCTGAGCTTATCGAGCTCTTCCTAGGACCCTTTCTTTTGTGAAGGGACTAGTGCACACCTCCCTCCCCCCTGTGTCCATGGTGCGGAGCTGTGGGCCCTGCCCTACCTTCTCTTCAGTAAATACTGAGCAGAAGTATCTATTTAGGATAGATGCTTTTACATGGTCCTACTCCTCACATGCCCCCTTATCCCCTTTGATCTTAGCAATACCCCTTCTGGACTTTCTCCTTTCACTAATGTAGCTATAGAAAGTCTTGTCACCTTCTTTTACTGTTTGTGCTAGTGTTTTCTTGGTTTGGGCCTTTGCCTGCCTTACTGCCTTCCCTGTTTCCCATAGGGAAGTTTGGTATGCCTCCCTATCTTCATCCTGCTGCGTACCCTTTTATTTACTAAAGGCCAGCCTTTTAGCTCTGACCTTTTCTGCTACTGTGTTTGAGAACCAAAGTGGTTTCCTTCTTCTTTTGTACTTCCTTTTCTCACTAACACAATGGGATGTTGCTTCAAGTATTGCATCTTTAATGCTTGCCCACTTTGCCTGTACCCCCTCCCCTGTATTTCTTTTTGACAGGGCTAGCTTAACTCTGTTGGCCATCTTATCAAAGTCAGCTCCTCTGAAGTCCCATATTTTTGCCTTGGAATGGAATAATTTTGTTCTAGTGGCCAAACTGAACCATACCATGTGATGGTCACTGGCACCCAGGTGACCTTCTACCTGGAGATCTGTGATCCTTTCCCTGTTAGTCAGTACTAGATCTAGGATAGCCCTGTCATTTGTGGGTTGTTGTACCAGTTGTTTGAGGCCCTCCCCCTGCAGGAAATCCACCATGTGTCTGGTTCTGGCAAATGTCCCTGCTGGTATTGACCAATCTGTATCTGGCATGTTGAAGTCTCCCATTATCATTGTCATTTAGCTGTCATGTTTTGTATATCTTCTAACAGTAACATGTCTATGTCCTCCCCCTGGTCTGGAGGCCTGTACACAACCCCAGTTCATATGGCTGTCCCATTTCCTGTTTCCAGGGTAACCCACAGTTGTTCTGGCTCCTTATGTGTATTCTGAATTTCTGTAGCTTTGATATTTTCATTGACATAAAGGGACACTTCATCACCCCTTTTTGCACCTCGGTCTCTTCTGAACAGTACATAGCCAGGTACTGAAGTCTCCCAAGTATGGTTACTGGTAAACCATGTCTCGCTAATGGCTACTATGTCCAGTTTAGCCTCTGTCATTATTGCCTGCAGGTCTGGGATCTTGTTTCCCAGACTGTGAGCATTTGTGTACATGATTTTCCATAGATCAGATTTTGGTGTGTTAATTGTTGGGTGAGGGCCGGCGTTTCCCCTGTGCATCGTATGGGGAGTCGGACCTTTTTCTTTACCTTGTGATGCAAATGAACTACAAACATGCTGAACTCCTGTTTGACCAGTAGCTGAGGGGGGGAGGGGTATTCTTCCCATTCGACGTATCAGGCGCTGCACCCCTCTCCCAATTTGCTAGTTTAAATATTCTGCAAAGACATCAAACATCTGCCCCAATGCACTGACTCTCTCCTTAGTCAGAAGCAGTCCATCAAATTGAAAGAACTTTCACTCCCAAAACTTTGTGTCCTTTTTCCTGGCACCAGCCTTTGAGCCACATGTTTAGCTCCCCTATCTCCCCTTCTCTATTATTCCGTCCATCTGTCCACCTCTCCCAGACTGGCAGGATCTCAGAGAAGGAGATGCTGGATGAAATGGATGATAGTTTGTAACACAGCCTGGTCCGGTGTTCTTTGGTCTCCGCAACTGACCGGCTGGTGAGATCATTAGTCCCTATGTGTACCAGGACATCAATGTTTTCTCCTGCTTCCTGAACAATATTAACAATGTGGTCAGTGTCTCTCCATGCTGATGTACCTGGGAGACATCTGACCATTACCCCTGGCTGGAGATATGTATCAACTCCCTGAATCATGGAGTCTCCTATGATCAAAAGTTTTTTGGATTTCCTTTTTGCTTTTTTTGTTTTGGTTCCTGTTTTGGGTGAGTTTTGTTGTGCTAGCTCCTGTGCTGTAGTGTCCTGCTCTGCAGTGTCCTCTGCCCCTTTGTTTGAATTCAGAGATAGAGGCAGATACCTGTTTGTAGTTTTTATATGGTTTGTGGAGGTGATATGTTGGAGAGCACTGAGTGATGGGGCACCCAATTTGCCCCTCCTAGCCACCTGCCAACCTCCTGGACCAACTACCCGCTACGGTTGAGGTGCCTCTGTTGGAGGCTGGGGAAATGGCGGGCTGTTCTTATATTTCCTCTTGAATATGCAATTTGAGGTGTGCAATCTCTGCCCATGCTGCCTGGAGCTGAGCCCTTAGATCTCCAATGGCCCAGCATGTAGGACAGTGTCCTAAATCCTGTAAAACTGCCCTTCTGAAAAGTGTTCCACAGTACCTGCAGTTAATGATATCCATTCTAGATAAGTTGCTGGGTTTATAACCTGGTCAGAGTAATTAGAAGGAAGAAAATGAAAGCAAAAGTTTGATTTAGTGTTTTATTTGTTTGTTTTTGTATAGCTCGTTATAATAAGTTAAATTATTAGTGCCCCTGTAAATGAGGTCACTGTGTGCACAGCCATAGATTATCAAAACATTTCAGCCCCTATTGTTTCAAATAATTTCGTTTCCAAGCTCCAATTTTCTTGGGGATAGTTGTCCTTGACTACGAGGACTACAAAGCAGAATGTGTGACATTTGAAAGAAAACAGATTTATGAATTATTAGAACAAGAACCAATACCACCCATACAGAAGAGCATTTTGTCCAGCTAACAATGGAGAAATGCTGTATATAATTTGGATTTTGGAGAGGGAAAGTATCATTCTTAATAAAAGGATCCAAAAAGCTCAGCCTTTTACACAATTCCAAAAGCACATAAAAACATTAACTACCATCCAAGAAAATCTACATTTCTGGTATAAATTCCGTTTTGGCTCCATTATTCAGCTTCATTAATTACACAACTACTTGTGGAGAAAATACTAGCCAATACCAGAGACACCACTTGTGTTCTTGAAATGGTTAGGAAATGAAATTATTTGAAACAATAGGGGTTGAAATGTTTTGATAATCTATGGATGTGCATATAACAAGACATGGATCTGTGCACCAGTATTACAAATAAGGGTGGTTTAAATACTTTGACAAGAGCCTGTAAAGGCAGGGACCAATGTGAATGAATATCTACACATATTTTTCCATTCAATTGATGGAACTTGCTCTCAGAAATAACTATTTCAAGTGTGAAGGAAGGTTTTAAAAACAAATATGTGGGACAGACATGGGTAACACAATAGCCCCAGCATGTAGCAACCTTTACATGTGGAATATTTAGAAAACTTTTTTTTTTGTAATCATAATGCAAACTTGTTTCTTGAACATACCGGGTCCGATATTCAGAAAAGTGCAAAGTGGAGTGCAAATGTTTGCACTGTGCTTTGCAATTGTCCAGGGGTCTGAGAATGCTGTATTCAGTCAGATAGGGTACTGGCCCTATCTGACCAAATATAGGGCCATGTCAGCACAGCACTAAGTCAAGTAGCACTGCCTGGACATGGCTACCGAAGTTGTCCTTGAGAGTGGATTGCGCTGGAGTGCTATCTGCAGTTTTAAAGGGACCTATACAAATGAGTCCATTGGGCATGGAAGGCACTAAGGGGCCAGTTGCATGCCCTTTATGGGCTCATTTATATGGATAGCAGAGGCAGGTAAGCACAGCACTGCCCCACTTCCCGGGTCCAAGATATACAGTATGTAGTTATCCCTGGTGCTGTTGGTTCCCCTTCCCTTCAATTGCCAGTCCAATATTGAAATAAAACTTCCCTGGTGCTAGTGGTTCCCCCTCCCTCCAATCACCAGCCCAATGTTGAAATAACACTTCCCTGGTGCTAGTGGTCCACCCCCCAATCACTACCCCAATGTTGAAATAACACTTCCTTGGTGCTAGCTGTCCCACCTCCCTCTTATCACCAGCCTCTAGTATAACTTAACCGCCCCCCCAAGCATCCAGTGGTTTCTCCTGGTACAGATCCATGGTACATCCGGTCAAACATCTCTGATCCTTGGCATCCAGCAGCCTTCTCACTGTGGCACAATCACCCACCCACCCCAGTCATTGTACCAGTATCCTTGGTGCCACAGTCCACATATGGCAATTGGTACAGCCTCCTCATCACCACTTCAGCTGGCCGCAGTATGTACAGGCAGGGAGCACACAACTTATTTATAGGACATGGCATCTCACCCTGTCCTATAAACAAGTCTCGTGCTCCCTGTCTGGACATATAGAGGCCAGCTGTCATGGTGTGAAGATGGCTGTGCCAGTCACTGTATGCAGACCCACAACACTGAGGGTACTGGTAAGGAGACTGGGGAGGTGGGTGATCGGTGCCACAGTGGGGGGACCGCTAGATGCCATGGATTAGAGACATGCACCTGTAGGTACAGTGGATTGGTGTTGGGGGAACCACTAGACTCTGGGGGGTTTAAGGTATACTATAGGCTGGGGATCAGAGGGGGGAGACCACTAGCACCAGGGAAGTGTTATTGCAACAGCAGGCTGGCTATCAGTGGGAGGGGGGACCGCTATCACCAGGGAAGTGTTATTTCACCATTGGGCTGACCACGGGGGGTGGTGACCACCAGCACCAAGGCAGGGAAGTTTTATTTAAACATCAGGCTGGTGATCAGAAGGGGGGACCACTAGCACCAGGGAGGGTTTTTTGTACCTATGAACTGGAGATCAGAGGAGTGCCATGGACCACCAGGGTGGGTGAGCTCCCCTAGTGGGCAACCAGCTAGCTGGCTGCATAATATTCAGCAGCTGCTAGGGCTGGGTGGAATAAGAGTGGCTTTTGTTTCATGGTATTTGCGTGGTGCAAGAGGACCACGCTGCACCCTTTTGTGCAGCACAAATCTGCTGAATATTGTCTTGTGCCAATATTCCTGTCCCCGCACCCCCCATTTGAATACCTCCCTTTTTAGTTTGCATGGGCACTAACCCTGTTTGCCAGTGCAACCAAGACTTTTGAATATTGGGCTCCAGCACAAAAAATGTTTTTTGCAGGCAAACACCTGTTAGTGCCAATGCAGACTTTTGAATATCGGGCCCATTTTCTTTTGGGAATGGTATATTGATGGCCACCTCCTTATTTGGGGATGGTATGACACTTACAACATTTTCATTGTTTCGTGAATTAGAGAAATTCTTATTTTAATTTCACATTGACAGCCGATCAGAACATCAGTCCCCTGCCTGGACATCAAACTGACTAAGGTAAAGAATGCACTGAGACCTCCGTCTTTAGAAAAGCCACTGATAAGGATACAATTTTGCATGCCAAAAGTTTCCCTAATCCCCATCGTATCAAAAGCATTCCTCATTTCAAGATCTGGAGAATTAAAACATGGCTCTATGGTGCCAGTTCGACAACAATTTTGTCAACCGGCATCACAGCGATGGAATTTATGTCGACTGCAAATTACGGTCGACATAAATCTGTATGGGAACCCGGTCCTTGTTTCTATCATGGGGCTTCACCCCCGAACCCCCCATACTAAATATAATCAAGTCTGAGTCAGAGTTGATTCGGGGAGGGAGTGCAGGACTGGGAGACAGTGTGCCCCGGTCTCTGGTGCACCATTACAGCGAACTGTCGATGTTGTCGGCAACAACGTAGTATGCTCTAATGGTGTCACTGTCAGGGGGGTATACTGTAAAACAAACAGCAGCTCAGAACAACAATACAGGTGTGAGAGAGTAAAAAAGTAATGATGGGCTTTAGGAAGAGATTTATTAGAAATGAGTGGTGGAGAAAGAACATATTGTAGGTAAGCCTAACAACAGTGTAAACAGAATAAGAAGTGAAAGCTTTGTCAAACACTAAAACAAGAAGCAGGAATAGCAATTGTAAGTCTCTATTTTCTGTCACATAGTAGTTTTATACAGTAAGATGGTATAGAAATCATTCTTCTCCAACATTTGATCTTAATTTAGAAGAGTTTGAACAATGTAAAAGGAAAACTTACAAGGAAAATTTCCTACAGAGAAAAAAGACAGAGATTTTGGTTTTGGAAGCTATGCAGATTAAAAGTTTTTTCACTACTAACAAATTAAACTATTGCAAAATGAATAATCAATCAATCTATAGACTTGAAGGTTGTTTTAAATAACTCCATTATATGCAAGAATGATAAAATAACCACTGAAGTGACAATTTTACCAGTTGCAAGGATACAGGATGTGGAAAGCAGACTAACTAAAATTATGACATCAAAAAACAACTACTCAACTGTACTTTTACATCTTGGAGTAAACTATATGGGAATGCTCCTCAAAAAAGGTACTGGTCATTAATTATGAGAGCTAGAAAAAAATGCCAAACACAATGAGTGTAACACTACAATTTCAGGCATTCTCCTATAGTTCCAAAAGGTCACAGAAGAAAAAAACAATAGAAAGCATTAATGTTAGGCTCTCCAACTGGTGCAGAAATTATGACACTTTCTCAAACAAACCTAAACTTCATGTAACCACCCAGTCCCCTGGGATTACTAGAATCCCATCAGTATTAGCCTAGGAAGGTAGTGGGCAGCTGGTAGAGAGTTTATTAGAAGCTCTCTACAGACCTCTAATTGTTTACCTAGCTAGGCTGAGTGAGAAATGAGTGAGATCATTAAGAACTCTTGCAGCAGCATGATCCACATTGGAATCAGCTGCAGGGGAACAGCTTTAGAATCTTGGGGTCAGTGAGTTGGAGGAGTCAGCAGTAGAGTGCAGTAGTGTTCAGAGGAAGAGGTGCCTGCCAGCCCATCCTGGGCTGGGTGAAGGACCTCTGGTCATTTTCTCACCCTAGTGTCTGAGACAACAGCTTTACCACAGGATGTGGTAGAGACCCGCAGTTCTAGGACCCCGGTGGGTAATGTCTGTGAAAATGAATTGGTACTATGAAATGCAGTGGGTCTAAGGGCCAATCCCCTGATGGACCAGAAGATTGTCCAGCTGTCCAGAGCAGAGACTAAGAGAGAGAGAGTTTCAGAGTTTCAAAGCTATGGATTTGAAGGGAAGAAAAGGTTTCTTTAATGGTCTGATGTCTGTATCAAAGGGACAAACAAACTGTGAGTACAGCAACATGGAAATGTTCTAAAAAGGAGTCATCTGGTGGTGTATGTGCCCAGAGACAAAGCTTGATTACACTACTCAGGGCCCCAGTCTCACCACAAATATGTGCTCAATGTAAAATTAAATGTGTGGATGCCTTTAGCAATCCAAGGGGGTTGAAGGATCTGTTTGTGTAAGCTGGAAGGAATGACAGAGGCTGGCTGGGGCCAGGGTGGGCAGAACCTCACCTAAACTCTAGTCAGGGCTAATTAGTTACTGGAAGTGCACAGGGTTACCCTGCAGGTGTTAACTTAGACTATCTCATCAAGAGGAATGCATTTTAAGTGTGTGACAATCCTCACATAATAGACACTTATACTATATGGTTATGGCTTATTTTGTATGGAAAACGGTGGTTTTCCAAATCTTGTTGTAGGACAGTTCAAAGGTCAAAAAAGTTGCTGTACTATCGTTCTGACATCATAGCGATAGTACAACAACTTTTTGACCTTGAGCTGTTACCCGATTGGTTAAAACAGCAGTGATTAATAAAATTTACTCAAAAATGGTGGCGTAGCTTAGCGAGTGGTCAGGCGAGGAGGTTATTAGGATAGTTTGGACACGGACTGCCATAGTGGGCTCCATGTGTCCAAACTATCAATTTGACAGGTTTCTTTCTTTCTTTTTTTTTTTTAATCAATGGGGAAGTTACGGGTCAGAGCAGTGTGGGATAGCAGCAAGCAGGAATGGCATATTTGGGGACGGCACTGGAGCTGAGCCTTAATGTGGTGAGGACAGGTCTGGGAGCATTCGGGAGCAAGCAGGAGTAAGGACACAAGGTATGAATCTTGTGAAATTAAAGTTTGTGCATTTTGGGGAACCATACACTATACAAAATACTGGATGGGGTGACCATCCACAACAAAGCTGGTAAACCATCTCGGGAGTTGATGACATCACAGTGATCGCTTGAGCTTCACTCTTGAGGTCTCAATGATATCATCAACTCCCTCGATGGAAACACAGCCTTGTTGTGGATGGTCACCCATCCACTATTCTATATGTAGAAAAGTATATGTCCTTCAGATCCCTAGAAAAGAGGGATGGACTCTTTGTAGTTCTGTAAAGAAGAAAGTGTAAAAAAAACTGCCAAACACAGTTGTTCTGGAGAAAGAAAGGTCCTTGTTGTGTTTCTGTGAGGTACAGTACCAGACTTGGGGGACCACCCAATTTTTTTGTTCCATCTGTGTTAGAAAATAAAAGCCATACCATACAATCCCAATTTCTAGTAGTGGACATTCCGTCTGTGCTTCAGTGTGTAAATTGTTAGTGTACCCCCTCAGGTAGGAGACATAGCATAGCCCTAGCACCTCTCTCCCACAACTCGGAGTAAATATAAATGTTATTTTGCACTCTAAACCCCCTGCCGTCTTAAACACTGAGCCATGTATTCACCCTAAAGCCAGGGGTAGTACCTTTGTTTATGCCAACTTGTGGTTTGTTGCCTTGTCTGTGGTACACGTTAGGGAGGTACTGGTTGAAAGAGAACACTCTTGGTTCGGGTAAGGGTTGCATTTATTCTAAAGATGATCAGCTCAACAAATTGGATGGAAAAGAACTAGGTAACAGACTACTAAACTCACTAGAAAACCTGAATTTAAAATAAACAATATGGGGGAACAGATTGCATCAAAAGCTACATATACAGGGCTTGATTTTTAAAGCACTGGGAATGACACATGGTGCTTGCATCAAAATGAAATTAAACAAGGGATACCTTGCTCCATATCATGCATCATTTCCAATTTTTAGATGCCTGCTGTGCCAGAAGAGGGGCCACCTGTGCCAGTTGGGCTTGTGCTGTACCTGCATCCGATGCACAGCTACACCACGACGGATGGGGGCTTGCACCACCACAGGGATGCAACATCCCCAACTGTGACATTGTCAAAGGTCCTCACGGACTGCAAGCCAAGGCTATGGGTAAACCAGCCAGAGCATCTCTAATGGCCCCTGAGCCATCACCAGCTGTAGCTTGCAGTGGCATACAACAGCTACACTGGGTAAACGCACTCTGCAATCACCTCCTAAAGACACAGCAAGACACATAACCCACAGCCATACAGGACAGGCAGACTGTGGCCGATGTGTTGTGTAAGCAGCAGTACATGATATTCACACTGTGACCAATAGCCCAACCATGCTGTGCTGACCCCAACATACATGCCATCTAGTAGTGTAGAATGGACCACCAGACACCCAGCACAGACAGGACAGGACAGGATATATATACAGCTGCCGTGTCACAATACAACATAGCCCAGCATCAAAGTGCCTGCCCCCATTTGAAGTGTTGGGTACAGCACATGATAGTCTACAAAGTTCCTCTCACCAGGACAAGGGACGACCATGCCAAGAGGAACAAGTGTCTGTGACCTCACAGGCCCATACCATTCTGTGCCACCTGAGCTATCCACAGAAGAATATCTCCAGTCACACATTAACTGTCCCTGAATGATGCCAGAGAATTAGAAAGCATAATCAGGGATAATAAGAGACACCCCCTTCTAACCACACAACATCCAGTGACAGTACACTGTGTTACGTCCATGACCGTACTGGTGGAAAGCTCCTATGTAGTTGATGAGCCACCTACAGAACCCTCACTGGACCTTTGCCTTGCATGTCATGCTGGCAGATATGTAAAGCAGCAGACATCTCTGCAACAAATGTCCAGCTCTGTTCCATTCAGTTGCTGCTACATCTCTTGGCCACATCAGACACCGTGTTGGGTGCAGGGCACAACAATATGATGGAACATTGCCAGGGGCATGTGATATGCAGTATGTGCTGCAGTGGGCAGCTATTACATGGACATGTCTGGAGTGCTGTTTGTCCCCTATCACAGAGAACTGTACAGGTATGGTAGATAGATATGTGCTACCTTTGATGCTGTCATTGCTTTCACCATCATCTCTTTCTGTGTAGTTCGTGTTGTCTCTGTGTCCCGCTTGTATAGTACAGCTACCATGGCTGGCTAATGTGTCACTGGGCTGGATGTAGACTTGCCAGGGGATGATGGCAGACTCCATCAATCCCTTCTCATGCACCATCCATTTGCACACACAGGACCGCCTGTGGTAGCTTGGGGAACTGTGCCTCTGGATCCAGATTTGCACCTAAAGTCTGGTGCAGGGTCTCTGGTATACTAAACTTTGATACAAGTTTCTGTTTGCAAATGAATAATTTATCACTGGCATATGCTACAGGCCACTGGACAATGCACACAAAATATCACAAAAAATGTTTCAAGAACTTTAAAATGTTGGCAACATCAGAGATATAATTTTGGTTGGGGAGAATAAAAATGCTAACACATATGTACGCAAAGAATTTGTTAGCATAGCTGAGCAGCTAAACCTGATACAGCATGTAAAAGATGTCACCAGGGGTGATAGTTTAATTAACATTGTTCTTAGTTCTAATACTGTATCAATTTCAAACCGTACAACAGATACACCCTAAGGCAGCAATGACCACAATATAGTCTATTTTGACATCATTAAGCACATTGTAGAGGCAGCTGGTATCACTGAAAAATTCCAGGGCTCGATTTTCAAAATGAGAAATTTGATGCAAGGTGCCTGCGCCAAACAGATAAGACACTAGTGGCACCTTGCAACAAAGTTTTCACCTATACTGATTTTTGAACACCAGCTGCATCAAAATCAGGATGCCATGTGCCATAGCCACCCCTTTGCCACCCTTGCAGTTAAACACCAATGTGCCAGGTCACAAGGGTGTTTGCACATCACAGGGCTGCACCAACCCCTTTTTTGCTATTCCAGAAGCTCCCCCATGGTTGCAACAGTGGGCTGACTTTGAACCACCCACAAGGTGGACTAAGGGCCATGCACCACAGCCAGGCAGTGTGGTGAATGGTGGGGGTGGACCTGCAAGGAGGAGAGTGGGGGTAGAATGAGCATGGGAGGTGTTCTAGGGCACAAAGGTGGCACAGAGGCAGTGTCAAGGTGCTGGAGTGGCACCCAGCGGGGGTGCCATGTGCAGCCCTAATGAGCTGATCAGCTGGTGTAGATGGGGGTTGGCTGGGACAGACCATGACACAGCCTCCGCTGCACACAGCACTGGCACCTGCCCCATAGGTGCACCAGTCCCCAACACTATCAGTAGGCAGGAGTGGCCACAGGTTGTGTGGTGTAGGTGGTGGAGGGAAACATTCCCCGGGCACTACAACAGTTCCCTGGTACTGAGGCTCTCTTGTGGAGGTGGGCTACTGCCTGTCCAAAGTGCTGAGGACTGGTGCAGGGTCCCTGGTGCACTTGGAGTTGTCCGTAGCCTTGGATCACCACAAAATGTGGCAGTCTATGGACTCTGAAAATCAAGCCCCCGATTTCCTAAAGCTGATAAGATCAGACTAAAAAGATCTTGAAAAACTTAATAGGGAGGAACTTATTAACAAAAAAGTGCAAAAGTTATGAGAAAGATAAGAAGAGATAATATAATTCAAGTATGCAACAGACATATACCTAAAATAAAGAAATATGGGGAAAAATTAGGCCAAAGTGACCAAGTAGAAAATAACAAGGCTCATTAATAAGAAAACTCAAATATATATCCTACTGTATATCTATCTACAATGGAGGACCACCTGTGGTGACACTATGAGAGTTCTTCACAAGTATGCAAAAGGGAAATTAAAAAGGCAAAGCAAAATATGGAATATGCTTGTAAAAAAGCCACTAAGTCAACTAGCAAAGAGCTGTATAGCTATATAAACTATTTTAAAAAAACAACAATATTGGAGCTCTTGTTATTGATAACAAGCCAATTAGTGACTATAATGAAATGACTAACTCCCTTAGAACTCACTTTTCCTCAGCCTTTGCTCTAAAAAATAAGGACATTTCTGAACTCAAAATAATTGAAGAAGACAGTATCAAAATAGCAATTTGGGATATAAAAGACCTATTAATAAAACTCAAGTTGCATTCCTTACCATGTCCAGATAAAATTAGTGGAGAAATATTGAAAATCATAAGTAATGAGATAGCAGCCCCACTCACAATACTTTCTGAAAGATCAATGAATACTGGAGAGCTCCCAGATGGTTGGAAAACTGCTGAAGTCTTTGCAATACACAGAAAGGGAAATAAAACATTCAAACATAGACATTGTCAGCAGAAGAAGACCTTTATGCCCATTCAGTCTGCCCCTGGTCCCTGTGTATTCCATCACCACTGACGCTAGTTGGTCATAGGTGTCACTACCTTCCTCCGTTCTTCTACCTAATATGCCTCCATGTCTATCCCACAGTATGAAGCTCCCCAGTCTTTTCCCTGCTACCTCCTCTGGCAGGCTGGTTCAGTCATCCACCACCCTTTCTGTGAAGAAGTATTTCTGTACATCTCTCCAAAAATTCCCCCTCATAGCTTCATTGCATGCCCCCTTGATCTAGTGCCTTCCCTTCTCTGACATAGACTCTTCACTTGCACCTTGTTCACTCCTCTGAGGTACTTGTTGGTTTCAATCCTTTGGATCAGGCACAGAATAGGGCTGGCAGTATAGCCTAGAGGTTAGAGGAACGAGGTATGAACGAGCTTGATACATCCAGCAGACCAGACCTGAGTTTGAGTCTCACAACCTCCATTTGCATACTGTGTGACTCTGAGCAAGTCACTTAACCACCCAGTGCTCCCAGGTCACCCCTGAAAACAGGCACTTGTGCCTAATGGGCCTTACCCGGTTACCATAGACTAAAATAAATAAAAATAAATAGAATGGCTTCAGGTGCACTTGGTCTACTATACAACATTGTTTCATGTTATCTCATCTTATCCATAATTATACTTCAATCAAAAAAGCCAAGCTTTATTGCTGTTTTGTAGATCTTAAAACAGCTTTTGATAGTGTTAACTATAAACTTTTATGGGGAAAACAGTGGGAATTAGGCTTAGATCTTCCTTTGCTGGACTCATTAATAAAGCTCTATCATAATACCTGGGTTCAGGTACAATACAATCAATCTGGTAATTTGACATCTAGAATATAAACAAATCTTGGAGTTCGCCAAGGATGTATTTTGGCACCCGTGTTATCTAATTTGTGTATTAACTCAATAATTAAACAGTTACACAGTTCTGATTTTCATTCCCCTATAGTATTTAAAAGAACTATGAGCTTTCTAGCCTATGCAGAAGATGTTGTCTTGTTTTCTACATTACTGCTTGCCCTACAAAGGAAATTGGACCTTTTTGTTAACTTGTGCAATGAAAATAATCTTCACATACACAGGGATAAAACTAAATTGATTGTTTTCAGGAACAGGAGCAAGAACATACCAAGGTTATATATAGGAAGCCAATTGGTTGAAACTGAAGAACATTGCGATTACCTGGGAGTAAGGTTTTCAGAGAATTTTCTCTGGACTAGACATCTGAAACTATTGGAAACCAGAATGAAAATGCATTTAATACTTTTAAGAGATTCAGCTGTAAGCTGGGGAAAGGTGTTATACTATTAAGGGTCTTCATACAATTATAAATACAAAAATTAAATCGTGTATTCTTTATACTGCTGATATCTGGGGCTCCTCTAAATTGTCACCTCTAAATATTATTCAGAATAAAATATATCACTATGTTTTATCTGTTCCAAACTCTGTACCAGCAGAGATATTGAGAATTGAACTGGGTCAGTTCTCCGTGTCTTCCCTCATAGAAGAGAGATGCCTAATTTTTTTATTGGGTCTCTTTTTCCTACAGGAGGAATGGTTACCTAGTGTCTGTAGGAACAAATTTTCCCAGAATTATTTCATTTTTCCATCCATTAAATTTATTAAACATTACTTTGCCCTTTGGGTCTGGGAAAGACCATAATCTGGGACACTGCAATTGCCCAAGACTGTTCACATATTTCTTCTTTGAAACTTTATACATGGTACAAACAAATCAAATCTCGCCATTTCCTTGAACCCTATCTGATTTGTTTATCTAACCCACGTGAACAGAAAGTTATTACAAGAATCAGAATAGAACTTTAATGAAGCTAATTACATAAATTACAGACAGAAACATCCTGGAACAAACACAGTATTTTGCAAGTGTGATGCTGAAGGTGATTATGATTTAAAATGTATCACACTTTTTTGTTCATTGCACCATAGTAAACATCTGTATTTTTATACCTTTTTCAATCTTTTGCAGAATTTTAATGGAAAGTGGACTTGTAATCTGGCATTGTCTGTACTGTATTATTTGTAGTGATTAATTTAACTGGCAAGCTTGAAATGACATATTGTCAATCAATAATATAAACTGCAAATTATAAGCTTTGGGAGTTTTAATTCAAGCGGGTGAGCAGCTTAAAATGGTGATGTCTAAGTGCAGAGTTTTAAATTGCACAGAGACTTCCAGGCTCCAGTTTGATTTTGCTGTAAATGTCCCTCCTCTCAGGATCAGAGAAAGCTTTGGTAGTTGAGGGTGTGAATAGGGTGCTTCACTCTGAGGGTCTGCACTTGCATCATTTACTGCTGTATTATTAGTTCAGCTATAGTAGCTTACTTACCACTGCATAATAATCTGACATATGCTGTGATAGGGTTAAATAACCTGATCATTTTTAATTTATACTTCTTGATTAGTGGAAATCACTTAAGCTCTCACATGAGCTTGGTGAAAAGGAATATAAAGTGTTTGATATGTATGATATAGATTATAGCACCCACATGGCTTGGTTAAAGATTGTGGTCCCTTTTAATTACATTTGTTACTGTCTCATAGCATTGGTTGTATTGAAGCTCCACAGTGTTAAGATTTTCTTTTACTTAAAATTGTAATGGATAGTCTCCTATGTGGTACCACTAAAGTGTGGGTTTCATGACTACTATATTAATTCATGGTGATGTTATATGGGCAAGGTTGCACCCCTATATTAGGGTTCAGTCATCACTTCTATGTTAAACCCAAACGTTTAAACTTTAATTGGCTCACAACTGTTTGATTGATTCACATGGAACTCTGCATGTATCATGCCCACATGGGGCTCGCACCTCACTGCCAGAGGAAAAGCTCCAAGCCTGTCCTGGAAAGCAACCCACGATTCTGCCACTGCAAATTAGCAGACCCTGAGGCTTTCTTCCCCTGTTGAAACTGCTGCCCGGAATCCTCTGAACTCCAATTCATTACAGGGCCCAGAAATCTACAAAAACAGCCAAAAGCCGTATAGCCCCCTCAGGTGTGTCGTGCCTACCTGGTGCTCGCACCTCGCTGCCAGAGGAAAAGCTCCAAGCCTGTCCTGGGGAGCAACCCACAATTCTACCACTACAAATTAGCAGACCCTGAGGCTTTCTTCCCCTGTTGAAACTGCCATCCAGGATCCTCTGAACTCCGGTTCATTGCAGGGCCCAGAAATCTACAGAAACAGCCAAAAACTGTATACCCCCCCCTCAGGTGTGTGGTGCCCACCTGGAGCTCTCACCTCGCTGCCAGAGGAAAAGCTCCAAGCCTGTCCTGGGAAGCAACCCATGATTCTGCCACTGCAAATTAGCAGACCCTGAGACTTTCTTCCCCTGTTGAAACTGCCGCCCGGTATCCTTCAAACTCTGGTTCATTGCAGGGCCCAGAAATCTACAGAAACAGCCAAAAGCCGTATACCCCCTCAGGTACGTTGGTATTTGGTGCCTTTGGACATTTTGAATTTTCAGCGCCAACACTCTGATTGGAGGATCTCAGCCTCACTGACTTCTTCCCACTGGTCTCCATTTTACCTTGCTTCATTAGAGATGTTTATCAGCGCTGCTGAACCTGGGACTATCCGTTTTTGTAAAGCAAGAATTTCTTCTTTTTTTTTTGACTTTTGCAAATTATATTACATAGCCACTAGAGGGCTACAACAACTGTCTTTTCTGTTAAAGAGGAAACACATTATATTTTCTACTTCCTCTTCTGCTGTAGTGGACCTGGGATACCTCTCTTTCTGAGGACCATCCCCGGGGTTTTTCTGCCTGTTTCTCAGGCTGAACCATGCTCATCCACTAAGGCTGCAAGACTTGAACGCCTGTCCCCACTCCCATTCTGTACTGGTGGAGCAGGGCCAGAAATAGAAATTAAAGCTACAGACCAATCTTGCCACACTGGATTGCAGACTTGAACCACCTCACTGGCTCAGCTGCAAAGAGTTGCCCCACAGGTACGTTGAGCGCCAGAACCGCCTCTCAGCCAACAAAAGGATTTTGAACTTATGACACCTGATCGCTGTTTGGTCTAGGCTTCTAGTGACTTTTACTGCTGGCTATTGTGTCGTTAAGATCTACCATGGGAAGTTACAGCTGGTTCCTCGGTGTGTCACTAGCTTTACTAGCGCTCAGCTTAATTCTTCAGAATCCTCATCCCTCCCTCCCTAAAGTGGACTGACCCTTGCGCTTCTCCCTGTCCTGTGTCCAACAGCTCCTTTCAGGTAGCCATTCTGGATGATTGGGCTTCTCAGCTGTCTCTGTCGGGGAGTGGGACATCTCCCGAGCTGCCTCTGCAGATTACTCCCCCATCCAGACTTGAGACTTCCTACTCATGGCAAATTCCTGCCAGGACACTAGTGGCTGCAACATTAGGCCAGTATAACACCAGGAGTGGGTACAGGCCTACCCATCAACACCGCCTCCCCTATCGCCCCAAAAATAGTGTTTACAAATTACAGTTCGCTGCCTTAAAAAGAATCCTGCTTCTTTTACTATTGTGCTCTGGCAATGTCGAACTCAACCCAGGACAATTAGACACCCTTGCTTCTCCATCAGACCTGGCAGGTATCAAAGGAATGTCTTTTATGCATCTTAATGCCTGTAGTTTGCTGAAAAAGTTCACCCTTATCCAGGCTTGGGTGAGCCACACCGTACCTGACGTCCTAGTGATCACTGAGACCTGGCTTAGGCCAGCCACCCCAGACAATGAAATCAATATCCCAAATTATTTACTCTTCCGAGCGGATAGGCAATCAAGAGGAGGTGGGGTGGCAATTTATGTAAGGGACAAATACTCAGCCACATGCATAGATGCATCATCCTCCCCCAAAAAATTCGAGTGCTTAACCATAAAGATCGAACTTTCTCCTTCCAGTGCACTCTGTGTAATAGGCTGCTACAGGCCCCCTTCTGCCAGGCCTCATTTCCTGTCTCACCTCAGTTCCGTACTGGGGCTCAGTTTCTTGGAAACCATTATTCTTGGTGACCTGAACTACAATTGGCTATCAAGTGCATCAGCTCCCTTGAAATCCTTTTGTGACACTCTAGGGCTGGTGCAACTCATTGGCGAGCCTACTTGCCCAAATAAAAAGAACCTTAACAACAGCTCCCTCTTAGATGTAATTTTGGTTAGCAAGCCACACCTGTTCTCTCATGTCAGAACATTTTTCTCAGATATTAGCGATCATTGTATAATCACCACCATTAGATCCGTGCACAATCCACAGTTTGTGGCAAAGTTCTCTACCAAGAGGTGCAAACTCAACTTTGATTTGTTTGCATATGTCCACGACTTGAAACATTCACCACGATGGCAGGAATTCTTCCTAGCCAAAATGGTTAACAGGGCATATACTAATTTTTACAATATTTTAAGTGAGGCTTTAAATAAGCACACACCCTTGGTCAAGGTGCGGGTCAGGAGCAGTACCTGCCCTTGGTTCTCGCCTGAGCTCAAAGCTTCCCTGTTAGAAAGGGATACTTTATGGAAAAAAGCCCGCAGAAGCAAGAATGACTCGGATTGGTGTCTTTTTAAGAGAGTACGTAACAAGTGCACCAAGTTGGTCAGAGCAGCCAAGGCTGCCTACTATCATTTGGAGCTAGCCTCTGCCTCAAGAAATCCTTTAAAGCTCTGGAAAACATTAAAAGACATGTCTGGACACACACCTGGTAATTCATTCCAGCAAAAATTAAGTCCGGTGGCAGCATTGTCTCTAACTGATCAGAGATATTGGAAGCCCTCAATAACCATTTTGCAATGGCAGGGCTAGCATCTGATACTTCCCCTGCCAATGACCTCCGCACAGCTCAGGACCCACCAACCCACGAGTCCCTTCCCCTAAAGAGGAGGCCTTCTCCGTCCTGCATGTCTCTCTAAAAGAGGTGGAAGACCTACTGCTGCAACTGGACACCAGGACGGGAGCAGGCTCCGACTTCATAGAGCCATACTATCTGAAATGTGCCTATCATGTGCTTGCAGTGCCAGTCACCCACCTATTCAACATGTCACTCTCCCAGGGTAGCCTCCCCCTCAATGGAAAATAGCTCATGTCATCCCTCTATTAAAAGCAGGTGAGCCCTGCTATCTAAATAATTACAGACCGATCTCCCTCCTCCCCATCCTGTTTAAATTACTAGAAAAAATAGTGTGTGGCCAGCTAGGGGTATACTTAGAATCCAGAAGCCTATTAAACCCAGTTCAGTCTGGATTCAGAGCAAAACACAGCACCATAACAGCCCTAGCTAAGGTGACCAATGATTGGCTCCTAGACCTTGACAACAAGAAGCATGTCTGTGCTGTTTTCTTGGCTCTTAGTAAGGCATTCGACACAGTTGATCACAGCCTGCTTCCTTCCTCCCTAAGCACCTTAGGCCTGGACCATAAATCTATGTGCTGGTTTGCAGACTACCTCAGAGAACGGAAACAGCAGGTTAAAGCTGAAGGTGATCTTTCTCCATTAAAACCTATGCTGAGGGGCGTGCCCCAGGGCTCTATCCTTGGTCCCCTCCTCTTTGCAGTCTACATTAACAACATCTATGACCCCATCAAAAAAGCCAACATCCACTTATTCGAAGATGACACTGTACTGTACTTGAGTCGTCCCATGCCGGAAGCAGTCTGTGAAGACCTCCAAGCTGAATTTCACCTTCTACAGTACCAGCTCATAAACAAAAACCTTTTGCTCAATGCAAAAAAGACAAAAACCATGCTCTTCTCCCCCTCCTTGCATGCAGTAATTCCTGCTTGGGGGGCATCCCACAAATTACCACTGTTCTTGGAGAAACACTAGAGTATGTAGCTAAATTCAAATATCTAGGAGTTTGGCTCGATCATAAACTTTCCTTCGCCGACCATCTCGAAGAACTACAGAAGAAAGTAAGGCAAAGATTAGGACTGTTCTACAGAATTAACCACCTGCTCACAAAGGAGGCCAAGATTCAACTAGTTCAAGCTACCTTCCTATCTTTAATAGATTACGCGGACCTGCTCTACAGCCACTGAACTGCATCTGCACTGGCTAAGTTGGACACCCTCTACCACAGAGCTATCAGGTTCATTACTGGCCTTCCACTTTCCACACACCACTGCTCCCTGTACTCATCATTAGGTTGGACTTCCCTTCACTATAGAAGGAATAGAAATGCTGCCCTATGGGCCTTCAGAGTGGTGACCAACAAGCTCCCCTCATGTCTCGGATTGTATTCCCGAGTGTGTTAGGCACCTATGCTCTAAGGAGCTATTCCCTAATTGCCCTCCAAGTTCCAAGGGTCAACACTCATTTTGGCAAAGCTGCTCTAAGCTTCTCTTTACCCACACTGTGGAATGGTTTACAAAGAAACTTGAAGCTGAGCTGCCCTGTTAGCCTGAATATCTTCAAGGTGCTCTATAATCGCTACATGAAAGCACCTTGCAAATGTTTTCCTCACCGCTAGCCCACTAATTCCACAACTCCCCCTTTCCATCCTGATGCTCGCCATGTTTCTACCCCTGGCTCTCACTCTTTCTCTATTAACTATTCCTGCTGCACCCACACTTCCCTGTCCACTCCAGCCTGGCTAAAGTCCTACCCCATCCATAGTAGTGTCCCAATTACCTATCCCTCCTTCATCATAATCATAAGTAAGTACACGACAGCCATCGTCACTTTCTGTGGTTTTAGCCCAATTTTTCCCCCAGTCGTCAGTAATATATCCCTCCTCTTCTTTACCTCTGTAACCTGTCATCCCATACACGGCCTCTTCCCCCTATATGTTTAGTTGCTGGCTGCCTCACTCAAAAGATCTCTGCTTATAACCCCTGTATGCCTATGGTTGACTGTACATCTGCTGACTTCTTCAATTGTAAAATAATGCTGTTTTTTTTTTATTTATTTCAACCTTGTACTGTACTGTATACACTGTATATACTTTTTCTTCCTTGTATATTATTGCTTTTTGTATACCTGATTCTGTACTGTACTTTGATGTATTCATGACCAGATCCACCTTGCAAATGAGCCTTGCTCAATGGTGCCCGCCAGGATAAATAAAGATTTTGATTGATTGATTGCATGTGCCATCGGGGAAAAAATTTCTCTTGATGTGGCAAGTTTTGTTCTTGTCATGTGTGTGAGTGCAGAGATATGGATTGTCAAAAAATGTGAAAATTACCAACTGGTGAAATCCTTTGTCACACCACTGCGCAAAAACGGTGTGGATGTTTTGGTCTGAAATAAGCCCCTAATGCTCACCCCATTCTCTTATACTGTACCCATCTTAGCTTACTTACTCATGGAATGGGGTGAGCATTAGGGTTCACAACCCCAAGGCACACCCCTCTGCCTGTTCCTGCATGCCGGGTGGTGGTGTGGTCTTAGGGTTGGAAACCGAAGGTGGGGGTGGGGTCTTATGGTTGGGAACCCTAAGATGGCCTTTCCCTACTTTTGACACTGGAACCCTAATGGTCCATTACACAGTTTTTTTGCAGAGAATGTCCTTACTTTTTGAGAAAGTATAATCTTAGGGAACCCTAATGGTGCATTAACTAAGTTTTTTGCTGAGAATTGTTTATGTATTGCCTCACCTTGAGTTGCAATTTTTCTGTATTTGTATTTACGAACATATGAACATACAACAAAGCCAGCAGAATAAAACCATTCGGTCTACCTAGTCTGTTCATATTGCAGAGTCCACAGCATAAGCTACTGACTCTGTCCCCCTCCCCAGTCTTGCCTACCTCTGCATCTGCCTCTTCCCAGACCCTTATTTTCCCCCTTAACTCTATCACTACCTCTCTTGAAGCTTCCCATTATCTTCAATGAAACTACCTCTTTTGGAAGCACATTTCAGCCTTCCACCACCCTCCCCATAAAGAAGTGTCTCCTAGCTTCTCCCCTAAACCTCCCCTCACCAACTTGAGACTGTGTCCCCTCATGTTTTGGTTCTGTCTTAGTTTGAAGAAACCCTTCTTATTCACCCTATTTATTCCTTTCACTTACATGAAAGTGTCAGTCATGTCCCCTCTGTCTCTCTCCCACCCTCTCCTCTCATCCAGGAAGTATATGTTCAGGGTCTCCAGCCTCTCCTTGTACATTCTACCCTGCTGGCCCATGAACATCTTCATTGCTTACCCTTGGACTGTCACCAGTAAGTTAATGACCTTTTTATGGTATGGGCATAAGTACTGTACACTGCACTCCAACTGCAGCCTCAGTAATGACCTGTACAAAGGCAGTAATACCTCTTCTTGCCTGCTGCTGATACCTCTGACAATGTAGCTCAACATTTTATTTTCCTTTGCTGCTGCTTTCCTATGTTGCATGGACTGATTTAGGTCACTAGTAATCATCACTCCCAGATCCTTCTCCTCCTCCTCCTCCTCCTCCTCCTCTAATACAAATATCTGGACCCCTACCAGGCTGTACTCAGTCCTCTGTTTCTTGGCTCCACTGTGCATGACTGCATTTCTTTGCACTGAAGTCAAGCTGACATATCCTGGCCCACCTCTCTAGTTTTTCCAGATCCTCATTCAGGTCTTGTATTCCTTCTGATGCGTCCACCCTCCCACAGACCTTAGTGAAACCCATGAATAGGAAAATGTTGCCCTTAATGCCATGCCCAATATCATTAATGAAGACACTGAACAGCACAAGTCCAACCACTGAGCCCTGTTGGACCTTGCTGGTGACCTCCCTGGTGCCAGATAGCTCACCACTTACCACCACATTCTGGTCCTTCGCCACAGTCAGTTTTCAACCCATCTAGTCAATTTCTCTCCATCTGCTAGATCTGCCAACTTCCTGACCAACCTCTTGTGGGGTACAGAGTCAAAGGCCTCATTGAAGTCTAAGTAAAGGATGTCTACAGCTTGGCCCCTGTACGCTATAATAGTGATCCAGTCAACGAAGGTAACCAGATTTGTTTGACACAACCTCTCTCTCATGTACCTGTGCTGTCTTTCATCCTGGAGACTTTACTCATCCAGATACTGTACTCACCTTTCCTTAAGTATGGTCTCCATGAGCATGCATGTGATTGAGGTCAAACTGACTGGTCTCCAATTCTCCGGGTCATAATTGGGACTGCTCTTATAAAGGGGCACTACATGTGCATTCTCCAGTCCTGCAGTACCATGCCTGATTCCAGTGAACTACTGTACAGGCCAGACAATGGATCAGCAAATGTCTCCACTGGTTCCCTCAGCACCCATAGGTTTATGCTGCCTGGGTCTTGGGATTTTTTTAGATTGAAGTCTCCCAGATGGGGCTTCAGTTAGAAAGGATCCACCAAAGCCCTTTGACAACAGAGTTGTTGAAATCCACTTCAGCGGTAGGTAAAATTTCGACTGTCAAAATTTTGCCCATCACGAAGTTACTGGTTTTTTTTGTGGGTGGCTGTGCTATCCCCACATGAGGGGGGCTCTGCCCCAACACCTCCCAGTATTATAATAATCAACTTGAGTTGGAATTGATATGGGAGGGGGTGAAACACCAGAAAAACTGGTGCTGGTGTACAGTGGGACTATGAAAGTGGACAAAGCAATGAGTTCAGACGTGGTCCACTCAAAGGTATTTAGGGATCTCAAGGAGGTACTGGCAGTAGCTCTGATGGCCCTATTTAATAGCTCACATGAAAAATGAGTGGTCCCAGTGGAATGGAGGAGGGCAGATGTAGTCCCTTTTCAGAAAAGTCGTAGCAGGGAAGAGGTCGACAATTATAGGTCAGTAAGCCTAACTTTGGTGGCGGGATAGTTAATGAAATCACTCCTGTAAGAAAGGATTGTGGAATATCTTGAATCCAGTGGGTTAAAAGACCACAGGCAGCATGAATTCATGATCAGGGGGAGGCCATATCAAATGAGTCTGATGCAGTTCTTTCACCAGGTAACCAAGGAACTTGATCATGATGGACAGGTGGACATAGCCTACCTAGATTTCAGTAAGACATTCAACACCATTCCACAGAGGAGACAAGTAAGCAAGCTGGGTAGATTAGGAATGGGTCCAAAAGTAATAAACGGGGTAAGGAATTGGTTAAAAGCTAGGCATCAGAGGGTGGTGGTAAATGGAGTTCCCTCAGAGGAAGGAAGGGTGACCAGTGGGGTGTCTCAGGGATCAGTGCTGGGACAGGTCTTCTTTAATGTCTTTATAAGTGACATTGCACAGAAACTAGAAGGGAAGGTCTGCCTCTTTGTGGATGACATCAAACTCCTCAATAGGATAGACATTCCATCAGGAGTGGATAGGATTAGCAGCAACCTAAGAAAATTTGAGGAGTGGTCAAAAGTATGGCAACTGGGTTTCAATGTGAAAAAGTACAGAATAATGCGCTTGGGGCACAGAAACCCAGAGGAGGAATGCAACATGAGTGGGGGAGTGGTGCTGACAACCACCAAACTGGAAACAGACCTGGAGGTGATCATATCAGATGACCTAAAGGTAGCCAGACAGTGTGACAAGGCAGTTGGCAAGGCATGTGGAATGCTTGGATGCATAGGGGTATCACTAGCAGAAAGAGGGAGGTGGTGTTGCCTCTGTATAGATCACTGGTAATACCCCACCTGGAGTACTGTGTCCAGTTCTGGAGACCACATCTCAGAAAGGACATAGAAAGAGTGGAAGCAGTCCAGAGGAGGGCAACTAGAGGGGTTCTAGATAACACTACTGACCTGTGAGGCAGATGCCATACTGTGTCACAGGGTCCAGTAGCTGTTGTTAGGATTTTATATTTGAAAGTAAACGTCTGGTGCTAAACTGCACTGTCTGACCTGAAAGGGTGTCACACTGACAAAGCAGGAAGTCAATGACAGGAAGGGACAGCTTGGTAATTCGTGGAGATCCCCACAAACTACACAGTATTGAAGAGCTTGTATTTTAGTATATTGGACACTGTAGCCCATTCTTTTATTGTTTGCCAGCCAATGCAGGGGTAATGGGGAGAGAAATTTTTTAGAAACAGACAAACTATAACAAGAGTAAACTGTGACCTCTGGGAAGACTTCTGGGTCATGGTACCCTTAAATACTTGCCTCTCTGTGAGTGGGGCACACTCATTGCCATGCATGGAGATGCATGCCGAGATACACGTGTTGGTGAATGTCAGCCGTGTCCAGCAGGGATGAAGGGGAAAGAAGCATGGACATCTAGTAAGTAATGCATTATTATATACAGTATGTGTCAATAACAATACACAGCATTAGCTAGTTAATACAGAGTGGTAGAAAAGAGTAGACTCCATATAGTATTTTAAACTGTCCACAGATCTACAAGAAAATAAACGCAATTTACTGAAGTAAAAAAAAATCATGAACTATGGAGTCTGTATACAACCCTTCTGAGTATTTTCTGACTATCCTGTGCAATGAGAGAACCACAATAAAATGCTCAAATTGTCTCAAGTATACAACAAAATAAAAGCACTATGTCTTTCATTTGTTAAAAATGTCTTGAGATGGGGCTACTTTAAGGTCTTCAAACTTCAGAAATTGCAGTCAATTAATTCCACTCCAAAAGATAAGAGGAAAAGAAACTCTACCAGTAATCAAGAACCAGTTAGAAGAAATGGTTCCCCAATCCCCAGCACTAGTAGGTGTAAACTTGAGAATGATGTTTGGTACATGGTCCCTAGTAATCCAAGAAAAAAGGTAGATGGGCCATCTGCAATTCACAGTTGCCATTAACAAATAGATACGAAGCATTGGTTAATGACAATGAAATGAAGCAGACCACCTCAATTCTAACTGAAAATCTAGAAAGAGAACAAAACTGCAACATAAAAATTGTCTTTGTTATTACCGACTCTATACTCAGGAGATGTGACACCACAATTTGTGGTAAAGATAAGAAAAACAAAGAGGTCAACTGCCTACCTGGCGCAAATGTCAGTGACATTAGAGCGATTCTGCCAAATCTCATGAGTACAAATGTGGATGGACAAACAGTGGTAGTGCATGTGGATATTAATAATGGGTCCTATTCATGAAAGGTGTGGATAGGATATGCGCCACATAACCCAGATGCATAGCCCACCCCCACCTGGCCAAGCACACTGCGCCCCTTGTGCACTATTCATGACCCTGATACAGCCCCTCTATACTGATGGCACACCAGCCAAATGTGCAGCTCCACATGGGGGCAGACTGGTGTGGGGGCGTGTCCACAATTTGCACCATTCACAAAGGTGGGGGTGCCTTGCGCAGGAGGGCCATGGCTATGCCTTCTGGAAGGCAGCTGTAAGTGGCACATGCACCCTCGGATGCCACCATTGGTCATGGCAGGGATGGTGGGGGTCAATGGACCCCTCACTGTGACTGCTTCCTGTCATTGGGGCACATTGGGAGGGCTGGGGGACTGTCATCTAGGGGTCCCCCACCCCTCAGTGTTGTGGGTGTGTTCGCACCTGGAGACAACATGGTGCCCAATGGGCACAAGGGATCCAGCGAAGGTCCTGGGATGGCAACCAATTAGCTGCCTGGCCAGGTCCACAGCTCCATGCCTGCCTGCCCCCCATGAACCTGTGCACCGAGGGGTGGGGCCATATAAGGGACCAGTGTTCATGAATGCAGTCCCCGCGTGGATCTCCCATGGGTGCAGAGCTGCGTGGGGGGATACATGCCATTTGCGTGTACCTTCTCCCATGCTCGTGAATAGGGCCCAATATTGGGAAGGACCATGAAAAGGATATTGCTGACAAAATCATGGAAACTGATCAATTTATTAAAAGCAAAGGGAAAATTACAATTATTTCCTGTATTCTTCCTATGCTAAATGGTCACCCTGAAAAAAAAACACACAATTTAATGCATAAATGTAAGATTACAAAACAGATGTTCAAGGGAGGCAATTGAATGTATAAACACATGGGATACGTTTCACAAAAAAACTGGATTTTATGCTGAAGACAGACTCCACTTAAGCCAAAAGAGAACCAAAGCATTGACAACTTGTGTAAATAACAAAATCAATTGGGTGAATTTCAACTACTAAAGAATGGGGACGGGAATCCAGCAACAAATCCAATTAATGGAATTGTAATGAAAGGCAACACACTGGGTCAGAATCTATTAATGTCCAAGTCTTACTTGAATAGAGTACATCATTTCTCTGTTTTAAGCCTAAATGCATGCAGTATGAATGGAAAAATGGATGAACTTAGGCAATAATAAATAACACCACTATAGATATAATAGCAATCACCAAAACCTGGTGGAGAGATGATATGGATTTATGGGGAAATAATCTTGAAGGCTGTACCTTGTATACACACAACAGAACTAACAAGAAGGGTGGTGGTGTAGCTATCTATATAACTAACAAAATGATGTCTACTAATCGCTCAAATAAAATAAAAACACAAGCTGACACTGAATCAGTCTGAGTGAAGATTATTGGAGGTGTGCTGCCATCAATTATTGTTGGTAACATATATTACCCCCCCAGATAGCCCTAACGAGTCAACCACATACCTGATAGAGGAGGTAATATTAGCAAGGGAACTAGGGGAAACTGTCATTATGGGAGACTTTAATATGAAGTAAATAAATTGGGAAGAAAATACAGCAACTGCTGCAGCTAGCAAATTATTGCTAGAAGAATGTCAAAGAAATAACTCTAGGGGTGCACTGAAATATCTTTGAATAACAAAGCTGATTTTATAAACATTAAAAGAGAGTTACAAAACATTAACTAGAACTACCTTTTAAAAGGAAACAATGCTGAAGAGATGTGGCAAACAATAAAAACTACAGTACTTTAACAAAACTGACTATAGAAAATATGCCTAAGATAAAGAAAGCTGTTACTGGCTCAAGGAAAACTAAATGGTTAAACAAACAATCAAAAGATTAGTCAACAAAAAGAACAGACTGTATAAAACTCAATGGGCCAGATATTCAAAACTTTGAACTGGGTGCAAACCGTTTGCGCAGGGTTAGTGCCAGGTTAGCACAGGTCCACTATATTCAAAAGGTCAAATAGCGTGTGCAAACTGCATTAGTGCTGGGCAAAATTATAATGTATGCAAGGGGCAAACTGAGGGTGTGTGTACATGAATACAGGCACAATGCTATATTCAGCAAATAGCACTACGCAAAGTGTTTTTGCATGACTTAGCGCAACACTTTGCGCGGTGCAAATTACCACACAGGAAAAGGTAGTCTTAACTCTGGGCAAACCAGCTTTGCATGACTTTTGCACTGCTTTGTGTGACCCTAACCAGTAAGTATGACACATGGAACTAAGCCAGACAGAGAGGAAACATGCTGCTCACAGATGGCAACCCTATGATGCCATCATCTGCCACCAGGCCCAGCCATGCCAGGCAGTAAGTGGTGACCCGGATCCCGGTGGACACCATGGCAGTGCGGCCATACAGCACACACCTGCAGACCACCCTTTGGTGGACGCCAACAGATGCCAGTACACACATGCAGCACTGTGGGCATGGAGGTGAGGGGAGAGTGTACAAGTGGCCAGGCTGCACCATAGACTAGGTGCGGTCACAAGGCTGGGACAAGCCACACAGTGCACATGGGCCAGTTTTGGGAATACCCCAACACCAGTGTGCCTGTCTGATGGTATGCACCCCCTCCAGCCACATACTGCACATCTGTACAGACACCACAGCACACACAGCCAGCTGTGTATATGTCACTGTGAGCATCCCATGCCAGCGGTGCAGCATCTGTGGGTCACAAAACAACATAACAGTAATGTCCACTGTCAGTAAACATCTGCAAGTTGGGCCTGTCACTGTATAGTGTAGTGGTCATCACTGCCCTACACACCATAGGCATTGTTGAGTCCCTCACACTATTGGCCGCCTTGCTACTGTAGTGTCTGCTGTGCACTGTAGCACATACTACAGTTTGACAATTGCATGCAGCATCACCACCTGTGTCTGTGCTGTGTAGTCCCCGGGGCACAATATTCTATGCTGTATTGTACAAATGTAGCCTACAGCTACCACCGTGCACTGCCAGACTGACCTACAGGTGGAGCTGTGGGCAGACCCAGTTGGCCCCTGTACTTCAGACTGACCTACAGGTGGAGCTGGGGGAAGACTCAGCCAGCCCCTGTACTTCCAGACTGACCTACAGGTGGAACTGTGGGACTCTGCTATAGCACTGGGCAAACTGCATGCAAATCAGGTCATAATAAGATGCTAATCTGAATGTTTGCCCACAGACTACCTAAGTAGGCTCATTTGCATGTCACTTTTGACTATAGCAAAATTTTGCCCCGAGCAAACGTGATTGCACCGCGCAAACAGCTTAGCTCCGCCCTACACCTGCGTAAATGTGTTTGCACCGTGCAAATGTTTCAGAAACGTACATTTTTGCACAATGTAATTTCACATGCACTGCTGCTTGCAGCTTTACTGACTCCACTCCTTTGCTAGCACATGCACATTGGCCACATAATTCTCCTTTACCTTCCTTCACGTTGCTGTGAACTGGGATGCTGTTGTGGTTTGCACTTCCTGGTTCCTATAGCCAGAGCTGTCTTATTCCCGAGCTCTTTTTGCACTACACTCCCAGCCCAGTTTGCCCAGCTTTCTTAGCATGCTATATTCAGCAGGTTTAGCACGGGGCTATCCCTTTTGAATATAGCGAGCTATTGGTTCCGGGCTAATTTAGCATGATGGAGAGGGCTAATTTAGCCCTGGGGCAAAGTTTTGAATATCTGGCCCAATGCTTATTAAAAAACCAGTGCAGCATTCACAACCTTTAAAGAAATTCAGAAGAAATGTAAGACAGCAATTAAGAAAGCAAAACAAGAATGTGAATGAAACATTGCAAAAAGGGCCTCAAAAGGAAACCCCAAAGAATTCTACACCTGTATTAACTCCCTAAAAAACAAAAACAAATTAGGACCACTTATAATCAATGATTCTCAGATGGCACACCATTTTTATAAATATTTCTGTGAAGTATTTCAAATAGGTATCAAACCTACATTGTTAAACTCACAAATTCCCAGTCAAAAAATTAACATCACTGAAAGTGAAACATATATATATATATATATACTATATAAGAACATAAGAATATTGCCAGCAGAAAACCCTCTCAGTCAATTGGGGCTGCTTGAAATAACAAGGATTGTTTCTGGCCTTAAGTTTACATCTGTGCCCTGATCCCCCGACTTTTCCTGTCCTTCCCCTTACGAGCCACCTGACATTCCTTTATGCTTGTCCCAGGTTCTCATGAAGGCACCCATTGATTTTGACTCCACTACCTCCCATGGCAGCTCGTTCCATGCTTTCACAACTCATTCTCTAAAACAATGCTTCCTTACATCCCTTTTGAATCTACCCCCTTCAGTTTTAGGTTGTGCCCTCTGGCGGTGGTGTTGGCATTTAAATTGAATAGGCTCCGTCAGTCCACTCTGTTAATTCCCCTCAAGTACGTCTCAATGTTATCCCCTCTCTGCCTCCTCTCCTCCAGAGTGTACATCCCCAGGTCCCCCAACCTCTCTGCATATGATCTATCCTGCTGTCCCTCTATCATTTTAATTGCTCTCCTCTATACTCTTTCCAGCATGTATATGTCTTTCTTCAGGTGTGGATGCTAATATGTTACTCCATATTCCAAGTGAGGCCTCACCAATGATCTGTATGGCAGCAGAATAACCTCACACTTCCTACTGCTAAATCCCCTTGCAATACACCCAGCATCCTATTTGCCTTTGCTACTGCCTTTTTGCATTGAGTCAAGTGTTTCAGGTCGCTAGAAATTATCACTCCAAGATCCTTTTCTTCTTCTGATGGCATTATCTGAACTTTTCCAAAGTAGTACTCTGTTCTCAGGTTCCTTGCTCCTATGTGCATCACCTTGCACTTTTTGGCATTGACGCCTAGTTGCCATACCCCTGACCATCTCTCTAGCTTGACTAGGTCCTCCCTCATCTCTCTTATCCCCTCCTGGGTGTCCACCCTCCCACAATACTTGGTGTCATCTGTGAACATGCATATTTTTCCCTGAATGCGTACCTTATGTTGCTAATAAAAATGTTAAACAACACCGGGCCAACACCAACCCTTGAGGAACCCCACGGGTAACCTCCCTTGTACTGGACCCCCACTACTACCTCTGTGTCCTGCCACTCAGCCAGTTGTCAACCCATCTAACTAACCTTTCCCCAACCCCTAAGTCCTTCAGCTTTGTTATCAGCCTTTTGTGCGGCACAGAGTCATAGGCCATGATAAAGTCCAAATGTATGATATCCACTGCCTGGCCTTTGTCCACTGTCCAGGTGAGCCAATCAAAGAACTCAATCAAGTTTGTTTGACATGATCTGTCTGCCATGAATCCATGTTGTTTACGGTATCCAGTGATATGGGCGAGGTCAAATTGAGTGACTCAATATGAGCTACTCAATATGAACGCCCGTAAGAAAAGCGAATGTGGATGAATAGCTAGTAGGGAAATAACGAGGGTTTGCTACAAGAACATTGAGTGTAGGAACAGGCTGCATGTGGGACAGGGGAAGGGTGGTAACAGGATATGGTAGTCAGTCTGGTGGTGCAATTTGGACCTGGCCATCTAGCATAGTGCTAGGGGGTAAGCCATTACTGCAGAAGGCTCTGGGTTCGGAACTTGAGCGTGAGAGATATTTTGCTGATTTTTATTTTGCACTTTTCCCCTGTGTCAGGCCCCCCCTCAGAATTGATTATATTAATAATTGGGGGTGCAGGGGGCTATAAAAAATGCTGTAATTCTTTATTTCATAACATGCGCCTGATCCTAGCTGTTGTTGTACTCGCTGTTGTGAAAGTCGCTGTTGCAGTTTTCAGGGACTTGCACTCGTTGTCATGCTCGGTGCTGTTTTGCAGTCGCTGACATGATTTGAAACCATTGTTTACTGTCCTGCAGGCCATTTTCCTCTAAGAGCTTGACCAGGCCCTCCTTCAATATTGTCGCCATTAGTTTACACACAATCGAGGTCAGGCTGGCTGGCCTGTAGTTACCAAGATCTTCCTTTGGGCCATTCTTATGGAGTGGCATGACATGTGCTATTCTCCATTCCTCTGGCACCACCCCTGTATCAAGAGATTGATTGAATAGTATTGTCAGTGGGCCTGCTAGTTCCTCTGCCATCTCTTTTAGTATCCTGAGGTATAAGCCGTCAGGCCCCAGGGATTTATCACCTTCCCCTATTGGGTCCTCGCTAACCCCTCCCTTGCTCTTCCCACTGTGATGTATTGGGACCCCCTTTTCTTTGGCAAAAACAGTAGCAGAAGTATTCGTTTAATACCTCCGCTTTCATCCCATCTTCCACCACTATGCTCTCCCCCTTCCTCTGCCTGACTACACCATCCTTTTTGTCTCTTTTTTCTTTGATGTAGTGAAAGAAGGCCTTATCTTCCTTCTTTATCCCTTCTGCTATGTGGAGTTCCTTTTTTGCTTTTGCCTGTATTATCTCCCTTTTTGCTAGTTTAGCCAGCCTTTGGTAGTCCTCCTTGTCCTCTATGCTCGCTGTCTTTCTACTTTTCCTGTATGCAGCCCTTTTATCTTTCACTAACTTAGCCACCTCCCTGCTAAACCAGCTAGGTGGTCTAGTTTCTGCCTTCTTTTCCCTCATCTTTATGCAGCTGTTTGTAGTCTTCTGTATGGCCCTTCTGATTGTATCCCATATTCCCTCAACACCCAAGCCTTCCTCTAAGTTCCCTATGTCTTCTTTAATCATTTCCCTCATTATCCTGAAGTAAGCTTTCCTGAAGTCTAGCGCTCTCATGTTTGTGTGGATGTCTTCCTTAACCATGTCTAGTTTGAACCACAGTGTGTTGTGGTTGCTTCCATCCATGGGATCCCCAATGTCTATGTCTTGCATGTGTTCAGCATGGAGAGCACTAGGTCCAGAATTGCTTCCCCCTGGTGGGACTGGTCACTTACTGCATCATGAAGCCATCCTGAATTGCATCCAGGATTGCTTGGCTTCTGTCGCAGGATGTGGCCTGTCCACCCCATTCAATTTTGGGCAAGTTAAAGTCACCTACCACTTCTACCTCCCTCCTTTCTGCTGCATTCATTAGCTTAGTGCATAACTCTCTGCCCTTGTCCTCTCCCAGACTGGGCAGTCTGTATACCACCTCTATCCTTATCTTCCATCCTTTGTTCATTTGGAGATGGAGCCATAGCACCTTCATGCTCCCTCTTTCAAACTCCTCCTCCTCCTTTGCACACACAATACTATCCTTATGTATGCCGCCATCCCACCCCCTTTTCCTACAGTATCTCCCTGTCCTTTCTGTATAGCCTGTAACCTGGGATCGATAGGTCCCAGTCATGGTGTGCTGTTGCCCAGATCTCTGTAATGGCAGCGATGTCTACCCTGCTTTCTGCTAAGAAGCCTGCAGTTCTGCCATCTTGTTCCCCAGACTGTGCGTATTCAGCACCACCACCCTCCACTTTGTCTCTGTTGTGCCCCTGCTCTTTTTCTGATTTAGTCCTATTCAACCTACTTCCCTCCTATTTTCAGATTTTATATCCATCCTTGCTCCCTTTTTCTTGTCTCCACTGATGTGGGGGGAGGAGCTATGGCCTCCCCAGTTCTGCCTCCCCCCATTAGCAGTTTAAACCCAGTTCCCTTGCCATGTAGTCCCCCACTTTAGTCTTGATTTTCTTTCTCCCCTCCCAGGGCAGATGTAGTCTGTCACTGCTACAGAGTCTCTTGTCCAACCACATGTCTCCCCACATGCCTATAAAACTGTATCCCTCCTCCTTACACCACCGGTCCAGCCAACCATTAAATTCCAATATCCTCTTCTTCCTAGTTGAGTTTGCCCTTGGTACTGGAATTAGAAAAGGTTAATGATTTCACAGATTGCCTACATGCTGCAGCTAAGTCCATAAATCTGTGCTGCACCACCTCGGTCTCTTCCTCGGCTAAATCATTTGTCCCAATGTGCAATATCAAGTCTGGCTTTTCCCCTGCTACCCTTATTAGCTCCCTTATTTCTTGAATCACTTTACCTGCCTCCATCTCAGGTGTGCACACCATTGTTGTCCTCATATGTGTGTCCTCACCTCTTTTCCATTGTATACCTCTTATTATTGAGTCCCCATAGACTATTATTCTATTCTTTTCAGAGTGACCAAATTCCCTCCCCCCCCCCGTATCATGATGACCCTTCATCTCTGGCTGATCCATGTCTCGAGCCATTATTTCTCCACTTGTATCTTTGCCTCCCTCTTCCACCTGATTCCTGTGTGGACCATTCCTTCCGTGATTTTCGCCCCCTATATTGTCTGCCCTCAGTTTACTTTTTTCCTTCAGCTCCATTCCTGTCTGTCCTTTGCTTTGTCTTCCCTGTCTCCTTCCATCAAGACATATGGTTTCTGACCCTCTAGAGCTACCTCCTGACTTTGTTCACCCACTACCTTTCTGGCATCCTGCTGCAACTTCTTCTCTGTCTTGTCTTTGTTCCCTTTGGTCCCCTCTGTAAGTATTGCATATCTATTGTATGTAGTCACCCCCAAGATGGGGATTTCCTGAGCTCTCCAGCTCCTGCCCTGAATTCCTTGTTTATGTCCCCCTTTTCCTACCATCATCCACCTCTCCCCTCTGTCCCTTTCATATAGATATTGCCCCCCTTTTCCTACCATTTTCCACCTCTCCCCTTTGTCACTTTCATATAGGTATTGCATATTCTGGTGACTTATCTCTTGCCCTTACCTAACTTCTTCCTGTCTCTCCCCATTGTTGCTATTCTTTGATCCCTGTACATCTGCTCCACGTCTAGCTTTCCCCCACATTCCATATACAGTATGCTGCCCCCTTTCATTTCTTGTAAAGCTTTAGCAAGGCATGCTATCTCCTTTATTAGTTCTCTTATGTTCCTACACACTGGGCACTCCCCATCTTCCACAGTATCTCCATAACGACTGCCACCCCACAATTGTTGCAACCTACAATCCTTCCCTGGCTGCCCTGTCCAGTGTTGCATCCCCTCCCCCGTTTACCCACCACTGTTCTGGTTATAACGATAACTACTCCTGTAGTTCTGAAATTACTCAATCCTTTAACCAAGCTATGCCCTTCAATTTTGTTTATTAACTGCAATTACAGTATATGTTGACAACAAGGAGGCCCATGAAATAAGTGTCGGACATCCGTCCCCAGGCCTTGTGATTCCCTGTTTATCATTCCTTCTCCCTTCTTTTCCCTATCACCCCTCATTCCCCTTTTTCCTGAACTGTTCATGTACATACTGTATAATGACGTATATTGACAATATTTTTTTCTTAGCCTCTTGCATATTTGCCTGCATAGACCTTGCCTAATACTGTACTATGTTTTATGTCCTCTTCCACATTGTATTCCTTGATTGTACACCCATCATTTTCCTTTATATATTGTTTACTTTTATGTGCATTTGTCCAGGTCCACCTTGCAAATGAGCTCACTCAATGGTGCTTTGCCTGGTAAAATAAAGATTGATTGATTGATCGGTTGATTGACAGCACTTTACTGGATTTACTGGATTTGTATGGGACAAAAGAAGGCCCAAGGCCCATCGTGATAGTCCCCCTCAATAGTGGATCATTTTGTTTTGTGTGAATTTATCCATGTGTCAAGCTTTGATGTAAAGGCGTCAAAATTAATTAGATTAATTAATCTCTGTGGTAATGAATTACATTACTTGGATGCTCTTATACAGAAGTAATTGTGACACTCGTTGGTGTTTGTCCATTCAACTAAAAGCTGTTTATTATGAAGTCTACCTACTGTACCTTTGTTGGATAATGTTAGTACACATTGTTTCATTTGTATAGGTGATTTTAATATTTTAAATGTGAGAAGAAAATCACCCCTGAATCTTTTTAAGTGAAGTGGGTACAGTCCTGTTTCTTTGAGTCGCATGTTATAAGATTTATTTTTGAATCTTGGTATCATTTTAGTAAGCCATCTTTGAGTTTGTTCCAGTTGGTTTATATCTCCTTTAAGTTATGGGCTCCAAAAAGGGGGTCCATAATCTAGATGTGATCTAATATATGCCCCCCTGTATAGTGGGACTAAACACTGTTCGGATTTATTAATAAAAGTTTTATTAATTTGTTTTAAGATAATATTAGTTGTTCTGGCCACCTTGTTACACTGTGAGGTGGATGATAGTTTATTATTAACTAAGATGCCCAGATCTCTTTCACAATTTGATTGTTTAAGAAGGATGTTATTTAAGTAATAACTAGTTTGAGGGTTTTTTTTTTCCCGAAGTGGAGGACCATATATTTTTCAGTGTTGAAGGTCATGAGGTTTGTTTTAGCCCATAATTCAATATATTTGAGATCCTGTTTTAACAGAGTGATATTTTATATTGTATCCACTCTACCGCCAAATTTTGTATCGTAGGTGAATTCTGAAATATGATTTGTTGAAGGAACAGTCAAATCACTTATGAAGTTGTTAAAGAGTATGAGCCCCAAAACCGAGCCCTGCGGTATACCACTAGTAACTTGGCCTCAGTCAGAGAAACCACAATTTATTTTTACCACTTGTGTCCTATTATATAACCAGCGTGATACCTAAATAGTTAAATACTGAGACAAACCAAGTGCATGCCATTTTTTAATAAGTAGGGTGTAACACACTTTGTCAAATGTCTTACTACAATCTAATAAAATGACATCTGAAGGAATATTGTTATCCAAGTTTCTGCTGATGTTATTATAAAATGAGACTAAGTTTGTTGTACAGGAATGTCCTTGTTAAACTGAAGCAACAAGCAGCTCAACTGAGTAGCTGAGGAAGCCAAATCTCCAGCCTGATAACTTTTGAGGCAGCCCCCCCAAGCTAGGCACTCGGGACAATCAAGCAACTGAAGCAACAAGCAGCTCACCTGAGTAGCTGAGCAAGCCAAATCTCCAGCCTGATAACTTTCGAGGCAGCTCCCCCCCCAAGCTAGGCACTCGGGACAATCAAGCAACTGAAGCAACAAGCAGCTCACCTGAGTAGCTGAGGAAGCCAAATCTCCAGCCTGATAACTTTTGAGGCAGCTCCCCCCCCAAGCTAGGCACTCGGGACAATCAAGCAACTGAAGCAACAAGCAGCTCACCTGAGTAGCTGAGGAAGCCAAATCTCCAGCCTGATAACTTTTGAGGCAGCTCTCCCCCCCCAAGCTAGGCACTCGGGACAATCAAGCAACTGAAGCAACAAGCAGCTCACCTGAGTAGCTGAGGAAGCCAAATGACCAGCCTGATAACTTTCGAGGCAGCTCCCCCCCCAAGCTAGGCACTTGGGACAATCAAGCAACTGAAGCAACAAGAAGCTCACCTGAGTAGCTGAGGAAGCCAAATCTCCAGCCTGATAACTTCGAGGCAGCTCCCCCAAGCTAGGCTCCAGGACAATCAAGCAACTGAAGCAACAAGCAGCTCACCTGAGTAGCTGAGGAAGCCAAATCTCCAGCCTGATAACTTTAACAGCTCCCCAAGCTAAGGCACTCGGAACAATCAAGCAACTGAAGCAACAAGCAGCTCACCTGAGTAGCTGAGGAAGCCAAATCACCAGCCTGATAACTTTCGAGGCAGCTCCCCCCCCAAGCTAGGCACTCAGGACAATCAAGCAGCTGAAGCAACAAGCAGCTCACCTGAGTAGCTGAGGAAGCCAAATCTCCAGCCTGATAACTTTCGAGGCAGCTCCCAAGCTAGGCACTCGGGACAATCAAGCAACTGAAGCAACAACAGCTCACCTGAGTAGCTGAGGAAGCCAAATCTCCAGCCTGATAACTTTCGGCAGCCCCCCAAGCTAGGCACTCGGGACAATCAAGCAACTGAAGCAATAAGCAGCTCATCTGAGTAGCTGAGGAAGCCAAATCTCCAGCCTGATAACTTTCGAGGCAGCCCCACCCAAGCTAGGCACTCGGGACAATCAAGCAACTGAAGCAACAAGCAGCTCACCTGAGTAGCTGAGGAAGCCAAATCTCCAGCCTGATAACTTTCGAGGCAGCTCCCCCAAGCTAGGCACTCGGGACAATCAAGCAACTGAAGCAACAAGCAGCTCACCTGAGTAGCTGAGGAAGCCAAATCTCCAGCCTGACAACTTTTGAGGCAGCTCCCTCCCCCCACCAAGCTAGGCACCCGGGACAATCAAGCAACTGAAGCAACAAGCAGCTCACCTGAGTAGCTGAGGAAGCCAAATCTCCAGCCTGATAACTTTTGAGGCAGCTCTCCCCCAAGCTAGGCACTCAGGACAATCAAGCAACTGAAGCAACAAGCAGCTCACCTGAGTAGCTGAGGAAGCCAAATCACCAGCCTGATAACTTTCGAGGCAGCTCCCCCAAGCTAGGCACTCAGGACAATCAAGCAGCTGAAGCAACAAGAAGCTCACCTGAGTAGCTGAGGAAGCCAAATCTCCAGCCTGATAACTTTCGAGGCAGCCCCCAAGCTAGGCACTCGGGACAATCAAGCAACTGAAGCAACAAGCAGCTCACCTGAGTAGCTGAGGAGAAATCTCGAGCCTGATAACTTTGAGGCAGCTCCCCCAAGCTAGGCACTCGGGACAATCAAGCAACTGAAGCAACAAGCAGCTCACCTGAGTAGCTGAGGAAGCCAAATCACCAGCCTGATAACTTTCGAGGCAGCTCCCCAAGCTAGGCACTCGGGACAATCAAGCAACTGAAGCAACAAGCAGCTCACCTGAGTAGCTGAGGAAGCCAAATCTCCAGCCTGATAACTTTCGAGGCAGCTCCCCAAGCTAGGCACTCGGGACAATCAAGCAACTGAAGCAACAAGCAGCTCACCTGAGTAGCTGAGGAAGCCAAATCTCCAGCCTGATAACTTTCGAGGCAGCTCCCCAAGCTAGGCACTCGGGACAATCAAGCAACTGAAGCAATAAGCAGCTCACCTGAGTAGCTGAGGAAGCCAAATCTCCAGCCTGATAACTTTCGAGGCAGCTCCCCCAAGCAAGGCACTCGGGACAATCAAGCAACGGAAGCAACAAGCAGCTCACCTGAGTAACTGAGGAAGCCAAATCTCCAGCCTGATAACTTTCGAGGCAGCTCCCCAAGCTAGGCACTCGGGACAATCAAGCAACGGAAGCAACAAGCAGCTCACCTGAGTAGCTGAGGAAGCCAAATCTCCAGCCTGATAACTTTCGAGGCAGCTCTCCCCCAAGCTAGGCACTCGGGACAATCAAGCAACTGAAGCAACAAGCAGCTCACCTGAGTAGCTGAGGAAGCCAAATCTCCAGCCTAATAACTTTTGAGGCAGCTCTCCCCAAGCTAGGCACTCGGGACAATCAAGCAACTGAAGCAACAAGCAGCTCACCTGAGTAGCTGAGGAAGCCAAATCTCCAGCCTGATAAATTTCGAGGCAGCTCCCCCAAGCTAGGCACTCGGGACAATCAAGCAACTGAAGCAACAAGCAGCTCACCTGAGTAGCTGAGGAAGCCAAATCTCCAGCCTGATAACTTTCGAGGCAGCTCCCCCAAGCTAGGCACTCGGGACAATCAAGCAACTGAAGCAACAAGCAGCTCACCTGAGTAGCTGAGGAAGCCAAATCTCCAGCCTGATAATTTTCGAGGCAGCCTCCCAAGCTAGGCACTCGGGACAATCAAGCAACTGAAGCAACAAGCAGCTCACCTGAGTAGCTGAGAAGCCAAATCACCAGCCTGATAACTTCGAGGCAGCTCCCCCAAGCTAGGCACTCGGACAATCAAGCAACTGAAGCAACAAGCAGCTCACCTGAGTAGCTGAGGAGCCAAATCTCCAGCCTGATAACTTCGAGGCAGCTCCCCCAAGCTAGGCACTGGGACAATCAAGCAACTGAAGCAACAAGCAGCTCACCTGAGTAGCTGAGGAAGCCAAATCTCCAGCCTGATAACTTTCGAGGCAGCTCCCCAAGCTAGGCACTCGGGACAATCAAGCAACTGAAGCAATAAGCAGCTCACCTGAGTAGCTGAGGAAGCCAAATCTCCAGCCTGATAACTTTCGAGGCAGCTCCCCCAAGCTAGGCACTCGGGACAATCAAGCAACTGAAGCAACAAGCAGCTCACCTGAGTAACTGAGGAAGCCAAATCTCAGCCTGATAACTTTCGGAGGCAGCTCCCCAAGCTAGGCACTGGGACAATCAAGCAACGGAAGCAACAAGCAGCTCACCTGAGTAGCTGAGGAAGCCAAATCTCCAGCCTGATAACTTCGAGGCAGCTCCCCAAGCTAGGCACTCGGGACAATCAAGCAACTGAAGCAACAAGCAGCTCACCTGAGTAGCTGAGGAAGCCAAATCTCCAGCCTGATAACTTTTGAGGCAGCTCCCCCAAGCTAGGCACTCGGGACAATCAAGCAACTGAAGCAACAAGCAGCTCAACTGAGTAGCTGAGGAAGCCAAATCTCCAGCCTGATAACTTTCGAGGCAGCTTCCCCCAAGCTAGGCACTCGGGACAATCAAGCAACTGAAGCAACAAGCAGCTCACCTGAGTAGCTGAGGAAGCCAAATCTCCAGGCTGATAACTTTCGAGGCAGCTCCCCCAAGCTAGGCACTCGGGACAATCAAGCAACTGAAGCAACAAGCAGCTCACCTGAGTAGCTGAGGAAGCCAAATCTCCAGCCTGATAACTTTCGAGGTAAAGAGAGCCTCTTCTCTTCGTCTGGATGCCTGCAGAGGGGTGCTACCTGATGAACACTTATATTTTATGAACTTTGTTCCTGTTCACCACTGGGTGGGCTTTTATTTGATTCTCTTTGTGCTACTAATGCTGAAGTGTAAAGCTAGGGACTCACTGGCTTTTCTAGAGTTGCCTTGCTGATTTCATCTTAAAGCCAGATATACCAAGCAGCTAATATAGATCAGACTTGTTTAATATGGTGGTATTTGGAGCTAATTGCTGATTTCATCTTAAAGCCAGATATACCAAGCAGCTAATATAGATCAGACTTGTTTAATATGGTGGTATTGAGCTAATTGTGCTTGTTACTGAAGGCATTAGGTTAGCTGGTCCTAGTGTGACCTCATTTTGGAATAGCCCTGTTTGCTTAGAGTGGAGCTCCTTTGTGTAAGTCACAGCATATTCTCCCACTGCATAGTAATGAGAGGCTTTGTTTCTCCACAACATAGGCAGCTCCCCAAGCTAGGCACTCGGGACAATCAAGCAACTGAAGCAACAAGCAGCTCACCTGAGTAGCTTAGGAAGTCAAATCTCCAGCCTGATAACTTTCGAGGTAAAGAGAGCCTCTTCTCTTCGTCTGGATGCCTGCAGAGGGGTGCTAGCCCGACGGCACTTCATGCCGTCTGCCCCGCCCGCCCCAACCACCCTCCCACCCAGGGGCGGCTGTCAATTTAAGGATCCACCCCGTGACATCACATCCGGTGATATCCCATCCTGTTGCCCAGAACCTATCTCCCCACTTTCCCATTTGCAGGTTATACCTGCTGGCCACTAGAGGGACTTATGCTCCCTCACTACTTCCTACTCCTACCTGTACAGCACTACTTCCCTGGGATCTTGCTCACCACAATGTATGGACCTGCCTCACGCTCTGCCTGTGCCTATCCCCACTAGCAGTGCACTTACCCACTTACCCATCTGCTAGTCCACACTGTGCCCTGGCACCCCTCCCTCCCCTTGCTCCTGAACCTCCTCTCCTGCCCCTTGGGACCTCTGTGTGTCCCCATCCCCCTGCCCTCCCCTAGCTTTCTCTTCACCTCAGGCACATCTGGGTGTCTTCTTATTCTTGCTTTCCTCCTGTACCTCCCTGCCCACCCCCGATCCCTTAGCCTCCCTCCCTCCCTCTCATGTCAATCGTATGAAAACCTCTCACTATCTCCCAGCCAGGGTGTTAGTCATGCTACTACTCCTGTCAGGGAACATTCATCCAAACCCTGGCCCGGTTCCCAGGAGCTCCCCAACTCGCACCACAGGCCTATGCATGGTCTCCATGAATATCTGTAGCCTCCTAAAAAAGTTTGACTCACTACAATGCCTGGTCACATCAATTAACCCTGATGTCATCACCCTGGTTGAGACTTGGCTGTTGAAATCCTCCCCTGACTCCCTAGTCTCCCTTACTGGTTTCACCCTTTTCGGTCCGACCGTGTTGGGACGGGCGGCCGGCTGCGCTATTTATGTCAAGGAATCTCCCGCACTAGCCCTGCCCACCCCATCCTGACTCCAGGGCCCAGGCGCTTATGTGCTGAAACTAACCCCTGACCCTTTAAAGGACCCCTTTATCTGACTACTGCATACGTGCCCCCAGGGACCAAACGCAGGCCATTGCCTCTCTTACAGAATACCTTACCTCTACCTCCTTCCGCTGATCAAATTCTGGTGGGTGACTTAAATGTCAACTGGCTCAGCCCTCCTCCTCCTCTACCGAGACTCCTTTCTGCAATAGACCTAACGCAACTAGTTACCCACCCTACCAGGACTAACCCCAAGAGAGGCTCCAGTACCCTGCTTGATGTGGTACTCACCAACCGCCCTAATCAGATCCCCAATGTACAAGTCCTCCCAGACTCTCTCAGTAATCACTCCCCCATTCTATTCCACTGGTCAACCTCAGTCCCCAAACCCATAGCACAGTCCACATGCCGACGGCGTCTAATACCTGATGGACTGATAAAACTTAAGGAACTTCTGTCCCAAATTGACTGGTCTCCTATACAGGCAACTCCTGACATCGACACAGCTCTCTCCTTCTTTACCCAAACTTTTAATAATGCCTGTGATATCTTTGCCCCAGTGTTGACCCGCCGTTCTAAAAGGAAGAATGCCCCCTGAGTTACCCCAGCTTTGATCCACCAGCTCAAACATAGGGACAACCTATTGCACCGTGCCATTGAGACTGGCTGGCCCAATGACAGGCGGTTATATGCTGCCGCCCGAAACAAGTGCACTGGGCCATCAGAAAGGCCAAGTCTGAGCACTATCGTCCTCACTCACTGCCTCATGGGGAATCCCAGAACCTTCTGGGATAACATTAAACAGTTAAATGGGAGTGCACACTCCCACCCACCCAGATCAACATTAATGGTGTGATCTCCTCAGACCCAGCCGTCATAGCCAACCACCTCAACACCTCATTCACTGACCTTAGCCCTATCCTCCTACAAATTTTTTGACCTCCTCCCCAGCACCTGCCATAAATCTTTCTCACCCTTATTTTCTCCTCCGCCGTGTTTCTGCCCAAGAACTTAGGCCGCACCTTGTCACTGCCCTCAAGAGGAATAGTACAGGCAGTGACACCCTGGATCCGTGTATCCTACGGCTGGTCTTAGACACAGTCCTTACCTCAATCACATGCCTCATCAACCACTCTCTTTGCCTGGGGAAGGTTCCAACTGCCTGGAAAGTCACCACTGTCACCCCTATCTTTAAAGGTGGTGATAGGACTGTCTGGAAACTATCGATCGATCTCCATTCTCTCTCTCTCCAAGGCCTTGGAAAAAGTGGTGGCCTCTCAAATCTCTGACTACCTCTCCACCTACAATGTCCTTTGTCCTGAGCAGCATGGCTTCCAGCAGGCCACAGTACCAACACAGCCCTCCTAGAGTTCTCCAACTTTCTCCACTCCTCCTTAGACACTGGTTCTCTGGCTGGTGCTGTCTTCATTGACCTCTCGAAAGCTTTCGACACTGTCTCCCACCCCCTCCTTCTTGATGCCCTTAGTCTGTCTGGTTTTGCTGCTGGGCCTATCTCCTGGTGCACCAGTTATCTGTCTGACCACTCACAGCATGTAAAAATTAATGGGACCTACTCAGACATCTGTCCCATCTTTTCTGGGGTTTCCCAGGGCTCCATTCTGGGCCCCTTACTATTTTCCCTTTACCTTAACACCCTTCCACGCTCTTGCTCGGGGAACATTCTATTGTACGCTGATGATGCAGTCATCTTTGCCTCAAATCGTAACCCTACTGCCCTCCAGGACTCGCTGCAGAAGTCCTTCACTGAAGCCGAGGGCTGGTTCAAGGAACATAGATTGGTGATAAATCTTAAAAAAACAAAAACCATGTTCTTCACTCATCCCAAAACAAGTCCTGCAACTTCAAACTCCTCATTCACTCTGGGTCCTCATTCCCACTCGAACAAGTTTGCTCTTATAAATACCTAGGGATCCATTTGACCCCTCCCTCCTTCCATGGACACATCGCTGCCCTAGCCACTGCCACTAATATCCAATTGGGCATCTTACATCGGTATAAACACTGCCTCCCCGGAGGCTCTTCGACTGCAGTCACCTCCTCTATCCTGTCCCTAGTGGACTATGGACTGCCGTGTATGGTGCTGCTGATCAGACCAGACTCCATAAAATTCGCACTACTCTGAATAAGGCCTGCAGGTTAATTACTGGAGCACCTAGGATGACACACACCTGTCTCACTGTATGCTAAAGTGCTGGTACTTGATCTTGATGAGCGCCTCAAATATCTTATACCTGTACCCTTACAAAAAGACCCTCCTTGGGCTTTCCCCACCAGGATTGACCACCACCATACGCCCTCTGTCCCACTAGTTCATACTGACCTCTGGGAAAACCTCTCTTGTTATCCCTAGAGCTAGGACCTCACTGCTAAAGAGCCTTCAGCTTTAGGGCCCCTCCGGTTCAACACACTGCTCCCTCCATCTCCGAAGCTCCAACTATATTGTGCTTCAAAACTTCCTTATGTAACCACCTTATTAACACCCGATGCTGTAACTGCCACTAGTCAAAGCTGTACTCAATACTTATGACAAAGCTTATTACTAAGCTGCTAAGGACAACATAACTCTGGTATTGTTTGCATCCATCCTATCTGTACCAGCTTGTTTGTATCTATGTCTTAATTTACTGTTATACTTATGTGTTGTACTGCTATACTGTGTATTTTGGTTTGTCTTACTGTGACAAGGTACCTTTGTAAATGAGCCTATGGCTCAAAGGTTTTCCAAACTGCTGTTTAAATAAAATAAAAAAAATTAAAAAATATGTCCTGAACACCTAATTGTTGCATTTCGTTCTTGATTAGTGATTTAACTAGTCGCTCCATAACCTTTCCTATAATGGATGGCAAACTGATAGGTCTGTAGTTCTGGATGCTGGATTTACTGCCCTTTTTGTAAATTGGGGTAACTATGGCTTGGCGCCAATCATCTGGTATATTATTTTCAAGAAGTGATTTGTTAAAAAGTAATGTAAGTGGTAAGACCTGTGATTTGGATGTTTCTATCAAAAATCGTGATTGAATATTGTCTGGTCCAGGACTGGTAGATTTTTTGAAGAAATGGTAAGGAATTGCTAACCTCTAAACAGTCAAGTTGAGAAGGGATAGATCCATTTTGTAAACTGGGGGGGTTAAGTCTGATTTATTAAAGGCAGAGCAAAAGTATTTATTAAAAAGGTTTGCTGATTCATGATCGTTTTTAATGATAATCCCATCTTCTAATAGAGGACCAATTGTTCTAGTATTACTCTTTTTACTATTAATATATGAAAAAAGAGATTTGTGATTTGATTTAGTATGAGCCAATTTAAATTCTAATTTAAGTTTTGCTTGTTTGATTAATTTTTTAAGTAGAGAAACTGCTGTTTTATATTTATATATGTTGCACGTGTTTTGATTTTTTTAAGCTTTTTAAATAAACGTTTTTTTTTTTTTATTTGTTTATGAATGGACTTTGTGAACCAGATAGGAATTTTACTATTCTTCCTAAACAGTCCCCCCACCACACACACTTTCATCTGGCTTAATTGCAACTGTACTTTAAATGTAGTACCTTCCTATTCTAAAGAGTACAAATTAGTGCATTAATTGCAGTCGTATGTTAAAGTCACTATCCTCCTAGTCCAAACACTACAATTTCACCTGGCTTAACTGCAATTGTATTTTAACTGCAGTATATTCCTAGTCTAAACAGTACCAACACTTAGTTACAATAACTCCTTTAACTAAAAAGTAACTACATGTTAAATGCACTATATTCCTCGTCTAAACAGTCCCTACAATTTCATTTTGCTTAACTGTATTTTAAGTGCAGATAGCCTAAACAGTACCAACACCTAGTTGCAAATCTCCCCTAAACTAAACAGTAACTACATGTTAAACATGTTAAACTAAACAGTAACTACATGTTAAATGCACTATCTACCCCATCTAAACAATCCCTACAATTTCATTTGGTTTAGCTGTATTTAAATGTGCTATATTCCTAATCAAAACAGTACCAACCCTTAGATTCACTATCACCTTTGTCTAAATAGCAACTGCAATTAATAGCTTAGTTGTAATTCAATTCTGCAAAAACAACAACTTATCTTTAAATCTTAAATGTCCCACAGTCTAAACAGTCCCTATAATTTCATTTTGCTTAACTGTATTTAAATGCACTATATTCTTAATCTAATTTAACTGTATTTAAATGCACTATATTCCTAATCTAAACAGTACTGATGCTTAGATTTAATATCACCTTAATCTAAATAGCAACTACAACTAGCAGCTTAGTTGTAATTTAAATACTGAAAAACGGTTTCAATAAGATTCAATAGCACCTTAATTTAAATAGCACAACAATTAGTAAGGCAAGGCAAGGCAAGGCAAGGCAAATTTATTTAAAAGACGCCCAATCCCGGAGGCTCTGGGCGCCGTACAAATTTTTAAAAGAACATAATACAAAAAATAAATTAAATAGCAAATAATGAGTACATCATAGTCTAATGTAGTCTAAACATCAAACGCCTGAGAAAATAAGAAGGTTTTCAGGCGGATCTTAAAAATATTTACAGTCGAGGCCTCTCTGACCATAGTTGGTAATAGGTTCCATAGGGCAGGAGCCGCAATGCTGAAAGCTCTATCACCGGCTGACTTCAGCCTCGCCCTAGGAACGGTCAGGAGGCCACTACTGGAGGATCGAAGAGGGCGGACCGATAGAACAGGTGTCAGGAGGACTGACAGGTAGCCAGGGCCCTGCCCGTGTAGGGCCTTAAAGGTGAGAAGACCCACCTTAAAGAGGACTCTCCATCTGACCGGCAGCCAGTGCAATTCACGCAGTACCGGTGTAATATGGCAAAATTTTCCTGCCCAGTCAATAACCGGGCAGCTGCATTTTGCACCAGCTGCAGTCTGCGGAGAAGTCCTCCTGTGACCCCGAGATAGAGCGCATTACAGTAGTCCAGCCTAGATGTGACCAAGGCATGTATCAAGGTAGGGAGGTCCAGAGACGGAACAAGGGGCCTAATCCTGGCAATGTTTCTGAGATGAAAAAAACAGGTACGAACCACGGAAGAGATCTGAGTCTCCATGGTCAAGTTCCTGTCCAGAATCACTCCAAGACTACGCACCGTAGAGGAGGCCTTCAATGAGACAGCCCCAAGAACAAGTCCAGTTGCTGAATCAGAGACCTCCATATCACGAACTCTGTTCGACTCCACTACCAATACCTCCGTCTTGTTAGGGTTCAGTCACAACCAGCTGGAGGCCATCCAGTCACTTATCTCGGTCAGACAGATGTTTAGCACATCCACTGCATTAGATGTTCCTGAGGCAAAGGAAAAGTATAGCTGAGTATCATCAGCATAGCAATGAAAACTCAGACCATACTTCCTAATGATCCCACCCAGGGGCAGCATGTACACACGAACAACATTGGGGCCAGTACCCCAACCCTGAGGACTCCACAAGAAAGGATATTGGGTGTAGATGAGGAATTACCCATCATAACCCGTTGCCTCCTGTTTGTAAGAAAGGACTCAAACCAGTTGATGACAGTACCGGTGAGTCAACATAAATCCCTAAGGCGAACTAGCAACACACAATGGTCCACAGTGTCAAATGCCGAAGAGAGATCGAGAAGAACAAGAATTGTCCTGTCCCCCCGATCTCTAGCCCTGAGGAGATCATTCTACACCCGTACAAGAGCAGTTTCTGTGCTATGTCTGGCCAGAAAAGCCGACTGGAAGGGATCATACAACTCGTGAGTCACGAGGTGCTCTTCCAATTGAAGTGCTACTACCTTCTCCACCACCTTCCCCAAAAATGGGAGGTTGGAGATAGGACGGTAATTCGCCATGATCTCCGGTCCAAAGATGGTTTCTTTAAAGGGGTCTCACCAGAGCCCTTCAAGGCATCCGAAAGACTCCTCAGATAAGGAACACTGTGACGATCATGGCGAACACTCATGCCAACAGAGCTAACGATCTCATTAAGAAACGCATTGGCACTGGGTCCAGTTCACAAAAGGTATGCCTCAAATTGGTTGCTACCTCAATAACCTCACTTGTCTCCACAGGTCTAAACTCGCCCCAACTTGGCGGAGTGCACTCAGAATACATCTGATGACCACTGTTAGCTATGGTATTGCTAGCTGAAGAGGCATCCCGCCGGATCATGGACACCCTGTCCGAGAAGAACCGAGCGAACTCCTCACAGTCTTCGACGGAAAAAACCCTCCTAGGCTGCAGGCAGAGAGGATGAAGAAGTCTGTCTACAGTCCGGAAGAGTGAAGCTGGTCGATTCTTCCCGGCAGCAATCTCCCTGGACAGGAACACTGCCTTCTTACGATTGATTGCCTCTGATCACTGCGATAGTGCGTCATGAGACCAGTCTGTCCATCTCCAGGCGGGATCCTCTCCAGCAGCGCTCAATCTCCGACCCATCTTCTCCATTCCCTGAGGTCCCCATCGAACCATGGGGACCTCAGGTATGAGGTTCTGGGTCATACACTTGACAGGTGCGAGGGAGTTGATGGTGTCAGAGACACCTTATTATAGGTGTCAACGCCGCACCAACTCCTCCGATGCATGCAGCACCCACACTAGATAATTTAGCTGCCACCAGAAAACCCTCAGGGTAAGACCCCAGCGGCGACAGCTAATCATCTCCGCAGGGAAGGGCTTATGGCGGGAGCCCCAAATGTGAACTTCACTGCAGTGATCGGACCAAGAGACCGATCAATCCCGAGATCAGTGATCTCAAGCCCCAGTGAAAACACCAGGTCCAGCATGTGGCCATCCCTGGTGGAAGAGTGCAACGACCTCCGCGCCAGTCCAAGAGAGGACATATCTGCAAAAAGTCGCTGCATTTTGATCACCATCATCCACCCAGACATTGAAATCCCCAGAAAAATACATCTGGGGATCCCAGTGTTCACCAGCAGTGAACTCGGCAAACTCCTGCAGGAAATTCCCCATCAGGCCAGAAGGGCGATAGACGAGGAAAATCCTGCAGCCCGCACCGAGACCACCGCGGATAGCCACACACTCAAAAGAACCCAGAGCTTCCACTGGGTGCACGGTGAAGGTCAAACCGGATCTAAAGCAAATGGCTACGCCGCCACCCCTGCGATTCACTCTGGGGCAGCTAGTAGCTAGTTGTAATTTAAACACTGCAAAAATATCAGCTTATCTCAAAATCTTAAATGTCCAACAGTGCAGCTTCTGAGTTGTCTTCCCCCCTGGCTCCTTTGTCCCTTCATTTTTCTTCCAGTTGGTGGGGTTCTAGCCCATCCCTGTATGTAGATCCATCTCTTGATTGGTTAGTCTCTACTGGAGGTGCCCAGAGAGACTATTTAATACTGGGGGTGGGAGGTGGGAGAAAATACAAGCTCAATCCAGGTGCAACTGGGCCCTTACCTTTATAGCCAAGCCACAATGTTCAAATGATGTGCCCTCTCCTTTGATTGACTCCTACAGGGAGCCTTTGTGTTGCCACTCTGCGGCTTCTGCAGCTGGCTCTTGTGTGCAGCTCCTGCCACTGGCTCTGGTGTGCAACTACTGCCCTTGGCTTGCTGCTTGATGAACTGTCCCCCCTCAGCTCCAATGAGAGCTTCTCCCTGTGTGACTGTGGTTGAGAGAAGCATTTAGCTCCTGATGCTGGCTTTAGTGGGTGGCTGTGGCAGCCGACAGAATATCCCCCATGGCCAAGTTACAGCTTGATCCAGGTGAAGCTATGCCCTTGCCTTTATAGCCAAGACTTTATAGCTCATGAAAAAATTAAAAATCTAAAACCAAGCTCTTCACCTGGTCCAGACAATATATCACTAAAGCTGCTGCAATCTAATTCTGACTTGCTAACCTTATCCTTAAAAATCCTTTTTGAAGAATCCATCAACACAGGTGTAGTACCTACATACTGGAAAATAGCACACGTTGTGCCTATAGTTAAAAGGGTGATGGGGAAGTGTACAGAATTATAGGCCAATAAGCCTCACTTGCATTGTTGGCAAGTTGTTAGAAAAGTATAGTGAAAGACAAACTAAACTCATCTTTAAACAATTTGGATACTGAACAACACGGTTTTAAAAGAGGGAGAAGCTACACCACCAACCTCATTTGTTTTTATGAGAAAATCAGCCTGACATTGGATAAGAATATCCCCTGTGATATTATACACTCGGATTTTGCCAAAGCGTTAGCTCTAACTCCTCATTGGGCAATAATTGAAAAACTGGAAAATATGCAAATAAATCTGATCATAATAAAATGGATCGTGGAATGGCTAAGGGGGAGAAAACAGAGGGCGATGGTTAACAGTTCTTTATCTGATGAGGGAGATGTTGTTAGTGGGGTGCCCCAGGGATAGGTCTTGGGACCTATCCTTTTCCAGTTATTCATCTCAGATCTTACTGCGAGGCGAAATTCTTGGGTCATCAAATATGCTGATGACACTAAGACAGGTGGGCCCTGTAAGTCGATTATGGACTATGAATTAATACAACAAGGTTTAAAAGAAGTAGCAAGTTGGGTAAAGGAGTGGCAGATGCAACTAAATGTGAGCAAATGTAAGGTCCTGCACTTGGGGAGGGGAAACCGTGGGTATAGCTACACATTAAATGGTATACAGTTTGCATAAATAACTGATGAAAAGGACTTATGTGTACTTATAACTGGTGACCTAAGCTTCACCATACAAACTTCCAAAGCTTCATTAAAAGCCAACATAATCTGGTCAATAAAGAGGAACATTGTCTCAAGAGATAGAGAGGTATTAGTCTCCCTCTATGGAGCTTATGTAAGACCACACCTTGAGTCTGCTTCACCTTTATGGAACCCATTTAAAAAGGGTGACAGAAATAACATAGAACAAATAAAAGGGAGATTTACCAAAATAATAACTAGTCATCATGATATGAAATATGAAGACTGCCTAATATCTCTTGACTTGATGTCACTGGAAACCAGATGAATCAGGGGAGATATCCTCCTAATATATGACATCATGCAGGATCCAGTATCAATGGCTTGAACTGGATATAGACTATAAGCCAGGTCATATGGATACCCAGGGGCTCCAACTTCAAATCAGAGGTAAACATTTCTCGTCAGATAAAAGAAAGTACTTTTTTACATCAAGAGTGGCAAAAGCCTGGAATTGTCTATCTCTTGAAATCATTTGGCCCTAAGCACTAATGGGTGGAGTGGCTAAGCGCTGCATATCTGTTGTGCATAGCAACTCCACACCCACTGTGCCCCCACACAACATGCACTAACTGGGGGTGAGCAGCCCCAATGCACCTGATTTCCCAGGCCAATGGACCGCAACGAGCCAGGGGCGTGCCATCACTGTGCACTATTCTGGACACAGGACAGGCATTCTATTGGATGCCTGCCCAGGTCCATGACTCTGCCCCTGGCCACCCTGCAGAGTTTTGCACACCGGGAGGAGGAGCCACGGACAGGTGGGTGCCGGATGTGAATATCATCATGTGCATACCTGTCCATAGGTGCACAGCTACGTGGGTGGGTACACACGTTTTCCATGTACCGCCACCTAAATTGTGCATAGTAGCCAATATTAATAAAACCAATCCAAATTTAAGAGCAAATTGGACAATTACATACTTTCAGGAGGAAAAATAAAGTATTTCTACATGCATTGGTAATGGAGCTAACATGGGAAGCTGCCTTTATGCTCTGAACATTCCTAGTATGAATCCTAGTATGAAAAACTAAAATGGTGCAGGATCTGCATCAGAAGCCCTATGAGGAAAGATTAAAGGACTTAAATATGTATACCCTGAAAGAGCGGGGATATGATAGAGATCTTCAAATACCTCACAGGGATAAACAAGGTGCAAGAGGGAAGTATTTTAAAAAAAAGGTACTCAAGGACAAGGGAGCTTGATAAGAAGCTGGACAGGGGTAGATTGGGGAGAGATGTCAGGAAGTACTTCTTTGCAGAAAGAGTGGTGGATTCCTGGAACAGTCTTCCAGCAGTGGTGGTGAGGGTGAAAACAGTGGTGCGGTTCAAGAATGCATGAGATAGCATATTGGAATATTAGGGAAAGAGAGGGGGGGGGTGAATGGGACAGAGAGCAAATAGGAATTGCAATAATACTATAAACAGAGAAAAATGGGCAGACTAGGTGGGACAAGCTATCCTTACCTACTGGCAAGTTCTATGTTTCTATATTTCTCAATGCTTGCTGCTCTGTCCTCACCCTAGCCACCTCTCTCAAAACATCTATGCTCCAGCCCCCACAGTCACTCCTTCTCTCTAGTGGCAGCGGTCCATCTCTCTCCCTGGTAAAGACAGAACAGAAGTACTCATTCAGTACCTCTGCTTTGGCCCATTCTCCTCCATGCACCTTTTCCCTTTCCTGAGCCCAACAATCCCATTTTTCTTGTATCTTTTCTAACTTATATGGCAAAAAAAGGGCTTATCCCCCTTCATATATCAACTCAGTTAGCTGCAGTTCCTTATGAGTTTAGCCTGCTGGACTACCTCACCTGCTATGCTAGCCATCTTCAGATAATTCTCCCTGTCTTCCTCCTTCTTGGTCCTCCTGTATTTCTTGTATGCCGACCTCTTATTACTTACTGCCTGGGTAACCTCAGTACTAAACCAGCTGGGTGCTTTGGCCCTTGAGCTCTTCCCTTGGAACCTAATGTATTCCCCTGTGGCAACCATTATTGGTGTCCAATGATATTGGCGACTGTATAACAATGAGCCCAAAGGTCAGCAATTGCATTTTAGCGAGGACAGATATGTCAAAAGTGCTTTCCCCCTCCCTGAAGGGCTACAACTTCGGAGCTGGTTATATAAATAAGGGTGTGTGGGGGCGAAGCCCTCACAGAAAAGCATTGTCACAGTTTCTGTCCTTCCTGTAATGAAGTCGTGATTATGGGCTCGCTGTTATTTCAGTCGCCCATATCACATGTAGCCACCATTATTCCCTCCTTGATGATGCACCACCTTTGGTGCACCCCCATATCCACTTAGATACCTGCCAGGTGACTCCTTAGCAGCTTGTCCATCTTTATGAAGTCCACCATTAGTCTTAGTAAAGGCCTTTCTTTTGCCCTTGTCCAACTACAACTATACTGTGTGATGGTCATTCTACCCAGGGGCTCCTCGACCTTTATATCCTGGACATGGTCCCCGTTTATCAGCACCAGATCAAGGGTTGCCTCCTCCCTCCATTTAAAAATGTAATAAAAACAAAGGTACAAAAAAACTAGACAGCATGCCATAAGCTGTTCTGTAAATAAGATATTGCAACAGTGTTTAAATGATACTGTATCTTTACAAAAAAAACTGCAGGGCCATAAAAATCAGCCTGAGAAAGTGGATTTATTTCCGTGAAACAATGCCAAATGTGATATGGGATTTACTGCATATTAATAAAAATTCTTTAAACATTTCACCAGTGAGTGGGTTATTTCTCTACATGGATTTCTAATACAGTGTGAAGGCATGATTGTGCCAGCAGCATCCACTTTAGCAAAACAGCCAATTGTCTCTAAACAGCTGCCAAAATGAAGATTATGTTGGAAATAACTTTTGTGTGTCATGTTCTAGTATACTGTGTGTGAAGGGGTCTATACAACCTTCACTCGGGACCCCTCCCCACAAGACACTAGCAGGAGAACAGGGGGAATTGAAACCCAATCCCTCTTGGTTTCTGGCCTCGCCTTTAAAGGCTGTCTGTACTGGCTGCATGGAATCCTGGAATTCCCTGCAGGAGATGGACACAAATGAGCTTCATCTGAGAGCCTTTAATGGGAAGGTCCCGCCAGCCTTTTATTCTGCTTACCTGTATAGTTTGTATGCATGCACAATGACTGCCTCTACTGCACCCTCACAATTTCATCAGGATTTAAATATAAATGAAAGTACTTATGTCTGGTGTGAAAACTTGCTTGACTCCACTGCAGAGGTCCTGACTCGATTTATGTAAGGTGTACTGGCATTTTATGATGTTTTAGTGCTGAAGCCTGCAGTAGTTATACTGTTTTGTATTTTAACGGTTGTTTTACTGTGTTGTCCTTTTGCACTTGGACACAACTGTAAGTGAGTGTTTACTCTCAACTTGCTATCCAATAAATAATAGTGATGATGATGATGATTATGATGACAGTAAGTGCCCTGCTGTTTTCTGAAGTTTAAAGTGTATCTGAGTTGGAAAAAAAAGCGTTGAGAGAATACATGGACTTCACAAGACATGTAACAGAATAGAATAAGAGTATAACTTCTACTGGCTTGTGCAGGTATGCATCATTAACTCCCATGATGCCTTGCATTAGTAGGGTTAGGACCTTTGCTATGGAGACAAACGGGTTTTCACACCAGTGCAAAACAGAGTGAAGCAACCTAATTTATATTTAAATTAAGATGAGATTAGCAGAATATAACAGCGAAGGAATCATTGAACATGCCTACATACTACTAAGGTATAAAGAAAATAGATTGAGGGGACATTCCTTTTAAGAGGAAACCAGAAAAAGCAAGAAGGGGGGATCTGGGGGCTGGAGTGAGAAAGAGAGCAGGGCTGCCATGAACTGAAGGGATGAATCAAGCAACAATGTTTTGTTTTGTGTTTGCTCTGCAAAAGTAGGGCTGCTTTGAACCTTTTTAAGGGGACAAAATAAAGCAACATTTTGTTTAATCGAACTTTACCTGGAGTTTTTTTCTACCTGCAGGTTCCCACAAAAGTGTCAACTCACTACAACACTGCTACATGTGGTTGGCTTAAGTGGTGGGATTCAAACTTCCCCTTGGCTAAATCTCATCTCACCTTACCTTTAAGCATGCTCTGTACTCTCACCTACATGCACTTGGTAATTGTGATTGCTCTTAACTCTATGCTTGATTTTCTGCTTCCCTACCAGCCTGTTTTTTGTCTTTTTCCATACTCTTCATCTGATCATGAACTACTTGACAGTTTCTCTTCTATATTCTGTTCTCAATTGTATATCTGGATTTTTGCCCTGCTTGTACTACTGAACCAATGTATTTTGTTACTTCTCTCTATCCCTGTGTGGATAACTGATGCTATTCTGTTCTGGAGTGTCTGTTGCTTAATATGTCCTGATTGTATTCATTGTATCTTGTATACTGTACTCTCCCAAGTTGTGCCTGAAAATAAGCAGGGTTATTGCCTAATGCAGTTACCCGGTAACCAAATGCTAATAAATAAATAGGGGTAAGATGGACTTGGACAAAGTACTGAAATAGCTGACAAAACAGCAAGCACAACCAATCCAGATGCAAAGGGCCTGGATGGCTCAGCAAGGCAACAGTAGGCTCAGAGAGACCAACAGCTAGCACAACAGCAAGCCAAGAGAGAGATCAATAGATGGTGCAGAGAGGCGAACAGATGGAGCAACAGCAAGCTCAAAGAGACCAACAGGGCCAACAGGTCCAGCTGGAAAGGGACTGGATGATGCAGAGAGGGCAGCAACAGCAGGAGTTAGTGAAGCAGGTGCTACAAACACAGAAAGAAGCTGTGCCCCAGTTCCAGGTCACAGGGAATCCAGTTACGCAGGACCTTACAACATCCTAACAAAAATGGGTTCTGATAACCATGAAGCATACCTTATGACTTTTGAGAGAGTTGCCAGCACTACTGCCTGATCATGAGAAAGTTGGGCTACTCACATTGCACCATATCTGACTGGAGTGGGACAAGCTGCTTATTGGAGCCTAGATGATGCTACTGGCAGGAACTATGACCAGGTACAGGTGCATATCCTTGACCAAACTGGGATAACTGAAGAGAGTTATTGATGAAACTTTCACGCATATTGTTTTAAAGCTGGAACCTGACCCAGAGAAGTGGCTCAAAAATTTAAAGACTTAGCCACTCACTGGCTAAAACCAGAGGTATGTTCTAAGGAGGATATTGTGGATTAAATTGTGTTAGACTAGTACCTGAACATTTTGCCAAATCAACTACATGACTAAGTCACCATGAGCAAACCACCCTGGCCACTGCCATTAAGATCACAGAGCATTATTTGGAAGTGGAGAAACTGGAAACCACTAAGAAGAGTGCAACCCATGATGGACCTCAGGTGGTGACCAGAGGGGAAAATCCCTGTAGAAGAGGAGAGAAAGGGCAGTACAGGGGATTGAGGATAAGCGTACTGGTATGCAAAAGTGGTCAAGTGGTGAAATAATGGTTACCTACTCCATGCCTAAAAGGTACACCCCAAGATCTGATATAATTTCCAGGAACAAAGGTGCTGCACTCAGGAACCAGGGCAGGGTGCAAGTGTAAGGCGACAGCCCATGTAGCAAAGCTTAAAAGACAAAATAGCACTTGCACTCCGGAGTCAGGAGCAGAAAGTTCCAGTGAAGACCACACAAGTTGTTGAAGTTGAAATACAAAATCAAATGTAATTGCTCAATAGCAAATCATAGCAGTCACAGTAATGTAAAGACAGTGGAGTATGGCAAAAAAGAGACCTCCATTAGTCCAACAGCCCTGGTGCTTCACCACGTAAGAATTCATCAGGGGGCAGGTGTATGGACTAACTGACTTCCTTAAATACACATTATTCAGTGACATCATCACATAACGTCATATATAACCACTCTAGTGTGAAACAGTTTACACATAAATAGTGTCATTCAATACAATTATATGTAAATAGTGGTAATAGCTGATGAATACTGAATACAGAATGAAAGAAAGAAAATTGAACCTAGAAATAGGGATTAATTCATCTCACAATTTCTGGTAAAAAGTCATTTATGAAACTACTTAAAATATAATACAATTAAAATATAAACCAAATAAAAGCATTTCCAATATGAAAGGTCTCACTTCAGCATCAACGAAATTTCATATTTCAGGTTCAAGTCCTTAGATTATTAATATAATATTATGTATATACATTTCCAGTCAAAGGCAAACCTTAATCTTATAATGTTGAAAAGTGAGAAAGTGATACAGTTTACAGTTAGGAGAAGAGAATCCATGGAATCAGGACATAAAAATAGTCCAAGTAACGTGATAGCCAAAATAATCAGTGCTCACTAACCTCCTCCAACTGTAAGAAAAGAAAAGAAGTTTTTTAGTTTGAAATAACAAATATCACGGCAAACACTACCAGAGTAAATACAGATTTATGAGCATACTATCATTTTCAAGTACAGTGTTAGACATATTTTATAAACATAATGAAATTAATATGGAGTTTAGGGGGTCAAAGCGGGAAGGGGGCAGAAAGGAACTCCTATATATACAGTTTGGAACATTAAAGTTTTACAAATAGGGTTTTAAGTCCCAATCATGGTTTAATCCATTCGGAATCAAAGCCTTCAAGGAAAATATTCAGAAGCTTTCTTTTTGGGAGAGCCTGTTCCAACGGTCACCTCCTCTCCTCCCTACTCGAACCTGTTCCAAACCCATGAATTTTAGGGAGATTGGATCACTATCATGATGTTCCAGGAAATGCATCACAACTGGACTGTCCAAGGTAGAATTCCTAATATCTCTGATGTGTTCCTGGATACAGGTCTTAAGAAGACGTGTTGTACAACCTATATAAAGTTTATTACATCATAATGCATACACTATATATGTTGTGATACATGTTATAACTTGTCAAATGTGAACCTCCTTCTGGTTTGTTGGTGCAATAAAACTTTTGCCCTGACAACAGAACGCACAGACGTTATAATTACCACATCTGTGCATTCCTTGTGGCCTGACTGGTAACCACATAGCAGTTTGTGTTTTTTCTCTCCAAAGTTGGCTCTGTACCAAAGTGTCCCTAACATTTTTGCCTCGCCTAAAGGTCACCCTGGGTCTGCCCCAATATGGTGTGCTAGCAGATTATCACTTTGGAGAACCAACCAATATTTTTTGACAACATTTCCAAGTTCTCCTGCTGTATGATTGAACTCAAGTCGCAAAATGTATTCTAGTGTCTGATACAGCAGTTCTGACCTTTGGTTTTAACAAATCTTCCCCAACCAGTTTATCAGCTTGCTCCATTGCTACGTCCACTAGTATAGGATCATAACCACTTGCCATAAAGTGAATTTTAAGTTCTTCTGCTTGTTTAGTAAATGTTTCCTGTTCACTGCAGTTACACTTAAGGCATATAAATGGAGAGTATGGTATAGAGTACACCCTAAATCCACCAGAATTTAGTTTGTTTAACATTTTTATGTTTGCTTGCATGCATGTGCAAGAAACATAGTGCCATCATCCGGGTTTTTGGAGGTGTGTCACCCCCTCTTCCAATTCAGTCAGTGTGTTGGCAGGCGCAGCCCCTGTCCGCCAATGCATGCTGGAGCTGTCTATGACAAGCTCCAAAATGCACTGGCATACAGTTGAAAGGGGGAGCTACACTTCAGTGAGCAGCAATAAGATATCGCCTGCTTATGCACAGCTCCCCCTTCACACACACACACACACACACACACACACACACACGTATGCACGCACGCATACTGCGTGCTCCCCCCCCATGCACACACTCTATAGCCGACGGGGGTGCCCAATCCCCGGTCAGCTTCACTGTCTCCCCCCTCCCCGAGTACAGGGTGCCACGGTGGAGCCCACCCAGCATGGCAACAAATGCCATGGCCAACGGGGTGCTCAATCCCCGTCAGCTCCATGCCCCCAGCCATCCTTCTGCCATGCTGGGGCCCACCCCAGCGTGACAAACCTCCGCGGTCTTTTTTTTTTAAATACCTGTAAAGAAAAAATGGTCCCACGAGTCTTCCTGCCCTCCCCACAACCCGCACCCACCCACTGAGCACCCTGCCTCCCCACTGCCCCCACACCCCATGCTTACCTTGAGTCGGCGCGGCGATCTGCGGTGGACCGGGAACACGTCTGCACTCTTCAAAGCCGACCCGCGAACTGAGCCAAATGCCGCGTAAGCTGTATAGTGGGATAGATAGGGTTTTTCAACTTTGTTGCATATCTCAGGCATTTTTGGAATTTTTCACCAAATTTTCAACATGGGGTTTTGGGACCTCTTCTCATGAATGCTGTCACTGTCATGGCATTATTCGGGCCTGAAGGGTGATTTCTGATCACTGCGTGAAATCACCTTCGGGACCAGTGTAGCTGATGCACCGACAGTGTTAAGTAAGGTGGGCTCTGAAGAAGCCTATTTTGAAAATTTGGTGGAAAAGTCAAAAACGACTGTTTATGAGCATCGTTGTGCAGTTCCTACGCACACTCCATAAGTTCACGAATTTTCAATATTTTCCTCCAGATTTTCAACATTGCCATTTTACCACACCTTCTTATGAGTAGTACAGCTGTCATTTTTCACATCTCACCCAAAACGTGTTGCCGCCCATGTAGCACACAATGGCACAGTCGGTGTGCGAAATCAATGTACAGGACAAATTAAGAAAATCACAGTGACACTGTTCATGAGCAGAGGTCTTAAAATGGCTATGTTGAAAATTTGGTGAAAAAATTCCAAAAAATGACTGTTTTACGAGCGTGCGTTGTACAGTTCCTATGCACATTCATAAGTTCGCATATTTTGAATATTTTCACTCCAGATTTTCAACATTGCCATTTTACCACACCTTCTTATGATAGTACAGCTGCCATTTTCATCTCACCAAAGCGTGTTTCCACTTCCATGTAGCACACACATGGTGCAGCCAGTGTCTGAAAATCAATGTCCGGGACAAATTAAGAAAATCACAGTGACACTGTTCATGAGCAGAGGTCTTAGAATGGCTATGTTGAAAATCTGGTGAAAAAATTCTAACAATGACTGTTTCTGAGGCGTGCATTAGCAGTTCCTCATGCGCGCTCAAGTTCTCAATTTTCAATATTTTCACTCAGATTTTCAACATTGCCATTTTACCACACCTTCTTATGAGTAGTACAGCTGTCATTTTCACATCTCACCAAAACATGTTTCCTTCATGTAGCACACAATGGCGCAGGTCAAAGCGAAATCAATGTAGGACAAATTAAGAAAATCACAGTGACACTGTTCATGAGCAGAGGTCTTAGAATGGCTATGTTGAAAATTTGGTGAAAAAATTCCTAACAATGACTGTTTTACGAGCGTGCATTGCGCAGTTCCTACGCACGCTCGAGTTCTCGAATTTTCAATATTTTCACTCCAGATTTTCAACATTGCCATTTTACCACACCTTCTTATAAGTAGTACAGCTGTCATTTTTCACATCTCACCCAAAACATGTTTCCGCCCATGTAGCACACAATGGCGCAGTTGGTGTTCAAAATCAATGTACAGGACAAATTAAGAAAATCACAGTGACACTGTTCATGAGCAGAGGTCTCAAAATGGCTATGTTGAAATTTGGTGAAAAAATTCCTAAAAATGACTGTTTTACGAGCGTGCAGTGCGCAGTTCCTACGCATGCTCGTAAGTTCACGAATTTTCAATATTTTCACTCCAGATTTTCAACATTGCCATTTTACCACACCTCCTTATGAGCAGTACAGCTGTCATTTTTCACATCTTGCCCAAAATGTGTTCCGCCTATGTAGTGCACAATGGCGCAGTCGATGTGCGAAATCAATGTATGGGACACATTAAGAAAATCACAGTGACACAGTTCATGAGCAGAGGTCTTAAAATGGCTATGCTGAAAATTTGGTGAAAAAATTCCTAACAATGACTGTTTTACAAGTGTGCGTTGCGCAGTTCCTATGCATGCTCATAAGTTTGCGAATTTAATATTTTCACTCCAGATTTTCAACATTGCCATTTTATTACACTTCCTTATGAACAGTACAGCTGCCATTTTTCATATGCGCCCAAAATGTGTTTTCGCACATGGCGTATAATGGTGCTGTTGGTGCGCAAAAGCAATGTTTGGGATAGATTAAGAAAATCACAGTTACACTGTTCATGAGCAGAGGTCTTAAAATGGCTATGTTGAAAATTTGGTGACAAAAGTCCATAAAATGACTGTGTTACGAGTGAGCATTGCGCAGTTTCCACGCACCTTCGTAAGTTCATGACTTTGTAATATTTTCAGTCCAGATTTTCAACAGTGGCATTTTTCCACACTTCCTTATTTATGGTACAGCTGTCATTTTTCACAACATGGCCGAAGTGTGTTTTCACACTTTCAGCGCAGAGATGCGTGGTCGCTGTGGGAAATCATTGTTCGGGACAGATAAAGAAAATCACAGTGACACTGTTCATGATCGGAGGCACCAAATGCCTGAGTTGACAATTTGCTGTAAAAATCCCCAACCTAATTATATTACGGTGTGCGTTGCACGATCTCTATATTTCGTGAATTCACCATTTTAAATATTTTTACTGCAGATTTAACATTGCCATTTTGTACACCTCCCCATGAACAGTACAGCTATCATTTTTACATCCTGTTCGAATGTTTTGCACCTGTGGTGCTAAATGCCGTAGTCGCTGTGCATAAGCAGCTTTCATTAACAAACTGATATTCCCCCTGTTCATGAGGTGGGGTCACAAAAAAACCATGTTGAACATTTGGAGTGAAAATAGCAATGAATGCCTGAGGTATTAGGGTTTCCAACCATAACGCCCAACCCTGTAGAGATTGACAGGCATTAGGGGTGTGACTTGGGATTCTTGCCTGTAATGCTCATACCATTCCACACCCTGCAGCCAGTGAGAGGCATTGAGGTATGCCTTGGACTCTTCGGCCCCAAAGTTCACCCCATTCTCCTATATCACACCCATCTCACCATATTTCCTAATGGAATGGGGTGCGCATAAGGGCCAAAGACCCCAAGGAACACCATGACACTTGTCAGTGTCTGCAGGGTGGGATGTGGTGAAATGGCGTGGCCGTTATGCCTGATGACCCAAAGGCACACCCCAATGCCTGTCACTCTCTGCAGGGTGGTGGTGGGGTTGGCTTCAGTTCAATACTTCACTGCCATTCCTATTACGCAGCTCTGTAACTTCTACACTACCACTGCCAGTGCCAGCAAGCAAACATTCGGCATTGACAAATGTTTTTTTTTTTTATTATTATTCTCAGTGGTCCTGGTGTCCATTTTCCAGCTTCTGACAGAAACTGCTTTTTCTCACAGTCTCTGGCAGTTTTATTGCCTCTGGAGGTTGCCATCTAACCTTCTTTTATTGCACCTGTATTCATGAGCTTGTCCCACAATCCTTTAGCCAGTGACGTCGCTGAACCTCTTTGAAATGAGCACTGTTCTGTACAAGTCTCTGTGTCAGTGTCCCCCAGTGCTGCTCAGCTGGTAAGTTTCAATCATCATTTTCTGGTTCTTAAAATATATATAAATTTGACAGTAGTTTGACCGATGTGTTTTTCCTGCCAACTCTGACGGTCTTTGACTAAACACTATTCTCAATTGCATGCTAAGTGCCAGGTGTGTTGGCAGTCTGAAGTTCTGCTCTTTCTCCCTGCCTTTTGAGACCCTGCGCTTTGTTCTGCATTTTCTTAATCTCCCGTTGCACCAAAAAAAAAAAAGCCTTTCATCCACGTTTTGAAACTTATTTTTTCATGGCATTGATATCAAGTTGCAAAGTGTGTGTATATTTTCATTTGTTTTATCTGAATTTACTGTATGCCTGTGTTATATGTTCATTCATTGCAACCGTTTCTGCTCAATGCGTGTGTTTTCATAAGTGGACACCTTCTCTGCATTGTTCGTGAAGAAACACAAATAGATTTTAAACTGGTTAATCTAATCCATGCATTCTCCATATAAAATGTCCTTTGTCTACAGTGGTAGACCACCAAATTTCCACCACTGACCATGATGCTCGAGACATTGTCTGCACCTTTGTCTGTTTTTCCTTTTTGCCAGCTAGCTTGCCAATTGCTTATTTTTTTGTTCAATTAGATGTGACTTTTTCTTTTCTTTTCCAAGGTCTGCCATCTCTTATTCAGAGTTCCTTCTGTGTTCTTGTCATGCCACTGTGTTGCTTGGACTGTGGTGTTGGTGGTGGGGTGGCCACTGTGTGTAATTCCTGAGCTCCCTTTCCCTAAAAGCGAAGGGTGCTTTTCCCTATGTCCTTTGCTTTATCAGAGCATGTTGGAGGATGTTTTGTTGCTGTTGGATATCCTCAGAAGGGCACTGCCAGGGAAAAAATTAATGTAGTAATTTTATTTATTTATTAGTCTCTAGGATTACAAGTACCTTTGAGCAATTGCTGCTCGTTTACAAAGGTTCCTCATCAAAGGAAGGAGAAAAAACATACATACAGAGGTAGACCATGGTTACAGGTATAATACTGAGAAGGCAAGGCTTTAAATTTAAAGTACATAGTGGAAACACATTATGAGCCAGTTTATGAGTGCAAGAACATTTCAGTGCAGACAGTATATTATATATAATAGGTAGTGACAGTAGGGTTAAGGAAAGGGGGTGGGCAGGCTGAAGGGCCATTGTCAGAGGGTGATGGATGGGTAGCATAAGTGCAGGGTAGGTAGGGGTAGGGGGATTGTGTTTTGATGTCTTGCGTTATTATTTGAAATTGCCTGATATCACCACCTTCCCCCACCCCCACCTCCCATGTACGCTCTCAAGCACATCCAGTACATTCGCTGAAATTAGAATTAAGTAATATGTCACTGACTAAGACAAGTCATTGTGTCTGTTAGGATCAGGGCTTGCAGTAATGTATAAAAATCTATATTGTCATCACCACATAGTGACTTGAGTCAGTTACTGGTGCTCGAGTATGGATTACCACTCGTTTTAATCCCCCCTTCTACCCCTTACTCCTTTTCAACAACTGTCCCCACCTGAGCAAGATTACTTTCAAAGTGCCAGTTACCCATGCCCACATTTATCTTTGTGGATATCAGCCCTGCTTTGACTCACAAACTGTGGTCACACTGAATGTCAGGCTCCAAAATGAAAACTGTGTCCACACTGCCGGCGATCCGTTGTGTCACTGTCTTTCTGGTTTCAGGTGCTCAGTGTATTTGCTGCATACTGTCACTGTAAAGTTGCGTGATTTGGGGTTTGATCTTTCCACTGTCCGTGTGACTTGTCTATGCCACTTTGTATTGCCTGTAGTAGTCACACAGATGTATTTATCACGTCTGGAGATGGAATGGGGCAAATCGCATGGAATGCCCTACCCTCTTTTCCAAATGACAGTCAATGCTTTCTGCCAAACTGGCATACTCATGTTTGCTGCCTGTATTTTGGGATCAATTAAATTCATACTAAAATCTGAGAAGTCTTTTTAGCTGCAACTAAGTGATATAGCTTGAAGAATTATTTTATTGACTTCAATATACACTCACATACGCGTGTTCTGTCTGTGGACCAAGGAAATATTGGGATTGGATGGAAGACAGAACTCATTTTGACCAATCTTTAATTTCCCTTCTTCTCCCCCTACAACCACCACCAACCTTAGCTCAAAAAAAGGGCAGAAGCATGACTGTGCCCTATGTGGCAGCTTCTGATGGGTGGCAGAACCATTACATTGAATGTGCTTAGGTAGAACTGGTTGTAAGAAGCAGGCTATTTGTATCAGTTGGTTTTTTAAAGCACCTTGTGGCAATCTTGCTGTCAGTGCCTTTTGAAACAATATCTAAAAATTATATTTCAATGGGGCTACATTTGTACGTAACATGCAAATTCATGTCATTCTGATTTAGTCACTGCACACATACATGTGCCTCTGCAGCACTTTCAGACCAAACGCACAACACATCATCAATAAAATGTGACCATCTGGTGATGTATTTTAGGTATGGATTGCTCTCTGTATTAAAAAAAATCTCTTCCTCCCAGTAACCAAGGAAAAGTTTGGCATATGAAGGGGCCATCGCTGCCCCATTACCATTCCACAACATTGTAAATAAAAATCACCATTGAATTCAAAGTAGTTGTGGTTTAACACAAAGCACAAACCATCCAAAATTAAGTTAAATGGCATGTGTTCCTCTAATGGATCTTGTAAGAGAAATTATTCACAAGCATATATACCATCTTGGTGTCTGATGCAAGTATATAAGGATTCCACATCAACAGTTAACCAGTGCATTCCTTCTTTCCACTCAAAATCTTTGAATTGTTCAAGAATGTGCATGGTATTCCCTGTATAGGAGCGCATGCAAGAAACATTTCTTTGAAGAAAAATTCCACAAAGGTACATAAATTATTTGATAAGGAATCAACCCCAGAAACAATGGGTCGGCCAGGTGGGTCTGAAATATTTTTGTGAATTTTCAGTAGGATGTACAGTGTGGGGGTATTGGGGTACTGTGGGAACAAGAATTTTAGTTAATTTTCAGTTATCTCATTATTTGTTTTTGCTGATTCCAAAATTGTCAAAAGTTCAGTTCTATACTCAAATAGATGGCCCCCTTTGAAATGTTTATAGTTATTATTATCCAATAGGGGCGCCATAACTTTCTGATAATTTTTTAATTTTTTTATTTATTTTAGCTTTTGTTGACCGGGTAAGTGCACTAGACAAATCCTGCCTATTTTCAGGCACGACTGGGATACAGATGAATGCCAACTGACCTTGAACCAGATTAAGCTGCTGGTGGTATTTTTTAGTGAATGAGGGAAATTTGGCCAGGACACCGGGGAAATTCCCCCTTCTCTTTTTGATAAGTGCCATCCACCTGAACTACCACCAATCCAGGCAGATGGGACCGCGGTTTAACGTCTCATCCGAAAGACGGAAATGAATTCCCTGTCCATGACAACCAGATTGCCACCTTTATTGGCCAGTTTTATTACTATATCATGATTATTTTTACGTTTCATTATGGCTGTCTGTTCATCGTGCGACAGGTTCCCACTATATGTATTCACATTATGTTCTAGGATGCTGAGTACATCATTCATAACTAAACATTTATACACATTAATGGTAGGATTCATACCCACTGGGCAAAACTGTGACTCATGTTTGAAAAGCCTTTTTCTGATCTCCTTCAAAGTAGTTGCATCAACATCATAAAGTCAGAAGCACTGAACACAGCTATCCATAGTTCCGTGGTCTCTTTTGTGAACATTGGTATTGTCATTTACAGTGCAGCTGCAGACACTACCCTCCAACATATCAAAATGGTCTTAAATAAAGCATGCCGCCTTCTTACTGGTGCTGCACACTTGACACACACCTGTGATCTTTATGCCCAGGTTAGCTGGTTACAATTTGACAGCAGGCTCAAATACCAATAGTGCTTGGTTGCAAAAAAAGGTCACCTTGGGACTGCTACCTCCTGGCATAATGGCCCTTCTTTCCCCTGCACGTAACCCATGCAGTACCAGAAGCTCTGGCAAACAGGCTTTCAGCATCCCATGATACCACACTGCCTTTGGACAATGTGCATTCACATACAGAGCTCCACAGTGGTACAACTCCCTGCCTCCTGACATAACCAATGCTACTTTGCTGGGCTTCTTTAGGAAAAAACTCCATCAGCATCTAATCTCACTGGCAACCTGTGACTGCTACCACTAATTTACATTCACCTTGCTCCTACCATTTGCAATCTCTGCGATCTCTATTGATTAGTAAAATATTATGCTTTATGTCCATTTCTTGGGGCCCCAGTCAAGTTAACACTTTCATGGGCTTTCTACCCCTGCCTAAATTATTTATTTTCCCTCCTACCTCCCTCCACCTCCTCTTCCCTTTTTTGCCCCTCCATCATTCTATACCTCGTTCCTCCCTACCACCTTAAGTACAAGTTCATCATCTCCCCACTACCTACACCACCTCTTCCTCCCTACTCTCCTCCATCCCTCCTTCCCCCACCCTCCTTCTCCTCCTCCTCCCCCTTTATTCCACTTTGACTAAATAGCTATTCTTCCCTATCCCTCCTATCTATCCCCATCCTACCCCCCACCTCTGTATGTCTTCTCCCTCCTTGCACTTTCCTCCTCTCTCCCCTGTCCCTCTCTACTGATACAAGACCTTTCATCTTTCTTTGACTCAAGCACAATCTAATTATCTCCCTATGTTTCTATATCGAAAAAAGCCACTCTACAGTCTGTGGTGCCTATGGCAAATATTCAGCAAAGTACAGAAAGCCAAGTGCACTCACACGCCAGTTCCATAGTGAAGTAAAATGCAACCCAGATATTTTTTCAAACCGTTGCTCATTTTTATTTCAGCATCAAACAGCAGACATGGATCAGGCAGGTCCTTCTAGGTACAAACACCTCAACATTTCACATTTACATGCTTTGTCAAGAGGATAATAGCACACCCCTGGGGTACATATAAATATTGATCTCTTAAAGTAACAATACACTATTACTAATTACATGAATCGAGTTCACCAGTGCTCAGGTGTGACAAAGAATAACAAAAAAATCAAAAAACATTATAACAATAATGAGTCTCATTTATACAAGTAAATATTACCAAAAAATATGTTTTTATTATTAATGTCTTTATGTATTTTAAGATTTTGTATTATTATCATATTTAATTTAATGTTAAAGACAGTAAACACTGCTATATGAAATACAGAAAGAAGGGTGGCATACAATACATATATATATATATATATATATATAGAGAGAGAGAGAGAGAGAGAGAGAGAGAGACATGCTGGGGCCAATTTTTAAAGTGCTAAAAAGACACATAAAGTGCTTTAAATAAGCCTCAATTTCTTCTTGGGGGCCTGGCAACATCAGTATAAAATATAGTATATTAAAGAACTACCAAGGTTCTCTATTACAAGCATTATAAATCGACTGACATTTCTATTTTATCATTTAAACCTGGCAACTTCATAGCTTGAGTTTTAAATATCCAAAATTGTTCTCTTTGTGCCAATTTAATATCTATATTGCCACCTGTGGGGCCCATTCTTATTTTTTCTATTGCTACAAATGACCACTCATGTTTAATAGCATCTTGTGTTCTTTCCACATTGCACAAATGCATAACTATGGCATAATCTTTATTTCTTGCAATAATTGCTCTCACATGGTCACCCACTCTCTCTTTAAATTTCCTTTTGGTATGACCTATATAATAGGCTCCACAAGTGCAATTTGCCATATAAACAACATGCGTTGTATTGCAATTAATAAAATTCAAGATGTGAATAGTTGAACTATCTGTCCTGTTAACAATTGTATTTGTGCATGTTATGTATTCACAACATTTGCACCGTTTATAAGCGAAAAAGCCCCTTGGTAATGGAGGTAACCATTCCATATTAACCTGGGCACCTTTATAATTACTGTGTACCACTCTGTCACCTATATTATCATTACATTTATAAACAAATCTGGGAAGTGCACTCACAAAAGGTTTTAACTTGTTTTCAACCTGTAAAATAGGCCAGTTCTTTTTAATAATACTTTCCACACTCTTAGCTTGTAAACTGTAAGTAGAAACAAAATTCAGTCTATCAGATCCCTGTTCATTATTATTCTTACTTTTGTTTTTTTTTTTTTTTCCCTTACTGTACTCATCAAGTAACAAATCCCTATTTAAACCCTGAACTTCAGAGAGAGTTTCAACCAACAAGGATTTTTTATACCCTCTCTCAATAAACTTGTTTATCAAATCATCTGCTTCTTGTTGAAAAAATTAATCAGTACTGCACTTCCTATGAGCTCTTATAAATTGCCCTTTTGGAATTGCTCTCACTGTGTGCCGTGGATGGCAAGAACTAGCCAATAATACCACATATCTGTCAGTGGACTTCCTAAATAAGGTTGTGTCAACTGTACCCTCAGTGTTCTTAATAATACAGTACATACATCCAAAAAGGAAATGCTAGTTTCGTTTGCTCTGACTGTCAATGTTAAACAAGGATTTGTATTTTCTAGATACTTTACAAAATCATGAAGTTCCTCCTTCGTTCCTGACCAAATAAGTATGCAATCATCTATGTACCTACAGTACAAACTGATTTTCTAAAAAAAATGGCTTAGCTTCCCTATCATAAATTGCATTTTGTTCCCATAAGCCCATGTATGAATTAACAAAATCAGGTGCAAATTTTGAGCCCATGGCCGTGCCACTGACCTGTAAATAAAATTCCTTATCAAACAAAAAAGCATTATATCTCAGAACAAATTCTTGTTTTGACTCTGCATAAAGCACATGCTTAGATTGTGTAACTATTCTTAGAATTTATGCCTGGAGACAGTTTTCAATTGTTTCTTGCCGTATCTGTATCTGTGGAACATATCTGTATTCTTGTTCGTGACATACTTGACGTGGAACCTATGAAAGCACCTTCTGCTCAAAGGTGTTAATCCAAGATCTCAATAAATAAATAAATAAAGTTGAGTGTTAAAAAAACTCACTTCTTCAGCCTCATTATCAATTAATAAGTCATTAAGAATGTTCAAGGTCTGCATGTCCAGACTATCATTGACAATGCTATTAGTAAATTCTGATGTATCTGGATTCAGCAAAATTGTTTGTGCTTCATCTTACTCCCCTTTCCTGGAACATCATGATAGTGATCCAGGCTCCCTAAAATTCATGGGTTTGGAACAGGTTTGAGTGGGGAGGAGAGGAGGTGACCATTTGAACAGACTGTCCCAAAAAGACAGTTTCTGGATATTTTCCTTGAAGGGTTTGATTCCGAATGGCTTAAACCATCATTGGGACTTAAAACCTTATTTGTAAAACTTTAATGTTCCAAACTGTGTATATAGAAGTTACTTCACCTCCCCACCTTATGTTTATAAAATAAGTTTGTCTAATAATGTACTTGAAAATGATAGTAAGCTCATAAATCTGTATTTACTGTAGCAGTGTTTGCCATGATATTTGTTATTTTAAACTAAACAACGTATTTTCTTCTTTTACAGTTGAAGGAAGTTAGTGAACACTGACTGTTTTGGCTACCACATTATTTGGAATATGTTCATACCCTGATTCCATGGATTCTCTGCTCTCAGCTCTAAACTGTCTCACTTTCTCACTGTTCAACATTATAAGATTAAGGTTTGCCTTTGAATGGAAATATATATACATAATATATTAATAATCTGAGGACTTGAACCTGAAATATAAAATGTTGCTTATGTTGAAGTGGGACATTTCATGTTGGAAATGTTTTTATTTGGTTTATAATTTAATTTTATTATATTTTTAGTAGTTTTATAAATGACTTTCTACCAGAAACTGTAAGGTGAATTAATTCCTATTTCTAGGTACAATTTTCTTTCCTTAATTCTGTATTCAGTATTCATCAGCTATGACCACTATTTACATATGTATTAAATTACACTATTTATGTGTAACCTGTTTCACACTAGAATGGTTATATATGATGTTATGCAATTATGTCACTGAATAATGTGTATTTAAGGAAGTTAATTAGTGCATACACCCACCCCCTAATGAAGCCTTATGGGGTGAAGCACTTCAGCTGTTGGACTCACGGAGGTCTCTTTTTTGCCATACTCCAGTGTCCTTACATTACTTTGATTGCTGCGATTTGCTATTGAGCAATTAAATTTGATTTTGTATTTCAACTTCAACAACTTGTGTGGTCTTCACTGGAGCTTTCTGCTCCTGGCTCTGGAGTGTGAGTCTATTCTGTTTTTTAAGCTCTGGTATAATTTCCACAGTTCTGAGACCCATATCCCCAGTTCCCCAAATGGGGGTACAGGCCAATGATCCAATAATGCCATTATACTTTTGCTGTGGTAAAGTGGAGCATATCTGTAAGTTTTTTTGATGTTATAGACTGTGACTCTGTGAAACATGCAGCTATGGACCACAACAGTGGACCCCACTCCAATTATCCATATATGGTCCCAGTGCAAGTGGGGGACCAAACAGTTATGGCTCTGGCAGATTTGGGTTGTGGGCAGACACTGGTTATGGAATCTGTGGTAGGATCCAGTTTAGGCCACTGAGAACAACCCATAAAAATTGCCTGTGAACATGGGGATACCTGCACATATCCTACACCCCAGTGTGGTTAGAAGTGGCAATCAGGTAGGAATAATAAAGGTGGGAATATCAAAAACCCTACCTAGGCCAGTAGTCCTGGGCTGAAATTAGGAAGGTTTTAAGATCCTCCTACAAAACAATTCTTAAAGTGTATGCTCAAAGGAGGAGGAAAACCTGGAAGGATTAGAACAGATGAACTGTTTGGCCCAGAGAAGAAACCCAAAAAGCCCCAGGGACAGAAACTGAAGGATTAAAATAGGGGAACCCCTCTATCCAAGGTTGCAGTGGTTGCAAGGCTGCAAGGACCAGGGTTCAAATAAGGTCAGAAGTGACTGCAATGAGAAACTAGCATCCACATCAATGGGATGTCACAAAGCACTTCTGTAGGTCAGGTCAGATGCTTCAAACTAATTTCTGAACAAAACAATTATGAGACTGTTAAAAATGCTTATCAGAACCTAGCTGGGGTAAACAGCAATGTGGTTGATAAACAAAAAGCACAAATATTTCCAAGGTTTGAACTGAAAAATGACATTCTATACAGGGTGGAAAAGGAAAAACAAATGGGAACTGTACACTATCAGCTTTTGGTTCCCTGGTCCGCAAGAAGGGAAATATTAAGATATGCTCATACCATACCTATTGCGGGTCACTTGGGCCAAGAGAAAACTGAGAAGGGCATACTTGCCCAGTTTTTCTAACCAGGTATATGGAATGGTCTCCAGGATGAGAGGCAACACAGTTTCATGAGAGGGAGGTTGTGTCAAACAAATCCGACTTGACATCTTTGACTGGGTCATTGAAGCAGTGGCTGGGGACAAGTGGTGGACATCTTTTACCTGGACTTCAGCAAGGCCTTTGACTCTATACCCCACAAAAGGTTGAGCAGAAAGTTGGTGGATGTAGGTATCAGTGAAAAGTTGACTGGATGGGTGGAAAACTGGCTGAGGGGGCAGGACCTAGAGTGTGTTGGTAGGAGGTGAGCTCTCCAGCACCAGGGAGGTCACTAGTGGCATATCATAGGGTTTGGTGCTTGGACCAGTAATGTCCAATGTCTTCATCAGTGGTATTGGACCTAGCATGAAGGGCAAAATTTGCCTATTCACAGACAACACCAAGCTCTGTGGAAGAATGTAAACCAACAGAAGGAATACAGGACTTAAGAAAATATCTGATAAAGCTAGAGAGATGGTCTGGGATTTGGCAACTTGGCTTCAATGCAGTGAAATGCAAGGTTAGGCAAACTGGAACCAAGCACACAAGAACTGAGTACAGACTGGGAGGGGTCTGGGTACCCGCATCCAAGGAGGAGAAGAACCAGGGAGCGATGATCACTAGTAACCTGAAACACTCCACACAATATAGGAAAGCAGCAGGAAAGGCAAATGAAATGTTAGACTGCATCACCAGGGAGATCAGCAGCAGGTGGGAGGAGGTAATACTACCCTTGTACAGGTCACTATTGAGATTACATCAGAGTACATTATACAGTACTGGTGCCCATACTTCAAAAAGTAAATATAAACCTGCTGGAGATAGTCCAAGGGAGGGCAACTAAGATGATCATGGGCCAGCAAGGGAGGATGTATGAGGAGAAGCTGAAGGCCTCAAACATGTACTCCCTGGAGAAGAGGAGGGAAAGGGGACATGATTGAGACCTTCAGGTATTTGAAAGGAATAAATAGGTGGATAAGAGGGTCTCTTCAGGCTCAGTATGAAGAAACACAAGGGTACACAGTCTCAAATTGTGGGGTTTATGAGATAGTCTTGGAGACACTTCTTTATGGAAAGCATGGTGGTGGGTTGGAATGGGCTTGAAAAGGAAATGGATTAATTGAAAATGGTAGGCAGCATCAGAATAGGCTGGGATAGAGATAAGTGGGAAAAGGGTCAAGAGAGGTGCAGATGGAGGAGAAGGGCAGATGGGAGAGGGTGTCATGGTCAGTAGTTGGTGCTGAGAACCCTGCAACATGGGCAGACTTGATAGACCTAATACCTTTAGTCCAATGGCTTCATTGTATGTTTGTAGCATCTGAGGTTCTGTGAACTGGCTGAAACCATTTTACTGAGGATCAAGTTGTGATTGAAAGATTGCCAGCAGATTATGGTTATGGATTAAGCAATAATGCCCAACAAGGTGTGTGTCATGCTGGGATAACGTCATGCCTCAGGTGGTTGGGCACGAGGCCGCAGGCCAAGTGCGTCCAACAACTGAGGCGTGATGTTATCCCAACCGACATACACCCTGGAGGGCATTATTGCAATTATACAATGGCTTGTTGTTATATATAAAATAAACAAAATAATTTTAAAGAATGTTTTTATTAGTGTGGAAAAATATTTTTGTTTCTTAAGAGGAGATGCAAAAAAAGAGAGTAGGCTGCTCCATAATGATGCCAGTAGACCCGTGATATTGTGTTGGGATAACATCATGGGTCCAGCCCAAGGCTGACCAATCAGAGTCCAGGATTTTTTCTTGCCATTGCATAATAATTCTTAATCCACCCAGCCACTGTCAAATCAGGTGTTGTTCAGGGTTTAATCTTACCCCCAGTGTTGTTCATGGTTACATGTTGCTTCCACTAAGAGATGTGATCCAAAGGTATGGATGGTGCTTTCATTGTTATGCAGATGATACCCATATCTTTTATTTATACCTGGGCAGGTTGAAACAATGTTTGTGATTGAAAATTGCATCTTGGAGACCAGAGCAGTGATGGCTGTTAGATTGCTGAGACTCAGTCTCAACAGAACTGATCTGCTTTTGTTGGTGTAGATCACCTTGTGTCATCCTTTAAGGACTACTTTTGCATATCCAAAGTTGATGGGCATCAATTAGAGGTTACTGTATGAGGAGGTATACAACTAAGTAGTAGTAGTAGTAGTAGTAGTAGTAGCAGTAACAGCAGTAGAGGTAATATTTTTTTTTTCTGAAAACTACATGGAGCATAAGCTCATTTTCAATAGTGCCCTAAACAGAGTTCATAGTAGTTACTCAGATAACATACATTAACACAAAATATACTGTACAACACATATATTATCATCTCAAACAACAGTATTTGGGGTTATTTACTTGAGCACTAAACCAATGTTTCAGTTTTTCAGCTAGTATACAGAACACTACATATACAGAGATTATCAAGAAATTGATGCCAGATTTTTGGCCCCAAGAATCAAAAATTACAGGTACCAGCCCGGACTCTGAGTTGCCCCATATCTGTCTGATGTCTTCCATCATTGAGAGGGATTTTTATCATTTATAAAACATTGCCATGTTGCAACCCTGTCCTGTTGTGGAGGGGGAGTTCACCTGCCTTCATGTTTGCAGGTGTGTGCCACTTTACAAATCAACTACTGCAACGTGCTCTATTGTGCCCTTCCAACAACTCAGTTATGATGCTGTTGCCTGGTGCAAGATGTTCTGTATCAGCCAGGCTTTCTCAGAAAGTACGCCTTCTTAGAAAGTAAATGATTTGTGAATATTCTGTTCCCTAGCCATGTTTTTAATTAATTTGTGGTATCATTTTATGTTGTGGCAATATATGAGTATTTGTAATTGTGGTTTATTTTTATGTAAAGGCTTCAAGACCAGAAAAGGCACTTTGTAAATAAAATTCTGTCTGTCTGCCCATCCTTCAATGCTCATGTAAAACACTGTGCCAGCATAAGCTTACGCAAACTGCTTTACATTAGCAAATGGAATTCCATGTGTAAATTGTCGCAAATGGGCAAGGCTTGTAAACAGTCTATGAAAAATGGCAAGGAAATTAGATGACAGACAGAAGCAAGAATTTGACAAACATTTCCTTTTCCTGTCATTATATATTAGCCCTCCCCCAGAATACTCATAAAAGGCAGGGTGATTCCTATGCAAATGCATGAACATAGAAAAAATACAAAGCACAGAACGCTGAGGGAGGGACATTATCTCTAAAGAGAGAAAAACACTAGGGTTGTGCGGAATGCAAAATTCCACTGTCATAATTGCTGCAGAATGGCAATTCCGCTTCTGAAATGCAGTCTAGAATTTGTTTTTAAATTCCACAGAATTTCAAAAAACATTTCTGTGCAAACTGCAGAATAATTTTCTGTGGATTGTAGAAAAAAAATCTGTAGTTTATGTTAATTGTAAATTATTAATTCGCAAAAAAAATGTGCATGCAGAATGTCAAAATTCTGCAAATTATGGAGATTAGCAAAATTTCTAAAATTCCACAGAATTCCATTCTGTCAGAAATTCAACATTCTGCACAGCTCTAAAAAATATCCTAAAAGTACAAGACAATAGGATTGACTGTAGATCAGTACAGTTATTTTCTTATGCTTGTCTGACAACATTTTATTGATTGATTGATTTCATTTTTTGAAACATTTTACCAGAAAAGACATACTGAACTGCTAACAGCTCCTTTTCAGGAGTGTCCTGGGGAGAGGGGCAAATAGAGTAACACAGGTACACATTACGATGATTATCAAAGGGCAATCAACTGTAAGAAGGCAGAGTTCCTGTCCAGGGAGATTGTTGCAGGGAGGAACAGACCAGCTTGCTTCTTTCAGACTGTGGACAGATTGCTTTGCCAGGTCTGTCTACAGCCAGAAAGGGCATTTTCAGCTGCACTGTAAGATGAGTTTGCTCTATTCTTCTCTGACAAGGTATACTTTATTAGGTCAGTGATATTCCCAAGAGGGCAAGATCCACCCTGCAGTGGGGGGCCTGGTAGGAACGGGATAACTCCTATAGTCTGGGTGAAGTTTCAGCTAGTAGAGGTGGCTGAGGTTGTTAAGGTGATTTTGAAGCTGCAGCCCACCTTTTGTGAGCTGGATCCAGGCCTGACTCATCTCCTAGTGGGATGCGTCTAGGCTATTGGTCCAGTATTTGCTGGAATTGTCTGGTGTTCGCTCCCAGAGGGGGTCTTCCCAGATTCCTTGAAGGAGGCATTGGTGAAGCCTCTTCTGAAGAACTATCGCTCGACCCTGATGTCCTACTGAATTAAAAACTTATCTCTACCCTCCCATTTCTAGGGAAGGTTGTCAAGAAAGTGGTGGCACTGCAGCTCAAGGCACACCTCATGGCATTTAACATCTATGAGCCATTCCAGTCTGGATTTATGGCTAAGCATAGCATTGAGACAGTGTTGGTTCGGCTACAGAATTACCTTTTCAGGGTGAGGGATAGAGGAGATTGGTCAGTTCTCATTCTCCTTTATCTCTAATCAGCTTTGACACCGTGGATCACATTATGCACTTGGATCACTTTTGAGAGTATTGTGGACTCACCAGAACTGTCATCCATTTGTTTGAGTCCTATGTCTCTGGTAGGAGGCAATGGGTGGTGATAAGGAATTTCTCCTCCTCCTCCCCGAAGCCCCTGTCATGTGGTGTTCCTCAAGGTTCGAGCCTGTCACTAATGTTGTTCACGGTGCACATGCTGCCCCTGGAGGAGCTCATCAAATGGTACAGTCTGGGTTTCCACTATTACGCAGTCGATATCCAGATGTATATATCATTTGACGCTGGAATGCATGGTGCCAAAGTGCTGAATAAGTGCCTGGCCAAAATCCAGGACTGGATGTCCTCTAACTGGCTGAGACTGAACCGTGACAAGACAGAAGCACTGGTGACTGAGCCTGGTGGCGGGCGTGATGGGGGTGCCTCTGGGGTGGTAACAGGGCTGGTCCTGGGATCTACCCTGTTGAGGGCATCCCCTAGGGTGAAAAGTCTGGGTGTTGTCCTTGACAACAGACTGACATTTGATGATCAGGTGTCATCTGTTGTCAAAAGTGGTTTTACCACTTGAGGAACATCACCTGGATTAAACCCTTAATTCCGCCTGAGGACCTGCAGTCACTGGTGCATGCCTTCATTACATCCAGGCTGGACTGCTGTAATGCTCTGTAGTTCACGGTCAAGTGGAGGGTGTCACAACCCCACTCAGCAGGTCAGGCCCTCTGCTCCCACACTGCCAACCTCCGAGCACCATATTGTGAACAGGAACAGAACAGGGAAATTCTCCTGTCTGTTTTGTGGGTTTGAATCAACCTTTGGTCTCAAGCTCTGTAGGGATTCAAAACTGTGAACCTCTTGCTAGCGTACCCAATGTACATGCTCAGATAATTCTGCTCTTCTGGGGGGGCCAGATATCTTTCGCCTACGGGCACCTAACCATGTGTACAAAATGAACAAGAACTCTATGAAAGACCTCAGAATAAACTCTTACCTTTTTTTTCAGTTTGGTAAACCAGTAAGCTTCCGTACAGTGTCAGCTTTTACCATGCATGCTTCACTTGTCAAAGAAAAGAATTTCAAAGGCACACCAAGTAGTCTCTTAAAATAAGAGGTTTTACTTAAAAAAGATAAAAAATATGTAAAATGTAAATACAGAACAATATATCACAACACGTACACTCACTTAAAAGAATAAGGTTTAAAAGTACAATTTCCTACCAACCATGCACTGAGACCTGCCTATCTAATGTATTCTTCTAATAGTGGTAAAAAAGTAGATGCTGTAGCTTCAGAGTCCAAACATATGTGTGTGTGTCTCTAAAGGGCAGTCACAGCATAATTAAAACAACTGTCTTGAGCCTGCCTTCTCCATGATGTCATCCAGCTCCTCCTCTGTTTATTAAAAATCATACAACCAGGATGTCTCATCATTCAGAAGGTAAATTAAATAGGTGACATCAGCAAAAACTTGTTTCCCCATGTGACTTCCCAATCAAGTCTGAAATTTTCCAAGTTCTTTCTTTCATCCATGAGCAGTTTTCTGCTTTCACAAAGACATCAAAGAGCTTTTTCAACTCATTCTACCAGATTTCACTGAGGAGTAATATGCTTTGTAACACTAGTCAATTAACTGTGTTTCCTCTGAACGTCATAAAAGTTTATGAGTTCTTATCCTAGCAGCTGACAGCTACAATCAAGCCAGATAAACAGGAGATCCTTAATTTTTGTCTCTTCTAGCCTGTAATTATCTCCTGGCTTTTAAGATAACATCTTTTAGCTGACACCTGTGGGGGGGGGAGGGAGGTCATCCCACAGACTGTCTCAGCATGTCTCAAGAAAGACATCCAATAACACATTTTTATTTTACAAAAAGCATAGAGTAATCAGAACCAGCTGTCCAAGTGTCACAATCCTCCCCACCTAGACTGAATTTGGGGGCTTTATCCCCTACATGGAATGCGCTTCCCAAATCAGTTCATTCCTCATGGACATGAGACAACCCATCTGAGTTCTGATTTTTCGCTCCAGCCCTGTGCAGAATTGTCATGTCATACCCTTGCAAAGCAAGACTCCATCTTGGCAATCTACCATTGTTTTTTCTCATCTGCATCAGCCAAACCAGGGGGTTGTGGTCAGTCTGTACCACAAAATGCTGCCCATATAAGTATGGCTCTAACTTCTTTAGGGCCCACATTATGACAAGACACTCCTTTTCCACAGTGGAGTATGCCTGCTCCCTGTGAAGTAATTTTTTACTCAGATACACTACAGGGTGATCTTTCCCTTAGCTGGATGTCTGACTCAGTACTGCCCCAATACCAATGTCTGAGGCATCAGTCTGAACTATAAAAGGTCTGCTATAGTCAGGACTTGTCAAAACAGGAGCACTGCACAGTGCTTCCTTCAGTCTGGTAAAGGCTTCTTCACAGGCTGGTCCCCAGGTAATTTCCTTTGGCATCCTTTTCTATACCAGGTCAGATAGGGGAGCAGCCATGGCACTGTAATTGGGTACAAATTTTCTATCGTACTCTGTTGTCCTGAGAAAACTCCTGACTTGCTTCTGCATTTCTGGTCTAGGCCATGTCTGGATCACCTCTGTTTTTATTTGATTAGGACAGGGCTGTCCCTGGCCTACCACATGCCTGAGGTATGCCACCTCTCCCATTGCCACCTGGCATTTCCCGGCTTTGACAGTGAGCCTGGCCCTCTGTATCCTGCCCAGCACTTCTCCAAGGTGGGACAGGTGTTCCTCCCAGCTGGCACTAAAGATGTCAATGTCATCCAGGTACACCACGGCGTACTCCTCAGCACCATTTAACACCTGGTTTACCAACCTTTGGAACATGGCCAGGGTGTTCTTCATTCCAAAAGGCATTACTTTGAATTCAGATAAGCCAATTGGAGTGATGAAGGCTGACATCTCCATAGCTCTGTCTGTCAACTCTACCTGCCAATACACCTTGGTCAGGTCAGTGGTCGTAAGGTAGGTCACCCCTCCCAACTTGCCCAGGAGTTCGTCCATCTGGGGCATTGGGCGGGTGTCTGACTTCGTGACTGCATTCAGTCCATGATAGTCCACACAGAAACGAGTAGAGCCATCTGGCTTGGGCACAAGGACTACGGGTGAGGCCCAGGGACTGTGGGATCTCTGGATTACCCCTAAATCCAACATTTCCTCCCCTTCCCTCCTAATGTCCTTTTGGACTACCTCCGACACCTGATATGCTGTCCGCGATATGGGCGTCTGTGTCCCTGTCTCCACATCGTGTGTCGCTAAAGGGGTTAGTCCAGGACTGGTGCTAAACAATGGGGCAAAGTCTGCTAAAACCTCCCTTACTTCCTGGATCTTGTCCGGGGTCAGCTGGGGAGAAAATTTAACTGCCTCCTCAGAGGACTCCTGCTTACTTTCTTCCAGCAAGTCCAGAAATGTTCTTCTTAGTCTGTTCCCTCCCCAGGACTACACACTGCAAACACCATGTCAGCCCTATTGGCATATGGCTTCATCATGTTGACATGGTACATCCTTTCTGTCTGTCTTCTGTCAGGTAACTCTATAATATAGTTCACATCATTTACCTTCCTAACTACTTTGTACGCTCCTGCCCACTCAGCCTGCAGCTTGTCTTTCCAGACCGGAATAAAGACCATGACTTCCTGACCCACCATGTATGAGTGAGCTCTGGCTCTGCGGTCGTACTACACTTTTTGTTTCTGTTGGGCAGTTGCCAGGTTGCTCTGGGCTGTCCCCATAAGTTCCTTCAGCCTTTCCCTAAACCTAAAGACATAATCCTCTATGGGAGTTCCCTGGGTGGCATGCTTGCCTTCCCAGTCCTCCCAGATCAAGTCTAAGGGCCCACATACCCGGCGTCCCTATAAGAGTTCGAAGGGGGAAAATCCTGTCAACTCTTGGGGCACCTCCCTGTATGCAAACAACAGGTGGGGAAGGTATTTCTCCCAGTCCCTCCCATGCTGTTCAGCAAACACCCAGAGCACAGACTTCAGGGTACCATTGAATCTTTCTACAAGCCCATTGACTTGTGTGTTATATGGTGTTGTGCATCTCTGCACCACCCCGCACTTCTCCCATAAACATTTCATCAGGTCCGACATGAAAGAACCCCCTCGATCGGTGATAACCTCCTGTGAAAAACCAACACGGGAGAAAATCCCAAGCAAGGCATCTGGCACTTTGTCTGTCCTTAGTGAGGATAGGGCAACTGCCTCTGGGTACTGGGTGGCCTAGTGCACCACAGTCAGGATGAATCTCTTCCCTGAGGAGCTGGGGGTATTTAAAGGCCCCACAATATCCATTCCCACCCTCTGAAATGGCTCCTCCACTATGGGCAATGGAATCAGGGTGGCTTGGTTTTTCTTGCCCACCTTCCCTATTTCTTGGCACTGGTGACAAGACCTGCAATACTCCTTCACCTGCTGGGTGAAGTTTGGCCAATAGAAATTCTGGGCCAACCACTGCATAGTCTTTAATTTCAGATGACCACACAAGGAATATCATGTGCACTCTTGAGCAACTGCTCACATACCCTCTGGGAACGACAAGCTGCCTACCTAGCACCCCTCCTCTGTCTGCACAGCCTAAGTATACATCAGTCCATTTTCCCAACAAACCTTATGTTGCGTCACCTCCCTGTGTTCCATCAGAGTCTGCCCAAGCCCTCAGCTTCTCTAGACTAGGGTCACTTCTCTGAGCAGCTGCAAACCCTTCACACATTCCCAAGGCATGAGACAGGTCCCCTTCTGTCTCTAAACTAGGGTCCCTAGCACTAGCATCAGGGCACTCAGGATCACTGTCAGTCCTAACCCTCTGACAATGGGTCACCCCTCCCTCTTTGGAGTAACCTTCCGTAGCTGTGTGGTTAACTGCAACAGGGGAAATTTCTACCCCCTTTTCATTAGTCTCCCCATCTGGAGACACAGGCTGGGGAACCAGCCTCTCAGTGGTTTCCACAATGGCTTCTGTGGGGTTCAGAGAACTACAGTTTTCCCTTGCTGCTTGGCTACAGGTAACTGCACACACCATCCCCTGTTTGAGATTGTTGCCCAGGATCACATCCACTGCTAAGGTTTTGGCTACAGCTACCTGTTGCACAGTTCCACCTGTTTCACCCCAGTCCAGGAGAACACTGGCCAGTGGCAATGTTTTCTCTTCACCAGTGAACCCTTGTACAGTGATGTATTTATTGGGTATAAGCTGACCAGACTGTACCAGATCCCCTTTTACCAATGTCAGGGATGCCCCTGTGTCCCTTAACCCTTGCGTCTGTACCCCATTCACCATGACTGGGTGCATGTGTTCCCTCATGTTCACAGGCATGCTTCCAGGGACACACAAACAACCCACTTCTTTCTTAGCACCAGGTTGTGTATTGCTTGCTCTTGTGTCACGCTGTCTGGCAATATGCCCAGTTTCTTTTCACAACCAACATTTACTTCTTTTCTCAGAGAAATCTTTTCTCTAAAACCTGGGGCTAACTTGTTTTGGTGGAGGCAGTGAGGGGTTTTAACTGCCCTGAAGGTGCGCTTTTCCCTTTCTGCGCTGCCATGCCTGGCCCATTTGCTCTCAGAGCAGGTCTGCTCTTGGCATAACGGTCCGAGAGTTCAGCAGCCTCTTACACTGTTTTGGGATCTTGGTCCTCCAGCCAGGTTTTCAGCTCTGCTGGGCATGCCCAGAAAAACTGTTCTAACAGAATCACATTTTCAATTTTATCAACAGAGTTTGCTTCAATTCCTTCCCACCAACATTTTAAAAACTGAGGTTGTTTCATGGCTAGCTCCTTGTAGCTCATGTCAGGGCTTCTCCTGAGCTTACAGAATTTAGCTCTGTATGATTCAGCAGTTAATTCATTTTTTTTTAACAGTGCAGCTTTAAGTTTGCTGTAATCATTACTGTCCTCATTGTCTATTTGACCCAATGCATCCCGAGCTTTCCCGGTAAGTAGCGGGGATAGCTGGAAACCCAGGACTCTATAGGAATTTTAGCCTGAATACAAACTTTTTAAAAAGAATTTAAAAAGGCATCCATATCCTCCCCCTCTTTAAATTCGGCTATCAATTTGGAATTTAATTTGTAACCCAGTCCTGCAGTCCCAGTTAAACCCAAGCCACTTACCTGCTCTGGTGCTGGCGGTTGGAGTCGTAGCTTCTCCAGTTCGTGTTGCCTCTGGCACTCATGCTCCTCACGGTCAGCATCTTGCTATTCTCGCTCTGCCTCTCGCCATTCTTGCTCCTTCTTCTCCTCTGCAGCTCGCTGTTCTCGCTCTGTCTCTCAGCGTTCTTACTCCCTCTTCTTCTCTGCAGCTCACTGTTCTCGCTCTTCCTCTCAGCTTTCTCGCTCTGCCTCCCTCTGGAACTCCAGCTCCATTCTGCACAACTCAATTTGCAGCCTGAGTACTTCTGGATCCAGGATACTGGTGACCTTCCCCTGCTGCTGTGACCCTTTGCTGACAGTGGCCCTGCTGTCCTCCTCCTCATCGGATCTGGACACCGCACTGGCCGCTAGCCCTTCCACATTCAAGGTTCTGTCCCTTACAGTCACTGTCTGTGACTCGATGCTCTGGGTATCTGCTACCATCAGGGGATCCACAAGGTTCTGCTTGGTGGCTTTCACCTCGAACAGGACTCCTCTGTCCCTGCACAACTGCTTTAAGTAGTCTACAGTGTGCCCGCTGTAGTTGGAAGCCATCTTCTTCCTAACTACAGCTACTCTGACTTGCACTTTAGAGAAAAAAAAAATAAAACAGGTAGGAACTTGACTGTAAGCTAAGTGATATAGTTCTGTTTCCTTTTTTTAAAAAATAAATCACTGTCTTTTTCTTTTTTTGCAAGTGAGCTGACAGTATCAAGCCGACATACTGAACAATAAAAGCTTGTAATACCAAACTTATGCACACCGCTGCCAACCAATCTGTCACAACCTCACTCAGCAGGTCAGGCCCTCTGCTCCCACAGTGCCAACCTCCGAGTGCCATATTGTGAACAGGAACAGAACAGGGAAATTCTCCTGTCTGTTTTGTGGGTTCGAATCAACCTTTGGTCTCAAGCTCTGGAGGGATTCAAAACTGTGAACCTCTTGCTAGCATTCCCAATGTACAGGCTCAGATAATTCTGCTCTTCTGGGGGGGGGCAGATATCTCTCACCTACGATTGCCTGCAATTTCCTACCAACCATACACTGAGACTTGCCTATCTAATGTATTCTTCTAATAGTGCTAAAAAAGTAGATGTTGTAGCTTCAGAGTCCAAACATGTATGTGTCTCTAAAGGACAGTCACAGCATAATTAAAACAACTGTCTTGAGCCTGCCTTCTCCATGATGTCATCCAGCTCCTCCTCTGTTTATTAAAAATCATACAACCAGGATGTCTCATCATTCAGAAGGTAAATTAAATAGGTGACATCAGCAAAAACTTGTTTCCCCATGTGACTTCCCAATCAAGTCTGTAATTTTCCAAGTTCTTTCTTTCATCCATGAGCAGTTTCCTGCTTTCACAAAGACATCAAAGAGCTTTTTCAACTCACTGTACCAGATTTCACTGAGGTGTAATATGCTTTGTAACACCAGTCAATTAACTGTGTTTCCTCTGAATGTCATAAAAGTTTATGAGTTCCTATCCTAGCAGCTGGCAGCTACAATAAAGCCAGATAAACAGGAGATCCTTAATTTGTGTCTCTCATAGCCTGTAAGTATCTCCTGGCTTTTAGGATAACATAGTTTAACTGAGACCTGGGGGGGGGGGTCATCCCACAGGCTGTCTCAGCATGTCTCAAGAAAGACATCCAATAACACATTTTTATTTTACAAAAAGCATAGAGTAATCAGAACCAGCTGTTCAAGTGTCACAGAGGGAACCTACACCAGCTGCAGCTAGTGCAGAACACAGCGATCAGGTTGCTGACAGGCCTGTCTATGTCTTTTCATGTGACCTCGGTCTCTCGAGGTCTGCAGTAGCTGCTGGACAGGTGGAGGATCATCTTCAAGGTGGGCTTGCTCACCTTTAAGATGCCCTATGACTTGGATCCTGTCTATCTGTCTGACTTTCTTATACCTGCCATCCTGGTATGTTCCCTCTGCTCCTCCACTGAGGGCCTCCTAGCAGTTCCAAGGGCCAGGCTGGAAACCTCAGTGGGTGATTATTCATTTGAGGTGGCTGGCCCGGTCCTCTGGAACTTGCATCCCAGGTCACTGAGGGAAGCTCCATTGGTGGAGGCATTTAAGAGGGTTCTGAAGACCTATTTATTCAAAAATGTGTATCCTGAAGGTTGTTGCTAAGTTTTAATATATATTTGACTTATTTTACTGATTTATCAATTACGTATTTTATGTTTTGTACGCTGTCTGTTTTACGCTGCTCATCATCTACTTGAAAGGCTCCCAGAGCCTCCGGGATTGGGCGCCATATAAATAAAAATGTACTTACTTTACTTACTTACTTACTTACTTACGTACTTACTTTAGTGTCAGTGGCTCAGCAGGTTGCACACTCGCCTCTGAGGCCAGGAGATCAGAAGGCTGTGGGTTCAGTTCCCACATCTGGCACTTTGGTTAATATCCCAGTACTGACACTGTAGTGCAGCATGAGAGGGTGCTGCACTTCTTGAGGTGCCGTTTTCGGATGAGACGTTAAACCGAGGTCCCATCTGCCTGGATTGGTGGTAGTTCAGGTGGATGTTAAAGATCCCATGGCACTTATCGAAAAAAGAGTAGGGGAATTTCCCCTGTGTCCTGGCCAAATTTCCCTCATTCACTAAAAAATACCACCAACAGTTTAATCTGGTTCAAGGTCAGTTGGCATTCATCTGTATCCCCCTCCCCCGGGTCGTGCCTGAAAATAGGCAGGATTTGTCTAGTGCACTTACCCGGTCAACAAAAAATAAATAAACTTACTTACACTAAGAAAAATAAATACAAATACAATTAAATACAATTGATGCAAATAGTTAGATAAGCACTATAAGCAACAATTGTGCAAGGACACAGATTCTGTGTAAGAAAACTACATTATAATAAATTGCTGGAGGATAACAATATCTACAATATGCAAAAGGCAATACTGATTTTAAGGATGGGGCCAGTGTTTGTGGGAAAAGGAGGGTGGACAAGGGGACTGCACTAGTGTAGGTGCAGGGTGAAAGGGGGGCAACGGGAGGAGCAAGGGTAGGAAGGTGAAGGGCAGCAGCTGTGTGTCCAGTATCAGGGGCAACTGCAGGAGTAGTAGAAACAAAATGAAAACTGCACATACCGCCGCAGCTAAAGGTGCTGCCCTTACCAGCCTAAGCTGAAAGTTCAAAAGCAAATGACAAAAGGGCAAACATACCAACTTGGAGTCTTAATTTTTATTCAGACATTCTCACCAGGATGCAAAAGACCCCTACATGACACCTTCTTTGGGAAGCTTCATTCACAAGGGGGTGGTACTTGGTTGCAGCGGTGCTCCATTATACATCAATTCATAAATATTCTTGATCATTCTTAAAGCTGTATCATTCTTAAAGCTGTGAAACACAATTGCCACATACAAGAGAAAAAGTGCTATTAGTGCTGTGTAAATGTATGTTTTGTCCCTCTTTGAACATGATCCATATTGTATTAAAACATCCTTGAAAATACTATACACACTTACACAAAGCTTTAAAACCATCCTTGCTACCAATGACATGTTGAGCTGAAACCAACCTAGTCCTCTGGATGCGTCACCAATAAAATTTATTCATAACTACCAATCCATTTAGTACCATCCCCCCATGACTGTGTTATGCAAAATTTCATTTTTTTCACAGTTCTGTTCGTACTCTCCTCCCTGGCTGGCCCTCCATGCCACTCCCAGCCCCCACCATCCTGGCTTCTCCTAGGATTTGCCTCTCCAGCAGTCCCTTGTGGATTCCATGACAGGGTAGTGGGGAGTTCCCTCACTCCGCCAGGACTTAATCCAGATCACGGGAGGAACCTAAGTCACAGGGTGTGGGACCTGCAGTGGACAGCATTCAACCTGCCAGCCAGGGTTCTTTCCCATTTTCTGTCAACCTTGAGGTGTGGCATGCAAGAGCATCAGGGTGCACGCCATGCATTATCATGCATCACACTCTGACATCTGCCCTTCCTCCAACCTGATGACCTGTGCTGCCTTTCCCCCAGCCTCCACCAGGGGCCAGACAAGCATTGGGCTATCCCCACTTCCCCACCCTCCTCCCTGGAACAGGAGAGTGGTCCTGCGGATGCTTGATCCTCCTCCTCCACTGAGACAGCTCTCTGACACCAGGCCTTGCTTCTGAACCCGGGTCATCAGTGTCAGAAGTGGTAATGCTACCACTGCACCGGGGCAGCTACAAAATTCATTTTAATAATTCTCAAATTGCAAACTCCATCCTTGTCCATCTCATAACCCAAAGCTATGTAACCAAAGGAACAACAATCAGAATCATCAAAAATGTGCAAAGTGCAGCAATAATATCTGCCCCCGTAATATGATACAAACCACTGGTTGCGCATCAAAGGCCTGAGGTCCTAATATATTCATGTAGGACAAAAAAATAAGAAATCTTATTACAGGGTTGACATGTCCCACTTAGAGGATTTCAAATGCCAACCTTAATGTCCAACCAGGGACATTTTATTTTTATTTTCACAAGGAATCTGAACACCCACGATGTACTGTACTACAGACTATAGGCTGCACATCCAAAACCCATGATCCTCATATGTTTCTTATAGACCTCAAAAATAATAATTATTAAAGGGATAAACAATACCCTTATCTGGATTTCAAGTGTCAACCTTATCAATCTAAACTGTTAAAAATATATCAAGGCCATGGGTTTCAGATGTGGAACCTATAGTCTGTATTACATCATGGGGGCTCAAATTGGATAACAGTTTGTGAAAATAAAAAATTGGACTTAAGGCTGGCATTTGAAATCCTATAAATGGGCCTACCCTAAGTTTTCCTTATGTTTTTAGTTCTCAGCCTATTTTTGTCAAGATTACTATCACATTCCCTCATAACAGCAATTAATTGCTTGTATGTATGGTTTACTGAATTTGAAGTTACATCTCCTAGATCTTATTTCATGATTTCAGCTCAGTCTTGGACTTGAACTCTGGTATGCTGAGGAATTAACCAACCAAAGAAAAAGTGCAGTTTCTGCCCTGGCCAGCCACCCCCAGAGGCTCTTTAATCATCCCATCTGTCTTACTTAGGATGGGGCTAAGACTCAATAAATTGATCCAGATGGCCATCACTCTTTCTTTCTTCTTCAGTTGTATCACCATTAGATGTGGATGCACTTGTTTTGGGAGAGTGCTTCTCTCATTTCTTGTCTTGTTTACATTTCCATTGTAATTAGGTAGTCCCTTTTTTAAAGTTTTAAACTGATTTGGAGACTTTTCTGGTGAGAGCACAGGAACTGAGCTGTGATCATCTGACAGTTATCTTGAATCCTCCTATATAAGATTTTTTGATAAAGTTCTTTTGGGTGGACTTAAAGGGCTTCAACCCATGGTCAGTGTGTCAGCAGGTGACACATGCCATGCCGCTGACTGAGAGATACTTAAAATGCACATGGCCAACCCCCCTTTGGACTTCCATTTCTTTGCAGCAGCCACATGGCTGCCGGCTTACCCAACATTCTTGACCCTTGATTCCTCCTCCTAGTACCCCCTGCCCCTACTGGGTCAATACTGTGCATGGAATATAGCACAGTATTAAATGCACTGTGAAGAGCGCACTATGAATTACAGCGACAGGGCAGGGGTACAACAGTGATAGGAAATTACCACTACCCCTGTTGCTGTATGAATTACTAGGAAGGCATCAAGTTACTGTGTGCTTGGTGCCTGGTCCAGCCGCTCCCATGGTGGAGCTGTTAAGGCACCAGCACGCAGTATACTCGGGAGACCTGGGGCTATAGTTCAATTCCCTGCAGGTCCTCCTGTGCTACTGCTTTTGCTGTCATTTGTTTTTTTTAAAAAAAAAAAGTTCCTCCTTCCTGCCTTTCTCCCATCTCCTGAGTCCACCCACCCCCAGAGTTTGTTATTTTAATTCTGGCAGATGTGGGGAGCGAAACCCCTCACATTGGGGTGTGCAGGGGCAAAGCCCCCCCACAAAAAAAGAGTAGCCCATTTATTTCAATGGTGTGCGCTTTCTGTAGGTCAGTATATTTCCTGACCTTGTTATAGTGCACGCCATTTTGCTTGCGGCATTTGTTGCCGCTCTATTATTGTATGTGCGGTTATGACCCTGTGCCCCTGCTGCCAGTGCTATTGACTGGTTTCTCCCCTCTTGTTCAGGCCTGCAACCTCCTTTCTTCAGCTGCTTCTTGGGCATTCTGTCAACCCTACCTCTCCTTCCATGACATTCCAGGAATGTCCTGCAGTTGTTACAGAAAAGGACTGATAGTCCCACCCAGTCTGCCCGGTATGCCCGGCAAGCTGCTAGGACTTTTGCTGATTCCTATCATGTCCATCCCCCATATCTAAAAGACTGTTGTATCTATCCCATGCTCTCTTGAAGCCCCCCACAGTTTCTACCCCTACCACCTCCTCCAGGAGTCTGTTCTGGTTATCCACCACCCTCTCTGTGAAATAGAACTTTCTAATGTTTCCTCTGAACCTTCCCCCCAATATCTATGTATTATGCACCCTTGTTCTCATTTGCCCCTTGAGCTGGAAGATGTTTCCTATTGGCACCTTGTTTATACCCTTGATGTGTTTGAAGGTCTCAATCATGTCCCCCCTCTCCCTCCTCCATTCCAGGGAGTACATGTTTAGCTCCTTCAGTTGCTCCTCATATGCTAACTGCCCAAGGCCCTGCACCATTTTTGTCACCCTCCTCTGGACACGCTCCACTCTCTCCACATCCTTCTTGAGGTATGGTCTCCAGAACTGGACCCCATATTCAAGATGTGGCCTGACAAGCTGCCTGTGCAAAGGCATTATGACCTCCCTCTTCCTACTAGTTATTCCCCTACTGATACAACCCATCATCCTGTTGTCCCTTGCCATCGCCTTCTCACACTGCCTTGTCACCTTTAGGTCCCTTGAAATGATTATACCAAGGTCCCTTTCCAGCTCAGTAACCTCTAGGGCATGCCCCCCCATTCTGTACTTGGCACCCTGTTTTTTTTTTGCCAAAGTGCATGATCTTGCACTTCCTTGTATTGAAGGACAATTGCCATTCCTTGGATCATCCCTCCAGTTTCTCCAGATCCCTGTGCATACTTTCAACTCCTTCAGGTGTATCCACCCTATTACAGACCTTCGTGTCATCTATGAACAGACACACTTTTCCCTCCAACCCCTCTGCTATGTCCCCTATGAATGTATTAAAGAGTAGTGACCTCAGCACCAACCCCTGGGGCACCCCACTGGTGACCATACCCTCCTTTGAAGGTACCCCATTAACAATTACCCTCAGCCTTCTGCCCTCCAGCTGGGTACCCATGATCAGGGCACTGGGGAAAGGGCACCAACAATAATGGTGACCCACTCCCCAGTGCATCCCTGGAGGGCTAGGGTAGGGTAGGGCAGCTGGATGGGGGGCGTCAGCGAATATAGTGACAGGATGTCGCTATACATATGCACACAAGGAGGAGCGAGCATGCACAGCGAGGGAAGGGGGGGTGTGAGGGGTTGTGCCATGTCGGTTGCTGAGCCAACCCCATGGCGTGGTGGGTGGGTTGCCGGCGCTGGTTGGCAGGGTACTGGGTTCAGGTCCGTAGTGAGTTTTTGTTGTGCCCATCCCGAACCTTTTATTTTTTTACTGTTTTCATCTCCCTCTGACATGCACCCCCTGGGTTGAGAATCCTTTAGTTGGAGGTTCGGGGGGTGCACTCCCATAAAACAGTAAAAACTAAGTCCCTGGTGCTGTTGTGCTGTGCACGGTGTCAGAGTGTCAAAAATTTTTAGGCAATCTGACTTCTTGATAATGGCGATTGCCTTTAGCCTTTCTTCTTTATCACATAAATCCCCCCAGGCAGTTCTGCACCCACCTGACCACTACTGGCCCCAGACCCAGATATCTCAGTTTGTGCAGCAGTCTTCTGTGTGGCACAGAATTAAATGCCTTCTTAAAGTCTAGGTATGCAATGTCCACAGACCCCACCCAATCCAGAACCCTGATGACCCAGTCAAAGAATCCAATCATGTTTGTTTGACATGACCTTCCCCAGTGAACCCATGTTGCCACCGGTCCTGTAGGCCACTGGCCTCTAGGTAGCTAGTGGGTCTCCTCTTTAGCAGTGTTTCCATGAGCTTGCCCACCACCGGTGTCAAGCTCACCGGTCTATAATTGCCTGCCTCCTCCTTGTTTCCCCCCTTATGAAGGGGAACCACATCCACCCCCTTCCAGTCAACTGGGACCTCCCCTGTCTCCAAGGACCTGTTGAAGAGGCCAGTCAGAGGCACTTCTTGCACCTTGCTAAGCTCCTTCAGTACCCTGGGGTGCACCACATCCAGCCCCATTGCCTTATCCACCTTCAACTTCTTTAACTCCTTCAGGACCTCCTCCTCTTGGAATGGAATGGAGTCAACCCCCCCACCACATTTTCCCTGAGTTTGCCAACTTCTCCATCCTTCTCTGCCATGAACACTGAACAGAAATAGCTGTTGAATACTTCCACATTCCTTTGGTCATCTTCCACTAACCCCCCCTTCTTTATTTTTTAGCCTATCTCCTGCTTAGACTTTCTCCTCTCGCTCACATACCAGTAGAAGGTTTTGTCCCCTTCCCTGACTGTGTTGGCTATTCTCTCTTCTATTCTTGCCTTTCCTCTCCTAACCTCTAAAATGCTTCCCTTTGCTTCTCATGGTAGATAGCCCTATCCTCCTCCCTCTATGTTGTTTTATACCTCCTGAATGCCTTTCTCTTTGCCATGACCTTCTCCGCCACCTCTCCATTGTACCAGAGTGGCCTCCTCTTCTTCCTATTTTTATTTACCCTCCTGACACAGAGGCTAGTGGCTTCCAGTATTGCCCCTCATATTGTAGCCCATATTTCTTCCACCCCCCCCAGATCATCCACCTGGCCAACTCTTGCTGAATGCTTTCCCCAATTTTTTTAAAGTCCACCGTCCTGAAATCTAGCACCTTCACTTGGTGCTGATGAACATCAGCAGTTGTTTTAACATGAACCAGATGGTACTGTGGTCACTCATGCCAAGGTTCTCCCCATGGATACCCCTCCCACTCGTTCCCCGTTTGTAAGGATCAAATCTAAGATCACCCCTTCCCTGGTTGGTTCTCTTCCCTTCTGCTTTATGAGAGCTCCCTGTAGGAAGTCCACTATATCTCTACCGCTGGTGGATGCTGCTGATGGGGTGCCCCACTCCACATCTGGCAAACTGAAATCTCCCATCAGCAGGACTTCCTCTCTGCTAGCCATCCTCTGGATCTCCTCCATCATTGCCTTATCCTCCTCAACCTTCTGTGCTGGTGGCCTGTATACCACCCCAGTACATATGACTTCACCCTTCTCTGTTTCCAAATATACCCATAAAGTCTCAGCCCCCCCCCACAATTCTGTGACCTTAATGTGTTCCTTTACATATAGTGCAACCCCTCCCCCCTCCTTCCCACTGTGTCCATCCTATAGAGTGCATATCCTGGTAGTGCCATGTCCCAGTCCTGGCCATCATGACCCCATGTCTCTGTGATTCCCACTGTGTCCAGGTCCACCTCAGCCAAGATTGCAGTTAGGGCTAGGATCTTTGCCCCTAGTGGCATTGGTGTACATGGCTCTCCACTCACTGGACCCATTTCTGTGTCCCCTGGTGCATGTTACCTTCCCCTTTCTTCTATCCTGGCTTTTTCTCATTCTGGGGGGGCTGGTAGCCCCCCATTTCTCCTGTCATGTGGTAAATTGGGGGGCTACCAGCCCTCCCCCAGACTGCCCAATTGTTGCATCAGTGTCCTTTGTGGCCTTGCTCTGGTGAATCCTGCTGTTACTTAGTGCACCATTTCAACAGCCTCTGCCTCCGTTCGTGGCTGTGTGCTGTGCACTACAAGCAGGCGAGGTGGTGTTCAGACTGCTTACATACTTTATGAGATGGCGTTGGGAGCCCTCAGCTAATAATGAGAAAGAGGACCTGATAGTATGCCCAAGCTTTTAGAAGATGAAAAGGGTATACTGCTAGCTTTGAACAGTGATAATCAGTAATACTGAGCAAGACTATGAAAGACCACCATGAGCCCTGAGGAAGTGGCCTAGGGTTACAAAACATTGCTGATAATGGAATATGGTGGCTTGCTAATAATAAAGAACATTATTACATGTATATGACTTTGGGTATTAGTCTACCTTAGCAAATTTTGTGTGCATCTTCTATACATATTGGGATGGGTTCCCTGCTGTCCCTCTCCTTTTCACCCCAGTTACCCATAACTCTACCGCCTTTGCTCCATCACCCTTTGCTGGCTAGTCTCATTCTGCAGTCTTCCTTGCTGGGCCACACTCTGCTATCTCCTGCTTGGCCATGCCTCCCAGGCCCCCCTTCCATCCTGTTCTATCTCCCTTGGTGCTCTAGCTTCTGCTCTAATTTTCTCTTGTACCCTCCTACTCACCCTGCTAAACTCACCTGTCTCTCTAACCAGCCTCCACTGCTGATGCCATATTCTGCCTTTTGTGTTTTTTTTCCCCCTTAAACTAGATTCCCTTAGCTTACTACTTCACTCATCTACTACTTGTCCACCAGCTGGCTCAGGCAGTAATTCAGGTCTTCTCCTTGGGGCTCAACTCCAATCCTATGCTACCATACCAGGCTATGCCCACATGTCTTACTATTTACATAGGCATTTGCCCTCCTCATCATACTCCTCTTACTGCCTACCCCAGGCTTCACTCTTCTCATCATAATACCTACCTGTTACAGCATACAACACTTCTTCAATGCCTCCCTTGCTAACTTTTGCTTAACGTGTCTTTGTTGATCGTTGCAACTGAATGTGTCTCAGCTGACTTGTTTTCTGAGCTCCCCTGAAGTCATTACCCCAAGTGTGGTACCCTCACTGGCAGGAACCCCTTTAGCCATGCAGATCAACTCAGCAGAACACCTTGGTGCTATCCTCCCCATGTCTGCCCATGGACTTCATGGTCTTGATCCATATTCCCATTCATTTAGTGCTCTAGCCATTATCATTACCAACACAGGTGTATAGTAGGCATGCTTCCTGTCCTGAGGCAAAGTAATAGGTTGTTCAGCAGACACGGTGTCATTCAGTCAAACCCTGGACTTGGTGTGGGGCCCAGCAATGTCAGATCCAGGATTTTACAGGGGGGGGTTGTTGGGGTGGTGTGCATACTTGTTATACAATTTCTTTGAGGTTTTTTACTCCTTTATATTGTCTGCTGTTATCTTTTTCATTACACTTTTGACAGAAAATGCAGATGTAATCTATAGTTTCTAAATGTTTATTTTCTTACAATCAATAAATCAGTCATCTTCAACAAAGTGAAATGCAGCAGCAGCAAGCATGTAAGTTACAAATGGGGGGGTGCAGCCATCCCCTTCACCCTCAATCTGTCTCTGGGGCCCAGAGATGCAGTGACATTTTACTTTGATCACAAAGTTCCAGCAAAGTCACCAACTTTGACTTCATGAAGCACTTCATGAAGCTGGCCATTTTGTAGCAACCTCAACTTTGAAAAAACTCTGCCAGCACTTTGATAATAACTTCCCTTCAGACATTGCTTTACAGTGATTTCAGGCAAAGTTTCCTCAGGAAGAGGAACAAGTGCCTGTAGGTTACATACAACAGTTCCTGCAGGGCACATGATACAGCTCTTTGTACACAGTCTCATAAAGTTTCATTTCACTTTGCAGTCTGTGTGCGTGAAGGGAAGGGGACAAATCTGCTGCTTTTTGAGCATTGAGAAACAGTTTGTACATCAGAGTTTTACAGCTTTGTTTGTATTTTATAAATCTTTCCTTGACTTAGAAGTTTGTCATGAATTATTTAGTTATTGTTGTTTACTTCTGACTTTTTTATATTTCTGTACTTTTTCTATAGCGTTCTATCTGTATTTTCTTTTTACTTCTGTGTTCAGACACTCCGCTTCTGTGAATGCCTGTTTAGTAAGTTATCATTTTTTTTTATTTCCTGCATTTTCCAAATTCTCTGTCTTTGTGTTATTTTTAGTTTTCATACCTTTCTTTTAAATAAAAAGGGATGGAGATTGAGAGGAGTGTGGGAGATATGGGAGTCCAAGTGAGGAAAGGGAGGAGAGAGTGACAGTAATACAGTCGATAGATGGGACATGCCGTCCCACCTGTCAGAAGAGGAGCACCAGCAGCACCGGGTGTTGCAAGAAGGGCCAGCAAGAAGCCTGTCATAGTAATGGCTTCTTTGTCTGCTGGTACCCTTCACCCACCCACAGCATAGCAGCAGCAAGTATCAGCACCTCCCATTATCACCGCTGTTCCACCGCCAGTGGAAACTGCAATGGATAAACCCCCTATGCCCCCCTCTCTGTGGTACCAGTGCCACCACTGGCTGATTCCCATGATGAGGAGCACCCAAGATCATCCACCTCTGGCTCCTATCCTTGGCAGCAGCTCCTAGTCTGGGAATATTCTGATGTAGACCCCATCAGCAGCAGTGTTATGATGTGCAAACTGTGCCAGACAGTTGTTTAGCATGGTAAGTGGCATAGCCACTTGGGCATTAGTGGTCAGCACACCTACCTTAGAGTAAGGCATTGCCATGAATGGGAGGAATACAACTTCAAGAAGGAGGCTGAGAGGGGTTGAGGCAGTGCCACTCCCAGAGGTCCCTCTGCGCTGTGGGGGGGTGAAGCAAGTGATGGCGAGGTGCACAATCACCAAAGGGGGGCACTGATGAGGGAACTGGGTCCTGCAGCCACACTTGGAGGTTGTGATCAAGGTGAGCACATGAGCCCCCAGTGGCAGATCATCCTCCTTCAAGTTCTTGGTTAAGAGATGAAGTGGCCAACTCCATGCCGAGATGGGGGACCTCCAACACAGAGTTGTGTCCATGGAGGACACACTCCTGACACTACTGTCAAACTAGAAGACACTGCTCAAGGGAATGGTGGAACTCCATGGTGGGGGTACACCCTCTGTCCCATCCAAGCTGTAGCAATGAATGCACACCATATGTCTTAAGTTCTCATTTCCCCTATTTTTCTCATCTCCCAGAAATTATATATACTTGCTACATGCTGCTGCGCTGTGTCAATCAGTCTCACACCATAGCAACAGCACCTCTAAGTTGTAATTCACTTTAGTACCCAGAAATGCACATGGGGGCTATGCACAAAAGTGAGCAGTTTACTTGTGATTCATGTGTAAATTGCCTACACACCTCTGCAGCCCCAGACAGGTGCACAGTGCATTAATTTATGACTGCTAGCACACACAGGACACCTGTCCAAGGCCCCCACCCTTCTCAGCACTCTGTTTCCATAGGGGTGGACAGGTGTGGAGCAGTGGGCCCAGGTGAGCAGCTAATTGGATTCCCAACCTGGGTCCCAGAGTGGATTCCTTGTGCTGTGGGAGTGGGTGAGTGTGGGAAGGCATGGGTCTGTTGTTAGGCAAAATATGGGCACTTGCCCAAACACCTGCCCACAGACCAGCCTGGCAGCCTTGTGGGCTGGGGCAGTAGTGTGCAGGATGATCCCATTGCCACTTCACCCTGCTGGTAACTGTTGGGGGGGCACGTAGACTCTTATGACAGGGTGCCCTGTGGCACAACATTTTCCACCCTGGCCCGGCACTCCATGCCTTTGTGAATTGTGTGGAGTGTGGTCACACACCCTGGTATGCCCCCAGACTGCCTCTGGTGCAGACCGGCATGATCAGCTGAGGATCCAGCGCTCAGCTGTCAGGTACACCATTGGTGCATACCGCCAAACCCCTGCTGCATGGGATTCTCTCATAGGGCTGCCTGTGCACCTCAGTTACACAGTGTATAGGCACTACACACTTCTGTGCATAGAATCCATGAACATCTCATTTCCCATTTTTACAAGAAAAAAACAAACTTTTGGAAATTATACTTGGTTTCATACTTGGTTCGATAGACAGGCAGAAGGCCATAGGCCCATAGTGTCTGTCTACCGTAATATCGGGACATTCTTTCCCTGATCATTGTAAAAGGTGTTTGTCAAGTTTTGATTTAAAAGCCAGGAATGTGTTTGTATTAGAGAAGCAGTGAATTTAAATTTCACCAGTGAAGTGAACACAAAGTGGGCACTTTGCGTTGTCACTCCACTATGCGGAGTGGCCAATACAAAAGGCTCACTTATCCATGTAATTATTGCTTCACGTTGTCATTCCACCTTAACGCGAAGTAAGGTAAAGTGACAACAATATTGGCAGCCCCTCACACACACAGTCACCAGAATTAATGTGCATCCCAAAATGCTACTGTCTTGTGTCCAGAAAACTCCCCAGTGCTGACGAAGTAAAATGAGAGCACAACAAGAAATGCAAAGTTTCCCAGAATTAATGACACACTCAGTCATGCATGCTGTGGTCGCACACAGTCACCAGAATTAATGTGCATCCCAAAAATGCTACTGTCTTCTGTACAGAAAATTCCCCATCTCCAGTGCTGATGAAGTGAAATGAGAGGATAACAAAAAATGCAACGTCTCCCAGAATTAATGATGCACTCCATCATGCATGCAGTGGTCACACACAGTCACCAGAATTAATGTGCATCCCCAAAATGCTACTGTCTTGTGTCCAGAAAATTCCCCAGTGCTGATGAAGTGAAATGAGAGTGTAGCAAAAAATGCAAAGTCTCCCAGAATTAATGGCGCAGTCAGTCATGCGTGCAGTGGTCACACACAGTCACCAGAATTAATGAGCATCCCAAAATGCTACTGTCTTTTGTCCAGAAAACTTCCCAGTGCTGACAAAGTGAAATGAGAGCATTACAAGAAATGCGAAGTCTCCCAGAATTAATGGTGCACTCAGTCATGCGTGCAGTGGTCACACACAGATTTAGTCACCAGAATTAATGTGCATCCCCTAACTGCTACTGTCTTGTGTCCAGAAATTTCCCCAGTGCTGAAGTGAAATGAGAGGGTAACAAAAAATGCAAAGTCTCCCAGAATTAATGGTGCACTCCATCATGCACACAGTGGTCACACACAGTCACCTTGAATTAATATGCATCCCCCAAATGCTACTGACTTTTGTCCAGAAAACTCCCCAGTGCTGATTAAGTGAAATGAGAGCACAGCAAGAAATGCAAAGTCTCCCAGAATTAATAGCACACTCAGTCATGCATGCAGTGGTCACACACAGTCACCAGAATTAATGTACATCCCCAAAATGCTACTGTCTTGTGTCCAGAAAATTCCCCATTGCTAACGAAGTGAAATGAGAGTGTAACAAGAAATACAAAGTCTCCCAGAGTTAATGGCACACTCAGTCATGTGCGCAGTGGTCACACACAGTCACCAGAATTAATTTGCATCCCCAAAATGCTACTGTCTTGTGTCCAGAAAATTCCCCAGTGCTGATGAAATGAAATGAGAGGGTAACAAAAAATGCAGTCTCCCAGAATTAATGGTGCACTCCGTCATGGGCACAGTGGTCACACACAGTCACCAGAATTAATGTGCATCCCCAAAATGCTACTGCCTTGTGTCCAGAAAACTCCCCAGTGCTGATGAAATGAAATGAGAGCACAACAAGAAATGCAAAGTCTCCCAGAATTAATGGTGCACTCCGTCATGCATGCAGTGGTCGGTCATACATAGTCAACAGAATTAACGTGCATCACCAAAATGCTACTGTCTTGTGTCCAGAAAATTCCCCAGTGCTGACGAAGTGAAATGAGAACATAACAAGGAATGCAAAGTCTCCCAGAATTAATGGTGTACTGCAAATGCACAAACAGATTAAGATTGCTCTGTGCACTCAAGAGATGCAGGCGCAACACAACCACACCTAACCAGTGCTCACAAGTCACAAATCCAAATCTGGAAAAGAATACCTTTTGCCAGTTGGGGGGGGGGGGTAGTGCACTGCAGTAACAGTCCACTACCAGTAAAGATACCACAAAGCAGTATAAAAAATGTATGCAGGTGCTGTGGATAGCAGGTTCACACTGCTGTAGTTACTCTGTGGCACAATAAAAGGTGTTTGATTTAATGGCATGCATCACACATACACACTACAGGTAATGCGTAGCAAATTGAAAACCTTTAGTAATATAACCAAATGTTTTAAACAAACTGAAATTATACCCTGCTGCACCACAACAATCAGCAAAAAAAAAATTCAAGAATTACTGAAAATATTGCTGTGTGTACAATAACACAGTTATACAAGAAAAATATAACCAAAACAGAAAGACTGCCTTTTTCTCCCAGTTAATCTATCTACACCACAGATACGTTACTCCCCCAAAGCTCACTTCACAGTACACAGACTAACTGTTCTAAATTAACATTCAAAATGCACACACAAACAATAAACACTCGATGATATGAGCACAGGAGGGTTTCCTACAATCAATGTACTAAACTTTGAGCAAAAAAAAAAATGGCTCAAAAAGGCTTTTTTTAACAGCTTTTAGAGGATTTGAATTGCAAAGCTCTAAGAAGAAACTGTCTCCATCTACCACTCCACACACACTACACAGAACTGAGGCTGTGCAGAACAATCTAGAGCCCATGTGACCTGCAATCCCAAGAAGTACTGCAAAATTTACCTTGGAGCTCAGTAACAAGGCAAAGTGATGCAAAGTACATTTATTTCAATGTACTTCACCTTAAAATTGGTGGAGAAGTGGTTTGAGGAAGGCGGAATAACGTGAAGTCATTGGTTTCAATGGACTTTGCATTCCTCATCATGACGCAAAGTACTCTGCTTCACGTTGTGGGATACTTCATGGATTCCACTTTACTCCGCGAATCACTTTGTGCAGCGAATTTCGGCCACTTCACCCACCACCAGTTTGCATCCACAATTTCCTTGGGCAGTTCGTTCCAGAGTGGTATAATCCTCTGTATATAGAAAAATCTTCTCAGGTTCCTTTTAGGAAATGTGAGTTTAAGCTGTTGGTTGTGATTTCTCAGAAAGTTGTTTCTTTCTGCCAAAGTTATTCCCAGGCTATTCATAAGGGAATTATCACTGATTAGTTTGTACATTAATAGGAGTTCACCCCTAGTATGCCTCAGTTCCAGTGGGTATAGTCCAAGTAGTTGTAGTCTTGACTCATATGTTTCATCCCTTATGCCCTCAATCATTTTGGTTAGCCTCTTCTACCCTCTCTAATCCCACCACATCACTCCTTAAGTATGGGCTCCACAGAGGGGTACAATAATCCATATGTGGCCTAACCAATGATCTAAACTGAGGAACTATGCATAATCTATTTCTAGACACAAAGGCTTTTGCAATACACCCAATAATTTGATTACTCTTATTTATGACCTCATTACAATGTACGCTGAATGTTAGGCCATTGGAGATTAATATCCCCAAGTCTCTCTCTCTGTTTTTTTTAATAGTACCCTATTTAACCAATAGTTACTTAAATTGTTTTTGCCAAAGTGCATAACGGTGTACTTGTCAATGTTAAAAAATATGCCATTATTCTGGGCCTATTTCTCCAGTTTCAGCAGGTCTTGCTGTAGTTGATGGGTACCATGTGTGTCCCCAACTTCTTTTGCTAATTTGGTATCATCTGCGAACTTAATACATGTACTGTTTACTCCTGTATGCATATCTGCAGCAAATAATGAAAACAATGCTGGCCCCAGCACCGATCCCTGGGGAACACCATTTGTCACACATCCAACATCTGACACGTCCTCTTATTCGTACCTGCTGTGACCTATCGAACAACCATGCATCTATCCATCTAACCAATGTCCCATTTAGTCCTAACTTGGACATTTTTGTTGACAGTATGTCATGCAGTACCTTATCAAAAGCTTTTTTTAAAGTCAAGGTATATGACATCAACTGTTTTTTGGTTATCCAAACATTTACACATTTTTTCATGGAAAACTAAGGTTGCTTGTGAGGCAGGACCTGTTTCTCTGACTTGAACCCATGCTGTGTTTCATCCATTAAATTTTGACTCTCAATTTCTGCCTCTAGCTTGTCTTTAATAATGGATTCCATTAACTTACATACAATGCCCATTAGACTTATAGGTCTGAGTTACTTGCTGCAGTCTTATCTCCTTTTTTGAAGATTGGAACCACTAATGCAGTCTTCCAGTCATTTGGCACATCACCTGATTTAATAGACAAGTTGAATACTCTGTGTAGTGGGTTGAAAAGCCATGAACTAACTTCTTTTAGAAGTCTAGGATGTAGATTGTTTGGGCCTGCTGATTTTGATGGGTTTAATACACCTAGTTTCCCAACTATTTCTTCTTTTGTTATACTTCTGGGTATAGTATTGTCCTGATTAGATCCAGTGTTAGCATTGTGCTTACTATTTGTAACTTTAGGTGTTCTTTGTTCATAAAAGGAACAAAAGTATTTATTAAGGATCATGGCCTGGTCCTTTGGATCTGAATATTTGATGTTTTGGGAGACAATGGGTCCTATAGTTCTGTCTGGTATTTTATTTACATAAGCAAAGAAAGATTTACCATATCTTTAGTTATGGCCAATTTAAGTTCAGCATTATGTTTTTCCTGTCTAATATATTTTTACTATGTTCAAACTCATACACCTTCCTTCACCACCTATACTTAATAACTTACTCACCCCAAAACCTATCTCTAGAACCCTTTGCTCCGCCCACCTTCCTCTGTTAAGCCTCCCCAGGACTAGCTTAACCGTAGGCAGGAGATCCTTTATCTTTCTAGCATCCCAAAAATGGAACAACCTCCCACACGGACTACTTTCCTGCACATCCCTTCCCCTGTTCAAAAAGTGCTACAAAGAACTTTTCTTTCCCCCACCAGTCTGTACCTGTTACTAAGTTTCTTATCCCCCCCTCCATTGAATTTCCTCACTCCTTCTGGCCTCTGATATGTCTGTGAGCACTAAATTCAGAATATTTTTGTTTCTAGAAGGTTTATCTACAATCTGACTTAGTCCTAATTCCTGACAGACATCCACCAGTAGCTGTTCCTGTCTATGTAATACTGCTACAGTGGACCATCTTATCCTGACATATTCATGTCTCCCAATAATATAACATCCTTACTTTTAACAGTGCTTTTTATCTCTTCTAATAGACTAATGTGGTTGTTTAGGTCAGTATCAGGTGGCCTGCAGCATACTCCCATCAGAAGATTTTTCCTGTTTGTCATTTTAATCTCCATCCATGATAGTTCATTACTGTTGTCCTTGTAGTGCCCTCTATTAATTTGAGTACACTGGATTTCATCCTTAACATATAACGCCACTCCACCATTCTTTTTATTCTCCCTGTCTTTGTGGAATATTGTGTACCCTGGGATGGTCTTACTCCAAGATGTGGTGTCTGACCACCAAGTTTCAGTAATGGTGGCCACATCAATTTCTCTTTGTTTCATAATTAGTTCTAAATCGTCTTTTTTAATGCTTGTGAGTCTTCTAGTATTTGCCAGCAGTATGTTCAGTTCTTGCTTATTTTTGGCTAGATTTCTTTTAATGTAAGTTTTAGACGTTGTTATAACTGTTGTAACTCCCCTACACCCCTTGGTATCTAGTTTTTTCGGTTATCAACTTGTTTATTTACTTCGTTATGAAAAATGTTTCCTAATAATCGTGCACCTTTTTTATTTAAGTGTAAACCATCGTAACTATATAGGTCAAACCTGGAATCAAACATTTCCCATGTTGTGATGCATTTAATCTCATTAGTTAGGCACCATCTTCTTAACCAGTTATTGTATGCTTTTATGCGTTTTGTTCTTTCATACCCTGCCCTTGGGAAGGAAAGTATTTCTGAAAAGATAACTTTTGTGTCAGCTTGTTTTTCTGCACTATACATTGTTTCCATATCTTTTACTAGATCATCAACAGTTCTGTGCCCCAAATCATTGGTACCTGCATGGATTAGGATAATTTTTGGTATGTTTCTTCCTTCAGGATAGTTAGAAGTATCTCAGTGATGCCTGCCAGCATTGCTCCCCTAGAGCTACAGCTAGTTGTATTTGGTTTGTTACCGTATGTTGAATACCGATCTGTATATTTGATCATTGAGTCCCCGAGGATGAATATTTGCTCAGCTGGGGTATCCTGTTTATTTTCTCCAAGGGGTTCATTTTCTAAACCTAATACTGATTTTGGTTTATCCTGCCTTTCCTCACTGGTCTGGTTTTATCCAGTGGGAGTTTCTCCCCTAGCTATATCCATGATTTCTTGTGTTTGTGATTCGATACTATCAATTAGGTTAACTAGTGGCGTGTACACGTTATTCAATTCAATTGTGCCTAATGCCACTCTGCATTTTTTGTTCTTCTGTCCTGTTGTTACAGTAGTCTGGTTCCCAGTACTTATCTCCCCTTTCTCCTCCTCCACCTCTTCTCAATCTCTAAGTCTCTTGAGGCTTGTACCTTCACTAATCACTGATTTGTTTATGATATTCTTTATTTCCTCTAGCTGCTTGCTTAGTGCCTACACCTAATTATCTTTAGGTAAGAGTTGCAGTTTTAGATCGTTTGTTTCTTTACACAGTTTGCAAGTAAATATTTTGAAAACCACTTCTGATTTTGTTGTGAACATATCACAGGATACACACTTTATTCCTGTTTTCCCCATATTCAGCATGACTATGTTAGGATCCATGCTTTATTTTTAATTCTTTAGCTTAACTTTGCAATGTCTCCCAGTACACTAACCTTACGGTGGCTAAGATTTCTGCCCCCCTATCCGGCTTGTCCTGTTTGACACAATAGACATGCTACTTGTACATCTTCGAGCACATTGCATGCGTGATGCTCTGCACATGCTCATAGGTGCTCGTAATTTATCCTCCGCGTACCATGACTAAGATTGTTTTTAAGACAATTCAGGTACTGTATCTACACAGGGTTGTAGTCCTGCACAAAGGCCATAGGACTACACACCCCAGTAATTTCCTGCATCTGAGTCTCATGACCTCAAGACTTACCTTCACAATGGTGATGACCATGCCATGAAATGGAATAATGGTAACCCACACAGAGAAGGTGGAGGAGGAGAAAGTTTGCTTGATGAAGTAGGAAGCAGCAGGACAGTAGACCTGTGAAGATGGGAGAAAATTATTTAGACTCTAGTCAAGTAGCTACTGTGGTGGCCTCCCGCATGATATATCTGTTGTGCACTCTCAGTCTTACTGTTTCGCTGTCACTGGTCAAGACAACACTGAAATTATTGTTCTCCAGTTGTCCACTGTAGTGACCACTGGCACGGTATATCTGTTGTCCACTCCCAGTCTTAATGTTCTGTTGTCACCTGTCAAGATAAGACTTGACTTCTGGTGACATCATTGGCTGATATGCAGTGCTAATAACGGAGCTCTGGCCTCATTCCCCAAAACAGAAACATAGAAACATAGACAATGACAGTAGAAAAAGACCAGAGGGCTATTCAGTCTGCCCAAGTTCCCTATAATCCCTGGAACCTTCCCTGAAACCTACCATTCCTCCAGGGCACTAACCCTCCTTATCCTCTCCCCATTCTCCTCCCTAGTCCTGTCACCTCAGGCAACCACTATCCACTTTATTCTATCCCAGCCCTGCTTGAATTCCCTGACTGTTTTTGCACCCACCACCTCAACTGACAGACTGTTCTAAGACTCCTCCACCCTTTGTGTAAAGTAATATCTTCTCACCGCCTTCCTGAACATCCCTCCTGTTAGTTTCCACTTGTGTCCATGGGACCGCATAGAAACATAGACAATGATGGTAGAAAAAGACTGGAAGTCCATCAAAATCTAACAACATATTACTATCATACTGCACCATAGCTAAAGTCTATAGCTTCACAAAACACAAAACTATTATTTTCATACTTTTTCAGCTTATCATAGTTGGTAGAAGATTATTAATTAAAAAAGTGTTGGCAGACAGCTGAATATTGCTGTTCACAGCACTAATCTTTGTGGATTTTTATCAGTAGAACTCTGCAGTCTGACAAGGTAGGTGGTATGGCAGATGGAGGGAATATATCGATTGCACAACTGACCAATGCAGGTATTATAGAGGAGCTATGTGAATATAGAGCAGGAATCCACATTATGCATGCTGAGTTAAAAGACAATATTGTGGCTCTGAACAACAAAGTGACAGGACTGGAGTAGCATGCAGCAGAAACAGACACCCGAGTTGATCAGCTAGAGTGGGTGCTTGTGTGCATACCTCTCAACCGATATGAATTTCGTATAGTGCTATGATTTTCACACTCAAATTTACCCTTGCTCTGCATTGGCTTACTGATGTTCTTCACAATGTTAGAGATATTTCTGGACACACAAACTAAAAAATCATCGAACTCAGTTGATAGAAACATTCCTTATCACTAACTATACGGGGCCCACTATCTACAGACACATTATTGTTTAAAATAAGAAAGTGCTATATATTCTGTCCCTTTGCTATGAATTTTGAAGGGCAGTGCTATGATTTTTAATGCTGAGAGGTTGACAGGTGTGCTTGTATGCCTATTGCAAGATCAGCAGCTCCTGGCCAACCGATGTGAGGATTTAGAGAATTGGTCAAGGAGAATCAACACACATATTTATGGGGTGTCAGAGGGAGAGAAAGGCAGAGACATGGAGGCTTTTATGCAGAGCTTTCTTCCTTCCATTTTAGACTTTGCAGATATGTGCTCCATGGAGACTGAAAGAGTCAACCTAGCACTTTCTTCCAAGCCAACCTGTTCTAATCACAGATCTCATTCTATAGTCATGCATTTTTTAAATTATGCAGTTAAGCACAACTTACTGTCATGAGCATGGTGTAAGAGGGAGACAATATATAAGAGTAAACATATCTTTTTTGACAATGATTATTCCTCAGCCTTACTTGCCAAGCATAGAGCTTATGCTTCACTTTTGTGGGTTCTGAAAACCTGCAAGCTTAGGTTTACTACCCCCGTCCTGCCTGACTTCAGATATTCTTCGCCGATGTCCAGTAGATCTTCGACAGCCTAGAGGATGTGGCCCAGAAATTGAAAATTGGGAAATATGACTCCACAGAAGATCCTATGGCACATACACCAGGGAGAAATGGGCACTACAATGGGATGTCTGGTCAAAGACCACCTCTTGCCATAGCAAGAAAAGGCATACGGAACAAGCCGTGTCTGAAATAAAAGCTTTATTGCAAACATTTTGCAGAGAGGAAAATTTCTAGTTTTAACAGACTTGCCCTCCTTTACTGTCAGCAATTTGTTTATTCTATTGCTTGTTACATAGAAACACAGAAACATACACTTTGACAGCAGATAAGGACCGCTTGGCCCACCCAGTCTGCCCATATCCCTACCTATTGAATAAGCTGCAGATCCTAGTTAACCAACAGCCTACTTCCTCCTACCCCCCACTATAATTGCCTTATGTCTGTCCCATACATTCTTGAATTTCCCCACTGTTTTTGACCCCACGACCTCCTCAGGGAGGCCATTCCATGTGTCCACCATCATCTCTGTGAAAAATACTTCCTCACGTTGCCCCTGAGCCATCCCCCTTCTATCTTCAAATTGTGCCCCCTTCTTCTTGCACATCAGTATTTCTGACAGATGCTACCCTCTTGGACTTTGTTGATTCCCTTGAGGTACTTGAAAGTTTCTATCATGCCCCCCCCCTTCTTTCCTCGAGGGTATACATATTAAGCTTTTTTAGTCTCTCTTCATATGATTTCTGGTGCAGACCCTGCACCATTTTAGTTGCCCTCCTCTAGACTGCCTCCATCCTCTCTATGTCCTTGTGGAGATGGGGTCTCCAGAATTGCATGCACTACTCCAGATGGGGTCTCACCAACTGTCTGTAGAGAGGGATGACAACTTCTTGTTTTCTACTGGTGATGCCTCTCCCTCTGCATCCCAGTATCCCCCCCAGCCCTCCTTACTGCCTTCTCACATTGCCTGCCTACCTTTAGGTCATCTGATATGACTACCCCCATGTCCCTTTCCAAGTCAGTGACAGTGGCTCAGTAGGTAGCACACTTGCCTCTGAGGCTGGGAGATCAGAGGGCTGTGGGTTCAATTCCTACATCTGGCACATGGGTTAATATCCCAGTACTGACACTGTAGTGCAGCCTGAGAAGGGTGCTGCACTTGTGAGGTGCCGTCTTTCGGATGAGACGTTAAACCAAGGTCCCATCTGCCTGGATTGGTGGTAGTTCAGGTGGATGTTAAAGATCCCATGGCACTTATCGAAAAGAGTAGGGGAATTTTATTAGGAAATAAATCATAACATCATACATAGGTACACGTAACAAAAATCACAAAGGTCATACAACAGTCAAGTATGTATAAAGAACATACAATCGCATAGTCTAAAAAGGGAATAAAAATAAGGCAACAAAGCAATAACAATATAATAAAACAAAAAAATTATAACAAGAAGGTAATAGACTTCCATAAAGTGTGAAATTGATGCAATGGAAGTCGCTGAAGTTCAGATTCCATAATAGTCAAGAGAGCATGTTCAATGTGCTGTATAATAATAGTTGGTACAGTCAGAATTTGTTGTAATACAAATTGGCACTGAGCTTGCCACATATAATATTTGCACACTGTAAAAATAAGTCTAAGGATACTAGGGTGAAATCTGTTCCAAACAGCTGAAAATTCCCCCAAGATCAGGACCTGATATGTTATTCTGCTAAGAAAAGGCCATTTCCACTTATTGGCCAAAGTTTCCCAACATAATAAAGCATATTGACAATCAAAAAAGAAATGTGACATAGTTTCTACAATATGCACACAGGAAGGTTTAGGGCAAAATCGTTCTTGGGAAGACTTGTGTTTAAGATTCCCCTTAACTTGTAGTTTGCCATGACAACACATCCAAGACACATCCCACATATGAAGCGGTACCCTTTTATCATTAAGGATAGACAGAGCACAATCTTGCCTAGAAGGAGAGCAGTAGGGAAAGTGTAACACTGGTTTAGTAATAACGATAAAGGCCTCATATAGTTGTTTTCTGGATAATGCTAATTTTGAGGATTTACAAAGTTTCCAGACCCTTAACTTGCGAAAACTGTCTACAGCATATGTGGGGTAACATGCAAGACGAGATGGTATAGGCGGGAGTAGGTCCCATTTCTCCATAACTGAATGTAGTGCAAAGTCAATCCAAACATCACTAATGGTAGATGTATATTTAATGCTTTGAAAAAGGTGAAAAGGAAAAAAAGAAAGAAAAAAGGCTATAGGATGTATCATACCGAGTCCACCCTGAGAAATCGACAGGTATGTAACATCTCGTTTAATGGGGTTAAGTCTGATACCCCAAACCATCTGAAAACACACACTAAAAATGCGGGTTTCTAATTGTTTAGGAGGGGCATAAATATGACTGAGAAACAAAAAGACAGGGAGGATAAACTTTTTAACAACTAAAACTCTCTTCCTTTTACCTAACTTCCATGATTTCCAAATACCCACTTTGCTTTCACCTATATTTAAGCGCTTTTCCCAATTGTAAGTAGCAGCATCTTCTACGTTAAACCAAATTCTCAAAATTTTTTGAGGGGAGGTGGATGTAACAATTCCAGCAACCGCAGAGACAGTAGCAGAGTCTGCATCTAAAGGGATTGAGACACATTTTTGAAGGTTCAATCTGCCCCGGGAAAAAACAGAAAAATCGTGAAATACTTGAACAGCTCTACTACCAGAGGAGATATCCTGCATAAATAAAACAACATCATCCACATAAGCTGCAATTTTAACCTTGGGAAGGGAGTAATGGGGTGCTAAGTCTATAATTTGGGAATCCCAATTAATCTGTCGTACAATGGGGTCTAAGGTAAAAACATATAATAGCGGACTAAACGGGCATCCTTGTTGCACCCCAACCTTCTGAAGTAAAGGTTCACCAATAAATCCATTAACCAGTGGGGAAAAATATGCAAAGGAAAAAATACGGGCAATCCATTGAATGAAAGCTGTTGGAATACCATATAACTGTAAAACCTGAAAGAGATACGAATGATAAACTGAATCAAAAGCTTTTGCCTGATCCAGGGATAATACAAATCCCGAAATTTCATTACGGTGTTTCGCCTCAAAAATTTCACGTAGAAGAAATAGGTTTGTAGTGATGGATCTCCCGGGAACAGCACAAGACTGAGCAGGAGCTAAGAGATCTGGAGCCACTCATTGTAAACGGGTACTAAGTATACGCGTTAAGATTTTAAAATCAGTGTTCAGAAGGTGAAGAGGTCTCCAATTCAATAGTGAGTGCCTGTCACCTTTTTTGTATATAAATTTAAGAAAAGAAATACCAAAAGTCGTTACTGGAGAGGAATCTCGTAAAACGTAGTTGTATACTTGGGTCAACATTTCCAACAGGTCCTCACAAAATAATCTATAAAATTCATGTGTTAGTCCATCAGGACCCGGTGCCACCTGCAATTTAAGATAAGAAATAGCAGAAGTAACTTCTTCCTGAGAAATGGGAACAATAAGTTCTTCAACAAGGTGTAATGGAAGTTGTGGAACAGGGGCCGTAAAAATCTTAGATAACTCAGGAATGTGAGGAGGTATAGTACAGAATTGAGAATGTAAATGATCGTGAACAATAGAGAGCATACCAGAGACATCCGAAACTACTCATCCTGAGCCATCAAAAAGACTATGCATGACTGTAGCATGAAGCCTAGAAGCATGAGCGGAAAATGAGTTAGCCAAAGGAGACACCGATGTACCCACTCTCATAAGAAAATCCAAGGAACGAGCACTCTTATATTGATGTGCAAACATATGACTTTTAACCTTAGTAATTTGTGAGGAATAGTCTACCGAGGAGGATACAGAAAGAGACATTAAGTTATAGAGTTGATTCAGAAAATCCAAATAGGTAAGGTAAGAATCACGGGCCAGACAATGTCCAATAGTTTGAAAAGTGTACGTAGATCATGTTTCGTATCTGACCACCATTCCCAGACTGAATCGTAACAACAGAGAACCGTGAATCGAGTCCGGAAGAAGGATCTAACTTGTGATTGAACCAATGAATTGGTCAAAAAAGTATTATTCAATTTCCACTGAGGTGTTGGGGAAATAACGGGTAAGGTATCAGTGTCTAAGGAAAATGTACAGGTCAATAAGAAGTGATCTGAAAGTTCTGTGGGGCTAAGGGAAACTGCCAATGGAATACAATATCTAGAAGAAAATAAATAATCTATACGAGTGTGATATATAGATCTATGATATGTATAGCCAGTATCTTTATGTAAGTATCGGTAAGCATCATGCAAACTAGCTTGTTTAACAATATTAGAGAGAACAGTGGAGTCACAATAAATCTTTTTTCCGGCAGCCGTCCTACAAGAAATATCAAGAGAACAATTAAAGTCACCACCCCAAATAAGATGCTTTCTAGTACATAGAAAAGGAGTGACGAGATCCAGTAACTGTATACGAGTGTGTTTCGATTGGGGACCATAAAAATTTATTAGGCATATAGGTTGTCCCTGAAAAGTACAATCAAGGATCAGAACCCTACCAGGATGAATGTCCAGAACGCGTGAAATTGAAACCGTCGTAGAAAAGAAAAAGATAGCTACCCCATCAGCATAATCATCTCCAAAAGTCCAGTATGAGGGACCTTTATACCAACCCCGTTTAAGATGTTGTACTTCAGCGAACGAGGTGAGATGTGTTTCTTGTAGAAAGAGAACATCCAAGGAGAGAGATGCTGCAAGATGGAAAAAAAACATTCTCCGTTTGTAGCTCTTCAGGCTACAAACATTGAAGGAAGCCAAGCGAAGAAGAACCAGTGTGGAGAATAAGAAATCAACCACTTCCTTCCGTGACGGTCATATTCTTACATTTTTTACTTCCTTTATTGGTTTTAGTCATTTTTTTTGCAAGAAACATCAGGAGATTTAGGCACAGTAATATCCATATCAGAAGGTAAGACAGATGTCTCTGAATCACCGTCCGAGTCCTCCCTCCCATCTCCCAAACATTCAAAGGAGTTAGAAAGGGAAACTTCAGGCGTCTTCATTGATTTACGAGACGCCGCCCTGGTTACTCTCCTGCTAATCTGAAAACCATCTGAGTCCAACAAGGGAGTAATCGTGGGCTGAGTAGATAAAAGGGGTAGAGGATGTGTAGCCGATACCTGATTAGTGGGAAGAAGCTCTACATCCTTAGGAAGGTCTCATGCAGGTGTTGTGGCAACAGAGGCAGCCATCATATTGGGGGAGGTGCAGGCATCTCGGGTATGTCAGACAGTGAAATCAGATTCATCGATTGATCTTGAGCTTTATCCTGTGCTTTTTGAACAAGGACAGTTGAATCCCACCCCTCCTGTCTATTCTTACTAGCCCAAGGGCATTGATGCTACGCATGCCCTTTCTTGTCACATAAGTTACACTGGAATACATTCATGCAAGAAACACTAGGATGTCCAAAACCCCCACATAAGCTACATTTTAGAAAGTCACAGGTGCTACTGAGGTGCATGCGGGAGCCGCATTTATAACAGGCCCTGGATTGGCCTCCAGAAAAACATACCCCTCTATCTTTACCCAAAAAAAAGCTGTTGGGAAGGTGAACAACTTCAGAATTGACTTGAAACAGCTTTACACGAAATTTCCAGCTACCTGTCCAAAGACCTTCCTCATCTATAACAGCTTCAGGAGGGGATAAGACTGTACATCTATTCTGTAGCCAATGATAAATATCACTGATGCTAACCCCCTCATTGCGAAACATGATAGTTACAGTCCGAACTGCTGGTTTGGTGAGGGGAATGACTGAAAAAGGGACCCAAAGAGGAGAAGTTTTCAATGTGGCGTATTTATTCCAAAATTTATCTAAACCACTAGCATGTTTAAAGCTAATATCAAAGGTTTCCTCCCCGGAAATATGTATTAAAGCATAAATATCAGATGCCTGAAAATGCATATCACCTTTTAAAAGGGTCCGGGCAACATAATACCGGTCAGGGAACACAGAGAGGCCTCCTTTGTAACGTAGACGTACTGCATGGCGTCTGGGGGCCTGTTCTAACTTATTCTTAAATAAATCTGACAAGACAGGACCCTTGTCAGGTGCTATAACAGGTTGCAAGGGGGGAGACGTTAAAGTGGAAGGTCCTTCTCTCAGATCCGTCATAAGTGGTGTAACTGGAGCTCGTATGGGGGATGAACTGAGATTTGGAATTGGACATGAAATGGGATTAGATGTAGTAACTACAGAATGTTAAGCATGTAAGGTCTGAATGAGGTAGGCCAGTACTGGATTGTTGCACTTTCTGGAAAGCACCCGTTGGGGAGGAAGAGGAAGGAAGAACAGGGAGGGAGGGAGTGCCAGAAGGCATAGGAAGGGTACCAGGAGACATATGAGGCCTAGAAGTAGCACTCTCCTGCAATAACAGATCAGGATTAGCAGCAGGGATGTCACTATAAACAGTAGAAACATGTTAATGCATTACAGTAGCAGACACACTACATGGATCCGTAGAATCCATCATATCCCCCCATGTAGCCCCATGACTAGTAGTAGTAGATAATGTAGCAGGGGTGGAAACAATACAGTCATTTATAACAGCAGCTGCAGAGTTCGGTACCTCAGTGGAGCTCATAGTCGTAGGTGCAGGCCTGTGTGGAGAGAAGAGAACACCATGTTTATCCGCATCCCACGTCGGGTCTGGCGTCCAAGAATCCGAGTCCAATTTCATCCATCCAGCTTGTGTGAGAGCCGAAGAGACAGACCACGTAGAGTTCACAATAGTGCGGTCAGTTTCAATGCCAAAATGTGCACAAATTAATGAGGAGGTAGAAACAGAGACAGTACTTGTTTTATCAGGCACTGGGAGTGAAGAAGCAATTGAGCGAGAATCAGGTGCAAAAGCCAGAACGCCCATATCTCGAGACTGCAAGTCGGTGTCCTTGTTAGTATCAGTGAGACAATCTCCGGAAACCACAGGGGGAAGACAAGGCGCAGCACCAGCAAGCACCAGAGAAGAAGGTTCCATCATCATAGGGTGCACTGATATCCCCGAGGTTTCAGGTCGAGACACTGAAGGTGATGCAATGCAGGAAACAGCAGCATTGCGGTCCGTCTCGGTATGCAAGTCATTTGTCGCTGCCTCGGTCATCACAGCACCGCATTCAGCAGGCAAAAAGATTCCTCACTTCAGGAGATCCAAAAGCATCCTCCCGGGCAGTACAGCAGGCAGGCAACATCGCAGGCAACACCAGCATCGGAGAGGTAAGAATCTCACCAGAGTACGGCTGGACAGCGTCCGAGTCCTCCATCACAGCAGCAGGAAACCCCCCACCGGAAGGAGTAGGGGAATTTCCCCAGTGTCCTGGCCAAATTTCCCTCATTCACTAAAAAAAATATCACCGACAGCTTAATCTGGTTCAAGGTCAGTTGGCATTCATCTGTATCCCCCTCCCTCGGGGTCGTGCCTGAAAATAGGCAGGATTTGCCTAGTGCACTTACCAGGTCAACAATAAATAAATAAATACATTTTTGTTGTTGTTAGTACCCCCCACTCCCATTGTGTACTCTTCCCCATGGTTTTTGTTTCCCAGGTGCATTACTTTGCACTTCTTTGCACTGAATCTAAGCTGCCATACTTTTGACCATTCCTCCAACCTTGCCAAGTCCCTTCACATCCTTTCCACCCCATCCTTGTGTATCAACCCTGTTGCAAATCTTTGTGTCATCTGCAAAGAGGCATACTTTTCCTTCCAGTCCCTCTGCAAAGGCATACTTTTCCTTCCAGTCCCTCTGCAATGTCACTTATAAAGACATTAAAGAGGACCGGCCCCAGTACTGAACCCTGCGGTACCCCGCTGATAATTCATCTTTCTTTGGAGTGGACTCCGTTTACTATTACCCTCTGCGTCCTGTTATCCAGCCAATTTTTTGCCCAGGCTACTACCCCAGGACCCACTCCAAGGCTGGCTAACTTGTTTATTAATCTTTTGTGTGGGACTGTGTCAAATGCCTTCTTGAAATCTAGGTAGGCCATGTCCACAGCCACTCCTTGGTCTACTACTTTGGTCACCCAGTTAAAGAAATCGATTAGATTCATCTGACATGACCTTTCTGCTGTGAATCCATGCTGTCTTGGGTCCTGTGCCCCGCTGGCCTCTAGGTACTCAACAATTATTTTTTCCAGAAGTGATTCCATCATTTTCCCTACCACTGAGGTCAAGCTAACAGGTCTATAGTTTCCTGCCTCTGCCTTGCTCCCACTTTTGTGAAGGGGAATCACATTCACCCTCCTCCAGTCCTCAGGTACCATGCCCTCCTCCCATGATTTGTTAAAAAGGGTAGTCAGTGATGCCACTAGTTCTCCCCTTAGTTCTTTTAGAATTCTGGGGTGAATCCTGTCAGGCCCCATTACCTTGTTCACCTTGAGTTTTGGGAGTTCTTTCAGGACCCTTTCTTCCGTGAATGGACTGGTATAAACCTCCCTATCCAGAGTGCTTCTATTGTTTGGTTTATGTACGTCCCTCTTCTTTTCTTTTGTGAATACTGAACAAAAGTATTCATTCAATATATCTGCCTTTTCACCATCACCCTCTGTCCACACCCCATCCCCTTTATTAACCTCACTATCCCTCCCTTGGTCTTTGTTCGCTCACCAATGTAGCTATAAAAGGTTTTATCCCCCTTCTTTACTGAGTTGGCTATCTTTTCCTTGGTTTGGGCCTTTGCTATTCTAACTGCCTTTCTGCTTTAACTGGTACAGTTCTCTGTCCTGCTCCTTCTGTGACTCCTTATACTTTCTGAGTGCTATCTTTTCTCCCTAACCTTTCCCGTGACCTCTTTTGAGAACCATAGTATTTTTTTCCTTCATTTTGTTTTGTTTATTTGCTTCACACAAAGTCTTGTTGCCTCTGTGATGGCAGTTTTGATTTTTCCCCATTGTTCCTCCACCCCTCCTTCCTGCTTTTTTGCTAGTGCATTCCTTAGCACTCCCATTCTGCCAAAGTCAGCCCTCCGAAAGTTCAGTGCCGTTGCTGTTGTATGGCTTGACTCTGTGGCTGTGTTTATTGTGAGCCACACTGTCTGGTAGTCCCTTGTTCCCAGATGGCTACCCACTTCTAAATCTGAGATCCTCTCACCGTCCCCATTTGAGAGTACCAGGTCTAAGACTGCTTCATCCTGAGAGGGTTCCAACACCAGCTGCTTGAGGCATGCCCCCTGCAGGGCATCGAGAATGACTCTGCTCTTGAATGTGGCTGCAGCAAATGTGCTCCAGTTAACATCTGGCATATTCAGCTCCCCCATCAACAATATCTCCCATTTTTCTGCCATTCTAAGGATGCCTTCTATCATTTCCTTGCCCATTTCCTCCCCGTGAGATGGGGGTCTGTATACAACCCCTGTGTGGATTGTGGTGCCATTTCCTGTCTCCAAGGTGACCCACAGTGCCTCCTCTCCTCCCTGTTTACCCTTTAGTTGTTGCTTTTTGTCATCTTTCCAGTGCATTTGTTTAAAATCTGCAACCTTGGGACATACTGGTTCTTATGTGTTGACTTTGTAGTTGCAAGATAATATTTACTAGTCTAGCTTCCCAGCAACGGACTGAGAGGTGATTCCCCTTACAGGATTAACCTATATATCATTGAGGCCAAAAACTGAGATTTTGGACAGCTTGGATTTTGTGCTTCCTTTTTCCTCACTGTAAAGACCTTCCTAGGATTTTCTTCTTAATGACTCACATGATAGATGGAGTTTGCATTTTTGGAGGCTTCTTCTATCAGCTCCGGTTCACAGAGTATTGTTCAGATTTTATAAACAGCTGGTCTATAGACTCAGCGTTTCTTCATGCAGAAGTCTTGTAGCATGATTGTTGTATTGTTTTTGCTTTACTTTTCATCCCTTTTGGTTTGTACTGGAGGTTGCTTGTATAGCTGGATTCCCTAAAATTTCTCACAGACACAGTTTACCCTTTCATCTATAGAAGGTATCAGAAGTTGGTGGATGTTAGTTTTCACCTTTTAGGTTTCTTACCCATATCATTTCACAGTTGGTTTTCCTAGATGCGATATGTGAGGGGTGACATAAAGAAGGGAATATCTTTTTACTTCTCTTAAAACACCTCCTGTGATGGCAAACTTGTATATAAGTACCATGCATTCTACTACCCTTGTATATCCCATCACAGCCCAACTGATTCATTGGGCTCATGGTGTTGATTCTGGTTATTGTGGTAGTCCTTAACTGAGTATATGAATGAAGAGCTTGTGTAAGTTGTGCTCCCTGTACCGATCTTGTTTTACTTTAACAGAACAGAACCAGTAGGGGGACCTCAGTTAGATCAGCCTGTCTGTACTTAGTCAATATGTCAGTGTGGTACCTACACATATTTTCAGTCTTGCTGCTGTATTATATTTACGAGCCTCCAAATATTAAGTTAGTAGTGATAGAATGCCTATCCTAAGTGTTGGCGCACCAGTATTTGTAAGATGGGTACCTTATTTGTAAGATTGTTTTCAGTTATGGGGAGGAGCAGCGGGGAAAAATTTCACAGTCTGAGAGTTTTTCTTGATGCTTAAAGTAAATGTTAGTAAGATTTTGTTTTTTGTTTTATACTTCATAGCTGTTAGTTTGCCACAGTGGCTGATTGTATGGCTGGAGTCCCTAAAAACCTCCACAGCCCTAGTTTACCTCACTGCATATATACTGTAATATATTAGATTCTACTCCCAATACCAGTTCTGGTTTTGCTTTAACAAATTCAAACCACCAGGAGGACTTTAGTTAAATTTGCCTGTATGTACAATACATAATCAGTATGATAGTGTGGGGCCCATATATATCTTCAAAATTACTGCTACATCACATTAAGGAGCTTCCAAATCTTAAATTAGTGGTGACAGAGTGTTCGTCCTGAATGTTGGACCACCAGTATTTGTAAGATGGGTACCTTGGTTGTGACTTGCATATGAATTTTGTTTATTTTTTTCTTGTAAGGTTGCTTCCTGGAGTAATCTATAATAGAGGTTGTATGTGGTCCTCCTAAGATTGCTTTAAGTTATAGGGAGAAGCAGGAGGAAGAAATTTGATAGCCTGGAAAACAGTTTTTTGAAGCTTAAATATTAGGCTGGGTAGCACCGGAGGTGTCTAAAAGTGATTTTAGGGAGCTCCTTCCGGGTGGTGGGATATACTGTATAATACGGCTGTAGCTCCCCTCGGTAGGAGCTAATTGGCGATTGAACAGTTTGGAAACATAGCTTCTCCTGGCTGAGGAGTAAATGGGGGCTTGTCAATGTTAGGCTAAATACTCCAATGTTAACTTTTGTTCATTTTACATAATTAATACTGTTTGCAGTTTGGGCAAGTGATAGTGGGAGGGGAGTACTCTTTTAAGTCAGTAACATTCATCTATCCTGGCAAGAGACTTTTGGCAGTTGGGTACTACCAGTTCTTTTGATTCAGTAATTTCACCTTTGTGCCCATCCATTGTTTCCAAAAGCAGTGGGCCATGGTCTATTGCTTTTGAAGACTTCTTTTTTTTTTATTCCTGTTATATAATTGTTTTATAGGAATTTGGGAGATCTGAACTTGCATATTTCAGTTTGTCACCTCTGTGGCTTTATATAAGCTGACACCTATTAAGTTATTTGAAGTAGCAGTGCAATGTCAATACGCTCCTAAAAGAAAGCCAAGGTTGAGGTTACACTAGTATTTGTTTCACTTCTACTTTAAGGTATCAAAAGTTTTGAGGATTATGGGGATCAAGGCCCTTGGGTATTTTATTATAGGAAATGGGCACTCGATGTGCAGAGGACCAGGTTCTTACTAAGTCCTGGGGGCTTGGGCTAGTCTCAAATATCCCCTGGTAATGTCTTTTCATCTCTTGGTGTTGCCTAGGAGCAAAGCTTGTCTTTTTGCTCCCTACCTTGCAAATATATCCATTACTGTTCTTTCATGTTGGTTTACAAGGACTGAGTTTAGGTTACAATCCTACCCTGTTGGTAGGAAGTTCTATAATTGGTTGGTTTTATCTTTTCTTACTATTCAGTACATTGGAGCAAAAAGTTATTTTAGTATAGATGTTTATTGCCCAGGAATGGGGGAAAAGAAATTCTGTCATTGCTAGAGGAATATTTTTGTAGAGACATGGGGCTTGATTTTCAAAAAGGAAAACTCTGATGCAAGGTGATTGCACCAAACAGATATGATGCAACTGGCACCATGCATCAATGTTTGCAGGCCTCCCAATTTTCGAATGCAGACTGCTTTGAAATCAGGATGCCATGTGCCTAAGTCACCCTGCACCACCCTTGTGGCACAATAGCCCATGTGCTAGTTTGCAAGGGTGGTTGTGCCATGGGGGGGCTGAACCATCCCCTTTTTTGCTATTCCGGAAGTCCTGCCATGGTTGCAAGAGGGGGTTCAGGTTAGACCAGCCAGGAGCTAGTCTAAGGGCCCCTGTGCCACTGCATGGCAGGGTGTAGAGTGGAGTGTGGGACCTGGAAGGTGAGGACTAGAGGCCACTGGAACAGTGAGTGTGCTGTAGGGTACAATGGAAGCATGGTGGCACTGACAGAGAACAAAGGAGTCACCTGGTGGAGGTGCCACACAGTATCAGACAGCTGCTTGAACCAGGTATGGGGTTGGCATGACAGCACCATCATGACATGGACTCCAGGTGAAAGCAGCCCTGGCACCTGCCCCACAGGACCCACAGTCTCTGGCAGTGTAGTTGGGCAGCCACCGGCTGCCACATAGGGGCTGTGTAGCAGGGGAATGTTATGGTGCCCGGGGCACATATCTATCCACTGCATGCACCCTGCAACCTGCACCCACTGCCACTTGCCATATATAGGAGACCGTGGGTCCCATGGAGCAGGTGCTAGGGCTGCTTTCATCTGTGGTCCATGTCATGCTGGTGTCGAAATGCCAACCCCTCACCCAATCAGAGCAGCTACCTGATATGCTATATGGCACCTCTGGCAGGTGCCGCCTCTGCTCCCTCTCAGTACCACCATGGCCGTGCCATACCCTGTGGCACCCCCACTGCTCCAGTGGCCCCATTCCCCACCTTCCAGCCAGATTATGCCCTCCACCTCTGTGGCTTACAGGTGACAGATCCCTCTGTCAAACCATGCAGGTGCATTACATGTGTAGTGAAATCTTTCAGCTGCTACAACTTTTGAGTCTTTGGTGCACGGATCCCCATTTTTTTTAATTGGGTACAGAGTGCCTGATGGTTCCACCAAGCTGCATCAACACTGAAGTTGTTGACATGCAACTGGGCAACATCCCCAATGTCAACAGGCAAAATTTTGCCTGTCAGGCATTGTGTTTTTTGTATCTGGGGGCTGTACCCCAACACCCCATTTCTTTATAACAAACTCTGAGTCAGAGTTTGTTCAAAATGGAAATCACTGGCAGAGTGGTGAAATTTTGCTGGTGGTCCATCACAGCGACAATCTTGGAACCTGTCAAGATTGTCGCTATGATGTGTTTTGCTATTGAAATGTCAATATTTCGCCGGCATACCGTCCTGGACGCACCCCAAGATTGCTGTAGCCCTAGATCACTGCAAATTGTGGTGACCAAAGGGCTCTGTGAATCTTGAGCCCATGGTTTAAAATGAGAGACAATATTTTAGTATAGCTGTACCCTAATTATAATGGTGTCACTACTGAGGTTGTGTCTTATAATATTAATGGAATCCATAACCCAATTAAGCATAATCATCTCTTGCAATTTTTATGTCGGGAAAAGGCTGATACTATTTTCCTGCATGAGGCTCATTTGACCCCAGAGTAACATAGAAAGTATTTGCAGTTAGGCTATGCCCAAGTGTTTTTCACTTCCCACATGTCAGGTCATAGGAGTGAGTTATGACATTGTTACTGTGTGGTCTCCCCTTAGAAATATATCATGTAGAGACAGCTTCAGCTGGACAATATGTCCTAGTGACCAAGCATTTGTATGGATGCCCATTAACCTTAAAAATATTAATTTTCCCTCTGAATCAACTCCAGAAGCACGGCAACTTTTTTTTCCCTACATTATTGGTACACTTGCAAGGGCAATTTCTTTGGGTGTGCGATTTAAATCCTGAACAAGATACCTCTTCTTTGAAATTCTGCCGCCTTTCTGCAGCATAGAAAATATATGTGCAAAGCTCTTCACCAGTTTAGTATACTGGATATTTGGTGTCATTCATACCCTACCAGGAAAGATTGTATGCATTATTCAGCACACCTTTGCAGTTATGCTGGGTTTGATTATATTTTTTCTACATTTAGACACATAGATAGTCTTCATGATGTTCATCACGTACTTATGCATTTATCTGATCATACTCCGGTAGTAGCCTTTTTTTCACTAGGGAAACAGAAAAAACAGACCACTTGGTGTTTACACCCTGACTTACTGAGGGACCAAACCCTCATATCTAAAATAACTAGACAAATTCCACAGATCCTTCACAATAATGATAATGGGACCGAAAGTCCTGGCATTCTTTGGGATACCCTGAAAGCTATCTTGTGTGGTACAAGTATAGCCTATGTCACATCTCAGCATAAAATCAGGGAGTGGAAACTTCAAGCTCTTCAGCATATTTTGCAGAGATATGTAAATGCAATGAGATAATTCTGTGCAGGGACACTTGATAGAAACTAAAGCCCAGATCCCAAAGTTATTAGATCAAAAGTAGAGGAATCTCTTTTCCACTTTAAGCACCGATATTATGGGGGGCTCATGGCACCTTCTTTGCCATGCTGTCTGAGAGCATATAAAGCTCAGGCGACTATCACTGAACTCTGAGATCCCTAACAGGAATTGTTACCTACAATGAAGTTGAAATTCAAAAGATTTTAAAATGTTTTTATTCCACTTTATATTCACAGGAAGGCCCTACACCTCCTAAGTAACAAATACAAGCATTTCTTCAGCAAGCTAAACTCCCCACACTTACTGAAGAGCAAGTTACGAGGTTAACTGCTCTTATTGCTATGGAGGAAATAGTCCAGGGCATTTCCTCTGCCAAAACTGGGCAGTTTCCCAGACTAGAAGGTTTTCCTTCTGAATTGTATCAATTATCCCTTGTTCTGAACAGGCTGTTCAGCACATTTTAACTCCTTTATTATTGTGACTTTTTGGTCAATAGAGGCTGGGGAGACCCCGCCTCCATCATGGCTTTATGCTATTTTATTGGCCCTTCCCAAAACCAGTAAGGATTTGCTATCCCCAATGTTTTACAGACCTACATTGATCCTGAATTTTGTTTATAAATTATTTGCTTTCATTTGGGTTTTAAGATTGGAGGATTTCCTCCCATCCTTGCTAGATCAGGACCTGATAGGATTTGTACACAAATGCCAAGCACATGACAATGCTTGTAGGACATTTTTACTTTTGGATTATGCCACACAGAGATCTATATCACTGGTCTTGGCTAGCTCGGATGCAGGGAAGGCCTTCAAGCGAGTGTTATGGTCTTTTCTGTGGGATACTTTAGAGGCATTTGGTTCTCCCTGGCCTTTTTCACAATGTTACAATATTTTATAATCTTTGTATAGTGTTGTGCGAAATTGAAAAATTTTGCTCTGAGAAATATTTTGTGAAATTCACACATTTCATGAAATATTTTGTGGGTGTGAAATGTGAAATCTCACAGGCGAAATGTGGAATTTCACCAGTGAAATGCATAATTTCGCCACCCGCAGATGAAATTCCACATTTGAAGGCTGGGGGATGATCCATGTACATTTAAAAGTAATTAAAAGAGTGTTTCCCCCTCCTGACTGAGTCCTGGACAGCAACATTAAAATAAAAGTTTATTTCCACAATCCCTGGTGTCTAGTGGTCCCACCCCCCTGGCCAATATGAAGAGCACCACCACGGAGATTCACCCCATCCCTCATCCAGAATTTTAAATAACAGGAATGTTAAATGTCCCTGGTGTCTAGTAGTCCCACCCCCCAGCCGATCACCAGCCCAATATAAAGAATGACCCCTCCCAAGATCAATACCTCGTCCCCCATCATCTATTAGTGCAGCCAGGCCAGCCAACATCAATAATTTAATGTAAAAAAACAACAACCTTTCCCTGGTGTCTAGTGTACCCCCACCCTATCCAGTAGTAACCCTACCCCACCCTGCACCCCCCCGCATCCGGGACACCAGCAGGCCACTGGCACAACCCTCCACTCACCTCCATGGCCAGCAGCCCAACTGAGCACTTTCACCAATGAGCCTGACTGAGCCCTTTCAATGATTGAGCACATGCTTTACACACATTCATTGAAAGGGCTCATTGGTAAAAGTAGTCAGTTGGGTTGCTGGCCATGGACAAGAGTGGAGGTCTGTGCCTGTGGCCTTATGGGGTCCTGGATGGGGGGGTGCAGGGTTGGGTCTCTACCGGACAGGGTGGGGGATCCACTAGACACCAGGGACATTTAACATTACTGTTATTTAAAATTCTGGATGGGGGATAGGGTGAATCTTGGCGGGAAGGGATTCTTCATATTGGCCAGGGGGAGTGGGACCACTAGACACCAGGGACTGTGGTGATGCACTTTTATTTTAATGTTGGCCAGGACTCAGGAGGGGAAAACACCTGCAAAATATTCTGTGAAATGTGCAAATTTCATGAAATATTTTGCAGGGCAAAATTCCTGATTTCGCTGGAATTTCACTGGTGAAATTTAATTTCACTGCATCACTATCTTTTTACTGTGAGACCCTTGTGCTTATGTAAAAGTAAATGGGTTGCTTTCATCATTATTATGTTGGCTCACACTTGCGCAGCCAACATATTGCAGTAGTAGCAGATTTGGAGGAGCAGTCACTGTGGGCGAATGCAGGGCACATATCAGTAGGTGCGTCCCTCATTCCCCAATGAGGCAGCTGCAGGCACTGACACCAGCAACACATAATGTGGCCACCAGATCAAAGAAAAAGTCCGCTGCAATGACAGCCAAGCTCATCATGCAGCAGTACCTTCCGACGTGCCTTTACTGGTGAAGCAAACATGGTGGCAGTGACTGCAGCCACCACCTGCCACAATCCCGAAGTTCGGGGGGTGCCCAAACTCCCTGTCGGCATGCCCTAACCCATTTCATGTGCCGATGGGGGAGCCCACTCCCCGTCAGCATAATTCCCCTCCATTTGTTGTATGACGAGGGGGTGCCCAATCCCCTTGGCACTCGCTCCCCTGGTATGTGCCGGCGGGGTTCCCAATCCCCATCAGCTATCCCACCCCAAACACTCCAGGTGGCATGCTAGGAGCCACCTCAGCATGCCAAATGCCTAAAAACAAGAACTGTCCCACGATGTGTTTTTTTTTAAACCTGCAAAAGAAGAAAACGGTCCCTCGAGGTCCCCCTTCTTCGGTATGTGCCGGCGGGGGTGCCCAATCCCCCATCGGCTAGCCCACCCCAAACAGTCAGGTGGCACACTGGGAGCCCACCCAGTATGCCAAATGCCCCTGTAAAAAAAAAAATCCTGCAATTTTTTTTTTTTAAACCTGTAAAAGAAGAACACAGTCCCTCGCGGTCTGTCCTGCTCCTCCCAGCCCACACCCACCCTCTCGCACCTGCCTCCCTCCCCTTCACCCCATACTTACCTCTGGAGGTCTGGTGCGATGATCTTTGGTAGGCCAGGAACACATCTGCACTCTTCAAAGCCAACCACGAACTGAAGAAATGCCGGTAAGCTGAATAATGGCATAAATAGTTTTTTTTTTAACTTTGGTGCTTATTTCGGACATTTTTAGGAATTTTGGCACCAAATTTTCAACATGGGGTTATTGGGGTCCCTTCTCATGAATTCAGTCACTGTCATGAGGTTATTCGGTCCCGAAAGGTGATTTCATGATCACTGCCCAGAATCACCTTTCAGGACCGATTAATGAAATGACAGTGCCACTGTTCATGAGGTGGGCTCTCAAAAAGTCTATGTTGCAAATTTGGTGAAAAATTCCAAACAATTACTGTTTTACGCACGTGTGTTGCGCAGTTTCCACGCATGCTCGTAACTTTGTGAATTTGTAATACTTTCTCTCCAGATTTTCAACATTGGCATTTTTCCACAGCTCCTTATCAACAGTATAGCTGTCATTTTACATATCCTAGCCGAAATGTGTTTTCGCACTTCCAGCGCAGAATAGTGCGGTCGCTGTGCGAAATCAGTTTTCGGGACAGTTTGACAAAATGACAGTGGCACTCTTCAAGAGTAGAGGTCCTAAAATGCATATGTTGAAAATCTGGTGATGAATGTCCATAAAATGATTGTGTTACAAGCATGTGTTGCGCAGTTTCCACGCACCCTTGTAACTTTGCAAATGTGCAATATTTTCAAGCCAGAATTTCAACACTGGCATTTTTTCACACCTCCTTATGAACAGTACAGCTATCATTTTTCACATCCTGCCCAAAATGTGTTTTTGCACCTGTGACACAGAATGGCTAATCACTGTGGGAAATCAACTTTTTTATTTATTTATTTGTACAATAGGATTTACAACCTTTGAGTCAGAGACCCGTTTACAAAGGCACCTCATCACAGTGAGGACAAACCAATAATACAAAGTTCTGAATACAGACAGTGAATACATAAAATACATAGGTAACAGTGATAAAAGCATTATTACAGTGATACATTGCATTATGTACAGTCAATTTACATAGGTAACGAGTGATACAAACGGGAGATATAAGTCCCTGCAATGCAGTAACAGTGAGGGCAGAAACATATTTTCAGGTAGAAGCAGCTAAGGAGGGTGGTGGGTGAGCAGTCCAGAGGACTTTGTTGAGGTTGGAGTGAGCAAGATGGCATGAGTCTTCAGAGGCCCAAGGAGGGTGCTGGGATTTAGTTAGTTGCATTTACAGTAGCAAGACTTGAAAAGGTCATCACGAAGAGTGATTTTAAAGGGACCAATTTTGAGCATGTTGGTGATGTTGACTGGGAAGAAGTTGAACCAGGAGGGAGCTCTGTAGCAGAAGGATCGCTGGACTAGGGCAGTCCTGGTCCTGGGCACCCATAGGGTGGCCTTATCCGAGCTGCGGGTGGCCACAGTTGTGGTGGCAAGTTGATGGGATGCAGCCACCCCTGGGGGGAGATCCCGAGAAGAACTTTCTTGGATAGTAGGCAGGTTTGGTAGTTCAGTCTTTCTTCAAGATCGAGGAGGTTTGCAGTGGCATAGAGTAGGCAGGTATGGGTGAGTCTAGCTGCCCCGGTTAGGGCCTGCAGACCTTGTTTATAGAGATCTGGATTTTACTGATTGCAGTGTTATCAGCAGCACCGTATATAGGCAGGCCATAATCCACTAGGGACAGGGCAGAGGATGTGATGGCCAGCCGGAGTGCATTGGGAGGAAGGCAGTGCTTGTGCCAGTAGAGAAGGCCTAACCGAGAGTTGGTGGCTGCTGAGAGGGCGTTTATGTGGTGGTGAAAAGTGAGAGCAGTGTCAAAGGTAATCCCTAGGTATTTATATGTGGACACTTGCTCTAAGGGGTGCTGTGTGCTGGGAAGGATTAGGAGGGAGGCATTTCTGGACTTGTTTTGGTGGTGGGAGAATAGCACAGACTTGGTCTTTTTTAGATTGATAACAAGTCTATGATCCTCGAACCTTTTTTCAGCTTGGTTAAAGGTGAGCTGGAGAGAGTCCTGGAATGAGGCAGGTTTATGGTAAGAGGCAAAGAGAACGGCATCATCTGCATAAAGAAGAATTTTGCCAGAGCAGGCACTGGGCAGGGTGTTGAGGTAGAGACTGAACAAGAGGGGCCCCAGGATAGAGCCCTGGGGGACCCCAGAGTAAACTGGACAGGTGCTGGATAAGGTCCCACTGATTTTTATGCACTGGGAGTGAGCTGAGAGGTAGCTGGAGCACCAGGCGAGAGAACCAGTGGAGAAACCAATTTGGTAGAGGGAGTCAAGCAGGAGAGGATGGCAAACAGTGCTGAAGGCCTTGGAGAGGTCAATGAACACTGCACCAGCAAGATTGCCAGATGATAGGGAGGACTGCAGATAGTTGGAGAATTCAAGGAGGGCTGTGGTGGTACTATGTCCTGTGCAGAAACCGTGCTGCTCAGGGCATAGTATGTCGTATTTGGTCAGGTACTCAGTGAGCTGAGTGGCCACCACCTTTTTGATAGCTTTGGAAAGAGAGGAGAGTATGGAGATTGGCCTATAGTTGTTTGGGGAGGACTTATCACCACTTTTGTGTATGGGTGTGATGATAGCCATTTTCCAGACACTGGGGAACTGACCTAGACAGAGGGATTGATTCAGTAAGGCAGTCAGTGGGACAAGGACATCATCAAGTACTTGGCGCAGGATCCTAGTGTCCAGGGTGTTATTGCTAGGGCTATTGCTGCCCAGGGCTTTTTGCAGGTATGGTCTGTCTTCTTGGGTGGAAATCTTGTGAAGGTAGAAGTGAGGGCATTGTAAGACAGGTGGCTGAGATTCTGGCATGGGGTCAAAGAAACTACTGGGAGGACAGAACTTAGGTCAGTGAAGGTGGCATTAAGGCAGTTAGCTATGCTGAGGTGGTCCATGGTAATAGAGCCGTCAATAGAAAGCTGGGATGGGGGGACGTGTTTTCCCATTCAGTTCTTTTCTATTACCTCAGAAGGTCTGGGCTGAGCCCCAAGAGGAGGTAAGGATGGCCTGGTAGTGGTCTGCTTTGGCTTTGTGGATGGCCCATGTGCACTGATTGTGTGCAGCATTGTAGATTTGCCTGTCTGACACTTTGCCTGACTCCGCAGCAATATGCCAGAGGTTGTCCATCTTCCAGAGTTTTTGGAGCAGGGATGGGGTGACCCAAGGTGCATTTTATTTTTTTTGAGCAACGTCTGGTGAGCAGTGCGTAGAGATCGCAGGCCTTGTTTAAAACCTGTGTGAAGAGGTCGAGTGCGGCATCAATGCTTGGGGCATGGTTGATGGGGGACCAGTCAATTTGGGTGAGATAGTGCCTGAGTTTTTTAAGGCCACCTGGGCAGAGGCATCTATGAAGAGAGGATTGAGTTACTGGTTTAGGGGTGGTGGAGGATCAGAGGAAGAGGATAGGGGAGTGGTCACTTAAGGAGTCTGAAAGGATTTTAATATCCTGGACTTTTTGGGGGTGGTTGGAGACTATGATGTCCAGAAGGGTGCTGGTTCCTCTGGTGGGGTTGAGCCTAGTGGGCTGGGGGACTAATTGAGACATGTCAAGGGCAGCAAAGGAATCTCTTGCTTGTGAAGCCAGGGTGCCGAGCCAATTGACATTAAGGTCCCCTAATAAGACTTGCTCAGTTTTGTGAGGGAGAGTTAAGAGATACTCTGTGAGTGACAGAATAGCTGGGTTTTGGTTCCTAGGAGGCACGTAGGAGACCATGATGTAGAGCGGTCCCCTGGTAGGATCAGGGATGATTTTGAGGGTTAGGGCCTGGGCTCCATTGTCGTGCTTGGGAGTGGCGAGTGCATGACCAATAATAGTGTCACGTAAGTAAACAGCACATCCACCCCCCTCATTTGCCTACTCGATCTTCCTGATAGAGGGTGTACCCAGGGAGTGAGATGAAGGAATCGGAGGTAGATTTGGAAAGCCATGTCTCCACTAGTGCAGTAATGTCAGGTTGGTGTTAGATGACGCAGCATTGAAGCGCAGCAGATTTGTTTAGCAAGCTGCAGATGTTCAGAGAGGCAATATGGAGCCCAGAGGATGAAGTCTTGGGCAGGCTTGTGGGAGTAGGGCCTGGATTGGGTTGGACATTTCCAGAGAGTAGAAGTAATACAGTGATAATTCTTACCAATGGGCGGTGCTAGCAGGCATCCTTTACTGGTCTATGGGCTGAGAGTCCAACCTCAGGAGTACAAGGAATGAGTAGGGCATGAAGGGTGAGAATAGCAGTAAGGAGGTGGGTCCAAGGGGGTCCCAGAAAGGCAGAGGAGCCCGGTGAGTGGTGGGGAGGTGAAAGCTGAGGCCCCGGGTTTGTGACCAGTGTGGGAGGTGGTTGGGAGACCAAGGTATAGTCGGTGGGTGCAGTACCATGAGTGCAGGGAGTGTGGTCTGGTAGAAGAAAGGCCAGTATCAGGAGGGCTGGGATGGCCAGGTGTAGTGTTGGGGAATTGGCACCCATGGTCCCTCTTGCTGAAGGAGCGGTAGAGAGGTATAAGGGTCTAGGCTATGCTTTTAGTTGTGCGACTGCCACAGTGGTGTAGTGGTAGGGCTGTGGACTTTGGTGCACAGGGTACAAGGTTCAAATACCCGGGGGGGCAGGTGTCCTTAAAGCTTGGGAAAGGTGGTAAACCAGGCAGTGGGAGGCTGGAGTGTACTGGGTCAGGCCCAGGATGGAGGATGAAATAGCGACTCCTAGTGGCCGCCAGGGGAATGGAAGATAATCAGGTGGGTAGACAGCAAGGGGGTGGGGAGGCTTGGATGGCAGTGAGTAGGAGGGGATAGGTCAGTGAGTGGGCTAACTGGAAATGGAAAGAGGCCAGTGAAGTAGCTGACATAGGTAGAGTGGTAGAAGAGCAGAAAAGAGTATCGTGGATAGGGAGGTTGTGCAAGGAGTACCCTCTAGTGGCAGGTGAGTATAACCTGCTAATGGAGAAGTGGGGGACTTAGAAAAAATGGTAGCAGGAAGTGATATCCTAGGAAAGGGACAATAAATTGATGGCTGGGGGCAGGACAGTCGATGCGAAGCATCAATCGGCTAACACCCCTCACAGAGTTCAGTTGCAGGAGGAGAGTAGTTACCTTTAAGGGCTCTGGTGGACCTACCTGGCTGTGTGTGTGTGCTACTGTGGGCTGTGGTCCTGGCCTATATAGGGGAACAGAACAAAGACCTTCATTAGTATGTGCTGAGAGCTTGCAGGCCTAGACACTGCCCTCTAGTGCGCATGCGCAGACACTGTCTCCGTACTATGCATGTGCCGAACTACGAGGCCCCGAGGGGAAGAAACAAAGCAAGACAAGATGGTGCCCTGTAAGACCTGCAGCAGGAGACACACCACACTTTTGGGACAGATTAACAAAATCACAGTGCCACTGTTCATGAGGGGAGGTCCCAAAATGCCTATGTTGAAAATGTGTCTCTTCAGGGTGGGGGTGAGGTTGGCGTCAGTTCAGTACTTCACTGCCATTCCTATTATGCATCTCTAACTCCTGCACTACCAATGCCAATGCCAGCAAGACAACTTTTGGCATAGACAAATGTTTGTTTATTTTGGGCCTAGGAACTCAACAAGGATGCCCCCCGTCTCTGATATCATTAGCATTATAAAGGAACCTTTAGCTTCTCATTTTAGATATTCATCTTTGGTGCAGGGTTTACCTCTAGAAGGGAGAGAATATAAGACTGCATCATTTGCATATGATATTCTGCTGACAGTAACCAGTTCTACTGATTCCCCCATGGCATCCCGGGAAATACTGTCCCTGTTCTGAACAGGTTAAATACACATAAAACTGAGATGTTAGCTCTTAATTACGCACCCCCACAAACAGTAAAAGATACATGGCATATCTAATGGATTAGAAATCATTGAAATATTTAGGAATACTCCTGACTAAAAATCCAGATCATTTGGAGGTTCTTAATTATGAGCCCCTGACCACAGCAATAGCATCAGATTTGGACCATTGATCACATCTTGGCCTTTCCTTTCTCAACAGGGTCATCGCTATTTAACAAAATATACTACCCCGTATTTTATTTTTCCTTCAGTCCCTCCTGTTCACTCCCCAACCGTACCTATTTCCAGAAATGGAATTGTTTTTTATCTCGTTTTGTGTGGAGGGGACGGAGACCCGGAATTAGATTTTCTCTTCTTTGTTATCTACAACTAAAGGCAGTTTAAATTTCCTGAACTTGTATCATTATGCTTTAGCTAGTCAGCTCTACTTGATCTGTCTTTGGACCTCTAGTGGATATCAGGCCTATTGGAAGGATATAGAATTCTCTCTCAATGATATGTATGTTGTGGGTAAAATTCTGTAATCCCCAGCCCACCCCACACACAGTATCTACCATTTTCAAGATGTTTTTAAATATACAGCCACAAACCTACAAGTGTGGCATTAATGTGTAATGTCCACTTAGGGAGCTTGTCTCTCTTGTAGGTGCACTGTCATGGACACAAACCAATCCCTTTAGTACAATTGACCCCTTTCTTCATTGCTGGGCCAAGTATGGCCTTGTTTATTTGCATTAATTTCTTGATTTTAGGGGTGTAAGAATATTCCCCAACCTTCAAGCTGAATGCACTCTACCAGCCTCCGGTCATTAATGTTATTTGTAATATGGCTACAAATCTCTGCCGAAAATGCAGCACAACCATAGGCTTAAACACACTCTGTGACACAAAACTAAGCGGTCATTAATCCATTAGAAACGCACACTACCGCAGATGAACACACCAACAGGTAAAACAAATTACCAATTGTATAAGTACCCCACGTACCCAAAACAGTCACTACAAAAATAATGAAACACTGCTTTTAAAACTAGCTACCATGATCTGGTGTTACACACATTTAAAAATATTTATCTCTACAAATGAAAACGACGAACTTCTGACTTCACAAACTGTCTCAAACAAACCTCGCAGTGATCTAAAACACCATTCCATGACTTTAATGAAATGGCAACAGTTCTAAATAATTAAGCTTTTACAATTAAGACTGTCATGAATATAATAACAACCCTGCTGTCATAACCGCGACCAAATCAACAACTTTACGTTGATAAATGACATTAACTCCAAAACGGTCGCGTGTAATATGCTGTAGTACAACATTGATAAAGACAGTAGTAACATACAAAGAATGTTTACTCTGACTTTATTAAAAAAACTAAATGTTGTTCAAACTGTATTACTGTAACTACAGCAATAAAACCTAAATAAAGATTACTTTACTCCTTTATACAGTGTACATTTCTTTTGTCTAATAACAAATAACACCCCAAACCACACCAAGAGCCATATTACAAGTGCCTTAATGACCTCGACAGGAGGTCTTTTCCAAACATTAATGCATGGTTGGGTGGTTGGAAGCCCGCCGGCCTTGGGCACCCCCCCAACCACGCATTAGTTCTGGGAAATGACCCTCCTGTCAAGGTCATTAAGGCTACTTACAAGTTAGAATGTATATTCACTCTATACCCCCTCACCAAAGAGAGCTACCAGGTCCATCCCCAGCTTTGTTTGCACAAATTAATTTTCATCAACAAGGTGCAACCAGGGAACATCTTATTGTTAAGTTATAAGCAACACTCAGAGATTTAAGTAAAGACTACAATTTCAATACTTAATAAGTGGAACTCAGAACTGCAGATTACTTGTGATTTTCATGAATGGGAAAGGTGTTTGCTTTCCATTTATAAACTTTCAATGATGCCCTGTTTAAAGTAATGTGCCTGGAAATGTCATATGAAATATTTTAAAACCCATGTGCTGTTATAGCAATATCAGGAGGAGGGTGTAGGGAAGTGTTGGTACTGTATGCCTGTGGGGAGACATCAGAAGACTAGGCCCATATTTGAGGGGCATGTCCTTGTCTACATAATTACTGGGGTTAGATTGCATTGGTAATGGATTTATTATTAGATATGCTACAGCTTTTGTCTCCCACTTTGGTCCTTCTGAATATTCCCCCATGTTATATCTCTGTTAGACATTTTCAGTATAAGTTGCTACTTGTACTATTTAAAAGAGGTAAAACAGTTATTAACAAATTATGGCTTAAACCACAGCCTCCGTTAATGAAGGTGGCTCTTGTAGAATCTTTTTATTTTTTAGAAAAAATAACCCATTATTATTAAAATCTCCTTTCAGTATTTGATGAAATTTGGAGATGCTGGGTATTACTTAAACTGGAAACTAACCCTTTTTTTTCACCATAAAGCCATAATAAGTGGTGGTTCTAGATGACTCCTGACAGATGTAAATCAGCCCAGTAGACATTTAAAGAAGAGTTTGCAATGTCCTTTGCAATAGAACTGACCTACCCTGTCTGCTAAACTGCCTGTCTGCTCTGGGATTCCTCAAGGATCAATACTGGGACCCCTTATATTTAGCACTTTTCTCAGTAATCTTCCAGCATCCTGTTCTGAACCAGTACTCCTCTACGTGGATCATGAGGTCATTTTTTCAAAGACTGCTGACTCTACCCTCCATCAGGCCCAACTTCAGAAAAGTTTTACTGAAGTTGAATCCTGGTTCACCTCTCATAAGCTGGTGCTTAATTGCAAAAAAACAAAGGTCATGCTCTTCCATGGTACCCACAGCAAGCATAAAGTCAAACAATTGGTGATTAAAAGCAGTGCAGGTGTACAGTACAAGTCACATTAAACTGTTCCATCAATGAGTTGGTTTGGCATTGTTTTTTACAGTTGGCAATGCATTGACAACTCATATTGCATTGTTTTTCAATGCTTATCCAGTTCAAGAGCAATGTTTGTAAAATGTTTTGCAACTCATTTGGACTGCATCTGCAGTCCAGTCATGATGCAATGTAAAACTGAGTTTTAACTCTTAAGAAACAGTTTGTTCAAGGCTTTATGCTGGATCAAGCAACACTTATGCAGTTCAGTCAGAAATGCTAAAACAACTCAATGGAGGGACGGTTTAATGTGACTTGTACTGTAGTCCTTGATCAGACTCAATCTTTTAAATACCTAGGAGTTACTCTGGATAGTACGCTCTCCTACTCTCACCATGTTGAGAATGTTGCCAAGACAGTTAATGTTCACCTAGGCCTTACACACAGACACAAACACTGCCTTACTGCTGAAGCCCTTAGACTGGCTATCCAAAGTTCAGTTGTGTCTATTATGGACTACGGTTTGGCCAGTTATGGTACCGCCATGGACACAGCCCTACAGTGGCTCATCACAGCTCTGAATAAGGTATGCCATCTACTAACTGGTGCAGCATATCATACTCACACTTGTGACCTTTACGGACAAGCAAACTGGCTTCAACTCCAGGCTCGCAATGAGTATCAAGCCTGCCTTCTGGCTAAGAAGGCAGCTCTTGGTCTCTTACCACCAGGTTTCCTTTAGCTTTTCAGTCCCTTCCAGGGCATTTGTAACACACGAAGTTCTGTGAGCCAAACTTTTACTGTCCCTCGCTGTTGAACCTCACTTTGACAGCGATCCATTGCAGTTAGATTGGCTAATTTATTTAATTCCCTTCCTCCTGAGATTGTGACGACTGCAACCTTGGGCCCATTTAGCAGAAACTGCATCAATTCCTAGTTTCCAGAGCATCTGGTGACTGCTATACCTAATATTTGCAGACAGCTAAATGCACTGGGACCTCCCTCTTTTACCATTCACCCTTGTATAGCCCTACCCTGTTGCTGCACTATTCCACATACAGCACTTCCTTCCTTCATCCCTTTCCCATCCCCATCCCTGCCCTCTTTTCATCCTGCCTTATCCCCCTTCCTGTACCCCTCCACTCCCACTCCAGTCCCTCCCTCCCTCCCTTTTGTTTCCTCATCTTGTTCTCTCCCTCTACCCCATGGTCTTTTCTACATAAGCTACATTGTGGCGAGCTCCCTCCTTTATCTTATTTTGCTCCTTACCCCCCAATTTGCCCCTATCCTTCTCTCCTTGTAATCCCTTCTACTCCTTTTCAGACAAGGCCATTGACTTCACGTGACACAATATTTATCTTGCCATATTATTCTTTTATTTATGTAATTACTTTCCTCATGTTGTACTACTTACTGAAACTATTGTAATTTGTTATTCTTGTGACTTGACATGGAACCTCTGTAAAAGAGCCCTTCGCTCAAAGGTCTTTCCGATTTGTTAAATAAATAAATAACTAAATAATATCTGTGTTCTTTGCAGTATTCATTTTGTTTGGAATTGTGTTGAATTTGATATCTGTTTACTTTATACATCTGTAGGTATAGCAGTTAAGTCATTTATCATTGATTTGTACCCATAGTAATTTGCTTCTTGTTTTGTATTACTGTACTTGTTGGTGATTCAATATGTCTGTATGTTTTTGAGTTGCTTAGCCCTGAATAAAAAAATATTATAAAAAAAGATAAGACTGAAATTGTTGTTCCTCAGTTGTCCACTGTGGTGGCCACTTGTACCACTGTCACCTTTGAAGACAGGAGTAAATTTGTTTCACAGTTGGCCCATGATATGGATTCATTATGTACCTATAAAAGAAAAACTGGAAAGAAGAACGAGAAAAAGATCCTGCAACAATACTTACCATCACATTAGTGATGGCCAGGTTATGCAGTGCAACAATGGTGCCCCAGAGGTGGAGGAGAAGGAGAAGGAGATGGCTTGTTGCCTGCTGAGGATGATGCAGCAGGAAAGGATACTTGTGGACACAATTAGAGTCTAGCCCACTCATGGCCTTTCTGTTTGTAAAAGGAAAATGAAAATAGAAAAGTTACAAAAAAATGGAATGATACTTACTGTCACATTAGTGATGGTCATGATGTGTATTGTCACAATGTTGCCCCAGAGGTGGAGGAGGAGTAGGCATCTGGGTGGCTAGATGACACAGCAGGACAACAGAAGCAGGTTCACACAGTAGTCAGTGTGTCTAGCATTTATGCTCTTTTAAGAGTATTCTAGAAACATGCATGAAATGGAGAAGGCCATGTTGTTGCCAGGTGAGAAGAACTGGAGGAGGCCAGAGTGCAGCATTACATTCTTCCCCCTCTTTCTGTGTCCTCCATATTAATCAATCTATTGCTTCTCATCCCTGACAACAAATATCCCCCTCTAAGCATATATAAAGACAAAGTGTGGGGATGTAAAAAATATATTAAGACAGCAAAGAGGGATGAGGAATTCAAATTGGTCACAAAAACATTAGCAAAAAATCATTCTGCAATTATGTAAATGGTCTCAAAAATGGACAACATCAAGTAGGCCCAATATTAGCGCCTGTTGTGCAAGATTTCTTTTAAATTCCTCACAGGGATATGGGGAAACTTGTAGATGTAGGGGTATTAGGGGGTTACCAGTTGTATAGGCTTATGTTAAGAAAAGAAAGGCAGATGTAGTGATGTTGCAAGAACTACACCTAACATGTGAGGAGACTAAGAGACTGGAAAGTAAATGAGGGGACATTTTGATAGCATCTCATTTCACATCTAAGGCCAGAGGAACTTGTATATGGTTTAGACCAGGGATCAGGGTTCAGATTCATTCATCTCAAGTAGATGGCCAGGGAAGATATGTGGTAGTACAGGCCATGGTGGAAGAAGAACTGTTAATTCTGGGGTCTCTTTATGGGCCCGCTTTTGACTGTCCAGAGATTTTGAAACACCTGGCTATTACACTAGTGATGTTCCCAGATAAGATGATTATAGGGGGTGATTTTAATACTTACTGGGACCCTTTGTTGTATCACTCAAAGCCCCGCTTTAGGCAATACCCTAGAAGTGTGATGGCCTTATGAAAACTCGCAGAGGAAAGGGCCATGCAGGAAGTGTGGCGATTTAAGCACCCAGACACTGAGGAGTCCTCTTTTTACTCCCATGCCCATAAAATCTATACAAGGCTAGATTACATTTTGGCTTCTCCTGCTTTCTTGGATCGAATAGGGATGGTCCAATATTAGTGTCAGACCATGCTTCTCCATATTTTGAAGTGAATAGAGAGACAGAGGAAGGGAGCATGCGACAATGGAGACTGGACCCTACTTTGTTGATCGACCCTCAGTTTGTTCAGCAAATGTCCAGTCGACTCGGGGAATTTTTAGAGAACAATAAGGTAGAAGACACTTCAGCTAGAGTCACATGGGAGGCTCTTAAAGCATTTATTAGGGGGAATCTATTTCCTATGCAGCATTTGAAGGGAAACAAGAGAAGAGAAGCAAGAATGAGTTAGAGTCCTGCATAATGATGGTAGAAAAACGAGTTATGAGAAATCAGTCTCCTAAGTACTTGGTGTTGTTGAAGAGTATGAAAGGGGAGTATAACCAGATAAGCTCCAAACATATAGAGAGGGATAGTCTGGTGTCAAGAGCGGGACAGTACTTTGAGGGAGATAGATCAGGGAGGTAGATGGCCTGGTTAATTAAAAATCAAAGAGCAGAGAGATCTATTATTGCTATAGAAAATGAGGAGGGGGACTGTACTTCCTCTGCCCAAGGGATAAATAATATTTCTAAGTCCTTCTATGAAAAATTATACACCTCAGAGTTCCCTCAAAGAGCAAATCCGGAGAGTTTTTTGGATAGTACTCCCCTGCCTGTTGCATCAATAGAGGTAAATGAACTGCTCAGACGAGCTCTCACTGAGCAGGAGGTTAAGGAAGCGATATGGGTTTCAAGATCAGGTAGGGCCCCGGGTCCAGATGGTTTACCCTTGGAACTTTATAAAAAGTTTTGGGGAGAGTTAAAATAATTGTTCATGGATATGCTCCAGGAGGTGTTTGTCTGACACCATCTCAGCAGTTGGCCGCTATAACAATTCTGCGTAAACCAGGCAAAGACCCAAAAAAGTGTGGCTCCTACCGCCCCATTTCGTTGCTCAACACAGATTATAACTAGATAATAGCAAAGCTGTTGGCAAGGAGACTAGAGAGTACCTTGCCACAGATCGTCCACCCTGATCAGGGGGGCTTTGTCAGGGGAAGGCAGGCTAGACATAATTTAAGACAGGTTCTGAATATCATCTGGCATGGGTCAAGAGGAAGGAGCGGTTCTGGGGGCCTACTCATCCTAGACGCCGAAAAGGCCTTTGACAGGGTCAAATGGCCCTTCATGTTTGCAGTATTAAAAAAAATTTGGCTTATGCCCGATCTTTAGCCAATGGATTGAATGTTTGTACCAGGTCCCATGGGCTCAAATTCTCACTAATAATACTCTGTAGACACCCTTTTGGCTCTGTAGAGGTACTAGGCAGGGTTGCCCCCTCTCGCCCCTGATATATGTCCTTACTATTGAGGCCTTGGCAGCAGCTATTAGATGTCATCAAGGAATAAAAGGCTTCATGATAAATGGAAAGGAACATGTCATTTCTCTTTTTGCTGATGATGTTCTCCTGTTTTTGTCTGACCCAGTAAAGGCTATGCCTGCCCTGACTTCTCTTTTTAATGAATATGGCCCTCTCTCTGGACACAAGATCAATTGGAGTAAGAGTGAGTGGCTTCCTTTGAGAGATAATGGTGGGCCAATACATATTGGTGGTGTAGATATACCCCCTAAACCAGTAATAAAATATTTGGGAATATTACTGCCTCAGAAATTAGCAGACATGGGCCACTTAGATTATAAACCCCTGGCAATAAAAAATAAGGAACAATGTAACAGGTGGAAGTCACTTCCCTTGTCTTTGATGGGAACAGTAAATTTAGTAAGGATGCAAATATTGCCTCAGTGCCTTTACTTTTTCCAAACCCTGCCTGTTATGCTTCCTTTATGTTATCTGAGGTCACTGGAGGGCTCTATAACTTCCCTAATTTGGGCGAATCGTAGACCTAGAATTTGGAAAGAGGTATTATGGTTGTAGATCCACAGAGGGGGCTTGGCACTTCCCAACTTGAAGATTTATGCCCTCATGGCACAGTTAACACATATTTTGGACTGCCAGTAGACAGGAAAATGGTCAAGGGCCTCGGTTACCATGGAGTCGCACTCCCCGGGGATTTCACCCTATGCTCAATACCTTTTGCCTTTAAGTTAGAAAGGAGGGGGAGGGAGAGAAGCCTTGAAATCCATTCACCAAAACTATGCTTAAAATGTGGAGACTGGCCTTACAGATTATGGGGGAGAAGGGAGGCATGTCACCTGAGGGTTCCATTCTACATAGTTTATGGAAAGATGGGGGGGCCCTCTTTGGTTAGGAGAGCCCTGGGGCAGTGGGAAAGGCAGTGTGTTTTCCTCCTTGCCCACTTATTTCACAATGACTCCCTCTTAAGTTTTTCTGAGTTAAGACAATTATATAACATCCATCCATCACATTATTTTAATTATCTTCAGATAAAGTCCAGGTTACTTAGGTTAACCAGGTCAGAAGGAGGTGAGCCCTCTTTGAACAGAACATCTTTAAATTGGAGGAGATCTTTCAATATTGTAAATTGTACTTCAATGTGAAACCTCTGAGTGTACTGTAAAAAGCTTTGTTAGGGGCTCAGCCAGACAAGCTTCAGAAACTAAAGGATGGATGGGACAAGGACTTGGGAGGGAATTCTTTATCAGGAGGAGATTATAATTTGGCTTTGCGGAGTAGTTAGGTAGTTTTGGTAAATAATAGACTTAGAAACATTAATTATAATATTGTGCATAGAGTCTATTACACTCCAGCTTTGGCACATAAGATAAACCCCCAGATTCCAGATCATTGCCCAAAATGTTTTCTACAAGGGTGCTTGTTCTTTCATCTGGTATGGGCATGCCCAAACGTAAGGTCTTTCTGGAACAAGATTAACTAATTACTTAATAAGGTCCTGGAGTGTGAAATCCTGTTGGATCCTGTAGCTATTCTGTTGGGGGTAAGTAGAAGTGGGAGGGGTCAACTGAAAGCCTTACATCACTTGAGGAGATTGGCCCTGGTGGTGGGCAAGCAGATTCTGACCCAAAATTGGATGGCTCAGGCCACCCCTACTATTGCACAATGGGCAAAAGCCCTACTAAATAATATGAAATTAGAACATGTTCAATACAAAGTCCTGGGACACCTAGATAGATATGACCAGATATGGTCCCCTCTTGAAAAGGCGCTGGGTGAAATGTGGTTTCCTCTCTTCTAAGAATTTTAGCTTTTAAAGATTTTAGTTTCTGGAAATTATAGACCTAATGGTTCTGGGGTATTAGGTGTGATGTAGCATGTTGAAAAAGCCTAAACGTGTTAGAGTTTATTCAGTCTTGCTGCTTAGGATGTGATTTTTGTTGGGTTTCGATGCTCTCACCTACATCTGTACATGAAGCAAAGTGTATTCTGTAAGAATGTACCTGTATATTGTTTTCCCATGCCACCGACTCTTCAATAAATGAAGTTTAGAAAAAAAAGTAGGCCCAATAACCAAAGTCAATTTTCAGATAACCAAAGATGAAACCATGGCAGAAGTCTTTAATGATTTCTTTTTGTATATCAACCCAAGGAAAAAAATGTGTTAGAAAGGGATATCAACAGTGAAACTAATAATGTACTTTTCTTAGAGTCAGAAGTTAAAAAGAAACTTAGGGAGCTAAAATCAAACAAATCACCAGGTCTGGCAGGCTTACACATGAGGCTCTTGAAAACATTAGCATATGAAATAGCCAGACCCATTACAGCAATTTTCAGATGCTCACTAGAAGAAGGAAAAGTTGTGTCCATGTGGAGGAAGGCAAATGTTATTTCTGCCTTTAACAAAATCTAGCCAGAGCTGATAGGGCTGTGAAGAGCTACCAAGTGACGGAAGTTACACATGTGCATAGAAATTATTCAATGCCTAGGTGTAACTTGGCCATTTTTTGGAGGTGTTGCAGCAAATTTTCAATATGGCCTTTTTTGGACCCCTTCTTATGAACAGTGCCAGTGTCATTTTGTTCAATTGTCCTGAAAGGTGATTGTGCAGAGCAAATGCGTTATTCTGTGCCACAGGTGTGAAAACATGTTTTGGGCAGGTTGTGGAAAATGACAGCTGTACTGTTTTGAAGGAGGTGTGCAAAAATGGCAATGTTAAAAATGTGGAGTGAAAATATTAAAAATTGTTGACATTAGGAGCATGCATAGAAACTGCGCAATGCACACTCATAACACAGTCATTTGTTGGAATTTTTTCACCAAATTTGCAACATGGGCTTTTTGGGACCCCACCTCATGAACAGTGGCACTGTCTTTTTGTGAATCAGTCTCGAAAGGTGATTCCATGCAGTGACCGCAAATTCACCTTTTGGGACCAAGTAACAAAATGACAGTGACAGTTTTCATGAGGTGGGGTCCCAAGAACCCCATGTTGAAAATCTGGGGCAAAAGTTCCAAAAAATGGCTGAGATATCAGCATAAGTTGAAAACCCCATTGGATGGCTGTATAGCACACTTACCTTTAATTCTTCAGTTCGCAGTTGGGCTTTGAAGAGTGCAGACATGTCCTGGTCCAAAGAAGATGACAGCTCCAACCTCTGGAGGTAAGTATGGGGTAAGGGGTGTGTGTGTGGGGGAGGTGGGTGCTCAGTGGGAGGGAGGTGGGGAGAGAGGGCTGCAGCAATGATGAGGGACCATTTTAGTTTCACAGGGAAAAAACAACATCAAGGGACCGTTTTCTAATTTATAGGAAAAAAAAATTTCAGCACACTGGGGTGGGCTTCCAGTGTGCCACATGAATGCCGACATGGGGACTGGGCATCCCGATGTCAGGCATGGCTTGGGCGGGGGGGGCACCAGGGAAAAAAGAAATGTGATGAGGGACAGTTTTCTAATTTACAGAAAAAAAAATTCAGCACACTGGGGTGAGTGGGAGGTTACTAAAAAGCAAAATAAGATACTGAGATGAATTAGTCACAGTATTAGGCATAGGGAAAGGGGGTGTAATCATGCCATGTTATGATGCATTGCTTAGGCTGCATCTTGAGTGTTGTGGGCAGTTTGGGGCACCCCATGATAAGGTTAGTATTTGAAAACTGGAGGGAGTACAGAGGAAAGCCACTAGCTTGTTTCAGGGATAAAGGAACTGCTATATGAACAGAGATTGGGGGAGCTGAATATTTACACCAGAAGTACAGAAGGCTAAGAGGGGACCTATGCTTAGTTTATGAAGCCCACAAGGATGTAGACTTGTAGGAATGCATAGGTTAAGAGAGGAAGGAACTGAACAAAGAAACTAGGCAGCATAATTTACAGTTAAGCAGGAGATATACACAACAAATAGAAGAGGAGCATGGTTTAACCAGAGGGTGGTATATCTGGAATGGTCTCCAAGAACAAGTGTTCTCAAGCAAAACAATGAACAGTTTAGAAAACTCAGAATGATTACCTGTTAATGAAAGAGAATTCTGGCTTTTTCCACTGAGAAATGATGAGTCGTAAAAGCTAACACTACCAGACTCTCATAAATCCTATGAATCCTCTGCATTTTCAGTATCTGAATTTTCCCCACATGGGGATTCTGCATCCTTTAAGTCCACATCTACCTCTGTGGTGGATAACTGTCCTTCTCTTTCTTCAGCCTGAAGTGTCAGTGGTGCCCACAATGATGCACTTCTATTTGGAGGTATATATGCATTATTCATTTCAATCAATGTCAATGTAGCAACATTTTTGGGGACTGGGTTTTTACGTTGCATGTTCAGAACTAGCGCTAAATGGTAGACAGCTTAAATATTTAAAAGCCAGATTCATTTCATTTCATTTTTACTTCAGGAGTGAGACTCATTGAGCAATGTTCATTTGCAGTGAGGATTCAGTTCAAAAGACAGTGCACGTTACACAAATAATCATTGTAAAAATAAATATGGGTTAGCAACTGCAGGAAAATCGTACATACTGTAAATACATACAGCTCTATTATACAGCAAAATATACATCTTCATTTAAAAAGATCAATGGTAATAACAGTCACTAGCACCAACAGTACTAACAGGGCTAACAGGGGCAGTTTGGCAGAGTAGTCAGAGTAGACAAGAACCACTTTTTTAACCTTGAAGAAAATTTGAGAAAATTTGCTTTATGAACATACGAACATATGACTACGACAGCAGAAAAAGGACCAGAGGTCTATCAAGTCTGCTTGAGTGTGCAGCTCACAGTATACTTTTAGTGCAACTGCCTCCCCCTCCCATTCCTATCCCATCATCACTACCCCCAGCTTTTCCTTCCCTCAGTTCTTATCTGTACTCACCCTCCCTTTGACTCCTTCCTACCTACTTTTAAAACTGTCCACTATCCTCAATGCAATCAATTCTTCAAGGAGTTTGTTCCACCCTTCCACCACCCTTTCCGTAAAGTAATGCCTCCTCATCTCCTCCTTTACGCAAAGATGGATTAGTTTTGCAAATTATTATAAATGTCCCAGAACACATTTTTATGAAAAGGAAAAAAATCAACTTATGAAGCCTTCTTCTCTCTGCCAGAGTGGTCCATTGCTACCTCTGATAAAGGGAGCAGTGATGGGTCTCTCTTGGACAGTTCAAAGTCAATCTATCCAGATGATAATATAAGATATCCAATATATAAAGTCGGTCTACAGTGGCATGTTCGTAAATGAAATCATCAAAACCAAACAGTGGAAAAATCTGAACTTGGACAATTTTCTGAAGCATCACTGAATACAGACTGCCCCTATTTCTACAGAGGAGTTCCACACTGGTTCCAGCTTTACCTATTAAGTTATTCATGTGTATATTTCCTCAGCCAGAAGAATCCAGCCAATAGCATTTATATGTGTCAAGAAGCTCAATCTTTGATCTATTTTTAGCTTGAATTACATTCTCTGCGGAGTTATTAAGTTTTGTCTGATGACCAAAAATCATTAACCTTATTTTGGTAGTATTTAAATACAGTTTTGATTTTTTAAAGAATACCTGGAGTTCAGTTAAACTCCTTTGTAGCATTGTTTGGATAGAATCAACTGATTTGCTAGCCATATAGTTGATAGTGTCATCCACATAAAGATGACAATTTGCATCACCGACACTGTCATCCAAGCCTCTTTTAAATAGATAAAAAAATAATAATGATCCCACCACTGAACCTTGTGCAGGCCACTCTTTAACTTTGTCAATCCAATATAGCAGGTGTCCATCATCAGCTCCAAGGTGTTTGGGGTCTACCATATATGGCTCAACAGATCTGGCTGCTGCCTTTGGTCCAGCATCCTCTGATGGTTTCTCCTCCTTTTCCTACTCACAATCTACAATGCCAACCTGTACAAGAACTGCCCATAGGGGATTTAATTTTGGAGGCTGGTTTCTGGTTGTCTTATTGGTAGATGTCAAAGCTGCATCTCCACATCTCTCACTTCCTTTGCTAACTGTTGATGAGGGTGACACAGTGCATCTCATCTCCATATGATGTTTCTTTTTTCTATCTATTGTTTATAATCCTTGGATGCCTGGGTGGCTACTTCAGCCTCTGCCCTGCACCTGCACCACCAGTATCCATCTCTCCTGGGATTTACCTCGGCTCAGTCCCCACAGATTACCCCTCAGTTGCAGGCTGGAGGAGGAAGGGCTATCCCCCCAAGATACTCATCCAACTTGTGCTGAAGTATCCAAGGTGTTGGTGCAAGTCCACAGTAAATGAGCTAGGTATCATATAGCCCAGGCTCCATTTTCCTCCTGCAACTTTCTCCCATGACCCCCCCCACCCCGTGATGGCATGCACAGTCTCTGTTGACCTCAATAGCAGCAGCATGCTCTGGGCATGCACCATCCATCACGAGGGAGCAAGTTCCCTGGCTTGCTGCTAGTGGCAACTACTGTGCTGCAGCCTGTCCGTTTCCCTTCCTGGCAGGTTCTCACTCTCTTTGGGAGCATTCACTATGCTAGCCAACTAATCCGAACAAACTCTGGCTTACTTCTGAACCCAGGTCACCGGCATGGAAGCATGAACCACTCCCACTGAGCCATCAGGCAGCCCTACAATATGCTCTTTGCATTTGCAAACCATGCACATGACTGATCAACAATCTTTGCAGGTGCTCATCTTTCTGAATAACACCATCAGTCATGGCTGAAAGCCCCAGTTTGTACCATGGATCCAACATTGTTGCACTACTGGAATCCCCAGATGTCAGGTTAACATTCAGGTGTCTGTTATGGTCCAGTATATTAAGACTGTGTTCAGACAATGCAAGTCCCCTGTTGCCTCCATCTGCTGCTGCACATTACAGAAGGCCTGCCTCAGCACCTGGATGGCCTGGCTAATAGAGGTAGTGTCTCCACTCAATGTCTGTATGGCATGATCAAAAGGCCGCAAGATCAAAATCAACCCATCCATAAACCGCCACTGTTCTGTTGTCAGCAACATAGAAGCTCTACAACCGTCACTGCGTGTATGAAGCAGCATATAAGGCATTATACTGTTCATACATCCCCTCCAGCATATATAGGGTTGGATGCAGCCCTGTGGTAACCTTCTGCTTTAATCAGGGATGAGGCAGGCCATTTCTTAATTGCATTGCACGTAACTGGTCCATGGCCTTTCTAGACCACACAAAATGGCCACAAATTCAATGGCACAGGGTGAGCACGTCTTTAGTTTTATTTTTATATGCTCTGTTTATTGAAAAATTAAGAGAACAACATTTCACATAGTAACATCTTTGTTCTTTTCCTGTATTACTTGATCAACTATTGTATATAAAGTATTAAATATACTAAAGATAATAAAAATATTAAGAACTGTAGAAACTCATGGGTCTCATCACTGTCTCGCCATGACAGTTGTATATAATCTGCAATCTAGGTTTGACACATGTGTAGTCTATTCTAAACAAAAACATTCAGTACAACATGTGCTGGTCTCATGAGTCTATATAAATTGATCAAGATTTATCATATCTTATAGTGAAGAGTCCTTAGCAACAATGAGCATTCTGTGTTACTGAGATGCCAGCTTTTACCTTATGCTGCAAAAAAAAAAAAACTAGAGAAGCAAGGCTCAATATTTAATAAACTAATTTATGATGTGAAGCCATCATAAAGTTCCCAATGGGTTGATCTGTTTTGATTACTTGAGGCTTGTTGTCGAAGCCCAAAGGTAAGTTTGTCAAATCTTTGTATATGCTGTACTACCCCCTTCCAATCAGAGGTCTCCAGTGGGTCTGGACTGAGACATCACTTGGTAATAGCTTTGATGGCAGCTGCTATGAGGGTGAGCCATAAATATTTGGCTGCTTTTCCATAGAAATCCACGGGGTAGAGGCCTAATAGTAAGTGTTCCAGGCCTAGTGGGGAGGATATATCTAATATTCTCTGAAGGTGAGTTATGACTGTCTGCCAATAGGTCTGAATCTTTGAACATGTCGAAAAAATATGTGTTTTGAGGCCAATGCTTCTCCGCACTGTTGCCAACAAGTGGGGAAGACCCTTGGGTTCCATTCTGAAATGATAGCTGAGACTAGGAAGTACCGTATTTGTAGCTTCCAGACAGATTCTCTCCATATTGGAGAAGAGTTAGTTTTACATGTACTTTCCCATATTTTAACCCACTGTTTGTCATCTAAAGAGATACGTAAATCTGTCTCCCATTTTTTGTTTGCTTTGATGTGTAGAACAGGTCTGGTCTCTTATATAGTTGGCAAATAATTGTAAAATGGCTCTTTCACCCATGGGGGGAGGCTTTTTTTCAAATGGGATGTCTGAATGGAATTCAGACAGTTCCAGTTGGGCCTTTCATAGCTGGCTATTAATATAATCCTGTAATTGGAAAAAATGGAACTGGTCTGTGTGGGCCCAGCCAAAATGTTGTTGTGTTATTTCAAATGTTACAACTGATGCAGCCTGTGTTGATTGCCAGGGGAATGGCTATATCCTGTTCTGCCTGCCTTATAAACCAGGGATCAAGCTGGGCCAGTCCAAAAGCAGGATCATCTATCCAGTGCCTGTATTTCCATAGCTGGGCCTTAGTTGGACCTTGCAGGGTGCCCCTCCACTAACCCTCCAACACCACCTCAATTCCTGTAAGGCCTAAATGATTTAAGGAAGTGTTTCTCTCTAAAACAAATAGAAGCTGGTCCGGTGGTGCTGGAGATTGAGGCACTGGTCGCTACACCTTGTGCCATGCCGGTGACCTGGGTTCAGGAACAAGCTCAGGCCACCAGGGATCGGCAGGGGTGAAAGAGGATCGAGCATGTAGAGGACTGCTTTCCTCTCTCAGTGGGAGGGGAGGCCTGTCATCCCACTCATTGACTGCCCTCTGGCAGTAGCTAGAGGGCAGTATGGGTCAGGAGGTCCTTACCAATGACTCTACATCAGTAGGGAAGGAGAGACAGGAGAAAAAGAGGAAAACGTTTGCTGGCAGGGTCCATGATGGCCCCGCGTACCTGTGCCCCCCCCCAGCTTCTGGATTTGTGTTCTGGGGGAGAAAGACAGCACTTTCCTCCTTGGCCCTGCTGTGGGGGGTAAGCCATGGGGGAACTGCCAGGGGTTGGCTGAGCGGGAATGCTTGGGGACGGAGGATGAGTCCCTCCAAAGGAGGGCCATAGCTGCCTGCCAGGCTCTGGCAAAAACAGATAATAGAAAAAAAAAAAGAAATAGTCATGCCTGAAAAGGGGGTGGATTTCTTCCACTAAGTCAATTGATTTCCAGCAGGAAACATAGCTTGAATTTTTCCACGGAAGTGCAATTCTCATTTGAGTTGTGATCCAATAGCCCAGCACTTGGGGTACAGCTAGGCCACACTGGTGTTTGGGAAGATAAAGTACCTGTTTTTTAACCTGCAATCTCCTCTTCTCCCATAAGAAAGAGAAGAAAAGAGATTGCCAGGCCTGGAAATCTGCATTAGAGAGACGGCATGGGGTATATTGGAATAAATACCATAATCAATGTAGTGTGTTCATCTTAAGGGCTTGCATACAGGCATGTAGAGATAAGGGGAGTAAAAGCCATCTCTGAAAGTCGAGTTGTAATTGGGATGTTAGAGGCAAATAGTTTAATTTGCAAAGTTCAGAGGTATGGATTCCTAGATGGATCCCTAAATATTTCATGGACTTGAGGTCTCATTTCATTGGGTATGTTTGTGTAAATTTGGGTGCGACAGTGTAATATAAACAAAGGATTTCAGTTTTTGAAGTAATACAGGACTAACCCAAAAATAATGAAAACTGTTTTAAATATGAGAAAACCACTGGGAGGGATTGGTCAGATTCTGTAAGATATAGTAAAATATCAGCGTATAGAGCCATTTTATGTTCATTTCCACCCAGTTGAATACCTTTAATAACTAGTTGCTGTCTAATTCCTTGGGCCAGGGGTTCTATATAGAGAGCCAATAATAACAGGGAAAGGGGGTAACCTTTGCGGGTGCACCTGCCTAATCTAAATTTATTGGAGATATGACCATTCACCTGTATGTATCCTGTATGATTATGATAAAGTTTAAACAAACATGTAATAAAAGTTTGGGAGGACCCGAACCTGGAAAGGACCCCCACAAAAAGACCCACAAGACCTTATCAAAGGCCTTTTCAGCATCGAGGCTCAATAACAGAGAGGGAGTTTGTTCTATGTATATGATCTATTATATGAGTCGTCCTTCACAGATTATTCTCTGCCTGATGCCCTGAAATAAAGTCTACTTGGTCTTGGTGTATAAGAGAGGGCATTATCGGTTATAACCTTAGTACAAAGATAGATGTTAACATTTTATAATCAGTATTTAAGATAGAGATGGGCTGATATGAGGCACAGTTCAAGGGGTACCTTCCAGGCTTCAGTATAACAGAAATAATTGCTTGGGACCATGAAGGTGGGATTGGGCCTTCTTGGGAAAGGGCATCTGCATAAGTAGATAGCAAAAGTGGGGTTACTGTATTTCGGAAGGTTTCGTAGAATTCAGCTGAAAGGCTATCTGTGCCTGGGCACTTCTTCGATTTAAGTCTAGAAATCTCTGCTTGTATTTCAGGGGGTGTAATGGGGCAGTTAAGGCTTTGTTTTGAGCTGGTGTAAGGGACAGTAATTCTAGACCAGTGAGATAAGTCTGCAGAGATGTCTCATCTTGGGTGGGGTCTGGGGTATAAAGTGATTTAAAATGCTCTCAGAATGTTTCTGTTTTGTCAGGGGTGGAGTGGAGGGTCTCTTGGGAGTCGGAGTGCTTGATGACCGATACAATAGCCCTTGTTCTTTGTATTCTAAGTCTACCTGCCATCAATTTTAAGGATCTGTGTTCCCCCCTCATAATATTCCTGTTTCAAAAATAATAACTTTGTTCAACACAGTAGTGGTAAAGAGAGCCCTGGGTGAGCACTTCTTTAATTTCACATTGTGACAAGAACTCTTTCACAACCAGGTCTAGACAGTGTGCAGATCAGGGCAACCTAACAAGCTGCCCATCACAAATAGCCTTTACAATGTTTGCACCATTGTCACTGGCTATGAAGCCTGCCTTTAAGGATAGTAGGTTCAACCAAGAGTCAGTCTCCTCCAATATTGATGCCAAAATGTTTTCCCAAGTGTGAAAATCAAGCATGCACTTCATAGCCAGTGCTGCATGCTTGTAAATTACAGGCATGTAGCTTCCCTTGCAATTAGGTTGCTTGCATTTGCTGCCAAGGTAATGACCAACACCCTTCAGTCCTACTTAACTGCTATTACGAACATAAATTAGTAGCTGTTGGCCCATTGCTCCACATATCTGTGGTAAGATGGATGTACGAATTGCAGCAATGCTGCAGGGCATGTGAAACTTCTTTTTCCAACAACATTCCTCAGTTCAGGAATTGCCCACTGTGAAAAGTAAGTCCTGGATGGCACTTTCCACTTGGGGCATGCTTTGGACATAAAGCAAAGCAAACCAGTATTTTCAACAAATGAAAATGGGTGATCAATAGCGATCGTCTCTGCTGTGGCAGCGTTCAATTCCCTGGGTACTGAATGATTAGCGGGGAATTCACATGACTTGCATTGAATGCTAGTAATAGTTGGCTGGAACTTTTTTGGATGGGTGCTTTTTTTTTTTTTTAAATTACTGTTTATTCACCTTCTTGCCTGCCATCCCCGACCCTTCAGGAGCCTCAAGGTAGACATCCCTCTACCTTCCACCCTGCCAGTATGACCCCCCTGGAACCCCATGGAGCTTCAGTTTACCCCCCCCGAGCGGGGATGGGGCAGGGCCCCCTTACCCCGTCAATCAACTATCGTTGGTCCAGGGGTCATCGGGCAGGCGAAGGCAAATCAAGGGCACATCTCCAGAGGCTCCACCTTCCCGGCGATGGCAGGCATTTCCACTTTTTCTCCCACCACTACAGCGTAGGACCCCTGACGTCAAGGCGCAGAGCACTGATGTCACGCTGTATATTGGCAGCCTCCCCATAACATTAGGGGCTTGCAATACCAGGCTCCGCGAGCTCACGCGTTTGGGCTATAGCCTTAACCTCCCTGTGAGTAGAGTCATGGACGCCTAGCCTAACTCCCCGGCCGCCCACCAGCCACCCGAGTCCGCCTCGAACCCGGGTCACCGGCATGGAGCGAGGTGTGGCGCCCAGCGCCAACCCTCAGCGCCACTGGGCTGGCTCCAGATGGGTGCTTTTTGAGAACAGTTTTGTTACTAAGGTGTCACAGATAGAGACAGTGTCAAGAAACTTGTGACTTGGCTGAGAGATTCTGTCAGGGTAATGCTGCTGTTCCTGCCGCTGATGATGCTCATCAGTAATTTCACACTTTCAGAGGCACTACTGACCTCCTGCTCCTCAACCATCTTTTCCTCCACAATATCTTCCAGCTCATTTCTAGCTCTCAAACCACCTGCAGATGCTTTCTTCTGAACTGCTTGCCACCTAGCCATATGTTTGACTTTAAGGTGGTTATGCTGTCCACCTGTATCAATATGAGATCCTTTCTTGCTACAGCTTGCTCAAGCTTAAAAAAATGGTATACTGCTACAGTGTCATCTTTTGGATTGGTAAGAAAAAAAGTCCCACACAAGGGATTTTGAAAGGTGCACAAAGTTGTGTGGATCTCCAGTTGTGGTGGCCATCACACCATACTCATTTCTGTTCTGGGATATGTAAAATCACATATTCACTGGCTGAGGTTACCTACCTTTCAATTTGAAAAATTCACACATGTTGCTATCATCCTTTGTTTTTTTTCTTTTCAGGTTACCACGAAGGATCGATGATTGTCATCCTCACCTTACCCTCCATTTCCTCCTCCTCATCCTCCTTTCCAAGATCCTCCTCTTCCTCATTTTTCTGAGGCGGCAGTGGCTGTTATACCAGCATTACAGTGACACCGGTGCAGCGAACACCCCACAGTGAAACTCCCAGCTTTCCTATATCAGCAGCGACAGGGGTTTTGCATCGAGACACTGTAAGGTGATGGGGGTAAATATCTAACTCCATTGTCTGTATGACATGGAGTTAGATGTCTTTAGTAGGGGCTTGCGGGGGCACAGCCCCCCTAATGGAGGGTGGGGGGGGCACAGCCCCCCAGCATTGTGCATCGCAGTTGTGCCGGTTGGTTCGGGTCGTGTCACAGTCAGGAGTGTCAACAGGATTCTGGTGCAGTCGAGGACGTTGGTGTTTTTGTTGTCACACCGGTGTCATAGATCCACAGTGGCTCACATAGCCCTGCCACTACATTATCCTCAGACTCAGGTCCATTACCACTAACCACTGGGGACCCTTTTTGATATTTTCAGCCACCACTGGTGTTGCTGAGGGTTGAGGAAATTTCAGATAACAAATCTTGTCTCAGGCTGTCACCTCCCTCAGTTAAGAGAGCAGTAAAATTAAGTGCGGTAAACATTTTAACAATACCACTACCTTCACACATTGCAGATACACTGCTACCTTCTGCAGCAACACCACACCCTTGTCTGCCTCAACTGGTGATCACCACTGCTGCCTTTCCTGCCTTTCCTCCCTGTCTACTCTTTTCATTTCCTCTACCACTCATTCTACTGTAGTAAAGTGTAGTAATACTAGTGGCTTGATCAATAATGAAAATACTGCAAATAGTAAAATAGTTACGATCAAACAAAAAAAATTCAAAATTACAAAAAAGAGTTAAATTATTATGACCAATGCAACACAAACAGCACTGTGCAGACTGCAATGTTGCTTACAAAATGTATTTTATAACATAACATAAGGCAACTTACATTTGGGTGATTGGGTGCGTGCAGGATGCCTTAAGTGCTCACAAAGTGCCCTGACTGGCTTTGCGAATGTGCACTTCCTCAGGGAGGCTGGCCACTTGTGTAAACATACAATTGATGTGTAATAATTAAAGAGACAGTGCTTGAGTGATTAAAGTTACAAGTATACCAAAAACATTTAAATAGTTAAAAAAAAGTATTACAAAAAATAATAATCAAAAATATTAAAATGCCAAAGTTCTACAACTACTCACCAGAGCCGTGGACAGCCATTAGTAATGTAGCAGTACTAAAACACTGAGAGTGTAAAGAAATTATGGGACCTGAGAAAAATCAGTTGTCTGAGAGGACAGTGAAAATGCACTGCTACTAAAGCTGTTGCTGGCTGCAAACAAAAGCCTGCCCCCAGCCACACACACACATACACACACACACAGCACTAATCCAGCACAACAGCACCACACAGAAAAAGAAAGGAAAAAAAATAAATAACCAAACCGTAGGCAAAAAAAATAAACTTAAGTCTGCAGATGCAGAACTTCAGGTAGAATATGTTTTTATTTGTCAAAAAGCATTTGTTTTATTCAATGAACAACAGTATAAAACGAGTTAAAACTGAGCTCTATGTACAGTGCAGATGCTATCTCCTGAACACACTTCCTAGAACCGCACATGGCACAGCTCGTCTGGTCTATATCCTGCTGCAGTGTAACCATGTGATCTGCAGGTCACATGGTGTAGTAACAGCACTGAATGACAAAGTCATTTTGTGAAGTCCCAATGAACTTCACCAGTGAGGTTGTAAATTCACAACTTTTCAAAGCTGCCAATATCTCAGAATTTGACTTCATGAAGTTGCAAGCCTTTGTAAAGTTATTGTGAATCAAAGTTTTCCAAACTTCTCACACCAGGGCCTTCACCAAGTGGGGACTCTTATGGCATGCAGATTAATTCAGTGACACTTCATGGTCTTGTCCTGTTAAAAAGACAGAGAGAGAGGCACGCTTCCAATCAAATTTGCCCATAAATAATTGGTTTCCTAATCTGATCAACAGTCCAAGCTATCATTATAAGTAATCCTGGAGAGATGCCTATCTGTGCATTGGTTTCTTAGACATTACCTCCATCGGGGGGTTTCCTGTCCTCCATGCTGAAAGTCATATATCAACTAATAGTTAACCAGTAAGGCATTGCTGGCTCATGACCAAACCACACCAGGCATTGTAAACCCACCATCACCCACACCCTCTTGTGGTTTCTTGCTTAATTATCCAATCTGATTACCAGACCCAAATACATAGCCCGATTATAGCATTACTAATACCCTTTCAGACTGAGTCCAAAAAAATATTTTAAATACACATGATGTATATGTTTGCTGTTGATGCATTGTTATATGTTGAAAAGGTAAAAATCTAAGTTTAAAAATAGGGATTGATAGTGTTCCTCATCCCTGCTCCAGCTGGCAAAGTGTTAATAGTTTTCAGTCAGGAAAGGCAGGCTAAATTAATGTCGCAATGGCTGGTGTTTACTGTTTGAAGGGAGCTCAGTCTTCTAACTTGGATCATTGACCTCCCTGCAAACACCCCCATTCATAAACGTTAAAGACATCCAATAATGCAAGGGACAAGCATAAGGGAACCCTAGTGGATAAGAAGGTGGGATAAAGCCAGGGATAAATAGGGTTGGAGGTGTTGCAGTGGGTTAAGGGGCAGACTAGATGGGCCATGCAGTCCTTATCTGCCCTCAATGTCTGTGTTTCAATGTTTCCTTTCAGAACACACTGTTCTTTGCAAATTAACAATGCACTCCCTTCAAACAGTAAATACCAAGGACTGCAGTATTTAAGTTTTTCTGATTAAAAACAGTTAATTCTTTACCACTTGAGGGAAAGATGAGGAACACTACCAATTACCTGTTACCTGCTTTAAGCTACCCAAACAAAGAATTACACTGTTATGTCGGGTAGTGTAATACCTTACCCAAACTAACCTACCCAGCCAACAATAGGCAATACCCGCACTACCTGACCCAGCTACCAATAGGGTAGCCCTTGCTTAGTGTCTTGGCCTTACAAGCAAACTGTCAGTGGTTTGATTCCCACTAGGAACATAAATTTGGTGTTATATTTAAAAAAAAAAACAGTTTCATTCAGAGCAGACACTTGCTAGTATAAAAGATAGTTTAGTTCTTCTTTCACTCGAGTGATAATTCTTGGTGCAAGGAGTTAGAATAGTAAAAACAGTGGAGAAGGTAGTTTTTTAGGAGAAAAAGCTACAACAAAATATTATTGCCTTTAAAGCAATCCTGGGCGGAAAACCAACAGTTTCTTGCCCAGGAGCATTCCCAGATAAATGGATCTATTTCATATTCTATATAATGCAGGTTCCCGCCATGGAGATAAAATAAAAAAGTCCCAAATCCAGACCTGTTACTCCACTGCATTCTATTAGCATTATAGTTGAACCTAGAGAAACAGAAGTGATGAAAAATCAGTGCATTAGTTGGGATTTGAACCCATGCATCTCGCTGCAGTACCACCACTTCAGTGGCCACAGGTGGAGGTGCAGGGGAGCGGTGTTGCAGATGAGAGTTGGAAAACTGCTGTCATTAGACACATCAGGCATGCAGATGTCAGATGACATCACTGCAGACCTGGGGTGTCACTGCAGAGGAAAAATGGGGCTGACACAGGCAGATTAAGCCCCCACCTCTCCCCATGTCCATCCCAGTGCCTAGCAGCAAACTTCTGGGGGTCCTTCTGGCCTTCACCTCCATTATGGCTGGCCAGATAGAGTTGGAAATTAGCCAAGGAGCTTATGGCAACTCCAGCCCCAGAGGGAGTAAACTAAGGGGTAGCACAGCAATGTGTCACAGGTGGGCCTAGAAGTCCTAGGAGTGCAGGCTACAAGGTGTCAGGGAACAGACAGAAGTACATTGGTGGTTGGTCAAAGGAGGGCCTGGTGAGGACCTCAGGGGTTAAAAAATAGTGTTTCTGGGCCAGGCTTGCCTTAATAGAGTAATGGTTCTTTCCCTCAATCCCCCACAAGTGGTGAGGTACTGGGGTTCTTTTTGCATCTGCACAGGAGGCTAACACCCAAACTTAAGTTCTGCAAGCAAGAAAGCATGCCAGCTATTTATTCCTATACCCACAGATGCTGCATTTAAGCTGTGAAAGACAGATTCTATTCCAGGTACTATAGCAACCACATACTTATCAGTCACGTGACTGTCCCTGATCTCCCTGATCTCCCTGATGTCTTATTGATGACCTGCATTGGTGGATGACTACTCTGGGGCCATCACCTTAGCTGTCTCACCAATGGGGAATTGAGTGATACATCCCTACACTCTGAAACAAGCTACAAAACATGATAAAGGTTGGTTACTTGTCCATTCCAAATACTTCTATTGAACTTCTTGACACCCATAGCATCAATCTTTGTAACTGCTGATAAACCCTCTAGTACCTCATACTATACTGTTTGTGTGCACTTAATCTGAGAGTCGCCTCCTCCCTTTTGTGCTGGGGTCCTCTGTACTCCCCTGTGCACATACCTCTAAGGGTTTGGTGTACCGACGATGCATTTTAACTTTTGTGATTGTACTGTGTAATTGCTTTGGATTCGGTTTGGTCACCTTGAACATTGGATGTATGCATTCGGTACTGCATTTTGTTTTATGTTATGTCTCCCTGCAGCCTTGTCATTTTTTTCTGTTATCTATATGAAATGGCTGTCCCTACTGTTTTCCTTTGTAACTCTCCCATAATGTACCAGAAAATAGGCATTGAAATTGTCTAGTGTGATTACCTGGTCACTAAAAAACAAACACAAAAATAAATTAATAAACAAAGAAACCATGAAATTACACCATGTATATATCCACCATGTTATATATCCCCTGCCTTAATATACTAGTCATGTTATATTTGTCATGCCTATTTTCATTTTGTACTGCTTTTCTGTCCTATCATGTATTATGATTCCATTGCCTGTAGCTTGACCTATATTATGATTCTATTCTGTAACCACCACGTATCATTTATTTATTTGAAATTTGTTGACCAGGAAGGGCCACCAAGACAAAAATGTCCTTTTTCATGGACGACCCGAAATTAATTACAATCACTAACAAAAAGTACATACAGGATCAAATGCATAGGTAAGATACTACTTCATTGCACGATCGAGGACAACATTATTGCACAAATCATATTACACAAACAATTCCCAGGGCTAACTGCAATTCCAATTACATTGCGCAATAGGAGTACAAGGACAAGGATCAGGGTTACAGCATATGTGTCTGCAAAGCTTGACACCCTAACACATGCCACCCCAATACACATGTATCATGCAGAATGAAATGGCCACATATAAAGTGCAGTAGGCAGTGTCACAAGTGCATTTACAATGACTGCCAGAAAAAGTGAGCCTTGAGGGTATTCTTGAATGCAGCTGTAGAACAGCAGTTTAACACAAGCAGTGGTAGACTATTAATGAGGGATGGTGCTGAAGTTGCAAAAGACCTATCTCTTGCACATGTCCTGGCCCGCAGGACCTCCAGCAGTGAGCAAGCTGAGGACTTTTGTACCCTTCTCTGGGTTTTAGTCTTAAGGATGCCATGGAGACTGGGAGGGGCAGCAATTCTGGTTAGCCTGAAGGCATGGTAGAGGATCAGAAAGGCTAATTTTGCCTTAAAGGAGGGTGAGTTTAGAGCTGAGAGAACATCACAGTGATGGTCTCTAGGCTGGGTTCCTGTCACACAATGTGCCACTTTTTGATACAGCACCTTTAGTTTGCTTAGCTTGGTACCATGGAGGAGTGAAGGAGCAGGGCACCATAACGTAAGACAGGTAGTAGCATGTTAAAAGCCATTGCATCCACGGTTCACCACTGAAGTATGCATTAAGTCTGTCCAAATGCCAAGTTTCTGGTGAAGTGATCTCATCACAGACCCAATGTGAGGTTTCTGCATAAGCTCCTTTTGCCTGTCATATATTCTGCAGATGCCCCACTGTGGATATTTTTAGGGCTGGTCTGCATAGCACATCAGTTTCTATTGGGATGAAAGTCAGAAAGTGTTTTGTAGCTGCCCCTGGGATACACCTTGTAATGGCTGTTAAGGAGTGAGTTGTGCCTTGCTATTTCTCCATGCAGGTGTCTGTAATGTCTACTGGCTGTAAGGAGGAGAATGCATGAGAACTTGTTGATCAGTTGCTGGACCCAAAGGGAGGAGAACAGGGAGGAGTACCTAGAGTGTTTAAGGGAAGCTGGAAAGGCAGTAAGGAGAGCAAAGGCACAGACTGAGGAAGGATTAGTGTAGTCAGTTAAGAAAGGGGACAAGACATTCATCAGGTACATCAGCAAAGGGAGGAAAAACAAGGGAGGGATTGCAAGGCCCAAGGGAGAGGAAGGGGAATACAAGGGGGGTGACATGGAAAAGGCAGAAATACTTAATAAAAATTTCTGTTCAGTATACACAGAATAGGGGGAGAGAAAGGAGCCACAGCAGTACAGCAGTTTCCAAGGAGGTGAAGGGTGGACAATAGTCCATTCACAGGGGAAAGAGTCCTGCAGGAGCTCACTAAATTGAAGGTGGACAAAGTGATGGGACCAGATGGCATACACCCAAAGATATTAAGAGAACTGCAAAGGGAGATGGCAGAACCTCTGGCAGCCATGTTCACTGAGTCATTCAACACAGGGGTTGTATCAGAGGATTAGAGGAGGGCACATGTGGTCCCTCTACATAAAGCTGGCAGCAGGGAGAAGGCAGGGAACTACAGGCTGGTCAGCCTCACCTCAGTAGTGGGGAAGATCATGGAGACATTGCTTAAAGAAAGGATAGTGGGGAATCTAGAAGCCACTGGAGCCCAGGATCATAGGCAACATGGATTCACAGTGGGGAGGTCATGTCAGACAAATCTGGCTGATTTCTTTGACTGGGTGACAAGGGAAGTAAATCAGAGTGGGGCAGTGGACATCGCCTACTTTGACTTCAGCAAAGCCTTTGACACCGTCCCACATAGGAGGCTGATAAACAAGCTGGGTAGGCTGGGCATGGGGGACATGGTGATGAACTGGTTTAGAAACTGGCTAACAGACAGCAGGCAGAGGATGGTGGTAAATGGGATGCAGCCTGGGGAGAGAGGGGTGGCCAGTGAGGTGCCTCAGGGATCGGTCCTGGGGCCAGTCCTTTTCAGCGTCTTCATTAGTGACATTTCAGAGTGGCTGGAGGGAAAGATCTGCCTGTTTGCAGATGACACCAAGATCTGTAACAGAGTGGACACACCAGAGGGGTGGCAAAAATGAGGAGGGACCTAGGGAAGCTTGACAAATGGTCTGAGGACTGGCAACTAAAGTTTAATTCAAAAAAGGGCAAAATCATGCACCTGGGGCTCAGAAACCTTGGGGAAAACTACAGGATGGGGGGGGGGAGTTGCTGACCATCACAAAGGAGGAAAGGGACCTGGGGATTATTATTTCAGATGACCTGAAAATGTCAAAGCAGAGTGCTAAGGCAGCTGCAAGGGTCAGTGGCATGTTGGGGTGCATTGGCAGGTGTATCACCAGCAGAAGGAGGGAGGTAGTGATGCTATTATATAAAACCATGGTCAGGCCTCACATGGAGCAGTGTGTGCAGTTCTGGAGGCTGCACCTTTGTAAGGACATTAACAGGCTAGAGACAGTCCAGAGAAGGGCAGCTAAAATGGTACAGGATTGCAACACAAGGCTTATGAGAAAAGAATAAGGGACCTCAATATGTACTCACTGAAAGAGAGGAGGGAAAGAGGGGACATGATAGAAACATTTAAGTACCTCAAGGGTATAAACAAGGTGCAGGTGGGAGACATTTTCCAATACAGGAGGAGCACAAGAGCGAGGGGGCATGACATGAATTTGGAAGGTTGGAGATTAAGAGGGAATGTGAGGAAGTTCTTCTTCATAGAGAGGGTGGCGGAGGCATGGAATGGTCTGCCTCAGGAGATGGTGGGAGCGAGCACTGTGGATGGATTCAAGCATGTTTGGGACAGGCATAGGAGAACCATAGAGGTACAGCAGCAGGTGGGTGGGAAACAGTAATCCAGTACAAGGGCTTAGGGGCTGACTAGATGGACCAGGCGGTCCTTATCTGCTAACAAAGTCTATGTTTCTATGTTTCCATGGAACAAGACAGGGCCAAAGAGTGGCAATTTGTAAAACAACATTTAGCCAACATAAAAACAGTTTTAATCGTTTCACCATGCTTACTTACAAGGAGATATTATTTTCAGCCTGTAAGATGTAATGCATGCTCACACTACTATTACACTGAAAACTGCTAGTGCAAGAAGGTTTCAGCTGGCCTCACCTGGAGTCATTTTCACGGCTGTGGGTGGAGCCTACAGCCATTTTGCTATCTGTAGCTTGAAAATGAAGTTTCATGGAACACATTGTTTGGACTTTGCAATCTATCCTTCCACATCTACAAATCAGTATGACAACTAAAATAAAACAATCCCTTCTTTCTGTTTACAATGTTGGAGACATAACTCCAAGCTGCTTATCTGATGACCATTAGGAAACTGAAACAGCTTGTTAAATATTGGTTGCCTATTAAACTGGATATTTGTTTACCCTCCTTCGAAATGCAACAGCTTGCACATTTAAATGATTAGCATTTAAACATTGTTTGCTACTAACTTCAGTTGGGGATGAATATCTTTCAAGGAAGATTCATAAATCATAAATGTTTTCCTTTCCCAGCAAATTTAGTAAAGATCTACACTGTTTTTAACCTCTTAAGACCTATCTGATAAAATACCAGGCCTTCAGTGAACTACCCAGACTAAACGCATAAATTTATTTTTGACAGTAAGAGCTGCAGCCTGCTTCCCAAACATAACAGATGAGAACTACTGAGATCTCTTATAGTAAGAGTGTGAGTGTGTGTGTGTGTGTGTGTGTGTATGTGTGTTTCCGGGAAATGTTGAGAAACAGTCAAAGTCTGGCAAGGGAGACCTCCTTTAATGAATTAACTGCTGACAAACCATGAGTGATAAGAAAGCAAACTATTTGATACCTTTTATTGGACCAACATAGATGTAACAAAAAGAACTTCTACCATTTATAAAATTCCTGATCAAACAACTGCAAACAAAGGACTGTTTTTTGTCATTTTAAAATATGATATACTGAGTGTGTATTTACTGAGTTGCTGGATCAGGGCCTTGATAAAATAATAACATTTACTTAACTCATGCAAGATTCCATCAGGTGGACAGAAGAAAGTCTATAAGAATGTGTCTGAAAACTATCAACTGTAAGATGTAAAAATTGCATTTGTATGTGTGTGTGTGTATATGTATAATATATATATATATAAGTCTATTTGCAATAAATTTGTTTACAGGCATTACTAATATCTTTTGAAAGTTTGTCTGACTTGTGATTACCAATTTTGAGTATAGTTTATGAAATAATGAGTTTGATATTTGTTATTTCATACAGTCCCCCATTATGAATTATGCATAGCATATAAATCCAAATCATTCCAAGGCCATCGTGACATATAATATTAATATTGAGCAGCATATTAGAGCTCTTTTCCTAATAAAAGCCTGCTGATATAATAAATAAAGAACAAAGTCATAAATAAGGAACCAGTGGCTTATGAAAAAATCTATAGGGATTTATACAGGGATTTGATTCTGCCTTTGTGGGGAAAACACAAGGAAAATGAGGGTTTCTTACAGAGTAATGATTATTTGGATATGGGAGCACTGAATATTTCTTATCCTATATTTTGTATCCTGGATAGGGTGGGGGAGATGCTACATCACATTGTCACAGGGATGTTCATATACACATTTTTGCACTATATTTACTCAGACTGTCACCGATTAGATGCAATATCTTGTTTTCAGTGGAGTCATAATTTTACCGTTTTTATAATATATTTATTCAGGCTACCTAGTCCAGGGCCCCCATATTCAAAGGACATATGCAGCGCATCCCAGTGGAAAGGTGAGATGTGCCACACATCTCCAACAATGCACAGCAATGCGATATTCAAATGTGTGTGATGTGTCAGCCACAAGGGAATGGGCCAGGGCACACACAAATGGTATGCTGTTCAAGTTGAGGGGGTAATCCCATGCATATGCCATGCTGAAGCATATTCAGTGGGAATGTGCCCCTCACAGTCCAAAGCACCGAGGCCCACAGTTAGGCCATGAATAGCTGGCCTAACCTAGCCAGACACCCACAGGCAGGCTGCAGATGTGCACCCAGGTGCACAGCATCCTGGCAGCCCTGGTGGACTAGAAGTACCCTCTTTCTATCACCAATCTAGCCAACTCCATCCCTGAAGAGCTCTATAGTGTAGGCCCCCCAGACCCAATTGCACCAGAGAAAACCATGGTCCATATCCATAGTCTACAAGACTCCCATCCACTGCCCCTGTACACAGACCCCCTCACTCCTCCCATACCCAACCTGCTGCAAAGACTGACACTGCCCTCCACACCCTGCCATGGCCAGCCATTGACTGCACTGAACCTGGGCTGGGGACCTGCATTACGGAATGACCCAACTGGCTGTACCATGCATTGGGGTACCATGCCAGCTGCGGATCCACCAGTGTATGCAGCTGTGTGTATGTCCCCGGCAAACTGAAAAGGGAATTTACATACCTCCAATGCATGCCTTGCTGATACTGTATCTTCCTGCTGTCATACACCTCTGCAAGTTCACACTCTCCCCCGTTTCCCTGTGTAATACGCCACCCTCTGGACTGCTGAAGTATCCCGGGTGCCATGGAGTGCGGTATCCTGTAATGCCATTTGCAGTGTACACTTCAGGCTATCGATAGTTCATCTGCAGTTCCCCAATTGTACAAATGAATGGGAGGTCAGCTGTAACATGCCGGTTTTGGGACCTGTGTGAGTGGATACAGCATCGGCCGTCTCCCACACTGAGCAGTGCAGTGGCACCGGGATGATGGATCCGCATGCCAGTGCCTGAGGAGTATTGTCACTGGGTGCTATCACCCACACACAGCTCGTGCCTATGTATGACACATTTCAACATCCTACTGCGAGTGCTCTGCCACCCGCTGACAGAGTGGTATGATCCCATTACAGAGCCAGTCGTCACAATGGCATGGGTATGGAGGGCAGGGAGGGGGGTGTCTGTGCACCATTGAGGGGGAATGGGGGCCACTACACTATGGACATGGACTGTAGGTGTATTCAGGTGCAATTAGGGATGGCATTGGGGTCCCTACAATATGGAACTGATACAGCCTGGCCTCCGCTACGCTCAGGGCTGGTGAAACAGGTGGGGGAGTTGCCACTATACCATCAGAGACTTCTGGGCCTGTCCCATATGGGAGTGATCGGGGTCAGGGCTTGGGGGCAAGAGCTGCTCCAGTGCATTCATACCCATGACAACATGCAAATGGGATGGTAATGAGCATGCATAAGGCCCCTTTGCACCCTGCATGCTCAATTAGTTCATTTGCATTCCTGGGCTGAATATCACCCATGGGGGCTGTGGTGCATACCAGTATGTGCCATGCATTCTCCCTGGAAGGTATTCAGTCGGGGTCACCCTGGATGCACCTGACTTGGCAGCTGCCTTCACTGTGACTCCTGTCCAGGATCACATTTTCAACAGGGACAATAAAGCCCGCCAGGATGAAGTGCAGTGTCACAGGTTTACTGCATGACAAAATGTATTAACTCCCTTTGAAACTGCATTGTTTGCTGCAGTAACTCTACTGCAGAATTCTGCATTGCTGCACTTCATCCTGGTGGGCTTCACTGTACGCATACCCTGTACCAGTGGCACATTCTCTTTGAATATTGTATCAGTGCTGACCGGCGCACCCTCTTTGTGCAATGCATCTTTCTGCTCATGATTGATCCGGCACTTAATATATCCCCCCAGATGTAAAAATATTGTTTTTAGTGCATTCTGATTTTACACAATGCAGCATAATATTGTGTAGTTGTACAGCCCCACTGAAAATAAGATGCCATTTCTCCTGTGAACTATCCAGGCTAAATACATAGCAATCAGCAGGCATATTCCAGGTAAACACATTGTAAAAATATATAAAAGGAAGACCACATTGAAACTGCCTCTCCACAGATCTTCATTATGCAATTCATTAGAAATAATGGGTAAAAGCATCCCAAAAGCTCTTCACAGCCATATCGGCTCTGACCAGAACCTGTTTCTTATGGGAAAGGAAAAGAGTAGTGAAATTACCTGATAAATTCAGGGCCCAAATCTGTCCTCTTGCCCCTCGACAACCCAACAGATCCAGTGCCTGACCTGACAGGAACAAAAAATGGATTCGTATCCAACCCAGTCTGTTAGGAACAAAAATAAGAAACCCCTCTGCTGCTGTGATGCTGCTGTAACCAGTGAGTTTGAACCTCTCTGTCACTTCTGGCCTGCAACATACTAACATTTGAGATGGGGGACTAACAACATGCACTTCTGAGACTATAATCCTAAATGCCCATGATCCTGGCTCTGCCACCTGACTCTACTTCTTTCACTGATGTTCCTTCTCTCAGTACTCAATCACAGCTCTGCATTCTCCCTAACACACATGCAGTGTTCTTATTGCCATGCATGGTCCAACCCAGTACTCTGAGCAGTGGATCACCTACTGTGGATGACCCCCATTGAATAACAGCTCTTGTCAGATGCAAAGTCCTCTGGAAAAAATGGTGGCTGTGGGCATCATCAATTTACTATCCTTACTGCCCAGGTAATAAAAAAAAAATCTGCCCCTTCCCCACCAACTACGTGATGGATTTGGTGCTCAACCCCTTCTGTTAGGAAAAAAACAAATTGGTCCCTCTTCCCCCACCTATCACAGACCCCCACCTATTACAGGTCTGGTGCTTTACAAAGCACAGGAGTTACATTCTTGTAGCACAGGGACTGTAAAATGTAATAGAATTTGGTTTTATATTACGACTTTCATACAACCTGTATCTCAAAGTGTTATACAAGACACAGAAGTTCCATTCTATTAGAAGAGGGAATGTAAAATAGAATAGACCAGAACAGAACAGAACAGGTAAGCAATAATACCTGACAGGGTGGGCAGCATTGTGCTATACCAGACCACTCAGAGGTGTGATGAGGCTCAACACTGTAGGCGGAGGGCCTTATAGCCTCTGGAAAGTCCAGTATAGCACAATACTACCCACCACGGAGGGTATTATTGCACTTAGAAAATGGGCCATTGTATTATAAATGTTTGAAAGCAAATTAAATGTATTGTTACAATGTTAATACTCAGAGTGTCATTTATTTTTGCAAAACATAGTTCCTCCACCTACAGTAGCATGCTGTTTTTCTTTTTTAACTAAGGACTTCTGTCCTAACTGAGCCACTGTAGTTGTTGCTCTTGAGTTAGTTGTCAGGGTTACCCTCCAACACACACACACACACACACACACACACACACACACACACACACGATTGATTATAATATGTATTTATTCATTGACTTATTCATTCAATACTTTTGTTTTACTGTTTTACTGACATAGAACTAAGATTATGTTTTTGGTTTTATTACCGGACTGGCAGGTGTTGCCATAGCAAGTGAGAGAGAGAGCATGTGAGCACGGTCGAGAGACTGAGCATAATTAAATAGAAGAGTTCATTTTTTCCCCTTTATCTTAAACGTATGGTCAGGAGCTGTTGTAGCTGTGATACTGAGAGGACAACAGAAAGTGTGAATGTGCCTGCGGTTTGTAATTTTTGCAGCAGTCCGGAGAGTGAACACAATTGAGGAGGCAGCCCTTGAATGCAGCCTTGCAGGTGAGATTGGAAAAGTGGTTCCACGTTCCAAGTGATTTGGTTCAACGCAAAGAAGTGCACCTGGGAAACAAAAACCCAGGGGAAGAATACACAATGGGGGGATGAGATACTGACAACAACAAAAATGGAAAGGGACCTGGGGGGAGTTATATCAGATGACCTAAAGGTGGGCAAGCAATGTGAGAAGGCAGTAAGAAGGGCTGGGGGGATACTGGGAAGCATAGGGAGAGACATCACCAGTAGAAAACAAGAAGTTGTTATCCCTTTGTACAGACAGTTGGCGAGACCCTATCTGGAGTACTGCATGCAATTCTGGAGACCCCATATCCACAAAGACATAGACAGGGTAGAGGCTGTCCAGAGGAGGGCAACCAAAATGCTGCAGGCTCTGCACCAGAAGACATATGAAGAGAGACTAAAAGAGCTCAATATGTATACCCTAGAGGAAAGGAGGAAGGGGGGACATGATAGAAATGTTCAAGTACCTCAAGAGAATCAACAAAGTCCATGAGGGTAGCATCTTTCAGAAAAAGAGATGTGCACGAACAAGGGGGCACAATTTGAAGATAGAGGGGGGATGGCTCAGAGGTAACATGAGGAAGTCTTTTTCACGGAGAGGGTTGTGGATGCATGGAACAGCCTTCCTGAGCAGGTCATGGAGTCAAAAACAGTAGGGGAATTCAAGAATGCATGGAACAGACATAAGGCAATTCTAGTGGTGGGTAGGAGGAAGTAGGCTGTTGGTTAACTAGGATCTGCAGCTTATCCATTAGGTAGGGAAATGGGCAGACTAGGTGAGCCAAGCATTCCTTATCTGCCATCAAATTCTATGTTTCTATTCTATGACAGAAAACAATTTTTTGAGCTATCTCTTGAAAGTTCTTGTTAGATTGAGCAGATGGGTTACTATGATAGTTTGAGCCAGTGGTGTGTGTGTGTGGGGGTCTCTCACTCACTCACTAAGTGAAAAGAAAACATGGTGGTGTTCAACATTCTACTTGTCCAATACTGCTTTGAATGATATGCAGCCACCGAGAATGGGGTTAGTTATTTCCTGGTCTCTGTTACCTCATACCAGACTGACTGATTGGCACTTTTAGTCAATCAGGATCAAGAATGCACTTAACCCATTTTCTAGAATAGAATAGAATTTCCAGGGCACAGCTGGTCTGGCTAAATAAAAACAAATATGATCCTCTATCCCAGCTACCTGATGGGTCCATTGACCAGCCCAGCCTGTCAAGGAATAAAACAAATCTTTCCCCTCACCTAACTATCTAATGGGTCCAGTGTCCAACCCAACTCATCAGAGAATGAAACAAAACTGGCCCCTGCCTCAAAAACCTGACAGGTCCAGTGGCCAACCTGACATATCAAGGAATTAAAAAAAATCTGTCCCTCCCCATCACAACTTACTGACTGGTCAGATGCCCAACACTGCTCATCAGGGAATAAAGGAAAGATAAGTCCCTGTCTTCCAAACTTCCTGATGGGTCTGGCATGCAACCCTGCCTCTCATGTAATACAAAAATATGCCCCCAAAAAAAACTGATGGGTCCAGTGCCCAATGTATCTTGTCAAGAAATAAAAAACAATCTGTGCCCCTCTTCCCAAACTACTAAACACTTCCAGAGAGTACCCAACCTGGGCCATCTTGGAATTAATAAAACTCTCCCCCTTCCCCAGCAACCTGAAAGATTTGGTGTCCGACTTGAAATGTCAGGGAATGCAAAAAAAGCTATAGTGTATAGTGGACCACGATTGTGTATTGAGATCCATACACTATAAAAAGTCACTCTGCTGCAGTAGTGATGTAGACACTAATGCAGAATTACTTTTTCTTCTGCATTAGTATCTAGACTACATTGCAAGTGACCCCATTAGTGCTTTTCTTTGGTTAATGGCAGGTGAAGAGTCATGTGCATGAGCTGGACAGGGGGCAGTTGTTGGTGAAGCAAGGGGGGGTGGAGCGGAGCGACTGGGTGCTGAAAACAAAAAACGTTCAGCGATTCTGGGCTTTTGGATACCATACACTATATAAGATAGTTTATGGCAGCCCTGATACAAAACAATGCTCTTCTGACACCTTTTGGTTACTATGACATCAAAGGGACCTCTCAAACTTATCTTTCAAAGCCCTTGACATCACAGTAACCACTCAGTGTAAGAATAGCACTGCTGTGTATGGGCTACCATAGGCTATTGTACAGATCACCTCCTAGAAACAACATGAAAGGTTTGGTGTTCAACCCAGCCTGTAAGAGAATAAAAAAATGTAAGCCTGTCCCAGTGACTTGACAGGTCCAGTGCAAACCCCACCTGTCAGGGAATAAAAAAAAAAACCTGTCCACCTTCCTCCACTCACTATTTTACCAGTCTGGTGCTCAACCTCGCTTATCATGGAATAAAAAAATCTGTCCCCCCTCCACCAACTACCTAATGGGTCCCATGCCCTATTAACTCAGCTATTAATCCAAATGGAGATAAAGTGGAGAAGCAGCAAAGTAGAGAGTGCAAGATGCAACAGATGGGGTACTAAACACTCCTCTTCCTAAGCCCATCGACTCAGGTCACAGGGAAGGGTCAAACAATTGTGGGAAGCCTGTGCCTGCAGTTGCACTGCTGCTGCTACCAGCCTGTTAAGGCATTTCAGCCTACTCCAGGCCACAGTGTACTAGCATTGGGGAATGGTCCTGGGGGAACTGATGGCACACACATTCGAGGCTGTAACACCAAGTGCCAGTAATCCTGGCTCCACTGTCCAGCACTCTCTCCCTCCCTCCTTCTCTAGGTGTGCAATCTTAGCTTTGAACTCTTCCCAAAATGTGCATAGGGATCGCATTGCCATGCATATGCTCAAACTCAGTCTGCTGTGCATCAGAATGGTCAGGTGCCCAACTTGGTCTGTTAGGGTATAAAAAAAAAACTCTGCCCCCCCCCACAAATTACCTGATGGGTCCAGTTCCCAATCTGGTTTATCAGAGAATACAAATAATCGGCCTCCCCCTTCCTCAACTACCCATTTGGTGCAGTGTCCAACACAATCAGTTATCCCTCCTCCTCCACCCAACTATCTGACAAATCCAGGGCCTAACCCAGACTATCAGTGAATAAAAAAAATGCCCCCTCTCCTCCTAACAACCTGACAAATCGCAAACCCACCCCAGCCTGTCAGGGAATTAAAAAAAATCTGTCTCCCTCCCTCAAACTACCTGGCAGGTCTGATGTCAAGCCTGGCCCATCAGGGAATAAAAGAATCTGTCCCTCTGCCCCCCAGCTACCTGAGTGGTCTGGTGTCCAACCCTGACTATCAGAGAATAAAAAAATAATGATATGGGGAGGCTATAAATGAGTTTGGTGCGGGGGGAGGGGTGAAACTAACAGCTCGATGGTGGGTGGAACTGAATCACTGTGTATAGGGTAGGAAACATTACTGAAAAGTAGTGCTGCTGTGTCAATGCCCACAATGTGGGCCCTGTACACAAAAAAAAATCTGTAAAGCTGACATTGGATGTGGTCTTCATATAACTACTTTACAACAGTGAGGCTGGTGAGACTGTAAGGTCAAAATAACAACACAAAAAACATAAGAGTAGCCTTGCTGGCAACAGTCAGAACTTGTTTGAACTTTTGGCTGTCCTGACCAGGACCTCCTTGTAAATGATCATAGCTGAAGCAAGCCTTTTCCTAGTATAAGAAATAAATCCACTACAATCTGTGATGTCAGTGGCCGGCCTCCTGCTGTTTTGGGTGCTGCCAGAGTGACTTGATGGCAGTGGGGCATGAGGTCAGATGCCCAGCTGGCTCAACCAATCCACAACCTGCTGTGGGAGTTTGCAGAAACCAACTACAGCAACACACTGACATGACTCTAGCTTTGAACTCTGTGAAAGCAAACGGTTTAATGTCCTCTTACGAGGTTCAATATGTCGTAATAATACAAAACTAACATCCAGCTTTAACATTGAGAAAACAACTTTTTCAAACATTTTATACCAGTTGAACAGGTTTGTTTTATATATTTGTTATTCTTATTTTACTTTTATTATTCTGTTTATTTTCAAAGATGCAGTTATGAACAGAAAAAGCTTTCTGGCATATATGTATAAAATGGACTCAAATATGAAGCCCTTTATATTTTTTAGGAATTTGCATACATAGACTGATTAATCTAATGGGAAGGAATATGCCTTTTCTACATATGTGAGCAATGTTTGAAGTCCTTAGGAAAGAAAAACAGCTATGTTTTGGAGCTAAGTATTAACTTCAGAAACAGAGGTAATGGCTGGGGTTTGGGTGATAACCACGCTGTAATCAACTTGAGTGGTTGGTAGGGAAACATGGTTTACTTTTGCCCTAGCAACCATGAGAGGTGATTACATGTGTGGTTATCACCTGAAACACCAGCCATTGTTTTTTATAGTGTATGGTGGGAAATGCATAAATATTGATCAACTAAAACATTTTGTGAAGGAAATTGCCCATTTCTTCACCCAGTTCAATGGCTGAGATTTAAAAGATGAGACCAAAACGATCTGGTCACGCGGTTAGGAGATGCTGGGAATTATGGGATACAATGTGTCCTATTCTGGGCCCAAACATACGAAGAGATGTGGTGATTTTCAAGGCCTGCTGATCAAAATTTGGGCGAGGTAATCTACAAGGGGCAGAAAAAAAAGATGATGTGTCTGCCATCAGAAAAGTCACTTGAGTCTGTATTTGTTGCTAACATAGAGGATAATGACTGGGGATCGGGTGATTACCAAACTGTAATCACCTCGAGTGGTTGCTAGGGCAACATGGTAAACCTTGAGAGCGCAGCTCGAGAGGTTAACTGTAGCCCTAGCAACCACAAGAGGTGATTTCAGCGTGGTTGTCACCCGATCCCCAGCCATCATCTTTTAAAGTGTATGGTAAAAAAAACAGCGTTTGCATTCTGTGTGTGAGAATTATGGAACTCTGGTGCATTCTTTTTTGCTATGCCACTGTTTGAAAGTTACGAAGTGTGGTTAACAACTTTTAAAATTCTAAACAGTGCATAATAAAGCTGTGTGACTGCTGATTATGGTGGTTAATAGGTACTTACCATACATTATAAATTGGTATTGACTATCTAGACATAATTTGTTTCAAGACTGAATCCATAGGAAGAGGTCAAACATTATGCACCTATCTCCTTTAATAACTCTGGCTGTATAAGACTTAAACAAAAAGTACCATGCTACATATTTCATATAAAAAAGTTTTTTTTCTACTTTTTTAATCTGTTCATAAGCTTGTTTTCTGATTTATAAGCTCATAGTCACAAAATGTTAGTCCAAACAATCAAAGCACTGCACTCACAGCTCCAAAGAATTCAAAGCAGACCATCTTCCATAAAGTCCATTGTTTTTAAGAGTAGGATAAAAAACAGTTGTTGCAGACAGTAACAGAGAAACAGACCTCTCCCATTTCAGGCAACAGTTCTGCGCTTTCCCTCTGAGTCTTGAGAAAGCGTGAGAGCACAGAACTGCTGACTGAATCGGGAGAGGTCTGTCTCTCTGTCTTTGTCTGCAACAACTGTTTTTTATCATACTGTTAAAAACAATGGACTTTATGGAAGATGGTCTGGTTTGAATTCTTTGGAGCTATGAGTACAACGCTTTGATAGTTTGGATTGATTTCATTATAACTGGACTGCACCGTGCACACTCGGGAGCCTCTGCTTAGGTATGTGTTTAACAAAACGTTAGTATTGATAGAGTGGCCAGAAAATCTTTACAAAGATTATTTGGAGAATTTACTGAGAGAGGGTATGGCTCCATCTTTTCCCTGATCTTACACTGTAGCTCACAAAATCTACACATGACCTACAATATTTTCCACTTAAGCCACAACAATACACATGCATGTGACTTCCTGGGTTTCCCCATTCCTTTAGTTTCCCTCCGATGTCATCCCCACATTACATGTCCTGTCGCCCATGAGGGAGGGGGCAGCTGACTTCCAGTTTAGTGGACCACAAGCCTGATAATGCAGTGCCAGCATGAGCATTGTGCTGCTTAGATAGCAGAAGGGCAAAAGGAACAGAGGAAAGTGTGCGGTGATTGGATATGAAAATGGGGGCTTGCTGTTGTGCACAGCAGTCTTTGTCAGTTCTTAAATCTTCTGACATAAGGAATAAGTTAATGCATGTATGTGCTGTTCATTTGAGGGAAATAACAATGACTCCACAACTCACACCTTTCGTTTTTGGGATTGTACAAGAAATTTAGGAAGTAATCTTACCTTTGCACTCACAAAATGCTGTCAGAACCAAAGTAGGACTGGGGTGATAGCAAGTCAAACACCACTCCCAGATTTTCTTCCCTCTTGTTATCAAGTGGTTATAAATTTTAAAAAAGGTAAAACTGTAGCAGTGCATAATAATTTGATCAATGACATGCTGCATGTTACAATATAACTGTTTCTGGCAGGACTTGGATATATGAGGAAGGTTCATTAACTCTGCGGTCTCACTGCTCTGTCTAACAGCTGTGCAATTTCTCACAGTCAGGACTCCTATCACTTTCCAGTTCCTGATTGCTTTCATTAAACCTGAATTTATGAAGGCGTCTCTGGATTTCCAGAGTCTGAATTTAAAGGCATGATGTAACATTAAGTCTTTAATTTTATTTCACGCCTTTAACTTTGGGCTATGTTTGCACTGAAGCATGTGTTTTTCTCTAAAGCAGTAACAGGTTCAAAGCTTTCTTACACACTGAGGGAGTGCACTTGATAATCCATCATATATAACTTTTAAAAGTACTTAGTTTCCTTTTGAGTGTCAATAAGCTCCAGAAGGCTTCCCATCTGTAGAAGGGCCTCTTATTTCTCAGATAGTAGAAGATCTGCAAAATAGTGCAATTCTAGTATTCGGACATAGTGGTGCATTTAGCAGCATTTAATAGCATTCAGGTGTTCAAATGTCAGGATGTTCAAAGCCCACATTTTCAAGCCAGAGAACCCACAAACCCAAATTCTTCACCCCAAAGTGTATATACTAAGGACAGTGTACCTGTGCCATGCAAGCTGCAACTGTGTATTAACACAATTATGGCAAACTGTTTTGGTTCTGATGATCATATCCCCTGAAATAAAAAAAATGATTCCCTAGTTCAAGGATGCTCAGTAGCATTTACCCATCAGAACTGCCACACACATCCATGTTTTGATTGAAGAATAAATTACTCACCCAAAAATACAAATATAAATTATACTGCAGAATTATTTTGACGAGTCAGGATTTCCTATTTCTAATAATTCCAGTGGGTGGGATATTCAGACTGTGCCAGGCAGGGGCACAAGCCTGAGCACAGTGCAACTGGGATGAGTGAGGGCATAGTCCAGGTGATATTCAACGGTGCTGCGCCATGGCTCAGCACCATTGAATATGGCACTGGGGGCACTCGACTGTGCATGGCGCAGTGGCACTGTGCCAGTGCAAGTGGCAGGTGAGGAGCATGAGGCTGCACCAGCGCAAGTGCAGTTGTGCTAGGCACAGCAAGAGTGATATTCAGATGTGAGCATGCAAATGAAGCCATTATGTATGCAAGGCACAAATGGGGCCATTTGCATGTCATTATGGCCCCATTTGCATGCAGTGCGCCAATCCCCGGCGACTTGCGCCTGGCACCCTGCCAGGCTGCAGCTGATGGGGACCAACACCCCCTGCACCTCGGCGGGCAATGCACCCCAATGCCTGATCATGGGCATAGTAGAAATAGATCACTGGTGGTCCAGTGGACCCTACCCCATTGTCCAATTACGGGCATAATAAATATATATAACTGGTGGTCCAGTGGACCCTACTCCATCGCCCGATCATGAGCATAATAAATATATATCCCTGGTGATCCAGTGGACCTGATCCCAATGCCTGATCACGGGCATATGTGTTAAATAGTAACCTTGGTGGTCCATCTGTACCCCCCTCCCCCCACTGTGACCCACCACCCTGCACCCCTAGGTCAGTGGCGGGCGGCAGTTCTCCACCCACAAGCCACCCAGCCACCCACCGACTGACAGCATACAGTCCCAAAATGTGAATGAACCATTCACAATTCATAATTGTGTAGTACAGTACAGTTTGCATGCCCATTGGCTCACACAGTGGACCAATAGGTGTATAGCCATACAGTATGCTGTCAGTCAGCAGGCGACTGGGTGGCTTGCAGGTGGGGAGCTGCCACCCGCTGCTGACCGGGGGGGTGCAGGGTGGTGGATCACAGTAAGCGGGTGGGGAGAGGGGTACCGCTGGACCACCAGGGTTGCTATTTAACACATATGCCCATGATCAGGCAGGGGATTAGGTCCACTGGATCACCAGGGATGTTGTGAACACTTATGCCCATGATCGGGAGGGAAAGCAGGTCCACTGAACCACCAGGGATACTATTTTATTATGCTCATGATCGGGCAGGGGGGCAGGTCCACTGGACCACCAGGGATATTTTTCTACTATGCCCACAATCGGGCAGGGGGGCATGATACCCGGACTGTGTCTCTGGTGGTCAGGTGGCCACCCACAGCAGGTGGCTGCCATGTTGCACCCAGCAATACGGCAGCCCACCTGTAGGTGTCCCCCAACATGCTTCTACTTTTTACAGGCACATCTTTGCGCCCCCCCCTTGCAGCACAAGGCGGGTTTGTGCCTGCATATGCATCGCACATCCCGGGCTGAATATTGGGATGTGCGGCATATGCATGGGCATGCCCCCCACACTTACGCTGCACACATTACTGGTGAACCCCGGTGCATCGGGAATTGTGCAATGCAACAAACCCCTCTGAATATCATGCCGGGTGCATCAGTGGGTTGCCCATGGTGCGACACTGTTGCGCCATGTGCAGTCCCTTTGAATATCCCATCCAGTATGTCTTACTGTATATGTGTGTGTTTGTATGTCTATATATATTATAGCCGATTATTATTTATATATATATATATATATATATATATATATATATATATATATATTTTTCTTCATGAACAATGTGAGTCTGTACATTGTTAACATCCATTCATCAAGGTTAAAAACCCACAGTTGCTTATTGTAAGAGCTATATAAATAGAAAATAAAATTGTTTATTATGCATGTGTGACCACAAGGGATGCATGTGTGTGAGTGCAGTGATGGTGTGTGTGTGTGTGTGGTGGGGGGGAGTACATAGCGGAGATTCCCTCAGTCTTTAGCTGAATACAATTACAGTGTATGAAAATGTCCTGAATTTCAGTATCAGTATCCAAAAATCTTTACTATTCAGGTAACTGTGAAAAACTCTCCTGACTCACTAAACAAACTTTTAAATGGCAACCCTCATTTAAAAAAAAAATCCGCAAGTCACAAACACACCTTTCCCATTAGCTAACAAATGTTATACATCATATGGATTCAGTTACTCCAATAGAAGCTTGCAGCCTATTATGTATTTATTATGGTTATGCAGACTCTCTGTACATGTGACACAACTGAAATATAAATTTGTAACTAACTGTATCCCATGCTACTATACATAGTACAATACTGTATCATGTGTCATAAATAAATCTAATAATTGATCAGGGACTGGGGAGGAAGGGCCACTAGACCACCAGGAAATGTTATAGGTGGTGGTTTTACTTAAAAATGGTAAACACAAACACTTGTGTTTACCTAATCGAGAAACGAGGAATCAGATTTTGTACTCATTTTCCCACCCTACAGACACTGACAGGCATTGGGGTGTGCCTTGGGGTCAGCAGCCCTAATGCTCACTCCATTCCATAAGTAAATAAGCTGAGATGGGTACAGTAAAGGAGAATGGGATGAGCGTTAGGGCTACCAACCTCAAGGCACACCCCTGACACCTGTCAGTGTCTGCAGAGTGGGGGGTGGGGTGTTAGGATTGGAAACCCTAACACCACATTTCCCTGCTTTTGTCACTTTAGTAAGAACCATAACTGATGCATTAATGAAGCTTTTTTCAATGAATGTTCTTACTTTTTGGGATTTTATAATGATAACCTTATTTGTCTGTGGGAGCGCAAGGCCATCTGGGCCCTGTGCTCCCATCCCTCCATAGATGCATATATGTATGTAGCTGTAGAATCACAGGGCCCTTTGGACACTGCACTTCCATTCATAGAATAACAGTGACCAAATTGTCAGCATAGCCATCTTATTATCCCACCTCATGAACTCGGTAAAGAAAATGTTTGAATCCCCTCCAAAAGATAATCCTGTGCAACTGCAAAGCCATTCTGTGCCACAGGTGCAAAAATACATTTTGGGAAGGATTTGAAAAATTACAGCTGTGACATCTATGAGGTGGGGTAATAAGAAGGCTATGTTAAACATCTGGGGTAAAAATATTTAACATTTCTGAAGTTATAAGTGATCATAGTGAAATTGCAATGAATTGTCATAACTTTGGCATTTTTCATATTTTGACCCCAAATATTCAGCATACTCTTCTTATGATCCCACCTAATAAACCCTGCAGGTGAAAATGTTAAAAATCATCCTAAACACCACTCCACACCAGAGGTACAAAAACACATTTCGGGCAGGATGTGAAAAATTACAGCTGTACTGTTCATGCAGTGGTCTGAAAAAATGACTATGTTGAAAATTTGGCAGCAAAATATTGAAAATTACCAATGTTATGTGCATGTGTAGAAAAATTGCAACAAATGCACCTAAATTGGGCATTATTAGGATTTTTTTCATCAAATTTTCAATGTGTTCTTTTTGAGACCCCACCTCATGAAATTTTGTTATTCGGTGTGGAATGGTGATTTCATGAAGCGACCGCAAAATCACCTTCCAGGTCTGATTAACGAAACAACAGTGACAGTGTCATGAGGTGGGGCCCCAAAAGGCCATGTTGAAAATTTGGTGTGAAAAGTAAAAAAAAAAATAGCAGAATTATCAGCATAAGTACAAAACACCATTGAAATACATTATATGGCACCTTGATTCCTTAGTTCATGGTTCAGCTTTGAAGAGTGCAGACATGTCCTAGTCCACAGAAGATGATAGCCAATGACCTCTGGTAGTAAGTATAGTTCAAGGGGTGTGGGTGATGCATGTTCAGTGGGAGGGTCGGGATGGGGAAGGGGGATGGCGGAGGTGATGAGGGATCATTTTCTTTTTTTCAGCGAAAAAAAGACATATGGGGACTGTTTTCTTTTTTACAGGTTTTAAAGAAATACAAAGTTTAGGACACTGGGAGTGGGATCCCCACTGTCCCAGACTGCTGGGGGGATACATAGCTGAGGACACTGGGAGTGGGCTCCCCAGAGTCCCACTCTGGTGTGGGAGCTTCTAGTGCTGACACAGGGATTGGCCCCCTGATGTCAGCAACTGTATGCTACGTCTGGGGACTGTTTTCTTTTTTTACAGGTTTAAATTTGATACGTATTTGGGGACACTGGGAGTGGGCTCTCCAGTAGCCCACATTGTGGGGGAGCCTCTACTGCTGACATGGGGATTGGGCACGCCGATGTCAGAAAATCTATATTAGCATACCCCAGCCCCCTTCCCCTTAGAGGCTTTTAAATAAGCAAACCGTAGTTGCACTAGGTAAACACCAAGTGTTTACCTAAACGAGGACTGAGGAATTAGATTCTGGGGTCAGTTTGCTCCCCAAATGCCCCAACTAGTTTTACTTTTTCTGCTGACATATGTACCACAAATTGCAGCAGCTGTTCTGTGAAACACTCGTCCTTGTTTTTGCGAAACAATGGGAGTTTGTCGCAATTTGCACAAATACATCTGTGGAGAAAATTAACATATTTCTGGGAATTTGGGGGGCAAACTGAACCCAGAATCAGATTCGTCTGGCCCTGATTAGGTAAACACAACTGTTGGTGTTTACCAACTGCAAGTATTTTTTGAAATATTTAAATTTGTTTGCCTCGCTAACTGAAAACAAGATGGTGGAATCTCGACACTACATTCCTTATTTGCAACAATAAAAAAAACACTTTAGTAAAAGCAAAGCAGTTGTTTCATATGGCACATCTAATTTTTCCCATAGGAAATAATGGAATAATTTAAACTTTAGTAACTTTTGAATGGATTAATATTTTTTCACCAATCCTTCAAAAGGCACATCTGTGGCCCAAGCCCGACTTACCCTAAAAACATCAGACCAAACCTCAAAGCAATTTCTGAGAAACTGCGTGGCAAAGAATTTACACAAAAATGGTAATTTATACAATTTTTGACATTCTGTATCTCTGCATCTGCACATCCAACTGGAATGAAATGTGCCAGATCCAGAGATCTTTTTTCCTTAATGGCGCATGCAAAATTTCATGTGAATCAGTCAAACAGTGGCAAAGTTATTAAAATGCAAATGTTTGGGTTTAACATAGAAGTGACCAAATATACATATATTTTGAACCCTAACACCCCCATGCCTACCACCACCCACACCCCAACCCCCACCTTCCACACACCAACAGGCGTCTGGATGTGTACCTTTGGGGTCAAAGTGTCTTAACTCCTCACCTCCATTCCATGTGTAAGGAAGCTGAGATGGTACAATATGGGAAATGGATGAGAGTTAGGCCTGAAGACTGCGAAGGCACACTCCAATGCCTGTTGTGTGTGGAGGGTGGGGCAGGTGAGTAGGCGCATTGGGGTCATCAGCCCTAACTCTCATCCCATCACATTGTAAAGCAGCAGAAGTATAGGAGAATGGGGTGAGAGTTAGGACCGAAGCCAATGCGCACCTCCCAATGCCGGTTGGGGGTGGGGCTGGGGGTCCAAGGGGTTTTCAACCCTAACACCGAATTTCCTAACTTTTGTCGCTGTGGAACAACCCTAACTAATGCATTAAACTGAGTTTTTTGCCTCTAATTTCCCGTCTTTTTGAGAATGATAACGATAAATAGTGAATGTAATGCAGCGGCGGGAGAGCGGGGCCCAAATTGTGGCATAGTAACAGGAACAGCAATGCAAACAGAAGCATTAACAGTGGCGCACATGGTAATGCAAGCGCGAATGAGAATAGAAAAGGTAACGCACATGGTGACGTAGACGGGAACGGTCTGCCATGTGATGTGTTGTCACATAGTAACATGGTGCCTGCAAACAGAAATGTCAATAGGTATGGTGATGCAAAGTGAAACAGAAAGAGAAACAGTACTGTAAACACAACTGGCAAAAAAGAACAGAAACACAAGCGCAAAGGAAAACGCAAAGGATAATGCACATGGTGGCGTAGACGTCAATGGTAAGTGAAAGGGGTACAGAACCACAAGCGGAAAGGGCAACGGTAACAGTAATGGAAGTGCACAGGCTGGTTTTCCCCAAAAACTGCATAGAGAAAGACAGTGAGTACAAAGAATGTATGCATAATAATGGGTATCGGAGCAGAAAATGAGGACTTGGAATACTAAATAGGTTATATCTCAGGAACCGTATGATGTAGAAAAAAAATTTAAAAGTCATATGATTTACTACTAGTATTTTTCTGACGAAAAGTCCGTGATTCTCGTGACCGCTTCCTAGATACGGCCCTGAAAGGCAATGGGCATCACCGCATGTTATCCTATGGGGAAAAAAGAGAAGTTCGGAGTGCCATAACTTTGCCTCCCTGTAATATTTTTTCACCAAACCACTGAAAGGCACATCTGTGGGCTGTTGGCTGTGTTCCCTCCAAATTTCAGGAAAAAAGACCAAACCGTTATTTTGCAGCAGGGTGCCAAAGGATTCCTGTAATGCGTCGGGTGCTGTAATGTTATCCTATGGGAAAAAGCATCAATTTTGGAGTACTGTAACTTTGCCGCCATGCAATATTTTTTCAACAAAACACTGAAAGGCACATCTGGGAGATGTCAGCTACTTTCCCTCCAAATTTAAGCCCAAAACTCCAAACGGTACTTTTGCAGCAGAGTGCCAAAGAATTGCTGTCATTTTCCCACAGACTAAAAAGTACTTGTCAATTTATGTAAAGCTGCGAAAATTTCATCACTTTCGTGAGCACGAAAGTACTTTTGCAAAAAGTACTTTTTCCAGAAATTTGAAAAACATATTTCTGGGGTGTTTTACCCCAAAATAAAGACATGGCTAGCATCCTCAGGGTCCGACTAGGTGAATACAAAAATAATTAGGTTGCTAGAGGGTCCCAAATTTAAATGCCAAGCATTTTTCTGATCACTAACTGAAAACAAGATGGCGGATTTGCGAAAGTAACAGGGCCATTTTCGAAAGTAAAAATGCAATAATGTATGTTAGAATGCTGTTAACCTTAGGAAAACATCATTTCCTAAGGTTGTTAACCTATTGATGTGACGTAGAAATGTCGTTAACCTATCGATGCTACGTCACATCGATAGGTTAACAACAGCAATGTGTGCGACAAAGGAAATTTTTTTTTTTTTAGACGGGAACCGACGAAGGAACAGCAGTTAGCATATGACTGAATGGCCACGGCAGTGACTTTTTCAGAAAGTAAGAAGCCGTTTTACTTATTAAGTGGGACCATACACTATAAAAAATAATGTATGGTCCCTCTATGGGCAACCGGTCACTGTTAATGTCTCGAGATTGCCATGGCGACATAAACCTCTCGAGCTTCGCTCTTGAGGTTTACTCGGTCGCCCTGGCAACCTCTCGACAGTTAACAGACCGGTTACCCATAGAGGACCATACATTATCCTCTATTTTGCGATACTGTCAAACTTTTTGTTAACTTTTCCCATTGACTTATAATGGGAAATTGTTTTTTGAATAACCTTTGAACCGTTTAATATTTTTTCATGAAATCTTTGAAAGGCACATCAGGGACCCCAGCCGCACATTCCCTGAAGATTTTGGGCCGGTCGCGCAAACCGTGCGTCCTGTAGGCGCGACCATAGAATTCCAGAAAAAGCGTAAATGCACGCGCAGATCACGCTTAATAACTCTGCAGCCTTGTATCTGACCAGTATGAAACTTGGCAGATCCCAAGGCGTATGGGTCTTGATCGTGTATTCCAAATTTTAGACAAATCCGTCATAAAGTTGCAAAGTTATTAAGGTGCAAAATTTTGGGTTTAACATAGAAATGGCTCCTCAACCCTAACTATGGTAGCATTACCGTGCTATAATATATATATATATATATATATATATATATATATATATAAAATTACATTAATGCAGATTACAATTGCTACCCCTCATAGTCTGGAAATGGCCTATTATGGTTTTCAACAAAATGCCAACAAAGTTTAGAAATGTGCTATTAGTGTTGTCAAGCCTAACTCTCACACCTCTGCCTTCCCCTTCCCTTTTTACCCAAGCCCAAGCTACAGGTATGAGGCCATGCATCAGTTGCGTAGTACCTCATACAGAGCCAACATATTCTAAATTTTTAAAAAGCAACCCTAATAATCTCCACCCCATCCCTTCCTATTGTGACACAAGGCCAAGCTACAGATACAGCTCCATGCTACAAGGCTGTGCTGCTTCATGTGAGTGTCTTTTTGTCCAATGCTAAGTTGTACAGTTACCACACAATTGTATGTTGACTGTATATGGCCTTTCGAACCTTTAATATTTAACAGCAGCACTTTATTTCACATATTGCTTAGTAGGATATGCACCATCCACCTGTAATTTGTTTCATACAGCTTCAGGAAGACCCTACGTGAAATAGTATATATGTCCCAGGCATGTAGCATGCCTTGAGTAGTTCCAAGTATGTGCCCATGTCTGCAACATATATAGCGATATACTTACAAACTCTGGTGTTCCCATTCGAAGTAGGATTTTCCTAGGGTGTTATAAGCAGCTCTGGCGAGACCTTTTCTGAAAAAGCAATCTTTCAGCTCAGACTGGCAAATTATAGACCTGTCTCTAACCTCCACTTTTTGGGTACGGATATAGAGAAGGTGGTGGCTCTGCAACTAGAGGAACACATCATGGCCTTTGACATCTAAGAACCTCTCCAGTCTAGGTTTAGGTCTCGGCACAGTACCGAGATGGTACTGAGCAGGATGCAGAATAATACGCTCAGGGCTAGAGCTAGTGAGGAACAGTCAGTTTTCATTTTTCATGATCTCTCTTCAGCTTCCAACACCATGGACCATGGATTGTTGTTGGATCATTTCAGGGAGTACTCTGGATTCGCCAGCACCGTCATCCACTGGTTTGAGTCCCAACTTGGAGACAGGATGCAAAGGGTGGTGATAGGGAGTTTCTCCTTGCTCTCAATGCCTCTGCTCTGTGTAGTACCCCAGAGATCAATCCTCTCTCCCATGTTGCTCACAGTGTATATACTGGTCTTGGGAGGGATCATTAGATGGTGCAGGCTTGGTTTTCATTGCTATACAGATGATACCTAGCTGTATCTGAGGTTTGTGCCTGGGACGCCTGATGCCATTAAGGTAACAAATTTGTGTCTGACTGAGATTGAGGACTGGGTGTCATCATCTGGTTATAACTTAATCCAGACAAGATGGAGGCACTGGTGATTGACCCTGGTCAGAAAGGGGATGCAGGGGCCACCAATGGTGAGACCAGTTTATGGCTGGGTTATTCTGAGTTGGTGGCCTCAGCTAAGGTTAAGAATCTGGGGCTTATACACCTCCAATAACAAGGGCACCAGTCTATGTAAAAAACTTTAAACTTTTATTAACAAATGCCAATAACCTGATGCTTTTCAGATGCAAATCACATCCTTTCTCAAAGGTAAAACACCAACAGTGAAATAATCCCTTAAATACACCAATCCATCAAGACCAACCAATAATGTTTAATTAAAACAACACTGTGATAGGTTAAAATATCTGCAAGCTAATTAACTATAATAAACATATTAAATACATGAAAAACACTTACTATGACATTACAACTTTTATATTGTTTGATAATATGTTGTTACAACGTCTTCATAACAAATAATATAAAATTTAAGTTATAATCGCGGTGTGGAGCGCTGTAGTTACGGATTTGAGATCGAGGAAATATGATGGGCCTTAAAGTAATGCCACTAGCAACTGCTTTATGATTGGTGATATTTATGTATCACCTCATAATATATTGTATATCTATTTGAGGGTTTTTGAAGGGAAAAAAATAAATAGCTGTTATAAATGCAATATGAACTTTAGATGGTCTTTAGCTTGTAGAATTAAGATCGCAATCTGTATAATGAGAGTCATTGCTTTACGATTGGTGCAATGCTGTGAATCTTTAAACGATGTAAGCTGTATTTGATTAGTAATTAGGTTCATTAACCTCCTTATTGATAGAAGGATGGCATGATATGGGATCAAGTTTTAAAATCATTTTGGAACTTCCCCTTTTTTAAAAAACACATAATAAATTGGCTTTCTCTTTTAAATAACTATAATAATAAAAAATATTTTCTTTAAAAATACATGTATTTTTTACATAAAATAGTAATCTGTAGTAGTTTATGAATGGTGAGAGCTGTTAACTACATTCTCAGCACTAGATATTTTTTCGTTCTTCTTTTACTATATATCTCACAAACCCCACCCCATTCTGATATTATTACAAACCCTCTTTATGTTATTTGTTATGAAGATGTTGTAACAACATATTATCAAACAATATAAAAGTTGTAATATCATAGTAAGTGTTTTTCATGTATTTAATATGTTTATTATAGTTAATTAGCTTGTAGATATTTTAACCTATCACAGTGTTGTTTTAATTAAACATTATTGGTTGGTGTTGATGGATTGGTGTATTTAAGGGATTATTTCACTGTTGGTGTTTTACCTTTGAGAAAGGATGTGATTTGCACCCGAAACGCGTCAAGTTATTGGCATTTGTTAATAAAAGTTTAAAGTTTTTTACATAGACTGGTGCCCTTGTTATTGGAGGTGTGTGTGCTCTACTTTTTGTGTTTTTGAGATTTGAATCCAGTATGGAAGCACCACGTCCTTGTGCTAACTCCACTGTGTTTTTGAATCTGGGGCTTATTCTGAATGAAAAGATGGCATTTGAGTCTCAGGTGTCAGCTGTAGTCCAGAGTGGCATCCACCATCTCAGGAACATCGTCGGGATTAAAACCTTGATCCCCCATGAAGACTTGCCTTCACTGGTACATGCATTCATCACCTCTGGATTTGACTACTGCAGTGTTTTACTGTATACATCAGGGTGAGTGGAGGTGTCCTACAATGTCCACAGCTAGTGCAGAATATAGTGGCCCGGTTGTTGACAGGTCTCCCAAGGTCATGTCATATAACCCCAGTCCTGCAGGAACTGCAATGGCTGCTGGTGAAATGGTATTATCACCTTCAAGGTTGGTTTACTGATCTGTAAAGCCCTGTACAGACTGTGTCCTGGCTACCTGTGTGACCTACTGACTCCATATCAGACCTCTTAGCCCCTCTACCCCTCTGAAATGGACCCCCTAGTCATTCCAAAGGTGAGGTTAAAATTTTCTGTTGATAGGGCCTTCTCATCTGCCGGTCCTGTAGGACCTTCTCATCTTCTGGTCCTGTCCATTGCAGCAGGCTCCCCAGGGTTTTGAGAGAGGTCCCCTAATTGGATGCGTATAAAAGGGGCCTGAAAGCCTTCCTCCTTCAGGATGTTTATGGCACTGTGTAACATTCTGTCAGAAATTCAGCTACTGACCAGAACTGCACTACTACATTAAAATTTCTTTTTTAACTTGCTTGGCTCTCAACCCCCCCCCCCCCGACTCCATCTGCCAGGTTCCGATTACTGGGATCCCTGGCTTCATTGTGCTCATTTTGACCGAGGGTGTTTACATTTTTCCCCCAATTTTCTCCCCATTCCCTGAGGGCATCAGCATGAAGGACATATGTCCAGATGTACGGCGTGCAGACACATGCCACCATCAAGCGCCCAACAGCGTTCTCTCTCCCTAATTCTGTAGAGTCGTGTGCTACACTGCCCATGATTCCACTGGCAGAAGAGCTATGGGTGCATATGCTACCCAGTAACCCACCCCGTCAGGAGAAGGAGAGCATCCATTGGGACTCTCTATCCTCCTACCCCCATCTGACCTCCAATGACCTGTGTCCATTCCAGAACCTGGGTCACTGGCGTAGCAGGGGATGTGGCATCCAGCGCCTCAACCCTACAGCACCACCGGGTCTGCCCTACATTAAACATTTTTATTATTTATTATTTATATTTTTAATGTTTTGCTTATTGGCTGCTATTCTCAAATCTATGCAGGCCACGGAATGGGTGCGCAGGCCAGAAATTGTGCCAATCACAGTGTGCAGCCGACCGAGCAGCATGTACCAATGGCACACAATGGTGCATTGCATAGGTCCAGAAGGGCCTATGCGCACCCGCCATCATGCACATGTGGAGGGGCACGGCCATGCAGTGGAGGCCACAGCATCGCACTACACACATATTCCAATGCCGGTACATCAGCAGCATGGGTGCATAGGTGACCACGGCTGAATGCCCTGATGGGGGAGACATAAACAAGTACACATGTGGGCAATGGCGGACAGCACCACCACATGCCCCGCCATGGGCCCCACTGACAGGGCACAGAGGCCATTGGATGTAACCCCCACCCCACCCGATGGCCCACACAGATATGGCCCACAGGCACAAATGGGGCCAGAATGGGCAGGTGTTAGCACCGTGTGTGTGGCATGATGTGAACATGGTCATGGCCTCAGCGGACAATCTGGGAAGCAGACTAGGGTCAGCAGTCCCCAGGCCAATGGCTCCCACAATGTGCTGGGCTCCACAACATAGCACTGCAGCAGGCAGCCCACCAGGAAGGATACATCGTGCATGAGGACATGTGTGTAGGGGGATCATGCCACCATGTGGCAGATACATGCACAGCACCACAACGCACAGCTAAGTGGCAGGACACCCCTGAACCCGCAGGGGCCTGGAAGCACCTGGACCCCTCATAGTTACACAACCACAGTCACCTAATACAGCAATGGAAACCCAGCAGTTGTACCTGTACAAACCAGCCAAGCCCCTGAGCCCCCATGCAAGGCATGCCCCCCCAGCGGGCAGCACACACCAGGCAGACAGCAGACAGTGAGACACAGACTCAGGGGCACAAAATAAAACCGCTTTACTGCAACAAGCAAGCACATGACACAAGTACACATGTAACAGGCCCCTCCAACCCCCATCATGACATGGCCACTGCCTCCACATCCTCCTACGAATCATTGGATGACCACTCAGGTGTTGTATTGATGTGGTCCTGCACCTACAGGAGCATCTTCCACAATGGGCCATGGTACCATTGCCAGGAGAGAACTCATACAAAGAGCCATGTCAGTCCCCTGCAGGTGTCCTGATACAGCCACCCTCACCCCACTGACAGAAAGCAACTTACCTTTAATTGCTCCACAACCCTCCAGAACCATCCCCAGTCGTCTTTGTAGTATATGTCGCTGTTTCTGACATGCATGGTGATATACCGAGGCAGATGCTGTGGCTGGCCCCTCCACTTCACAACCACCTAGCCAGTGACACTGTCCCCCAGGTCACATAGCTCCACAGCAAATGCCTCCAGGCGCCCAGTCTTGCCCTGCAAGAAAGCACAGCACAAGGATACAGTTAGCACGTGTGCACAGTAGTGCAAGACCCTGTGCTCACCCCACACAGCAGGATACTCACCTCTGAGGGCTCCCTGACCCTCCATATCATGCTGCCCTTGAGGCAGTCCTGGTAATAGCATGAGGCAGCATGCCACAGCTTCTGCGGGTAGACCACAAGCCTACCCACATGCACACCATGCCCCTCTGCCCCTGCAGCTGACACCATGGTCAAGATCAAAATGATGACGGCATGCCACGCCCAATCCCAGGACACTCCCACACTGGGCAGGGTGTGAGAGGGCTGGACGCACGCCTTGTGGTGCCCACGTGGGGTTGGTATAAAAAGGGCATGCCACAGCCTTGGCCCTGGCAGCACGATTGCAGGCTCACCTGTGGAGGTGCACAGCCTGACAGAAAACTGCGGACATGTGCCCCAGGATGCTATTGAATGTTGCCCTACTGGATGCTGCTGTTGCTGAGCACCATACTCTACATGCATGGAACAAGCCCAGGACATACCACCCACACCTCTTGGCTTGGACCTGAGGGAGATGCAGTGCATGAACCACTTCCAGGTGGACCATGGAATGGTGGTACACCTCTGTGCCATGATCCAGGAGAGGGTGCAGCCACAGACAAGGCACTCCTGTGCCATGTCCGTGGAGACAAAGGTTTTGTGTGCCCTGTACTATTATGCCACCAGATCATTCCAGTGGGTGTGTAGAGTTGTGACAGGGGTCAGCCAATTCCTCTGTGTCCCGAGCCGTACACAGATCACTGATGCACTGCTGCGGGTGATGGGTGCCCACATATGGTTCCCTACTACACCACAGGAACAGCAGGCCATGAAGGAGGCATTCTACACCATGCACAGCATGCCAAATACACTGGGTGTCATGGTTGGCATGCATGTTCCAATCATGGCCCCATCCATGGATGAGACTGCATATCACAATTAGAAGGGCTTCCATAGGCTCAACCACCAGGTGGTGTATGATGCCCATGGCTGCATCACAGATGTGTGCATGCTTTACCTGGGTTCCTGCCATGACACATATGTGTTTGATCACTACGGACTGGGGGAAAGTTTGTGAGCGGGTGCCAGTTGGGATGGCTGGCTACTGGGTGAGTGGCACCCTGGATGTTGTCTACAGGCGAGCATGGCTATGTGTTTATGACTGCATGCTGGTGACTGCTTCCATGGCTGTGGCACTGATACTAATATGTGTGCCCCCCTCAGATGACAGCAGATATCCTCTGAGGCATTACCTGATGATGCCATATCGTGTGCCTCAGGACCCGATGGAGGTGGTACCCAACAACGCACATCGGAGGACATGTGGCTGCATGGAGTGCACCATTGGCATACTTAAGATGTGGTTCCGGTGTCTGGACCACACAGGTGGCACAACGATGCATGCACTGGGGATGGCCTGCAGAGTGTTCATCGTGTGCGCCATGCTACACCACATCTGTATCCACCATAGTGTACCAGTCCCACCCCTTCCCTCATGTGACATGCCACCCCCCTGGTGCCCCACCAGTGCCGGACCAGGACTGGAAGATGGCAAGCAACTGTGCTGTCCACCACGTTGTGGTGCATGGTACCTTCAGAAGAATGTTGTCAGTGCCAGGGGCACTGTGATGATCCCATGGACTGAGTGCTCCTGGCTGTGTCGGGGAATGTCACACATGCTGTGGTTCATGCATGCTGTGGCCAGGCACCCAACGCAATGTGTCATGTGCCATTGCTGAAGGTGAGAGTGCAGTGGACACCACCCATGGGCCATGGGTGTGTTTGGTGTGTGTGTGTCTGTGCTGTGCCTGCCACCCATCAGGCCACAGCAGGTGTTTCACCACTGTGCCGGTCACTGCCACTTGCCGCCATGCCTTCCGTTTGTTCGTGATGGTCTGTGATGTGGCAATGGGACCACCTGTGGCACCACTGCCCTGTTGTCACATCTCCATGCCATAGGAGCAAGTGCTGTGTGGGTCTCCATGGGTCCATCACATGTGGGGGGCATTGGGGGTTGCTGTAAGGGTTGACAGGCCTGCCTGGCCATGATCCTGCTTTTCTGGTGGCAGGGGATGTGGGGGCTGGGTGGCTGAGAGAGGTGCCAACATCCCCTCGGCTGCATGGGCATGGGATGCAGGTGTCTGGCTGGCAGGGGGTAGGGCGGTTGCTGTATGTGGCCGTGGTGGTGACGCATCCATGCCCACCTCAGTAGTGGCAGTCATGCATGTCTGTGTGGCACATGTAATGTGTACCAGGGAAGGGGCATGTGTTTGTGCTGTGCATTGCCAGCTGCCTGTCTGTGACCCTGTCCAGCATGTCCCCAGTACGGTCGATGCCCTGTGCCATCCCCTCAATTACACAGTTGAGCCGACAGATGGCATCTGTCTGTTCCCTCTGTGCCACTAGCCTGGCCTCCTCCAATCGTTGCAGCTCTGGATAGGGTATGTGCAGTACACCTGTGCCTGTCACCCACCACTCATGCCATTGCCTGTTCCTGCTCTGTCCATCCATGGGTCCATGTGGTGGCACAGTGGTGTTTGCACAGACCTCGCTGCCGGGTACATGGTGGGCTTGCATGGTGACATTGGGGGCACATTGTCACACGGGGTAACCTCCATGGTACGACAGGATGCAAGGCACACGGCACTGTCAGGGCCCATAGCACTGGATACGTTGCATCACTGCATGGTGTTGTCTGCTGGCTGTGCTCATTGTCCGTGGCTGTGCTCAGCTGCATGCCATCCATCTCGCAGGGCCACGCGTGTGGTCGGGATCACCCTCAAGCCATGCCTCCTGCTCCTGTGTGTTCTCTGGTCGGGTACCTGTGGGGGTACACAAGACAACAGGTCAGCATGGTGTTGGTAGCTGTAGGCCCCCACATGAGAGGCATCATTCTGTCGGGGGCATGGCATACCTACCCTCGTGGTCAGTTGGCCAATCCATAACATGAGTACTGCTGCATGCCTCGCCGCACCTCCCCAAGAGATCTGTGGGGGTGAGAAATGCCTTTCAGTGCTCTGTGCATGCCAGTATACCCACGCCCCTGTCTGTTGCTGCCCGCATCATGCCTAACTGTTGATGTGTCACATCCATCTGGCACACCCTGCCAAGTGACCTCGGTTATGGTCTGTGCCACGATCTCCTCAAGGGGTGACAGTCTGGTGCCAGGGGATGGCGGTCCCCCTCCATTCCTTTCTGGGCTCTGTGTGCAGCAGCAAGCTTACAGTTTACGGTGGAGCAGAGGTCCCTCCATTTATGCTTGATTGAGGTGAGTGTCTATGCCTCTGGTCCTGCAGCATTGACAGCAGCCTGGATGTCCAGCCATAGCCACTGCTTGGCCTCTGTGGGTGCCGTCAGTGACTCATCCCCATACAGGATGGCATAGTTCATCTGGATGTTCATCACAAGGGCTGTCACCTGGGCAGTGGTGAAGTTGCTTGCCCTGTCCTTCTTGCCCGTGCCTGTCTGCTCCATGCTGCCTGTGCCCATCAGGTCCTCCGCTCCCGGACTCCAGCCCGTACCTCCCCCTGCCACAGACAGTCTGCTGCTGTCAGCCTGAGACTCTTGCGATGCCATTGTACTGCCACTTCCACATTTGTGCATGCTTGAATCCTCAGCGCATTTCCATATTTGTTGGGGTCAAGGAGCTTGTCAGGGGGACACGCAGCCCATGGAACCACCCCTACGTGGGCCTCCACCTGCCTTTCCACACAGCCACTGTGCATGCCCTGGTGTGTGCCTCTGTTTGTGAATGCCACGTCATGTGCACACCATGTGCAGTGCACACGTATGCACGGCACGTACATGCACTTTGCGCAGTGGCAATATGACATGGAGAACAGCTGTCATTGTGAATGTTTTACTCTCATTATAAGATTTGTAATTTTTTGTTCAGTGCTCAGACCCCCTGGGATTAGACACTATATATATGGGGCTGGCAGTATACCCTAGAGGTTAGAGGAACAAGGTGTGAACAAGCTTGGTACATCCAGCAGACCTGACCCGAGTTTGATTCTCACAACCTCCACTCGAATACTGTGTGACTCTAAGCAAGTCACTTAACCACCTAGTGCTCCCAGGTCGCCCCTGAAAACAGGCACTTGTGCCTAGTGGGCCTTACCCGGTTACCAAAAGACTAAAAAAATATATATATAAATATAGCTTACTACTACTGCTTACTATGGGCCCTATGCACAGATGATACACAGCATGCAAACTGCGCATTATATGCATGCATATGTACGGACATGCGGAATGTGTGCACGGCACAGGCAAGTGGATGTACGAACCACACGTAAAGATATGTGTAGGTTGCCTGTATGAAAGCTGTTTATCCACTGTAGGATGCACATGTGGGAGGATGTGTCTGTATAACAGCATACGCACCACCCCCAGATGTGCATGCAATGAAGCAGATACGTCTGTCGGGCACTTACCATGATTCACGTACAACTTCAGCAGGTGGAAGGCTGCCGTAAGCAGAAGTGCACCATGTCAAATAGCAGCACCTGCAGAGTGGTTGGTGACAGGGATGGGAACCACACCTCACAAACTTTTGTCACTGACTTGAGGGACAGGGATACTCAAAATGAAGGATAATGAGGGACACTGACCCCCATAATGAGGGACATATCCTCAAACATGACAATGCAAGCTCAGAGCACTGTGGAAACCATTGTGTTTATCTGTATAAAGTTTATTTTTGATGCAGCATCTTAGAATGTTATGAATGCCTGCTTTATGAGTGGGCAGTACCTTTTCCATGAGGGACGGGTGAGGAACAGAGCAAATTTGAGGGGTAACATGAAGTACATCCCTTGTAATCAAGGATACTTGAATGCTATGAAGGAGATGGAAGAGTGAGCACACTGGCAGAGGGTACCATGGGCAGTGCCATCGTCAGCTACCAGCAACACTGTCGGAAACAGCATCCATGGACACCTGTAAACCCCCTCCTACTCCTTTCTTATCCAGCACTTCTTTGGTTTCCACTTTAGTGTAACTAAAGCGAGCTGAAAAGCACTAAATTCAGTAACAAAAGCAAGATAACTTTCAGTAACATCTACTTGAATAACTGAGGAGCCATAGCCATGATAATCTGACCACCACTAGCCCACATATCCACATGGGGAAGCAATTGCCAAACAGCACTTCTTACTTGGCTATGACGTCTTGTCATCACGTCAGCTGATTACATCAGCACTCATTCCCATGCGGATATAAGAGGGACGGGCTGTTTCCTCACTCTTGCTGCCACATGGGGTCGGGATGCTCATGGAGAGAAAGCAGAAAACACCAAGAGTAAGCAGTCTTTGATTTCACGCAATACTCTAAACCAAAACCAAACCATTTTAATTCTAATAGCAGTATTTAGTATCTCAGACACATTTGTGCTTAAAAATGCTTAAAAAAAGCTTTCGCTTTTCAATGCAGGTTTTAAAGCGGAACACTAGAAATTAAAGGGATAAGTCTATGCATGAACTTCATGGCATTTGCCTGAAGGTAAATTACAGTCATTTAAGGCTTTATGACATTTTAAACAAGATGAGGCTTTGACAAAGTTGCTTTTCTCTTATATAGGCAAGTGAAGGGTACTCTAAAAGTGATTTGAGAATGTAGGAACACTTTAAATGTGGCTTGAAAATGAATGGATATTTATTTCTTTGGAACCAGTTTTAAGGTGAATAAACTGAAAGATCTTCTATTGAAATGCAATAGAATTTATTTAAAGTGAGATATAAAGCATTCTGTTTCTGCTTTAGGTTTTTAAAAACTAAAGCATTTAAGCAAATAGAGCAAAACTCATCAGAGGAAGGGAGAGAAGCTCCAGGCTCCGAAGTCCATGACATAAGCACATTTAACATCATGCTAACATTCTAACAGTCTATAATAGTATAAAATATCATAAAAGTGGACGTTTAACCGCAGATGTTATAGTGTACGTTTAAGCAAAAAATGATAAACCTGCACACATGAATGTTTGCACAGTGTAGTAATAATTTAAGGAGAGATTAAAACAATATTTAAGTGTAAGAATATGGTCTATTCTGTTCACTGAGTAAGATGTTTGTTTGATTTGAATTTATAGATGGTTTTTGGTTTTAAGAATAAAAGGACAATGGTGTGACAGATTTGTGAGGTCCGAGCCAGAAACAAAAGTAGGTAGCCTTTTGGCACATATGACTACTAGTAGGGCTAGCACAAATTTGGGAGTTGATGCCAGTATTTTCAAAAACTCTATTATTTAACTGAAATGTATAGAGATAATGCATCTCTAGACAATTTACAAGTTCATTATGTGAATGATTTATGAAATGTGTTATACCTGATGATTGTATTCAGTAATATACAATTGAGAAATTGCAATATGACAAATGTACTAAAAATTTCTTTAATCAATTAACAGTTCCCCAGAAGAAGCTATTGACTGATGAAATGTTGGGATACTTTTTAAGATGAAAATAAATGACTGAAAATCCAACAGACTACAGTGTATGGCTTTGTGCTAGAGCGGTTGCAACATTTGTTATTCGCATCCATGGCCTGAGCAGCAGAACAAGGTAGCATAGGAGTCCTCTGTAGCCCCACAATGACAAGAATACAGAGAGAGGACAGGCATGAGCAGGATACATATTTCAGTGCCTGACTGTCAGCACAGCTACACACAGGTATGGCAACAGAAGCAACACCTACCTTAGAGGGCTCCACCACCATCCATATTTTAGTGCTGTTAGATTGTACTAGATATTGGCTGAGCCCACCTGCAAGGACAAGAAATAAGGTGCATTCAGCCACCACCTACTCCTCCTCGGGGTCTCCATCACACAGGTGGGTTCATCCTTGTGCCAAGAAATGTAGCTGCCATCTTTGGTCCTTCCCCACAGGGTGTGTCTAGGTGATGCCTGTGCAGGTCCCATCACCATGCACACATAGCTCACCCAAGCCCACATAAAGGTGCATGTGACTAGTGTGCAACACATATACTTGCATTACTTGTTGCCTACCTATTGAGAGGGAACCAGAAGGAGAAGGTCATAATGTGCTGGAAGACGGAGCTGACCATGAACAGCAGTGGCATCCAGGTACATGGCAATGAGTATTCAGACCACGGCTGGATGCCAGGACAGTGGGAGACACACACTAAATTGAACAATTCTGGTTTGACTAGGCCACAAATGAGCAGATGTGTGACATGTTATGCACCACTGTAGCACCACGAACCTAATGGTCCAGGGCGATGACCATTGAGACTTAGTTGTTCTGTGCACTTTCCTACTATGCCACAGCGTCATTCTAGAGGCTGAAAGGGGGCATCATCTAGTCATCAGTGTCCAGAGCACTGATGCAGGTGACAGATGCCCTTCTGGCCCATGTACATGACCACCATTAGATTCTCCTTTTCTGATGCTGATGTACGGGCCACTAAACAGGCATTCTATGTCATACATGGCATGCCAAATGTACTTAGTGTGATAGACTGCACCCATATTGGAATAGTGGCACTGTCTGATGCTGAGGAGGCATACAGGAAGAGGAAGGGGTTCCACAGAATAAACTACCAGGTGGCATGCAATGTCGCTGGCATGTTCACCAACATGTGTCCAAAGTACTCAGGCTCATGCCACAACTCCTAAATCCCTGATGGATCCCAACTTAGTGCCCTATTCATTGTCCATCAGGCTGAGGGATAGATGTTAGGTGAGTATATGACTGCAGCATATATAGTATCCATGTGGCAGCCATGCTACAGAACCTGAGAGTGTCTGTTCGGTTTCCCCTGTATAGGGGATTGCAGATACTCACTAAGGCCCTACCTGTCAACACCATTCCTGGAGCCATGTGGTGCTGCCAAGGAAGTTTATAATAATGCCCACAAGAGGACAAGTGCTGTCACAGAGAGAACAGTTGGGTTACTAAAGATGAGGTTCTAGTGTTTGGATCATACAGGTGGAACAATGATGCTGTCACCGGCAAGGGCATGCAAGATGTTCACAGAATGTGCCATGCTCCACAAAATTGCTGTACATTGCTGTGTACCCATGCCGACTGACATACAGAAGTGTGTGGTGCCTAACATGGACAGTGGGCATCCAGACTCTGGAATAGAGAAACTGATGGATATGCTACATGGGATGCCCTTGTACAGGGATCTTCCCAATGCTGGTGCTGGCCACTGCCAGGTGGCACCACTGCTGTACCTATGACCTGTCTGCCAGCATCTGTTGTGTGATTTTCCCCAGTATACGGGCATAGGTGTGTGCAGAGAGGGGGTGGCCATCGTTGTGCTGTGGTGTGCATGGAGAGTGGTCTGGGTGGGTGTACAGTGATGAGTTATGCAACTGAGTGAACCCCATCTGGGGGGGGACATAGATGTAATGGTGTTGGTGGGTTCATATCTGTGTTATGGGGGCATGTGTGTGCTGTTGGGGGTTCAGTGGTATGTTGCTTTGCGGTTTATAGGTATGGGGTTCCTAAGTATGGTGGGAGGTTGATAAGTGTGTTGGGGGCAGCAGTGTGCTTTGCTGTTGTGGCAGGTGTATGGCTCTTGTGTGTGTTCTGTGTGTTCCATGTGAGTTTTAGTGTGTGTGTATGTGTGTGTGTGTGTGTGTGTGTGTGTGTGTGTGTGTGTGTATACTCGTACTAATAGGCTTTGTCACTAGTGCATGGTGGTGTCATTTCCTTTTCTTTGTATACGGTTGCTGACTTAGGTGGGTAGATGATCATGTACCCAGGTGCTGTGTGGGAGCATGGGCATGTCCACCACTGCATGGATGCACATGTGTGGGTGTTTGTGACACCTGCTGTGGCTGTGTGTCCCCCTCTTGCACTTGTGTGCAGCTGCCCATGTGTTGCTGGGTGTTCGTGGAAGGGTACACAGCATCTGGTACCATGCCACCAGTGCTGCCCTTTGGGGCTGTTGTGGACACCAGTGTATATGTCTCCTGTCTGCCTGATGTTGTCAGTTGGGGTGTATCTACGTCTTGGAGCACCATCTCTGGGGAGGCGGTGGGTGCATGCCTCACTGTGTCCTGTGGCTCTTCCTTGGGCCATGTGCTGCACACAGCTGCTGGTTGGGGTGTGGCCACATGGCATGGGGTGGGTGCTGATTTACCTGATGTTCTCAACCCTGCTAGCAGGTGGTTGGTGAGGTGCTCCATGAGGTCACCCATGCATTCAATCCCACGCTGCATACCTTGCACTTCTGTCTGTTCCAGCAGTGCATCCCTATTTCTGTTTTGGACATCCAGCCTTTCATGCTCCAGCTGGCACACCTCTGTATAATATGTGTGGAGGACACCATGGGTATGTGTCCTCCATGGCCGGCAAGGTGGCTATGTGAATGGACCCTCATCCTGACTGGCACCAGGGATGCAGGTGTTGTGCAATGTAGGCCTGTCGCAGACACCTGTGCCCATTGTGTGCTTGTGTGCATGTGCTAGCCCATCAACTGGACCTCTGGGGTGCTGTCAAGCTGGTGGGGGGACTGGTTGTGCCACAATGCAGGTTTCATCATCATCCTCCTACTCCATCCCCTCTATGGTCCATGCCTGTGTGGCTTCCATGTCCGTCTCGGTGTCCAGTTTGATTTCCATGTCCTGCTCTGTACCTGTGGGTGATATATTGGAGATATATACCGGTGGCAGAGCTGCTGCAGGCATTCTGCACTGTGGTCCATGCACAATGGGTATCCCACCTGCCCCATCCTCCTTGACATGGTCCTCTAGACATGGGACCCGCTGGACTGTGGGCTCCAGGGGTGGGTGGTGGCACCCTTTGGGGGGGTGGCACCCCTTTGGGGGGGTGTCCAGCTGTGCCACTGACTATGGGACGCAACACATGGTGGTTAGCACATGTATGGTGTACATACCCTCATGACACCTGTCCCTGCTTGTGTCTACATACCTGGCAGTGTGTCTATGCCCTCCACTTCCCTGTGTAAGGCCACCTCTGTGAGGGTGTTGGCAACCATCCTTCACACGGGCGTTAGTGTGGGTCCAAGGCTGTGTGGGCCACCGCCCATTTCAAGGCATGCCTGTGTGTCAGTTTTTTTCTTCACTGCTGCCCACAAGTCACGCCATTAATGTTTTATGGCAGACAGTGTCTGTGCCTCTGAACTGGCAACATTCATGGCAGCCTGTATATTAAGCCACAGGTCAGCCTTGGACTCCTGGGGTGTCTACAGGGATTGTGCCCCATACAGTGTGGCATAGTGGGTACAGATGTCACTGACAAGTGCTGCTACCTGGCCACCGATGAAATATGTGGACTGGATATACCCACTGCCTTGGTCCAGACACATCGACAGCTCTGTCTGCCCTCTGACCTGCACCATCAACCCCTGGTGGTTGCCCAGTTGGGTCCTGTGTGTCTCTGCCAATGCATTCATAGTGTTTCATATTCAGTATTCACTTCCACAAATCTGTGTGGGGCAGACCACATGCCCATATATGGTGGGGTCAAATGGTGGATCCGCGTATCCCGGGACTGCCCTGTTTGGCCTGCACAGGACCCTGTGCATCTACTATGGTCCTGCCTACCAGCTCCATGTGTACTGCGAGCCCTTTAGTGAATGGTGCATTACATGGCTGCTTTGTGCACTGCATAGCTGTACACTGCATTTCCAACCATTTTGTGCATACTTTACGCCCCTTCATGCATAGGGCCCCATGACCCTCGCCACACCCAGGTAATCCAGATTCATAAGCAATCTTCTGTGACTCGAAAGCCTTGCTGAAATCATAACAGTGTAAATCCACAGCATGGCCCTTATCTACTACCTTTGTTACCCAGTCAAAGAAAACTACCAGGTTGATCTGACAAGACTTCCCTGCCACAGACGCAGGCTATTTACTATGTTGTAGACCATTGCGCTTTAGGTAGTCCACAAGGTCCTCTTTGATCAGTAACTCCATCTTTTTTATCCACCAATGCCTGAAGACACTGAATTTGTTTCCCTGGCTCCTGGCATTAAGGCAGACCCCTTCCAACTTGGATGTGTATGAAACACCAGAACTGTATGGCATGACTCCAGACCTGTAGCTTGGCCTTGGGTTCTGAGGGTAGGATATGGGGTGGGGATTAGGGTTGCTATTAACAAACATGGAATATGTTTGCCCTGTTTGAGGTACCTCACCATTTGTGCATGGTCCCATACCCTGCAGCTTGATCTTGCATAAAAAGAGGAGGCAGTGGGAGTTAGGCTTTACAACCCAAATAGCACATTTCTAAACTTTGTAGGCAGTGGGTTGAAAACCATAAATAGTGCATTTCCAACTTTTAGGGTTTTAGTTTTGTGCAGTAGCAACACTAATCTGCATTAACATAGTTTTTTGTGATGAATTGCCATGGTGTTTGAGACAGTAGAGTGGTAACTTGCTTTGTGCAGAGCCCTTGCAGCCCTTTGCAAAGCAGGAGGTGACTCCTAACTTTCTTTGTGCCTCCTAACTTTCTTTCCACAGGGCAAGATGTTCAGGGCACTTTGGTTCCTGTGAATGAGTCTTAACTTTCTTTGTTCAGAGCCCCCGCAGTGTGTGAGAACAGCAGAACACATTGTATGGTCATCTGGTAGCCTCCAAGGATAGAGACTAGGAAAGCAGTGATGACTAAGCAAACTTGGAGTCTGAAGGCCATTGTCATAATTAATAATGGTGGGAGTGTAAGAGATTACTGAGAGGGAGTAATGGTCTAAGGGGCTACCCTCTAGGGAACTCACTGGTGGCTTTGTTATGCACAGAGAATTTCACCAAAGGGGGGTGTTGTCACATTGAGGGACAATTTTGATCCTGTCTGCAGTTGAGAAATGCTGTCAGCACAGCTGTTCTAAAGATGGTGAGACATTTGGTGCCAAAGACTGAGCTGCTGAAACAGGTAGGAGTTAGGCCTACTATTTTTATGGGGAATCTCAAGCTGGTATGCATATTGGAATTGCCACCTCTGGCAGATGGCCTGGGGAGATTGCCAGCCACTGCCTGAAGGCAAGCTGAGGTAGACACTGGTGCACTGGTGCCAGTCGCACTGACTGGTGAGAGTAAGGACCTGGTTGATGTGAGGTGCTCAGAGTTAGGGTGGACAGTAGCCAGCAGTGCCAGCATGGCTGTTCCTGCAGCGGTGCTGCCTCCTGCACACGAGCTAAACTGACGCTGCAGTGTCATGGTAGTAAATGAAAAATTAGGGAGCCAAAGCAAATAACAAGCTGGGTGCTCTAGTAAATTCAGAAAGCAGCATAGGAAACACTCTGCCCCAAGGTAAAACCTCACCCACTGATACACTGCAAGAAATGAGAGGAGATATGGGACTCCTGTAACAGATACATAAAGGGTACGCACTTTTTTTAAGTGACCTTATGGTTTTGACTGATGTCCAGGGTCAGAAATGACCATCTTGCTTTGCTGACAAATAGTAATTTTGAGGGCCATGTTCCCACATGTGTAACTGTAAAAATGTTAGCAAAGATGACAACAATCCATCATGTAACAGACTGATTTATTTCTGATGTGCCAAAAGGGACACCAAGCAAGGTTCATCAAGGAGTAAATTTCATAGGAAAGGAACTGTGACAGACTGGTCTCTCCCAGACTCAGCCTCTACACTGTTACCACCTTTCTCAAACCTTTTAGACATGTGCAAGGGTACTTCAGTGGATGCCACCTCTCAGCATAGACACTCCCTCAGGGTATCTCTAGATCTTAATCTCACCAGAGCCACTGCCCACACAGTATAGTGCTCCTTACCAAAGGGCAAATGACTCACCCCACTTTGTCACAGCTGAGAACACCTCACTTTAGAAACAAAATATGGTAACCGTAACCTTCACTTCAGAGACAGAAACACAGTTTTTATCAGTTATAACCCAGTAATCTGTATCTCAATGGACTCAATTACAGAAACATGAAGTATTTAAAAGATAATATTTTACTATGTCAAGATGTTTTTACATATAATGCAGGATACTACAGAAATACTATTGGGAACAGTAATTCTACAGAGATAAAATGAAAATGTTTTGAACGATAGAAAAAACACAGAAATATCTTACTACACATCCAAACTTTCACAAAGCAGAAAGCGCTTACTACATAGGACAGCTTGGTGAATTCAGGTACACTCAAACCTTAGATGTTACCTGCTCGGAGTCTCAGCCTAACTAACCTTCTTAGTGTCTGGCACGTCCTCAAAAATCTTCAGTTACCAGCCCCCCATGACACATCATCAAGTATCTCACTCATATCAAAGATTTGACACTTCCTTTGGGTCTTGGGAAACCTCCCTTCTGGAAAACTGATCCAAACTGGACTGGTATTCCAGGTCCTGTTTTTGTGAATTGCGAAGTCCATTTTTTTGTCATTCCATCTTTTAAAGTATTGGGGTCTCTGTCTCCCTGCTCTGATTTTGTTTACACTTCAAACAGAGTCTGTGATTATGAAAGCAATTCACCTCTTTGACGTGTCAGTACCCTTTAGCTAACAGGAACTCTATTGTTTGCCCAAACGACCCCCTATCTGGCTGCCTCAGGCATGGGCTCTGATGGCATGAAACTTTAGATTTATGAGACAGTTTTTTTTATCTCAGGTGAAATACTTACAAGAGGTCTATCTGATATTAAAAATTAAACACAGAATAAAAAAAAAACAATTACACAAAAGTTGTTACACCCTCTCCCACAGAGAAATGAAAAACAAATCCTTTAGCACCACTAAATGTTTGTTTCCTGTGTGAGCTGGTTGGCTCCATGTGCTATGCCCTCGGTTCACTCTCTGGATGAACCCCACACTTGTTTCTCACAGTGCCTCCCCTACTTTAAAAAAAAAAGAGGTACTAACTATTGTCTAGACAGCCCATCTGCATTCCCATGCTGTAACCGGTGCAGTGCTTAATGTCCATATTATAGGACTGCAGCACTAGGCTCTACCTTAGCAATTTTGGGTTCTGTCCGCTGGTCCCATGAAGCCATGTAAGGGGTTGTGGTCTGTAACTCAGAGTGAACTCCTCCTCCCTCCCTCCTCTATAAATAAGGTTGCAACTTCTGCAAATCCCAGACAATACCTAGACTCTCCTATATTGTGGCATAGGCCTCCTATCTGGGCAGCAGTTTCCTGCTCAGGTAGACAACTTGGTGTTCTTCTCCCAAGTGTGTAACCTGACTCAGAACCATGCCTAACCCATGATAAGATGCATCTGCAGTACTGTACATGTAGGACAAACCAAAGAGAATAGCTAGGCTGATGAGCACATTTGCCTGACATAATGCCTCCTTCAGCTGATGGAATGCAATATCACAGGGTTCTGTCCACTGAACCTTTTTCTGGAATTTTCTTTCTGGTGAGATTAGACAGGGGTTTGGCAATTCTGCTGAAATCTGGTACAAACTTACAGTAGTACGCTGCTGTCCATAGGAAGGCCCATACTTTTTTCTTGGTCATGGGTGTGGCCTATCCCTGCAAGGCCTCAATTTTCACTAGCTCAGGCTGGATGTACTCACTCCATACCCTGTACCCAAGGTATGACACTTCTGCCATTCCTATCTGGCACTTCTCCACCTTGACTATCAGCCAAGTGGCCTGCAGTCAGAGGAACATCTCGGTCATGTGTTTAATGTGATTCTCCCAAGTCTGGTTATAGATGACAATGTCATTCATGAACACCAGAGTGATGCCTCCTGCTAATTCAGAATGTGGTCCACAAGTTTTTGACAGGTGTTTGGTGCATTCCTCTTCCTGAATGGCTGAACTCAAATAATCTAAACAGGTGACAAAGGCTGATCTCTTTCTGGCTTTGGAAGGCAAGAGTACCTGCCCATAGCCCTGTGACAGGTCTATGATGGACAGGTAAAGGACTCCCCCAAACCTCACTAGGGCCTTAACCATCATAGGCATGGGTCATGTGTCTGACACCATGCAGCTGTTCAGCTTGCAGTAGTTGACAAAGAACCTCATGGTTCCATCCTTTTTGGGGATCAGAACCACCGCAGAGGCCCAGGGACTACTGGACTCCTAGATTACCCAGAGACAGCATATCCTTCATCTCCCCCTCTATGGCATGTTTTACTCCTTCTGGGACTCTGTTGGGTGGCTGTCTCCGTGGGGCTTCAGGGTCTGTATCCACATGGTGCTCTGCCAGCTAGGTATACCCCAGCTTCCCTGTGAACATTTCATCAAGTACGTATATGCTCCACCCCATGCATTTTGGCAGCTTGGGCTGGTGTCAGCCACTCTAAGAGGGTGACAGTATCCACTGAGAATTCTCCCTTAACTTCTCCCAGAAGATCCACCAGTTGGTCTCCTTCTTCCTCCTTCTCCAGATAGCTGCACACAGTCAGGGCCATCTCATCTTGGTCGTGGTAGGGCTTCACCATTTTTACATGCTAGACTCAGTGTTTACGCCTCCTATCTAGTAGCACCACCACACAATTAACATCAGTCACCCTCCTGACCACCGGGTAAAGCCCCTGCCAAGCTAACTATAATTTATTCTGCCAGACAGGGATGAGCACCATCACCCTTGCCTAATGTCATACTCCAAGGCTCTGGCCCATGGTCGTACCATGTCTTCTGCCTCTGTTATGTAGAGGCTAGGTGTTCCTGGGCAGACCCCATGAGCTCACTAAGCCGTGATCTGAAATTCAGAATATACTTCCAACAGATTCACCTAGGGGAGCAAGCTCACCCTCCATCCATCCCTCATGAAATCAAGGGGATCCTTACCCTATGGCCAAATAGGAGTTCTAAGGGTAAGAACCCTGTGGACTCTTGGGGGACTTCCCTATATATGAATAAGAGATGGGGTAAGTACCTGTCCTACTCTCTGGCATGCTGGTTGGTGAATGCCCTTAACATGGTCTTAAGAGGTCCACTGAATTGCTTAGCCAGACCAATAGTCTGGGGGTGCTATGGTGAGGCCCTGACCTGCCTTACCACACACTTATTTCAAAGACTAACCATCAGATCAGACATGCAGTTGGTGCACTGTTCCAACAGATTCTACTGGGGAAAGCCACCCTACTAAATATCCCCAGCAATTCATTTGCTACCTTCTCAGCCTCAGTGGAGGGCAAAGGCACTGCCTCAGGGTACCTTATGGAATAATCTATGACCATAAAATCTACTGCTTGCAGGTGTGACTTGAGATGCTGAGTGGCCTCACGATGTACACGGCAACTTGTCAAAATGGGGCTTTGATAATTTTAGCCTCACCCCCAACCTTCCCCCACCACTGTGGACAGGTTCAGCAGTAGTTTGTCACATCCTTAATAATACTGGGCCAGTAAAGACTGTTAGTCAGCCACCTTTTTGTATGGTTAATGCTACAAGCTGCTTGCTCTACTCCCTAGGAACTATTATTTGCCAGAGCACCCTTTCCTCCGATCCTCCCTTAGGAACCCACACATAGCACAGAAGCCCATTCTCACAGCACACTTCCATTTTCTCAGAACTCGGAGAGTCACCTACCACACTCTTGGCTAACTCCCTTAATTTTTCCAGGGATGGGTCAACTTGCTGAGCTCTCCCTAGCTCTGCATGCCTCACCTTTGCCAAAACACACCTTGCCTTGGGAGAGCAACCCATGGCTTGACTCTCCTCAGGCTGTAGCTGTGGCTCTGAACTGATGCTCCCAACTTATTTATCAGCTACAACTTCTCCTGCTACTGAGGTAAGAGTTGCTTTATCATGCACTGCCCCTCTGTGTCCTCAGGAGCTGGTTCTCTCACCTTATTGGCCCTACTGTAAGATAATGAAGTCGTTAGCCAGGATTACATCCAGGGGCAGCTCTGGTACAATGCACACCTCCCATATACCCTGGCTACCTTCCCAGCTTAAAAATATACTGGCAATTGACACTGAGACAGCAGGACACATCACTTCCCTAATCCTAAAAAGCAGGTCAGGCAGGTTTTGTTCCTCCTGAATCAAATCTTGCTTCACCATAGAAATGGAGGCCCCAGTGTCCCTCAGTCCCTGGGTCACCATCCCCTTTACAAAAAAAGTGTGCATGTGTTCAGTGCATTCCACTAGCTGCTGGTAGCTTCCCAAATTAACACCTATAGCTGCACTTACACCTTTTGACATATTTTTGGGACAATCATATCACAAATACCCCAGTTTCTGGCAGATATAGCACCTTCAGTCACCTGTCTCCTTGCTTTTGAAACTAGGTGCCCTTCCCTTTTTGTTCAAGAACAGGCTGTCTTCCTTTTGGTTGCTTACCTGGTGTTCCCCTAAAACCATCTGATGTCCCTCCCCCATTACTGGGTTGGCTGGATTTGAACAGATCAGCCCTCTCAGCTGCCTCCCTCATGGAGCTCAGAGTTCTATCCAACAACCATACTCTCAGTTCCTCAGGTACAGTTCTTAGGAACTGTTCCAGAAGAAATAAATATTTTATTTCCTCTACAGAGTGAGCTTTTACACCCTCTACCCAGTGCTCTAACAAATAACTTAGCTGCACACACATCTGCATTGCGATCTCCCTGAGACTTTCATAACTCTCTAAATTTTTGCTTATAGACCTTTGGGAGATAACTCAAAACACTTTAGCAAGGCATTTTTCATTTTATCATAGTCCATGCAGTCCTCATTGTCAATTCTGGCAAAAGCATTTAGTGCCTTGCCTATAAGCAGTGACAACAGGTGAGTCACCCATGAAGTCCTGCCCAGTTCAAATTGCCTACAGATTCTCTCAAAAGATCTTAGAAACAAATCATGATCATCCCCATCCTGGTATCTGGGAAACATTTTAGAATTAATTTTGGCTTATTGAGTCAAACCGCTCATGCCATTGCACACAGTTTGTGGTGTTGTCTTCTGGTGCAGAATCTCCATCTGTCTCTCATGGTCATGCTCATACTCTTTCTCTGTCTTGCTCCTCTATCAAGTGAATCTCATGCTGATGTGTCTCTGTCTAGATATTACTAGATCTCATGCTGGCACTGCTTTTCTTGCTCTTCTGCCTTCCGCTTCTCTTCCTTCTCTTGCTCTACTTCCAGCTTCATCTTCATCAGCTTTGCATCTGTCTTTTGCCTCTCAATTTCTGCCTTTCCCCTTAACCAGGACAAGAACCAGCTGCAACATTTATACCCTGTCTGCTTGCGCAGCTGTCCTCGTCAAAGGTTGTGGTGGCTAAACTGCATTCTCCCTAGCCTCCATCTCATGACTTTGGCTAGGAGCGACCACTTTTACATTGCTTCTCTGGGCACTTTTTTCAAGGATGTCTATGAGTTCCACCAATGTTTGGCCTTCTTCATAGCCCAGTTCTCTCCTTCTGCACAGCTTCTGCTGGTTTGGAGGTGCGCATTTCTCTCATATATCCCATATATAATGTCTTCTGCCTAGCTATTCTAGCTTATAACAAAATAAAACTGGTAGAATATACAGTCCCTGTTTTGTATATTCTGTTTTGTGACTGGACAGATAACCTCTATACTGACAAAACTGTTTCAGATCCCATGGCTGCCTCCAGTTTGTGTCAGACTGGTTTCTCCCAGACTCAGCCTGTACACTGTTACAAGCTTTCTCAAACCTTTCAGGCGCCTGCGAGGGTACTTTAGTATCTGCCACCACTCAGCATAGATTCTGCCTCAGGGTATCTGTAGGTCTGAATTGCAGCAGAGCCACTGCCCACACAGTACAGCACTACTTATTAAAGGGCAAGTGACCCACCCCTCTCTGTCACAGCTAAGAGCACCTCACTTTAGAAACAAAATATGATAACCATAACTTTCTCTACATAGACAGAAACTCAGTTTTTGCCAGTTAAAACCCAGTTATCTATACCTCAAAGGACTCAGTCACAGAAACATGAAGTATATAAAAAATAATATTTTAATACTTCAGGATATTTACACATATAATACAGGATACTATGCTAAGACTACAGGGAACAGTAATTCTACAGAGATAAAAAGAAAATGTTTTGAACAGTTGAAAAACCACGCAGAAAATCTTACTACATTTCCTAACTTTCCTAAAGTTGAAAGAGCTTACCACACAACATACCCTGGTGAATTATGACAGACTTGAACCTTAAATGTTAACTGCTCGGAGTCTCTGCCTAACTAACTTTTTTATGGTCTGGCACTTCCTCAAAAGCCTTCAGCTGTCAACCCCTTATGACACATCAAGTATATCATTCTGACAACATACATGCAACACTTCTGTTGTGTCCTGGGAAACCTTTCATCTGGAAAACTGGTCCCAACTGTATTGGTACTCTAGATCCTGGTTCTGTGAATTGCAAGGTCCATCCTTTTGTCTCCCCATCTGTTAACATCCATGAGGTTTCTGTCTCCCTGCTCTGACTTGGTTTACACTCAAAACAGAACCTGTGGTTATTAAAACAATTACGCTCTTTTAAGTTTAAGTGCCCTTTAGCTGACAGGAACTGTATTGTTTGCACAAACAGACCCCTATCTGACTGCTTCAGACATGAGTTCCAATGGCCTGAATCTTTAGATTTATCAGACAGTGTTAATCTCAGCTGAAATACTTGCAAGAGGTCTAGCTGATAATAAAAATTAAACACAGAAACAAAACAAAATTACACAAAAGTTATTACAGCAATGATAAACAGCTACAGTCTGAGTGTATTTGATTGAAACTGGTGAGCAGTAACCACCTATCCTACACAAGGAGGGTACCCCTGGAGCAACAGAAACACTAGGAAGTTGGAATTTGTCAGTAAAAAAGGACAGTTTAGCCTATACAGTCTGTCTCAATGTTCCCTGCCTATTTTGCCTTCACACACTATATCAGGTCTACAGCAACCCACCTGCTTCTCTGCCTGTTATTTAACCCTTGCTGTGCTGCAGACCGTTATATCAGTCCAGAATTCCTATACCTTCTAATTCTGTGGGCAGCCTAAAGGTTTATATAACTCTATGTTTATCCCATGCATGCTTGAAGCTCCCTACTGTTCTAGTCCCTACCCCTTCGGCTGACAGTCTATTCCAGGCATCTACAACCTTGTCAGTGAAAAAATATTTCCTCATATCACTCTTGAATACACCCCCCAGCTTCATAGCATGTCCCCTGGTTCTGGCGCTCATTCTGAATTAAAAGAGACTCCTCACCTGCACCCAGTTCACCCCTTTGAAGTACTTGCTGGTCTCTAGCATGCCACCTCTCTCTGTCTCTCCTCTCTTCCAGGGTGTACATGTTGAGATCCCCCAATCTCTTCTTATAGGTCTTCTAGTGCAAACAAGGCAGCATTTTAGTTGACCTGCTCTGGACTACCTCCAACCCATCTATGTCCTTTCTGAGGTTCAGTCTCAAAACTGGACATAGTACTACAGATGGGATCTCACCAGTAAGCAATGCAATGGCAATACCAGCTTCCTACTCCTGCTGGAGATGCCCTTCCCTATACACCCCATCATCCCACTAGCCCTACCCACTACCATGTCACATTGCCCTGCCATGTTGAGGTTCACAGATATGATAACCTCAAGGCCCCTTTCTTGTCCAGTGACTGTCAGTACCTCTCTGTCAGGGTTCCTATGCCATAGGTTCATGCTATGCACATCCCTACTCTCTGCCTGATGCCAAGAGAGGGTTATCATATGGTATCAGCCCCCAACTGAGTGAACAGGGACAACAGCCACAGCTGAAAGAGATTCTTGAACTGCATGCCATCTAGTACGGTAAGTGAGTAGATTAGAGGGACAGTCAGAGTAAACAAAATCTGGTTAGATCCACCACAGCTGCATAATGAAGTTAGTGAAGTTGTGTGGAATTGTTAAGGAGGTATGGAGAAACAACACAATGATTTGTAAGTAGTAAGATTTTTTTTAATTTCTGTTCTAAGGAAGGCTTACACGTTATTAGGAAAATACATGGAGGTGTACATTTTAATGGAAGGAATAGGAAGCACTATAGGTTTGCAAAAGAACCCCAGAGCAAATACCACTGCTGTATGTGCTATCCCGGATGATATTGGCCGGACAGCCAAATTTTAAAGAAAACACAATTGCACATACCCCCATAATGCAAAGCATTATGGGAAACATATGCAAATCCCCATGATGGTACAGAAGGTGGCACTACCTGAAAAAGTAATGGCTGGCATATGTTCAGCCTTGGGATTATTTACACAGGTTTTTTTTTTTTTTTTTTAGAGAAACAGGGCTTTTGTCCATGAGGTGATGTAAGTTATATTTAAGCAATGTGTTGATGTCAGGAAGTCAGGCATAATGATGATGGACTGTTAGCAGAGAAAATGTGATAGTAACTTTCAGAAGGGGGCGCTTTTGATAAGGGCAAGGTAGTTGCGCTTGTGATAATGGGAATATTAGGAAAGTATGAGGTCTATGCAGAAGTGGAGTACAAATATGCACAGTTTCATAAATATGTGCTCATACTGCAGGCAAATGTGATATGCAGGTTTGTTTTAGAAACAGGTAAAAATAGTGATACATGCAATTGATAGAAAGATAGATAATTACATAGACATGCAGGCCTTGTCCACACTATACTCGAAAAAGCTGTAATGGATTCAAACCATTACAGTCTGTAAACATTACAGTGTGTCCTCACTGCCAGTGAACAGTGTGGATAATGGTTTGAAAACATTACAGCCTGTCCCCACTGAGTGCAATAGTGTGTGTGGTCTCAACCCTGTAGTAGCAGTGCACATCCCATGGTGCACTCGGTGATGACAGCTGCATTTTGAGATGCCCTCCTACATGTCCTATGGAGTACTATGTATATAACACAGTCATATTATGTAAATAACCATATTTCACCATTATGAGACACACTTATGTTGTGGAGGTGACAGAGAGAGGTTTGAGGAAGAGGGAGATCTGTATGTTGGAATCGGGGGCTATGTCAGTGAGAGGAAGGGGAGGGAAAGAGAGGGGGGGGAGACATGGCATCAGTTCTGCCAGTATTAGGGCACCTGGGCACAACAAACGTTCAGGTACTACTACTGTATGGCTGAAGGCAGACAATCTACTACTGCCTTCAGTGTTCCCCACTCCTCCACTGTACACAGTGCTACACATATATTGTCCACAGTAGCAGAGCTCCATGATGCACTCAGGCACTCCACTAATGTATGTGTTCACTACTGACACTGCTGTGCAGGTAGTATTGCTGCCACATCACACATGGGCAGGCAGGGTACTCCCAACCCTCAGCACAGTGATAACAGTAATCAAGAACAGTACACAGATACCATCAGGAGGTGGCCCTCAGGAAGGCAAGTGTAGACAGAGAGGTAGGTTAGGTGGAGACATGGGGGTATACCCGGGGGGGGTGGTGCGCATACAGCTGTCAGGTTACTGTGGTATGGAGGCATCCCAGTATTGCATCCTACACCCATGCTCCACACTGCTGTCTGCATATGTCCTGGTAGCATCCGATCTCCCTGAATGCAGTGAAACAGTGCTGCAATGTGTGCAGGTATAGTGGGAGACTGGAGGCTATGTGGTGAAGCATTTAGACACAATTGCAATTAAAAACTGATAAAGGTGTAAAGCTGTAAATAAGAGTAAGATAACCACGCTGGTATGCACACCACAAAGTGGTTCTTGGAAGGATACAGATTGGGGATGGCTCAATTAAATAAGTAGTCCACCCAGAATTTGCAAAAACACATGTTATGCAGAGTGTTTTAATTTGTATGTAAAATCCTAGTGTGCCCTTCCCTCTATCTGCTATTAGGAGTTTTTCCTAAATTAGACTGCTAGCTTTAGGTAGTTTTATGACCTCTGGGTATCTCCATCACAAATAGGTATATTGCCTTCTGTCTCCTACAATGCACCCTGTCTCATGTGACAATGACGTAGCCAGGCCCATAGATTTAACATATGCAGTGTTTTTTTTTAAATCAGTTCACAACAGCAGAGCTTTGTAACTGTTCTTATCCAGTGAGCACAAATGGCAACAGTTACAATTTAGCAGATGCCTGGGAGCTACCTGACTGGGGTTTCTGTAAGAAAACAGCTACTAAATAGCTCTAATTCACTATTTGAGTTTTTTGGGTGTATCATGTCTAGCTACCAGTAATATGTGTTTTCATTTTAAAATTTAATTTAATCAAACTAAGCACAACAATAAAAAGCACATAAATTGCCCCAGATCATCACTGCTATAATTAGTAAAGACTATAGCAGTTTTCTTACAGAAAACTCACTCAGTTAGCTCTAAAGTATTTGCTAAACTGTAAATGTAGGTACCAGCATTCTATTTTTTTTTTTAGCAGGAGAGACACACTAAAGCTTGTTTACTGGTGTGACCTGGGAGCACAAGGAAGTTAAGTGATTTGCTCACGGAAACACAGTACGCATGTGGAGGCTATGGGATTCAAACCCAGGACACCAGGTATGCAGTTCAGAGCCTCAGACCAGTGCACTATACTGCCTCCTCTATTCCAATAGGTAGAACTGTCAGTTAGTGCTGATTTTGCTCTGTGACGTGATTTTCAATTTTTTTTGGTTGCAAATGTGAAGTATCTTTTTAATAAAGTATAAATATATGTATGTGTGAGTTATTTAGGTTGGCAAATATTTGTTTTATTATTTAAAAAAGTGGTATACACTAAATGTGTAGTGCAATGAACTACTGTAAAATGGGATCAAATGTGTAGCCGAAATAGTCACTGTCATCCTGTTGTTTTCATGCTATACCACACAGGAGAAAAAGTGACTTTAAAATATTTTGCAGTTTCTAGGCTGCAGCTTCATACCATACACTTCACTTGTAAAAAAAAATGAAAATCATGTCACAGAGCAAAATCAGCACTAAATGTTAGTTCTGCCTAATAGAATGCTGGTACCTACATTTATAGTTTAGCAAATACTTGAAATCTAACTGAGTGGGTTTTCTGTAAGAAACCAGCTGGGGACAGATATTCAAAACTTTGCGCTGGGCAAAAACTGTTTGCGCAGATTTAGCATGGGATTAGCGCAGGTCTGCTATATACAAAAGGCCAAATAGTACGGGCAAACTGCATTAGTGCTGGGCAAAATCATAATGTATGCAAGGGGAAAACTGACATGAATACAAGCACAATGCTATGCTGCTAACTGGATGGCATCATAATGATGCCATCATCTGCCTTGAGTCCCAGCCATGCCAGGCAGTAAGTGGTGACCCTGCCACCAGTGGACAGCATGGTAGTGTGGCCATACCGCACACACCTGCAGACCACATTTCTGTAGACACCAACAGATGCCAGCACACACATGCAGCACTGTGGGCATGGAGTATGTTGAGTGGAGAGTGTATGGGTGGCCAGGCTGTGCCACAGACCTGTGTGGCCACAAGGCTGGGACACATCATGCAGTGCATATGGGCCAGTATTGGGAATACCCCTATACCAGTGTGCCTTTTGGATAATATATGCCCCCCCGGCCACATACCATACAGCTGTACAACTGCCACAGCACACAAAGCCAGACATGTACATGTCACTGTGAGCATCCCCTGCCAGAGGTGCAGCATCTGTGGGTCACACAACAGTGTAACTGTAATGTCCACTGTCAGTAAACACCTGCAGGTTAGGCCTCTCACTGTGTATAGTGCAGTCATCATCACTGCCCTACACACTATAGGCATTGCTGTGTCAACACACTACTGGCCCCCTTGCTACTGCAGTGTCTGCTGTGCACTGCAGCATGACCTACAGTGTGACAGTTGCATGCAGCACCACCACCATCTGTGCCTATGCTGTGTTGTCCTAGTACAGCTGCAGGCAGCAGCGCATGTGGAAGTAGTGTTCAAAACTGTATAATATTCCCCAAGCTGTTTGCGCAGCGCTAACATGTTTGCGCAGGTTTAGCGCAGGGCTAAACAGTTAGCCCAGCGCAAACTGCATGCAAATCAGGGCATAATGAGATGCTAGTCTGGATGTTTGCCCACAGACTACCTAAGTAGGCTCATTTGCATGTCACTTTTGAATATGGCAAAGTTTAGCGCCAGGCAAACGTGTTTGCACCAGGCTAATGGTGTAGCCCTGCGCTAAACTTGTGCAAATGTATTAGAGTTGCACAAACAGTTCGGGGAATATTTTACAGTTTTGCACACTGTACTTTCACATATGCTGCTGCCTGCAGCTGTACTGGGTCCATGCATTTACTGGCACACACATTGGCCACATAGTTCACCTCTACCTACCTTCACATCACTGGGCACTGTGTTGCTGTTGTGGTTTGCATTTCCTGGTTGCCATATTCAGAGCTGTCTTATTCCAGGGCTAAGTTTGCCCTGTACTCCCAGCCCAGTTTGCCCAGCCTCATTCTCATGCTATATTCAGAAGCTGTTTGTCCTGAGCTATTCCTTTTGAATATGGCTTGCTTTGTGCTCCGGGCTAAGTTTGACCACTGGGCAGTGCTAATTTAGCCCCAGGGCAAAGTTTTGAATATCTGGCCCCTAGAGTCTTAACTAATTATAACACTAATGATCTGGGCAATTTCTGTGCTTTTATGGTTGTGTATAGTTTGACGAAATTAAAAGTTTTAGAATTAAAATATTCCTGCAAGCTAGATCTGACACACATAGAAAACAACAATAGTGAATTAGAGCTTAAAGGGGCACTGTCAGCTTTCCCCCTCATTTCTGTCTCTAAATGAAGCAGTGTCCCCACATGCTCATACTAATAAAGCAAGTACAATAGAATGCCACTGTCTAACATCAAAGTAACTAATTTACCTATATTTGTGCATTTTGACAATGTCAGTAGGGGCGGTCCGCAAGTAAATTCCCCATCCCCCCGAAGCACACTGGTGCCGAGAATGCACCTCTAATGTGGAGCGCCATCCCGAAGATCGATTTTTTATATCCGCATTGCACTCACCTTTTACTCTAGAAGAGTGTGGCATACTGAGCCATTTACTTTATCATTAATGCAAAACTGAGCACTCCTTGAGCTACAAAATGAATTTAAACTCTGTCGCCGTAATCTCACGCATTCGCGCGAGTGAGAACTTGAAATCTAACTGAGTGGGTTTTCTGTAAGCAAACAGCTAGAGTCTTAACTAATTATAGCACTAATGATCTGGGCAATTTCTGTGTTTTTATGGTTGTGTATAGTTTGATGAAATTAAAAGTTTTAGAGTTAAAACATTCCTGCAAGCTAGAACTGAGACACACAGAAAACAACAATAGTGAATTATAACTTAATTTAGTAGGGGTTTTCTTACAGAAACCCTAGTTAGCTAGCTTTCAGGTATCTGCTAATAGGCTAATTTAGGAAAAACTCCTAATAGCAGACAGAGGGAGGGTCACACTAGGACTTAACATACAAATCAAAACACTCTGCATAACATATGTTTTTGCAAATTCTGAGTGGACTGCGAACTACTTCTTTAAAACTGCAAGCTCAGTAAAAAATATACACTGCAGCCTCTTGCTATACTGACATGCTTCAGCTGATGCAAAATACAGAGTAAGGTTGTGGGGGCAGGGTTGGAGGACAGGTCTGAATAACACCATATACCCACCAGGAGGGAATTTCCATCTCTTGGAATGTATTTGTGAAAATGTGTGACCAGGAGAGGAATGTAAGCTGAGCCAATGCTGTTTGAACAAGTGATGTATAGGGATGCAGTTTCAGGCTTTTCCTTCTGAAGCTTTAACTCTGATGCCCCAGGCAGCTCTGATAGTCAATTGTTCCAGCATGATAGATCCACCTCATGTCCCTCCCACATGAACCAGAAAAAAGGTGGGGTGGATTTTTAGGAGCTTCTTGGGTGGAGGTGGGGGTGGATTTTACTCCCCCCAAAAAACTAATGCTGCCTCCCACTACTCAGGTTCCAGTTCTTGTACCTCCCACTTAAGAAAGAAAATAGTGCACTGCAACCATTGGCTAACATGAAAGTGCATTTATTTGAGGGTAGAAAACATTTCTTGGAGGAGGTTAAGGTGGAGGAGACTATTTACACCTTCAGTCAGTTCCACGGACAGAAAACATGACATCACTCCTTTTGTACATGCAAAATGTCTGCAGGCTCCACCTACTGCAGCCACAAAGAACATAACATCACTGCTTTTGTACATGCAAAACATATGTAGGCTCCGCCTACTGCAGCCGTAAAAAGGGGGGATACACATACATTTTGAAAGCTGTGTCACAGCATTTGAATTTTGAAAACTGCTGCACAGTGTGTAGATTTTCAAAACCTTCCTGAAGGAGTTCTGTGTGAACATTTTGTGAAAATCCTCATACAGTACACATATTTTAAAAACCATTGAGCAGCATATAGATTTTGAAAACCATTGTGCAACATGCATAATTTGAACACTGTCACATAGAATTAAGAATTTGAAAACCATACTACAGATGTTAAACATATTCAAGCAGCATGTAGATTTTTATAAAATTTGTGGATTCCTATGAAAATGTTTTGATTTGTAATTAAAGATAACTAATTACTATGTGATAAAATAAACACACATAGGCCCTCATATTCAGTCATGGTTACTTGTGCTGCATCGATCCAACACCAAACTAAAATGCACTTTGCTGCTGGGGGGCAATACACAGAGAGCATGACCTGACCATCCTGTTATACCAGTCTAGATATTAGGTTTTTACTGCAAGCAAGCAAATTTTATTTAATATTGCTTCTCATCCCAAAGGTTTGAAGCTCTCTATATGCAATTTCATTTAATCCACTAAAAACATCTAAGCAACTAAAATGGTGCAGGGTCTGCACCAGAAGACATATGAAGAGAGACTTCAGGAGCTTAATATGTATAGCCTCGAGGAAAGGAGGGAGAGGGGGGACATGATAGAAACTTTCAAGTACCTCAAGGAAATCAACAAAGTCCAAGAGGGTAGCATCTTTCAAAAAAAGTGGTGTGCAAGAACGAACAAGGGGGCACAATTTGAAGATGGGGGGCGTCTCAGAGGTAATTTAGGAAGTTTTTTTTCACAGAGAGGGTTGTGGATGCATGGAACGGCCTTCTGGAGGAGGTTGTGGAATCAAAAACAGTGGTGGAATTCAAGCATGCATGGGACAGTCATAAGGCAATTCTAGGGGGTGGGGGTAGGAAGAAGTAGGCTGCTGGTTAACTAGGATCTGCAGCTTATCCATTAGGTATGGAAATGTACAGACTGGGTGGGCCAAGCGGTCCTTATCTGCCGTCAAATTCTATGTTTCTATGTTTTTTAGTCAAAATGTATTTCTGACATATAGTACTTAGATTCATTTGCAGTATACTTTTAGTTTTCTCAGCTGCTGTTCAAACAGCTTTTATAGCCATTTTTGTAATTAATGACTCAAATTAGCCACCATGGCTATGTGGCCACCACTCACAATTTTTAAAAATCTCTTCCATTGAGGTTACCTTTTGAATATACGTGCTAGATTTATAATGTGTATATATCAGCACGTTGTTTCTACGTTTCTTACGGTAAACAGACAGCACTGTACCAAGATTTTTTTTTTTTCATGGCTGCCATGGCATGGGAGTGGGAACTTTTAAAAACTTCAAAATCCAGGTTCTTAGTTCAGGAAAAAAAAGAAAACAAAAAAAAAGCATTTGTCAATGCCAAATGTTTGCCATTGGTATTGCTGTTGTACTGGGTCTTGCTTGTACACATTTTTACTATATATTTATCCAGGCTAGAGTAGATGTGAAGCAATGTTTCATTTTCAGTGGTGTCTTACTTTTACACATTGTTAGATTGTAATTACCTAGGACCGGGCAGCTGAGCGGCAATATCTCTATAGTAAACTCCAAGATTTTTTTCTGATGGTAACTTGATAAGCTGATAATTTAACTACAACGATTTTTAAATGATGTATTATCATTAATTTAATGATTCATGAGGCAATCACACACTCTGATTGACTGCAGTACCAAACATTAATTAATCCCTAAGAAATGCCTTGTACAGTTCAAAGTGGCACCCCCATCCCCACCCCCCCATTGTGGGTAGCTGGGACCCTTCAGATTCTTCTGCCTTGCTGATGTCCATTCTCTTCATAGACCCAATGAAGGAGGAATACTTGAGACACTGGAAGCACCTTTTACTTTTTTTAACCCATAATACCCCAGCTTAGATGCAATGTCTCATCTTCAGTGGTGTCCTGCCCTTACCCATTTTTACCCTTGAGTAGTTCATTTGTTGTAAATATCTGTGTGGGGATTTGAAACTGGGTGTTGTAGTTCCCAAAATGGTCTGGCCTCACTATTTCACAATGTCAGTGGGTTGCCTTTCTGCACCGGGACTTGCAAGAATGAAACAGTGGTTGGGGCAGCGGATCCCATTGACATCTATTAGATGTTAGGAGCTTCAACCCCTCCCCCATGCTGTCCCATTGTAGGTCTGGACCGCGCAGAAAAACTTTGAGTTTGGTTCCTGCTGACAACATGCTGCATTTTGTGAACTCTGCACATTTATTTTGAACATTTCCGATGCTAGTTTCATTTGTTTTTCTTTCTTGTTATTTTGAAAAATCTCTGCACATTCTGAGCAAAAGCTTTTGATTTTAAGGCTGACGATAGAGTTGACTGCAAAAAGAAACATGTGGGATGGATGTAAAAAAAAAAAAAAAAAAAAAAATAACTTTGTTTCATGCACACATCAAAAAATCATTGAATCATCACACTGCTGGTCCAGGTAGGAATACTTCCATACTCAATCAATAGCGCAGCTAAGGATGGCTGTAACAGCAGAAGGATATGAAACAGTGCCCACCGACCTTGGACTCTCACCCCATCCCCTGCCCTGCTCTTAACTCCCCACAGTCTACTCTCCTTAACTTCTGTCCTAGTCCTCCTATTGTCTCTTACCATACCCACCCCTGCCAATCTTCTCCAAGTCCTTTTGTTATTAACTATCACCCCCCCTCCTGCTGATGGTCTGCCAGCAGCTTCCTGCCCCCTCCTGTATTGCTGTTTAAGTCCTTAATATTTCTCTGTTTCTCTCTCCTTGCCCCACTAGGGATCCCTGCCTGAGCAGTGCACCTGAAACCTCAGCAGCGCTCAATGGCCGTAACCTAGGCCACCGCCCGTCACGCTGTGGATCCCCTGCCCCCCTCCTGTAACCGCTGCCAAGACACTGAAGCAAGGTATTGCTGCCTAACTTGATTCTGAGCTGAATTGCTATTGCTGACACCTGACTGGTGCGGCATTTCTGCCAGCGGCACCTGATTCGACTGACTGGCTACAAGACCTCTCCTATTGTTGAGCCTTCTTGCCCACTCTTTGGGCCACAAAAAAAGTCTGCTTTTTCTCCATTTCTTCTGCCTGTTTGCCTGAGTTGTTTTTGTCATCCCCCCACCTGCACCCAGGCCTCCTTTAAACACACTCTCACCCCTCCCACCCCAGTGCTCGTCCACCTTATTGGTTCTATCCACCTCGGCTTAAAACCTGTCCTTACTGAATGTTCAACTGTAAGCACTCCAGGTGCCTGTGAACCCCCCCCCCACGCTCTGCAGCATCCTCAGGTTTTTTCTCCTCCTACTGTGGGTTCGGGGCATCAGTGCTCCTGCACCCCTTGCTTATCCCCTGCCATTTGGCCTCTAATTTTGCTTGGTTGCTGCTGCAAGGGGAGGAAAAGGTGCCCTGTCCAGCCACGGCACTAAACTCCTTCTCAGAGTCCAGTTAATCTGCAGTCTGTGGGCCACAAGTAAGCATACACTAGAGTAAGTTAGCCCAAGCTACCAATTTACTGGGCCCAGGGCTTGAAAGTCGGTATGCTCTGATAAAGCCAAAACCGTGTTTCTATTCCCTGCCTATCTGTGACCCTTTCAGCAGCTAGCATGGATCGCATGACCCTGGCCCTCAAGCTGGTATTGGTGGTTGTGTTGGTGGTGTCCTGCACCTGGTCTAAGTTCTGTAAGCCCCCTCCTAAGTTAATTTATACCAGGGTATTAAAACAGGGGCACCTTGAACTTCTCAAAACACATCTACACAGACTGGACTGGACCCCAGTTGACTCTTTCAATGATATTAACCTAGCGCTAGATTACTTCATCAAACAATTTACGGCAGCCTGAGACACCTATGCTCCTGTGAGAAAGAAGAAGGTTAAAGGAAGCTCCGATCCATGGATAACCCTGGAGCTCATTATGCATCTGAAGCATAGGGACCACCTCTGGCACTGTGCTCGTACCATATCTAAGCAAGGTGATGCTCAAAAATACAAATCTGCTAGAAATGAATGCACGCAAGCTAATCGTAACTCAAAAAGCAAATATTTCAGGGAAACACTCTAATTCCTGGGGTGATGGGAAAATGTTTTGGGGTAACCTTAACAACCTCACGGGAAGAATCCCAAGCTGCCACTCACTATGCTCAGCATTAATGGAACACCCATGCTAGACCTTGATAATATTACCAATGCCTTCAACAATGTGTTTTCAGATCTGGGCAATGTCCTTCCACCTGATTTCTTCAACACTCCCTCCACCAGTACTTCCCAGAACACAGCTTCCTTTGGCCACACAGTCCCGCAGTTCTACTTCAAAGAGGTTCCTATGCACCTAGCCAAAACCTACATTCACAAGACCATCTGCAAAACAGGTCATAGCGGTGACTCCCTCGATCTAAAACTGGCTGCGCTACTCCTAGAGGAAATCACTGAACCCCTTACAAAGATCTTTAACCTCTCTCTAAGGTTGGCTCAATTCCTCTTACTTTGGAAACAGCCAATTATAACACCAGTCCACAAAAGTGGAGATAAGGCACTGCACACCAACTACAGGCCTATCTCCACCCCCCCCCCCCACCAGCTAAGGCTTTGGAGTGAATTGTATCAGACCAGCTAATTGAATTCATGTAAAAATATGAAATCCAATGCCCACAACAGCATGGATTTAGAAAAGGGCACAGCACCACCACCACTGCCCTCCTGGAAGTTACGAGCTACATCCATGCCACACTCGATCAGGGAAACTGTGTGGGTGTGGTGTTCATTGACCTAACAAAAGCCTTCAACACCGTCAACCATCAGCTACTTCTCAGGCAACTGTTCTCTATTGGGCTTTCAAATGATACACTACCCTGGTTCACAAGTTACCTGGAGGGATGGGTCCAACAAGTAAGGATTGCCAGGGTCACTTCAGAATGAAAACCAGTCCTCTCTGGAGTACCCCAGGGTTCCATCTTGGACCTCTACTCTTTAGCCTTTTCTTGAACAACCTTCCTAGTGCCTGCCATCAGAATATACTGCTTTAGGTGGATGACACTGTTATCTACACCAGACACCACGACACCAAGCTTCTGGAGCATCAGCTACAGTGTGACTTTGAGTGTGTCGAAGAATGGTTCAGCTCTCACAAACTGGTCCTGAACTACAGCAAAACAAAAGTTATGCAATTCTGCAGTGCACATAATAAGCATAAATCTCAGTCCATCACCATCAGCAACTTCTCTTATGTTTTGCTTGAACAGGTCACGCAGTTTAAATATCTTGGCATCACATTGGACAGCTCCCTCTCCTAATCACTACACATTGATAATGTTGCTAAGGCTGCTAATATTTGGATCAGCCTACTCCACAGACACAAGCACCGCATGACTACTGATGCCCTCAGACTGGCAATTCACAGCTCAATCACCTCCATCATCAACTATTTACAGTTCTGCTTCCCCTACTGCTCTCCGTAGGATAACTGTGGTGCTCAACAAAGCTTGTATATTTCTTATGAGCACTGCCTATCTAACACACACCTGTGACTTGTATTCCCATGCTGGGTGGCTTCCACTCCTTAGCAGGATCCAATATCAGATGTGCCTGTTAACCAAAAAGGTGCTTCTTGGTCTCACATCGCTAGGTATTGAAAAGCTCCTAAATACCCACTGCTGCTCCCAGATTACCCGCAGTGCTAGCTTTCAAACCTTCCAGGTCCCCAGATGTTTGACCACTATGGGTCAGAGGTCATTTGCCTACAGGGCACCTCAGTGTTATAATGCACTCAGTTGAGAAATCCTTACAACCTCCAAACTTGACCCCTTTAAATGGCTGCTCCAGCAGCACCTCACCTCTACCAGTCACTGCAATTGCTTCTCCTAAGGGGAACACCTCCCCTGCGCACCTGTGGAAGTTAGCTCACAATTCGCTCTTCCACAATCTAATTGTGTGGTTCCTACAGACCCTCCTGTATGCCCTTTCCTCCCCCCTTCCCCCTTCTGCAACCCTCCCCCCCTTGCCCTCATCACACTCATCCTTACCCCTTAATTCTTCACTTCACTGACCCCGGTCCTTTCTGCCCCTATCAACCAACCCTCCCCCCCTCCTCCATTGACAATGGAATGGCCCTCCAGCCTGCCTACTCTTCCTGGGTCTCTCCCTACTGTTGTCATACCTTCTGTGCTCTTCTGTACAAGTTTGACCTTGGAAATCTGCCAAGACCTAGTCTATGTAGTCCCTCCCCATGAAATGCTGTAATAGTTAGACAATTGCCTTCTTTGTGCTTTTTTTGATATTGTGTAACAATGTCGACCTTTGTTTGTATGTTTACCCTCCATTTTGACGTAGAACCTTTGTAAATGAGCTGCTCTTGCTTAAAGGCAATTGTAATTCTACAGTTTAATAAAAAAAAAAAAAAAAACTCTCAGTGGCACTGGGCCGGCTATTTTAAACATTTTTGAACCTAGTTTTCTGTTGTTTTTTTTTCTTGTTATTTTGAAACATTTCGGCACATACTGCTCAAGGCTTTTGATTTTAGGGCAGGCAGTAGAGTTGACTCCAAAAAGAAATGTGTGGGATGGATGTAAGAAAAAAAGAGAAAAGAACTTTGTTTCATGCACACATCAAAGAATCATTTGAATCATCACACCTCCAGTCCTGGCAGGAATACCTCCATACTCTATCAACAGCACAGCAAAGGATAGCTGTAACAGCAAAAAGTTATGAAACTGTTCAAGGCAGCAGATCCCATGAATATCTATTAGATGTTAGGAGTTTCAACCTCTCCCCATGCCATCCTATTATACAGTAGGTCCAGACTGCCTGGAAAAACTTCAAGGTTGGTCCCTGCTAACACCATGCTGCATTTTGTAAACTCTGCAAGTTTATTTTAAACATTTAGTTTAAACATTTTTCCAAAAATATATTTTTTCTTGTTATTTTAAAATGTCTCTGCATGTACTCATCAAACCTTTTGATTCTGGAGCTGGCAGCAGAATTGACTCCAAAAAGAAACATGTGGGATAGGTGTAAAAAAAAAAAAAAAAGAGCTTTGTTTCATGCACACATCATAGAATCACTAAATCATCACACCGCTGGTCCTGGTAGGACTACCTCTATACTCTGTTGATAGCATAGCTATTGATAGCTGTAACAGCAGAAGGACATGAAACAGTGTTTGGGGCAGCGGGTCCCATGGATATCTATTATGTGTTAGGAGTTTTACCCCTTCCCCTCTTGCCATCCCATTGTAGGTCCAGACCACCTGGAAAAACTTAAGAGTTTGGTTTCTTCTGACACCATGCTGCACTTTGTGAACTTGTGTCTGCAGGTTTATTTTAACCCTTGCAGAGCCATGGACTGATACATCAGTCCCGAATTCCTATACATTCTAATTCTGTTGGCAGCCTAAGGGTTAAACATTTATTTTAAACATTTTAAAATCCAGTTTCTTTTTTTTCTTGTTATTTTAAAATGTCTCTTCAGGTACTCTGCAAACCATTTGATTTTGGGGCTGGTGGTAGAGTTGAATCCAAAAAGAAAGGATTGATGTAACAAAAAAAAAAGACAGAGAAAAGAACTTTGTTTCATGCACATATAGAAGAATCAGAAAATCATCACACCACCAGTCTTGGGAGGACTACCTCCATATTCCATTGATAGCCCAGCTAAGGATGGCTACAGAAAGATACATGGTGGCAGAGCACTGGAAGGCAGCCTGTACTGCAGTTTGTGGACAGTGAAGGCACCTGCTGATCAACCTGGTATTCCAGTACAAATTGGATACACTTTCTGAGTAGGACATGAACATTCAATATATTTCAAAGTAAGAATGGATATTGACTGCACAATGGGGCAACCACCATGTTTTCTGTCCATCTTGTTACAGTTTTCTGGCTTGATGTCATAGACTGTCAGTCACAATGCGAGGGCTATATGAAATTACAGTTCTGCCTCCTGCATTCATTCTTTAGAATGTTTGATCACAATTTAGTTCCTATATGCCTAGTAGTGCTGTGATATAACTCTGTAGGACTTCTGAGTTTTTCTAGCCTAGTGGCAGTTTTGAGTCTTTTTCTTAAAAACAGGAGGGGTAGGGGTAGTAGCCGGCACCAGGGATTGCCAGGGATTGTGCACAGAAGGGGCATGCAGGATTAAGGGACATTTTTCTTTATTTCATGTTACTGGGGGGGGGGGGGTACAGCAGGCTGATCCTGACAGATCAGCTGTGCTTGATGGGCAGTGTTAGGCAGATCAAAGGAAAGACCCACCCATTGATTGGGTGGGTTCTCTCCTTTGAACTGCATGAAGTTTCTGCCCCCAGCAAGCATAATCCCGGAGTCATAATCAGCCTGGCTGAAGATTAGTGTGACACAGTCAAGCCCCTTGCAGACGTCCCTGCATTGCAGGACAGTGACACACCTCTCAAAACCCAGTGTATTATGACAAGAAGTTTGCTTGGGCTTGTGCAGGGTGAACATAAAAATGGGTATCTTGATATTTTTGCAAGAAAAAAAAATGCTGAAAAAAGAGAACTGTATGTGACTAATAAATACATCTGCTTTAAAACATTTAAAGGTTTTCAGATAAATATTCTTGAAGGTACAGCTGTATTAAATTGGAAGATAAAAAAGCAACAGCAAGACAAAATAATGATAAAGCAATGTGAGAACATACAGCTAGATAACCTTACTTTATTATAACTATTGTGCAAGAATGCTGGTGGGGGGTGAATGGCAATAGTAATTTATAGTAAATGAACTATTTTAAATAACTAGTGAATCACATCAATGTGGTTGCATGTAGTAGCACCAAGGAGATAAAGATGTAAATGTTCTTACTTCTGATGTTAAACTGTTTGCATGTCATATCTGACCAGGTGACCACAGCAAATACTAATGGCCTAACAAAGCTGCAGAGCTTCTAAAATGTCACCCAAAATTATTTATATGGTGGCATGAAAAAATAAAACTAAAGATGTGAAAAACAGATGTGTAGCGAGCTCTGCTGGTTCTTTATAGTTATGCATAACACTAGACTGCCAGGGATGGGCTTCAGTACATTTCCACAATACTGGATTAGATGAGGCCACTAGTCTGCAATGGAAAGTCTTTTCTACAGTTTCAAAATACCAGCAGTCTTTGGGTGAGGACAGGGGGTTTTCTAGGCTACAAGGGAAAGCTCTAATGCAGTTCCACAATATTGAGGGAGGTTCAATTAAGGGAGAGGGGTCAACTAGACTACCAGGCAGAGACTTTAGAACAGTTCCAGACTACTCTCAGGGATTGGATGAGGGAGGGGTGTCCATTACACTGCCAGGATTCAGATCTTTAATATTGCACAGTACTGACAGCAATTAGGGACAGGGTGCTACTAGATTGCCAGGGTTGGGATCAGCAGTATACTGTAGCTCTGTACTAAAAGGCATGTGGTACTGAAATCAGGGGGTGCCAGTAGCAGTGTTACTGGGGGTGAAATGGTCACACACCACTGTGCACACTGATACAAGCAGGGGTACATAAGCTTTAATTAGGGCTGCCTTCACAGCCTGTTGCTACTTACAAAAGCTTTTGAATACATCACTGCATCTTGTATGGAAGAGGGTAGCCATATTTGCAACATCACAGTGTTGCAATCTACATATCAGCACCATCCACTGTGTGCAGTGCAGGTAATCCTTTGGATATGGTCCCCACCCAGATGCAATGAGTCCAGTTAGCTTGGCAATATGCTTGCTAGCACTGTGCTGACCTTTATATTATGGGATCCTTGTCTGTCTCATTACTACCTGTCCCTCACAAACACGAAAGTATCACCCTTAGCATTTAAATATTTAATAAGTTAGCTTACCTTATCATTTTTAGTCATGTTGAACTTAAACATTAACTAAAAATCTTCACTCAGTAGGTAGATTCTGAAAACCATTGTGCAGCATAAGGATTTTGAAAACTGTCACACAGCTGATAGATTTTCACAATCTTCATGTAAGACTTCTGTTTTGTAAAAATCCATTGTGCGATAAGTAGACTTTGAAAACCATCATGCAGCACAATGATTTTGGAATCTGTCATTCAGCACATTGATTCTGAAAACCATCATGCAGCACAGAGATTTCGGAAACCGTCATGCAGCATGCATTGTAGATTTGGAAAGCCATACTGCAGCATGAATATTTTGAAAACCATTTGTGTATATGTTCAAAATATTCAAGCAGGAGGTAGATTTTCAAAAACAGTTGTGAGGGATTCCTGTGCAAGCAATTAGTTATTTAAAATAATGCACCTGGGAAACAAGAACCCAGGGGAAGAATACACAGTGTGGGGGTAGTAACAACAACAAAAAAGGAAAGGGACCTGGGGGTAATCATATCAGATGACCTTAAGGTTAGCAAGCAATGTGAGAAGGCAGTAGGGAAGGCTGGGGGTATACAGGGATGCATAGGGAGAGGCATCAGCAGCAGAAAACAGGAAGTTGTTATCCCTCTGTACAGACAGTTGGTGAGACCCCATCTGGAGTACTGCATCCAGTTCTGGAGACCCCATCTCCGCAAGGACATAGGCAGGATAGAGGCAGTCCAGAGGAGGGCAACTAAAATGGTGCAGGGTCTGCAAGAGAAGCCGTATGAGGAGAGACTAAAGGAGCTTAATATGTATACCCTTGAGGAAAGAAGGGAGAGGGGGGACATGATAGAAACTTTTAAGTACCTCAGTGGAATCAACAAAGTCCAAGAGGGTAGCATCTTTCAGAAAAAAGGCGATGCAAGAACAAGGGACACAAATTAAAGATAGAGGCGGTTCACGGGCAATGTGAGAATATTATTTCACAGAGAGGGTAGTGGATGCATGGAACAGCCTTCCTGAGGAGGTTGTGGGGTCTAAAACTGTGGAAGAATTCAAGAATGCATGGGACAGACATAAGGCAATTCTTGTGGGGGGTAGGAAGAAATAGGCTGTTGGTTAACTAGGATCTGCGGCCTATCCTGTAGGTAGGGAAATGGGCTGATTAGATGGACCAAGCAGTCCTTATCTGCCATCAAAGTCTATGTTTCTGTGTAATTAAAGATATCTAAACAGTACTTTGTGTTGCTTTTATTAAAATGCAGTATTTTGTATTCAAGGGTGGCTTGTATTTGTGGACCGCTTGTTTGCAAAATCAAATATTAAGTGTTAAAAATAAATTATAAAAAGGGGACATACAATTCTGATTTCTCATTGGTCATTACCTGTGCATCAAATCCATTTGATGCACAGGTAAAAACAAGTTCTAAAAAGCAAAACCTCAGTACCAAAAAATCACCCTACCAGTAGAACATCCAGATCTAAAGTGCCGCCATTGCTTTCTGTCCATTAGCAAGGGCAAAGTTCCTGTAAGAAATTTGCACAGTAACATCATTAGCACATTTAAAAAAAAAGAAATGTTAGCCCACAGTCATCTGCCAGTGAAATTTTGTTAAAAAGTATGTATTTAGAAAATCCTTTTTTAGTTTCTACTACCAATCAGCTGCTGCTGCTGCAACATGTCTCCTCCCCATCCTCGATTCTGATTAGGCTTTCTTCTCTATAACTGTTTGATCTCTGCATGGCTTAACAAAATGAAATAATCAAAGATAATTCCTTCTCCTTACAAAAACTATTTTTGTAATACTTTCTTTTTTCTTTTAATTTTATCTTCCCACCATTGAGCCCGCCCTGACAGTCACCCCCCCGACATCCGACCGAGGGACTGAAACATGTCACTGGCCCTGCTAATTATGCAGTGTACAGTATGTGCCTTAGGCTGATCATGAAGACATCAGTGAAATATTAAACAGCATGTGTATGATGCTGTAGTTTGTCAATTAAAACAATTCCCTGTCTTAAAGATGACAGTTTCTCCCTTACAAAAATTGTTTCTCCTCACAATGTGCTGCTGCTTCTTCCAGTCCCTGCCCACACCTGCAGTAGTCCTGCCCACTCCCAGCTGTTAAATTCAAATACCAAGGTATTTATCTCAGGTTCACTTCAACACATAAAACCCCCTAGTTTAACAATCAAATCTGTGATTCAGTGGGAGCCAATGGAAAGATTTAAAAATAGAAATGATTACACAGCTCAGCTGCATTCTCTCAATCAGGACACACTCACAACAGAAAAAGTAGTTATGGTATTCTCCCATTCAGCAAGCCGAGAGCCCCCCTCCCGCCAGCTTCTTGCCACACACTGAAAAGGCAAAGTCATTAACCCCACATTTTTGTCAGATGAAATATTAAATTAAAAAGTATTTGCAGTGTTCGCCCGCCTCCCCCAGGAACTGGTTGTATTACATTACTGACTCAACACACTGTGACACTGCAGAGCTGCTCCAAGTCAGTTACGCTTATGCTCTGATGCTTAATTAGAGCAAATGCTCAGTAAAGCCTCATAAATAAAGATTGTGCATGTTACCTAACAAAATACCATTTTTGCTGACATTTTGTTTCTGTTTTCCTCAAGTTCCTGCTTGCTTCTGTGGCAGCTCCCTCTGCTACTCCTGTGTTGCTGTTCGACCATCCGGCGAGGTTCAATAAAAAAAAAAAGCATTTCTCTTTCCTGTACTCTCCACCCCCCCACAAAAAAAACACACATATATGGGGGGGGGTAGTGCTCCTCTATCACCCTTGCAACAGACATTGCAACCCATGTCAGTACAGGACAAACTTAGTACAGCACATAATGACCTCATCATCTGGAAGGCGGAAGGACTATTTTATCATAAAATTGCATAAGTAAATGTTTTTCATTTTAAATATTAACATGGTATTTCTGGCTGTTACAAATTATGAAAAAAGGGTAGCTCATTTTATAAGTGCAATAAAACACTCCAGGGGTGTACATGGAACAGATTTTTACCTCACTTCCAGGGGCAGAAGGCACTCAGACTGTGGCCTTGTGCCTCATTATACCCCTGAGGCATACGGTCCTCTGATAAAATCTGTTCCATGCACACATAATAAATTCTTATTGCTTGCATAATACACATCCTGGTTTGACCAAGCTTATTGTTATTGGTCGACTTCATAGCAAAATAAGTAAAAACAAGCAGTGTCTAAGAAAATTAGGTGTTTTTTTAAGTACAATATTGATTATGTTTACAGTGTTCCACCCATACTGTTTTATCTGATATGGTTTCAACTCTGACAAGAAGTCACAGCTGGTATTTGAGTGCAACTTTTATTACAAGTATTCTTTCCTTGGGCAAACATTTTGGCTCAGAAATGGGCAGAAATACATTAATTCAACACTCTATAACTCCAATGTGGACAAACAGATTTCTATAAAATGTTTCAGATTAGTAGACTCTAGTATAGTTGTGCAGGGGCTGAATATTATTTCCTGAGTACCATGAATAGTAGGGCTCCTGAATATTTGGGAGCCCTTCCTGAATAGAAGAATACCTGTATTCAGGAAAGAGTATTATGCCAGCAAACAAATAAAAAATAAGAAATCCCCCCCCCTTTGCCAGCCCCCAAAAGCCAGTAAAATGTAATCCTCATTTCCCCACCCTCTGTCAGCAGTCCGGTTCCACCCTCTTCCTCTCAACACCCACAATTTGTTATATTTATAATAAAATGTTTAAACAATCTCTTGCTGGATGACCAACAAAACCCACCCACCACCACAGCCAGCTGCTGTCTTTCTTATCATATAGCTCATTTGTTAAAAAACAAAAACAAAAAAAAAAACAGTTATGTCCCCCCCAACCCTAGCAGCACCCACCTTCCACTGTCCCAACAGCCAGTTCTTAATAGGAGAAGGTAACCAGCATAAACACCCCCCTGCTCATGTCATTCAACCTTAAACAGTAGCGGCCACTCAAGGGCAGATATTTTTGAAGCTCCACAGGACAGCCTACATAGTAGAGTTAGCATATGGATGATAATCTTTCCACCTGGCACTATGGAGTTTCTGAGGACCAGGAGGAACACATTCTCAAATTATCTGAGATTGATAAATTATGGGAAGTACTTGCAACTAGATAACTGCATTGGGGGAACCTTGAAATATAAAAAAAAAAATCTGGATTGACAACAATCCAGTTGATTTTGTTGCTGGCTGGTGATGTTGAAGCCAATCCAGGACCAAAAATCCAGAACAGGCCAAAACTGAAAACTATACATGAGGATGCTAGAAGCCTTTCCAAAAAAATACATGACTTAAGAATCTGGTCACAGCAACATGAGATGGATATAACTGGTCTTTTAGAGACATGGCTAACCCAACAGGCATCAAATACTGAAATTTCAATGGATGGCTTCAGCATTTTCTGGCAAGAGAGGGGTAGGCGGGGGGGTCCTTTTATTACCCATATAAAATTGGGAACATTTGAAACTGCTTTTTCTGGAACAATTGAAGTGATAGAATGCCTTTGTATTACATCTAAACAATTAAAACTTCTCATAGACATGGTGTATTCCCCACCAAAGATCAATGCAAGTAAATTTGAACAACTTGCACAAGAAATTGCTCTCTTGGCCATAGACAGAGACATAATGCTGACTGGTGATTTCAGTGTCACCTGGAGCAAACCTAGAGATAAGAAACTGGAAAAATCTTTTGACATCCTAAATGTCCAGCAGACAGTAGATCAAGTTAGAAGAAAAAGCAGTACACAAAGTCAAGGTAGTATATTGGATTTAATGTTTCTTTCTAAAGGGCTTAGTATTGAGTGTTGTCAGGTTTTACCACCAAACCTAGGGGACCACAATCCTATATAACGTATTATAATAGATGAGTACAATTGTAGGGTGGAAGGGAAATATATTACTAGAAAGGATTATGCAAATTACCATCCTGAGCATTATATTAGGGATCTAAATTCTGAAAGATGGGATACGTTAAAACTGATCCCAGATATAAACTGGGGGGGGTTGAGGACTTTACAGAAACTTTCTTACAAATTTGTAATAAACACACACCCCAGAAACCCTACAAACTAAGAAAAAACATTTACCTTGGGTTAATGAATTCCTAAGGAAAATGATATGCATCAAAGATAGACTATGAAAAAAAGCACATAAGACAAAAAATGGGGTTGACTGAGATCAGTCCAAAAAACTGCATAATAAGCATAAAATGTTAACTAAACAAACCAGAAGAAACTATTAGAACAACAAAATTGAAAATATAACAAAGGCAAAACAGTACTGGGAAATAATAAAAGACCTGGAAAATCCTGCCAGAGCCAGCCAAGGGGTTAAAATGTTAAATGAGAGTGGAGAACCTTTAGATTCCAAATCAACAGCTCAAGTAATAAAACAATATTTCATAACACTACCTGATATTGTTATTCCAAACAATATAAAGTAACAAACTGAGAAACATAAGATTGGAATTATCAAACCTAACTCTCCAAAGTTTTATTTTAGAAAAATAAGGGTGAAGGAGGTAGAAGATGAATTTAGAAAACTTAACTCTAAAAAATCATATGGTTTAGACAAAATCAAAATAACATTTCTGAAAGATGCTAAGTACATACTGTCACCAGTACTGACAGGATTGTTTAATCAAATTTTAACTGAAAGTAAATTTCCAAAAATATGGAAGATTGCAAAAATTGTTCTCATCTTTGAGGGAGGAAACCCAGATGACCCCTCTAACTACAGGCCAATTGCACTCCTTTCTATTCTCTCAAAGCTGATGGAGCAGATGGTGTACAATCAATTTTATGAGTATCTGGAAAAATATTCAAAATTAACCAAATTCCAATATGGTTTCAGGGCCGGGCACTCAATGGACACAGCACTCATGGACTTCATGGACAAGGTAGCAAGTGCTTTGGATGTGGGGGAGTCAATTTGGCCAAAGCCTTTGATTTAGTGGACCATCACATTTTCTTTGAGAGACTGGAAAGGATTATAATGGCCTGTAGTCCATTATAGTGGATTAAATCTTATTTACATAGATACATAGACAGTGTCGGCATATAAGGGCCTATGGCCCACTCAGTCTGCCCATTTAAGTTTCTAAGTTCAGTTTATGTTTTCCAAGAAGTCTGTTGCCCCTTACCCCGACCTCCAGAATTCCTTTATGTCTATCCCATGCATTCTTAAATCCCGTGATTGTTTCAGCCCCCACCACTTCCTCTGGCAGGGTGTTCCACTTGTCCACCACCCATTCTGTGAAGAAATTCTTCCTCACATTTCCTCTGAATTGTCCTCCCTCCAACTTCATCCCATGCCCTCTAGTCCTGGAACATCTTTTTCGCTTAAAAATAATGCATTCCTGCACCCTGTTCCTCCCTGTAAGATACTTGTATGTCTCTATCATATCCCCTCTCTCCCTCCTCACCTCCAGGGAGTACATGTTCAGTGCCTTCAACCTGTCCTCATAGGACTTGTGATGCAATCCATGCACCATCTTAGTTGCCCTCCTCTGAACCTTCTCTACCCTGTCTATGTCCTTACGTAGGTAAGGTCTCCAGAACTGCACAGTGTACTCCAGGTGCGGCCTCACTAGTGTCTTGTATAGTGGAATTATGACCTCCCTTTTCCTGCTGGTGATGCCCCTGCCTATGCATCCCAGCATCCTATTTGCTTTACCTGCTGCCTTGTCACACTGTTTCCCTGCCTTAAGGTCATCAGAGATGATTACCCCAAGATCTCTTTCCTGCTTGGTGCAAGCGATATCCTCACCCCCCCAAATGATATATTGTGCCAGGGTTTTTGTGCCCCATATGCATTATCTTGCACTTCCTTGCATTGAATTTCAACTGCCAAACCCCTGACCATTCTTCAAGTTTCTGCAGGTCCCTTCTCATTCTGTCTACACCCTCTGGTGTGTCTACTCTATTACAGAGCTTTGTGTCATCAGCGAACAGTGAAATTCTGCCTTCTAGGTCCTGCGCAATGTCACTGATGAAGATATTGAATAGTACCAGTCCCAGCACTGATCCCTGTGGCACCCCACTGGTCCTCTTCCCTCTGTGGGTGACAGCCATTTACCACCACCCTCTGTGTCCTGCTGCCCAGCCAGTTACCTACCCACCACACTACTGTCCTGCCCACCCACTTATTCCCCAGTTTGTGCAATAGTCTTCTATGTGGCACAGTGTCAAGCTTGCTGAAGTCCAGATAGGCCATGTCCACTGCCCTCCCTGATCATCTCTAGTCACCCAGTCAAAAATTCAATGAGGTTGGTCTGACGCGCTTCCCTGGTGAAACCATGCTGCTTGGGTCCTGTAGTCCATTGACAACCAGATGTTCCACCAATCTCTCCTTCAGTAGTGCTTCCATGATCTTCCCCACTACCGAGGTGAGGCTGGCTGGTCTGTAGTTCCCGCTTCCTCTTTGTTCCCACCTTTGTATAAGGGGACTACATCTGCTATCCTCCAGTCTTTGGGTACCTCCCCTGTTTCTAGTAATCGGCTAAACAGGATAGCAAGCGGTTCAGCCACCACCTCTCTTAGTTCTTTAAGGACCCTGGGGTGCACCCCATCTGGCCCCATTGCTTTATCAACTCTTATTACTTCCAGTTCCTTCAGGACCCTTTCTCGTGTAAAGGGACTTGTGTCCATTTCTGCACTATTCTCACCCCTTGTACACCATTCAGACCCATTACCCTCCTTTTCCTCAGTAAAGACTGAGCAGAAATACCTGTTCAATATGTCAGCTTTACTGTTGTCATCCTCCACACAGCTCCCATCCTCCCCCTTCAGTCTCACTATCCCTCCCTTTGCCTTTCTTTTTTCACTTATGTACCTGTAAAAGGTTTTGTCCCCTCTACCCACTGGTTTTGCAATGTGTTCTTCTGTCTGAGCTTTGGCTTCCCTTACTGACCTCCCTGCCTCCCTTTGCTTCTCCTGGTACTTCTCCCTATCCCCTTCTGCCTGTGTCTTTTTGTACTGCCTGAATGCAATCTTTTTGGCTTTCACTTTCTTTGCTACCTCTTTGGAAAACCATAATGGTCTCCTCTTCCTTTTCCTCTTGCTAACCTGCTTAATACATAATTATGTTGCTCTTGTAATCCCATTTTAAATACTACTGTTCCTCAACCCCTGATTCCTGTCCCATTCCCTTAATGCCTCTTTCAAGTATCTCCCCATTTCCCAAAGTTTGCCCCCTAAAATCCAGGATACGTGTTTTGTGTGGTTTGGTTCTGCTCTTTCTGTGATTTCAAACCACAGCGACTGGTGGTCACTGTTTCCCAGGTGCTCCCACTCTTAACCCCATCACTGTCCCTGTTTGTGAGCACAAGGTCCAATATTGCCTTCTGCCGAGTTGGTTCCATGACCAGTTGCTTTAGGAAGGCACCCTGAAGAGTCAGGATAAATCTGCTCCTAGTTGATGCTGCTGCTGGGATGCTCCAGTCCCATCTGGAATATTGAAGTCTCCAACCAGTACTACCTCACCCTTGTCTGCCATCCTCTGGATGGCTAGCATCAACTCCCTATCTGTTTCTTCCTCCTGGGCTGGTGGTCTGTGAGCCACACCTGTGTGGATGGCTGGCCCCATTTTCCTTTCCAGATTAACCCACAGTATCTCTCCCCCATTTTGTTCTTCCTGGATCTCTGTGGCCCTTATGTCATTTTTCACATACAGTGCCACTCCTCCTCCCTTCCTGCCTGCCCTGTCTCTTCTGAATAAGTTGTAGCCAGGTATGCCCAACTCCCAGTCATGGTTATCATTACACCAGGTTTCAGTGATGGCCACAATGTCCAGGTCTGACTGCACCATGACAGCCTCCAGATCTTCCATCTTGTTGCTAAGGCTCCTGGCATTTGCACACATGGCTTTCCAGGATTTGACCTCCCTAGACTGTTTCACTGTTCTACTCCAGCCCCTTCCTTGGTTGTCCTTTATCCCTGGTTCTCCTTGCTGTCTGCTCTTCTGCTGAATTTTGCCCCTATTCTGCCTATCCACCTCCTGGGCGCTAATCTCCTCTTTGGGGCAAAGAAACCAATGGGTAGAAATAGACAGCTAGCTATCAAACCTAGATTAGCTGTCAAACCTAGATTATCTGACTAGAGGTGTGGCCCAGGGATCACTCCTGGGGCCACTATTATTTTTAGTTTATGTAAATGAGTCACCTGAAAATATCCAAAATATGTCTATAAGACACTATGCAGATGATATTGTGTTGTTCACCTTGGCAAAAACACAAGATTTGATGATAAAAAAGCTTCAAACCGATTTTGTAATACTCCAGGACTGGTTTCATAAATCAAAACTTGCAATGAGTGGCAAAAAAGCACAGGTAATTTGTTTTCTTAATAAGAAAAATAAAAAATTGTTCCACACAAAACCCGGGTTCCATGTGTTAACATCACGGGACATGTCATTGCAGAACAAAATATCACAGTCAGTACATCACAAACAATAATAAAGCCCAGTAATAGCATTACAGGACAGATCTATGTGGGCAGGGAGCAGACGGTACAACCCCTGTGGTGCACCCCTCCATTACCTCTGAATGGATGCGATGGATGGGGGGGGAGTCCATGCATGTTCCCTGTCACCCTCTGAGTCCTGCTTGCAGTCCATCACATTGATGGGGTGGGTGACTCCTGTGCAGCCTCAGGCATGTGTGTCAGTCACTTCCCCCTGTGCCATAAGCATGTTAACTAAACCGGGGGGGGGGGCGATGTGACATGGTACATGTGTCCATATGGTTGCAGTGCGACTGGCAGTCCTGTCTGTCTTACTGGGTCCTGGCTGTGTGTGTGATGCCCAGTTTGTCTGCAGGGTGCGGTGCTCCTGTAATTGTCATGGCCATCCCCCCCGTATCTGTGCCCCTGCCGTCCATACCCATCTATTGCCAATCACTGTTGCATCCCCTTTCCTATGGGATGCTTGTGCCACCTTTGGTCTTCTGGGTACTCCCTCTGCCTCTGGCCTTACCCCCGCATGCCACAAGCTGCCACCCTCCCATTTCTGCTGCACGGGACCCTGGCCACACACCATGGGCTGTGCATTTGTGGAGTTTCACCTGGCGACTTTTGTACTGGGCGATTTATTTGCCCATGATGTGCTGCTCACGATATTATTTACTGCTTTGTTTTTATGGTGATTTTAACACACGGAAGCAAAACCCAGGTATTATAACCAGAAGTGGACACAAATTAACCACGAAATACCAATATAAATACCTAGGAGTGATTTTAGATAGCTCACTAACGTTTGAAAATCACATAGATTACATAACAAAAAAAGTACATACAAGGTTAGGTGCACTACAAAGACCTTTATCAATTGTGATCTACAGTACTAAATGCATAACACAGAAGTGAAACAGTTAATTTCACCAGTCCTGGAGTATGGAAATCTAGTTTATGGCTTTGCTGATTGTAAATCTTTGGCTAGGGTCAATAAATCATATAACCAGTTCGCAAGATTTGTCCTAAGATTTCCCTTCCTGACTCATCACTGTCTGATGTTTAAATGTCTAAAATGGGACAGTCTGGCTACATAATTTAAAAAACAATATCCCACACTAATATTTAAAGTCAAAAAAGGATTGATTAAGGGAAACCTTAGTATCCAACAAGATTGTGAAGGACAACAATATCAATTGAGGGAAATAGTTCATAAGGGTATAAAAATTCCCAGAATTAAAACCAGATACGGTGAAATGATTTTCCAGTATTCTGCAGCTGTAATCTGGAATGAGATTTCTTCATTAATAAGAAGTCTGTCCAAGTAATCCACTTTTAAATTAAAATGGGACATGAGCATTACTGAAGAATGTACCTGCTTTTGATAGCACTAACTTTGTCTATTTTTATTATGCAGTTCTGGGTTGGAACTTTTGTTTGTGCCATAATGTATTGTAGTATGGATGATTGACAGTCATCTAAATGTATGTAAATAATACTTGTAACTATTGTCTGTTTTATAACGTATTGATCTATGGATATATGTATGATCCAAGATTGTTATTTAAATTTATATATTTTATGTATACAGGACAACTTTGAAGATAGATCCTCAGATCTAAAGTTTTATTCTGTTAAAAAATAAAGTTTTAACTAACTAACTCCTCCATGTCTGGCCACCTCTCATGAATGAAAGCACTTGTTGTTTGTAAAAATTAAAAAATGAAAAAAAAAAGTGTCCCACCATCCATTCCTCATAGAAGAAGGTGACCAGCACGATCCTGCCATCCTCTACAGCTGGCCAACCCTCATGAATGAAAGCATTCATGCTCTTGTTCTCTCTATAGTAAAACCAGCTGTAGTAGCATTTATACCATCCAAGTTGTAACTTGTTTCAAAGAGATTCAACAGGACCCTGCACAAAATAATATATGTGTCCTAGACATGTAACTTGCTTTGATTAGTTAGTTCCAAGTATTTGTCCCAAAGAAAGAAAGTTACAAGTGCGCAATGTGTATAGTACTTGGAAATCTGTGACAAGCCTATTGCTTTGCACAGGGTGCATAGTATTATGTGCAAAGCAAACCACATCATAAATGGATGCAAAACTCTTTAGCTGTGCCCAGAAAGTAATCTAATTATAGACTCAGAATGTGTACGAAGTATACAAAACAGCAGGCCTGTGTGGTATGACTCCAGACATGTAGCTTGGCCTTGGGTCTCGAGGGTAGGGTTTGGAGTGGAGGCAAGGGCTGTTGTTTACTGGGTGATGAGGGGAAGGTAGGGAGTTAGGCTTGACAATCCTAATAGCTCATTTCCAGACTTTGTGGACATTGGGTTGAAAACTGAAATAGCAGATTTCCGAAGTTTGATTGGTTTGTGTTTTGTGTGGTAGCAACTGTAAGCTGCATTACGCTTGTTTTTTGCAATTAATTTCCTTCCTTTTTGAGAAAGTAGATAGGTAGCTTGTTTTGCGGAGGGCACTTAGGCTCCGCACAAAGCAGGAGTTGACTCCAAACTTAAAGAGCTAGTGGAATTAGTAGTATCTTTCAGAAGTAGCCAGCTATAACTTCATACATTTAAAGTATTTTTTACTTTTTGTTTTGCTAATTACAAAATTTTCTACCTGAGAGTACTAGGTGTGATGTGTGGAACAACACTCTACCTTGAGGATGACACAGTTCTATATCTCCCTATACATCGTCAGTATTGCGACCTCACTGACTGTGACATCACTGGTAACCAGGAAGAGACAATCTCCTGCTGCTTGATTGGTATCTTGTGACACATGTTACCAATTAGGTAGCAGAGCTTGTGATGTAATAATAAGTCAGGCCACAAGCAGATGATGTAGGGCAGTGGTTGACAACCTTTTCTGGTCTGGGAACCCCCTGGCCAGCTGTCAGCCATGTCGGGGACCCCCTACCAAAAATCAAGTGTTTTGTACAGCCTTTACACACACACACACATATATATATATACATATATATATATATAGATATACTATATATATATATATATATATATATATATATATATAATGCAAAAAACTGCGTTAATGCATCATTTAGGGTTAAAGCATCAAAAGTCAGGAAATGAGACCTTTAAGGTTGCCCTCTCCCCCCCTTTATGTAGCCCCCTCCTCCTGAGATTGACAGACAACAGGGTGTGTCATTGGGGTTGTGAGGCCTAAATGTCACCCCATTCCGTGTGTAATCATATTTACAAGCCACAGTAAAGAAGAATGGGATGACATTTAGACCTCACAACCCCAATGACACGCCCCATTGTCTGTCAATCTCAGGAGGAGGGAGGGGCTACACGAAGGGGGAGGGGCAACCCTAAAGGTCTCATTTCCTGACTTTTTATGCTTTAACCCTAAATGATGCATTAATGCAGTTTTTGCATAGAATTTCCTTACTTTTTGAGAAAGAATAGAAAAGTAGAAAGTCGTACAAGTTGGTGGGAGCGCAGGGCCCGAACATAACAGTGCAACTACTGAATATAATATGTATTGGTGGTAGCGTAGATGCGTGGGAGCATGGGGTCCTTGAAACAAAACAAGGTTTCATTCATCAGAGTGGCATAATTCCACACCTGTTTACATGTCAGACACCTAACCACTGAAAATCGTCTCCATGGCAGTAACGCTAGGTACCCTATAAATGTGAAGCCACTATCACAATGCAAAACGCCATACAGAAAACATAAAGTGTGTTACACAATATCTGTGCAGAAAATTAATTTAACAGTCAATAAACACCATAATTCAGATGCTCATGGCATCCCCTGAAGACACTCCAAATTTCAATGTAAAAGAGCAAACCGTCTCCGAGATATAACGTTTGAAAGTTTGAGATTTTCATTCATTAGAGTGGCAGAATTCCACACCTGTTGACATGTTACACACCTAATGACTAAAAAGTACATCCACGGCAGAAAGGCCAGCTACCCTACAAATGTCAAGCCACTACCACAATGGAAAACGCTGTTTGCAAAACATAAACTGCGCCATGCAATATCTCAATAAAAAATGCATTGTCTGACACATAAACATCAAATTCCCATGTACAGGACATCCCATGAACACCCTCCAAATGTAAAGCAAAAAGACCAAACCGTTTCTGAGATATTTAATTTTAAACTTTGTTAAAATTGGCCTATCTGTTGCATTCAAATCTGGACATCTAGTCCCTCCCTCACGATCAAAGATTGCGATCAAAGAATTTCATGATCAAAGAATTTGCAGGCTCATGATCAAAGAATAAAAAATGATGTAATTCAAATGTTACACATAAATACGTGAAAGCACTGGCATGGTTCTATAAAATGAAGCCCCCTGAGCAAAACTCATCCTAGTTTGTGTTTCTAGGTCACCCATGGGCGGAGAAATTAAATTTTTTAATCTGGCCATCTGGTATTCACCTCACGATCAAAGATCATGATCAAAGACTCTCACAATCAAAGAATTTGCAGGCTCACGATCAAAGATCATTAGTGAGCCGCGATCAAGAATAAAAAAGTGTAAAACTCTATTTTTTTACCATTTTGAAGAAAACCACAGACATGGCTCAATAGAGGGAAGACCCCTGAATAAAACCCACCATAGTATTACTTCCGAAGTCCCTACGAGCCGAGAAATTCGATTTTTTCTGGCCGGAAAGTGAAAACAAGATGGTGGCCGTCATGACCAAAGAATTTCTCGGGGTCAAAGATTCTTTGATTGCGAGCCTGCAAATTCTTTGATTGTGAGGAGGGACCGGATGGCCTAAACCCCATTCTTCATTAGCAAAATAACCATATAAATGTTCCCATTGACTTATAATGGGAAATTAAAAGTTTAATAACTTTTGAATGGCTTAATATGTTTTCGCCAAACGAAAAGTGGCATGTTCCTTGACCCAAGCTCTTTCAGATGAGCCAAGTCACAGAGTGGCACAGCACACAATGGCCATGCAGCACCACAGACAAAATACAAAAAACTGCTCACATAACTGGCGAAAAGTGCATTTTTCAGTGTTTTGGTGCACAAAAAACGTACGTCTGACCTAAATGAAATTTGGCAAATCAAGAGATCCACCATGCCCCAAATTTCATGCAAATCCGTTGAGTGGGTCCAAAGTTATTAATGCACAAATTTTCGAGTTTAACATCGAAGTGCCTTCATAACCCTAAATATAGGGATGCGACCATGCTCCTATAATATATATATATATATATATGTATACACATACACATATGTATATGTATGTGTATATATATATATATATATATATATATATATGTGTATGTATGTGTGTGTGTGTATAAAAAAGTTACCCTCTCCCTACAATTGGCCTGTTGCCACTGATAGACTCCTGTGTGTTGCCACTCATAGTCTCCTGTGTGACAGCAGAGCCCGCATCTGTTGTGTGTTTGTGGCAACAACCCCCCCCCAGTGCCCGAGAGACCTTACAGTAGCAGAAGCAGTATTTCTCTCTCTCTCTCTCTCTCTCTCCCTCTCTCTCTCTCTCTCTCTCTCTCTCACACACATATCTCTACTATGTGCTCCCATGGCTGGCATGACATTTAGAGAGAATTGTACCATAAAATTAGGGACCTTACTAATTTTTTGGCTGTCTGTGGCATATTTACCTGAATTGACTATGGCTGTATAATGCAAGAACATCGGACTGTGAGCTACCGTGAGACAAGCTTCCATTGACAGGTAGTGATTCTCTCTCTCTCTCATTGCTGCTGCATAGCTGCTAAGTGATCAGTGAGTGATTTAAGTAAGTACAGGGCAAAACAGTAGTGGAGTGTGCACTTAGTGAACTGGGAAGCTTTGTTTTTTTTTTAATTTTAAAAGTAGTATGTAGTCTTTAGCGAGTAGAGGAGAGATGAGAGATACCACAATTTCACTTTCTCAGGGTGTTCCATGGACTCCCTGGCAGGCGCTTGCGGACCCCTGTTGGCCGCGGACCCCTGATTGACAGCCACTGATGTAGGTGAAGGAACAGAACTAGATATGACTGCTTCCAGGTAAAGCACTGCTATTCACATCAAACCCAATAATGTCAGGTACTGAGGTGAAAGACCAGACTTTGCTGACAGACAGGAGTGAAAGCACCTACAGTAGCTTTACCTTAAAAGTATATTTATATTTATTTTTATTTCTCTTCATACCGAAAGTAGCAGGGTAAGTGGGGAGAAAAGAAGAGATCTGTAGGTAGTTTCTGGGGCACTTTAAAACTTGGGTTTTAAATTGTAACAGGTGGTGTGGGGGAAACTAGCTCAGGAGATTAATCTTGGACTGAGTAGATTCAGGAAGCCCTGTGTGTAATAGGGGGTGGAATTGATAGACAGTGCCTACTTACAAGAGCACTATAAAAGCACTTCCACTCTAACACGGGCCACAGAAAGACAACTTATATTTCTTATGGGCCTATTAAAATTACCTGATTCATCCATGCCTGGATGTTGTATTGAGGAGTAGATAGATACAGTACAAAAGGTTTTATATTTCCATCCATTCTTAAGATCAACAAACCATTTACTTCCTCTTGGACTTGCTAAAAAAGTATGAATTAACTTACTAGTGCAAAATAACTGGATACATTAGGCACGTTTTTCTTTTCTTTTTTGTATTACTGCAAATTGCTATTTGTAATCATTGAGACTCATATATATGAATCTTCTGTTAATCTGTTAATCTTCTGTTACCATGACAAGCACAAGACACTTTTTTATCTTGTATAATGAACTTGCAACAAATTACATGTTTTTATGAAAACTTAACAATTTCTATTTTTAAATTTTTTTTGTATTTTTTTAATTTTTTGTAATAACATAATTGCTGAACAATTAAACAAATTTGTACCTGTTGCTTGTTGTACCACTCTAATGGGTCCAGCATATTCATGTCCCAGCAAAGGAGTGCAGCAGCAAAGGAGTAGAATGGTACTGGCATCTACGGCACAGGCAAACATCAGCAGAAAGAAGCAGGGGACTCTGCTGGTCGACTAACGTAAGGCACCTGTTCAATACTGTGTAGCAGTCACTACTGGGAAAGCAGAAGGTAAAAGTTAGGCCACAACTATGAATAGGAGTAACACCCTATCTAAGGCAGGAGTATAAAAAATGTAAACAAGGCACGGGGGAACACAAATAAAAACAAACAAATAAGGAAAACTAGAAATATCCGATCAGGGATAAGGGTGCAGAAATATTTCCAGCTAAAACAAGGAAAATAAAAGTTGGGAATCCTGGGAGTGGTGCAGTGCAGTGGCTGTGGGCCAGCAGTTTTCAGAGAGACCTTCTGGAGATTGTGATGCTGCCCCATCTGCACCCATCTCTCTGGGTTGAGGTAGGAGGTTGCTAGACTCTAGTCTGTGTCAGCTGGAATCCAGACAACCTGTTTCCCCACCCAGGGGTCACCAAGTCTGCTACCACTGCCTCAGAGGATGCCAAGGAAGAGAATGAGCTGGACTCTGGTGGGCTTGGGAAGGGTGGGGGTGATGGGCCAAATCACATTCCTCAGCTGGTACCTCTATGCAATTCTAACTCTGCTCTGGTAAGGCAGGACTGCCAGGAGAAGGTACCCATGGTAGCGTCCAGGGAGGATGTGAGTGTCATTTTAGTAGAGTCCCCAAGGGGGGTAGAAGAGGACCCCAGAAGCGGAGGAAGCAACTTAGAAACATAGAAACATAGAATTTGACGGCAGATAAGGACTGCTTGGCCCACCCAGTCTGCCCATTTCCTTACCTAGTAGATAAGCTGCAGATCCTAGTTAACCAGCAGCCTACTTCTTCCTACCCAACCCCCTAGAATTACCTTATGACTGTCCCATGCATGCTTGAATTCCACCACTGTTTTTGACTCCACAACCTCCTCCGGAAGGCCATTCCATGCATCCACAACCCTCTCTGTGAAAAAATGCTTCCTTAAATTACCTCTCTGCGCCCCCATCTTCAAATTGTGCCTCTTGTTCTTGCACACCACTTTTTTGAAAGATGCTACCCTATTGGACTTTGTTGATTCCCTTGAGGTACTTGAAAGTTTCTATCATGTCCCTCCTCTCCCTCCTTTCCCGAGGCTTTACATATTAAGCTCCTTAAGTCTCTCTTCATATGTCTTCAGTGCAGACCCTGCACCATTTTAATGCCCTCCTCTGGACAGCTTCCATCCTGTCTATGTCTTTCTAGATTGGGTCTCCAGAACTGCACATGAGTACTCAGATGGGGTTTGATCAGCTGTCTGTACAGAGATAATAACTTCCTGTTTTCTACTGGTGATGCCTCTCCCTATGCATCCCAGTATCCCCCAACCCTCCTTGCTGCCCTCACATTGCTTGCCCACCTTTAGGTCATCTGATGAGCTACCCCAGGTCCCTTTCCATTTTGTTGTTGTTAGTATCTCACCCCCATTGTACTCTTCCCTGGGTTTTGTTTCCCAGGTGCATTACCTTGCACTTCTTAGCATTGAATCTAAGCTGCCATACATTTGACCATTCCTCTAACCTTGCCAAGTCCCTTCTCATCCTTTCCACCCACCTTGTGCATCAACTCTGTTGCAGATCTTTGTGTCATCTGCAAAGAGACATACTTTTCCTTCAGTCCCTCTGCAATGTCACTTATAAAGACATTGAAGAGGACCGGTCCTAATACTGAACCCTGCAGTACCCCACTAGTAACCCCCCTTTCTTCAGAGTGGACTCCATTTACTAATACTCTCTGTGTCCTATTCTCCAGCCAATTCTTTACCCAGGCTGTCATCTTGGGACCCACTCCCAGGCTGGCTAACTTGTATATTAATCTTTTATGTGGGACTGTGTCAAATGCCTTGCTAAAGTCTAGGTAGGCCATGTCCACAGCCCCTCCCTGATCTACTACTTTGGTCACCCAGTCAAAGAAATCTATCAGATTTGTCTGGCATGACCTTCCCGCTGTGAATCCATGCTGCCTTGGGTCCTGTGCCCCTCTGGCCTCTAGATACTCGACATTTCTTTCCTTCAGAAGTGATTCCATCATTTTCCCTACCACTGAGGTTAAACTAACAGGTCTGTAGTTTCCTGCTTCTGCCTTGCTCCCACTTTTGTGAAGGGGAATCACATCTGCCCTCCTCCAGTCCTCAGTACCACCCATCCTCCCATGATTTGTTAAAGAGGGTAGTCAGTGGTGTCACTAGTTCTACCCTTAGTTCTTTTAGAATTCTGGGATGAATCCCATCAGGCCCCATTGCTTGTCCACCTTCAGTTTTAAGAGTTCTTTCAGAACCCTTTCTTCTGTAAATGGGCTGGTATCAACTTCTGTATCCAGAGTGTTTCTACTGTTTGTTTTAGGTACCTCCCCTCTTCCTTTGTAAATGCTGAGCAAAATATTTGTTTAGTATCTCTGCCTTTTACAGTCACCCTCTGCCACCCTCCCTCCCCTTTATTAAGCCTCACTATCCCTCCCTTGGTCTTCCTTCGCTCCCTGATGTACCTATAAAAGGTTTTATCCCCTTCTTAACTGAGTTGGCTATCTTTTCCTCGGTTTGGGCCTTTGCTGTTCTGACTGCCTTCCCAGCTTCCTTTTGCTTTAACTGATACAGTTCTCTGTCCTGCTCCTTCTGTGATTCCTTGTACTTCCTGAATGCTTTCTTTTTCTCTTGAACCTTTACTGCCACTTCCTTTGAGAACCATAGTGGTTTCTTACATAGTTTCGTTTTGTTTATTTGCTTCACACAAAGGCTTGTTACCTCTGTGATGGCAGTTTTTATTATTCCCCATTGTTCTTCCACCCCTCCTTCCTGCTCATTTGCCAGTGCATTCCTTAGGCACTCACCCATTTTGGCAAAGTCAGCCCTCCTAAAGTCTAATACTTTTGCCTTTGTATGGCTTGACTCTATTGCTGTGTTTATTGTGAACCATACTGTTCGATGGTCGCTAGTTCCCAGATGGCTACCCACTTCTACATCTGTGATCCTCTCTTCATCTCCATTTGAGAGAACCAGGTCTAAGATTGCTCCCTCTCGAGTGGGCTCCAATACTAGTTGTCTATGGCATGCCCCCTGTAGGGCATCTAGAATAACCCCACTCTTGAAGTGGCTGCTGCAACTGCACTCCAGTTAACATCTGGCATATTCAGATCGCCCATCAGCAATATCTCCCCTTTTCTGCCATTCTAAGTATACTTTCTATCATTTCCTTGTCCATTTCCTCCCCTGAGAGAAGTCTGTATCTAACCCTGTGCAGATTGTGGTGCATTGCCAGTCTCCAAATTTACCCACAGTGCTTCTTCTCCTCCTGTTTTCCCTTTTGTTCTGTTGCTTTGATTCCTTCCCTTATGTAAGAGCTACTCCTCCTCCTCTTTTACCCTCCTGTCCCTTCTGTAGATAGTGTATCCTGGTATGTTTACGTCCCAGTCATGGTTTTGTGTGTACCATGTTTCTGTGACTGCCACAATATCCAGATGTTCCTCCTCCATCAAGGCCACTAATTCAGGAAGCTTGTTACTCAGACAATGGGCATTGGTACTCATTGCTTTCCATTTTATTATGGCTTTACCTTCTTTTGCAGCATCCCCCACTGACCTTTCTACCTCGGTCTTTTTCTCATTTAGTACCCTGTTTTGTAGGGAGAGTCTGGGATTTTCCTGCAGCTTATCAGTGCCCCCCCCCTTGACTAGTTTAAAAGCTTGTCAATGAAGCATTTAAACCAATTGCTCAAAAGACTTGTTCCCTTCCTGAACAGATGCAGACCATCCTGCCAGTATAGGCTGGTGTCCCTCCAGGTGGAACCCCAGTCCCCAATGAAGCCAAACCCCTGTGCTCCACACCATTTTTTCAACCATTCATTAAACTGCATGGTGCAAAGCACCCTTGCCTCACTCATGTCATTGACAGGCAGCACCTCAGAGAAGGATACTGTGTGTGCTACTTGTCTTAGGCCCCTCCCCAATTCTACAAAGTCCTTCTGCACTGCTCTAATCTCATGATGAGCCAAGTCATTTGTCCCTAGGTGGACAATGACATCCAGCTTAGACTCCCGTGCAGCTGTTCTCGTGATCCTGAGGATCACTTCATGTCCCTCAAGCCATGGCACCAGGCAGGCACCGCTTCAGTTTTCCCTGCTCCCCCAGTTCTATCCCCTAATAATTGGTCCCCCACCAGGAGCTGCTTCCTTTCCTTGTGGTGTCCTCTGCCTCCTTTCTGTGGGTCTCCCTTGTGACAGTTGTCCTCAGCCTCCTTAGTCTCCTCTGCGGGTGCATCCATAGGGGAGCTATGCTCCCCCAGAATGGTGTATGGATTGTGGAGTGGAACAACTGACTGGGTGTGCCTCTGTTCCACCATCCTCACCCTCCCTGAGCCCACTGTGGTCCACCTGCTGTGCTTTCTTTGCAACCTCTGAGGTAGTGGTGGTGGCTCTGGTGCTCCCTGGATGGGGGAGGTTCCCTTCCTACCATCCAGTGTGGCCTGAGGAAGGGTTCCCTTACTACTGTCCAGTGTGGCCTGAAGTCAGGCAACTTCCTCCCTCAGGGCAGAGAAGTTGTCTGCAAATAGGGCAGCATCTCAGCCTCCAGAAGGACTCCCGGAAGACTGCTGCCCTACAGCCATTACATTGCACTACTTCCCACATGTTTATCTACTTTTTTTGTGTGTGTTTGTGTGTGTGATTGGTTTGTTATATAGAAATATATATATTATACAATGTGTATGCTTATATTGTCAGTGCAGTGCGCTAGAGAGGATATGACAGTGATATGCACCTTGCACTCTTGAGGAAATGATGTCAGAACCCCAGGTATAAAGGAACTATTTCCAGGGGTGGGTGGGGTGAGGGGTGTGAAGGGGTTGGGCCTAAACTGTGCCCTCACAAAACAATCAGCTAAAAGCTCTGACCCACCGCTGCAATGAGTGCCTTCCTGTCAGCAAGATGCCCTACACAACAATTTGACAGAGAAAATACCCTGCTAATCAAACAGAGAAAAATCCAGACATCCAAGTCAGACACAAGTAAATCTCCCCAGCCCCAAAACAGCCTGGTGGCTTGTGCTCTGAAAGTAGTCAGCCCCAAAATAAGTCAGCTGTGCTTTAAACTCTTCCTGCACTGAAAATCTTAAGAATTGTAACAAACATAAAGCTGGATCCACCTCCCTCTGTTGCTTGAAAGACTGTCTTTTCCTGACAATTCTAAGTTCCTTATTTCACCTTTCAGTTAGAAGTAGCCTCCACCTGCAGAATATCTGCTACAAACCAAAGACAATTGTAAGGTTCACCTCCCTCTGTTGTGAGCACAAAGTGCAATATAGAATTTCTCACACAGCTCACAGCTGAATAAAGAAGTAGTGTCCTTCCAGGTCAAGAAGATGTGCTTTGTGGTAGGGGACTCAATTGTGAGGGGGATAGATTTGGGAATAGAAAAGGGAGGGTAGAGGGAGTTTAGGTGCCTATGTGGCACCACAACCCAAAGGGACAGGAAGCAGATACTAAGGATTGCTATGGCAGCAGGACAGGAGGTAGAGCTGGATGTCATTTTCCACCTGGGCACTAATAACCTGTCTAGGGATGGGTCCAGAACAGTGCAGGGGAGTTTTTGGTGCTGGGGAGGGGTCTTAGATAGCATGTTAAGTGGCTTTCTCTGAGGTGCTACCTGTCTACGACGGGGGGAGGAGAGGGATCTCCACACCAGGAGCCTCAACTCATGGCTGAAGGAACAGTGCAGAGAAGAGGGGTTCAGCTACACTGGAGACTAGGACCCACCTGAAAGGATAAGGGCCTACACAGGGAGAATGCCCTGCTTCCATTCAGGAAGAGAACAACAGTCCTCAGGGGACAGTTTAAATGCTATGTTGCTAAACATTTAAACTAGCCAAGGGGGGTGGCAGAAGAGATTGGGGAGGCAGAAATTGCCCCTCCCCACTGGCTGAAGTGGAGAGTCAGGAGAACCTGTGAAAAGTAGAATCCCCTGGCTGGGAAATTAATACAGAAAGCAGGGCAGAAGAAATGAAGGGGGATGGGAGTGGATGCATTAAAGACGGGGGGGGAAGAAGGGAAAGCAAAAAGGGAAAAAAGAGGGTAATACATGGGGTGGTAGCAAAACCAGAAAGCCACGTGTGTGAATGCTAGAAGTCTAGGAAATAAGATTTCAGACCTAGAGGCCACAATGGCAGATGCTGACCTGGATATTATGGTCATTACTGAGTCATGATGCACTGAAAACTATTAATGGGACATGGCCATACCAGGCTATACTCTGTTGTGCAGAAGGACAGGGTATGATGGAAAGGAGGAGGTGTGGTACTTTATGTGAGGGAGATCATCAAAGCAACACAGATACAAGGAATGTGGGGGGGCAGATGTAATGTGGGTCACCCTAGGGATGGAAATGGAGCCTCTATTCACACTGGAGTGATCTGCAGGGCTCTAGCAAAGGGGGAGACGTTAGATAAGGTACTGATAGAAGCCATTGGCAAGATGGTAGAAAAGGGAGAGGGGCTGTTGGTGGGGGAATTCAATCTGCCGGATGTAGTTTGAAGCCTCCCACTTGCGCCTTTGCTAGAAGCAGGAAAATCTTGGACTCCCTGTAGGAGGCATTCCTCGGGCAACTAGTCAGTGAACCCACTCATGATGGGAAATTACTGGACTTAGTACTCACCAACAGTGACAGTGTTGCAGTAGTCAAAGTGGGGGGGGGGCACTTAGGGACCGGCAATCACTGTACGGTGTGGTTCAATATAAGGATGGCTGTGGAATTGAACCACACAATGGTGAGGGTCCTGGACTTCAGAAAGGCAGATTTTTAAAAGATGGGTGACTGTCTCAGGGATGATCTGGCCAGGGGATGAACTGGGTGGGGTGGAGGAACAGTGGGGGAAACTAAAAACAGCCATAGTGAAGGCAACAAACCTTTGAGTTAATCAAGGAAGCAAACAAATGAGGAAAAAGAGACTGCTATAATTCTCAAAAGAGGAGACACAAAAGGTAAAAGCTAAGAGGGCAGAACTTAGAAGGTACAAGGAGGCACAAAGGGAAGATTATAGGGAGGTGTATCAGGGGAAACAGATGGAAGCAGGTAGCACAGTAAATAGCGCAAAGCTGCAAACAGAAGAGAGAATAGCCAAGGCAATAACAAAAGCAGACAAGACATTTTTTAGGTATGTAAGTGAAAAAAAGAAGACCAGGGGTGGGATTATAAGGTTAAGAAGGGAAGGGATGGATCATGCCAAGGGGTACCAGAATGAGGCAGACATCCTGAACAGACCTGAACAAATACATTTTTTTTCAATTTTCACAGAAGGAGACAGGGAGGGGCCACAAAAATGTAACAGGAGGCGAGAGAGAGGTGGACAGTAGTCCACTTTCAGAGGAGAGAGTCCTGAAGGGCTCACAAATCTGAAAGTGGATAAAGCAATGGGGCCAGACAGGATCCACCCAAAGGTTTTGAGGAAGTTCAGGAGGTACTGTCTACACCTCTGATGGCCCTGATTAACAGGTCATTGGAAACAGGAGTGGTCCCAGAGGACTGGAGGGAGGCAGATGTAGTCCCACTTCACAGAAGTGGCAGCAAGGAAGAGACTAGCAATTACAGACCAGCCAACTTAGCATGGGTGATGGGAAATTAATGGAATCACTGCTGAAAGAAAGGATTGTATAATATATTGAATCCAATAGGTTACGAGAACCGAGGCAGCATGGATTCATGGGGGGAGGGGGGAGATGGAGGTCATGTCAAACAAATCTGATAGAGTTCTTTGACTGGGTGACCAAGAAACTGTATCAGGGTGGAGTGGTGGATATAGCCGACCTGGATCTCAGTAAGGTGTTCGACACTGTTCCACATAGGAGACTGATAACCAAGCTTGGTAGCTTAGGAGTAGATCCAAAGGTGGTAAACTGGGTAAGAAATTGGCAGCAGAGGGTGGTAGTAAACGTAGTTCACTTAGAGAAAGGGGGGTGGCCAGTGGGGTGCCTCAGGGATAACTGCTGGGACAGGTCCTCTTTAATGTCTTTATAAGGGACATTTCAGAGGAGCTGGAAGGGAAGGTCTGCATTTTGTAGATGACACCCAAATCTGCAATAGGGTTGACACTCCAGGGGCAGTGGAAAGGATGAGCAGAGACCTGAGAAAACTCTGGGCATGTTCAATGGAATGGCAGCTGGGTTTCAATGTGATAAAGGGTAAGGAATGCACTTGGGACACAGAAATCCGGGGCAGAGTACAAAATGGGAGGAATGGTACTGACGACCACCAAGCGGGAGAGAGACCTGGGAGTGATCATATTGGATAGCCTAAAGGTGGCCAGGCAGTGTGACAAGGCAGTTGGAGGGCAAGTGGGGTCTGAGGTGCACATGGATGGGTATCACCAGCAGAAAGAGGGAGGTAGTTCTGCCTCTGTAAAAATTGTTGGAAAGATCCTGCCTAGAGTTCTGTGTCCAGTTCTGGAGACCACATCTCAGAAAAGACATAGAGTGGAAGCAGTCCAGAGAAGGGCAACTAAAATGCTGCAGGGTCCACATTAGAAGCCCTATGAGGAGAGATTAAAGGGCCTAAATATGTACACCTTAAAAGAAAGAAGGGGGGGGGGATATGATAGAGACCTTTACATACCTCACAGGAGTAAACAAGGTACAAGAGGAAGTGTTTTTCAGACAAAAGGGTGCTACAGGACAAGAGAGTATGAGAAGAAGCCAGAGCGGGGTAGATTCAGGATCAGGAGAGATGTGAGGAAATACTTTTTCACAAAAAGAGTAGTGGATTCCTAGAACAGTCTTCCAGCAGAGGCAGTGGAGGGTGAAAACAGAGGTGGGGTTCCAGAATGCATGGAAAAGGAATAAGGGAATATTAGGTAAAGGGAAGGAGGGGGGTGAATGGGCCGGAGATCAAGTAGAATCTGTAGTGATATTATAGGCAGGGAGAAAGGGCAGACTTGGTAGGCCAAGCATCTTTATCTGCCCACAGATTCTATGTTTCTGTGTTCTTTGTTTTTGTGTTAGGTAGAAAAACATCCACTGAGCCATAAAAAAAAGACAAACACTTTAGAAACGAAAAGTAATACAGGACTAGTTTTAAAAATTGCTAACATTTTCTGCCTACTATTTTGGTGCTAGCAGTGCTTTAATTTGTGCAGAGTTTTATATAGAAACATAGAAGTTGTCGACAGATAAACACCTCAATGGCCCATCCAGTTTGCCCATTTTTCCAGCCTACTGTGTCATCGCAGCCCTTACACAATGTCTGCCTCCCCCCCCTTGTGTTCCATCAAAGGTTCCCTTGTATCTGTCCCATGCATGCTTGAATCCTACAACTGTTCTGGCACTTACACCTCTGCTGTGTGGCCATTCCAGATCTCCACCACCCTCTCTATGAAGAAATACTTCCTCACATTCCCTCTGAGTCTCCCCCACCTCCAGCTTCATAGCATGACCTCTTGTCCTTCAGTCTGTCTTTCTGCAGAAAATGCTACCTTCCAGTACCTTATTAATACCTGTTATGTACTGTACTTGTATGTTTCTATCATATCCCCCTTTCCGTTCTTTCCTCCAGCGAGTACATATTCAGTTCAGTACATAACAGATGTTAAATTTTTTCAGAAAAAAATAAAGGTTAGCTTTCCATTCATGAAGTTGTGCAGACAAAAAGTTTATCAGTACTTCCTCTCTGCACTCATTCATTGTCATTCTTGTCATCACAATGGGGGGGGGGGCTAGGCTAAATAACCCATTCACTTCTACAGTGTATCACCTATGTCAGCTGTACATTCACAAGAGATTCCCCACTTGCACATCAGACTCTCATACACTGCCCTTCTATCTACCAGATGTAGAAGAGTCCACCTTCACAGCCTCCTCAGAGAGGAGTAGAGACTTCCTCATGGCTTTGAGGGGGACAGGACGGAATCAAATGGTGGTTTCTCCCACCAGAGAATCAGCTTTCCTGGACCTAGTACTCACTAACAGTGCCATGGTATCAGCCATACAAGTGGGGATCAGTCTGGGTACCAGTGACCACAGGTCACTCTGGTTCTCCATTAGCAAGACTGTGGAACCCTGCCACTCAAGAATCAGGATGCTCAATGTCAGGAAAGCAGAATTCCCGAAAATGAGGGAAAGGATCAAGCCCCTACTGGCAACAGATACCACATGGAATGTGGAGGACAAATGGACAAAGCTGAAAGATGCTACAGCGTCAGTCACAGTGCTGTGCACTAAACAAATCAGTAAGTCCAAAAGGGCAAGGAACCCCCTCTGGTTCTCCAAAGAGGTAGCTACTATAGTTAGGGAGAAGAGAAAAGCTTTTTGGAAGTACAAGGAGACCAAGCCTCAAACAGATAGAGAAGCCTACAGAGAGAAACTTAAAGAAGTCAGGAAAGCTAGTAGGGCAGCAAAGGCCCAGACTGAACAAAAAACATGCTCAAGAATTGAAAAGGGGGGACAAAATTTGTTATGGATACAATCGAGAAAAAAGAAAGTGCAAAGGAGGAAAAACATGACTGGCAAACAAGGAAGGACACCTGGTAGAAAACGACAAAGACAAGGCAGACATTCTCAAGTAATTCTTCTGCTTGGTCTTCGCACAGGAAGACACTGGTAATGGTCCAGCACCAGCAAGGACACTTCCCATACCAGGGGAGCTCACATATCCCCCTTATGAAAGAAAGGGTCCTTGAGGAGTTGTCTAAAATGGGGCGGACAAGGCAATGGGCCCTGACGGAATACACCCAAGAGTTCTAAAAGAACTTAGGGATGAATTTGCCGCCCCACTTGCTGAACTGCTTAACAGTTCACTGGAACAGGGGATAGTATCATAGGACTGGAAAAGGGCCATGGTTGTGCTATTGCACAAGAGTGGTAGCAGTGAGGTAGCAGGAAACAACCACCCAGTAAGTCTGACCTCAGTGGTGAGTAAAATAATGGAGACCTTGCTTATGGAAAGGGTAGTGAACTACCTGAAAGCAAGTGGGCAGCTTGACCCAAAGCAGCATGGCTTCACATCAGGATGCTCATGCCAAACAAATTTGATAGAATTCTTTGACTGGGTTACAAGAGAAGCAGACCAGGGGGCAGCAGTGGACGTGGTGTATCTGGACTTTAGTAAAGCATTTGATACAGTCCCATACAGAAGGCTAGCCAACAAATTGGAGCAAGCTGGCATCAGTCACAAAGTAGTTAAATAGATCACAAGCTGGGTGCAAGGCAGGGCACAGAGGGTTATGATAAATTGCACCATGTCCCAAGAGGGGATGGTGTCAAGTGGAATGTCTCAGGGGTCAGTACTAGTCCCCATCCTTTTCAACATATTCATCAGTGACATAACTGAAGAACTGAAAGGGAAAGTCTGCCTTTTTGCAGACGATACAAAGTTCTGCAACAGGGTGGACACACAAGAAGGGATCGCAGAAATGGAGGCTGATCTCAGGATGCTAGAGGAATGGTCCAGGAATTGGCAGTTGAGATTCAATGCCAAAATATGTTAAGTCATGCACTTGGGTAGAAGGAACCCATGCATGAAGAATGTCCTGGAGGGGCAGCTACTGGAAGAAACAAAGCTGGAATGGGATCTTGGTGTCATCATCTCAAATGGATTAAAGGTAGGGATGCAATGTGCAAAAGTGGCACTAAAGGCAAACAGCATCCTCAGATGTATTGGTAGGGGTATTACCAGTAGGAGGTGTGATGCAAGCCTCCCACTGTGCAGGTCCCTGGTGAGACCTCACTTGGAGTACTGTGTGCAGTTCTGGAGACCTCACCTAAAAAAGGACATGGACCATCTGGAAACCATGCAGAGATATGCCACCAAAATGGTGTAGGGTCTGCACCACAAAACATACGGAGCTAGGCTCAGCCAATTAAATTTATTCTCCCTCGAGCAGAGGAGGAACAGAGGAGACATGATAGAGATATTTAAATTTGTTAAAGGGATCAACACAGTACAAACCAGGAACCTCTTCCGGGAAAACAGAGCTGCACATATTACTGGATACAACATGCGCCTGGTGGGAGGTAAATTTAAAACAAATGTTAGGAAGTACTTTTTCATGGAGAGGGTGGTGGACTTTTGGAATAGCCTGCCACCAGAGGTAGTGGCAGCCAAGACAGTCAGTGAATTCAAACAGGCATGGGATAGACAGTATAGTCACCTTAGCAAGACAAATTGATAGCAGGGGTAGAAACCCTGGCAGACTAGATGGACCACATTGTCTCCATCTGCCGGTAAATTCTTATGTTCTTATGTCCTCCTTGCTGCCAATAGAAAGTTAGCAAGCATTACAGATGGCTGCAAAATGCAATAACAATGCAACCACTCACTCACTGACAGCTACAAAAAAACCATGTCCCAGCTTCCCAATGGATTTCAATGGGACAGCTGAAAAACACTTCCTGACTTTGAACTCAGTAGGAACTAGTCTGCTACACAGATCAGCCAACATAAAATAAATAAATAATTTTCACTTTAACCCCTGCCATCAGAGTGACTGTTTCTAGGATTTGATAAGAGCACTAAATTGTATTATGGCATGCCAGAGCAGTTTTAATGTGATTGCTATTACAGTAATGTAATACTGCCACCATGTTTTAGAATCCAAATTTGCTGCAGTGAAAAGTTTATAAAGGATGTCTACAATATTGATTTACATCCTGGAATCCTTGATTCAGAACAGGTTACTTTCTCATTTTCATGTATTTTTTGGCCAATTATTATCACTGCTTGTGGTGAGGCATCACTGTGATGTCTTACAATCATACCAGACAGCAGAAAACCCTCTAATACCCATGTTAAATGTCGATGTGCATTTGCTATGGAACGCCTTTATCAGTTTCCTTTATGTGAGTTCAGTGTCACCACATTATTTGATAGGCTTGAATACTTTATTTCACTATATATATATATATAGTTAAATTCTACTGTATCTTGCTAAAAAAATATCAGACAGGGGTTTTCTTGTACCTGCTGTAGCTTGCCTATAGCAAATAGATGTTCCAACAGCTTTCTTTAGGATGGGTAACAGTTTACATTGCAATGAAATGCAAAGGTTGCCGATGGCAGAGTAACAAAAAAAAAACTTCTTCAGTGTAAGGTGATACAGCTTCTTGTTAATTAGGACCATGTTGACAGCTAAAGTAAAAAATGAAGAAAACTCTCACTTAAGTGTAAAAAGGATGTAACAAGAGCTGCACAACACTTTCCTGAAATTGTTAAGCAGTGACATCACACCACTGAGAAGATTAAAGTTATCAGTCGCATAGCTAAAGGCACAGATAAAGTGAGCCAGAGGCTTTGCGGATGTCTTTTTTCAATGTTCTAAATCTGGCACTGTTAGCCTGCAGCTGAGGACCTGCGTTCTATTGCTATATGCTCAAAAACTCAGTATGCTCATGGCATGTTTCACTTTAGGAAGTCAGATTTACATTTAATGACCCTAAATTACTAGTGCTCAGTTCAGCCATGTTTCTTGACAGCAATAAGCCTTTTTGGTATAATTTTGTTATAATGAATAAACTGTACAGTATCACAAAGACACCCCTCCTAGTTTGTAACGTATTGAAGGAATCATACTCGAAAAATGTTTATATAGAATGGCTGTATACATATGACTGACTGACTTTACAGAAACTGTACTGTGCTTGACTCAAAAGTCAGACATAAAGCTGGCCTGCCAGGGCAGTGGTACCACTACTGCTTGCAATGCCGACAACCCAGGTTTGGAAGTGAACTTGGGACATTGGAGGGTCAGCTGGGGGGGGGGGTTGATGAGCCTTCAATGGACTGCTGTCCTCCTCTAAGAAGGGAGGGTCTCAGATTCCAGAAATATACTGACCCCTGGTGGTGGACAGAAGTGAGTGAGCAAGGAACCAAAGCAGATGCTGGGGATACTCCGAGCAGTAGCAGAAGAAGGAGCAATGCTGGGAGAGATCGACTCGGTACCTTAGCTTGGGACTCCCTCTAACAGCACCGATGCAGAGAGGAATTCAACGTCTCTTACCCTGAGCTGCAAGCGCTACCTGGGAATCGATGAAAGCACGGCAGTAGTGTGGCCCAGAAAAGCCTGAGACAGCCAACTTTAAAGCAGCGGTGCGACAAAACTGGGCAAAAATATTGACCCTAATGTTTTTAAATATAAAAGATTCCAGGCATCTTCCAGTTTTATTTGGTGGTACAGTTTTCTAATTCCACCAAAATGTTAGCATTTTATAAATGTTTTAATTGAATTTTTTCTCAAGAAAAAAAGATGGCTGCCACATTTTACGTAGAAATAGCATTGTAACTCTGGCAAGGGTCAGGATTAAGAAAATAAAAAAGACTCATTGTGCACAGCATAGAAGGTACCTAGACAAGTACATTTGATGGTATATCATTATTTTTCATAACTGTAGCTGAAAGTAGCTTTTTTGGAAAAGCATTTTTCATTGCACTGCTGCTTTAAATTTGGCTTCTTTTCCATGGGATGGAGAGAAGAGAGGAGTTACGGACTGGGGATGTTGCAGCAGGGGCAGAAGGGGGAACAACTGTGCTGGAGGAAGAGGAGTTGTTGGGAGGAAGGGGTTGGGATGTAGGGAGGCCAGGGAGTGTGGCACATGGAAAAGAGGATGGATTCTTAGTGCTGGGAGACACAACACTAAAAGGGGTCAGATGAGAAGCAAAAGAGAGAGGCACAGTCACATTTGGGTGGAGGCCATGCCAGGTATGACAGTGGACAGGGTCGATCAATCTGTTCTGAAGTATGCTAGGAAGGGCATGGAGAAACGTCATATAGTTCTGCATTTGGGAACAAATGACCTGATGGGTAATATGGTAGATGTAGTTCAGAGGAGGTTTGAGGAGCTGGTAGCAGTATGTGAGGGGGCAGGAAGATCAATAGCTTTCTCAGAGGTACTCCCAGTGCCCAGGGTGAGCATTGCAAGGAAACTGAGGATAGAACAATTTAACAAATGGCTAAGAACCTGGTGTCGGTCCAAAGGGTATGGGCTGGTGGGGGAGAGAGGAGGGACCTGGGAGGATAGTGATCTCAACGCGAAGGATAGGCTTCACTTAAGCGAGAGCAGAAAGGTATTGAAACAGAGTTTGGGAGATTACATAGAAACATAGAAACATAGAATTTGATGGCAGATAAGGACCGCTTGGCCCACCCAGTCTGCCCATTTCCCTACCTAATGGATAAGCTGCAGATCCTAGTTAACCAGCAGCCTACTTCTTTCTACCCCAACCCCCTAGAATTGCCTTATGGCTGTCCCATGCATGCTTGAATTCAGTCACTGTTTTTGACTCCACAACCTCCTCCGGAAGCTGTTCCATGCATCCACAACCCTCTCTGTGAAAAATACTTCCTTACATTACCTCTGGGCCGCCCCTCTATCTTCAAATTGTGCCTCCTTGTTCTTGCACACCTCTTTTTTGAAAGATGCTACCCTCTTGGACTTTGTTGATTCCCTTGAGGTACTTGAAAGTTTCTATCATGTCCCCCTCTCCCTCCTTTCCTCGAGGCTATACTTATTAAGCTCCTTTAGTCTCTCTTCATATGTCTTCTGGTGCAGACCCTGCACCATTTTAGTTGCCCTCCTCTGGACAGCTTCCATCTTGTCTATGTCCTTGCAGAGATTGGGTCTCCAGAACTGCACACAGTACTCCAGATGGGGTCTCACTAGCTGTCTGTACAGAGGGATAACAACTTCCTGTTTTCTACTGGTGTTGCCTCTCCCTATGCATCCCAGTATCCCCCCAGCCCTCCTTACTGCCCTCGCACAATGCTTGCCCACCTTTAAGTCATCCGATATGACTACCCCCAGGTCCCTTTCCATTTTTGTTGTTGTTAGTATCTCACCCCCCATTGTGCACTCTTCCCCTGGGTTTTTGTTTCCCAGGTGCATTACCTTGCAATTCTTGGCATTAAATCTAAGCTGCCATACATTTGACCGTTCCTCTAACCTTGACAAGTCCCTTCTCATCCTTTCCACCCCACCTTGTGCATCAACTCTGTTGCAGATCTTTGTGTCATCTGCAAAGAGACATACTTTTCCTTCCAGTCCATCTGCCAATGTCATTACAAAGACATTGAAGAGGACCGGTCCTAATACTGAATCCCTGCGGCACTTCACTAGTAACCCCCTTTCTTCAGAGTGGACTCCATTTACTATTACCTCTGTGTCCTATTCTCCAGCCAATTCTTTTACCCAGGCTATCATCTTGGGACCTACTCCCAGGCTGGCTAACTTGTATATTAATCTTTTGTGTGGGACTGAGTCAAATGCCTTGCTAAAGTCTAGGTAGGCCATGTCCACAGCCCCTCCCTGATCTACTACTTTGGTCACCCAGTCAAAGAAATCTATTAGATTTGTCTGGCATGACCTTCCCGCTGTGAATCCATGCTGCCTTGGGTCCTGTGCCCCTCTGGCCTCTAGGTACTCGACAATTCTTTCCTTCAGAAACTAGGAGCAAGGGGTAGCAAGTGGGCAGAAGGCATGCAGAAGCCACAAGAAGGGAAGATGGATTAGCTTACCCCCATATCAGAAGCAAGGGACTAAGGCAGAGTACAAGAGGGAAGGCTAGAAAGGGAGGGAAGGAAGGGAGAGGGGGAAGGATAAGGGGTGGAAGGTGGTCATCTTGAATGCTAGGAGCCTGGGGAACAAAACGGTAGAGTTACAGGCTCTCAAGACAGAAGGGGAGGTGGACATGGTGGCCATCACCGAAACATGGGCCACCAATTATCATTGCTGGGACCTGGAGGTACCAGGTTATAGGCTATTTTGCAGGGATAGGGTAAATGGGAAAGGGTGGTGGTGCTGTATGTGTGAGAGTGACTGAAGTGTGTTTGAGAGAGAAGGGGAAGAGGGTAGTACAAAGTCATTATGGATGCAAATCCAAGACTCAAAAAATAGGACTCTCAGGATGGGAGTGGTGTACAGGCCACCCTCTCAGTCAGAGGAGTTAGATGGGGAACTAGCAGGACAGATTAGAAGGACCTGCAAGAAGGGTAGCACAATGATTGTGGGGGACTTCAACCTGCCGGGAGTGGATTGGAGTACCTCAGCCACCATGAGTAGAAGGGAGTAGGTACTTCTGGATGCCTTCCAGGATAGCTTCCTGCTGCAAATGTTCAGCGAGCCAACCAGGTTAGGGAACACACTGGACCTCGTGCTGGCTAATGGGGAGTTTGTGAGGGAGTTGAGGGGTGAAAGAACCACTGGTAGGGCACGACCACCACTCAGTGTGGTTCACATTGAATGTAGGTAAGGAGGAGGTAGAAACAGGTACAAGGGTGTTAGATTTTAGGAGGGCCAACTTTGGGAGGATGGAAGAAGTAGCAAATGGGTATCTGGCAAGAATTCATCCAATATGGACACAAACCAGAGGTGGGACATCATAACATTGGGGATTGAAGAGGCAACAAAAACCTACATCAGGGCCCAGAGTAAGAGGGTAAGGGACAAGAAACCTAGCTGGGTGAGCAGGGGGATCATGGAAAAAGCAAGGAAGAAAAGAGCTGCCTTTAGGAGATTCAAAAAAACAAGGAGGGGGAAGGACAGAGGATTACCTGAAGGAATCAAAGGAGGCGACAAAGGCAGTAAGGGCAGCCAAGGCTTCTAGGAAGCTCAGGCTGGCACGGGGCATTAAGAAGGGGAGAAGGACTTCTTCAGGTACATCAGGGAGAAAAGGAGTTGTAAGGACCACATAGTAAGGATTAAGAGGGATGGGAGGAAACAAGGGCAGAGCAGGGAGAAGCACTTAATGAATACTTCTGCTTGGTATTTACTAAGGAGAAAGGAGGGGCGATACCCAGAGGGGGTAGGAGAGCAGGCATGGGGGGGTGACAGATGGGGGAATCACATAAGCCAGAGTACTGGAGGGCTTGAGGGCACTGATAGCGGACAAGGCGCCATGGCCAGATGACATTCACCCCAGGGTGCAGAAGGAGCTGGCAGACGTACTGGTGGGGCCCTTGGCAGACCTGTTCAATGCCTCCCTGAACTCAGGGAGTGTACATCATGACTGGAGGATGGCTTACATGGTACCCCTCCATAAGAGCGGCCCCAAGGATGAACCGGCAAACTACAGACTGGTAAGCCTCATCTCCATCATGGGTAAGCTAATGGAGACAATCCTGAAGGAGAGGCTGGTGGCCCTTCTGGAGACCAATGGACTGCAGGATGGTAGTCAGCATGGGTTTGTTATGGGCAGATCCTATCAGACCAACTTGGTGGACTACTACGACTGGGTAACTAGACAATTGGGCAAGGGACATGCAGTGGATGTCCTGTACCTGAACTTCAGTAAGACATTCAACTCGGTGCCACATGGGAGGCTGGGAAGTAAAGTGGAAAGCACAGGGACAAAGATGGTGGGATGGGTAATGAACTGGCTGAGAGCTAGACAGCAGAGGGTGTTGGTGGTGGGAGGGGAGCTCTCATCTCTGAGGGTGGTGACAAGCAGAGTACTGGATGGCTCGGCGCTGGGGCCTGTGCTGATTGGGATATTCATAGCAGACATCTTGATGGGCATCAAGAGCAAGATCAGTCTGTTTGCAGATGACACAAAGATGGGTGCAGTGGTGGATGACCTAGGAGGGTGGCAGGGGTTGCAAGATGATCTGTCAAAGTTGACAACTTGGTTCAGGCCAGTCCGCCAGCACAGTGGTAGTGCTACCACTTGCAACACTGGCAACCCAGGTTCGGTAGCGAGCCACAGTCGCTAGAGGGCTGGATGGAGGTAGAAGGATTGAGCACCCAAAGGGCTGTTCTCCTTCTCTGGGAGGGGTGGGCACCTCACTGCAATACTGCCACCTGAGTGACCACTAGTGGAGGAGCAGCAGTGGACACAGAGTACTAGAGAGGGGCAGGCATCAGCCGAGGACCTGAGTGAAGGCACAATCTCTGCATGCCTTTGTCTCATTGACCCTCCCTGAGTGCTGATGCCCTTAGGGGGTGGGGATCAGAAAACCAGGAAATACCCCATATCCAGGCAAGGTGATGGGCTCCCGCACTGGCAGTCGTGGGATCCAGGGGTGCAGCTCCAGCTTCACATTCCCCTGAGGATTCAGAGGGGAAGGGGAACTCCTCCACCCCACCGGGGGGTCATCTGGGGATACCTGAAATTACTGGAGCTGGACACTAATTAGGAGTGAGCTCCTCTGATCCTGGCAGCACAGCCTGCATGGTGCATTGAGAGACCCCGAGAGAGGGGCTGGACATGGCGATGGAGGGGATGTAAAAAGAAAGTAAAAAAAAAATTGTAGACCTCATCAAACTCATGGCAGCTCGGGTTCGATGCCAAAAAGTGCAAGGTGCTGCACTTTGGCACAAAAAACACAAGGAGGAGATACCAGATTGGGGGGAGGGGTTCTGCTGGCCATGATAGAGAAGAAGAAGGATCTGGTAGAGATCATTACGGGCTCAATGAACAACTCAGCGCAGTATAGGAAGGCAGCTGCAAAGGCAAACCAGATACTGTGGTGTATTGCCAGGAGTATATCCTCAAGGAGGGGGAAAGTGATCCTGCCATTGTATAGGTCACTGATTAGGCCACACCTGGATTATTGCGTGCAGTACTGGTGTCCGTACCTGAAGAGGGATATTAAGCTACTGGAGGGGGTGCAATGCAGGGCAACAATTATGATCCAAAGGCTGGGGGACATACCCTACAAGAGCAGGCTGTGCGAGTGGAACATATACTCACTGGAGGAGAGGAGAGACAGGGAAGATATGATTGAAACCTTCAGGTACATGAAAGGTATAAACAAGACAGGCATGGAGGGGCTTTTCAACTTGAGGAAGGGACACTTGAGGCCATGGTCTGAGATTGAAGGGGGAAGGAAGGTGCAGGAGGGAAGTGAGAAGACACTTTTTAACGGAGAGAGTGGTGCCTTGGTGGAAGACTTTGCCTGCAGAAGTGGTATCCTGTAGAACAGTGGGATGCTTCAAAAGGGGATGACATAGGGTAAGGGGGAGGGTCACAGGAGGGGAAGGAGGGGCAGCTGCAGACTAGGTGAAGCTAGCTGCACAATCGAATTCACATTTAAGACATCAAATGGTGTCAACACATTCAAGTAAAATTCCTATAATGAATGGCAACACAGGATAGGTAGCATTTACCCTTGTCTCCAGCTAGTAAAGAAGTATTTTGATAATGATTTATTCAATGCTGAATTTTCTCATTACCCCATGAGTATTGAGGTTTTACTGTATTCAGTTTTCAGTTTTGTTTGGCCCCTTCCTTCCTTGAGCTAATGGAGGCCCCGTGTAGAAAAGCTGCCTTGCATGTGTGCATGTTTATAATATACCTGTGTATCCAGAGGGCTAGAGGGGCATTAAAAACACTCAGTCCCTGGCTTGACATCAAACCTAAGACATACATACAGACCCGGCTTTAATGGCTAGTTAGCACTAAAAGAAGGGGGCATCTGGGAACATGTTATGATGTGCATTATGTTTTCTCAAAATGTGGATAGAGGTATCTAGTCTGGTATAAAAAAAGTGGGCATAGGAACCCAATGTTGGGATAGATATGTACTGCATGTTCTAGATTAGGTTTATTTATTTATTTAGCTTTTGTTAACCGGGTAGGTACACTAGACAGCATAGCTGCCCATTTTCAGGTATGACCCAGGAGACTAGAACAAAGGGTATATAAACAATAGTAGATACAAGAAAACATCATGGGAACAAGTAGAAGTCAGACATAGTACACTTATACAAAATTTTCAGCAATGACAGTACATTTTCAGGAATCTATATGTAGTAACAAAACAGAAATATAAGTGCAAATAATTAACAGTCATAAGTCATACAACTAGTGAGTAAGTACTAGAAGAGAGGAAACAGCAAGATTTCCAGGCAGGTTTGAGAGTAGTACAGGTTGGAGCCGGTAGGCAACTAGGAGGAACCAGTACAGGAGTGGGTGGATAGAGAACAGGAGCAGGGTTCAGAGCTTAGAAGAGCCTTACCAAGCTCCTGTTTGAAGCTGTGTGGAGAAGGGGAGATTCTAAGACTTAGTGGAAGGGAGTTCCATAGTTTAGGGGCCGAGCTAGAGAAAGCATTCTCCCCCTTTTTGGTTTTACATCTCAGTTGACAAGAAGGGATTTGTCAGCTGATCTCAGTGGGTAGGCAGAGGTCACAGGTTTGAGCAGCAGAGACAATTTGTCAGGTATCTGGGAGGAGATTATATTCTTTATAAAAACAGTAGGAAGTAAACTGTCAAAAGGCTGAGAGGGTAAACCATCCCAGACTGGAATATAGTGTGCATCGGTGAGTAAGTATGGGTAAAGACAGAGCAAAATGACAAATGCTGTTGTAGCAAACATCCCACTTTTGGAGGAGACCTCCAGTAGTTGCCGGAAAGGCTATTAACTCATATGCCAATTTGGGTCTCAGGATCCCCTGTGCAATGACCATCCTCACCGTGGATGTTAGGCTATGTCTTACCTTATATGCCAGTCCAAGTTGAATATTGACGGATTTAATGACTGAGGCTAGGTGCAGGTCAAAATACAAGGCAGGATTAAGGGTTACTCCTAGGTATTTAAAAGAGGTAACTGTTTTACAGGGGAGAGCCATCAAGTGCTCTGATACTTAATGGTTGGGTGCAGGACTGAATTTTTGAACCTAAACCGAAGAACATAGTCACCGTTTTAGTTTTATTTAAGACAAGCTTGTTTTGCAATAGACAGCTCTGAAAGGTATTGAAGTTACTATGATATACTGAATTTCTTTCCCACTGTGCTGCATAATTGTGCTTTAAAAGCATAATATATAAATTGTGGTCCTTCTGTGTGCCCTAGCTGATGCTTTCTATAATGCTGATCTTCATACAAATAAAGCCTGTTTTGGCTTCTGCAGTCAACTAGATTATAATCTGACACCTTGAAATGTACTAGCAGTGTGGTATGCCTACATTAGAAACTGCAATTTGATTTTAGAAGCAGGGATGGTCTGCATTTAGCAGTGGACCATAACAATTACATTTCTGGTGCAAATAAGAAAAAGGTGTAACTCATGTTAGTGTCTTAAGCAGAGACTGCAACATGGCTAAATAAGAAAAGGCAGTGAGTTCCAGTGGTTACAAGACAGAAGTGTGAAGTAGGTAGCTCCTGGATTTAAAGTGTCTGTGTGATTCAGCTGGTAGCATACCAGCCGCTGTGCTAGAAGTTCATGGGTTCTAGTCCCACACCAGAATTGGGCTCATATTATAAATGCTGCCACCAAAGTGAAGTACTAAGGGGATGCTTTACTGTTTGGGTGTACCATTCTTCAGATGAGACATTAAACCATGGTCCTATCTAGCTTTTCTGGTTGTTGTTCAGCTGGACATCCCTTGACACTTCTCAAAAAGAGTAGGGTGATTTCCTCAGCATTCTGGTCAAATTTCCCCCATTCATTAAAATACCACCATAGCTTATTCTGGTTAAATTTCGGTTGGTTTTCATCTGATGCGCCCCCATTTCAGGACAATGGTGAAAATAGGCAGTATTGTCTGCCTGTCCTTTCCAGGTCAACAAAGCCTACAGAAAGAAAGGAAGAAATGAAATCCCACCACATCCACTTTGTGACCGTAAGCATCTCATTGTACTTCAGTCTAGGCTTGAACCCAGGTGTATTAAAATTTTAACTGGAGTAGAGATGGAAAAACCCATTTTTCAGTATACTGTGTTTAATTGGTGCCCGTCTACAAGAACTGACGACAAACAGCATTGATCCATGTAATAGATCATTTTGTTTAGTTTTTTACATGATCCAGTATAACTATTTCAGAAACATTTTGATGTAATAGAACTAAAAGTATGGCATTTTTCTCTTAGGCTGATAGTTAACTAACAGGTACCTATTAACCCAACTTCTTGCACAGAGATCCACATTTTATTTTAATATATAATGGTAGAAATGTATCACTTTCTGTGTCATTTGCCAATTATTCAATTCTAATAAAGGTAACATTAAGCTGTGAGTTTTTTTTAACATATATAACCTAGATCTGTGTTATTTATGTTCCTCTCTGCCACATGGCAAGGATCCAGCTAGTCATAATGTAGCACTAGTGCCATTAGCAAAACATTATCCAAACAATACAACTGTTCCTGCTGACAAGTTGCCATGGCAGCAGTGATAGACATTGCTGCATCTCAGAATGCAGAGTGGAAAATTATACATGTCAGGATTATCATTGGAAGTTTGGCCATGAGGTAGCCTCCTTCATCTTCCTGCTTTACTGTTTCTTGTGTTTGCTTTGACATTATTTTGTTTTGCCATCAGTAGTTTAGAATCTCTTCTTGGTGCAGCCTTTTACTCCTTTTTTTAAATAAATAATTAGCTCTGGAACCCAGTAACATCTGTTGCGTGGAGGCCATGAGTGAAATCATCACTGCAGGATTCCACTTAGCTGATGTAATCTGGTTCCAGAGCCAATGAGTGATCAGTAAAAAACAGGAGAGAAAAAGCTGCATCAACAAGAAACCCTACGAAGAACAAACAAGATCATTTCAAAGTGAACACATGGAGCAGTACATTAGGGGGAAACTAATAAGGTTAGCTTTTGTTTGCTGGTCCCACTGTCCTAAGGCCCTGCACTTCTGCAGAAAGGAGTGCTGTTGCAATTTTGGTATCATGAATTTCATAGGACCTGTGCTTCTGCAGCCGCAGGTTGGTGTACATGTCTTACTCCTGTGTCAGCAGAAACATAGCCCCCCCCCCCAGAGCATGCACTTTCTCAGACAGAACTATGTGTATGTCTTATAGTGTGCATGAGTACTTGGGGCTATAGAAGCGCACTTCTGCAGACAAAATAAGTTTTGTAATTTGGGTATTGTGGATTTGTATCTGTGGCTGCAGGGGCCTGTGCTTCTGCACACAGAAGTAGTGTTGTGATATGAGTATTGTGGATTTTGATCTGCAGCCAGAAGTGAGTGTGTATGTCTTGCGGCATACTTAATACAGATTAAGCTCCATGATGGTAGCACATCAGAGCTACTGCATTTGTGTCATCCTCAAACTGTTTTAGGTTGTTTGTCTCACCTGATGATAGCTGTCTGTGGTTGTTTATGTAGTCTTGTCCTTTTGCTTCTGAGGGGATGGGAAGTTAGGGTGGGAAACCCTAATGCCACATTTCCCTACTTTTTTGGTGGCAAGCTGAACTCTAATTGGTGCATTAATGCAATGTTTTGCAATGCTTATATATTATACACATGTGGTAGCTTATGTAAATTAGGGCTGAGCAGATTATTCAATGTTAAACCTCAGTCTTTGCACCTTAATAACCATGGCAGCATTAGACAAAATTACACACAATTTGGCATACATGGTAAGTTTGGCATGTTCCCAAGATACGGAACATTTTTGATGGGTGCTTAACCAGATTCTGATATCCCAAAACTTGTAAAATATATAAAATGTACTATTTGTGGCCATTGTTGTGCTCTTACCTGCAGCCAAAATGGTATGGAATTTTAAAGAAGTATAGGAAAGATGGCTGCTGCTGTCGATGTGGGTGCTGGACACTGAGAAGAAGAAGCTAACAGTATGATACATGACTAGACGACATTTTTATCTAAAATTGATATGCCAAAGTTGCCTTATCTGAAATATATTTGATTTTATCTGATTTTAGCAGAAGGATTTGTCCTGCTCTTAGAGTCTTTCTCCTTTTTCTGTGTTTCCTTCACAGAGAGTCACAGTTGGGCTGAGATAGGACTAGGCAGAGACCGAATCCATTACAAGGAATGATGCAAGGGAGATGGAAGACCTAAAGCACCTTTGGAACTGGAGGAGGAGTCAGAGTCAGAGTCAGAGTACAGAGCTTGACAAATGGAGTGGACTATGGAGCAAGGAATGGGAGAATCAGGATATTAGCAAAGATTGTGACTGAATGAAAGAGAACTGGGCTAGGTAAGTTTGAGAAGGAGAATGTTTGAGGGTGACTTGGGCCATAGATGAAAATAAAGTAATAAAAGGTAACTACTAGTAAGTAAAATTGTATTGATAGCTCTCTGCTGCAGCTGTGATTACAATTAGTGCAGCAATTGGAGTTTATTGAGAGCATGTGAAACAGAACTAGGATATAAAATCAGCCTCTTTCTTATTACACATCTATAAATACATAGAGCAGCATCTTTCTTACTACAGTACACTTCTATAAACATATAGACTTGTCAGAAGTTAAACGTTACCATGTTAAACTGTAAATTATAAACCTGAATTAATTCAGATTTAAAATGTTGTTTTGTCCACTAAGAGTGCATGCTGAGTATGTGGCTTTGTCATGTGGGTAGCCGAACCTATAATTCTAGGGCCCAGATTAAATGGTAGTATTAAGCGGTGCAGATTCATACTGATAGCCGTAAGAGCAACATGCTGCAGCAGATGGCTACATGTGATATTGGTGAAAACAAAAGAGCGAAGACTGCAAAAGGCGACTGAATAGACAGCAATCGCTGAATGGACAACAACTCTTTTGCATTTTTGCAGGGGACTTTGCCCCCCCACCCCCCTTTGTATATATAATCAACTCAAGGGGAGAGACAAAGCTTGGGGAGGGAGAAAAAACCATAAGTCGCCATTTCAGGGCTAGCCGTTGTTCCCAGTCACACTTTTTCACTCACCATTTTGTCGTCATCATTATTGCAGTCATGATTTGCAGTCACTTCTGTCACAGGACACCCAACAAATTGCTTGCAGTGACTCCAGTGCGAATAGTTTTTTTTTCAACAGCATATTAAACCACAATACAGTAGCCAAATCTGCATTAGCAAATGGAGAACACCCAATTTTATTTGATTATTTTTTTTATCCAGGGAAATTCATAATGCAGAACATTTGGTCTAAGGGTTGAAATAACAGTCTGGGTAATTTTTTTTCTTTTTTTTTCATTTATCAAGACCAAAGCCAAACTAACAGTAAGTTCATCTAGAATTAATTCCACATTCTTACATTAGATTTGTATTGAAATCTATTAAATTATTTATCAAGGAATTTAGTAATAAAAGTACAGTTCCTGCACAGAGTGATACACAAGAAAGGCAAATGTTATTAGAGAATTCATGAAATAATAAGAATTTTTGCTTCTCTTTTTTTCTCTATTTTGATACTTTAGTGTGTGACTGCCAAGTCTTATAGCATTATTTCTAGCCCAGTATTAGTATTAAATAAAAACTCCATAAACTCCAACTACTTATTATTGTGAAAGCTTTTCCTTTTTCTAGTGGACCTTGAAAGAACTAATAAGATCCTCTGGTATCCACTTATCAAGGCATGGTCACTGTTAAGGGAGATGCAGCCTACTGAAAGGATAAACTAGCACCATAAAGATGCACATTTGTACAATAGGGAGAATATCATCTGATGGCCTTTGTACCTGTGTATGAGCGAGATAAATCTGATTCTATCTCTTGTTCTAAAGAAGCATAAAGCCTGAAACACAGATTTATCAGACATAAGCCTGGTATATTAAAATTTTTAAAAAATCTCTTCTGCTAGCAATAATATATACACAGTGAAGACCGCCAGGATAAAGTGCAGTGTCACAGGTTTACTGGATTAACTCTCATTAAAATTGCATTGTTTGCTGCAGTAACTCTAGTACAGAAGTCTGCAGTGCTGTGTTTCATCCTGGTGGGTTTCACTGTATGTACAGGTTGTTGCTCTTTTTACTTTTTGAAGGATTATTTTAATGAATTAATCAATTTTTAAAATGTATTTATTAATATTGTGTAATTTACATGTTAATACTATACACTGCTTTTGCATTGCATTGAGGAAGTGTAATAAGTAGCAAAAGGTGGGTACTAAGAGAAAGGTGACTACACCCACTCATCCAATAAAAACAAATCTTAAAAAGGAAAAAGGCAGAGACATCAGCTTCACCACCTAAAAAGAACACAAATTATCTTATAACATCTGGGTCCCAAGTAGAATTAGTAGGAAACAAGGAAATGGTTAGATTACAAGGCTTGCTTATGTCCCAGTTGTCATCTTCACCAATTTCACAGGATAACATTAGCTCTGAATATCCATTGCTAAGTCAAATAAGGCATTTAGAAGCATCAGTAGTGTCACAGGCAGTAGTGGTTAAGCACCAAGTACATGTGAATAAGGCAAAGGGTGCAAGGGTAATAAGCAATGAGATACAAAGTGCTTCCGTCGGTGTTAACCAAGTTGCTCAGGAAAAAAATGAAAAGTTATCAGTGAATCTTAAAGTGGTCAAAGATAGAACCAAACATAGAAACCGAATCTGATGGCAGATAAGGACCGCTTAGCCCACCTAGTCTGCCCATTTTCCTACCTAACAGATAAGCTGCAGATCCTGGTTAACCAACAGCTTACTTCCTCCTACTCCCCCACTAGAACTGCCTTATGTCTGTCTCATGCATTCTTGAATTCCCCCACTGTTCTTGACTCCACGACCTCCTCAGAGAGGCTGTTCCATGCATCCACAACCCTCTCCATGAAAAAATACTTCATCACATTACCGCTGAGCCGTCCCTCCTCTATCTTCAAATTGTGCGTCCTTGTTCTTGCACATCTCCTTTTCTGAAAGATGGTACCCTCTTGGACTTTGTTTATTCCCTTGAGCTACTTGAAAGTTTCTATCATGTCCCCTCTCTCCCTTCTTTCCTCAAGGGTATACATATTAAGCTCCTTTAGTCTTTCTTCGTATGTCTTCTGGTGCAGACCCTGCACCATTTTGGTTGCCCTCCTCTGGACAGCTTCCACTCTGTCTATGTCTTTGCAGAGATGGGGTCTCCAGAACTGCACACAGTACTCCAGATGGGGTGTCACCAACTGTCAGTACAGAGGGATAACAACTTCCTGTTTTCTACTATTGATGCCTCTTCCTATGCATCCCAGTATCCCCCCAGCCTTTCTTACTGCCTTCCCACATTGCTTGCCTACCTTTAGGTCATCTGATATAATTGACCCCAGGTCCCTTTCCATTTTTACTGTTGTCAGTATCTCACCCCCCTCCCAATTGTGTACTCTTCCCCTGGGTTTTTGTTTCCCAGGTGCATTATCCTGCACTTCTTTGCATTGAATCTGAGCTGTCACACATTTGACCATTCCTCCAACCTTGCCAAGTCCCTTCTCATCCTTTCTGCTCCATCTTGTGTATCAACCCTGTTGCAGATCTTTGTGTCATCTGCAAAGAGACATACTTTTCTTTCCAGTTCCTCTGCAATGTCACTTATAAAGACTTTAAAAAGACCGGTCCCAGTACTGAACCCTGCAGTACCCCACTAGTAACCCTTCTTTCTTCACTGTGGACTCCATTTACTACTACCTTTTGCATCCTGTTGTCTAGCCAATTTTTTATCCAGGCTACCACCTTGGGACTCACTCCAAGACTGGCAAAATTGTTGAAAAAAAAGAAGAGTTATCAGTGAATCTTAAAGTGGTCGAAGCTAAAACTGAGACAATTCCATAGGCATTGACATCAGAATCAAGGAAAGTTCCAAGATCTGTAATCTCTTATATTAATATTTCATTTTCATTTAATTGCTTGAATTGCAGGTTGGTACACTGGAATAAAACAGTCCATTTTCAGGTATGATCTGAGGTCAAAATAATATCAACAAACCAACAACAACTTATACAAAATACATGACAGATACAATAATAAACTTACATTAGAACAATACACTGCAAATGTCCTCATAGATATTCTGCACCTAAGTCAATTATGGCAAACAATGCAACAGGAAGATAGATCAGTGACAGAAAACCATACCCAACAGCAAAACAAATTAAAAAAATAGTTAAATTAAGAATTACCTTGTCCAGTGGAAAATGCTTTAACTCAAAATATGCTTTTAGTAGGACTAGCAGAAATAGAGAGAGCTGAAGAAGGGTAATGATTTGTTTAAAAAATCGGTGCATAATTTCACTCCAACAGAGTTAATAGAAAGGCAGATTCAGACTATTGAATGAAGTATTAGTAAACAAGTGAATAATGCAATTAAAGAAACAACAGAAACAATAGCAGAAAAAGAGGAGTTAGATGTAGGAAAACTAGTAAAAGAATATGAGGAGAAGAGGAAACATCAACTCTTAAAAGCTAAAACACTAAAAAGTAGAAAGAAGAAGAAAAATATATTATGACATGTGGAGAATAAAACAAATAAGACCATTTGAGAAAAACAGGTTAATCTAGAAATATATCAGGCAATGGAAGTAATGGAGGGGCCACAGGAGGAATTGAAGGCTATGAAAAGTGATGGGAAAGTTGAAAACAGTAACAGAAAGACTAATAAAATACTGTTCACAAGGATAAGTACAACGCTCCCCAGATATCAGTCAAAAACATGAAGGATGGAGAAATCAAGGTGATACTAATTGAAAAGGGTTTTTCACTACCAGCTTTATATTAGAGAGGCTTACCAAGGTATAAATATTAAACACCACTGTCACTTAAGGTAGTGGTGTATGATGTATAAAGGGATATGGTGGGTAACAAAATAAAATGCAATTATGTTAAACGAGTATACTGACATTACTGTGGGAATTGCAAGGGTTGGGTTTGTATTACTTTTAAGACAAAATGAGTCATATCTTATTACTTGTGAGCACAAATCTGAATGCAGAGATGTTACAGTTAGATTAGACATAATGATAGACAGCAATGAAGATATACCCAGTGACACTAATCACACAGAGAATACACAGCAGTATAGAAAGAGAGTATATTTGGGGAAGCCAAAAATAAACGGAGGGGTCAGAATCTGCCAAACAAAAGCAACAAAGAATAACCCAATGTATTAAAAGTATTGGAACAGTGCATCTGCTACATAGAGAAACAGATGAATATGACAATGCAAAAAGGAAATACATTAAGGGTAGAATTCAGAGAGGCACCAGAATCAACAACAGGTTGTTGCTGGAGAGTAATGAGGTAGAGTCCTCTGGCTTGGAGATTGAGGAGGAAAAAAAGAGATGAGACTGAGACTGAAGAGTCAGAACTTGATAATTTCAATTTTACATTCATAAATCTTGATGACAGAAAGTGAAAATTAGTAGATAGAAGTAAGGCCCCCAAGAATGCTAGCTCCATTCTTTCATTAGCAAGGTGGAATGTGATGGGTCTAAAATGTAAAATTTGTGACCATGCTTGGTTAGAGTTTATTAACAAACATGATATTGTATTGTTACATGAGATCTAGACTGCCAATAATTAAGAGATCATTATCCCTGATTTTGGCATCTTTAAGCATCAGGTGCATAAAAAAGTAAATTTAGTAGACCATCAGGTAAGCCTATGATCATAGTATCAACTGGCTTAAAATACATAACAAAGAATCCTAATGCCGGATCTGATATTTGTCTTGGAGTAGTGTCAGCTAGTTCTACTAATACTACGTTGCTATTGCTCAGTGTATACACCACCCTAAAATACATTATGAGCAAGAAAATAACCTATTCAAACTTCTTAATGCCTACTTCTTCAAATCGTTAATGACTACAATGATGTTCCACAAAGGCAGATGGTGTAAATGCCATATTTGGGAAACAGCAAGAGTCAAAATGTCACAACTGGTGTATTGATGAAATTTATAATATCCCTATGAGAAATGCTGTTGACTAAAGGGTGAATAGGTGGGGCAATTGGATCTGATATTTTTCTTGGAGTAGTGTTAGCTAGTTCTACTAATACTACATTGCTATTGCTCTGTGTATACATCACCCCTACAATAAATTATGAGCCAGAAAATAACCTTTTCAGACTTCTTACACACCTACTTCTACAAATCTCTAATGCCTATTAGGATGTGCCATTTATTATGGCAGGCAATGTAAATGCCAAGTTTGGAAAGGTGCAAGAGTTAAAAAGTCAGAACTGTGTATTGATGATATTTATGATATCCTTATGAGAGATACCGTTGACCAAATGGTTAAAAGGGGGCAAAATAGTATTACATTTTGCACAGGAATGCACTCTTTGGATTTTAAATGGATGTGTAACAGGGGATTTGGATGGAGGAATAACTTTTCCAATGTGCTCTAGGGAGTCTACCCCAAATATTATCACAAATGGTGCATACCATGTTAACCTAGTAAAAAGTATGAGAATAAACCACTTGTGGGATAGTGATCACTTTCTGATGAGTGTAAGTTTTTCACTGGATCCTTTGTGTAAGTCAGTCTTTAAACAAACTAAAGTAATGAGATCAGCAAAGATGTACAGTAATAGCTATTAACTCAAGGAAGGTAAAACAGAGTCCAGCTCTTTATAAATTGATCAATTCAATGTTATCAGATGGTTACAGCATGGATTTTTAAAAATGTATAGTATTTAATTTAGACATCTCTAAAATTACTATCATTGTATGTATTAATCTGATTACAACATATGATAAAATGATAGAATGTTATAATCTCAAATCTTAGGGCCTCAAAAGGATTTCAAAAACACAACAGGGTAATGGCAAAAAATCCTTGGTTTGATAACGGATGTAGGGCAATGAAAAAAAAAACACTTTACAAAACTGGCAAATTATCATTAAAACATGACAATTTAAATATTAGAAAAGTTCTTTGAAAGTTCAAAAAGGAATATCGAAAGTTGGTGTCTGTGAAAAAAAGAGATCATAAGAAATCCCTATTGTCAGACCTCCAACAAGCTATCCAAACTAATGAATGACTCCAAGGGCTAGATATTCAAAGGGGTTGCACATGGCACAACTGAGGTGTACAAGCACAACCCCCAGAACTTCTTGGTGCAATATTCAAAGTGAGGAATGCATGGCACAATTCCCAATGCAGAAGGTACAAGATAATATGCAGCACATCTCAAGGGGGCATGCTCATGCATATGCAGCACATCCCGATATTCAGCCTGGGATGTGTGGCACATATGCTGGCACAATCCTGAGATGCGCCACATACCTGGGCTCAAAGTTGAGCCCGTAAAAGAAGGCTCAAGTGCAGTCCACCCACCAGCAGCCCACTGTATTGCAATGCGCAACACAGCAGCCACCAGCCATGGGTGGCTACCCCACTCAGAACATCATTCACAAGCACCCAAATATGACCCTGGTGGTCTAGTGGTTCCTCCTCCCCTCCCGTACCTCCAATCACAGTAATAATGTCACTCCCCATTCCCTGGTAGTTTGGTGGTACCCTTACTCCCACACCCACATAGGACTCCCAGCCAACCCAACTCCCCTCCCCCATCAGCAGCAGGCAGCAAACCCACCCACATATCTCCGTGGCTGTCCACCGCTGACAGCTTACAGTATCAGCTCCAAGCCCATTGATCCACACTGTGGACCGATGGGCTTGCAGTCCATACTGTAATAGTCATTCACAAGTTTGTGAATGAAGGACTTGATTCACAAAGTTGTGAATGACTATTACATATGCACTGCAAGCCCATTAGTCTACAGTGTGAACCAATGGGCTTGCAGCTAATAATGTAAGCCACTAGTCGGTGGGCAGCTGCGGAGGTATGCGGGTGGGATTTCTGCCCACCACTGATGGGGGGAGCTGGGTGGGCTTGGAGTCCTGTGTGGGCGGGGGGTGTGGCATGTGTCACTGGACCACCAGGGACTGGTCATTGTCATTTATATGATGATCGGGGTTACTGGTGGGGAGGGAGGTACCACTAGACTACCAGGGAAACTATTATCAATTTAATATGGCAATCAGGGTTACTGGCGGGAAGGGGGGTTCCACTAGACTGCCAGGGATTTGACAGGCTTTAATTTGGGGTGAACAGAGGTACGGGATAGGGAGGGGGAACCACTGGACCACCAGGGCAATTTGCACATATATTTTACAGCGATCAGAGGTACGGGAGGGAAGGGGGAACCACCAGACATCCTCTGACAGCACCGCATGGTGTGCAGGGTACCAGGTGCACATTGCTGGCCAGCCCTGCACAACTCATGCAAATGAAGCCATAATGACATGCAAATGGCCCCATTTGCATACTGCTACCTGAGTATCAGGAATTTGTGCACAGCAAATCTCTGTTGCACTAGTGCAGTTCCCATTCCTAGTATTCAGCTCTGTCTGGAGGGGGGGATGCACCAGTGCATCATATTTGCACAGTGCGCATTACCTGATATATTCAGAAGAGATGCGCCATGGCTCATCTCTTTTAAATATATCCCTTAGTTGCTCCAGCGCAACTCAGTTGCACTGTGCCACCACTTGCACCAGTGCCAGGCGCATTTCTGAATATCAGGCCCTAAATATTTTTGGGAAATGATTGCCTGTGGAACAAACAATAGACACTGTAATATAGATCCCTCTGTAAATGCTAATAAATGGTTTGTACACTTTAAAGGATTATAAGGTACCTGTACAGATGCTATTGTTCCTCAATTGGAATACCAACTAAGCAGAATGTCCTATTTAGAAACGATAGAGTCTTGTCCATCAGTCACTAAAAATATTATAATTTCACTGATATTAGAACAAAACCGTAACAAGGCCCCCGGTAAAGATGAAGTTATGGCAGAACTCTATCAGGCCAATCCAGACTAGTGGGCCAAGGTTTTGGCACCTTTGTTTACTGTAAGTAATAACAATTTAGTGATTTTGAAGCACCGGAATGCAAGTACTATTGTTCCTTTTATTAAAAAAGTGGATAAAACAAATCTGTCATGTTACCACCCAGTACCTGTGCTGCATTTAGGGGCAAAAATGTATTGAAGGCTGATTTTTAAATTGTTTTAAAACTGGGTAGAAGAACATTAGCTATTTTCAATATACCAAGCAGGGTTTAGGAAACAGTATAGCACAGTTGATCATAAATTTACATTGACCTACTTAATTAATAAATATGTTGTTAAAAATAAAACTGGTGGCCTATATTTTTCCTTTTTGGATATAAAGGCTGCATTTGATAATGCAGATAGACATATTCTATTGGATATCAACTTTGTGTCAAATATGCCTGAGATTGTTGGCAATAATTACAGTATGTTACATTCAAAACACAACTAATGTCACAGTATTCAAAAATGGAAACCTGACAAAATCCTTCAATATTATGAAGAGTGTAAATCAAGGATATGTGTTAGCACCATTGCTATTTAATTTGTATATCAGGACTTTAGCAAAAGCTTTATAACTAATTGGTACATTTCCACCTCAAATTAATGGTAAAATCATAAAACAATTAATTTATGCAGATGACACAGCATTGTTATCAAGAACACTTCTGGGTATAAAATGTGCATTACATGCAACCATTGAACATCTTAAAAAAGTTACCTTGAATTAAATATTGATAAAACAAAAATTATGGCAATTGATGGCAAAAGGTATATTCCCAAACAGTATGTGTAATGAAACTTCAGTTTTGCAGAGGTAGATCAATACTATTACCTGGGGATACTTTTTAACAAGAAAATGTCTTAGAAATACCATGTTGATAATTTAAAAAATAATGCCATGACAACTTTAAATGCAATATTTTGTTTCACCAAGAACTTTGCTGATAATTCATTTTTGGCTCTGAAACAGATTTTTGAGGCCAAAGTAAATGCTCAACTCCTGTATGGCACCACAGTGTGGGGTCTACAGCCAATGACATCAGAATTAGAGAAAGTCCAGAATTATGTATTGAGGGTATCTCTAGGGATGCCTAGGGATATCCCTACAGCAACCTCCAGAAGAGAAAGAAATATGTCTCCATTACAACATCTGACTCAGAAAAGAATAATAAATTATTGGAGAAAGATTGTAAATATGCATAAAAATAGACTGCCTAAACAGTGTGTCAGGTAGAAAGCTTAAAAAGTAATGCAAAGAATAATTGGTTTTGGACAATTTATAATCTATAAAACATGGTCTGGAGAATATATGGTCTAACAATACAATAATGTGTCACTCTAATTATATTAATAGTGCTATTTTGAGATTGACTGATTATTAGCTGTCAATAGATAGGCTAAAAGTGGTAAAGTCTGCCCGACTAAAAATTTTTATTGAAATTACTCAAGAGCGTAACTTTAATCACTATTTATATTTCTGTGAAAGTACAGAAGAGTGAAAGGCCCTTGCTAAACTCTGCTTGGGAATTACATCAAAATCAGGTGGATGGAGGGGCTTTCAGGCCTCAATGCTAGCTATTGACAATTGTCCATGTAATATGCCCATCAGAACATCTGTCAAACATATTCGTTGGGAGTGTCCAAGATTTGAAGAGGAAAGAAAAAGATGGTTGCAGCCCCTGGTAAACACATTTTCTTGGATAGAAACCCCTGTAGTTAGGGACAACAAATTAAGATACTCGATGTCTGAAACTGTTCTTTGGTCAGTATCCAAATTTGCTAGAACTGTCTATATAAAGCACTTCAGTGCATAATGTATAATGTTTATAATTGTTACTACAAGGGTTGTCTACTGTGGTATGCTATGTGTTGACTTAAAAATATTTTAGTATGTCTAAATATGCCTGTACCACATTTTAACATGTCTTGTATGCAATAATTGTTTGAAATTTTGTACATGCTGAATTATGTTTAAGCATGTTTCGTACGTAACAATGATTTTTGATTTAATACAAAATGAAGGGGCTTGTACCAAGGGTGTCCCTTGCAAAGGTTTCATGAAAAAATATTAACAAGTTCCAAAGTTATAAGATTTTAAAATTTGGCTTCTGAGCATACTCGGTAGGGTGTTTGGGCTAGCACTCTGATACAAAAGAAAAATTTTACTTATGCAAGCTGTTTCACTTTCATGAGCAAAAATAAATGTTACTGTCATGAGTCTTAGCTTTAATGACTTTGGCACTGTTGAGGAAATAGCATGACATTTTGTATGCATAGTCATGGTGCCAGGTTCTTATGATTTGTCAAGTTTTGTGACCTTCACTTTTATGGATTTCAAGACCCAGGGAGTGTAAAAATAAGACAAAAAAATTTTCTTTTTATTCCTTTTGTTTGCTCACATCTACAGCAAAAATGGTTTGGAATTTTGTTCTGACATTTTGAGGAAAATGTGATTCATCCTAATGAGATGCCTCTCAAAGATTTCATACAGAAATATTTAGCAGTTCTCAAGTTATAAGGTTTTACAAATTTGACTTCTGAGCATGGGTTGGATCTGCACTTTAATGTTAAACCCTGATTTTTACACCTTCATAACTTTGGTACCATTCGATATAATTGCATGAAACTTTGCATGCATGGTCTGACTGCCATGTTCATAGGATTTGACAAGTTTTCTGATGGCTGCTTTCCTGGATTCCAAGATCAAGGCAGTGTAAAAACATTACAATATACACTTTTTGGCCATTTTTCCTCGCATCTAGACTAAAAACTGTTTGGAATTTTGTTCCAAAATTTTCAAGATTGAGATGCTTCTTCCCAAGAATATGCCTTTGGAAGATTTCATAAAATAATCATTAATCAGTTCATGACTTATAAGGTTTTAGAAATGTGGCTTCTGAGAATGGGTTGAGAGGCACTGTTATGTTGAACCATGATTTTTGCACCTTAATAACTTTCACACTGTTTGACAAAATGGCATGGGATTATGCATGCATGCCCAGGTGCCAGGTTCTTAAGGCTTGGAAAGATTTATGATGGCCACTTGTCCAGATTCTGAGATCTGGAAATTTAAAAAGGCTGTAAAATTATACTTTTTTTTGCTCACCTGTGGAGCAAAAACAGGAATATTATACCTGCACAGTAGCACATGTATGTTAGGGTTGAGTAAAGTGTTCAGTGTTAAACCCAGTCTTTGTACCATAATAGCTATGATGCTGTTCAAAGAAATTGTGGGAATTGTGGCATGCTTTGTCTGGGTGGCAGGTTCACAAGATGTGGGAAGTTTGATGATGAGCACTTAACCAAATTCTGAGATCCCAAAACATCAAAAAGACATAAAAAGTATGTTTTGGCTGGCCCAGTGGTGTAGAGGGCTGAGGCACTGTAAGCACCTTACCTCCTGCCATGCCAGTGACCCGTGTTTGGGAATGGATATGGGTTGCTGGAGGTCAGCCAGGAGAGGGAGGATCAAGCATCTGTAAAACAGCTCTCCTCCCTCAGGGATGGGGGGTTCCATGGCCCACCGCTTGACTGCCACCTGGAGGAATCCATTTGGAGGTATGAGTAGGTCACATCAAGTGGGTAGGCCAAACCTCCAGAGCACTAGCGGCATCTCCAGAGGGGTGGAGCTCACACAGCATACTCATTGCATGTTTGTGATTGGTCGAGGAGAAAAATGGTGGAAAAAGTGGAGGACTGATCATCCAGCCCCATGCCCACTATGACACTCCAGCTCATGGGCACATCTGGATGCATTACCAAGGGGGAAGGATGGCCCTTCTCTTCTGGCCCTGCTGTGGGGGGGGCAACCCACAGGGGATTCAGCCCCCACCCTCAGAGGAGGCTGGAGACAGCTACAGCAGATGGGAACAAGGGCTGATTTAGCACCCATCCTGCCAAGGTGGAAAAATACTTCTATGGGGGGGAAAGAAGTATGTTTTGAGCCTTTTGTTTGCTCTCACCTACAACCAAGATGGTGTAGTATTTCTTTTATGAAATGTTCAGGGCTGAGAGAGCTTGTGCCAGGGGTATGCCTTTTGAGGGTTTTGTGAAAAAATATTCATCAGTTCCAGAGTTATAAGATTTTAAATTTTGGCTTCTGAGCATGCTCAGTAAGGTTTTTGAGATAACCCTCTGATACTATAGAAGAATGTTACTTTTAAGAGCTGTTTTACCTTTACAAGAAAATGCGTTTTACTTTTGTAAGAAAAACATGTTACTGTTGTGAGTCTATACCTTACAAACTTTGGTGTCATTCAAAGAAATTACATGACATGTTGCACTCACAGTCAGAGTGTCAGATTCTTATGATCTGGCAAGTTACATGACCATCATTTGTCTGGATTCCAAGACCCAGGGAGTGTGAAAGTAAGAAAAAAATAAATGTTTTGATCTTTTTTTACTAGCGTCAACAGCAAAAATAGTTTGGAATTTTGTTTTGACATTTTTTTTACTTCCTCCTGGTCCCTGCCCAAAGGAATCCTTTTCTCAGATCTTTTCAGCCCGGCCCTGACATAGCGTGGACCCAGCGTCATTCCGCGGAAGATCAGGAGATTTTTTTGTCTTTGTTTTTTTCTCCTCGTCCCATCTCCCTGAGGGCACTGATGCAGAGGACCTAAGTCCAGACTGGCAGTGTGCTTACGCACATTGCTGTCAAGGGTCCGCAGCACCCTCCCCACACCCGTCTCCCTTGTAGAGAGCTATTACACCTCACCACCCATGCTTCCACTGGTGGAAATGCTTTGTGGGCATCATTGCCCATGTAACCCACCCCCATGGAGGACAGCATCCACGGGGACACTCAATCCTACCTCCCCAGGCTGATCCCCCAGTGGCCCGAGTCCGTTCCTGAACCCGGGTTGCCAGCATAGCTTGAGGTGTAGCGTCCAGTGCCTCAACCCCTTAGTGCCACCAGGCTGGCTTGTTTTGACATTTTCTGGGTAAAAGTGGTTCAGCCCAAGGAGATGCCTTTCAAAGAAATATTTGTCAGTTCTTGAGTTATATATAGAACAATGCATGGGGTGGTGTGTATTTTGAGAATTTAATACACACCCGAAGTGTGTCATGATACATAAACCCCAAGGGTGAAGTTTGAAGAACTTATTCAAGTATCACACACTCATGGTGTATATTAAATTCGAGTAACTACTGCCCAGGTTTTATTTTCTATAATTTCTGTGTATCAAATCCCCTCATTACTAAACTTCAAGATAAAACGTGGAATAACTACTAAAAAGTAAATATAACTGGAGGCAGTACAGCGTAGTGGTTAAGGGCACCGAGCTGCAAACCTGGAGACCTGGGTTTGAATCCCATCAGTCCCCACTTGTAGACTGTGTGACTCTGAGCAAGACACTTAACTTCATTGTGCTCCCAGGTCACACCTGGAAACAAGTTCTGGCTTAGTGTGTCTTTCCTGGTTAAGCAATTTATTTTACCCTTACACTGGATGAATTGTTTAATTTTTTTCTTTTATTTATGATTTGGTTTCATTACGATGTCAGGAGAGTCATAAAGGCAGGTAGAGTCCCCAAAGTAAACTGCAGTGTTGTTTTCTTTTATTTGTTCACAGGAGTCACATCATGTAATGAGTATGTTTTGTTCCTAGGACTCAGGTCATGTAGCAAGTTCAATCAGAGAGGTTTGTTACCTTTGGAAAGTATTTTTTTTATTTAATGACTTCTGGCCCCATATTCAAAAGTGGCAGGATGCACCACACAAGTGATTGAGCCATGCATCTAAATGCACCAGCACAAAATAATGGGATATTCAGAAATTGCACCAGCAAATTTAATCACACAAATGTGACTGAATATCCCGAGGATGCACAATCGTGCAACTGAAGATGCGCAGTGCATCAGGCCATGTTTGAATATGGGGAACCGTGCACAAAGGGCCTGGGGACAGATGCACAAATAGTGGCTGTGGCATGCTGTGGGGTGCCACAGGGATCGGTGCTGGGACCAGTCTTGTTCAATGTCTTCATTAGCAACATTGCACAGCATCTGGAGGGAAAGATATGCCCATTCACTGGCGACACCAAAATCTGCAACAGAGGTGACACAGGAGTGGAAAGAATGAGAAAGGATCTAAGTTTATAGGAAGAATGGTCAGGTGTATGGCAGTTGAGTTTCAATGCTAAAAAGTGCAAATAATACACCTGGGTCACAAAAATCCAAAAGAGGAGTACAGGATGAGGGAAGAGGTTCTGGCCACCACAAAGCAAGAAAGAGACCTGGGGATCATCATCATATCAGATGACCTAAAGGCAACCAAGCAGTGTTAAAAAGCAGTGGGGAAGGCAAACAGAATGCTGGGATGCATAAGTAGGAGGATAATTAGCAGAAAGAAAGAGGTGTTGATGCCACTGTACAGGTCACTGGTAAGGCCTCACCTGGAGTACTGCATCCAGTAATGGAGACTGTATCTCAGGAATGACATAGACAGGATGGAGGTAGTCCAGAGAAGGGTGACTAAAATGGTACATGAGCTGCACCAAAAGCAGTATGAGGAAAGACTCAGGGGCCTTAATATATATTCATTGGAGGGGGGGGGTATGATAGAGACATTCAAGTACCTTAGGGGTATAAACAGTGTACAGGAGGGAAGTATATTTCAGAGTAAGCATTGCACAAGGAAAAAGAGACATTATATGAGGCTGGAGGGAGGAAGGCTCAGGGGGAATGTCAGAAAGTACTTTTTCAAAGAAAGTGTGGTGGATCCATGAAACAGCCTTCCAGCAGAGGTGGTGGGGGCTAAAACAATACGGGGTTCAAGAGCACATGGGATAGACAGAAGGGTACCCTGGAGATGAGCAGAGAAGGCATGCTGCAGATAAAAGAGGATCTGGGCTGTCAACACTGAGTAGGAAAATGGGCAGAGTAGGTGGGCCGTATGGTTCTTGTCTGCCGTTAGATTCTATGTTTCTATGTTGGAACACAGCTGGTGCATAAGTGCAGCAGCCCAGGGGTCAGGGCAAATTCAGTGGCACACCACAAGTGCCAAAAGAGCTGATGGAAGGACTGTGAGGGGACAGCCATGTGTACTATACATACATACATGCCCAGGCATGTGCACACCTATGCACATCACCCACAGCACACACACCACCATGGATAGGGGACCACAACAGTGGCCATGACCAATGATTAGCGGTTATGTGGGAGGATGATGGACACTGCAGCAGACATGCCAGTGAGATGGAAGGGCCACAGACCCACCATGCAACCTGTGAGGTGAATATAGGGACACACACATTGGAGCGCCCCCCGGGGAAAGGGAGCAGTGGGGGAAGCGAAGGCCAAAACACACCCATGAACACACAGAAATATGAATGGGGGACACATGGGCAACCACCTGTCAAATTTCTGTAGAAAATAACACACCGCAGACCACCATGTGAAATATGAATATATATATATTTATGAAAAAAAACAAACTAATACAATACAAGAAGAAGAGTGAACAATAATAACCACAGCATCAAAAATACAAACATGAAAAAGCTTAAACCAAGAACAGGAAGGTATTCTGGTGGGTAATACAGTGGACAAGCATGGGAGGAATTGAACTATTTACAATGCAGGGAGGGGGTTGGGGTGGGAGAGTGGGGTGGGAAATGGGGAAAACTATACAAGGGGAAAGCAGTCTGGCTTATGGCCCAACAGTTGGTGGTGGCACCAGCAGGCAGTGTGATGAGGACAACTCTGTTATGATGGCCCCTAATGTCCTGGCCATTGCCAGCATGGCCCTTAATAGAGCCCTCTGGTGGAGCAGTACCACCAGTAGCAGTGTCACAGTCCCCCAGGCCACCCATCTCTCCTGCATCCTGGCAGGTCTTCATCCATCCTTGTCTGCACCAGTTTGTGCCTGAACATGACCTATGGGAGGGAAAACAATTCAATCCAGCAGCACTGCCAATGGGTCGACATGTATGCATAGATTGTCAGTGCCCCCCCCCACAATGGTGGTGATGAGCAGCTGTGCATGTGTGGTGTGCCGTCTATAGGCCTTTTCATAATGCCTCATGCAACAGTGACCCACAGATGTGTGGTGGACATGTGTGCCATGAAGCACAAGACATGTGTCGTGGGCATGGCACCATGAAAGGGCACTGCAGAACATGCAGGCCAGATGGCACAGGGCAATGTTGTGGAGATGCACATGGCTGCATGTAGGATGCACAGTAGCCACAGCCACGGTACACTGTCCAATGGCAGAAGTGTGTGCGTGACAGCCATAAGTGTCAGACCCATGGAACAGGGGTGCTGGCAGCACCCCCCCAGTACTCTCTGACTGTCCACAGTGGCCCTTCAATGCAAGCAAGGATGGACAGCATGCAGCATGTACCCATGTGGGGAAATAACACCACCCCCACAACCCATGAATACACTCAATAATCTGGTGGCCCTGGGGACAGCCATGTAGAGGAACATGCAAATGTTGACACTGTTACCAGCATGCCAGCCAAATACTAGTGGACATCGTACAGTCATGGGGAGAACAGCCCTGAACTAGTCCTTCAGAACAGTAGTGTACAGGGACATGACTCAGTAGGTACAGCAGCTGGCCTATTGAAACAGTCTGTGGGCCAGTGTATAATCCTGATCATCAGCCCTGTTGACCAATGGAACTATGCTTAAATGACACTCCCCCAATAGAAACATGTGTATTGCACCACAGGGTCACACCTACACACAGAACACATGGTGCAGAGGATCCTGCATACAACCAAGGCACATATCCATGTCCCCGCCACAGAGAGGGCACTGTGGGGCTGTCATCTGTCACTGAGTACAGCTGGCACATCAGGGTAACACAACAGGTCTATTCACACTGTGTATAGTGCTGGACAATGCAAAGGCCAAATGCTGTATTAGCACACATGACTGCATGGCACAACTACCACCTGCACAATGGTTTGTGTCATGTATACACACAGTCGGTCACATGCGCAGGTGTGTAGCAGAGGAATAGGAGGTGGACACAACCTCCAGTGTGCATTACATTTAGGCTGCACAGTGACATGGTGATGCAGGCCATCTGGAGGGGCTGTAAGGCAACAGCCAATGGCGACACCCGATCAACACTAACATACAGCAGTGGCCACAAGCACATGTGACACATGGCCATAGGTGAGTGCCATGGCAACACATCCCAGATTGGCTGATGTGAGAATGCCATGGCTTCCCACCACTGCCATGTGTGTGGCAGAAGCTGCACCAGGAAGGGATACACAGTGTTGCACATACAGGAGGTGACTATGGCCATACCATTATCCCAGGGCAGCACATCTGGGCACAACACAGTTGCATACCATGAAGCTAGACTTTAGCAAGGCATTTGACACAGTCCCACACAAAAGATTAATATACAAGTTAGCCAGCCTGGGAGTGGGTCCCAAGACGACAGCCTGGATAAAGAATTGGCTGAAGAATAGGACACAGAGAGTAATAGTAAATGGAGTCCACTCAGAAGAAAGGGGGGTTACTAGTGGGGTACCGCAGGGTTCAGAATTAGGACCGGTCCTCTTCAATGTCTTTATAAGCGACATTGCAGAGGGACTGGAAGGAAAAGTATGTCTCTTTGCAGATGACACAAAGATCTGCAACAGAGTTGATGCACAAGGTGGGGTGGAAAGGATGAGAAGGGACTTGGCAAGGTTAGAGAAATGGTCAAATGTATGGCAGCTTGGATTTAATGCTAAGAAGTGCAAGGTAATGCACCTGGGAAACAAAAACCAAGGGGAAGAGTACACAATGGGGGGTGAGATACTAACAACAACAAAAATGGAAAGGGACCTGGGGGCAGTCATATCAGATGACCTAAAGGTGGGCAAGCAATGTGAGAGGGCAGCAAGGAAGGCTGGGGGGATACTGGGATGCATAGGGAGAGGCATCACCAGTAGAAAACAGGAAGTTATTATCCCTCTGTACAGACAGCTGGTCAGACCCCATCTGGAGTACTGAGTGCAGTTCTGGAGACCCAATCTCAGCAAAGACATAGACAGGATGGAAGCTGTCAGAGGAGGAGCAACTAAAATGGTGCAGGGTCTGCACCAGAAGACATGAAGAGAGACTAAAGGAGCTTAATATGTATAGCCTCGAGGAAAGGAGGAGAGGGGGACATGATATAAACTTTCAAGTACCTCAAGGGAATCAACAAAGTCCAAGAGGGTAGCATCTTTCAAAAAAGAGGATTGCAAGAACAAGGGCACAATTTGAAGATAGAGAGTAGCAGCTCAGAGGTAATTTAGGAAGTATTTTCACAGAAGTTATGTGGATGCATGGGCGGCCTTTCGGAGGAGGTTGTGGAGTCAAAAACAGTGGTGGAATTCAAGCATGCATGGGACAGTCATAAGGCCATTCTGGGGGGGGTGGGGGTAGGAAGAAGTAGGCTGCTGGTTAACTAGGATCTGCAGCTTATCCAGAAGGTAGGGAAATGGGCAGACTGGGTGGGCCAAGCGGTCCTTATCTGCCGTCAAATTCTATGTTTCTATGAAGCTTAAATTACACACTGGCAAAGTATAAGGGCACAGCACCAGAACAATGTGATCCAATACAATTTGAGGGTGATATTTGGGGGGGATGTCCACTGGACAACAGCAGTATACAGTGTACATATGGCGAACACCGAAAGGGGCTTGGAGAGCTGTGCACGGGCACACGCATTAATGTGACTATGACTACACAAGTGGGGGACATGCAGAACAGGATGTGACAAGTGCATGGGTGTGTGCTGTAAACAGTGCAATTAGTGGTATATTCAGGTGTCATGACACACTGGACTATGCAGAGACCCCTGATGCTGTAAGTGGCGCAAACCCGAGTAACAGCATCCTACTGCCATTCCAAGGGTCAGATGGGAAGGTCACCTGGACGTGTACATGCCACATGCCACAGACCACAATGGCCCCTTGCAAGGACCACATGATCACACCACTAAGACAACTACAGGCATGTGTATAGACGGCCCCAGTGCTGAACAAAGTAGCAAGACAGGGACAGATAGGGTGCCACATTTTCTACGTAATGTGACGTGGGCAGTGTTCCCGTGTAAGGGATGTGAGTCCAACAAAAAAATAGGCTAAACAGCCACTTTGGTTATGCCACGTGACAGAGGACAGGACTACCATGTGCACAGCACCAGGAGCAGGTTAGTACACATGGCCCCCCATGGTGGACAACAGAGTGGGAGAAGGCTACAATGTACAGAGTGGATGCACCACATGTGTGACAGCATGATGCAAACCTGCATGTGGTGAATGAAAGGCCACAGTGGACGAATCATGGTGAATGTGCAGCACAGAATAGGTACAACAATGTGAAACACACTGGTATACCCACATGACTGTCTGTGTAGCAACACCCCTGCTGTGTGGCGCTGTCTGGATGTCCCATATCCTCAGGGGCCCACCTCCACTCATCTGTCCGGGCCTATCTCCTGGCCTCTCTCTCTGCAATGTGAACACAATTACAAAGACACAATCAGAGCCATGCATTACCACATATGTCCCCCACAGTCCACCCAAATATGATGAAGCATTGTGGATTTCTACTGTACACCCATGAGAGAACGTATGACCTCCAACAGTGGATGGCATGCAGTGTACTGCTGCCTAGGCATGATATAGGGTTCTAAACTGCCCTCACCCCAATACCACCAAAATACATAGAAAGTACAGTGAAAATAAATGATACATGTAGTCAGCAGACATGGTACATGTAGTCAGCAGGTGTACCATGTATTGTATGTGACACCCTACCTCAGCCCCCTGACTGTATGCCATGCATGTACAATACGTATCCAGTATCCTGTGGACCTTGCCCCATGTTGACTGGTGACATCGCAGTCAGCCAGGCTGAAGGAGCACCCCTATTGCACAGGACGGGCAATGGTCCCAGTGGGTGTTGTCATATGGCCTGCAATGGATACACAGGTCAGCACATTGACAATCATATGTGTGTCCCACACCAGAATGTGTGGCACAGATGTACATGGACAAGTGACACCAATGTTAGGCCAATGTAGCAGGACAACACTGAATGGGGGTCACCGTCATGGCCATGTGCCTACAGAGGTGGTGTACAGCCTACCATTGGCATGCTGTGGACAGCCATAGGACCACATGCTGTAGATCTGGCAATGGGGGCTTCTCGTTACCACTTGTACTCCTTCGATACCATTTTGTACCATTCAGGTGTAACAGTCCCAGAAATTCAATGAACATTACAGGAAAGTTTTGATTGTTTGGAGTCATTTTTTGTTAAATCTAAGTTAAAGCTTAACTCATCTAAAACCACATGTATGTTGTTTGGGTCATCCATCAAACTAAAAGAAGATCTGGATTTGGATATTGTTGACAGTAAAGGGATAGGTCTGGAGTCAGTTAATCATTACAAATATCTGGGATTCTGGTTAGATAAATTTGGGTCTGGTGATATGTACATTGATCATTTATTTTCCCTGGTTAACAAACGGGTGGGTTTCCTATATAGGAACAAGAATTGTTTTGAACCAGAAACATTAAATTCTATTATGAAGGTGCAGATCTTGCCACTGATAGACTATGTGAAGGTTCTTTATGCTGGAGCTACTAATGATTGATTATTCAAGTTGGATGTTCTTGTAAATTGTTTAGCAAGATTGGTACTTAAATGCCCCAAACTTACCACTGTGAATTATATGGTTATCCTTCAGCAGTAAAAGAAAGATACATAAACAGTTATTTGCCTACAAATGTGGGTTTGGAATGGTCCCTTCATATTCAGGGGACAGAATATCCTTTAGAAAAGTAGAACTGACCCTGAGAAAATCGGCTGAAATAGAAATGGTTGTCCCTTTAGCAAAAACAAAGCGTTCCCAATATCTTTTTAGTAATTATATACCAACATGTTGGAATGGTCTTCCCCCTGAATATAGACAAAAGACTGGTAGGCCTCTGTCTATTTTTCAACTTAGAAAATATTTGTACTCTTTACAGGAATCTTGTAAATGTTATTAATCATGATTGTGACTGAATGTATTTATTTTGTCTTGTATATGTATATATTTTTGTAAGGTCACCATTGTGAATGAGTTTATACTCAATGGTTTTACCTTGAATAAACAAACAAACATATGTCCCAAGGCACCTGATGGTCACCATGTCCATGACAGGCACCTCCATGTGTATAGCTACGCATGTCCACCATACATGTCTGGGTGGGACACACCACAGCGGTCCTGTGCCTGTCACCACTGTGACTCCTGACCTCAACCACATATTACGAGATGGATACATTGATGCCTTGTCAATGCCATTATTACGGTACTAGATATGGGTGCAGGACACACCATGGACACCTGTTGGACACATACATCAGTTTGACACCTGCATACCCTATTGTTGTGACATGTCAACAACCACACTGTATCATGGGGATGCACAACGGGCATCCACTATGACACACTTTGCTGTTCAATGATACATGCCTACATACCCCAGCATGCATGGTCACAAGGAGGACTGTGAGGCACAGAGACATGTGGGGTCTGCAGGGATACTGCTGTTCACAGTCATGCCAAGGCATGATATGACTATTTAACAGATGCTGGTGTGTAACCTGAGGCACATGGACTGACACATGTATGGACACATACGGATATCAGAGGCATGGGAATGGTATGTGACATCACAGTGCACATCGGCCATGCCGTACATCGCTGTGATCACACATTTTGGACATGGCCATGCTGACAAGCAGTGCCAGCATGCAGCAAACATGTTCCATATGTGTCTCCAACCAAGTGTGTATCTGCACTGAAACAGAACAACTGCAATGACAGACACTATGCAGGTATGTGCACCTACATACGCATATCAGGACAGATGCCCATAGTGTGTGTGTGCCAGCACACTTGCACGGTGCACATGGGGCCTGCATAGCATATTGGTCACCAATGTCATTGTTGTATATATATATTCCTGTCACCACATTGTGTCATGTCCAGGGGAGACACAGGTGCATATCACAGATCCTGTGGCCTGCACACCATTGCCCATTGTGCACCCGGCTTCTGACAGCACCATTCCCTGCCCAGCAGACTGTCAAATGATATCGCTCGGCATCTTGTCGGCCTTTGTAGGCAGGTGTTGCCCTTAGTATAACAGACATGGACATGTGCCGCTGTACACCTGCATTATAAAGAGGGTGGGGCATGTATATGACAAACACAATGGACTGGAATGCGGCATAGTGTTCCTCAACTGTGGATCCAAAGAGACAGCCTGCCGCATTCCACAATGGTCAGTGTCAGACACAGAGACACCCCTGACAGATAACTTCAACCAACATGTCACACATTCTCATGGTGTTCATACCTGCTCGTAGCACCGTGCCCTCCTCCACCATAGCATGGTACCAGTCAAGGTGTGCTCTGTCTTTCCTGCTTAGGTCCCTGTAGCAGTGCAACACTGCTCACCTGTGCATGGTACACCAATATGCCTCCTGAGGTGACTGGCTATCTCGTCCCAGACGTCAGATCTGGGCCTGTCCAGCTCCTCCTGTCTGAAAAGATAGCCCTCAATGGGGACCACCAGGTCAGCCAGCTCTACATCTGCCCACCTCTGGGCGTGCTGGATGGATGCCATTCATCTTGTAGCTCTGGCCATTGTGCAGGTGCTGCTGATGGTATGCAAGTCTAGCCACATTCTGACAGGCCTCACACCCACGTACTTAGAGTAATAGTGCATTCTTGGTTTGCCACATGCTGCTGGTGTTAGCACCATGTCTTTGCGCAATAGGGTATCACAGCACATGCGCAATAGTGTTGTGATGCGCGGCAAACTAAGGTTGTGCCCCATGCTACCACACATGTGCAGTTGCCACGCAGTGCCATATAGTGAAGGGCTCTTGCTACCACGACTCCAGCCATCCATACTGCGTACACCAAGAGGCACGCGTAGTAGACTTATGTGCATGACCGACCCGCATTTGCGTCTGTGCGATACAACACTGCTGTCATCACTGAATGGCGCTGTGTGTGTCCTGTTGGGTGCATTGACATATGGCATCTAACACACAGATGCCTGTGTATGTGCGCTATGGTGTTTGGCGGAGCAAACAAATGCGCAATTACAAAGTCAATTGTGCGGGGTGCATCTGTGCAATATTCAACCAGGATATGCAAAATAGCCTCATTGCACAGTCCGTGCCCAAATAGTACATTTGCATCTCATTACTGGAATGTATTTAGCTAATTTGCATGCACATTACCACAAAAGCAGGCCAGCACCACCACTACAAACAGGTGACCAAGAGGTACTTCAGCTTTGAAGGTGTGTGTTGTGACATGTTTATGTGTAGCATTCATTGTTCTGTGCAAGGGCCTTTTTTACATTTCCATGTCACTGTAACTGGGCCTGTCTCTATCTCTTTGTTCCAAAAGCACCAGAAGGCAACAGACAGAGGCAGATGACCAAACTTTTGTAAAGATGAGCTCAAGGCCCTCAATGAGACCTATGTGCTTCAAGAGGATCTCCTTTTCAGGAAGTGTGGGACACTGCAGGAGCAGGCACAGAGCTGGAGAGAGGTGGCAGAGGCCGTCAATGTGCAGGGAAACTACAACCACACTCACCAGGAGTGCAAAAAATGGGTCAGGGCCTGCCGGTGCACTGCAAAGGCCTATTGGCTGAGATTCGTGCTTCACTTCGGGCAACTGGTGGCGGACCCTCAAGGGCTACTGTGATGACACCGCAGGAGGCCCTCATGGCAACAATCTTCAGGCAGGTGTCTGTGCATGATGTTCCCGATGGGGGCTTTGACACAGGTGGTGACCCACTCCTGCACTGTAAGTATCCAGGTTGCAATTCATGTCTGGTCCTGCATGTGTCTTCCTATACTAACATACTAAAATGGCAGCAGAATAGGCCTAACGGTCTTTCAAGTCTGCTTGATTTTCAGCACCTGCACTGAGGGCCAATTTTGGTGTCCCCCCCCTTCTTGGGTTATATTGTTCCCAGTCCCAGATGTTTCCTCTGTATTGGGCCTGGTCAGATTTAGCCTCCTCCTGTACCTGTCCCATCCCCTCTTAAACCCATCCACAGTCTCCACCTCTACCAGTTCCCTGGGCAGAGCATTCCATGGCCCTACCACCCTTTCAGTGAAATAACATCTCCTCCTCTCCCCTCTGAGCCTGCCCCCTTCCAACTTACACCCGTGACCTCTCGTTGCCCCACCCTCCTTCCTTTGGAGCACCCTGCCTGAGCCTCACTTATTGATCCCTTTCATGTACTTAAAGACCTCTATCATGTCCCCCCTGCCCCTCCTCTCCTCCAGGGTGTACATGTTGAGCTCCTTGAGCCTCTCCTCATAGGTCCTCTCCCCCAGGCCCCAGATCATTTTGGTTGCCCTCCTTTGGACCCTCTCTAGGAGTGTAATGTCCCTCTTTAAATGTGGTCTCCAAAACTGCACACAGTATTCGAGGTGTGGCCTAACCAAGCAGTTGTACAGTGGAAGGATCACTGCCACCTTTCTGGAGGTAATCCCCGTGGCGATGCATCCCAGCATCCTATTTGCCCTTGCCGCTGCCCTCCTACAGGTCTCTGAGTTGTTCATTTTGACATCTACCTCTACCCCACGGGTCCCTCTCACCCTCCATGACTTGAATCGTGTCTCCTCCTAGAGTATACCCCTGGCCTGGATTTCTGACTCCCAGGTGCAGAACCTTGCACTTCCCCGCATTGAATTTTAGTTTCCATTTTCCCGACCAACTTTCCAGAGCCTCCAGGTCTTCCTACAAGGCCTACCTCCTTCTCATCCACAACTGCGCCCAGCTTTGAGTCATCTGCAAAGAGACTCAACTCACTTCTGATCCCCTTTCTGATGTCTGAGACATTGGTGTTGAACAGGAGTGGCCCCAGCACTGACCCCTGGGGCACCCCACTAGTAACCCACCTTGGGGATGAGGCTAACCCTCCAACCACCACCTTCTGAGTACGCTTAGAGAGCCAATTTCTTATCCATCTTAACAACTGTCTCCCTACCCCCATTTCCTTCAGCTTAGCCAGCAGGCCACTGTGGGGTACCAAATCAAATTCATGATGAAGTCCAGAAAGAGGATGTCCACTGACCTACCCTGGTCCAGGGCCCTCATCACCCAGTCATAGAACTCAACAAGGTTTGTCTGGCACGATCTTCCTGGGACAAAGCCATGCTGCCTATTGTCCAAATACCCAGTTTGCTCCAGTAACCCCCCCGGCCTTTTCTTGACAATACCCTACATCACCTTGCCAACCTCCAATGTCAGGCTAACGGGCCTGTAATTTCCAGCCTCCTCTCTTGATCTCCCCTTGTGGATCAGCATGACATGGGCCACCCTCCAGTCTTGGGGCACCCACCCAGTCCTCAGAGAGATGTTGAGAAGCTCCGCTGGAGGACTACCAGGACATCTGCCAGTTTCCTCAGCTCCCTGGGATGTATCTCATCTAGCCCTGGTGCTGTCTACATCCGAAGGGACCTGAGGGCTTCCCTTACTCTCTCTACTGGGATTTCAGCCTCCACGTCCTCCCCCTTTTCACCCTGTACTGCTGGTCCCCCACCTGTCTGTGGTGGTCACTCCCTTTCCCCAGACCCATCAGGGCCCCTGATCTCTACTGGTCCCACTCCTTCCTTCAGTTTGCCCCCGCTCCCCCCCCACAAGACATAGCCCCTCCATCCCCCCCTGGTAAAAACTGAGGCAAAGTACTCACTTAGGACTTCTGCCTGTTCCCCCGCCTCCTGTGCCCAACCATCCCCTATCCTTATCTTGCAGATCTGCCCCCTTACTTTCCTTTTTTCCCCTATGTATCTAAAGAACCCCTTGTCCCCCCCACCGGATCCCACTGGCCAAGGACTGCTCCTTTTTTGCCTTAGCTGCTCTCACCACCCTGGTGACTCTTGGCTGTCAGCTCATATGCCTCCTGATCCCTTTCATTCCTTGAGTGCTTGAAGCGCCTATAGGCCACCTTCTTGTCCCTCACCACCTCCTGTACCTCCCGGGTCCACCAGCAGGGTTTTCTGGCCTTACCGAACTTATGCCTTTCCCTTTTCTGTGTGTATCATGATATCCACTATGTGTACTACTCTGTGGCCACCCAATAACTTCCACTGTGTGATTGTGCATTTCACAGCAAATGTGTGCATCCTAGCATGACTGGTGAGTGCTCTGCTCACTATGTCATGCCTGTGTGTGTTTTCAAGTGGTATCCTGGTACATGCATGAGCAGCTACCTGTATACATACAGTACTTTAAACATGGGCATGCATCCCTAACTGGGGTATATCCTTTTGTTTTCACAGCACCATCACAGCTTGGGACAGGTGGTGGTCCACAGGTACCATGCCCTGCACAACGTGGCCCCATATCTGTAGCCACAGCTACAGCCAGTGTGAGGCCCACTGACATGGACCCACACAAGGGGGGGGGGGTCGCCTGTGGAGGTGTTTGCCATAGACAATGACAATGACAGCACCATGATAGACAGTGTCATCCCAGACACTGCCTCCCACGTGCCCAAGAATGATTCTCCACACTCTGCACATGCCACCAGCAGCCATCCAGGGTTGGCCCCCATGCAGCAGGTGGGCCACTACTTGCAGTCAGCCATGGCGCAGATAGAGGGCAATGTGTTGTGGCCTGCAGTGGCACAGCAGCTGGGCACTATTGCGCAGCAATGGGGAACTGGTGAACAGCTACAGCCTGACCAGCTGCAGAGATCAGGCAGCCACAGCATGCATAGTACCTGCACATGCCTCATCCTCAAAGCCCCAGAGGCAAGGCATAGTGCCACCACATGCTGTGGCAGTCACACGCCAGGCCCCCCTCCCAGATCGGCAGCTTCCACCCAGCCCCTAACACATTGCCCTAGACAACAAGCTGTCTGAACACATGATTCTACTGACAGCCTCCGTGGAGAGCCAGGATGCACTCCATGATGCTGTGTGGAGGTTTCAGGCAAAGAAGTGCTCCATGAGGAGCAGGCTTCTGTCCGCCATGCAGAACTCATGGAGGCTATTAGAATATTCTGCGAGGACATTAATGCAGGTTTATCCGATATAGAGGTAGCTATATGGGAAAACACTGCAGCACTGGCTAACCACGATAGCCATACCACCTGCCTCACAACATCCCCAGAACACCACGCAGCATTCATTTTTCCCCTAACACCCCGTCCCCTAGCACTGTACATCCCCTCACCTCTGGCCATGGTGTTATCTTCTCCACACCTAGCCCAACACATAGCCATTCACGGACACATGTGTCTACCCCCTCAGAGGTGGAGGCCTCACCCCAGGTGGCCCAGGAGTCCCCATTGGTGTTTCCTGTGTCAGTGGGGTGAGGCTGTGTTCATGTCTGTGGTGGCCACACATACAGATTCTGAAAGGTCCGGGGCCTTTAAGGACTGCCTGTGATGCCTTCAGGCCACAGGTGGGGCTACCTCTGCCCTGTATTGCCTATGGTTGTGGAATGTCCACACCCTGTGAACCACGTTGCCCCATCTCACAACCCCTGTGGCATTGTCACACTGTATTGATGGCATCTGAGACATAGATGTGGCCCCTGATGTCGTGGAGCTGGCATGGGTGTGATGAATGCACCTGTGGCTTACCACTGTGGGTATGTGCCAATGATCTGTTGCTGACACATGCCAAACTGCTACTGGTACTTCTGTGCATCCTTGTTAATGTTGTCCCACCTGTGGACATGTGTGCATGCCACTTTGGCACACCTGTGTGCACTACACGCCAGACTGACTGGTACATACTCAACACCACCTTGGGGCCCAATGGGCACTGACATACACAGTGCCTGTGTGCATTACAGCAATGTCTCACCTGCAGGCTATACTCACCTTCTGGGTTCAAAATGTTTGTGCATAATGGTATCCCAGTGCCGCCATCCCCTCAGGGCCAGTCTTGGGTCCCCTGTGTCGTGCCACTGATGCTCACCCTTGTCTGGCAGCTCCATGTTCTCTACATTGTCACCCTCCAGAACCTGAACAACTATTCCATGGTCTATGGCCATGTTGTGTAGCATACAACAGGCCAGGAATATGCCACAGGCCTTGTTCAGGCTATACTGTAGGGCACACCCGGACCTGTCCAGGCATCTGAAGCGCATCTTCAACATGCCGAACACATGCTCTGTGATGTTTCAAGTAGCCATATGTGCCTCACTGTACTTCTCTTCTGCTTCAGACGTGGGCCACAGTATTGGGGTGAGCATCCATGGCCAAAGGGGGGTGTGCACTGTCTCCTGTGTAGAAAAGGTGATATGTTAGCATACCATCTATTATCATGACATTTGGATCTCCACACAGACCTGTTACATATGGTGAGCCTCATCTGCCCATTACCCCACCCACAGTGTCATTTGCACATTTCTGCCCTCCCCCTTCTGGGCCTTACCCTGCTGTTGTATTTCCAGTGTCACCTCCACCGCAGCCTGCATGCCATTCAGTCTGTGGATCATGGCATATCCTCGACCTGTTTATTCCACACAGCAATGACACCTTCCAATGTGTCACTTTGCAGTTCCCTTCCCACAATGTCACAGGCCTCTACTAGCTGGCACCACCCCTGTAACTTGTGCCTATTGCCCACCATCACATTTTATCCTTCCCATGCCAGCTTTACAAGTCTGTTCTCTGTCAGTCCTCTTCAGGTCCCATCACTGTCTCCCTCCTCCCTCCCTCCCCTATGTGTCACATGGCTGTCTGCCATTCCAACACCCCTTCTTACTGTGCTGACACCTGTGTGGCCACCATCGCTGCACCATGATACCATGTGGACACCTTGTTTGTGGTTGTGTTTGCACTCACCCACAAGATGGCCACTGGGATGTTCCCAGACTTGAACCAACAGCACAGGGATGACTGATGCCAGATAAATGCATTGTGTGCACTCCCAGGGTACCGAGCACAGACATTTGAGATGCACCCTGTGGCATCGCACACCAATTGATGGCGTGGTACCACTTCCTGTTTACATAGACATTCTTGTCACCACCAGGTGGTGCTCTGATGGCCTCATGGGTGCAGTCAATGGCCCCTAGCATGGACGGTAGGCATGCAACCCTGTAAATGTGCTGAATAGTTGCTTTCTGCTCTGCTGGTGTGCTAGGGAATCAAAAGAACTCACTAGCATGGGGCAGCAGAGCATTTAGGAACTGTGTGAGGAGACAAGAGGTGGCTGACTGGGTGATGCCAGTGGTGTCACCCACCGGTATCTGAAAGGTGCCCATGGCGAGCAGGCACAGTGCAGCTGTGATCTTGGTCTCCACCATCATAGCATGACTTCTGTGTGTGGGTGCCTGGAGCTCATCATGGAGCAGCTCACAGAGCTGTCTCAGAACAGCCCCGTTGAGCCGGTACCGGCCCACGATGTCTGTATCACTGAGCTGTTCATATGTGACGCAGGGCTGGTACCACCACTGTGGTGCACACCACTCAAGGGCTCTTCCACAGCCACCTTTCTGCTTCCTCAGTCTCCTCACATCAGCCATTACTGCTTCCATGTGGAAAGCAAGCCCAGACATTCTGCTTGCAGTTCAGCAGCCTTCCTCTGGGTGTCTGGCTGATTTAGGGCTGCCCCTTTTATACTTAATTTTGTGCAGCCCAAATTTGGGATGCACAGCACATGCACTGCACTGCACATTTCATCTGAATATACTCATGCAAGGCATATGCAGGTGTCCTTTTCTGTGTGGCATACATTATATCTGTGTGACTGCGCATTCAAAAGTGTGCAACACATTTCCTGCTTTTGAATATAGCGCCACCATGCATTTTCAGGGATGCGCCATGCATCTCCATTTTGTGCCGTGCAAGTCTTTTGAATATGGGGGCCTTGCTGACAAAAATACAGATGGAAGTCATTTTCTTTCAAACAAGGGCTGTTTGAGTCACACAAGGCTGACTCACTGAATGCAGCACCCAGAACTGTCTCACGGCAGCAGCTGCTGTTCAGTGAGCATGTGTTTGCTGTAATAACCAGCCTGTTATCCCAACAAATAATAACTACCCATCTCCATTGAAAAAACTGATAGCCAGTTTCTTTAAGGTTTCAAAAGTTTGGCTTCTGAGTATGGGTTGAGCCAGCACTTTAATATTAAACCCTAATTTTGCACCTTAATAAATTTGGTGCTGTTCAACCAAAGTGCCTGAAATTTTGCATGCACGGTGAGGGTGAAAATTTCTTAAGACTTGGGAAGTTTCATGACAGACCATCATCTGGATTCTGAGATCCAGAAATTGAAAAGCCTGTAAAATTCCACTTTTTGGCCATTTTTATGTTGCTTGCGCACATGCGCAAGAAACACTATGTGGCAGCTTAGGAGAGAAGCAGGTTTTGGAGGTGCGGCACTGTGGCGGCCAATGCCACCACTGCATTCTTGGGCTTAACCCTCATTTACCAATGTAGTGGCACACTACTGCTGACACTAGTTCAACCAGTGTGCCACCAACTTGAAATGAATTAGCCGCTGCAATGAGGGAGCGACCCATCGTTGCAGGGCGTGCCTTGCCTGGTGTAAAATTTCAACACAACATGGTGGCTGTTGCCATCTGCTCACAGTCCTCATAAAAGCTGACAGGGTGCCCAATTGCCATGTCAGCATGCCCCTGCCCCAGTTCATTTGCAGACAGGGGAGCCCAATCCCCACTGGCATAATGTCCTCCCATTTGTTGTGTGCCGAGGGGGGTGCCCAATCCCCCTTGCCATCATGCCCCCCAAAACAGGCTTTCTTTGCCAATGGGGGACCCAATCCCCATTGACTTATGTCCCCCCTCCCCAAAAATGCAGGTGGCACACTGGGAGCCCACCCCAGTGTGCAAAAAGCAAACCTTCAAAAAAAAACTATTCCCGCGATGTCTTTTTTTTTCCCTCCTGAAACAAAGAAAACGGTCCCTCACCATTGTGTCCCCTTCCCCAACCCATGCCCACCCTCTGTACCTCACCTCCCCACACACCCCCCACACCCCATACTTACCTCTGGAGCCAGGCGCGAGGATCTTCAGTGGACCGGGAACACGTCTGCACTCTTCAAAGCCGACTGCAAACTGAAGAAATGCTGGTGAGCTGTATAATGGCATAAATGGGGGGTTTTCAACTTATGTGGATATCTCGTCCCTTTTTTCAACTTTTGGTACCAAATTTTCAACGTGGGGTTCTTGAGACCCCTCCTCATGAATTCAGTCACTGTCATGGCATTATTCGGTCCTGAAAGGTGATTTCGTGGTCAACACGCTGAATCACCTTTCAGGACTGATTAATGAAATGAAATGACAGTGCCACTGTTCATGAGGCGGGCTCCCAAAAAGGGTATGTTGCAAATCTGGTGAAAAATTTCCAAAAAATGAATGTGTCTCAAGCGTGCATTGCGCAGTTTACACGCATGCTTGTAACTTTGAGAATTTTAGAGATTTTTACTCCAGATTTTCTGCATTGCTATTTTTACATACCTCCTTATGAACAGTACAGCTGTCATTGTTCACATCCTGTCCAAAATGTGTTTTCACACATCTGCCGCACAAAGGCGCGGTCACTGTGGGAAATCAATGTTTGGGACAAATTTAGAAAATCACAGTAGCACTGTTCATGAGTGGATGTTCCAAAATGCCTATGTTGAAAATTTGGTGACAAAATTCCACAAATAACTATGTTACAAGTGTGCATTGCGCAGTTTTCATTCACACTCATAACTTCAAGAATTTTTAATATTTTCACTCCAGATTTTAAACATTGTCATTTTTGTAAACCTCCTTATGAACAGTACAGCTGTCATTTTTCACATCTTGCCTGAAATGTGGTTTCACACAGCCAGCGCACAATGGCGCAGTCCCTATGGGAAATCAAGATTCAGGACAGATTAAGAAAATCATAGTGACACTGTTCACGAGCAGAGGTCCCAAAATTCCTATGTTGAAAATTTGGTGAAAGAATTCAAAAAAATGACTGTGTTACAAGTGTGTATTACACAGTTTTCATACACACTTGTAACTTTGACAATTTTTAATATTTTCACTCCAGATTTCCAACATTGCCATCTCTTCACACCTCCTTATGGATGGTGCCACTGTAATTTTTCACATCCTGCCTGAACTGTGGTTTTGCACATCTGGCACAGAATGGCACAGTCACTGTGGGAAATCAATGTGCAGGACAGATTAACAAAATCCAGTGCCACTGTTCATGAGCAGAGGTCCCAAATACTTTCATCAGGTGGGGGTCGCAAAAAGGCCATGTTGAAAATTTGTAGTGTAAATAGCAACAAATGCCAGGGGCATTAGGGGTTTCTAACCATAACGTCCCACCCTGTACAGACTGGCAGGCGTCAGGGGTGTGCCTTTGCATTGCTGGCTCTAATACTCATACCATTCCACCCCCACCCTGCAGCCAGTGACAGGCATCGAGGTGTTCCTTGGACTCTTTGGCCCCAGACTTCACCCCATTCTCCTGTACTGCACCCATTTCAGCGTATGTCCTTATGGAATGGGGTGACTGTAAAGCCAAACACCCCAAGGCACACCTCAACACTTGTCGGTGTCTGCAGGATAGGGTGAGGTGGAATGGCATGAGCATTATGGGTGACGACTCAAAGGCATACCCCAATGCCTGTCCATCTCTGCAGGGTGGAGGTGGGGTTGGCGTGAAGTTCAGCACTTCACTGCCATTCCTATTCTGCATCTGTCTAACTCCTGCACTTTAATGCTAATACCAGCAAGCAAACATTCGGCATTGACAAATGTTTCATCTGTGGAGCAAAAACAGTTAGGAATATTATAATGTTTGGTAATGCATGTATATTAGGGTTAAGCATAGCGTTCAATGTAAAACCCCATTCTTTGCACCTTAATAACTATGACAACATTCAACAAAATGGTACAAAATTTGGCATGTGTGATCTGGGTGGCAAGTTCTCAAGATGTGAGAAGTTTCATGATGGGTGCAGAACTGTATTCCAAGATCTGAAAACATCAGAAATACATAAAAAGCACCATTTAGGGCCTTTTTTTTTGGCTCTCACCAACTGCCAAGATGGTATGGAATTTTTTTATTAAACTTTCAGGACTGAAAGGGCTTGCACCAAGGATATGCCTTTTGCAGGCTTCGTGAAAAAGTATTAACAACTTCCAGAGTTACTGTATAAGGTTTTGAAATTTTTCTTCTGAGTATGCTCAGTAGCATTTTTGAGATAATCCTCTGATACAAACAAAGAATTTTACTTTTGCAAGCTGTTTTACTTTCATGAGAAAGCGTGTATTACTTTTCTGTGAAAAAATTTTACTGTTGTAAGTTTGAGCCTTAATAACTTTGGTGCTATTTTACGAAATTCCCCGAAATGTTGCATGTATTGTCCGGGTGCCAGGTTATTATGATTTTTTTTTTTTGTGTGTGTGTTATTTCTTTATCCTCCTCCTTGCCTCCTGGTCTGCCACTCCTTCCACGACCCCCTCGCCCTGACCCCCTTCCCCACACCCCAGATCGCAGTCGACCAAGGGGTGGCCCAGCGTATCCCTTCGCCGGGTGGGTCCCCCTCCTCCGAGGGGGAAGGCGCTGGGAGGGGGAACCAGTGCACTAGGCATCAGTCCCTGAGCGCTGCTGAGGTGGGTTTGGAGGAGTCAGGGCATCTCGGGCCGACAGGAGCACGGCAGCCATCATCCGGCAGACCAGGAGGCTGGATTTTCCGTTTTCTCCCCGGGGCATGGTGTGCCACTAACGTCTAGGCAGAGCCGACGTTCACCACGCCCCCATGTGCATCGAGGCTCCACTGCTGGTCTCCCCGGCCTCCGCCAGGGCGTACCAGACAGCGAGCCACATCCCCTCCCTCCCCTGGAGTAGGCGAGCAGTCGTGGGGCGCTCAGGCCTACTCCCAGCCAGCTCTCCAGCGACCGAGTCCGTTCCGAACCCGGGTCGCCGGCGTTCCAAGCGGAAATCCAACCGCTGCGCCGATGAGCCGGCATAGGTTATTATGATTTAGTAAGTTTCATGACCATCACTTTTCCAGATTACAAGACCCAGCAAGTGTGAAAATATGAAGAAAATGTTCTTCTTTTGGACCTTTCTTGCTCATGTCTATAAAATGGTTTGGAATTTTGTTAAGACATTTTCAGGGTAAAAGTAGCTCAGCCCAAGGAGGTTCCTTTCAAAGATTTTGTTAAGAAATAATTGTTGGTTCTTGTGTTCTATATAGAATAAAGTATGGGGTGGTGTGCATTACAAGAACTGAATACATATCCGAGCTGTGTGATGCTACATAAATGCCAAAAACGACGTTCGAGGAGTTTAGTCAAGCTTCATGGACCAAGGGTGCGCATTAAATTTGAGTAACTACCAGCTCATGTTTGATTTTATATAATGTCTGGCCATCAATTCCCCACCATTACCAAACATCAAAATAATAGGATAACTAACAAAAAGTAACTGAAATAACATTTTTACACTGTATGAACTTCTGTAAACTGTTTAATCTTTTTCTTGTTTCATTTATCATTTGTTTTCCATGATGTTGTAAGAAGAGCCAGAAAGCCGGGTAATGCCCCATGGTAAACTGCACTGACATTTCCTTTACATATTCACAGGAGTTATATCAGGTAACAAGTGTTTTTTCTTTTGTTATGGAACTTGGGTTGTGAAGCGAGTTCAATCAAAGAGGACTATTACCTATGAAAAGTAAATTTTATTTAATGACTTAATGACTTACTGACAAAATTAAAGAGAGAAGTCACTTTCTTCCAAACAAAGGCTGTTTGAATTGAACAAGACTGCCTCATCGAATGCAGTGCTTGAGACTGTCTCAAGACAGTAGCTGCTGTTCAGTGAGTGTGTGTTTGCTGTAATACAGTAACTGTCCAGTTATTCTGGCAAAAAATAACTGCCCATATCCACTGAAACAAAATTGGTGGCCAGTTATTATAATTTTCAAAAATCTGGCTTCTGAGCGGGGGTTACATAGAAACATAGAATTTGTTGGCAGAAAAGGACCAGTAGGCCCATCTAGCCTGCCCTATTTTCTATGTCTACTACTACTCCCAGGATCCTCTTTGGTCTCAGGTGTCCCTCCCTTTCCTCTACCTAAAAAGCCCGTGTGCCTATCCCATGCATGCTTGCAGTTTCCCACTGTCTTTGCCCCAGCACCTCTATGGCAGCATGTTCCAGGTGTCCACCACCCTTTCTGTGAAGAAGTATTTGCTCACATCCATCTCAAGCTCCTCCCCCCAAACTTCATAACATGCCCTCATGCTCTTGTGTTCCTCCTCTTCTTCTGATGGAGACTCCCCTCCTGTACTTTGTTCACCCCCATGAGGTACTTATAGGTCTTGATCATATTCCCTCTCACTCTTCTTGCCTCCAGGGAGTACATACTGAGGTCCTGCAGCCTCTCCTTGTATCCCTGTAGAACAGGAAGATCAGGGGCTTTAAGGGCACAAAGGCAGTAGGAAAGTAGAGAGAAAAAAAATTATATAAAGAAAATAAATAAATAAAATAAAGAGAGAGAGGAAAGAGTAAGTATACAAAACAACACTTAAGGGGCCACAAACAAGACATGATGGGAGTGGTGCGGTGCAGTGCAGTGGCTGTGGAGCAGCAGTCTTCCAGGGGATGTTCTGGAGGATGCAGTGTTGTCCCATCTGCAGGCACATCTCTGGCCTGAGGGAGGAGGTTGTTCATCTCCAGGCTGAGTTGGCCAGGATTTGGGAGACCTCCTTTCCCACCGAGGGACCACCAGGGCCACTGCTGCTGCCTCAGAGGTTGTCAAGAAACAGGAGTGGTTTGACCACAGTGGGCTCAGGAGACTGAGGGTGGTGGAACAGAGGCACATCCCTCCAGTTGTACCTCTCCACAATCCATAAGCCACTCTGGCAGAGTGTAGTTTCTCTATGGCTGCACCTGCAGTGGAGACCAAGGAGGATGCTGGGAACCTTCACAAAGGAGACACACTGGAGGGTAGCATGGGATCCAGAGGGGAAGGAAACAACTCGTGGTGGGAGACTCTATTGTTAGGAGGGTAGAACTGGGGAAGGGAGGGGAGAGGGAGGTAAGGTGCCTGCCTGGCGCCATGGCTTGGAGGGGCAGGGAGCAAATCCTCAGGATCGTGGGAGTAGCTGCATGGAGGAGGGCGCTGAATGTCATTGCTCACCTAGGGACAAATGACCTGGCTGGGAGAGGGATCAGAGCAGTGCCGGAGGAGTTTGTGGAGTTGGGGAGGGGCCTTAGACAAGTAGCATGCATGTAAACCTTCTCGGAGCTGCTGCCTGTCTATGGTATGGGTGAGGTTAGGGTGCTCCGCACCACGAGATTCAATCAATAGTTGAAAAACTGGTGCAGAGCTCAGGGTTTTGGCTTTGTTGGGGACAGGGGGTCTACCTGGAGGGATGCAGGCCTATACTGGTGCAATGGTCTGCATCTGTCCAGGAGGGTAACCAGGATTCTAGGTTTCAGGTTTAAATGCTTCATTGGCAAGAATTTAAACTAGCCAAGGGGGGGAGGCACTGAAAAGGAGAAGGAAAATCCTAGCCCCCCCAAAAAAAAAATCAGGGTAGTTAGTAAGGTAAACATCAAGATAGAGAAGTCGATAGGGAGAAGGGCAGGGGTAATTGGAGAAAAAGACAAAGTCAATAAGGACAAGGATGGGGCAAAAAGGAGGAAGGCCATCAAAAAATGGAGGGTAATGAGTACCAATGCCCGTAGTCTAGGTAACAAGCTCCCTGAACTGGTGGCATTGATGGAAGAGGGATGCCTGGATATTGTGGTAGTCACAGTAACATGGTACACAGAGAACCATGACTAGGATGTCAACATACCAGGGTACACAATCTACAGGAGGGACAGAGAGAGTAGAACAGGAAGAGGAGTAGCTTTGTATGCAAGGGAAGGGATCAAAGTAACGGAACTAAAGGGTAAGCAGGGAGGACAGGAGGCACTGTGGGTCACCCTGGAGACTGGAAATGGCACCACAATCCACACAGGGGTTGTGTACAAACCTCCATCTCAGGGGGAAGAGATGGACAAGGAAATGATAGAAGGCATTCTTAGGATGGCAGAGAAAGTGAAGATATTGCTGATGGGGGACCTGGATATGCCAGATGTTAACTGGAGCCCCTTTGCTGCAGCCACATCCAAGAGCAGGGCAAGGCAACACAAGACAAAATTTATTTAAAAGACGCCCAATCCCGGAGGCTCTGGGCACCGTACAAAATAGAGAAATACAACATCAGAATAAAATAATACATCACAAATCTTTAATAAGAAAATAAAATTAATAACTCAGCAAATAATTTCAAGTTCTACTACAATTTATGGTTTTATCCCATAAAAGCTTGGGAAAATAGGAGAGCCTTCAGGTGAGCCTTAAATATATCTACAGTGGGTGCTCCCCTGACCCCAGCTGGCAAAGAATTCCAGAGAAATGGAGCTGCGACACTGAAAGCTCTGTCACCAGCAGATTTTAGCCTTGTTCTAGGAATCGCCAGGAGGCCCCCACTAGAAGAACGGAGGGGGCGGGCAGAGAAAGCAGGTACCAGAAGGTCTAACAGATAACCAGGGCCCTGCCCATGTAAGGTCTTATAGGTGAGAAGACCCACCTTAAAGAGGATACTCCACCTGACTGGTAGCCAGTCCAATTCACGCAACACCGGTGTAATGTGGCAAAATTTATGCTGCCCAGTAAGTAAACAGCCAGCTGCGTTTTGCACCAGCTGCAGCCTCCGGAGAGATCCTCCTGTGACCCCGAGGTAGAGCGCATTGCAGTAGTCAAGCCTAGTGTGACTAAGGCATGTATCAAGGTAGAAAGGTTCAGAGGCAGAACAAGGGGCTTTATCCTGGCAATATTTCTGAGATGGAAACAACAGGAATGAACCATGGAGGATATTTGTGCCTCTATAGTTAAATTCCTGTCCAGAATCACTCCAAGATTTTGCAACCAAGAGGAGGCCTTCAGTGACACAGCTCCTAGAACAAGTCCAGTTGCTGAGTCAGAAGCCATCCTGTCACGCACTCTGTTCAACTCCACCACCAATACCTCCATCTTATCAGGGTTCAGTCACAACCAGCTGGAGGCCATCCAGTCGTTGATCTCAGCCAGGCAGATATTTAGCACATCCACTGCATTGGATGTTCCTGGGGCAAAGGTCAGATATAGCTGGGTGTCATCGGCATAATAATGAAAATCCAAGCCATACTTCCTAATGATCCCTCCCATGGGCAGCATATACACTGCGAACAACATTGGGGCCAGTACCAATCCTTGAGGAACTCCACAAAATAGGAGGCTAGATGTAAATGAAGAATTCCCCATCACAACCCATTGTCTCCTGTTGGTAAAAAAGGACTCAAACCAGGGGATAACAGTACCAATAAGTCTGCAGAGCTCCCTAAGGCGGTCAAGCAACACACAATGGTCCACAGTGTTGAATGCTGAAGAGAGTTCACGGAGAACAAGAATTATCTTATCCCCCCAATCTCTTGCCCTGAGGAGATCATTCTGCACCCAAACAAGCACAGTTTATGTACTATGCCTAGCCTGAAATCCCGACTGGAAGAGTTCATACAACTCATGAGTCACGAGGTGCTCTTCCAACTGAAGCGCCGCCACCTTCGTCAAAAAGGGAAGGTTGGATATAGGATGGTAATTTGCCTTGGCCTCCAGGTCCAGAGATGGTTTCTTTAAGAGAGGTCTCACTAGTGTCTCCTTCAAGGCATCTGGAAAGACCCCCTCAGATAAGGAGCAATGGACAATCAAGGCAAACACCGGGCCTACAGAGTCAAAACATCTCATTAAGAAACGTGTCGGCACTGGGTCCAGCTCACAAAAGGTGTGCTTCAGATTGACTGCCACCTCAATGAACTCACTAACCTGCACCGGTCTAAACTCTCCCCAACCAGGCGGAGTGCACTCAGAACACATAAGGCGACCACTGCCAGCTATGACATTGCTGGCTAAAGAAGCCACCTGCCGGATCATGGACATTCTGTCTGAGAAGAACCGAGCAAACTCTTTGCACTCTGTATTAGAAAAAACCCTCCCAGGCTGCAGACAAGCAGGATGGAGTAGCCTGTCTACAGCTCTGAAAAGTGTAGCTGGTGGGTTTTTCCCAGCGGCAATCTCTGGACAGGAACACTGCCTTCTTACGGTTGATTGCCTCCTGGTATGCACTATAATGCACACGGTGGACCAGTTTGTCCCCCTCCAAGCTGGACGACTTCCTCCAGCAGTGCTCTAACCTCCGACCCATCATCTTCAACTCCCTGAGATCCCCGCCAAACCATGGGGACCTCAAGTATGAAGTTCTGGGTCATACACGGACAGGTGCAAGGGAGTTAATGGTGTCAGATAACACCCTGTTATAGATGTCAACCCCAGCACCAACACCTCTGATGCATGCAACACCCACACTAGATAATTTAGCTGCCACCAAAAAACTCTCAGGGGTCAAACCCCGTAAAGGGCAACAGCTCATCATCTCAGCAGGGGAAGGGCTTCTGGTGGGAGCCCCAAGCATGAACTGCACCGTGCAGTGATTGGACCAAGATACTCAATCAATCCTGAGATTAGCAATCTCAAGCCCCAGTGAGAACACCAGGTTCAACATGTGGCCGTCCTGATGAGTCGCTGCAGTAACAGCTTGTGTCAGGCCCAAGGAGGACATAGTCTGAAGAAAATCATGACTACACCTTTGATACTCATTGTCAACCCAAACATTGAAATCTCCCAGAAAACCACATCTGGGGGATTCCAACATTCCATCGGTGACGAATTCAGCGACCTCCTGCAGGAAATTCCCCATCGGCCTAGAAGGGCAATAGATAAGGAAGATCCTGCAGCCCGCACCTGGTCCCCCACGAACAGCCACACATTCAAATGAACCTGGAGTTCCCACTGGGTGCACAGTGAAGGCCAGACTGGATCTAAAACAGATAGCTACACCACCACCCCTGCATTCTACTCTGGGGCAGTGCACCAAGGTATTCCCAGGAGGGCCTGTGTCCTGCGACAGGACCATTCTCGATGCCCTACAGGGGGCATGCCTCAGACAGCTTGTGTTGGCACCCACTCGGGAGGGAGCAATCTTATACCTGGTAATCTCAAATGGGAACGGAGAGAGGATTTCAGATCTAGAAGTGGGTAGCCATCTGGGAACAAGTGACCACCAAACAGTGTGGTTCACGATAAACTCATCTGTAAAGTCAAGCCATACAAAAGTGAAGCTAATGGACTTCAGGAGGGGTGATTTTGTCAAAATGGGAGAGTGCCTCAGAAAAGCACTAGAAACAGGTAAGAAGGAGGGGTGGAGCAACACTGGGGAAACATCAAAACTGCCATCACAGAGGCAACAAGCCTTTGTGTGAAGCAAATAAACAAATCAAAATGAAAGGAAAAACCACTATGGTTCTCAAAAGAGGTGGTGGGGAAGGTTAGGAGAAAAAGATAGCATTCAGGAAGTATAAGGAAACACAGAATAAGCAGGACAGAGAGCTATACCAGTTAAAGCAGAAGGAAGCGGGGAGGTAGTCAGAATAGTAAAGGCCCAAACCGAGGAAAAGATAGCCAACTCGGTTAAGAAGAGGATAAAACCTTTTATAGGTACATTAGGAAGTGAAGAAAGACAAATGGAGGGATACTGAGGCTGAATAAAGAGGAGGGTGGGTGGGCAGAGAGGGACAGTGAAAAAGCAGGGATGCTGAATGAATACTTCTGCTCAGCATTCACAAAGGAAGAGGAGGGAGGTACCTAATCCAATTAACAGAAGCACTCTGGATAGGGGGGTCGATCCCAGTCCTTTCACAGAAGACAGGGTTCTGAAAGAACTCCTAAAACTGAAGGTGTACAAAGCAATGGGGCCTGATAGGATCCACGCCAGAATTCTAAAAGAACTAAGGGGAGAACTAGTAACACTATTGACTACCCTTTTTAACAAATCTTGGGAGGATGATGTGGTACCTAAGGACTGGAGGAGGGCAGATGTGACTCCCCTTCACAAAAGTGGGAGCAAGACAGAGGCAGGAAACAACAGACCTGTCAGTTTCACCTCAGTGGTAGGGAAAATGATGGAATCACTTCTGAAGGAAAGAATTGTTGAGTACCTAGAGGCCAATGGGGCACAGACTCAAGGCAGCATGGATTCACAGTGGGAAGGTTATATCAGATAAATCTAATTGATTTCTTTGACTTAGGGACCAAAGTAGTAGACCAGGGAGGGGCTGTGGACATGGCCTACTTAGACTTTAGTAAGGCATTTGACACAGTCCTGCACAAAAGATTAATAAACAAATTAACCAGCCTGGGAGTGGGTCACAGGGTGGTAGCCTGGGTAAAACATTGGCTAGACAACAGGATACAGAGGGTAATAGTAAACGGAGTCCACAGTGAGGAAAGGGGGAGTTACTAGTGGAGTACCGCAGGGTTCAGTACTGGTTCCAGTCATTTTTAATGTCTCTATAAGTGACATTGCAGAGGTACTGCAAGGAAGAGTATGTCTCTTTGCAGACAACACAAAGATCTGCAACAGGGTTGATACACAAGGTGGAGTGGAGAGGATGAGAAGGGACTTGACAAGGTGGGAGGAATGGTCAAATGTATGGCAGCTTAGATTCAATGCAAAGAAGTACAAAGTAATGCACCTGGGAAACAAAAACCCAGGGAAAGAGTACACATTGGGGGGTGAGATACTGACAACAACAAAAATGGAAAGGGACCTGGGGGTAGTTATATCAGATGACCTAAAGGTGGGCAAGCAATGTGAGAAGGCAGTAAGGAGGGCTGGGGGTATACTGGGGTGCATAGGGAGAGGCATCACCAGTAGAAAACAAGAAGTTGTTATCCCTCTGTACAGACAGTTGGTGAGACCCCATCTGGAGTACTGCTTGCAGTTCTGGAGAACCAGTCTCTGCAAAGACATATACAGGGTGGAGGCTGTCCAGAGGAGGGCAACCAAAATGGTGCAGGCTCTGCACCAGAAGACATACTAAGAGAGAGACTAAAGGAGCTTATTATGTATACCTTTGAGGAAAGGAAGGAGAAGGGGGACATGATAGAAACTTTCAAGTACCTCAATGGAATCAACAAAGTCCAAGAGGGTAGCATCTTTCACAAATAGAGATGTGCAAGAACAAGGGGGCACAATTTGAAGATGGGAGGGACAGTTCAGAGGTAATGTGAGGAAGTATTTTTTTCATGGAGAGGGTTGTGGATGCATGGAACAGCCTTCCTGAGGAGTTTGTGGCGTCAAAAGCAGTGGGGAAATTCAAGAATGCATGAGACAGATAACATTCTAGTGGGAGGTAGGAGGAAGTAGGCTATTGGTTAACTAGGATCTGCAGCTTATCCATTAGGTAGGGAAATGAACAGTCTAGGTAGGCCAAGAGGTCCTTATCTGCCATCAAATTCTATGTTTCTCTATTTCTAGTTTCTTGTGCAACCCCCACACCATTTTGGTAGCCCTCTTCTGGACCACCTTCATCCTGTGAATGTCCTTGCCAAGGTGCAGCCTCCAGAAGTGAACATAGTACTCAAAGCCCTCAGTTTTCTCTGGTTCTGTGACATGCAGCAGTTGCTACAGAAATAAAGGCATCACAGAATTTGGGGCTGGCTACAGAAATTACACAGAAACTGCCCCAGTAAATCAGAGACTGCCTACACTCCTTTCCCCCAGTTAAGAAGGAATGTGGAATGTGGAGAGTTGTGCAGTGCATTGGCTGTGGGACAGCAGTTTTCAGAGACCTTCTGGAGGCTACAGTGCTGCCCCATCTGTGTGCACTTCTCTGGGTTGATGGAGAGGGTCACTAGACTCAAGGCTAAGCTGGCAAGGAGACAGGGGACCTGTTCACCCACCCAGAGACCACAAACTCTGTAACCATTACCAGGAACGATGCCAGGTAGGATGAACAGCTGGACTATGGTGGGCTCTGTAAGGCTGGGGGGAGGTAACAAGCTCATCCCTCAACCACTACAAAATTCCTACATCACTCTTGTGAAGTGGGACTGCCCAGAAGAGGCACTCATGGTAGTGCCCATGGAATATATGGGCTCTCCACAGTGGAAACCCGAAGGTAGTGGACAAAGAACACCAGAGGAGGAGGAGGAGGAAGAAATTTCTGGTAGCACACTCAATTGTCAGAGGGATTGATCTGGGAATAGGAGAAGGGGTAGAAAGGGAGGTCAAATGCCTACCTGGTGACATGGCCCGGACAGACAGTAAGTGAATTCTAGGAATCGCTAGGGCAAAATGCAGGAAGGGGGAAAGGATGTCATTGTCCATCTGGAGACAAATGACCTGTCTAGGGACAAAACTGGGATAGTGCAGGGGGAGTTCAGGGACTCGGAAGTGGTCTTAGACAGGTCACACACTCACTAGCTTTTGCAGAGGTGCTGCCTGTCTAAGACAGGGGGGGAAAGATGGATCTCTGCACCACATCTTTCAATTCATGGTTAAGGGAATGGTGCAGAGAGGAGGGGTATGGCTAAATTGAGGATTAGGCACCCACCTGGGAGGATGAGGGCCTATACAGGGGTGATGGCGTACATCCATCAGGGAGGGGAACCACAGTTCTCAGTGGACAGTTTAAATGTTACTTCAATTAATATTTAAACTAGCTGAGGGGGTGGTGGAAGAAGCATTGTTTCCCCACTTATATGCATATCTTAGAGAGACAGACAGACAGAATGTACTTTCATTGTGCACACATAATGCACTAAGGTGCTGAACCCCCAGTGTAGTGTGTTACCTCCCCACATAGTGTGCCTCTCCAATATTTGTGGGACCAGTTGCAATGAAAGAAATGGTCCCTTGTAGTCTTTGTTTTTCATGTACCTGAACATTTTTTTAAAAAGTCCATCAATGTCTTTTGTAGCCTGCCCCAAGACCCCCACTGTGAGCCCCCACTCAGCACCCACCACCTTGCACCCCATACCCCTCTCTCTCACTTAAAACCCTTCCAATGCCACAAAGCCACGCTGTGATGAAAACACATCATCCTCCTGGACTGCAACTGCAAACTGAGGAACCACAGTACTGTGGTTAATGTATTTCCAATGTGTTTTGAACTTTTACTCATAACCTGGCCATTTTTTATTTTTCACCATATTTTTAACATAGCCGTTTTTGGACCCCACCTCATGAACAAGGAGGGGAAATTTTTCAAATCTAGCCCAAAAGGTGATTACATAGTCACTTCACGAAATCACCTTTTGAGCGGGATTGGAACATTTTCACCCACTGGGTTCATGGGAAGAGATCATAAAAAGACAAAGCTGAAAATCTGATATAAAAATATGGTAAAATGAACAAGTTGTGAGTGAACCTTGAAATATTTCGATATTGACTCATAACTTTATGATTTTTAAATATTTTTCCACCAAATCTTCTCCGTGGCCTTTTTGGGACCCCTCTGTATGAACAAGGTAGGTGACATTTTTCAAATCTAGCCCAAAAGGTGATTTCTCAGTCACACCACAAAATCACCTTTCGGGTAGGATTTTAAAAATGTCACCTACCAGGTTCACGAAGTGGGCGTCATAAATAAACTAAGTTGAAATTTCAGGGTCAAAATCTTCAAAAACAACAAAGTTATAAAGGCACATTGAGATTTTTCAGCCTTCACTCATATTTTTGGTAATTTTCAACATTTGTGCCCCCAAATTTTCAATATAGTCAATTTTTCACACCGCCTCATGAACATAACAGCTGTCATTTTTCAAAATCCTGCCCAAAATGTGTTTTCGCACTTGTGGCATGAAATGACATTTCAGCCAATATTTCATAAATCGCACCGAGCATGATCAAAAAGGAATCATAAAAAGTCTATGTTGAAAATTGGGGGTCCAGTGGAAAAAAAAACTACATATGAAGAGACATGTGCAGGGACAGCCATTGGCCCAGCAGCTAGCATGTTGTGTCTCTGTGCCAGCGACTCAAGTTTGGATACGAGCTCGGGGAACCAACTGAGCAGCATGAGGATGGGGCCTGCACTGTCATGTGGCACTGCTCCCAGTCTGGCAGCAGTCTGCCCTTGGCACCCTCTGCATCCCTCTTATTCACCACCTCCCTTCTGCCGCATTTACCTAAGGCTTACACACTGTTATGCGCACCTCCATAGCTTAGGAATTTCCATCCAGGCCTGTAACGTGTTTCTGCTGGACAGGAATATAAATCATCTTTTTTCTTCTATGGTTTGCATATGACATCCATACACATCCTGTTCCTGTGGGAACTGTATATATAAATATATATATATATATATATTACGTCCAGGTTGTGTTATGTATATCTTTCTTGTACATGTGACTTGGAATGTAAATACTTTGCTCCTATCAGTATTGTTAACATGTTGTTCCTTTTGTATTATGTATATTTATATGTAACTGTACAATTTTCCCTGCCAACAGCAGGTCCACCTTGTAAATGAGCTTGCTCAATGGTGATCGCCTGGATAAATAAAGATTTGATTGGTTGATAGTGCAGTGTTCTGTTGCACTGGCAGCACCCTGTGGCAGGACAGTGAGCCTCCTCTCACAAGTGGTTGACATACTTGTCAAGGCCTGACTCATCAGGAAAAGTGGGCTGCCATGAAAAATTGGGCTGGCACGGCAGCAGTACTACTACTCGCAACACTGATGACCCGAGTTTGGGAATGAGCCTGGATCTTCACTTTATTTATGTGCTGCACATTGTTTCCCACTACTCTGAAAGTAGGCCTAATGGTGCTACAGAGGTTCAAGCTCCCTGATGCAGAATTTAGGTCTACTGTGCCATAGAGGACTGAGGGCCTCATTTTGGTATCCATCTCAGTTGCACTGAACCCTGTGTTTTTCCTACAAATCCAGTCATATCAGGGAAAGGGAAAGGGGAAATTGTTTAACCAGGAAAGGCACACTAACCCGGAGCTTGTTTCCAGGTGCGACCTGGGAGCACAAGGAAGTTAAGTGACTTGCTCAGGGTCACACAGTATGCAAGTGGAAGCTGTGGGATTCAAACCCAGGTCTGGTCTGCTGGATGTCACCAGATTTGCAGTTCAGAGCCTTAGACCACTGTGCTATACTGCCTCTGACTGGACTATCAACTGGCACCAAGCAAAGCAACACTGACCTGATCTTTCTTTACTTTTGATGCCTGATTTTCACTACTATTTCACTGCTGGTAGGTACGTCTAGATGTGCTTTAAAAAGGTGTTTTGCTGCTAGCAATGTGTCTGGTGGTGCCACTATGACCGTTTTGTTTCAAAGACTAGCAGCATGCAGGGGAATCAGAGAGCATGCATGCAGTCCAAAGAAACTATAACAGCTGATGTGAACAGCTGAGACAGGATACCATACAACAGAAGTGTGAAGATTTAAAATTATACATTATGTTGTTGTATGCTGGTGTGGACTGTAGCTGAGTCATCAGCATGTCCTTAAGCACCGAGAGGGGATCGAGGTGTAGGACCACCATTAAAAGTTAACTAGCAATTAAGCTCAAAATGTGAGGCAGTATAGTGTAGTGTAGTGGTTAAGAGCACTGAGCTGTCAACTTGCAGAAGTGGATTTGAATCTCACAGCCACCACTTACATACTGTGTGACCTTTAGCAAGTCACTTAATTTCCCTGTGCTCCCAGGATACACCTAGAAACAAGCCTTAGCTCAGTGTTTATTTTCTGGCCAAAAACTGTAAAATGAAAAAAATATATAAAAATGGAACAACTTCTGATACAAACAGCTTGGACTTCACTCTGAAAGATAAAAAAAAAAAAGCATGCTGTGAACCAACTGCGGATGACAGTGTAGCATGGGTCAGTTCAACACAATTCAAACACTGAATGCCTATCAAGTGCTTCCAAAATAAAGGTCCTTCTAATACTGTGAATTTAAAAATATTGTTCACCATACAGTATATGTGAAATGTGCAAGCAATAACTAATGACAGGTGCATTAAAGGAAAACTACACACTGATATCTTGTTATCTATATAAAGGACTACCTCTCGTGCCATCTTGCCAGTTTCTCCCCAGAAAACACCCTAGTACAACTTCTCCCTGTCAAGCTTCTCCTTGGTGCCCATAACAAAGTGCTTACCATGGCTGCAGTCTATATCCCCCCTAAAGACCCACGAGCTGGGCTCCAGTCTATCCTTAAATTTGCAAGATTACAACCTCCTGACTCTGAGCTCCTTCTTCTCGGTGATTTCAATATAAATTGGCTTGCCTCAGATATCGGACCCAGCAGGGGGTACTATCCTAGCAACCAACCTAACACAGATGGTCAACTCCCCTACTAGAAAAAACTACAAGACTGGAACCAGCACTCTCATTGACTGGATTCTTACTAATTGCCTGGACCGGATAAAAAACACCACTGTTCTCTCCGACTCCCTCAGTGACCACTCTCCTGTGATCTGTATCTGGACAAATACATTCCACAAACTACCTCCTAAAACCTTCCTAAGTTGAATGCTACCGCAAGGAAACCTTGCTAAGCTAAAGACCTGCCTCCTACAACAAGACTGGTCCCCTATCTACAATACGCTGGATGTGGACGCTGCCCTAGACTTCTTCATTGAAACTTTCAACACTGCCTGTGACACCTACGCACCTTTCAAAAAAATGTAAAATCAAAGCCCTCTCTAATCCCTGGCTAACAGCCAAACTACTGGCTCAGCTTAAAGCACGTGACCATCTTTGGGCTATAGCCAGGGCCACAGGCTCCATAACAGACTCACTTAACTATAAACAGGCGCGCAACCTATGCACTTCACAAATCAGGCAAATGAAGAGCTTCTATTTCAAGAATGCTCTAGAAACCACCTGGAGTGATGGGAGATCCTTCTGGGACAATATAAGTAATATTACGGGCAAACAGTCTAAATCCTCTCCCACGGCAATGAACATTGATGGCTCCACTACCCGTGACCCTAAGACTATGGCTGATGCCCTAAATAAAACCTTCACTGACCTCAGTGGTGTCCTCTCACCAGACTTCTTCCAGGACTTGTCAGTTCCAAAACTCGTATCCCAAACCACCTCGCCAGACAAACCGCTATTTCACTTTAAAATAGTTAAGACATATGAAGCCTACAGATACATAAAAAAGGCCTGCTCTAAATCTAGAAATAGCAGTGACACCATTGATCTAAAACTTCTGTCCCTCACCTTGGAAGAAGTGATCCGCCCCCTCACCAAAATTCTCAACCTCTCCCTGTGCCAAAGTCAATTCCCCAACACATGGAAGGCTGTTATAGTCACACCAGTGCGTAAAGGGGGAGACAAATCCACACCAGGGAACTATCGGCCCATATCTATACTTCCACCCCTCTCCAAAGCTCTTGAACGGATCGTGGCGGATCAACTGTCAGACTACCTGCAAAAGTACGATCTACTCTGCATTCAGCAACACGGATTTAGGAAAGGACATAGTACGTCGACGGCCCTACTTGATTTCTCTAGTGAAACTCACAAAGCCTTGAATAAGGGTTATTTAACCAGAGCTGTTTTCATAGACCTCACAAAGGCCTTTGACACTGTTCACCATAGCCTTCTAATCTCTCTTCTGCTCAACATTGGGCTAGCTGAGGGACCTGGAGCCTGGTAAAAGTTACCTGGCACAACGTTCTCAAACTGTAAAAATCTCTGAGGTTCTCTCTGACTCCAAACCGGTCCTTTCTGGTGTCCCCCAGGGCTCAATTTTAGGTCCTCTCCTCTTCAGCCTATTTCTAAACTTGCTTCCCAAATCCTGCCCTGAAAAATTAATACTCTATGCTGATGACGCTGTAATTCTGTCCTCCAATAAGGATCCAAATCCACTACGACAGAACTTGCAGCTTGCTTTCTCATGTGTTGAAAAGTGGTTCCTTGAGCACAAACTGGTCCTAAATCAAAAAAAAAAAACAAAAGTCATGCTTTTCACCAGTCATCAAAAGAGAAATAGGCATACTTCACTCGTCATAAAAACTTCTCTTGGAAATACACTAGAACAAGTGAACACCTTCAAATACCTTGGTATCACTTTTGACGAATGTCTTACTTTTGTGGCCCATATCGATAACACTGCAAAAACAGTGAACCAACGCATTGGAATTTTGTACCGGAACCATCAATTTTTCAACTAAGCTGCCTTGAGGATTGCTGTTCAAATCTCCATCATCTCAATCATAGACTATGGTCTAATTGTCTATGGCTCAGCTACTACCACTGCACTAAAGCGCATCTCTACAGCTCTAAACAAAACCTGTCGACTCCTCACTGGAGCACAGAGACGGACCCACACTTGTGACCTTTACACAGAAACCGGTTGGTTGCATCTTTCCAATCGCCTCATGTATCTCACCTGCATGATGGCAAAAAAATCAATCTTGGGACTTACTCCTCCATGTATCCGGGACCTGCTCTGCCTGAACAATGGCACTCGTACCACCAGAAGATCTGACCACCAACCTTTCCTTGTCCCGAGATGCCAGACTGCTCAGGGGCAAAGATCCTTTACATACCGTGTCCCTACCTGGTACAATGCCCTTAACCTGCCCTCCCTATCCTCCATAACATTAGGAGCTTTCAAATCCCTACTTTACGCTCACCTCACAGCCTCCAGCTCCTGTGACTGCTTTGACTAAAGTCTCATCCCACTGAGTGCACTTACATTTGTTTCACTCAACCACCATGGTCTCCTCTTTGACAAAGACAACTTGAGTACCACTAACCTGGTTCTGTCTGCTCCTAAACTTCTTATTTCTCCCTCTCTTCCCTCTCAAGCTCTCCAGTCCTTATTCCTTGCCCTTGACACTACCTCTGAGTTCCTTTTTCTTTTCTGTACATAAATGTTACTGTTTAAGTTGTGGCCTTGTTAAATGGCTTACTCATTGTTTGTAACACTGTCTACTATGTTTTTGTACTTAATGACGTGGAACCTTTGTAAAAGAGCCTTAGCTTAAAGGTATTAATTCCTAGAACAATAAACTAAACTAAACTAAACAGTTTGTTTCTATGGCAACAGGCACCATTTTTTTTCTGTAGTTGCTGGTGATATACGTTTGCTTTAGTTTCTTTTTTTTTTTTTTCACTGTTCATGCTAATCCCCTATAACTCTTCTGAGGGTCTCCATGCTATAGTTATTGAAATCTTGTTGTCCATCAGAGCTGCCTTAGCACATGAGAACACGATGTCATAGCACCCATTTATTCCATGTATCTTTGTGTTGAAAGTATAAATAGCCTGAAAAAACTCTCTTGAAATACACATACTGAAAGCAGTTTAAAGGGGGAAAAACCCTGCATTACAACTCAGACAGTTTGTAAGGCTTTCACATCTTGCTGCAGCTTGTTTTATTCTACTCTAATTAAGCAGGCAGGCATACTGTGGAGATTAAAGGGTGCTGACATATCATGTTCTCATATGGCAATGCAGCTCTCAGGGACAAGGATTTCAACAACCAGAAAATGGAGATTCCCCCAGGATAGTTACAGGGACTAGTATGAACAGTGAAAATAAACTAAAGCAGTCCCTAACAGTAGCATGAGAAGAGTTGTCTGTTGACATGGAAACAAAATTTACAGGATATGAGGGTATAGTTTTCCTAAGATACTACACCTCACACCTGGGTGTGTTCCCTTCAGCCATCTGAGGAAAACAGCAATTACAGCTTAATCCACAGTCTGAAAGGTGTCCGCGCATGTATAAAATGAATCTTTAGCAAAGAAAATTTGCTAAAATAAACCAAAACCTGTCACCATGCATTAAGCAATATCTCAACGCAGTCATCTGATGTGTGTTGGCCTATAAAAGCTCTATATTTTATCTACCCATTTTATAAATATTTTTTTCTGTATAGGGTGGGGGGGGATTGAAGTGAAAAGAACATTTAAATTAATATTTCCACTCCAAATGAACATATACTTGTTATGCAACTCTTAGCTTAGCTGTGATAATCTTTCATACCAGGGTACATCTACAGTAATAATGAGTGTGACTCAAACCTTATGATTCCTACTTACCACTGCACTGCGTGTTACAGTGTGTCCTTCCTGTTAGTAAATTCACACCAATGTTTACATTTTACAGTGGGCTATGAGTATTTAAAGAACATGATTGAAAACTGTGATCATTATGTGAACACAAACTTTCACTCAGCAGCACCCAAATGAAATGGACAACGAGGGCCTGGTCCAGTGGTGCTGCCACTTAAAAAACCATAGCTGCCGTTTGAGCTCCAGAATCCCAGTTTTGGGGTTGGCTGGGGGCCAAGCACATCATGGAGGTTTAATGCTGGGCTTCTGAGATGGGAGGTCGTGAGCCCGCTGGTTCTTGAATGCCCACTGCTGACTGACAGGGGAGCAGGATGGATTGCAAAGGGAGGAGAAAGGAGTCAGTTGAAATAGCTCTGACAGACTGGGTGATGGAGGGGGAGGAAACAACTGAGGTAACAAATCAGAGCAAATAAAAATGATTAAGAAATGGAGAGTACATACAATAGGCACACAGATGTAATGCATGTCATAAGAACACCACGTGTGGAATGCTTTTACAGTATTTAATATCAGGATAAGCTTATAAAAATGAAAATGATTATCTAGTGAGTCATCGTCCATTATTGATCTTTCTTTTATGAAAAGCACACTGCTTTCTGGCTAGACAACGGTAAATTAAGAACACCACAATACATTTTTTTTCATATGGAAAACTTGTAGGTAAATCATTCCTTTTTTCATAGTTGAGCATGGTATAAAAATATTGATTTATGCTTTTAATAAAAGAAAATAGCACATGTTTTTCACTTGGTAACTGCTTCTCCTGTTGCAGTTTGTATTCACCAGTACATTCAAATGTCATGTTTTCTATGTGCAGTATGTTACAGCGATTTCAAATGAATAAAATATGATAAAGAAATCACTTTAGTTTTATGCCCTGTATTCCATGACAAATATAAACTGAGGATATACACACTCTAAAACAGTTATGCCCAGTTCCAACATTAGTAGTTATGTTTACTAAGTTTTTTCTTAACTAGTACTGGCTAGGACTGAAGTAAATTGGCAGAACTTGATGGCTATAGCATGGTAAGTAAAATGATTACTGCAGATTTAAGGGGTTATTCATTTTAATGCTTCAAAACTGTGATTTATAACCATGTGTATATGTGTTTACTTCATCACTAAGTCATGACTAAGGTTTAGTGTACCGTCAGTTAATATAACTTGGGGAAGGAGGTCATGTGGTACGAGGCAGAGATGATCTCCTCATGCTCCTAAGGTGCAATGCCTTCATTGTTTTTTATTAAACTTCAATGCTTTTTGTTTAATTTATGTGTTTTATCTTTTAAACTATAAGAGTTATTGTATGTGGGGGCTTCCAGTTGTTAACCATTAAGTATGCGTGCCTGCCAGTCACAATGCTCCATTTCCATTTGTACGTGTATTAGACCTTCTAGGGACTTCTGCTCCACTTCTAGAGCTCCCACTTTAGGCGGGATGACCTTGAAACAACTCAGGGGAACTCAAAAGAGGGTGGGACAGATGCAAGGGCTTGGCAAAGACCACAACAGAAAGGGAGGGGAGAAGTGAGGAGCCTCTAGGGCTCTCTCATTTAACATAAGTTATGCAGGAATGGGCAGACACAATGGACCAACTGATTCTTTTTCTGCTGGCAGATTCTGTTTCTATGAGAGGAGAGCAATAAAAATTTTCCATGGACTAGGTCACTTGACTTATGAGGACAGACTGGGGAAATTGGGCCTTTACAGACTATAGAGGAAGTGGCTAAGGGGCAACATGCTCCAGCTGTATAAAATACTATCTAATAGAACACTTAGAGATGAACTACAGTAGGCATGTCACTAAAGATCAGGAAGCATGATTTAGGAGGTTGTTAATTCCAGTTCAATGTGCCTGTGCAGCTGGTTTCATGCTTGTATAACACAGATACTCTTTGGATGCTCACCTCTCTATCCATAGGATATACCACCCAGTATGAAGGCAAGGAACCCTAGAGGAGGGTTCCACCCCTTGAAGTACTGTGAGAGTTATTCCCTTGGCTAAAGGTACCTTAGGAAGAAGCCCACAGAAGAGATAGGCATGCCACTGGAGGAGGAGGGGTGGATGAAGGGGCAAGGAAAAATGCTTGTATGTGGAGTGAGGAGAGCAGACCTTAAATGGACTGAATGGGGGTGTGGCCAGTTGCACCGCCCCATTGAACTACAGGCTGTAGCCTTCCAGTTCAATGTGCCTTTGCAACTTGTTTTGTATTTGTGTAACATAGATACTCTTTAGCTGTTCACCTCTCTATCCATGGGGTATGCCACCCTGTAGGGGTACAAAGGCAAGGAATCCTAGAGGAGGGTTACACCACTTGAGGTGCCACTGGAGTGATTTCCTTGGCTAAAGGTACCTTAGGAAGAAGCTCAAAAAGAGTGTCGAGCAAAGCATACAATGTGATGAACACTTATCAGAGTTGAAGACCTGTGTAGGTTGGTTGGTAGTATGGGTTCAGTTGGTAGCAAGGGTAAATGAAAACCTGTACGTAGGTCGGTTGCTAATAGGGTTCAGCTGGTAGCATAGGTCAGTTGGTTGTATTGTTTAAGTAAAGTAAGCAAGAAATGACTGGTGTACAGTGACCCACTCAGAGATCTGACTGTAAGGTGTGAAGGCTAGGCTTTTTAAGGAGAGAGCGAGAACAGCCAAAGGAGTAGATGGGATGATTACAAGATATCCACCCAACTCCATCCAACAGCAGAAACCTACCTAAGTGGGAAACCTACCTAAGTGACTTAGGGACTACAAGGATGCCTATCTAGTATTATGACTATTGGCACAGAGGAGGAGCAAACACCCCTTTTGAGGAGGAAACCTCTGGGGATCCAAGGCATAGATCGCCTTCCCTTCAGACTTCGGGATAATTTTGGTTAGTGACTGCTCTGCTACTGCAATTTAGTCGACCAATCCAAGGGAAATGCAATTTTGGGGAACACTGCTGCTCTATCCCTCTAACAGGAACACCGTGGAGGGTTGCGAGTGCACTCCGCAACAAGAGTTGACCAAGGTGGGAGTAGGAGAGTAACGACCACTGAGGCACTCAGCCAGCCTGCCAATCTATGAAAAAAAACAGGTAAACCAGAGGTGGTTGTAGGGAGAATAGCATGAAAGGGTGCCTCTGAACCCACTTGGGCAGCTAAAGGGGCCATTCCCATGAGAACCCTACCCCTTCGCTGCTGAAGTCTTCAAATGCTACATAATGAAGTGACGTTGGTATGGTTGACAACTGAAGGTCCACCCGGAGAGCGGACATTCCCAACTATGGGCCAGGTGATAAGGACCCCACCTCATGCTTTGCATGCTCAAGATGGGGACTTTGGGGTGCAGAGAGAGACCATAAGCCACAGGGCTAGCCCTGAGTCCCGGAAGTAATGGATATGGTTGGCATATCTCCAAAATGTGGAGGAGTGAGTTGCAATAAGAATGGGACCCTCAAGTGAGTCATGATGGATGATAGCAGACATGGTCAGACTGAACACTGTGGACCCTCACGTGGGTCTTGACTGGATGACAGCCTCTGTGGAGAGACCTGTACGTAGGTCAGGCTGAGCAATATGGACCCTCTCATGGGTCTAGGTAAGGCAAATATCATTTGTCAACCACAGGAATTGAATTGTATACTATGAGTAAGAAAACGGTGAGGTTGGGTGAAGCCCAGGGCCAATGGTTGGAGAGGAGCAGGAGACTGTGAAGCCTGTTATGTAGGAGGAGGCTGCAAAGCCAATATTGTAGGAGATGTGGTTCAAAGCAAGTAAACATGGTTTGCTGCCAGACTTGGAAGGGGATAAGCATTGCTAGTAGTGCAAGGGACAGGAAGTCTGGGATGACTGAGTAAACCAAGTTCATAATGTTAGGGAGGGGATGGTAGAAGACTGGGTAGAGCCAAATGCCCTTATGTAGAGAGTTTCCTGGAATCACTGGTTACATAGTGCCACTTAGTGCACAGTGCAGTTCAGCAGGGAGCACACTCACCTCTGAGGCCAGGAGATCAGAAGGCTGTGTGTTCTTTCCCTACACCAGGCACTTGGGTTAAATTCTAGTACTGACACTGTAGTGCAGCATGAGGGGGGTGCTGCACTCCTAAGGTGCCTTCTTTTGGATGAGATGTTAAACCAAGGTCCCATCTGCCTGTTCTGATGGTTTTTCAGGTGGATGTTAAAGATCCCATGGCACTTCTCGAAAAGAGTAGGGGTATTTTTATTGAAAGAAAGAGCTACACACAAATATCCTTCAATACATTTCATCACTTTGATACTATACAATGTAAAACTATACATGACATGTAATTCCCACGTTATTTATCAGTGGTATATTTAGACTGTCACACATTACATACATATTTTACATAATTTCCTTATTTTATGCCCTTATATACGCCAATTTGAGCATGATAGCCAAAACAATTTTGTGCGATCCACAGAATATTTTCTATCATCTGACTGCATTACATTTCTCATAGATGCTTTAATGTCTTTTAACATCTCTATATGTGTAATCTCTCTTTGTTGAGTGGTCCACAGACATCTAGCTTGCCATATGTAGTACCTCATTATTGCTAATATCACATATATTGTATCTTTGTTATATTTGTTCTATCCCCCTGACAGTTGTCCATACACAACCATAGGGTATATTAAGCTCTGGAACAAGGGTTCTTTCCATTCATTTGCCAAAAAGTCCCAAAATTCTTTAGCAAACAGGCATTCCGCAAACAAATGTTCTTGGGTTTCTAGTATTTGACTAGAAGTTTCCCTTGGGCAGTATCTCTCTGATACTTTTTTGTGTTTACTATTATTCCTGACTCCTAACCTTCCATAATTTCCAAGCCAAATTATGTACCAAGTAAAGGTTGGTGTTCTTGGATTTGTTAAATAAGCTAAAACTTTTTTGATCTGAGTTGGTGGACACTGTGGAAATGCGGCTTCCTCTTTTCTTTCTGACAGCAACATGCTGTTATATAAAGTCTTTCTCTCAGTAGTCAAGAATTGGTTTCCTGTTACCCTGCTTTTAAGTATGCTTTTAATAATTTCTGAGCCATAGCTACATATACCTGAGATTCTGTTCAGTAGCCTGGGTTCCTTTTGTGACCAGGCGTCCATGCTAGGTTCTAACCATTTTAAGATAAAGAACTTCCAGTTTTTTTCTCCTGGTTTTAACGCTCCTCCTATATTATAACTTATAAAAATACTATTATAAAATAATACCGGTTCAACATATTTAATCCACCATCTTGTATCTTCCTGTATGTTATTTCTCTTTTTATTAGATTCAGCCTATTTCCCCGCAAGGCCTGAAAAAATATACTCAAAAGTGATGTCATTATAGTCTGTGTGTGTGTGGGGGATATGTAGCTGATGTATAAGAATATAGGCACTAATAAAGTTTTTCTTAACATAATTCTTTTCCATTTAGCTATCTGATGTCCCCTCCAGTTTGCAATCAGTCTGTTTGCTCTGGCTAGCCTTTTTCCCAGTTGTTTTGTGCCATAATCTCAGTACCAAATTCTATTCCTAGAATCTTAATGGGGTCTGTAGTTATCGCAATACCAGCAAACATTTTATGATCAGGGACTGGGGTGTCGCTTAAAGTTATTCCTTTATTTTTTGAATACTTAATATTAGAGCCTGCTATGTTTGAAAATAAACAAAGTGTGTTTTTTAGTGCGTTCTCCTACTGGGGTCTAGTGTTAACACTATATCATCCGCATAGGCTAAAATGTTAGTTGCTCGCTGGTCTGTGGATAATGAGAGGCCTATGATCTCTTCATTTTTACTGATTAGTCTGATCAGGATGTCTGTGCTGAATAAGTATAAGAGAGGATTAAGGGGACATCCTTGTCTCGCTCCTCTTCTCACTTTTATCTTTCTCCCTCACCATACATTTACATTGGAACTCATGTATGCTTTGGTGTATAAACATTTTATCCATGCTATAAATGTCCCTGGGAGGCCAAAGGCCTTTGGTATTGTGAAAATGAACTCATGGCTTAGCCTGTCAAAGGCCTTCTCTTGGTCCAAACTTTGAATATATCGTTGAAGACCTGCTGACAGTCCCTCATGAAATATTTCTCTTATAACTATTAAATTATCATATTGTGTCCTGTGTGGGATTGTGCATGTCTGTGCAGGGCTAATCAACTTTTCTGCCACCTTAACTAATCTGTTTAACAGAATTTTTGCTTAAAATTTTTGCATCTGTGTTTAGGAGACTGAGGGGTCTCCAATTATTCAGTTCTATTTTTGTACCCTTTTTAAATAATAGTATTAGGGTGGCTTCACTCATAGATTCAGTGATTTCCTTTATTTGAAGTTATTTGAAGCATGTAATTAAATATTATAATTAATGCAGCAGCTAAGAAATCTTTAAGATTTTTGTAAAAGCCTGCATTTAACCCATGAGATCCAAGGGCAGCGTCTGCTCGTAGGTTCTCTATTACATTCTCCACCTCCACTACTTTGACTTATTCTATGAGAATTTTACTATCATATTCTGAGATATTCAGAAGATTCAGTCTTTCTATTTCATGTGGTAGCCCTAATGTTTCTGGTGTGGTGCCAAATAATTTTTCTACGTACTTCTCAACTAATGTTAAAATGTCTGGTGGCGAACTGATAGTTTGCCTTGTATCTGTCTTAAGTTCTGTTATTATCCTATGGTCTATTCTTTCCTTACATTCTTTGCATGGGTCGCAGGATCCCTTTTTAATCTGTGCTCCGAACCTCATTTCTTGCTCTAGAGATTTTGCTCTGTCATATTGTAGTTGCTTCATCTGTATTTTCATTGTGTTGATCTGTTCCCTGGTATGTCTTATGTGTTTCTGTTAATGATATTAATTTTTGTAACTGATTTCTCAAGTCTAAATATTGTAAGTATTCTTTGTTTACTAAATCCACAGATTGTGATTGAAAAAAGAGCTGCCAGGTTTTCTTTGTATCTCCCCATCACTCCAGTAAATCATCATAACAACCCACCACTGACAACCTTGCTTCCCATTCTTTCTGCCATTTTTCTTTTATACGAGGGTTGTCTAGTACTGCATCATTCAGTCTCCAACAATTTTTTTGCATCTTAGGGTGTCATCCCATCCTATCTAGACTGAAACAGATTTATGATCTGAAAATTCCCAGACTTGTGAATTAAGGGAAAGAATGCCACAATGATTAGCTTAAAAAAACAAAATCTATCTGGGTGGACAGGGGGCCCTTAAAGAAGGTGTGAACCCAGTGGGGAATTTAGATCTGTATAAATCTATTAGCCCTGCCGTGTTTATTTGCTGCAAGGCTACTGTGTCGCAAAATAGTTTGCTTATTTTTAACCCTCTATCTCCTAATTCCAAGCCGCAGTTAAAATCTGCTGCCCATACTACCGTATGAGAAGTATGTAGAAACTGTTGACTTTCTTAGAATAGAGCTACTCTAAGTGCTTTGGATTATGGTGCATATACTGTTATAACCCTGAATCTTTCTGCACAGAAGATTATATCTAACATTGGGACTCTACCTGGGCTGATGTCTACTAATTTAGATACTTTTAAGGCTGGATTATTGAATAAAATGCCCTTGCCATCACACATTTCTTCTCCATTTGACCAGAATGCTGGTTCTTTTTTCCACCCTGAAGTTGCTAAGCAGAGATCTAGTAAGGATTTCAATCTAGTGTCTTGGAGGCAGAAAATATCTGTTTGAAGATACTTAGAGATTGGTAAACTGCTAGCCTTTTCTTATCACTACTTACATTGATGGTAGTGATGTTTAGTGAGTGCATGTCTGTAGGTGTAATGGGTGAGGGGCATAGCAATCTATCCTGAAGGTATTAGGGGGTCTAGATGACCTTCTATCTGGTTCTTTTGGCTATAGAATCACTTCCTATCCCTTCCTCGGTATCAAAGGTTATGTCAGTGGGTTTAGAAGCAATTAAAGAGGAGTCTGAGCCCTTTTCTTCAGAGTCAGCCTCGTGGAGATTTTTTACTAAGGCTTCATACTTATTGCCTGTCTTCCAGAGTGGGGTAGCTTTTCCTTTACCTTTAGAAGATACAAGAGTACTGGAAGTTTTAGGATTGGATTGAGAATTGCCTAGTCTTGACCTTTTTTTCACCATCACTGTTTGAAAAGGTTGTTCCTCACTGGAGCGGGGGGCATCACCTCCTAGTCCTGTTTCTGCTCCCTATCTACCATGTCTTAATTTGGTCTAGTGGCATTCTCTATTTGCATGTCAGTTTCTGTGGGTTCAATTACCATCAGTTCTTCATTTGGATGGTTACCTGTTGAGGGAGTTTGGTTTGAACTTGTAGCCACATTATTCCCTTCATTTTGATGCCTTATCTGCCCTTGTTCTCTTTGCTCTGCTATCCTCTTGGCTTGCAATTGTTGGGCTCTGTTTATGAGGCCCAATGAGAAGGGCAGTCTTCCCGATTATGGGATGCCCAAGGACATCTTCCATAGGCATGTCCTGTTTTTTCACATAGATTGCACTTGAAAAGATTCAGGCACTGTGCTGTAGTGTGACCATATTCCAGTCAGTGGCTGCATCGTGCTGTGTCGCATGCTGAACTTAAATGAGTCCAGGCACCATATTTAAAGCATGAACTAGGCTGCACTGTATAAAATAGGGATCCCCTATCTTTGCCTAAAAAAAACTGCTTGGCAAATGTACTGGCCCAGAATTTGTGGAAAATAATTTAACCTTAATTTTCCATCCCCCATTCCAGATTTGCTGACTATCCAGAATGGGGGAGGGTTGATCCATGATCTCACACCATTGTCTTAACCAAAACATGATCTCACACCTTTGTCTTAACCAAAACATTTTATCTTCCACATTCACACCTTCATTCTTAAACAAGACAGTGATGATTTTAATCAAAGGTTTTGTTAAAGGGATAGCCATAAACAGGATACAAACTGGTTTATTTTTTTGAAGTTGATATTGAGGCCAAAACCTGTCTAGCCCTGTCACTGTTTTAAAGCTAATATCATAGTTTGCATTTCCAATATGAATTAGTGCAAAAATTTCTGAAGAGAAAAACTTCATGGATCCCTTTAACAAAACCTTAACTTTATGCAACCTATCTGGAGGGTTTTCTAAGCCCGCTTTGTAAATTAGCCTAACAGCATTTTTCCTTGGAGTTGGCTCCCTCTTATTCTGAAATAGATCTGCCAGTCTAAACATAGGTTCCAGCCACATCCTTCTGTTAAGATCATTTAGAAGATTTTCACAAGGCTCCTTTCTAAGTGTGGATGTTTCCTGATTTTCTTCATTTGTTACAGCAGTAGGTTGTAAGTCTTTTTTCCCAGTCCCATTTTATGTTTCTTGTAGGGCTGCATCAGCAGTTTGAGTGCTAGGCCCTGCTGTTTCATTATCAAGTTCTAGATTTTGTATTACAGCTCTTTCTTGAGTCGTTATTTCATTTAAAAAAGGAGCAGATTCAGCTCTTTTGGCAGTTATACAAGCATTATATTTTTGCACTTTAGTATCTTTGGGGTCTGGTATCCACGTCCCTTTTTCATTCTGTAACCACCCAGCATCTTCTAGGGCATTTTTCGGAGACCAGTTTCCCTCCCCTACTTCTTGATTTCTGGGCATAGGAGAGCTGAAATTGTCATTTATTACCAAAGCAGTTCCTTGCATTTGTATAGTTGTATTTGTAAATGTGTTCTGTACCTGATGCTCTGGATGTTGCTCCCGGTCCGTTGTTGTGGACCCTGTTGTTATTGCTCGTGGTTTTTCTTTCTTTTGCTGAGGTCCAAGGTGTTTTTTAATTGCTTATGCAGCATTTTGCTGTTCCATAGTCTGCACCCCCCGTGGCTCTCAGCACTCGGTTTCTTTACCGATTTCACTGCCAGCCAATTTAGAACTAGGGAGACCTTCCATGACCTTCTGTAGTTTCCACTAAGGGTGTGCCCACGGTCTTCTTTGATCTTGCTGCATCACCACACAACTGTCCTTCTCTGACAAGTTGAGCGGTTCCTGTGACAGACGCCTGCCACTTTTGCAGTTACAGGAGTCACACTTTGAACTGTTTCTTTCTTTCCTTATATCTGGCTTCCTCTTCTTGTATTTTCAGGTGCAATACATTTTCTGGGTTAAATATAGTATCTTCCGTACCAATGCTGTCCTTAAGTTGCTGAACCTCAGCACTCGCTTCTGCTGCTTCTTGGTTCTTGTTCGACTTCCATTTCCATTTCAACCTGCTGTCCCCAGGAATTTTCCTCATAAGTTTCCACTAAACATGATATTTCTGTAGCCTCTAGCGTTAAAGGAGCTGGGGAGGAGGGCTGCTCCCCTAGCTCCAACACCTCCTTCCTCTCTCGTGAGTCATCCATTGTGGCCGTCCTGGAGAAGACGGTCAAGAGGTCCCCCTGCTGATGAGTAGGGGAATTTTCCCAGTGCCCTGGCTAAATTTCCTCCCATTCACTATAAAAAAAATACCATCAACAGCTTAATCTGGTTCTTGATCAGTTGGCATTCATCTGTATCCCCCTCCCTTGGGTAGTGCCTGAAAATAGGCAGAATTTGTCTAGTGCACTTACCCGGTCAACAAAAATTAAAAAATAAAATAAATAAATGAAGGTTATGTGGAGCAGCAGAAGGAGGCCAGGCAAACCAGGGGCTTATACAATACATGCCAAATTGGAAGCTGCTCTGGCCGCCTGGGGTCATAATGCCAGCTGTGACTCCTCAGTCACTCGCCATAGGAAAAATAAAGAAGCCACAAACATGACACCACAACACCAAGCAGCTAATGAAATAAGTTAAATACATGCCAGTCATGAAAGCATGATCAGGTTATCATCAGAAACAAACTACTGAGGGTTTGGTATAAATAAGGTTTTGTAAAGGTGGGAGTAGCAATAAATGAGCATAAATGACACAAACATAGAAGTGAGGAGTAATGCAGTGGGGCTGCCAAAGTAATTGAGCAGCATCCAGCAGCAATTAACTATGGCTTGTAGGGGTAGCAATCTGAATGAACATAGAAACTGTAGGGAGAGGCAATGCACTGAAAAGAGCAGCAATATTTGCTTGGTATAAGTTCATTAAGTAGGACTGAATTCCATGGACTAGGGTGCTTAGGTTATTGTGAAGCAGTAAAACAGGGAGAAGTTGTTAGCTAGGCAGCAGAGCCATGAACAAGTGTAATCAATTAATGGGAACAAGGCAGCAGATTGCAGTGTGAGCTGAAACAGACAATGCAAATAGCAGGGACTTAGGCTTGTTAGACAGAAAGCAGGTTGAGCTAAAGCATACAGAGAACAATGCAGTCAACAGAGGGCTGCAATAGTAGGTGATAAATGGAGCCTGGGGGTACAGGCATAAGGTAGCTTGAGGCAAGGAAACACAGAGTGTAACCTGAAGCACAAGTAGCAATGTATAGACAGTGCACTAGAAAACTAGAAAGCTCAAAAGAAATAAACAAGGCAAACACAAGGACAGGAGCAGGAAGGGAACCAGCACACACAGAAGCATGGAGCAGACGGAGAAAAGAAAAACAGAAGTCCAGCACAAACCAAGCAGAGTCCAAACATTCACAAGGGGGAGGCAAAGCCCCAGTAGGCCCCAGGATAGAAGACTGACAGAGCCTCCGGCTGCAAGGAAAAATGCTTGTGTGTGAAGTGAGGAGAGCATTCTTTAAATGAGCTGAATGGTGGTGTGGCCAGTTGCACCGCCCCTTGAACTACAGTCTGTAGCCTTCCAATTAGCCACCAAACAATTCAGAAGGGATGACAGGAAATCATTTTTCACACAGAGGGTGGTGGGGGGTCTGAAATAACCTCGCAGAATGGCTAGTGGACTCAGGAGTGTTAACCAATTGAAGTATGAAACATAAAAGTAAGGAAATAAAAAGGGACTGGAAATAGTCCCTTGAGCCTTGGTGAATCTGTGGTGTGGTGATCGCACAACACAGCACTGGCATTTCTACAACTTTGGAACCCTGTATCCAAGCACTGCTGTTTCAGTATTGCACTTGATCGAACAAGACAGTGCCAAAATCAGGGTAATGTCAATGCTGCATTGCATTATTGTTCAAACCCTGAGGAACACCACACCACAGATTCATCAAGGCTCCAAGGACTTTTTTCCCCTGACTTTTCATTTCCTTACTTTGTGCTTCAGTCTTAACAGATGCATTTATACAGCATTTAGAAAATGGGTTGGGAAAATCCCTAAATCTGATTGGCTTAGGCAACCAGCTACCCGGGCCGGTATCAGGCAACAGAGACCGGAAAACAATGAGACCCAGTCTCTGTTGTCTGATTACATTCCAAATGCTTGTGCCAGTAGAACTTTCAATTAAAAACACAGCCATCTTTTAAATCTCGTTAGCAAGAGCTGCTCCGCATCAGCAGAACTTCGATGTCTTCCCATAACTTGATTTCTCCAAGTGACTAATCACCCCCCAACATAAAAAAATATAAATAAAATTATTTTATTGAAAACGAGGTTCGGTTTTCCAGCAGCCCATTTCAAACTTTCAACCCCGTGGGTCTTCTTTTTTAAAAAGCGCCAGCACAGTCGCTCAGCACCGTTACCACGTCCCGTAACTTTCTTCCAGACATGCCCTACCTCCTCCATGCTCGCTGCAGAAAAAAAAACTGACTGAACAGCGCAAGTCCTTGCACTATAGGGCACAGGAGTGTCATTAATCAAAGAGTCTCAGTAATCCATTTTTATTTTACACAGCCCAGTTTATTGCTGTACAAGCTGCAGCTGGTGGGGAGAGAGAGACACTTTATCATTTTCAGCGGCTCTCCGTAGGCACTAGTAACGGCTTCAGTGTGAGTTCCAGGAGACAGCTCAGGGACTCTTTCTGGTGGTGGGAAAGAGAGAGAGAGACTGCAGTATATTAGTTTTCCTTTTGAAACAAAGCAGCATCTCTCTCTCTCTCTGAGTAGACTGCATTAAAGGCTTCAGTGTGAGCTCCGGGACACAGCTACGGACTGTTTTGTGTAGGGCGGGGAGAGCCAGAGCGCCTTTACAAATTTCAGCGCCTCTCTCCTTGTACAGTATGCTTGTAAGTTATTTTTCCCGTGATGGTAACGTGAAATTGTCCTCTTTTCTCCTTGAAAAAATACAGCCGCATATATAATAGACAAAAAATGAAGCAGATGACTTACAATAGCAAAATGCTATTGTGGATCACGCTGATCTAATGAAACGCTATTTAAGCTGAAGTCTCACAAACAAACTTCTGTTGCCAGTGGCGATGGGGGTGGCATGAACAAAAAAAAAAAATGGTATAGAAAGCAAAGGTGCCTCATCTTAACAGGCTGGGGAGGGTGCTTTCTAGTCATTCTGATACAGGTGGAGGAACTATTTTATCTCAAAACTTACATTGAACTATTTTATTAACAGTTTTTATTGACTTTTTTTTTACAGTGCACTTTTTTCATGATAATACCCTCCAGGGTGGGTGGTATTGTGCATACGGACTCTTCCAGGGCTATAGCCCCCGCCCCGCGCGTCGGGCCTCATTACGCCCCTGGGCGGTCCAGTATAGCACAATACCGCCCACCCTGTTGGATATTATTGCTTACATATATATATTGCAATTATTTCCCTTATTTCTTTTTAAATACTGTATATAACTAACACCTATAGTTTTCTTTTTTCTTTGCACAAGATCCTGTGGCTGTGGTAACTCATGGGTCTGGTGCCGTTTGAGGGGTTATCTGCTTTGCATAGGGCCCTGTGGACCCTGCATAAAGCAAATGGCAGCTGTGGCCCCATGCCCAGTGGGTATGCTGATTCACATAGGGCCCTTTGCAAAGCAAGATGCAGGTTAATTCCTCTGCCAGTGGGTCTGCTGATTCACACTGGACCTACAGACACCAACATCTGTATAGGCCTGCTCTACAGGCACAAACACTGCATGACTCCTGACACTCTCCAGTTGGCTATCAACAGCTCTGTCACCTCCATCATCAATTACGGGCTAGCAATCTATGGCTCTGCCTCTGCCTCTGCCCTCCACAGAATTACAGTTGCAGTCAACAAAGCATGCAGGCTGCCAACTGGGGCTGACCGACTTAAACACACTTGTGACCTGTACACTCAGGCAGGATGGCTTCCTCTCATCAGTTGGATACAGTATCAAACCTGCCTCTTAGCCAAAAAAGTCTTCCTCAGGGTCATGCCCCTTGGCATTGAAAAGCTCCTCATTGACCACCACAGCACCCAGAGAACTAGAAGTTCACAACAACCAACCTTCCTTTTCCCCAGATGTTGGACTACCATGGGCCAGAGGGCCTTTGCCCACAGAGCACCACAGTGGTACAATACTCTCAACAAAGAAACTCTTACTGCTGCTGCTCTTGGCCCCTTTAAGAGACAACTCTGACTTCATCTCATTTTAACTAGTCATTGTGACTGCCTCGCCTAATCAGGGGCCCAGCGCACTGCCCTCCACTTCAGTCTTGACAGCTACCTCTTCCTGCCTTGCCCCTTCTACCTGCCTCACCTGCCCACCCCTTGCCCTCTCCTTCCCTCCTGGGCATTTCCTGACTTTTACTCCTCCTCCCTTTAGAGCTCTTACCTCACCCTCACCTCCGACAATGGCCTTCCTGCCTGCATACTCCCCTCACCTGCAGCGCTTATTTGTAAGATTGCCCTTGGCTGGTATGTCATGCTACCTACCATTTGGCACAATTTGAATTATTGGAATTTCCTAAGCCTCAGTCTCTTGCTTCTTTTTATTGTGTAACTATGTATTATTATGTTGACCTTTGTATGTATGTATACCTCCCATTCCTTCAACATGGAACCTTTGTAAATGAGAAGTTCCTGCTCAAAGGTATTTGTAATCCTAGATTTCAATAAAATAAAAATTAAAAAAAGCTACAGATCCAGTGCCATGCCCAGTGAGCCTCCCAATTCATGTAGGGTCTGTATGGCCCGGCATAAAGCAAGCTACTGGTCTGGTGCCATGCCTGAAGGGTCTGCTGCTTTGTGAAGGGCCCACAAAGCCCTGCACAAAGAAAGCTAAAGGTATCAGTTGTTACACGACTTTTTCAAAAAATAAGGACATACACTACAAAAAAAACCTACATTGACACTTGCATTAGGGTTCAAGTAAAGCATAATGAGCATTGGTCAATGCCAATCATTTTTGCTTACTTGTATTTGCTGTGTAGTTACTGGGTGTAGATAGCGTAGCAGTAAAAAAAATAAATTAAAAAGAAGAGTGTTTTTACTGAAATTGCCATGATTGGGAAATGAAGTGGTTTTCACATAATGCTGCTATTTTCTTAGAATGTGAGTCAGAATTTTCTTAAAGAGTTAGTGTACTGCCTAAAACTATATTAGTTTTTAAAAGCAGTCAATCATTAGCTCTTATATCTGAGGAACTCTTTCTTTCCCCTTAGGTAATTAGAAGATTGTTTACCTGATGTCAGTAGATATGATGTGTGGGACAGCACTCTGCTGGCAGCTGACATATCTATCTCTGGTACTTCTAATACATCATCAGCATTGTGACCTCACTGACTGTGGTATCACTGCTGCTTAGAAACAACCACTCAGTGGCTACCAGGTCAGTCACCTGTGATGTCACTGTCTGTGAGATCACAATACTAATGATATAATGGGGTGGACAGAGATAGATATGTCAACTGCCAGGCTGAGAGCTGTTCCAGACATCCAGCACAATATTATCACATAGAAGATTTTCTGATGAGCAAAAGGAAAAAGAAAAATAATTCAGAAATAAAAGTTACAACTGACTACTTCTTAAAATGTGTATTATTTTTCTGTCTGCCTCTTTTGGCTCTACTAGCTCTTTAAGATAGTATTCTTTTTACCCCAGCATATGAATATAACAGCAGTCATTTATCAAATCCCACCCAAAATGGGACTTCATTGAACAACCATGGAAACAGGTTTGGGAGGGGGATTTGAAAATGACACTCACCATGTTCATTAAGTAGCATAAAAAACACAGTACTTTGAAAAAAAATGGGTTCAAGATGTAAAATAAATGGCAATGTTATGAGTAAAAATTGAAATAATTCAATGTCTTCATGACTTTTTTGAGATGTTGACCCCAAATTTTCACCTTAAACTGGCCCTTTATTTTAGATACAGTACCTTCTACTTAATTTATATGCTCATCCAGTAAAGCACCTCTTGTATTAATCCACTACTCTGGCCCTATTTTTGCTATTATTTTTCCCTATACTAATCCATTTTTACCTTTATTTCTATAGATGTGCCTATCAGGTAAGTATGGTTTTGTATTTAACCTACCCTTTCTGTCCTATTTTCTCCCTAAAGGACTATGGCTCCTTTGTGACCTTATCACTGTTCATATTTTACAGGTACTACTTGATGTCACGCCGAGACCCCCATCCCAGGCTCTCCAGAGCACAGGAATGATCCCCAACTTATTAACAATGCTATAGAATTGTCTAACACTAGTAATCTTAATGTGCTACTGAGACTAGGACATTTCTCAACTAATATTTTAAGGAACACAAGACATAAGGAGGAACTGAACAATAAAGTTTAATTTTTAATGCAAAGTTATTGGGGTGCAATAATGTACAGTATTTGTCACACTTGCTGGTTCTAATTGCTATTTATGCAATGTCTGTCATGTAACAGCACATATTATTGTGTTTTATATATCATAGGGTTTAAAACAATTTGAAATGCCATGTAACAATCAATAAACACTTGCAATCTGAAAAAACTATGCTCAGCTGGTAAGTTGTCACAGTACAGCCATGCCTGTTACACGTTATCAACTTTTGTTTTTTAAATACCAGCACTGGGAGCACAATCCCAGTGTCAGCATTCCCTTTTCCATATAGGTTTTTGTGTCCTCTTGATGTTCTTTACATGCCCCACTCTGGACAATTCCCCCCAACAGCCACATCACCCAGCTTCACTGGGACATACCCTCTGTCATCATCCTCTGCCACAGGACTGTAAGGTGCCCAGTCTCTGGTGTGGGACTGGTGAGTGGTCAGTCATAATTCTGCAGTCTAGTTGGGTTTCCCAAAGAGATTTCACCCCAGGTCCATGGACATGCAATGGGTGTAATGTGTGAGTTCTGCCTCTGCGGAAATTCCCCCAGTGCCCTGAACATTGGATCCCTTCTCTTGTGCTGGACACCTGGGTACCTCCAGGTGGCAGACAAGCACCCTGCCACAAAAAAAAAACCCTCCCCAAGACAGGAGAGCAGTCTTATGGTCTCTCAGTCCTTTCTCCCTGGCCAGCCCCTAAGTGACCCACATCCATTTCCAAACCAGGGTCGTTGGCATGGCAGAAGGTGCGGAACATTTCATTTTTAATGCTGACACTGGAAGCTCATCTCTGGTGTTATCATTTAATTTTTTTTCTTTTACACGTACATTAGAAGCCCAACTCATATGCTGGCTTTAACATAAAAAAAAAAAAAAAAACAGTCAACTGACCAGATTGGCTGCTGAGGAGTTGGGGTATTGGTGCCAAAGTGCAGTGTTTATGTTGCCAAAATCATAAAGATCCACACAAACAGATGATTTGATACCTATTATTGGACCAACAGAGTTGTTACAAAAGAACACAGGTGCCTTTAGCTTTCAGATTACACAGAATCCTTCACCAGAAAACACTGGCAGTTGTTTTGGAAGAACATACATTCTTAAAACCCAGATCATACAGACAAAAAAACAGATGAAAAGTTGTTAAGGAGACTCATTGGCTAAAACTGCATTCAAAACACAACATAAACATATAAAGACAGCAAAGGTTCCATCAAAAGAAAGCTATCCCAAAGTCAAATGTCACTGAATTGAAAGTTCACTCCCTGAGAAAAGCTATAAACCAACTGAAGCTTCATTTTAAAACTGTCTGTGTATGTCTGTGCTAGCATTAGTAAATGACAATGATTAAAAACCACAAGGAAAAATAAGCTTAAGCAATACATAGTAAATAATGTTAAAAGTCTTATAAATATGAAAATATATTTGTGTTATGTAAAAAATAAGTTAGAAGACAACCTGCCCTAGTGTAAATTAAGCATTCACCAGCTGTTTCACACATTTACACAGTGTAAGTACTGTTCAGATACATTTGTCTTAAACTCTGTGTACAGAAAGTCCATATTACTCATGAATATTTAAACTTATACTGTCTTAAACATGGTATATCTACAATTCTGTAGCAAGTGACTAGTGTACATGTACGTTCAAAACCCAAACCTAACACAGCCCTCCTTGTAATTGAGATACTGTTATCCTAATATGTCCATATATCAATATGTGTCCATATGTATCCAGTCAGGGGTCAGATATTCAAAACTTGGCCCCGGGGCAAAATTAGCACTGCACGGGATGCTAAATTAGCCCAGAACCATTTTCATGCTATATTCAAAGGAATAGCTCTGGGGCTAAAGTAGCTGAATATAGCATTCAAATGAAGCTGTGCAAACAGGGCTGGGAGTGCAGTGCAATAATAGCCTGGCAAATAAGACAGCTCTGAATATAGCATCCAGGAAGTGCAAACCACAACAGCAGCCCAGTGCACACAGACATGGAGGAAGGTAAAGGTGAACTATATGGCCAATGTGTGTGCTAGCAAAGAAGTGGATGCACTAAAGCTGCAAACAACAGTGCAGGCCAAATACTGCAGGACTGTGTTATGGTTCAGACAGGTTTGTGCAGCACAAATACATTTGCACAACATTTGTGCAGGGCTAACACATTTGCCTGGCACTAGGACGTTTGCCTGGGCCAAACATTTGCTATATTCAAAAGTGACATGCAAATGAGACTACTTAGGCAGGCAATCGGCAAACATCTATATCATTATGGCCTGATTTGCATGTAGATTGCCCAGCACTACTGCAGGGTCCCACAGCTCTACCTATAGGTCAGACTGAAAGCACAGGGGCAGGCTGGGTCTGCTCATAGCTCCACCTGTAGGTCAGTCTGAAAGTACAGTGGCAGGCTGGATCTGCTCACTGCTCCACCTGTAGGTCAGTCTGGAAGAGCATGGTGGTAGCTGCAGGCTATATTTGTAAACAGCTGAATAGACTATTGTGCCCCAGGGGACTACACAGCACAGGCACAGGTGGTGGTGGTACTGCATGCAATAGTTAAACTGTAGTTCTTGCTACAGTGCATAGCACATGCTACAGTAACAAGGTAGCTAGTAGTGTGAGGGACACAGCAATGACTATGGTGAGTAGGGCAGCAATGACTGCTGCACTCCATGCAGTGACAGGCCCATCTAGCAGGTGTGTTGTGATAGTGAACACTACTGTCATGCTGTCATGTGACCCACAGATGCTGCACCACTGGCATGGGATACTCACAGTGACATACACATGACTGGCTGTGTGTGCTGTGGTGTCTGTACAGATGTGCGGTATGTGGCACGGGGGGCACGTACCATCAGACAGGCACACTGGTGTTGGGGTATTCCCTGCACTGGACCATTTGCACTGCATGGATGGTCCCAGCCTTGTGGCAACACCCAGTATGTGGTGTAGCCTGGCCACCTGTATGCCCTCCCCTCAACACCTTCCAAGGCCCCAGTGCTGCATGAGTTTGCTGGATTGTGTTGGTGTACCCCAGCAGGGGGAATGGAGCTGTGTGCTTTATGAACACACTGCAATGCTGTCCACTGGGTGCCGGGGCACCCAATAATGCCTGGCATGGTTGGGACTGGTGCTAGATGATGGCAACATATGAGGTGCCGTCTGTGTGCAGCATGTTTCTTCCATGTCTGGTTTCTTTCTATGTTTAATATTTACTGGTTAGTGACAATAAACCACCACTGGCAGATCCTCACAAACTCCATAATTCACATTTGTGAATTATGGAGTTCCATAAATCATAGTTCTATGTCACGCAAAGTCATGCAAAGTTGCACAAAGTCATGCAAACTCACTTTTGCACAGCACTAGCCACCAGTAAATATAAAAAATAAAACATGGAGAAGTCTGGGAACTCAGATTTTATGCACACCCTTAGTGTGGGATGCCCAGAGATACACCTCTCAGGCTTTGGGGTTTATGGGGCATTACACACCTCAGGTGTGCATAAAATCCTCGTTAACCACACTTCCCGATGCCTTATTCTATATTTTATCACCTTGTTGCCCGGGTAAGCTCACTGAGCCAAGGCACATTGTCAGAAACCACCCAAAGGCCCCTACTTGTACGGCTGAGAAGATACAGAGTACACTAGATACATACCATCAACAACAACACACAATTCACAATGTGCAACATAGTGTCACATTGCAAACCATTTCTGCTGCAGGTGCTGTTTCATCTCAGTTCTATAAATGACAGGATGGTTGGCTTCCAAGCAGTATTATTGCATTGTATTCCAGTTTGGGTGCCTGTGCATATGGAGTGGCCCAAGGTGGCCAACCACCCACACTGCCTCCTCATTGGCTGCTTACAGCCTTGTTCCATGTGGCTACTGTGTCCATGCCACCCATCCTTGGTTTGCCCAGAGTTAAGACTACCTTTTCCTGGGTGGTAATTTGCACCGCTCAAAGTGTCATGCAAAGTTGCACAAACACACTTTGCATGGCACTAATGCACTGAATATAGTATAGCGCCTGTATTCATGTACACACCCCCTCTCTTTGCACACTGCATACATTATACCTTTGCCCAGTGCTAATGCAGTTTTCCCGTGCTATTTGGCCCTTTGAATATAGGGGACCCGGGCAAACCTGGCACAAACGGTTTGTGCACAGTGCAAAGTTTTGTATATCTGCTCACTGCTGTTATATTAAATAACAGTTCTATAAATCTAAAACCAAAACTGAAAGAGAAACAAACCCTGCCACCACACCCTACCCCCCCCCGGGGTTAAATCAATGTGTAGGTAACCAGTAACAAGGAATCCATACAGCCATTTTATATCTAAAAATGATGAAACACCACCATGTACCACAATAATATGTCCATGTGTTATCCCTGAAGCAGGTGAAAAAACAGGAGCTGTTTATGCAGTGCAATGTGACATAAAACCCAAATCTATATTCATCCCATCACCCACCATGTTCAAAAGTAAAATGAGTCTGACCTCAAAAGCCTGCCTTTTTTGTGTATTTTTGAAATGTCCTTTCAGAACCAGTACTGACATATCAGAGATGGAGTGATCAGACTGAGAGAAGTGTTGCCCCACTGGTTTATCAGTCGTCTTCATTTTAATAGCATATCTGTGTGATGTCATTCAGATGCGAAGAGGTTGTCCAGTCTCTCCAACATAATCTATTTGTGGACATCTCTTGCACTGAATAAAATAAACAACATTCTGAGATGCACAAGTCTAATTCCCCTGTATCTTGAATTGTTTGTTTTGTGGTGAATTGATACAATGGAAGTGGAAATGTGTTCACCAGTCTTACATATAGTGTAATTGCAGGGTCTTGTACCATTTAGTGTTCTGTTATTCTGTTCCAGTACAAGCTGGCTCCTAACAATCAGGTTGGTTAAATTAGGCGGCTGTTTAAAAGACAGTAATGGTAATTTTTAAAAAATACACTTCAGGGTGTCATCCTCACTGAATACTGGTTGGAAGTCCTTAATAATTTTTCACAGGAGCTCCAGATCAGGATGACAAGTGACAAGTAAGGGTATTCGGTCAGTGGTAGTCCTTTCCTTATACTGTAGTAGTTGTTCCCCTGGTATCTGCATTGCACATTCTACCACTCTTTCAAATTCCCTAGAGGAATGCCCCTGCTCTATAAATGTTTTTTTTCAGTGTGGCCAAGTGTTTATTTCTGTCCTCCTCACTTGAACAGATACTGTGGTAACAGAGCATATGACTGTACATTACTGATTTTTTTAGTGTGCCTTGGATGATTACTGTTCCTATGCAAGTATTTTTGTCTGTCTATCAGTTTCCTGTAAATACATGTCTGCAAGATTCCATCTTTGATGGTAACTGTGGTGTCCAGAAAATTAACACAGGTGTTGGAATATTCCAGGGAAAGTTTAATGGATGAGTGGAGGTTGTTAAGTTCCTGATAGAACCCTTTAAGTATGTCGAATCCCTCTGTCCAAATTATAAATAAATCATCAATGTAACAGAAATAAGCTGTGGCAAAATCAAAAAGGGAAGTTTGAATTTTATTACACTTGCTTTACGTTTGTTTTATGATTGGAAAGTATCAGTGGTCAGTGTATCCACTAAACAGAGGGGATTACTGTGCTCTTGCATTCTGTGTCAGGTCTACTGTAGGTGTAGACTGTAGGTGGAAACAGGATCCCACTGAACGTGAATTGTAACTTATGTGGGCTATCCTCAAAAATGAATTGTTGTAACTTATCGGGGCTATCCTCAAAAATGAATTGTTGTAATTTATCGGGGCTATCCTCAAAAATGAATTGTTGTAACTTATCGGGGCTATCCTCAGAAATGAATTGTTGTAACTGATTGGGGCTATCTTCTGTAAATAAATTACAAATTTAAAACATTGCCTGCAAATGCATGCCTTTTAGGCCCCTTACTACAAACATTGAAGGTAGTGACGTTTAGTGGTTAGAGCACTGCTAAGAACCAGGGGATCACAAATTCTAACCATCTTAGTCCCAAATGCTCACTGTGTTGCCCTGAGTATGTCACATACCCTCCAGGTCCTCCAATACATGCAGCTGCACAAATGAGCAGAAACAGAACCCCACTGAGAATGAGAAGTTACATTTCAGCTGGGTTATCTTGGGTAAATAAATTATATATAAAAAAAACAGAACATTGCCAGCAGTCACCAGCCTTTCCTGAACAAACCACCTTCGCCTCTTACAGTCAGTGGAGGCAGTGGCATCTAGAGGTTCGAGTGCTTGTTTGAAATTGGGAGATACATTCAATCCCTACTAGATCCAAATAGGTGCTACCTGCCCCTGAGCAGGGCACTAAATCTCACAGTACTCCAGTCCACCATGATGTGGAAATGTGTAGAAGCAGGCTTGCAAATGAAATGGGATGTTGCATCTTAGCTGGTCTATCATGGGGAAATGCATTATAGAAAAGGATTAAAGCAGGACCCCAGTTAAAATAAAATGTTACATCTTAGTTCAGCCATCCTGGGTAAATAAATTGTACAAAATTGACAAGCAAAACATTACTGGAATGCTAGTCTTTCACACACACACACACACACACACACACACACACACACACACACACACACACAGCCAGTGGAGAGACAATATAGTTTAGTCATTAAAGTACTGTTGGGACCCAGCAGATACATTCAAACCTTGCTAGAGCCAAATACTCAACTGTGTGACCCTGAACAAGTCACTTAACCTACCAGTGCTCCAGTTCACTCAGATGTGGAAATGGATAGTAGCAGGCTTGGACTGGAAATGAGATGTTTTATTTTACCTGGGCTACCCTAGGTAAATAAATTGCAAAAATGATTGAAAGCAGGACCCCACTGGAAATTAGATACTATATCTCTCCTGGGCAATACTTGCTAAATAAATACTAAAACAAAACCAAAAAGGCTAGTAGTTGGTGGCTTTGTATCTCCCCACCCCCTACACAAGCAGTGGAAGCAGTGTATTCTGGTGTTTAGCACACCACTGGGAACTGGGAGAGTGTAGCTTCAAACCCCACTACAGTCAAATGCTCAGTGTGTGACTGTCAGCAAGTCAATAGACCTCCCATTGCTCCAGCCCACCCAGCTGTGGAAATGGTTAGAAGCAGGAATCCACTAGAAAGATTTAAGGAAAAACTAGAAATGTGTAAGTCAAAATGTTTCTCGCTAACATGCTCTGCTACTTTAAACTCCTAATGCTTCAGTCCTCTCCTGGGCTAACATAGGCAAATAACTTTTAAAAAGACAAAACACTGCAAATGGCCTGTCTCCCCCCCCCCCCCCAAGGAAAGCAGAATGGTCTAGTGGTTGGAGAAATGGTGGGTTCTGCAAGACTGTTAGGCAGGTCCAGGCTACTGAAGCCATGGTGCAGCACTTCTTTCACCCCCATACAAACCAGCAGCACCAGTACTACTAAAGCTGTAGTGTGGGACTTCTTTCACCCTGTCCATCTGCCCCCGAAAACTCAGAGTCATCACTACTTACTGAAGCGAGCTGTGCAACCCACATTTGCATTACAGAACCATGCAATCAAACATCACTGGCAATGACCAATGCTTGTTCATATTTACAGTGGTATTTAGAAGTTTATAGGCATTTGTGTTCAGTTGCACCTAATGGTTCCTGGTAGTATTTAAAATCTATAATGCATGATTCAGAACAATTTATCAAGACTATCTGCTAGATCTACTTCTCTGAAAAATCTTATTAATCTTTTTTAAAGTTTTAATATAAAAGAAAATTATATATTTAGTTATATTAAATTGTATCTTTATACATTATACAGTATATGTTGTTGATACAGTTTAATGATGGTTTTATAATATTATGAATGTTAAACACATTTTGTATATTCTGTTAAACACACAAAGAAATATGTCAGTCCTTCTCATTTGTTAACAGTCTCCTGCCCTGAAATTGCTCATCAGCTGGTAATGCTGCATTTATAATATGGGAATATGTCAAGATGTTGCAAGCACATGTTTCTGTGAGTGACATCCAATAATATGGTACTGCACCACCATGAGTTAACATCCAGCAAGATAGCAGAAACTTTTGTAAATTAAAACAAAACCAAAACAACAACAACAAAACAACTATCTAACCTTGACAATAAAACCACATAAAAAACAAAATAAATGTGTTAACATTTTGGTTTGTTCTAACTATAACACTGATTATAGAGAAAAACAAACTCTGCCCAGAGCCAATGGGGCTGCAGCTGAGGAATTTGGGGTAAAAATATTGAAAATAACCAAAGTTATGAGCCTGCATTAGCAAAATGTAATGTACGCTTATACATTTGTTGTTTTGTAATATTTGTACACCAAATTCTCAACACAGCTTTGTTATGACCCTGACTCATGAAGAAGGGCAGAGCAAACATTCAACTCCTGCCCGAAAGGTGATTTTGTGCAGGGACTTCAAAATCAACTTTTGGGATGCAAAAACACATTTTTGTCAGGAGTTGAAAAATGACAGCTGTCACATTCATAAGGTGTTGTAAAGAAATGGCTATGTGGAAAAGTTGGGGTAAAATATTAAATATTACCAAACATATGAGCCTGCATTTGCAAAGTTCAACATAGCCTCATAACATTTTTGTTTTTAAATATTTTACAACAAATTTAGAACATAGCCTTCTTATAACCCCATCTTACGAACAATGGCAGAGAACATTTTCAACTCCTGCCCGAAAAGTAGTTTTGCGCAGGGACCTCAAAATCACCTTTCGTGATGTAAAAAAACAAAACATTTTGGCCAGGATTTGAAAACTGACAGCAGTCACATTCATGAGGTGATATAAAGATATGGCTATGTTGTAACTTTGGAGTAAAAACATTGAAAATTACCAAAGTTATGAGCCTGCTTTCTCAAAATTCAACATAGGCTCATAACTTTGCTGTTTTTCAATATTTTTATATCACATTTGCAACATAGACTTCTTATGACCCCACCTCATGAATAATGGCAGAGAAAATGTTAATCTTTTGCTGAAAGATGATTTCATGCAGCAACCATGAAATCACCTTTCAGGACAGATTTAGCTAATGTCTCTTACATTGTTCATGAGGTTGTGTACCAAAAAAGGAATTCTGAAAATTTTGGCCAAAATATGCATAAATGGCCAAGTTATGTCACGAAGTTCAAAACCCCATTAACCCTTAGGCTGCCAAAAGAATGGGAAAGTATAGGAATTTTGGACTGATATATCAGTCCCCAGCACAGCAAGGGTTAAATACATTGAACTACATACCTGTTTCTTCAGTTTGTGGTCTGGCTTTGAAGACTGAAGATGTCTGTGGTCCAGAGAGGATTACTGCATTGTGCCTCCAATCAATAAGTAGGAGCTTGGGGGGGTGCTGAGTGGGGGGTTGCATGGGGAGTCTTGTTCACAACAGACATCAATGGATATTTTTTTTTTTGCAGGCACTGTACAAAAGAAAGAGACAGAGGATTTCTGCACTGGGGGATTGGGCACCCCCTAGTGTTACTACTACATTTCTTGGAGAGGGACTGGGATGATGAGTGCTGAGAGGGAGGGTTAGGTGGGGGATATGTAAAAAAACTTGTCGGCATCCTGATCATAAAATACTGGGGGATTTGGCACCCTCAGTGTCACTTTTATGTTCCTGGGGTGGAGTCTAGGGTGGTGGATGCTGAGATGGAGGATTGGGGGGCTATCTATAATTTAAAGGAAAAAAAATCAGCAGTCACGGCACACTCCACCTTGCCCAAGATGGCCACCACAGTCTACCATGCATGTGCAACCACTAGTGCATGCACAGTGGTGTGTAGCAGCCATGTTGGACACAGTGGAGAGCGCTGTGACCACCAATATAATTTCTTCTTTTAAATTATATATAGCCCCCCCACCTGACCCTCTCTCTCAGCACCCACCACCCCACCCCCCAAAAACATAAGAGTAACAGTGGGGCTGCTCAATCACCCAGTGTCACAGTCAGGCAAAAAATAGTGCAGTGCCAGTTGAAACAAGGAGCGGAGTGCTCCAGGGACACCATGGATGCAGAGACAATTGTGCTTTATGTCCAACACGTTGTTTGGTTGGAAGGAATGCGGGAGTCCTTTTCTCATAGCAAGAGGTCTGTAGGGCTATGCCCACTGCAGCCCTAAAAATTGTGTTGTTGTTTAGAAAGGGGTGAAACATGGTCTAATTGCCCCACTCCATGTTGCTAGAAGCTGCTTGTGATTGTTACAGCTATACTATATCAAGCAGATGTCAGTCTGGCTAGCAGCATCAATGATTCAGACCACTCCGCCTCCACTCCTGGTCATGAACACATACCTCTAAACAGACACATTACAAGGTACACCACTCATTTTACCTCTTAGAAACCCTCTGTCCGTCATGGAAAAGGTGATACTCCAGATTGCCCACTGAGACTTTAAAGCAGAAATTCATAATACTGTAATCTATGATGCTTGGTTATCAGCAAATATTACAAAAATTCGCACATGGATATCCACAGTATTCGAAGCCTGAAATGTCATGTCTGATGATACAGCAGTGTCAGTCACAATACAATAGAATGCAGTACCTTGCAGTACTACTACAGAGAGCTGCAGTATGCTGCAGGGAACAGCGTGATGCAATGGCAATTAAGCCCTTTTGCCATCCAATATTTTATGACATGTCATTTACTATAAGGTACTGTGTTGCATCCTGGCTGATGGCACCATACTGTATGTCAAACATTTTGCCTATTTGTCACACAACTTGTTACACATTTGGGCAATGAAATGTTGAGAGGTATGTGCACAACACATGCATTAATACATGTAGAAATAGTCACTTAGCAGTTGCTGCAGCTGGAGAAGAGATGACTGGGCTATTTGGGTTCCACTAACACTGACCCTTGCAAATAAGAATTGGAGTCAGGACAGAAGGACTACCTTCTAAAAAAGTGAAATCTGGGGGACTGTGTGGATGGCTAGGGATGAGAGATGAATGTAAGTGCAAGGAGCCAAAAAGTTTAATTGTTTTTTCCAGCAACGTCCATCTGGGATGATGGGGGATACAGGACAGGAGATGGTAGGGGTGTGGCAGGTGTTGACCACATAAAAAGTCCTGGCCACCTGGTGAGGGCTAGAGTTTTTCTGTTACTTTTTCATTTGTGGCCACTTGGAACAGAGTTCTCCAACTTCACATAGTGGTCCACTCTGCTACCTTCTCTATGGTTAACAAAGTGGACGATCTTCACTTAGAACTGCATATCTGTATGGGTTTATTGGAAAGAGCCATCACTGTTTGAATTTGTCATTGCTGGGAAACAAAAAGCAACAACTATTCTCTAAAGAAACAGGAAAACTACCTTCTCCTTGAATTATTTTGTATCAACAATAGGACTGCCCAAGTCACAAATTACCACCACGGCAGATTTCTGAGGCCCCATTATCAGTCATAAAGTGTTGTAATTTAAATGGGGGCACACGATTACCCTGTTGTGCCACCACAAGTTAAGGCTATGTGCCAAAACCCTTCTTTGCAAATTAGGGCCCTATCCACTTAAAGATCCACACCCAAGAATGGTGCCTACACAGAAGAATATCCCAACAGGAATATGGTAGTCCTTGGAGGACTACCGTATCCCACCACCCCTGCTTTGTGCTGGGCTCAAGATATACTCTGGAACTGGCATGGGCATCTTATTGAATGCACAGTGTCCAGCATAACACCCCTGTCATGCCCAGTCCTTCTGCACAGCACTCTGTGCATGGCCAGACTAGGAGTCAGATATGCTGGCAAGTGCACTGACATCTGAGGGTGCAGAGGTAAGCATCCCAGATTCATATGAGTCATGCATATCTGGGGAACTTTTTTGGACTGCACCTTAAGTCATTAAACAAATGAGGGCCACCAGTTGTTAGGGGGCGCAAACAGGGTATGCACCTGTTAATATAATGGTGACACCCACCGAGTTCTGCATATTACATAGCAATTGTCAAACAGCTCACATGGCTCGTGGGGCTGTGGTGCTTATCATGCGAAGTCAAAGTCAAACACAATAGAGTGTGGTCCTCACCCCTCTTCTCCAGGCAGGTTGCAAACAAAAGCAGGCACTTCTAAATAATGCAGAAACTACTTTAAAGGGAATCTGTATAATTTCCTATATAATTATTGTAAAGGTTGCTATGAGGATCCAGTATGTAAACTGCTGGGTTATGTTTATAAAATGTCTTTAGTAAGACAGAAAAATACTTTTAAAGTTGTGACGTGGAGTAATCCAATTTATGAACAGGAAGGGTACTGTGATGATGCCACTGCCTCAGCAGCTCTAACAGTGTGCAGTGAAGCAGGTTAAAACAAACTGCTCCAACATACAGGGATCCTGTTAAAACATGAAGAAAAGCATTGGATTCTTTTGTTACACTCTGCCAAATATAAAATCCATGGTGTTCTTCAGAATGTAATCATATCCCTAAGAGCACAGCTGAACTGCTCTCACCAGCAGCACTGCACACTGTTAACACTGGTGAGGCAGTGACATCATCACAACACCCTTCCTGCCCAGAAAATAAATGCCTCCTCATCCCTATTTAAAAAGTATTTTTCAATGTTTTACTAAAGTCCTTTTCTAAATATATCCTTTTCAATCAATTTCCGCACAACTATAACTGTTGAAATAATCATATAGGCAATCGTACAGACTCCCTTTAATACACAACAGAGCTAGAATGTCTACAAAAATAGTGGTAGCAGCTAACATTGGACCACACCTGCCTCACGGTGTTGTGCCATGCACAGAGCACATGGATTCAGACACTACCACAAAAACCTTCTCCCCATCCACCATCCTCAAAACTTAGTGATACTGCTGAGAAAACTTTGGAAATTATGCACGATTTCAGTCAAACAGTACTTCCTATATTTCCTGTTTTTATGTCATTTTTTTATCAGTAAGAAAATTTGGAAGGAAACAGCATCCTTGTCATTTTGATGTCATCATGTCCTGCTACTGGTCTACAGCTGTTGCCATAAGATACTGCTTTTGACATCATTATCATTTCCATGGCAATCAATTATGATTAATACACAGAGGATTATGGCATCAAGTGAAAAAAGGCAGCAGATGCTAGTAAAGTCTCAGGGACAAGGATCTTACTTTTCTGCAACTATTCTTAGTGATAATGAAAGACAGGAAGTGAAACACAGAAAATTTATAAACTTTAACCAGAACTGTATTTAAATATTATTTTTCTCAAAGTTTTCAAGAGGTGCCATTTCTCTTTAAGGCCTGCCTCTGGGTCATGGATATTTTGTTTTTTTTTTGTGTTCAATGTAACCCCCTCACCCCTGTCTTTTTGCAAACAACAGGTGGTATGCTGTTGAAGCTGACAGCAGTACCGGTGGAAGACTGGGTTAGGGGAAGACTAGGTTACACGGCACAAGGGCTTAGGTTTGGATAATCTGCACAGGGGCACCCAAGTAAATCCGAACACAGGAAGCAATAACTGTAATGTCCAATACCAGGAATGGGATTCTAAAGTGTGGCTTTTATTCACATCCAAACTGCACAAACAAAGCATAGACGGACCCCCACGGGGCTACATTCCTGGTAATGCAGATAAGAGAAACAGAACACTTCTTCAACACTTCAGTCCTCAGGCTCTGAACCCACCAGGCACACAGCCCGGACTTGCATGCTGCTTTGGGTACACAGCCCAACTTGTACACTATTTGGGTTTTTCCTGGCCCGGCTCCCCTGCTGGCCACTTGAACCCTGTCCATATGGCAGTGGACACATCTTCTAGGTGGCTCCCTAAACCACCTTAGAGCCTTCGACTCCATAAGGAAAATTTCCTTTCAATCCCATGTCTGGGTACTTCCCTCAGCACTGGCCAAGTGCCTGAGGCAAAGTAAAAGGGCCACAGAGCAAATCCGTAGAGGTGAATCTGGTTACTAAAGATGGGGCGTTTCCCACCTCTAGCTTCCACAATCCATACCTGGCCATTTCTCTGGACATTAAACAACTCTTTTTGAAAGCTTGGCAATGTAGATTAAAGGGTAAATGTATAGCACATCTCCTCTACATGTCTTGACTTTCCCCTTGTACTAGACTCGAACATACTTAAACATTTCTTTCTGAAAAGCTTGGCAGTGTAGATTAAAGGGTAAATGTATAGCACATCTCCTCTACATGTCTTGGCTTTCCCCTTGTGCTGGACTTGAACATACTTTTACTTTGGCTTAACCTATTCCTCTAGGCCTCCCACTGATTCAGCAGTCCAATCCCCACTTTAACAACAGTTCGGGTGAAACATAGGCCCCATGACAAGAGCAGAACTCACCCTTTGGTTGCAGGTGCCCCACAGGCGAATCTTGACAGCTTCTGGTGCCGCAGCACAACTTTGAAAAATAAGGCAGCTTCTTCCCTATCCAGAACCAGGAGGTTGCCCCTGGAATAATAGGCAAACCTTTAACCCCCTATCCCCTGAGGGATGGGGCACATAGACCAGTATCAGCGGTCTCCACCATTTCAAGAACAGCTTACTGTGTTCCTCTTTTGGCAGAAACACACACCTTTCCCTAGAAGTAGCTCTATATCAGAGCTTTAGGCTCCAAGAGCCTGTGCACAGACTGCTGTGCTCCTCCCTTTAAGACTGCTCACACACAACTGCTGCTCACTGTTCAAAAACTCCCAACATTCTAACCTAACTCCCATCTGCAGATTCCAATGTGGCTCATGCAGCTGCGATAGTTATTTGGTGATATCATCCCTCAGTCTCAGCTGACACTGAGAACAGAGTGAAACAGTGTGAAATCCATTTAACTGGAGTTTCACAAGCTGCCTTCCCTGCCTACCACTAGGTCTTACTGGGATTCTAGTAACCCCGGGTAACAGGGGGGTTATATCAATAATTCAATAATGTCATAGAAACATAGAAACATACAGTAGACTTTGATGGCAGATAAGGACTGCTTGGCCCACCTAGTCTGCACATTTCCCTACCCAATGGATAAGCTGTAGATCCCAGTTAACCAACAGCCTATTTCTGTGTCATTCCCTGGCAGTCTAGTGTCCCCCATCTGCTTCCCACTCTAGCATATATCCATGGCATTCAGTGGAACCCTCCTTCCTTGCCCCATTTCTCCATGTGGCATGCAAAAAAAAGTCCCAAAATGATCAATGTCCCCCCAACTGTCCCAGTATCAGTTGAAGAGCTGCAACACCCACCAATTTAGGGTTTACAGCAGCAGAGTTCTTCCTGATGATGTGAGTGACCACAGTCCAGTTTACTGTAGTTGGACCACTAAGAAATGAAAATCTGAGCCTGTGTTTGTCAGTGTGAGTAATTCAAGGAAAGTTCATGTCAATCAATTTAAATTCTCACTTTCTGTTGTTGACTGGTTATTTCTTGATAAGATATTAGATTTGGAGTGTGGCCTATGAGGCTTTTTGTAAAATCTTCAATGGTACTTTTGATTCCTTTGTTCCATTTTAAAAACTATGGGTTAGTGGTCAGAAAAGAGAGTGGTTAACTCCAAATACTATGAAAATGCATCAGGACTGTAATAAGTGGGCCTTGTTTAAAAAGACCAGAGATCAAGCTTCCTTTATTGAATATAAAAGTGCTAGGAATCACTGAAAAATACTTACTCGTAAAGCTAAATTAGAATGTTTTACGGAAAAACAGTTGAATTGGTTCAAAATCCTTAACATTTTTGGAGTACCCTTAATGATCTTCCTAGCCACAAGAATGATAGTGAATTTTACTCCCTTCATGTTGAAGGCGAGGCAAGCAGTGACCCTTTGTTATTGGCTGCTATGTTTAATGATCACATTGGAGATCTTTCTAAGTTTTGGGTTACTGTCCCTAATCCCCTGTACTCTGTTGCTTAAAGAGCTGCTGATGCCTTCAGGAGAATTTTAATAAAACATAATATTTAGCCACAGTTCAGCTTTATTTCACATTAGTTCTGTATTCCCTCTCCCATTATTTATTACTGAGGTCATCTGCATGAAAACCCGATCTTTGTTCCTGAACAGTTCATCTATTTCTGCTGCTTTCTCCCTACGTGAGGTCATAATGCATTGCTTGTGACATCACAATTACTACCATGGCAACATATTGTGATGTCACAACAGAAGATTATGACTTGAAGTAGGGAGTAAGCTATAGAAACAAATGAACTCTAAAGGAACTCTGAGGAATAAAGATCATGTATTCATGAAAATTTCCTTAGAAATAAATAAAGGGGAGAAAGAATATCTCTGACAAAACCCATTGGTGGCTTCCCAGTACCTCCCTACCTTTTCGTATATCCCCCTCCTCAGTTTGTGACTAAGCCACCTGAGGCTGCATGCGCCATACCCTTTACATTCATTTGTAAGTCTCCCTTCCCAGGTTTATATTGATACCAGCTTAGGATGTTGATAAGATTCCTATCTTATAGTAATACTGCTGACACTGTAAACAGCCTGTTCAATTGTTACTTACTCAGCATGTAACCTCCTGCTCTCCATGAATGTTAAGGAACCTGTTTTTGATTGTTATGTAACCTGTCTGTTTATTTGTCTCTTGTTCACTTGATATGGAACCTTTGTAAAAAAGCCTTCTGGCTCAAAGGTGTTAAATCCACAATCAAAATAAATAAATAAATAAATAAAATATAGAATATATATGGAATGCAAGCAGAATTGTACCTAATTATTAAAGTTTTCAAGGTTTTCTTTGAGGCGTCAATAGTTCTTGAAGCATCTGATACACATTCTCAGAATTTTCCCAAATTTTATTTTAAACATCTCTCTGTTGATCAGATTTTGTCTTATTTAGACAAACAAAATCCCCACCCATGTATTGGTATTGCTAGCCTTGATTTTAGACTTCCTAAAATACTGTAGCTTGTGAAAATACTGTATCCCCACTCACAAAACTGATTAATCATTCACTTTGTTTTGGTACCTACCCTTTACTATGGAAACAGGTGACAATACCCAACACATAAGTCTGGCCCCAAATCTACCATCTCAAATTATAGGCCAATTTCCCTGTTAGCCCCCTTATTTAAAATGTAGGAGAACTGTAATGGATGAAGTTGTTGATTTTTGATGAAAGATAATCTATTGGCCCATGTACAGCATGGTTTTAGGACCTTGAACAACACTTAAACTGCCTTGCTAAGGTTCACTAACTATGTTCATCAGGCTACTGACTCTGGAAATTTAGTGGTTTCTGTATTCATGGACCTCACCAAGGCATTTGATCTGATGGATCATAACCTTCTAATTTTGTCTCTATCCCAGAGTCATTTCTCCAAGGGATGAAATTTAGCTGCCCTTAATGTTATTATTCAAAAAGTTTTTGATAACATTCAACAAAGGTTCTCGTACTGCAGGATGATCCTCAACACCAAAAGAACTAAGGCTATGGAAAGCCTAAGATGCTTTGCAATAGTGAAGTTTCCATTATAGCCCTCAATGGTAATGTGCTAGAGTCAGCTGGCAACATTAAAAATTTGGGGGTAATCCTAGGCAGCACTCTTGCCTTCAACTTATATGCTGACTACTTAACAAAGACAATTCACAAACATTAAGGCTCATTATTTCAAGTTTGTGGGAACCTCATACCGGAAGCCAGTGCTTTTTTGGCTAACAGTCTACTTTTCTCGATTTTAGATTATGATATTCTGTGTTATTAATCTGTAGGTAGTAGAGGCTGTCCAGCATTATAGTCATATATAATTCCATTTGTCATTTTATCACTGGACTTCCCTTTCGTACTCATCATTGTACTCATTATGATTCTGCTTGACCACTCTTTTTTGAGGACCATTTTAGGGCTCTGTTTTCTTTCATAAAATTGCACTGGGGAAAGTACCTTCTTCTATTTCAGATTTATTGCCATACAACATAAAGATTGTCACACTAGGTCACTACATTCCATTTATTTTACAATACCATTTAGGAGAACTGCTCTTGGTCAAAGGGCCCTCGACTGTGTTGGGGCTCATAATTACAACAATCTCCCCCATTAAGTCAAATGCTGTAAATTTATTTTTCATTTAAAACAGTTGTTTTCACTGTTGACTGTTCACTCTAATTGTGACTGTGTGTTCTAATTTTTGATTGTACTTTACGTTTTTAATGGGTTTTTTTTGTATGCTGGACACATTTGAACATAAATGGGAGTTTACTCATTGTGCCTTCCAGGATAAACAATACAATGAAATGAAAAAATGAAATGAAACACCCTTATCACCAGTATAACTCAAAGGAGAGTGCCACAAAATGCTGCAACTAGCTTTGCAAACCATGTGCATAATGATCCCCACCCCTTCCCCATGAGATCACAAGAAAACAAGGCATAACAAGGTGTGTATTATAGTGGTAAAACTGCATGCCTTAAAAAGCGAAGCACAAAGAATTCTGAGTGCCATGCGAATGTGAGAACTGCTGTTATCTCACAGTTATGCACTCCCTGGAGTGCCATAATGCTGTTACAAAATGATTCCTCTGATTTTAATTTAATGACTGAGTAATGAAATTCAGAAAGTTAAGTATTTCTGACCTGTGCTGTATAGTCATGTTATCACATCTAACCAGTCACAGGTGCTGGTTCTCCTATCCATTTTATAATGCATTTTGCAACTGTGCAAGGAAGGGCTACAATCCCTGTAGGGCATGGGACAATAGGATTGCAGAGTTACTACTGTGTATTGGGCAGCAGTGTTTACAGAGAATGGGCTTGATTTTCAAAGTCCAGAGAATGCCGCAAGCCCCTGGTGCAGCAATCGTTTGGCACACGGGGCTTGTGGTGTTCTCCTTGCTTGCAATCTGGATTTTCATTCCTAAGTGCCAAATGCCACAAGTTAGACCGACCTTTCCCTGGTCTAATTTACACCATTTGGGAGACCCTTTTTACGGGGCTTGCACCAAATCTTTGGTATGAACTGCCATAAACTATAGAAACTGTTGCAACTGCACCTGAAAATAGAAAATCAAATGCAGTTGCAGCAAAGGAGGTTGGTGCAGTTGTGCCAAAAAATAGCTTTGATGCAGGGCTTGACACAAGGCATGCAACTGCACCAGAAATAGCTTTGATGCAGGACTTAACACAAGGCCTGCAGTTGTGCCAAAAAATAGCTTTGTTGCAGGGCTTGACACAAGGCCTGCAGCTGTGCCAAAAATAGCTTTGGTGCAGGGCTTGACACAAGGCCTGCAGCTGTGCTAAAAATAGCTTTGGTGCAGGGCTTGACACAAGGCCTGCAGCTGTGCCAAAAATAGTTTTGGTGCAGGGCTTGACACAAGGCCTGCAGCTGTGCCAAAAACAGCTTTGGTGCAGGGCTTGACACAAGGCCTGCAGCTGTGTCAAAAAGAGCTTTGAAGCAGGGCTTGACACAAGGCCTGCAGCTGTGCCAAAAATAGCTTTGATGCAGAGCTTGACACAAGGCCTGCAGCTGCGCCAAAAAGAGCTTTGATGCAGGGCTTGACACAAGGTCTGCAGCTGCGCCAAAAACAGCTTTGATGCAGGGCTTGACAAGGCCCGCAGCTGCGCCAAAAAGAGCTTTGGTGCAGGGCTTGACACAAGGCCTGCAGCTGTGCCAAAAAGAGCTTTGGTGCAGGGCTTGACACAAGGCCTGCAGCAGTGCAAAAAGAGCTTTGGTGCAGGGCTTGACACAAGGGCTGCAGCTGTGCCAAAAAGAGCTTTGTTGCAGGGATTGACACAAGGCCTGCAGCAGTGCCAAAAAGAGCTTTGGTGCAGGGATTGACACAAGGCCTGCAGCTGTGCCAAAAATAACTTTGGTGCAGGGATTGACACAAGGCCTGCAGCTGTGCCAAAAAGAGCTTTGATGCAGGGCTTGACACAAGGCCTGCAGCTGCGCCAAAAAGAGCTTTGGTGCAGGGCTTGACGCAAACCCTGCATCAGCTTTTGAAAATCAAGCCCAATATTTGTGGCAGTAAGCTACTTAACAATATAAATAGTGTTCTTAGGAGACATTTGTACTGTACATTAAAGAGCTAGCGGACTGCACATTTTTTTCTGCTTGTTTGTTACCAGAGCACACTTATGACATGGTTGTTTGATAGTGATACAATCAAACTGTTCATTACAGGTACACAGGGGCAACTGCAAAACCCATTCTGAAGCTGTACATAATGGCTCCAAGTTCAACAAGTGGACTACAGCTGGAAGCATTCATATCAACCAGAAGTGACATACTGGGTGGAAGCATGGTCATCTTGAAGCACTTAGTGCAAATAGATAGCACCATAGTTCTATCTGTTCCTTCTTAGGTGTTACTTTTTAGTGAGTGATGTGCTGTCTCTCTCCACAGTAAAGAAACAAAAATACAACAGTTTTGTAAGGAACTCACTAGTTGTCTTGAATCTTTTCTTGTTATCACAAAAATTGACAATCTGTTTCACGGTATACACACACACACACACACACACACACACACACGAATATTGCATTGAAATCCTCAAGTGTTGTCCTACTCCCTTCCCCTCTGTGTAGCAGCAGTCCTTCCTGGTACCTTGCCACACAAGCTGAAAGGAGAGCGAGGTGAGGGAGAATGCTGCCTCAGTTTTCATGGCTGAGTTCAGAAAGTATGAAATGGATGGGGGGGGAGAGTGGCACCACTAGGCAGTGATCGTGCATACGAATGTTTCTGTAGATTGAACATTTGAGAGCTGTATAAATAAAATTAAAAGAAATGCTGAGAAAAGAAAACTAAAGCAACACGAGGGTAGGATAGCTTTAAAAAATAAGCTGGAGAAGCGAGTGGGGCAAAAGTGAGACTGCAAAGTGCAGCACTGGTGGTTTCGAAGACTGAGTGCCTAGTACCATAGAAATAAATTGGCTGCACTCAGAGCAAATGTCAGTTCTTTGCATTGACTGCAGCTGTATTTATTTCTATGGTACTAGGATGCTGACTCTTCATAAGCACTACAGCTGTACTTCGCAGTCCCCTTTTGCCACACCAACTTCTCAACCTTATTTTCTAAAGTTCTCATACCCTCATTTTTCTTTTGTTTCCTCTTCCCAGCATTTCTCTTAATTTTATTTACACAGCACTCGAGTGGTCAAGCTACAGAAACACTCATGCACTCAATCACTGCCCAGCAGTCCCACTTTTGACCCCTGCATTACGCATCCCCTGAACCTGGACTACAAAACTGAA